>CM061552.1:152717926-154182301 GCA_030864225.1 Capsicum baccatum var. pendulum
AGTTTATGTCAATAACAAAGAAGGACAAAACACACTAATGAAGAAGGAATGAATTAAACACATAATGAAACTAAAAAGATAAAAGTAAAAAATAAATTGACACAAAATGAAATACGAATAGAAAAGTTACTAGATAACACAAGTAGAACTAATACTCTATGTAATCTAGCTAAAGAAATAGGCATACAATATGATTTACCCTTAAATCAAACAACTCAAATTTTAGAGTTCGAAAAAAAGATCACCCACAACAAACTTAAAACACCATATTCATCAAATCTATCAACACCCAACTCAAATCAAGTTTACCCAATAAATATGGGACATTATTAAGAAACACCTAATAGTTTTCGAAGTAAGGAATCAACTCAAACTTTAAAATTTTAGAAGAAATTGTACAAGAAAAAATGCTCAATTTTTGAACACAAAATGACCCCAAATTCTTTCTTAGATTCAAAAATTGAAATGTAATATAGTTTACCCATGATGGAAATAACTTAGATCGAGAAGATGAGGCAAAAATACACACAAAATAGCTCCAAAACTCAATTTTTTGCACTAAAATGGTGCAGATTTTTTCAATTCAAAAATGGGAGAAAAAATGGCAAAATCAACTCCAAATCACCTTCAAATACGATAAAATTTGGTATTCAAGCATTTTTGACTATTTCCAACAAATGCCAACAATACCCACTTGAAATGTCACTTTTCAGATATAATTTTTTCTTTTTTTTCTACTTTTTTTTTTTTTTTGAGATTTACAATAGATGCAAGCCAAGAATTAAAAATTATTGAAATAATTCTTTAGCCTTTCTTTGATACCAATTGGTGTAAATGGGTTACAAAATATATAAAATCAAGAAAATAATAAAGAAATTGAGGGAAGATATAAAAGAAATAAAGAAAGAATAATCCCACAATTGAAGTAAACTAGAGATAACAAATATAGATTTATGAGTCTCTAATTTAAACAAATAATTACATGATTAATTCAAGGGAGAAGAGAATTGAACTCATACTTGAATAATCTTATCAAAAGATATTCAACAGAGATTTAATGTAGAGACAAAGGGATAAATTAACTCACCAAAGAGTGTTTAATATACAAATATTGTGTCTACCTAAAATATGCTAATCATATTTATCCTTCTAGGGTAAGCTAAGATATGAAAAATATAAATGCCCTTGATTAAATGTGCATCATATTATGACAAAAGGACCCTAAAATATCATGTTAATCTTCTATTGTGTTGCTTTTTAGCTTTCATACTATCTTGAAACACTCTATGCTTTTGATGTCAAGTTGAAATCCATCCATGCAATTAGCACTTTCCAAAACTGCATCACTTATTTAGTTCAATATCCTCTATTCTAAGCTCTTTAGAGACACTTGGGTCCATATTAGAAAGATGTTGAATTGTCATTTTCAATTTGCTAATCTTTATATCCTTAGAACCAGTGTTGAGCTTCAATTACTCTATTTCTTTTTTGTGATCTTCTTGAGAGATGGTTCCTGATTTTCTCTTCACACACTCAATTTTGATCAGAGCTTTCAGACTAAATAGTTGTATCATAGTTCCAGGAGTTTCATTTTCACAAACAATTTCAAAATAATAAAATACTTTGTTCAACCAATATCCATAAGGCATGCCATGTCTTCCATTCTTTCCATGAACAAATTTATGTATGTTCTCCATCATTAGAGTAGGGAAATTAATCCGCTCAAAACTACCGAGGTACTCCATCACATACAAATCAGTAGCTGAAGCAATGTTCCTTTTTTGTGATCTAGGAAGAATCACTTTGTTAACAAATTCAAAGAATAATTGTAGCTCACTTTTAAGTGATCTCCTATTTACGGCCACTACAAATTTTCCTTTAACCTTTGATGCATTCGCCATAAACTCTATTGAGGGATATTATTTTAAGACAGTCCTCACACCACTAATAGGAATATCCAGAATTCTCCCAAGTAGTACAACATCAAGATCCAACTTCTTTTCTTAAACTACAGTAGTCAACTTTAGAAAATTCCACTGTTGAGTATAATTCCTTAACTACCTCATTAAAGATGGTGGAAATGGGTCCTTCCATAAAATAGAGACATCTTTGATGTTTAATAAGATAAACTAATTCCATCATGACTAGTTTTGTTAATTCACTTGTGTTAAAAATCCTAGAAGTTAGTACTTTTTGATTTCTCAAGAACCTATTTCTAACTTCCTTAGGCACAAGCTTTCTTTTTTCCTTCTATTTTCTTTTATTAGAATCATTGATAGATTTCCTTTTAGTCATTTTTCTCTTTTAGGGACCAGGTCCCTCTGAAGTCTATTGATTCACAGTAGGACATCTAGATTTCACAATAAAACTTCTTTTCATCTTGTATCTAAGGACCAAACAGATTCCCTTTTTAGATTCTTTGATAGCGAAATAAGATTTTCATCAACCCAATCATCACTTGTCGTTACATTGCCAAAAGAATTATGTTTTTTCAAGGATAAATCTTCATCAATGAGATTTAAAGATATAGAATGACTTAAATTGGTTGACTATTTAGAGGAAAGAATATTCTTAAACAACACAATATCAGGAAGGAGATTAATCTTTTTACTGACCTCTAATTTAGAAGGAGGCTCACAAAAAAACTCTATTTTTTTAGGAATTTTATTCACTTGATGTCCATCCAGGGAGGTATTATGTAGACTGATTTAGTCACATATTTTTCTAACATGGATATGAAGGATGAATTAGGCTTGGATCTTTGAAGAAGTTTTGAGAGATAATTTTTATCTACACTAAATTCTGAGGACATGATAATTTCAATAAATGAATTTTTTGAAGGGGTTAGAGAATTTTTAGGGGAAATCTAGGTCCTATATAGTGTTTTAGAACGAGGTATTATTAGATGTTTGACGACCCGTCATCCTTTTAAAAAAAATATCACACATAGGCTATTTGAGATTAGGTGCTCCTTTAAAAGAAACTAAACCACAAATCATGAAAAGAAATTAGGGGAACTAATATGCACTAGGATGAAATTTTGAAAGAATGAGATGAGATTAATTTTATTTTTGTGATGACTCATTTTTATTTTTAGGATAAGAATTTTTTTTGACACAAAGAGAGAAGATGCAACTATTTCTGATAGAACAAAAAAAATGCACATTTGCGATACTAACTTGAGAGATGTAACCAGATCCCTCTCTTTCTTGAGTGAATCCTTAAATTTGTGGCTATCTCAACTGGTTCTCTTCTGAAGTTATTCCCATGTATATATACCTGCAAAGGTATGGTACTGAGTTACACCAACAATTACATATTTTATCAAGGATACATGTGTCTTAATCATAGCCAATTTTATGGAGAAAAACAAATTTATCTAGTAGGTAAGGTTATTTTGATCAAGCCTAGCCTCAACCTGTTCTTTACAAATTATTCCTTGTGAAGAGCCTTAGTAAAGATATCCAATATCTGATCGTCAGTCTTGCAAAACTTCATGCAAATAGCTATCTTCTCAACATTATCACTTAGAAAATGATGCCTTACATCAATATGATTGATCCTCTTATGTTGCACTTATCCTTAGCCATATTAAGATCACTTGTATTGTTACACATTAGACGGATAATGTTTGAGACAATCTTAAAATCCTTTAGCTTTTTTTCATCCATAACAATTGAGCACAACAAAAAGCTATAGCGACATACTTAGTGTTAGTAGTAGATAAAGAAACTAAATTTTGCTTCTTATAACCCTAGGATATTAAGGAAGAACCCAAAAAATAAAGCCATTTCTGGGGTTCTTTTTATATCTGCTATATCAAATCAAAACTGTGTCCAGATGGATAGTATAGGCCCAGGTCCCTTGTTCCTTTCAAATACCTAAGAATTCTTTTTGCATTTTTCAAATGATACACCTTTGTGAAAGTCTAAAATTTGGCACAAATTCCCATACTGAATACAATATATAGGCTAGTTGTAATGAGATATAGTAAGGATGCAATAATCCCTCTATAAATTATCTCATTAGCTGAAGGACAGGTTTATCATTATCTATCTTTGAACTAGTTCCAATTAGAGTTTCAATTGGTTTGGCATCTTTTATACTGTATTTCTTTAGTAGCTCCTTAATGTACTTCTCATGACAAATAATTGTCCCATGAGAAGTTTGCTTGATCCGTAGGCCTAGGAAAAACTCAATTCACCCATCATGCTAATTTAAAATTCACACCCTATTAGCTTTGCAAACTCTTCATATATTGATTCAGAAGTATCTCCAAACATTATGTGATCAACATATATCTGAACAATCAGTAAGTTGCTACCTCTAAATACTTAAAAGAGAGTATTGTAAATTTTCCCCCTTTTAAAGTCATTTCTAGAAGAAAATTGTAAAGTCTGTCACACCAAGACCTTAGTGATTACTTCAAACCATTAAGAGCTTTGTCCAATTTAAGCTCATATTGAGGAAAATCTGCATTTTCAAAACCTGGAAGTTGTTTGACATAGATTTCTTTCTTCAAGTTTTTACTTAGAAAAGCACTTTTGACTTTTATTTGGAAGAGTTTGAACCCCATGTAGGCTAAAAATACAATATGAATTCTCATAGCTTTTATCCTTTCTACAGGGGAAAATGTCTCATCATATTTAATTTCTTTCTCCTTGTTATTACCTTTAACAACAAATATTTCCTTATTATCTTAGTCATGAAGCAACATTTATGGGCTAGCAACATTTGGAATCAAACTTTCCCAGTTCATTCTTCCCATTATTTACCACAAAGCACTTATACCCAAAAGGTCTGATGTAGTCAAGCTTAAGCTTTTTATTCAACTCAAGGTCATATGGGGTCTTGTTTAGGAGAGATCTAACCAAACACCTATTTGTCACATAACAGGTAGAATTAACAACTTCAGCCCATAAGATCTTTGGAAGCCCACTGTCAATCAACGTAGTCTTGGCAATCTCTATAAGGGTTCTGTTCTTTTT
This sequence comes from Capsicum baccatum var. pendulum, assembly GCA_030864225.1. NCBI lineage: Eukaryota > Viridiplantae > Streptophyta > Magnoliopsida > Solanales > Solanaceae > Capsicum > Capsicum baccatum. Next base: position 152,722,915 of record CM061552.1, read on the forward strand.
CAACAACTCTATTTTGCTAAGGAGTCCTAGAAGTAGAGAAGTTGTGACTGATTCCACATTCGGCACAAAATACTACAACTTGTGAGTTCTCAAATTTAGTTTCAAGATTAGATATGGATTCATCAATTGTACAATTCAGCTTCATTTGAATTTACTTGGCAAAAGTTACCAGAACCTCATAGGTTTCATCCTTGGTTCTCAAGAAAATCTTCTAGGTGAATAGAGTAGTCATCCATAATGACAAACATATACTTCTTTCCTCCTTTACTTTGTACTTTAACGGTCCACATAGATCCATGTGAAAAAACTCAAAAGTTCTAGAAGTACTCACCTTCTTCTTGAACTTAAAGGAAGACCTAGTTTATTTACCCTTAAAAGCATCACAAATCTTATTGGCTGGAAATTTCATCTTTGGCATACCAAGGACCAGATATTTTCAAATCATCTTATTTAGCAAAGAAGAACTTACATTTCAGCCTTCTATGTTTTAGATCAACATCTTCAGTTTGAACACTCAAGCAAGTTAATTCCCTATCAACTACACACTCTAAATAAGCACATACATATTTTTGAACCTTTTACCTTTGAGAATAACCCTCCAAGACTTCAAGATTGATACAGTACATCTATAAGATGAGAACTTCACCTCATCACCTTTGTCACAGGATAAACACTTTGAAGACTGTACTTGAGGCCATTTACATAGTACACATCTTCTAGACTTGATCATGTGATTTTCAAATCTTTTCCGCACAATGGATATCGATATTTTTATCATTTCCAAAAAAGGCACCTCCACCTTAAAGTGTCTTAAGAGAGAGAAAGCAATCAGTCTTCCTAGGCATATGCTTTGAGTATCAATTATCCATAAACTAGTTCTAACCATATTCTCTTTCTCCTACCTACAATCAAAATTATTTATTAGATTTGGGAACCCACTTGAGTTTGAGTTCCTAAAAGTTAGATAAATATGTGATCAAATCTTTCTTAGCCCATATAGGTTAAGAGTTATTCTTCACATTTTTCAAGGGTATGAAACCCTTAGAGTAACAATTTTCCTACTGGATGTATCTAGCACTTCTCATTATATCTACAAGCCAACATCTATAGTTTTCCTTCAAGGTTCCATCTCTTCCACAATCAGTGCATAGCGTTTTTTGGACCTTGTTTCTAACATGATAACCCAAGTGTTTGGGTTTTATACTGATAACTTTGGGTTTTATACTGATATCCAAGGCCTTTAACATTATTGACACCCCGATTAGTTAAATTAGAAAGGATTTGTGATGATGTGGTCTATTTTAGAGATTTCTTAAGTTCTTCTCTTGTACAAACCAAGTCCCTTTCTAGTTCCTCATTCTTATTGAGTACTATCATGAAAGGCTTTAAAGAATCCCTCAATTTTTCTTGAAGATCAATTTGAAGCTTTGAGTCTTTTTTCTTCCCTTTACCATCATAATCATCCACTTTCTTCAGTTGATTCTTTAAACTCAAATTTTCAGATTTCAACTTAGTGAACATTTCCTCTATTTAAGATATCTGGATAGTTAAGGCAATTAATTCAAGCTCTTGATTTTATACTTTCTCTTCTAACATATTTTTCTCAGTAGTCAGTTCACATAAAGAATGAATCAACTCATTTGCAAGTATCTTTATCGTTTAGCAGAGTAGTTATCTAATTTTTTTTAATACCAGAATAGTTACCTCATTTTCTTCTTCATATGAAGTGTTTTCCATAAGAGCAAAAAACTTTACAGGTGATATTCTCATCCTCCACTTCCAGCATAGAAACATATTCAATCTTTTTATCTTGTTCAAATCCACCATAAGAATGTCCCCAGACAGTTAATCCTTGTTTCACTGCATAATCAGTTGTAGCTTTTTTATTGAATTTTTAGGGACCTGGTCCTTCTTATTTCCTTTTTTACCACCAAATATTAGGTATTCTTAATAATCCAGTTCTTGAATTGAGAAATCATTGATGAAATTTCTAAGTTTTCCATATTTGTGGTGAGCTTTAATTGTACCTCCCTTTTTGCTGCTACTTCCTCTTCTTTGAAATGGACCACTTTACATCATTGCTCTAACAATCCTTTTTCCAAATAGGAATTATCAGTGTCCTCCTCACTTGAATTAGATTTTTAAGCCCCCAATGCTAGAGATATTTCTGTTTTTGCTTCCTTCTTCTCTTGCCCTTTCAACTTCATAATTCATGAGTCTTTAGATTACCAATAAGTTCATCCATTGTGAAAGTTTTTAGGTTTCTTACCTCAATGATAACATCTACTTTCCTTTCCCCGAATATATAAAGAACTCCAAGAAATTTTCTCACCTGTTTATACAATGAAATAAGTTCTCGCAAGCAGTGAAACTCATTGGTGAGTGAAGTTAATCTAGTATGCATCTCTTATATAGCTTCTCCTTCTTTCATTGTGAACGATGCATACTAAGTAGTAAGCATATCAACTTTTAAATCCTTCAGATCACTGGTATCTTCATGAGCAGTCCTCAAGCAATCCAAGATTTCCTTAGCATTTAACAAGCAGAAATCCTGTTACATTCATCAGGATCTATGCCACAGACAAGTAATTTATTTGCCTTGTAACTCTTCTCAACTTTCTTTTGATTTTCATCATCAAACCTTTTTTGATTTTGACAACCATCCTTGTTATATCTCCTTCTATAACCTCTCTAACTAGGACATGAGGACCATTACGTATTACATCTATCAGCTCACTGTCTTCTGCCATAATACAGTTAAATATTCTAACACCCCAACTTAGAATAACGAGTCACACATTGGCAAAATACATAGGGGATGTTGTTTATATAGGTAAGAAAGCCTTAATCCCTGTGAGGTCTAGACCTAGAGCAGACAATATTACTAGTGGGTTGGGGTAAGGGGTCTCTGGGCCTTGATAGTTTGGGATTACCTTCGTGGCCAGGGACCAAGCTTGGGTCATGACATACATCCTGGTTTTTCACCACTCATAGTACTGCCCATTAAAACGGGGTGTTCTATTTGTAAATTTCACATCATCCAGATTAGGTGGAGAAGTCATGATCAATAAATTGCTCTAGGTGTGAACCTTTTAAAGTGTCCTTGCTCTGGTACCAAATGTTGAAATATAGGGGGTGCACCACCTTATAAGGGATCGGGGTCCCTCAGGGTTAAATACAAGCAATAAAGCAGTAAAGAATTAAGGAAATAAAACTTTGTAGGAAAGTAAAGAACATAATGATTTAACATGGAAACCTTCATTCTTAAGAAATAAAAAATCATGGTTTTCCCTCACAAGCACTCAAGAATCGACTATAATCATACTTATGATTGCATACTCTATTGGAACTTAACTCTAAGCTCCACTAATTTGTAACAATTCTATTACAAACTCTCCTTGACAACTGTGTCAAGATTTCTTCTCAATATTAATTAACTCTAACTAATATCAACTCTGGTGACTCTACCTAAGCACTCTAAAAACATAAGAAAAGCATTACACTTATATGGAAAGTAATTTGATTATAGACCAAGACTTGACTTAAGAATAATTACTCTCTCAACACACAACATCTTGGAACTTGAGATATTGAGTTTTCATCGTTTTTCTTCTTGAATAACCAAATTGCAAAAACGTTGAATTGAAATGCATTATTTTCTATTTATAGAAGGATAATGATTAGGGTAGAATTTCGATTGGGCCTAGTGTCCTGATTGGTACACAACTCTATTGTACAGTTTGTTACACTAACAAACAAAATTGCGCAGCCATGTAACAGTTGTATGTTTTTGTGATGACACAGAGACTTGGTACCTTGTTGGCAATTGATCATTACAAAAATAAGATATATCACATATACTGCATAAACCATAATTGCAGTATTTTTCTCTATCATATATAAAGAACATATCCCTATAGACCATAACTGCAGTATCTAAATACTACAAAAAATTATGAAAAAAATACTAAACTATTTATGCGGCATAGTCTAATTACTACATAACTTATGTCAAGTGATTGAGGCATTATTTATTTGTGTTTAATCCAAACCTTAGGCCATTAAGTACATTTAATTAATGAAGATTTAAGCTCTTAATAGGTTATAATCATTAACATGTGGACCAAAGTCTTAATATCATTAAGAGTTATTCTTGTGTGTGATAATATTCACCATCACTTTATCCATTATTACTAGTCACCACCACTAACCACCTTTGCATGTACAAACATTGTCAACCACCATTAAGGTCATTAATCACCATCCACCTCTAACTTCGCAACCACATTTGACAACAAGAATCATTACCAATATGATACTATCAGTTCCTATATACCACACCTACCACCATTATTGTAATTATCCAGCCCCTTCACCACATCCAATGCCACCAACACTATCAGCCACTGTCAGCAAATCTCTACTGCCAACAAACCAATTCCACTATCATAACTAGGACCTCTGCCAACTTCGTACCACTAACAAATTATCAACCTTCACACATTCTTCGACCATTACCACCACCACCATTATCACCGACGACGCCACCTCCACCGCTACTATTTTTACTACCATTGCTATAGTCAATCCTTAATGACAACTATCTTACAATTACTAATAGCGTCTCTAACTATCACTAACATATCGTCAATATGTTTCAGCCAGCACGATCAACACCTCAACTACTAACATCAAGCTAACTTCACATTACAACTGCCACCGCACCATCAATCACTACCATTATGATAATCACTACAACACTAACCATATCCATAGTATAACTTTCAACATCACCATTTTTATCAACTAACACTAACTATGATCACACCTACCATTATTATAAACCATCTCCACCAACACTACCAGATATAAATATTTCACTTTTTAAATTAAATAATAATTTCATTTTATTGGATTGATATTTTTCTAAGATTTGTATTATTTAATTATTTATATTATCAATTTATTATGTTTGTAGAAAAATAAGTTATGCCAATTCAGATATTGAAAAACAAACAGTATTAATTATTCAACAATTAAATATAAATAAAATATCTTAATATTTCATATATGCATTCAAATTTAAATGTTTTAATATTTATTAAAATAAATGCAACCTACGTCCGGATAGATAAGAATACTACTCCCTCCATTTTAAAAGTATTGAATTTGTAGGGTATAGCACTTCTCTTAAGAAAAATCTTTTAGGACATAAATTGTAGGTTACTTTCCATAATTACCCCTTTAGTTGTTCTTACATTAATCTTCTAGAAATTGTAATTTATTTAAGAACCTCATTAAATAAAAGGGTAAAATTGGAAGAATTTTCAACAGGTCTCTTAGAAATGAACAATTTATTTATTTTGGACATTAAAAAATAGATTAAAAATTCATTTATTTTGGAATGGATTTAGCATTTTAAACCATAAATTTAGCGTTAAATGAATACTAGAAAAAAAAAATTAAACACCCATAAACGAGAGGTAAAAATTAAATCTCTTATCATTTGAGGGGAAATTCATGGAAAAACTTGACTGTTATGCTACATGGAATTAAGGCCACAAATATTTTTGAGGGGCAATTTTTTGAATTTTTTTGTCCTACTTTCCTTTCTAAATAATTTTTTTTTAAAATGTAATTTTTTATTTTTGACAACTCTGTAATTTTAACATTGCACATAATATGTTTAAAATCATAAAATTAAAAAAAAAAGATTGAATACAATCAACATATCTTTAATTTATGACTACAAGATTCAATTTTTTTTACTTTCATAAACTCTTTGTCATGCCAAAACACCCAAATCAACTTCAAACGAAAGGGAGGTTAATATATATGCTTGCACATAGATTCATTCCCATTTAATCAGTACTACTTAAATACAATAATAATATTCATAACGCAGTAAACACTAAGGGATCATTTGGTAAGATGTACAAGAATAGTACTAAATAGATATATTAGTAATGTATGCATTAGTGATACTTCTGTTAGTTATGCTTGTATTTTCTTATACAACATTTGATTTGGTGTAATAAAAATAACATGAATTACATAATTTCTAAAAAAAAATCTTTTTACAAAAGTACCTCCTATAAATATAATGGAACGGATGAGGAAAGATTTTGAGGGACAATTGTGACTTTAAACATACTAATGCATGCATTAAAATCTATTGTATTACTAATACCATGAAATTTTATGTATTAGTAATATATTCTTTAATACCAAAAAGAGTGTATATTTGCATTATTTTTTTAAATACACTTTATCAAATAACCCCTTAGGGGGTGTTTGGTGTGAAGCAATATCTTTTCCAAAGAAAATATTTTCTTGAAATATGTTTTTTTCCATATAGCATGTGTTTATATAATAAGAAGAAAATATTTTCCCAAGAGATTTAGGTATAATCTAGTAACTATTTTGATAATGTACCTTATCCCGACGTGAGACTCTGACTCCTAACACGATATGGGACCCAACTCTATACTCTAACAGGAGAGTCGAACCTAAAGCAAAATCTAACCCAATCTGAATCCCGATCGCAGACCTAAGACCTAACCAAAATAATGAACCAAGACTCATCTTTGGCCCTGATCTAAGAATCGACACTCAACCTCAATTTGACATCTGCCCTCGATCCAACTCCAAAGACCCACGATCCAACCTCAACATCAAATCCCAAAATCGATCGTAGTCCTAACTTCTAACTATAATTGAGGACCCAACCCTACACCCAAAATAGATACCTGACCCCGACTCAAGACTTGGTATAACTTGAGACCCTAACTCTTGACCTAACACGAGACCTAACTCTGTACCCTAATTTAAAGATCTGTCTACTTACCAAACCATAAGTTTGACTCTCGACCCCGACTTCAATCCCAATTTCAAACTTTGACACTAACTTTGTACAAAGAGTTAAGACCCTTCTCTTAACTCTAACCTTATATTCGACTCCTAACTCTAATAGAGCCTAGAATCGAACCTTAAATATGGACCCAAATCTAGATCCCAACCCTGGCTCTAATATCAACCTTAGACAAGAACCTAACCCAAGTCTCGACTTCCCACACCGACCTTAACTTTTAACCTGGATCGAGACTTTAGATGTAACGTCAACTTGAATCTAACTTTTGCTCTAGATTCAACCTCAAAATTGGATCCAACTTTCAACCCTGACTTGAGATTCATAAATTGACCTTGATAGAGATTCAAATCTTCGTCCTAACCCTAATTTTTGATCCTAATCCAAGTCCTGACTCCCGACCATAACCTAGGACCTGAATCCCAATGTCAGCCTCGAGTTCAACTCTATCACCAATTCCAACTTCGAATTGAATTAGGATATGACTCCCAAGTTTGACTCGAGTTTTAATTCATGATCCTAACCTAAGTCCCAACTTTTGATCCGGACTCTTGACCTCGATGTTTGCTTAGATCCTAACCCTGACCCAAGCCTGAGTTAAAAGCTTGATCGACATCAATATCGAGAATTGAGACATTAGTCTGGGTTTTTGTTGAGATTAGGAGTCGGGTCATGAATCCATGTTGAAATTCATGACCTATAAATATAACATAGTCCGATAAATATCTAACGGGGGTATCTTTTTTTGGTCAGTCATTACCTAAAGTAGGAGAAACATACATTACCTCTTCGTAGATGTCATTTCCAATACTACTCCATTTTAAGTGACTTGATTGACAGAGTATTCTCAGACTTTTATTGAACACTATCTTATACCAAGAGAATCTTTAACATTTATAATCTTAAATATGATGTCATATATAAGTTTTATTGCATCTAAGTGCTAAATCGATGAAGAGTGAAGAAGAAAAAATGTCAGAACAAGTAAAACAGAAGATATCTGAAACCACACAAACGTAGCCAACAGTTTTATAAAAGACAGACACCCCAAGAACTCCTCCGACTTTCCTTGAAAAGAAGACAGAGGAATCAAAAATAGAGATGAGAGTTGAGAAAATAAAATTAGAAACAAAGACAACTCCTACACAAGAAAAAAAAAGTGAAAGTCATAAAATCAGAAAGTGCGGAGAACAAAGAAGAAGAGGAATTTACAAAATCAGAAAATGCAGAGAATAAAGTAGAAGTGGAGGTAAATTCAGAAACAACACAAAATAAAGAAAATGTGGAAGTTATAAAATCAGAACTAGAGCCTCCTGTAGAGGAAGTTGCAAAATCAGAAATGTAGCAAAATATGTTTAATTTTGACAAATCTATTTTTAATTTCCTGTAAGGCTGAGAAAAATATGTTCTATTCGGGTTCACCATCATTAAGCTACAATGGATATAGCAAAGTGCATAAGAGGGCGAATTGTAATTTATTCCACTTTATTCATTTGTCATCATTTTATGTTTAAAATTCTTATGAACTTTTTAAGTATATTCTTTAACAAAGTTCATTTCAACTTTCAATAACTTTCACTTCTACATTTTTTCCTAATTATTTTCATGAAATATTGATTTGACTGCAATTGGGGATGAATATCAAACAAAAAAACTAAATATAATTGCAATAAAAGTAAGGGAATACAACAATTTTCTTATCAAATATTAGTAACTGAATAAATTAGAAAAAAAATTTGGATGCATTTAATTGAATTATAATAATAACAAAAATAATGCAATATAATTGCTACATAAGTATTCTTTTTAATAATACTAGATAGGTATGGCCGTGCTTTGCATGGGCCCAATGCGTATGAAATAGGAAAGCATGGATCAAAGAGGCAAATTTTTTTTTTTTTCCAACAGCTCTTCCAATCATGTAAATTTTACGTTTATTCCAGGTTTTAGATGTCAATTTTGAAATTGAAGAATTGTACACTTAACAACAATGGTAACTTAGTGTGATCAAAGCTCCAGTTTCTATGAAAAGCATGGACATATTTTAAAAATTTATCAACAAAAAACCCAAATGGGAATGCAAACCCATATACTATAATAACATAGTATATAATAGAGATATAACAGTAAGGGATTATCCCGTTTGATTTTATAAATTCATGGAATTAAGATCATCAAAGTTTTAATGTCTTCACTCTCTTAAGAACCCTTCTTGTCTTCACTTCTAGCAAACTATTGCTTACCATCATCATGTACATGCCATCAGATCCCAAATGTATATTTTATGCAATTATTGGAATATCATACTACTGAATCTCAGATGACATTCACATATCATAGTGATTGTTATCTATTTACATTGGTATAAATTATATTTATAAATTCTATAATAGGATATGTACTTTTCTTGTTGTGATCAATCTCTTCACCATTCATGATCAAATACTTGTTAAAGTAGATTTAATGATTAAATTAATTTAGAAATTCAAAATGTGTGTATAAAATAGATCCTTATTCAAAGAAAACAGACACAATGACTCTTTCGATAAAAATTTCAATAACCTAAGTTGATGTGGTATCAGAATGAAAATTCCTTTGTAAATTTAAATTTTTTAATTATGATAAAAAAACTAAAGAGTAAAGAAAGCTAATAGATTATACCCAATTGGATCAACACGAAGATAACACTCTAGTTCTGTGATGATAGGCGGATTTACACGCCTATATCAATATATTTTGCCCATATTTTAGCCTAGTTTTGAGAACAAATTATATATTTCATGCACTTTTAGTCCTTTTTCCTGTAAATGAGCTAACGAACATGATTAGTAAAGTTTCAGGTATAAATGATGCAAAATTCAGCATTTTATGGCTTACTTGACGCAAAAGAAAGCTCACGAAGAAAGGAAAAGGAGTGTACACGCCTAAGGACCAAAACTGCTGCATGGAAAATCTGTCCCGGGCTAAAACAACATTTCTGAAGACTTTGGGGACTTACAGACACATAGCTGGATTTGGACAATGATACATTAACCTAGTACAATTGGGTTATGTATTTCATTAGTTTATTTGGATTATGATAATGTTACATTAACCTAGTACATTTGGGTTAAGTATTCCATTAGCCTAGTAGGATTTGGTTATTGGTTTCATTAGCGTAGTAGGAGTAGGATATGGGTATTATAAATACCCTATCATGCTAGAGATTTCTAATCATTCCTCCCTTAGTGGAGAGAAACATTCCTCCCTTAGTGGAGAGATACAATCCTCCCTTAGTGGAGAGATACATTATACTTCTCAATTACAACTCTTCTAATCTTCCCATTAATTCTATTTTTCTTCTTCTATTCATCTATTCTTAATTTCCGCAACAAGAGAAACGTTACTTTGCTAAGGAATCATGCCACACGCCTACCACCTAAGCTACACGAAAATTACTCAATCTTGTGGTATAACAACAATGTCAATCGTGATCTCCTTAGCATTCATGGGTAACTAAACCTCTCTGTTGGGGTTATGGAAGCCGAATGAGTTACTATCTATTGCTGTGAGTTTGTGAGTTCACGACATGTATACTGCTTATATCATTATTCTCTTCATCTTAATCTACATTCTTTGTGGTTGCAAACGCAAGAATACGCCAGTATAATATTTAACTTGTTCGAAAGAAAGGTTATTTGTCTGGAAAAGAGATAGTGTCAAGGTAGTAGGACACCCTTTCCTACTAAAAAGCTAGTGCCGTAACTGGAATAACCTCTTGGAGAGTTCGTACCGTTAGACACGCTTTAAGCTCGAAAGAGTTAAAGTGAAATAGTCCTTGTTGAGGTCGAAAGATGCTTGGATTTACCATTGACTACAATTCTCTATAAGCAGTTGCATGTCAAAACTCTACACACTCATACCCAATAGAGACGTATACCTCAGAAGTTGGACATAACCCCAACACTTCAATTCTCATTGTTTACAACTCACGTAACATTCTTTCTTTTTATTTTCATCTTTTATTTTGATACTTTATTTAAATTACTTGCACGACAAGAATTCCCCCCTCTTACGAGACTTGCACCAAAAGTTAGTAGTTTTGCTTACTTGTTGGCCAAGCTATTCCCTGTGGGATCGATACCCAACCCAGTTTGGGTTCTATATTTGCTAACGACCGCTTTACACTCCTACGAGAGCTGTAGATTGAGCGTTATCAAAAATTGGCACCGTTGCTGGGGAATACGAGTGTCAATCGAGTTCGTGATAATTACTAGACCCTTTGGTCAAAGATTCTCGTACTTTTACGTTTAGTTTTTGTCTTTGTTTATTGCAAGTTTTTACTTTAGTGCATGCCCCATACTAGAAGTTCTGGTCAACCGTTATTACCAATCAATCCTGAAACACAACGAATTAGAAGAATGGAAGCACAAGCTAAAATCGACAGGATGGCTGCTCAACACGAGCAAGCAAGATTAGCTGCTCTTGCCGCTGCTCAAGTCCAACAACAAAACATTGATAATCCTGGGCGAGCAACAAATCCTGACGATGAAGATTTAGGTGATGACGAGTTGATAAACCCAAGGCATGTTGCTGAAACTACAACACCTGCCAACCGAAGAGGTCGACAAGCTCGGTTTAGGTATGATCGCCAACCTATGCAGCCAGCTTTCGACGATGATGATGATGATCTTGATGGTGCCGGAGCCATTGGGGCCATAATTCCACCACCATTAGCGCCCAGAGCCAAGTTCAACATCACAAGCACCATGATTCAGTTATTGCAACTCAAGGGATTATTTGGTGGACTAGCAGGCGATGATCCGAATATGCATCTGATCAACTTTATTTCTACATGCAAGTCATTCGACAATCCTGGAGTTGGACAGAATGCAATTCGATTACGTCTATTTCCATTGTCTCTGTCTGGGGAGGCAACACTATGGTTGAATGGGCTGACTCCTGATTCTATTACAAATTGGAGGCAATTGAGAGACGCTTTCCTAGAAAGATTCTTTCCGCCATCCAAGAGGGCGCAATTGAGAGATGAAATCAGCAAGTTTCGTCAGCTTCCTACTGAAGCTCTTCATGAAACATGGGAGAGGTTTAAGACAAAGCTAGCGAGATGCCCAAACCATCACATGACTAATGTTCACCTAATGGAGATCTTGTATAGAGCCTTGAATTCAATAACTAAACCAGTGGTGGATAATGCAGCTGGAGGTTCTTTCATGGACCTCACCTTTGGTCAAGCAAGTAATATGCTAGATCACATGACGAAACAAAGTAGAGCTTGGCATACCAGGTATTCTGAGGTAGCAAGCCCCACTTTATCTATTGGCATGACTGCAGACCAAAGAAGAAGAGAAGAAGAACGTGATCAAGACATGGCGCACATGAAAACACAAATGGATCTTCTGACAAAGCATTTATTATCAGGGAAGACCGAAAAAGTGAAAGCTGTGACGCTAAAAGGAAGAGACGAATCTGATTCGGAAGATGAGGCCAACTACTTGAACAATCAGGGGGGTTTTCGTGGGAATGCCCAAGGAAACCAAGGTCGGAACTATTATGATAAATCTGGAAGCAAAGACCAAGGTAGTTGGAAGAAAAACAATGAAAAGAGTGGTTTGTACGTTCCCCCTGGTAGACGTGATACCACCACATCTAATTCTGGAAGTATGGAAGACATAATGGCTAAGTTATTGAAAGGAGTGGAAGCAACGAGTGCGGGAGTTACGGAGGTTATTAATAATTTGTCCTCCATGAAGCAATTAGTTGATTCACATTCTACTTCTATCAAGCAAATAGAGCAGCAATTGAGCCAACTTTCAGGAGCACTCAATCAAAGAAAGGCCGGCACTTTACCTAGCGATACTGTGCCAAACCCAAGGAATGATGGGTCATGCATGGCCATCACTACCATAAGTGGTAAGGTGCTGGAAACTTCAGCAAAAGGAAAGCAAGTGGTTGACGAAGTTGCGGACATGGATGACAACACAAAAGGAGAAGATGCCGCAGCACCCACTCCTGACGTCAAGGACGCCACATCCAGCACTGTGCAACCTGAAAAAGTGGAAAAACGGAAGCAAGAGGAGAAGAAAACCGTGGAGAGAACACTTCCATACCCACCACCACCTTTTCCCCAAAGATTGAGGAAGGTGGCGGATAACACAAATTTCAGCAAATTCATGACTATGTTAAAGCAGCTGACCATTAATGTTCCATTGGTGGAGGCACTTGAACAAATGCCTGGATATGCAAAATTTATGAAGGATCTTTTGACTAGGAAGCGGGCAGCAAGTTATGAGTTGAAAGAAGATGTGCATCATTGTAGTGCAATTGCTACCCGATCGATAGTTCAGAAGAAGGCCGACCCCGGAGCTTTCACTATTCCTTGCACTATTGGATCGTTGGATTTTTCCAAAGCATTGTGCGATCTAGGTGCTAGCATAAATTTGATGCCACTATCCATCTACAAGAAGTTGGGGCTAGGCGATCCGACACCAACCAATATGAGGCTCGTGATGGCTGATAGGTCGGTAAAAAGACCTGTGGGTATCTTGAATGATGTGTTGGTGAAAGTTTCTTCATTCATCTTTCCTGCAGACTTTGTTATTCTGGATTGTAAGGAGGATTCTAAAGTTCCCATAATCCTGGGACGTCCTTTCCTTACAACCGGAAGTGTGCTTATTGACATGAAAGATAATGAGCTTTTGTTTCGAATTAATGATGAAGTAGTACGGTTTGATATATGCAAAGCCATGAAGCAGCCCAGCAATATGAATGAGTTATCTGTAGCTGATGTTCATCAAGAGGATATGAAAGCATTATCTATAGAGAAACAACCTACTGTTGAGCCATTGTCTGCTGCGCCACTGAATGTTGAGCATGAGGATAATGAAGATTATGAAGAACTTATGGGTGATCTAACAGAAATAGAGTCTTATACTCCTAAGCAACCGGACTGTGATCTCAAGAATCAACCAGCAGCGAAGACTCCTATTGACGAGCCACCAATGCTAGAATCGCAAGAGCTCCCCGATTATCTAAGGTATGTGTTCTTGGAAAGTAGAAATATACTTCCAGAGAGTGCAGATGATTTAAGTGAACAGCACGTAGAGGCTCTCATCTCTGCTCTGAAGAGATACAAGAGAGCTATGGGTTGGACTATTGATGATATAATTGGTGACTCTCCGGAGAAACGTATGAGCCATCTCAAAAAAGATCGCATGCCCACAGGTAAGCCTCATTGTCGTCTAAATCCTTTCAGAAAATGATCCACCATTTACCTCGATGAAGTCTGAGTACTCGAGGTAACTATGTCGTGCCACGACAATAAATAAGGAGCTAGATGGGAGGCAACCCATCGTTTATCATTTTTCATTTATTGTTTATCATTTTGTCTTTCCTTCGTTCTAGTACTTGTTTTGTTTTTGATAAATGAAAATCCAAAAATAAGAGTCGTGCCACGACCAAAACTAAGGCGCTTGGTGGGAGGCAACCCATCATACTAATTGTTTTCATTGGTTTTGAGCAAAAATAGGTGCAAGAAGTATTCAACGAGGAGATTGATTTCAATTGACGATTTGGACGCATTGTATGGTAAAGTTGGTAAGTTAGGAATAGTGATGCATAAGGCTATGGATTGAGCATTTCTCATGCCCAAATAGGCATTGAGGAAGGCTAGGCCTTGGGAAAAGTAGGCCACGAATGATTCACAACCTATCCTATAGCCTAAGGTCTCGGAATCTAGTGTGCTATACACTATGCGCCGCCTATTCCTAAGTGTGCTTTTGACTATGCGCCGCCTATGCTATGGCATTTGGTCTCAGTATCTCATATGCCATAGACCATGCGGCGCATATGTCTACAAATGCCATAGACTATGCGGCGCATATGTCCCATTATGCTATAGACAATGCGCCGCATATGTCATGTCTATGCCAAGCATTATGCGCCGCATATGTGGGATTTTTGTCTCCAAAACCGATTGTAAATGGGTCATAACCCGAACCATTCTCTTCCTATATAAAGGGGACTTAGTTTTACAACACAACCACACTAAAAATTGACCTAAGGGCGCCGCATATACATCCAAATCCTCTCAAAATTTTCTTCTTTTGCTCTTCCAATTCACAAAACCATCCCCACAATCTTCAAGCAAGTAAGTGCTCTCTTATTCTTCAGTTATTTCTCATAAGTACTACGTTTCTATGTCTAGTATGAATTGCTAAATCGTATAAGATTGTTGGTGATGTTTATGTGTTTGGATAGTTGATACAAAATCATGTGAGTGAACATATACGTAGGAAAATCTTGACTTGTTTCCGACTTGAATTTGGTTTCAATAGCATTGTTATGATATTTACGGAATTACTATGGCTATGAACATTGCTTAAGATTGTTGTTTGGATACTTACATGTTAGACTATCCCGGCCATCGGGATAAGACTTATAGTGCCTACCGGCATAAGAGGTTGTGATTGTTGTAAGAATAACTATTCTATGTGGTAACCCCTATGTAGTAGTGTTGTTATATCTACCATGAAAGTAGTCCAATGGTTGCAAGTAAGTGATGCATTGCTGATTTTCTTGTCGAAATACAATCCTAAAACGTATGTCGACGAAATCTGAGTACTCGACCACTTTCACTTCACTGATTTGTGTTAACAAAACTAAGTGTGGGGTGGTACCCCTAATGCTTGTTTATAGATTGTATCGATTGAGATTGTGCTGCCACTAACACTATTTCTAGTCTCAGGTACAATGGCACCTAAAGCAAGGCAAGGCAAGGAGAAGGCTACCACTTCCCAAAAGGGCAAAAAGAGAGGTCGCAAGGACCAAGGAGAATCATCCTCAGCACAACTACCCCGCAGAATGTTTGGAATAAAATGGGTTCTTGAGGAGGAAGCCAAAGAATGGTACAGGAACAACAAAGAACGAAAATATGTTCACGTCGACTTGATCAACAAGGACACCTTAGCAAAGAAGGAGCCGCGTATGTTGGCAAAAATAATGGCATTGAAGCTGGATTTCATATTCCGCGACATAGGAGAATGGAACCTTGATTTAACAAGAGATTTTTATGCCAACTGGTCGCTGAACACAACAGGCAATGAAGTCAAAATTCGGGGCCAAGTGTTACAGCTCACCGCGGATTGGATCAACTCTTTTCTTGGCTTACCTTCGGTCGACACATCACCATTCAAAGAGTTGTACAGCAGGCCTCCTTATAGAGCAATACGACACACACTTTGTGGAAGCAGATCGATGGCAAGGTGGGGCAGACATAAAGAAACCGGCCGACACAACACCTTCCCCTATGCTCCACTAAATAGGGAAGCAAGAATCTGGATGCGCATTGTCAACTCATGCCTTATTCCTGGGACTGAATACACCAAGATATCAAGAGATAGAGTGTGTTTGGCCTATGCTTTGATGACGAATGTCCCTATCAACTTTGGGGCAATAATTCGATCTACCATGAGGAAGGCTAGACTCCACAAAAGGTCCCACTTCACATTTGGAAATTTGTTGACAGCAATCTTGCAGAAGGAGGATATCGAAGAGGAACCAACTGACCACAAACTCCCATATAACCCAAAGAAGGTTGACATCCCCAAGGTCAAAGATGCTGAAACAACTCATGGTGTCAACCTTACTACTGCGGAGAGACACGCTCGTGATGAGAGTTTCTGCCGTCATCTCTATGGCATGACACGATTCACTATGATGAGTGGTGGACGTGTTCCAACTGCTGAAGTGCTCCAACAGCTGGACCACGACTACCCAATGAACATGCATGCACGGGAGATGTGTGGAGTGGGCGTATACTTTGAGGAACCTCTAGATGATGATGTGCCGACTGATGACGATCGATGCTTGCCTGATTCTGACGAGGAGGACAACTCTGACGATGGCTCTTATGATGATTCAGACGAAGGGGGTATGACCCCCGACATTGAGGAAGAGTCTGACTAACTAGGTTCTTCGTATTTATTTTCCACTGAGGACAAATTATATATTTCATGCACTTTTAGTCCTTTTTCCTGTAAATGAGCTAACGAACATGATTAGTAAAGTTTCAGGTATAAATGATGCAAAATTCAGCATTTTATGGCTTACTTGACGCAAAAGAAAGCTCACGAAGAAAGGAAAAGGAGTGTACACGCCTAAGGACTAAAACTGCTGCATGGAAAATCTGTCCCGGGCTAAAACAACATTTCTGAAGACTTTGGGGACTTACAGACACATAGCTGGATTTGGACAATGATACATTAACCTAGTACAATTGGGTTATGTATTTCATTAGTTTATTTGGATTATGATAATGTTACATTAACCTAGTACATTTGGGTTAAGTATTCCATTAGCCTAGTAGGATTTGGTTATTTGTTTCATTAGCGTAGTAGGAGTAGGATATGGGTATTATAAATACCCTATCATGCTAGAGATTTCTAATCATTCCTCCCTTAGTGGAGAGAAACATTCCTCCCTTAGTGGAGAGATACAATCCTCCCTTAGTGGAGAGATACATTCTACTTCTCAATTACAACTCTTCTAGTCTTCCCATTAATTCTATTTTTCTTCTTCTATTCATCTATTCTTAATTTCCGCAACAAGAGAAACGTTACTTTGCTAAGGAATCATGCCACACGCCTACCACCTAAGCTACACGAAAATTACTCAATCTTGTGGTATAACAACAATGTCAATCGTGATCTCCTTTGCATTCATAGGTAACTAAACCTCTCTGTTGGGGTTATGGAAGCCGAATGAGTTACTATCTATTGCTGTGAGTTTGTGAGTTCACGACACGTATACTGCTTATATCATTATTCTCTTCATCTTAATCTACATTCTTTGTGGTTGCAAACGCAAGAATACGCCAGTATAACATTTAACTTGTTTGAAAGAAAGGTTATTTGTCTGGAAAAGAGATAGTGTCAAGGTAGTAGGACACCCTTTCCTACTAAAAAGCTAGTGCCGTAACTGGACTAACCTCTTGGATAGTTCGTACCGTTAGACACGCTTTAAGCTCGAAAGATTCAAAGTGAAATAGTCCTTGTTGAGGTCGAAAGATGCTTGGATTTACCATTGACTACAATTCTCTATAAGCAGTTGCATGTCAAAACTCTACACACTCATAGCCAATAGAGACGTATACGTCAGAAGGTGGACATAACCCCAACGCTTCAATTCTCATTGTTTACAACTCACGTAACATTCTTTCTTTTTATTTTCAGCTTTTATTTTGATACTTTATTTAAATTACTTGCACGACAAGAATTCCCCTCTCTTACGAGACTTGCACCAAAAGTTAGTAATTTTGCTTACTTGTTGGCCAAGCTATTCCCTGTGGGATCGATACCCAACCCAGGTTGGGTTCTATATTTGCTATCGACCGCTTTACACTCCTACGAGAGCTGCAGATTGAGCATTATCATTCTGTGTACGTTTTTCTTGATAATCCATTGATCTCACACCAAGATCTAAGCGAAGGTTTTATAAGAGTGTACACAACTGCTCAGTTGCCTAAAGGCACATTATTCTTTCAGTGTCTCAATGTTTCCTTTAGTTTTTTTAGTAATCTACCTTTAGTTTATTCTTTCCCGTCATGTAAGGGTAAAGCTTTTAATTCAATTTCATTTATGTAAGTTAGAGTTCTTTCTTTTAGTCAGGACCAAACAATAACTGCATTGTCTCCATGGGATAATCCAACATATTGAGGACAAGATCCATAACAAATTGATAGGAAACAAACACATACTTTTTATTTTTAATTTTATTGGTTGATAGTATCAAAGATATACATAGATCACCAGAGAAAGTAGTATGGGTGCATCAGGGTATAAAACTACTCTTGTTGCTGTAGTTTATTTTCTTTGGTAGGAAAGAAATGAAATGTTATTACAGAACAAAAGTATAACAGAGATGGTAGTAATGCGGCAAATCATTCAAGAGGTTTATCGCAGGGTCAGTCTTGTCCCAAAATTTTCAATAACTAAACTTTTGTGTAAGTAATCTAGAGAAAATATTTATTTCTTTTAAGAAATAGAATCTGCAGAAACTACACAAACAAAGATTTTGAAAAAGAAATCCTTCAATATTAACATAAGAGTTGCAGAAGAATGTAGCAAATACAATGTTCCTACATATAAATCAACACTAATATAACAATTATTATAACTTAGGAATGAGGTTGGCAGCTGACTCATACTATATCTTAGCAGCATTTTACTTATGATCATCTGAAATTTTAATGAAGCCCAAAAAGGAAAAAATTAAACATCTATCATTTAACAAGTGTAATTGCAAGTGCGCAAGCAGGTCGATAAGGTCCATTTTCAAAATAGATGTCAACTTTCTTACTACTAATTAATTATTAAACAAGCAACAAACTAAAACAGGTGAAGGCATTAAGATTTTTATCTTTGTCCTTGCTTTGTTTATAAACTTGGAGAACAAAAAGTTGTAAAGTCCATATGACCAAGGAAGCAGGTATCTAACCTTTTCACTTAACTGTCTGTATGCTGAATAATTATACCTAAACAAGAAACAATATAAGAAAGTCAATATGATCTGAGAAATCAAATGGAAATCCTACAGTTAAATTTGACATTCAAAATGTTCTAGATACAAAGCAAAAGAATGCCTTATTTAAGTAATTAGAGAGACAGAAAAATCAAAGGGGTTATATTAGTAATACTATTATATTCGTCGGAGCAGATGCAACTCACAATATGTCAAGTGCACATAAAATAAGAATTAGACTCTAACCTCTAGCTTGACTTGCTTCTAATTTCTACTTGATTATCAAATTATTATGCACTTGTAATCATGTGTCAAGAATAGCATCAATATTAGAAAAATCATGGAAGAAAATAATAGTTTCATGGCATCAACACCTTATGTTATTCATATCTCAGAAACTTAGTCTGAAAGTGTGTACTATTGTTAAACACAAACAACTCAAATTTTCTCCAATTTGGTAAAAACTTGAAAAGAATTCTTAAAGCTAGGAAAATCACAATGCTAGGAAAGTCACAACACAAAGTTATAACATCATGTCATTATCATCTTACAGGGGAATCAAAATATACAACATAAAGTAAGCCCATGTTTCAGAAACATGTTTTAAACAAGATAGATTAGACCATACAACTTCCTCAAACTTTCTCTAATTTTGTTAAATTGCAATAAAATAATCTTGATATAAATTTCATGTAACCTATACAATGTTTGGTTTTGGGTTTATATTAGTTCGTGTGAAAGTGGTGAGATTAACATTTTTATTTAGACACCATAATAAATTATTAGATTAATGAATTTAATATTTGATGTTCTATTAGTGTTCTCAATAGACACATTTTTGGATTTCGTCTTTCTTGAAGGGTTGATGAGTTGAAATTGAAAATGCATGTCTTATACATCTCTTTTGGTCATTTTCTTAAGAAAATATATGCTCGTTTTTATAGTTGAGGTGTCTTTGGAGAGCATTTAGAATGAACAAAAGTTGTTTTCCAATGATAGTAGAAGCTAAAAAATATTCCTTCCCCCAAAGCACTTTTGGTACCTTTACCTTAACCAAACACGCATTATTGATGTAGGTCTTGTCGTCAACGAGTTGAAGTTTTGTTACATCCAACTCATGCCTAATAACTTAACCCCAATACCTCTTTTACCTACCTCTACCCTCCTCAAGCTCACTATTGCCAATCTCTCACACCACCTAATTGCGACATCTGCACATCTTTCTTTCATATGTCTGTATAATCGTAGCCTCACTTCCCTCATACTGACTATCTCCTTCATAAAGAATGGTGTGTCTAGCCATATTTCTCCATTGTCCATGTTCATACCATTCCTCTAACAAAATTGAAGGTGTTCGAATTAGCTATTTGTTGCACTTGCCTTGGATGAAAATTTCACAGGCACACGACACATAATTTGTATGTGAACTTTTGGCCATTTTCATTTTAGCCTTATCAATCAAAATCTCAAACAAAAACCTCACTTAATTGCCTAAAATCACCAACAAATACTAAAATCGCAAAAACTGTGAACAAAATAGATTTTTTCGAATAGTTATTTTAGTTGTATGTGGAGAAGGCACTAAATAGTGATTCTTACGATGCTGTGTATTACTAGATATATGGGCATTCTAGCTTTCCTTTCTCAACCCTGTTTTTCTAGTTTCTTGAAACAATTAAGAAACTTATTTGCGCATCTCAACTAAATCCATGGTACACCTATATCATGTAACAATTTATAAAATTCTAGAAAAAAACACCTCAATTATGAAAGAAGTAATAGAACGAACCTTTGGGCAATTAAGCAACAATTTTGTCTTTAAGCATAACAACAGTGGAAGATGGTGAAAATTGAGAGGAGCAAAAATTCGATCCATCGAACAAATGGAACTTTACTTCCAAAAAATCATCCTCCAACATTTCCAACAATCAATCAATCAATCGCTCACCATAGTACAACACCTTTTTTCCACTTCTTTAACTCCAAAACCTAAACTCAAAGAGACATACTCATAAAATTTTTAAAATAAAATAGGTTAGAGAGATAGAGAATTAAAATAAATAAAGTGTACTTCTCAGTGGTCTAAAGAACAAAGATTATTGTGATTGATGGTATTGAATTTGTAGAGCTAAAATGGGGAACCCTAGATATAAATGAACTCCACTCTATCACGAAGAAGACGACGAATGCAAATTAAAATAAAATCCTAAAGATGGAGAGTCGGTGTGTGAAGAAAAGAAGAAGATTGTGCAAGCATAAAGCTGCAATACAAAGCTAAGTGAGTCTTATTTGTGCAAATAATGATTCTAAAAAGTGTATGTATCAAACAATAAATTATGAGGGGACATTGTCCCATAGAAGATATTATTAAGGGTCAAAAGACAAAAATGCCCTTGGTCATTCTCAACTCTTCTTTCTATATAGTAGAAATAAGAAAAATATCCTGTTCTTTTTCGTTTTCTATTTAAAAAAAAAACTCACCAAAATAATAACATTCTACACAAAAATTTATTTAAATACGAGTCAAATTTTTGTCATGTCATGTCGGTTATCAACAACTTAAATAGTTTTAACATAATTATATTAAAATTATTTTTTTTGGTTAAGTAGGATTTTTAATTTTTTAAAATATTAAGTAGCTATTACATCAGACTTTATGATACTAAGATTTTAAAATATTGGTAAACTATTAAAAACCAAGAGATGTATTTTTTATTACTCTAGCAATTATCTTTCTGTTCTTTTATACTTCATACTATTGATATTGGGGCCTCCAGTAAAACATAAGCTGATTTAAATGATATTTCTTGATACCCTTAGTTACTAAATTGTACCACTTTGTTTCCCTCCCACAAGCGATGTTGAATTTGTGAGTTCTCAAATTTCTTCATGGAGTACCTATATTCAGAGATTATGTTAGTATAAAGTGGATTAGTACGTTGGAGGAGTTGAATATCCTTAGTGTTATCCTTTTCTATTTTTGAAACTAGGATAGAACATCCATTAGTTCCATGTGAGTATAGTTGATTATAGTAGTATGATTGTAAGAACCTTGTATTCATAGTTTGATTATGTCTCTAAAGACTATCAATTTCACTAACACGAGTACAATTGTATGTTGTCACAATCCAAAATTGAAGATATTGATGACACTAATCTACCCCACTGGTAGGTAGCCAACCATAATTCAAAAATATGAAATAACTGAGGAAACTTAATGAAATAACACCAATGATTCAATAGAAGGAACCTTTTGAAGGAATCTCAAAGATGAAAGTGAAAATAACATCTTTCCCAAAACCCAAAAGTCAACTAGTATGAGCCTCTAATGATATGCGGTACATCACATTTAATGTTGAAAAACTCAAAGAAAGGAAGTAAAATAGGAGGTAAGAGATCATAGGGATCCATTAGTCCAAAGATCATAAAAAGAACTATCTTTGGATCTAAAGAATGATAGCCTCTAATGAAAGTAGTAAAACAACATTCGGGGACAACCGGATCGTTACCTACACACAAGATGCAAAGAAAAAATAAGTGTGAGTACTAATTCACATGCACTCAGAAGCATCGTTAGCCTACCCTAATTCTAATAGATGACAAGGGTCTGCCTTATATTGTAAACCTGTACCTAAAGTTAGACAAATATATAGAATCAAATAGGTATAAACTAGCAGATATTATAAAAACTAGCATAGATGCACCAATAATAGTTAAGATATATATCGACATCAACTATCAAATAAAGTTAGATAATTATCATTATGTTTCACAATATTTAAGTTTATCTCTATCTAATTGAATCATAAATAGTCTAAGTAAAGAAGGTGTAAATGGATGAATGTATATGATGTTTTTACACACACTTCCCTATTTTAATGATTAAATTTATCAAGTTATGATGGTACCAACTATAACCTGCCAGTATGTGAGTCAACCCATAGTCCAGAACAACTAGTAACAAACTATCAAGACAAAAGAAGAAGACGACAAAAAAGAATTCAATAATGAGATCAATATAGGAAAATAATTTCAAAACCTGGTGAAGTCACTATAAGAGATTGTAATACAATTGGAGTACAAAGTATGATACAAACTAAATTTATACACAATTCATCTATGAAATGCAAAATATACATCAGTTCAATAGTAAAAGGGAGAATAGGAATATTTGAAACATTAGGGGCTCACCCTAAATCTTTTATCCATGGATGCTCCTCATGATTCACACATCAATAATAAGAACTTGTACTATGATCTGTAGGTTGTAGAAGTGTAGTATTAGTACCAAACATATACTCAGAGAATTGTCTAATAGAGCTCGAAAAATAATGCAAGTATAATTAACATATAAAGCAAAAATATAAGCCATAGGAAACTACTTAGTTAAAGAAATATAATAAAGCTAATGGAACAATAAGGACTACTTTTCTAATCTACCAATCATTCGGGACCGAAATGCAATATTGTAAGCACTTCTGCAATATACAATGCCATATTGAAGGAAGAAATATAAAATGTAAAGATATATATATAATAATGATACGAATAAATAATATTTATATAATAATAATATTTACATAGGGAACTGGTCATATATCATAAAATTTAGCTAAGATTAAAAGTGCTATGGCAAGATGGTCTAACAATCTAAATATTAGAAGGATCATAATCATAAAATTGGAAACTAACTCTAGAATAAACAGAGTCTCTACGAAAAATGAATAAACATAAAATAACCAAACCATCCTAAATCTTATCATGATGAACGGAAAAGGGATCCAAACATACTTGCAATCTCAAAGGCTAATCCATAACCAGCCTTTCATGAACTATGCTGTAAAAATTATAATAACAAAACAATAAAGTAACCGGCTAGTTGGAACAACTACTAACCTAAACAAGCCCTCATAAGTCCAAAGCAAATACAAGCACTCAATAAACAATAATCATAACATTTACCTATACACCCCTTACAAGATCGATAAATACATGCACTAAATAATTATATTAGTGATAGAGAATGCGTATGAATGAATGCAAGTCATGAAAAGATCCAGGTGATGCATGATGATCCAAGTACCATAACAAACACAAGTGACATAACGTACCAAGTTTATACACTTCCTCCATCTCAGTTGCTCATAAAGACATAACCTAAATAACAATCCTTCTTTGATATTGTAGCTCATAGGATGAAGGGGCCCATATGAAATTTGAGATATCCATATACACTACCTGATCCTAAAGTAAGAATTCTATAATCCATATCCATAAGTTCCATAATAATAAGAATCAAATTTAAATCAGAACTGGTGTTTAATAATAAGAGGCCAGATATCCATAATTTTAACTATAATTAAATGTTGGACTCGTACTAGAACTGAGAAGAGTGACATGATGAGTACTAGGAATCATACCAAAACTAAATAAGTATGAATTCTAAATCCATTGCTAGAGATCAAATTCAAGATTAAATTGGTATAACAATATAGAAAGGGCCGGGATCTCCCTTAACTTAAGTGAATAGGTAGTAGTAAAAGAGAGTGGATTAATAATGGACCAAAGTCAACCTCGATTTAGGTTCAA
Organism: Capsicum baccatum var. pendulum; assembly: GCA_030864225.1. Classification (NCBI taxonomy): domain Eukaryota; kingdom Viridiplantae; phylum Streptophyta; class Magnoliopsida; order Solanales; family Solanaceae; genus Capsicum; species Capsicum baccatum. Next base: position 152,747,888 of record CM061552.1, read on the forward strand.
AATTAATATATCTAGTTAAAATATCATAATCCAATAATAAGAGTGGTACGACTTCCATAGAAAAAGAATCTATCTTAAAAGTGAGAATTTGTGAATAAATGTCTTTTTAGAAACCAGTAGTAAAGCTAAGGTTCTCATTGGAATCATGTAACTAAATAAATGCAAATATGCCTAAATATATGCATGTGATCATCAATATTCAACAATATAATTATAAGTGTATAAATGAAAATCACGTTATTGCAAATGGTGCAATACTAACCTGGAGTCCAGCTGGTCTCATAACCATGACCTTGAGACTAATAATAGATATATACCAGGATAACAACATTATAACCTAGAAAAATTATGGTAGATTCAACTATCAAGCTACTAGAAGGATCTAATCGAGGGGTGTTTGATAAATTCCATGTGTCCCAATACAACTTATACTAGGGATAATTCATGTCATTCCAAGGACAACAAGACTATAATCAAATATTATAGGATCCTGCAACCTTAAAACATATTCTAGGCTAAGGGTCAAGTAGCATCTGTATTCTAAATAACCAAAATATGTCAAATCAGGATATTACTAGGTATAAACCTATACAATCCCTACCTATAATGCAATATATAAAATGCACTATGTCAATGAGAAAATTAGATCGGAGCCTACCTCAAATCCAAACTAAAATCTCAAACTATTTGCAAATTGCACGTCTTTATCTTGCATCAAATAATGGTATCATACTATGAAAATCTTAATCTATACGTTAATACGAGTAATATAATACTCATATTGCAATATAAAATTCCAAGCCAAAAATTAGGTCAAAATATGCTCATGGACCTTCAACTAAATTTAAAAATTAAATTCATCATGAGGTCCCTCAAAGTACAAAAAATGTGCGCTTAAAATTTTAGCACAAGTTGAGGATCAAACTTTCCCACAAAGTTATGGGATTTCAAAACTAATTTCTAGAGATTTATAAGGAATAGAACGAAATTTAATAGGAAAAATGAGGTTGATAATCTTAAAAAATGAACAAAATAAAGGTAGAATAATGTACCATATGATTTAACGGGAAAAACTCATGAAAAATTACATCAAGTGGAGTTTTCTAGCTCTTAAAACGGTGAATAAGGTTTTGGACCATAATGAGACATATGTTGTTCAGGTGAAAATTTGTTCGTTATCAGTGACCAAGGTGTCATGATAGCGATGAAAAAAATCAAAATTGTTCATCTCTATCAGCGAACTTTATAGCGATTAAGGAATTTGAGTTTTTTCAACCCTATTAGCGGCCTTGATAGCAATGAATGAATAAGATTTTGTTCATTGCTATAAGTGACTAATGAGTCGCGGTAGCAATTGGCACCTTTTGCACCAGCAAAATAGCTAAAAATCTTCAAGTTTCTAACTCTCTAATAAATCCAAAAAATGATTTGAAATCTCATTCATTCAAATAAAGTATTCTACCATATCATATTTGATATTCTAAACTCAATGAATCCATTAAAATTTTCATCCGAGGTCGTTTCAACAAAATATGAGACTCGCACCCATAGTTCTATTTTTATCATAGTCTACCCAATAGCCCAAAAGGAATCTGAAAACCTTAAAACTAAAACCAAGGGTCTCCCTAGCCTAAAATCCATCTTTTGGAGCTAACGTCATTGTCAAAATTCTCATCCAAGGTTATTTTCTTAAAGTTTTAGTCCTAGACCAACTTTTAACTTCAAAAACTCCAAATAGAAATATGGGTATAAAATCAAAACAAGCTATCCAAAAATTGAATCAGTGATTCTGGCAAGTCATAAATGACCTATAGCTACCGTGGAAAGGGACACAATTTTTAAAATACATGAAAATTGCAAAATGGACCTTGAGGGTCATTACAATATCCACTACTATGAGGAATTTCATCCACAAAAGTCAATGGATAGAACAAGCCTAAAAGATAAAAAAGAAGAGCTACTGGGCCAGTATGCCTTGAGTAAGACTTCCCAAATAACCTTCAATAATAAACAATGATTCCAAGGGATTTCGCTAAAGGTATCCCATTTTAATTCACAACCTTACTTCACTTTCCAATTAACAACAAACTCCATATCAACAACCAACTAACCTACAACTGAACTAAACACGACTGAAGCATACAAACCCAACCTATACCATACTAACATCATAGTGATATAAGTACAACCGAGCAAAAATTCAACTAGGCTAAGGATAATCCGAGGCATGAATAACACAATGAATTCCAAACTCAAATCTAGCATTCTTTTGTCTTTCAAACCCTAATATCTACTCGAAGCAACACAAAATCTTTTCAACATCATTTGAGTCTTGTTCTCATAATCACATCACATTAACCTCAGAAGATTTAGGTTAATCTACCTATAATTCAAGTAGACTAGAATATGAACAAAGCCCATAAGATTCTACATGGATGCACAAATGATGGTAACTGAAGTCTGTAACCTCTACCAAAGCCTATAACCGGTCTGGATGACGTTCAAAACCAATAGTCATGAGACCAAAACACAATGTCTCAAAATTGAACAATCTACTCGAGAATACCCTACCAACTGTAGGTGAAACTATGTTAAGCCCAAATAGAATACACTTTTCCTACTGAGTAGATGTACAAATATTTTGACAAATGAGAACCAAGGCTAAAAGCAGTATAAACCAATACCATAAGAAAATAGACCATCTTTTGAGCATCCATATAACACAATTTGCCCAAACTGAATAAAATTAATTTCGTGGGTAATGAGTAGGACTAGTTAGCCCATCAGTCTAAACTGAGACAAAATCTCAAAATAGGGCTACAAATAAGTTACGTAATCCATATACATAATCTAAACACCAGAGTTGAACTACTCATCCTCAACTATTCAAACTAATCTTGTTGATGAGTAAGAATTCACATATTGAAAACTATCACATCCCCCATGTTGTCATTAAAAAGAGTCCAACACCACAACCGTAGCTAAGAAATCTTTACTAAGGTCAAATAGACAAGCCAATCTCACTATTAAAAATCAAACATATATCCCAGACCAATCTCATATTTAGAAACTAAGTATATACCCAATGGCTACTGCAAAGGCTAGAATATAGATATTGCCACAATCATAATCGCAATTGAGGAATACCATAGACTAAGGACACGAGCAATAAAATTGTCATGACCCAAAAATCCAAGGGTTATGATGGCAATTGTCATGCCAAACCTTGAAAAGTAAGCCCATCCACAAACCAATACAAAAGAGTAACTAACATTCAAAACCCAAGGTAAGGCTCCTAGAATGACCGAACCATAATCAATATAATGAGAGTGGACAGAAAGATAAACAATAATGCCATAACTCCACAAAACCTGGTGTCATTGTGTAAGAACTACTAGTATAACTCAAGAAAATGCAATACATAGGAATAAATCTATCTACAAATAGTAATTAAGATATATTTTATTAAGAAGCGATAGTAGTAGACTACGAACACATGAAATCTGTCGCTACCTTGTAAAGCTCCAAATATTTCCCGAATCAACAATCATAAGGTGTACTTAAACTAGGATCTGCATCAAATGGGCACAGTAGGAGTTAGTATGGTCTACTTGTACTCAGTAGGTATCATAGGTCAACTGAGTAAAATAGATAATAAAGCATACTAAATACACACTAAGGGCACGTCACTTGCAATCAGAAAATATCCAACAATGGTAACTCACATTACTTGCACTAATAGTTCTATAAATAGTCACATATATTAAAGCAATCACCAGAAAGGAACACAAGTATACATTATACCATATACAAGTAAAGCATAAAAGAACAGTATATACAACAACATCAAGTACAAGTAAAGGAATATATAACAAATGGATAGGTAACAAGTCAAGCTAGAAATAAGTTAACATCACAATCATAATAAAGGAAATACAATGAAAATAATGATGATGATGTAATAAATGAGGTCGTCACACAACCTTTGACAATGTCGCACAACCTTCGTATATACCTATGGAGCTAAAGCTTCCCTACATAGGACCCATAGAGGGTTCGTTAACCCATATACAATCCATATCCATATCTCCTCCCTAGCACATCCTTTGGGGAGGGTTTTATAAGATGTCACATTTTCTATCAGATAAATCCAGTATTTCTTAGTGTTTCCAGTATTTCATGGTTGTACTAATATTTTATAAATGTACATAATATGAGGATATAATACTCATAACCAACCACAATGCATATTCCCATATCCAATCAATATACCAACCAAGTAAGCCAAACATCTATTCAGTATTCTTAACCATCCATGAAAACCAACATGATTCATATGCTAATAGAGTTTGAACACATCAGAATATACAATTGGTACCATAATAGGCTTTTCATCAAATAAAATACAATTATTTTCATGTTTATAGGCTATCAACATCACATAGGACCCCACACACATAGTATTTAATAGCCTACAACTACTAAATACATCACATATAGCCCCCACACCGGCATCACACAATAAGATAACCATTTTCCATGATTAGTTCACATACCCTTTACATGTTTTTGTACAAAAATTACCTATCCAAACCATTCTGAAAGAAGTTCTGCCATAACCTACCTCAAAAGCCAAAAGTCAGTCCACAACCCATTAATCCGCAATATCACTCATCATGAATGAATCAAAAATCAACTAAAATATGAAAATATAGAGTCTACGTATCAAAATAAAGCAAATGATACCAATATTGCCTAGTTTCAAGTTGGGGTCAAAATGGACCCTCAAAATGGGTTTTTTAAAAAGAGAAAAAAATCATAACTTTATTTAAAAAATGTATTCCCCAAACTTTTAGGAGTCTACACCTAAAAACCCAAGCAAAATAAGTAAAAAATTAGATTCAAATTGAATAAAAATCATTTTCAAGCTTTACCAGATAAAATTCCCAAAATCTATTTCAAAATTAAGAATTGAAGTGTTTTGAAGATGAAATTGAGGGAAAGCTGATTATTATAGGATTAGAAATTCACTAAACTAAAAATGGATAGAAATTAGGGCTTAAATTAGAGAAATATAATTTTTAGGCCTGAGGGCTAAACTCTCCAAATTTTGTACTTTAATACAAATGTAAAATAATAAATAGATGATAAGGTTTGAAGAAAATAATTAAAATAGGTGTTATGGAGCTTACCCAAGCTTAGAAGTGTTGCTCAAAATTATGAAACCCTAAGATCCAATCCTTAAAACTGGTGAAAAATGGCAAAACATGTGTCTTTATATACCTAGACATCACAATCATAGCCTAGGTGTCACGATTGCAATTTCTTGATAAAGTGGCTATCGCAATTATGAACCAAATATCGTTATTGCAACACTTATCCTGTATTCTTTATCACCTATAATATGGAAAATTCAATGAGCTTTCCATCAATAAATACGATAATCGTATAAGAAATTATGACTATTTTAAGTTCTTATCGTAAAACAGTGCCAAGTGGGTCAATGGCGTGCCGTGCCACAAGCTAAAATGGAAATTGTCCTTTTTCTCGTGTCTCAGTGTGATTTCTCCATGTCACTCCAAACTTCTAGGTCATAAATGAAGTGGCAACGCGATGGCGCCGCATCACACCATCCCTTAATTTTCTAGTTGTCAAATTCTAGTGACACGGCGTGATAGTGCCGCATTGCGCCAGGGGTCCAATTCAGAAAAATTTCATTGAAATTAAAAGACGCGTCCAGGGTTAAAAGGGTCAATTTCCTACCCCTATTTAAACCTAATAACAAGTGATTTAGCCATTCTTTACCTAAAATATGCAAGTTTCGCGCAATTTTCTCTCAAGAACAAGATAGGTTTCAATTGGAGATTCTATTTCAAGAAAGTCTCTTCATCAATCTTTGCTAAACCAAGAAATAAGGTATGCGTTATGTTGATTTATGGATTTCTTTCATCCATAATTCTCAAAAACCCTATTTTAAATTATAAATCATGATTAATTTGTTGTGAGTTGCTTCAGTTATGTGATGGTTGTTGTTTGAATCTCATGGGGTTCTTATGTGAAATTATGATAAATATGTTAGCACATAAATTGAAATCCATGAATTTTGTGTTTTATGATTTATGAAATTTGATTATTTCACCTATGCCTTAAGTTTTGCATGTAAGGTGTTTGATAAAATGTCTAGGAGGATAGAAATTATGCACTCTAGCTAAATTATGATTCAAAATGATTTTCATGTTATTCTTATGTATTGAAATTATTGTTGGATTGCTCATGAGTTAGCCTTATAAAATTACGCTATGTATACATGCTATCTTATTCACATATAAAGCTATGATAATCAAATGCCCATGAAATATCTCTAATTATTATATTATGGATTATTGATGTTGGTCATGTATTCAAGAATGTCATGCCTTGTCAGTTTCTTTCCATCGAGTCCTGGGGGTACTTCTACCCAAAACATATAGTCCATAGAACCCAGTCAGTCAGGTGACTCAGGAAAGCTCAATAATTAAGCAATCTTAATAGTATTCCGTCATCTAACAAGACTCGATGAATTCCGTCTAGTCTATTTCAGTTAATCATGTTAAATGTCTATTAAGATGGGAGTAGGAATTAGAACTAAGTGAACAAAAGGATGGGAACTCACATTTTATATGAGGGTTTGATTCTTAGAAGCAATCCTTGCATTCCAGAACTATGTAGCCAGTGTAGGTTGAGATATCATAGCCTGTTATATGAGGGTAGATGAGGTGGCTGAACCTATTATATAAGGGCTCCTACCGTTCTCACTAGAGTTACCTGTTATATGAGGGTTAATCATAGATTATCCTTACTAGTGGTGCAGTATTGACACCCTTCCAATAAGGGTTACAGATTGGACCCCAACTCAGCCATAATGGTGTATTAGGGGCATATCGGTTAAATGACCACTTCCCACAGTTTAAGTTACAGTATTCAGGAATGTTAGATACAGTCTACTCATAATAGTATGGAACTAAGCTAGTTTTATCAGATTAAGGACTGTTAGATATAGTCAATTATGTTATCAGTTATATCAGTCATCAGAACTCAGTTATCAGTCATGTTAGTTACTAATAAATTTATGTTATCATGATCTCATATTTAGTACCTATGTATTTATACATGTATTCTTACATTCATATTAGTTAGTTAGTCAGTATTGTTCATGCATATGAACCCCATGCATTCAACCTACCTCACATGCATACTAATATATTCAAAGTACTAACGCATTTGCGCTACGGTGTCTTATACCATAGGTTCAGAGAAACGAGCTCCAAAGAATCAGTGGATTCCAGATATCAATAGTCAGTCAGCAATGAGTCCTCATCCTTCGAGGATGATATGATTAGTTATTTCATTATTTTAGTAGTCAGAGTTAGTTGGGTACATATCCCATCAACTCCCTATTCAGACAGTAATGTTTTAGAGATTTTTCACACTATAGTATGTTTTGACAGTTTTGTTTTGGGTATTTATACCCCATCTCTGTGTTATGATTTATAAGTTATGTTCAGATTTGGAACTTATGGCCTTTCAGTTTATGTTTCTGCATTTGTATAGTATATCATACAATAAAAATGTACAGATATCAGTCATGGGTTAGCTTGTGGTTCTTTGGGGTCAAGAGCACTGTGTAGCATTCTGGGTACGAGATTAGGGGTGTTACAAACTTGGTATCAGAGCCTAAGATTCAATAGTATCCTAGGAAGTTTGAAAGCCACATCTAGTAGAGTCTTGTGCATGGGTGAGTTGTGCACCACATTTATGTATAAGAGGCTATAAGATGTTTTAGGAACAGTTTCCTTTCTTTTAGTATTCATGTCATGCCAGTGAGCATAATCTCAATTCAATCTCTCAGTCTAATCCATTTCTCTCTTTCTTCTACAGAATATTCCTCCTAAAAAGAAGAAACAAAAATTAGTTAGCCCCTCAATCTGAAGAACCTTTAGGCAAACATATTTCTGATGCAGAGTTTAGAGATATATTCACTACTCTTGCTCAGTTAGTTACTGCTCAGAATGAGCGACCAGCTGTTGTTCTGGCCAACCCAGTGGCCAATTTAGCTACAGCCATGATTCGGGACTTAACGTGAATGAATCCTCCTTCCTTTCTTGGGTCTAAGTTAGATGAGGACCCTCAAGAATTCATCGATCGGGTTCAAAATGTTTTGATATTATGGGGGTTACTCCTAGTGAGAGTGTTGAGCTAGCTGTATACCAGTTGCAGGATATTGCTTACAATTGGTACAAGAAGTGGAACTTAGAAAGGCTAGATGATGAAGGGCATATTGAGTAAAAGGAGTTTTTCACCACATTCTTAGATTGATTCTTTCCCCAAGAGCTCAAAGAATCTAAGGTGTTAGAATTCATCAACCTCGGGTAGGGAAACATGATGGTGAAAAAGTACTATTAAGTTTATTCAATTAGCTAGATATGCCCCTCATGAGGTTGCAGAAAGTAGGGCCAAGATGAGTAAGTTTGTGTTTAGGGTGAATGATAGTGTGATCAATGAGTGTATGTCTGCGATGTTAAATAGTGACATGACTTTAGCCAGGCTTATGACTCATACTCAACAGATAGAAGATCAAAAGATTAAGATGAGGGAGATGTAGAATAAGAGAGCAAAGACAGGTACTTTCAAATTTGCTCAGCCCAAATCCAAAGGAGGAAACTGCTCTCAATTTTTTCTTCAGTCATCATTTCCAGCTCCTTCATTAAGTAGTGCTCCAGTTCCTATGTTCAGGGATGGTAAAAAAGATAGAGTGCTAGGATCTGAGTCTCAGGGCAGTGTTATCAGTGCCCGTACCTATCCTCTTTGCCAGACTTATGGCAAGCACCATCACGGTATTTGTAGAGCTGGCAATGGTATTTCTTTCGGATATGGAAAGCCAGGCCATAGAGTCAGAGACTTTTATCAGCCAAGTCCTTAGGGTCAGTAGAACCATTCCTCATCTCAGTCCAATTACCTAAATCATCAAATTTCCACTTCATGTGCTACTATTGGGCAGCACCTAAATTGACTTTATGCTCTCCAGTCTCAGCACAATCAGTAAAATTCTACTGATGTAGTTAATGGTATACTAAAGATCTATCATGTGTATGTTTACGCTTTGCTAGATCCAGGAGATTCTTTGTTTTTTGTTGCTCCCTATATCACAATTTATTTTGGAGTCTATCCCAAAATTCTAGCAGAGCCCTTTTCAGTCTCTACCCTAGCAGGTAAAACCATCATAGCCCGGTGGGTATATAGGAACTGCCCGATTATGATATTTCTGAAAGTCACTTTAGCAGACTTAGTCGAATTAGAGATAATGGATTTTAATGTCATTCTCGGCATGGATTAGGTCCATTCCTTCTATGCCACTGTCGACTATAAACACAGAATATTCCAGTTCTAGTTTCTAAATAAACCCATCCTAGAGTGGAAGGGTAGTATATCTGCTTTCAGAGGCCAGCTTATTTCGTACCTTCAGGCATGAAAAATGATATCTAAGGGATGTGTCTATCAGTTTGTTCGAGTTAAGGACACTAGTTCTAAAACTCCCACCTTGATTTAGTCTGAGTCACGAATGAATATTCATTCAGATGTCTTTCCTGAAGATCTTCTAACAATTCCTCCCGAAAGGGAAATAGACTTTGCCATCGATCTTTTTCTATGTGTCTATCATCTTGTTCTAGTTAAGGACACTAGTTTTGAAAATCCCATCCTTTATTCAGTCCCAGTCATGAATGAATATTTAGATATCTTTCTTGAAGATCTTCCAAGAATTCCTCCCAAAAGGGAAATAAACTTCGGCATCGATCTTCTTCTAGATACTCAGCCTATATCTATTCCGCCATAAAGAATGACACCAACAAAACTCAGAAAACTAAAAGAATAGTTGAAGGATCACTTAGATAAGGGATTCATCATACCCAATGTGTCTCCATGGGGTGCACCAGTCTTATTCGTGCAAAAGAAAGATGGTTCTCTCAGAATGTGCAAAGACTACTGTCAACTGAATAAAGTCACGGTCAAGAACAAGTATCCATTTCCCAAAATTGATGACTTATTTGAATAACTTTAGGGTGCCTGTCATTTCTCTAATATAGACCTAAGATCAGGCTACTATCAGCTCAAAGTCAGAGAATGTGACATTCTAAAAATAGCCTTCCATACTCAGTATGGTTACTTTGAATTCCTAGTTATATCCTTTGGTCTTACCAAAGCCCTAACAACTTTCATGTACTTGATGAATTGCGTGTTCAAGCAGTACTTGGACATGTTCATCATAGTCTTCATAGATAATATTCTGGTCTATTCCTACAGTGAGCATGATCATGCAGACCATCTCAGAATTGTACTTTAGACTCTCATAAATCATTAGTTGTTCACCAAATTCAATAAGTGTGAATTTTTCTAAGGTGAATAGCATTCCTTGGCCATATCATTTCATGTGATGGCATTAGGGTTAATCCTTAAAAGACTAAAGCGGTAAGAAACTGGCCCAAACCTGTCTCTCCATTAGATATCAAGAGTTTCTTGGGTGTGGTTGGCTATTACAAGAGGTTTGTTGAGGGATTTTTTTCTATTGCACCCCCTATATCCAGATTAACTCAGAAGAAAGTCATGTTTTAGTGGTTAGATCCTTTTGAGAAGATTTTTCAGGTGTTAAAGGCTCGACTTACCTCAGCTCCTGTCCTAGCTCTTCCACGAACATGGAATTCGTGACCGGTTTGCTACGAACTCGTCGACCGTATAATTCAGTCTTGGTTGTTGTAGACAGGATGACCAAGTCAGCTCATTTTTCCTAGTTCACACCACTTATTCATCCGAGGATTACACCAAACTCTACATCAGAGTGTTAGTCAGGTTTCACAGTGTTCTATTATCTATTATCTTAGATAGAGGAACCTAGTTCACCTCTTATTTATAGAAAGCATTCCAAAAGGGTCTTGGTACCCAAATTCATCTCAGTACAACCTTTCATCCTTAGACAAATGGTCAAGAATAAAGGACCATTCAAACCTTAGAAGATACTCCAAAGACGTGTGCAATTGATTTCAAGGGTAGTTGGGATGACCACTTGCCATTGATTGAGTTTGCATAAAACAATTGCTATTATTCAAGTATTCAGATGGCTCCATTCAAAGATCTCTTTGGTAGGAGGTGCAGATCTTCAATCGGTTGGTTTGGAGTTAGTGAAGCCTAAGTTATAGGGCAAGACTTTGGGATGCTTAGAGACAGTATAATTCTTATACAGATGTGCATAGAAGAGATCTCAAGTTTGAGATTGGTGACTATGCTATCTAAAGATCTCTCCCATAAAGGGAGTGAAGAGATTCTACAAGAAGGGAAAGCTCAGTCCCTGATATGTCGGTCCCTTCAAAATTCTTAGTCGCTTCGGAAAGGAAGCTTATGAGATCAAGTTGTTTTTAGATCTAGCCTCAGTTCATCTAGTCTTCCATATGCATAGGTAGCCTATCGGTGGAACTATCTCATATATATTTGTATTTTATTAATATATTTATTTTGTATTCATCATTTATTTGTCTTTGTAGTTTGTTTCTAGCAGTTTTAGGCGACGAACCATTTTTTTCGATTGGTGGGTTATAGTAGCTGCCATCAGGACCTGAGAAATTGTGTTATGAAAAATTGATAGCAGTTCCTAGGTTATCAACGTGTTGGTACAAGATCTAAGTGTCTAATAGAGTTATGTGGATCGGTGCGGAGATGTCTATAACATACTTTTTTAGTCTATATGACCTTCTTATGAAGTTTTTTGTTGACTATTTGTCTTGTGTCCGTATTTCTATGAGCCTAAAGTATGTTCTTTGTCTCTAATCTATCCCAAATGGACGTTGCAATGTTTTTTATTGATATAAATGAGATTTTAGTATGCATTTGAAAATCTTTAATACAATATCAGACAAAGGATTTAAGTATGGATATCAAATATCTTCAGCGTGCGTTGGAGGATATAGGGTTGAACCAGACTTTAATACCCCATACTTTTCCTAGCTTAATTTTGTCGCCAAAATTTCAAGGATTAGCTTTTAAAATGAATACCTTTTATTTAATATGGAATTTTCTATATTTATAACTTTCATTATGTGAGAAATTTAATAATCTTTCCATCGATACAAAATTCATCTAAATCCCACACTCGGTGAAGAAGTTAGGGCATTTTTAGTAAGTAGCATGCCAGATGGGCAGTCACCGCATTGTGCTAAAGGAAAATTTCATAATTGTCATTTTCCAGTGGACCTCTGCAATATTGAGGTATCGCGGAGAGGTCGAATTTTCCATTTGCCAATTTTCAATAAGCCTACGCGATTTCACTGCATCGTGATGATGGTCAAAATGGCATTCCAAAGGGGCACCACGATAGCACTGTATTCCCAATTGTCCCTTTTTCAGTATGCCACCACGATAGTGGTGCGTTGCGATGGCCTATAGAATTACGATTTTTGGTTCTCCTTTCCAGTTGTGTTTAGAAGTTTAAATAGGGTATTTTGGTAAATTCCCAAGCCCCAATCCATCCAAAACATGAGATTAAACCCGTTCTAATCCTATTATGCTCATTATTCATCAATTTTCTCTCAAACAAAAACCCTATAACTCAAAAGCTTCTTCCCCAAAAAATAAATTCCACCATTGTTTCTCAAGAAAAGCTCAAAATTGATGATTGGCAAGACAAGATAATCAAGAACTCATCTTCAAGAACTCAAATAGAAATCAATAGTTGATGTTTCTTCATCTAATCATCAATCAAGGTATGCGGGGTTTATGAATAGGGATTTTCTTCCAACCTTGTGCCCAAAACCAAGTTTTATTTACAAATTCATATGATTTTGAATGATTATACATGAGTTTTAAATTAATGTTCATACCCATTATTGTTAATTAAAAGATTTTGAGATTTCAAGTGTTTATGAAGTTTAATTGCATGTGAATTTCAATATTTTCATGCCTATTACGGTAAATTTCAGATTTTGAATTGAATTATCATTATTCTCAATATCAAGCTTGAATTATATGATGTTTTTACATGAACTTCATTAATTGGTTACTAAGCCCAAGTTTATATGTTGATATTTCAAGAAAGATAATGCTTTAAGCATCCTATGATCAGATTATTTACAGACTTTTAGAAAAGCTTTGATCTTTTGATCCTTAGATAAGTTTCGGAATCCACTTTACAAATTTAGTACAGATTAAAGAATTCAGATCAAATTTATTTACAGATTTAATTAGATAAATGCTTAATTGGTTTGAAATAAACCCTTATACTAGTTTTTAAAATGGATTTCCAATAGAATGAGCATACAAATTTAAAGGGAGTAGTATTTTCCATCGAGTGGGAAGTGTGGGATTAGCGTGACCTATCTTCCACAGAACTATGTAGCCAACATAGGTATAGATTATCAGATTATTTCTATTCTAATATGAATGATAGATTTAGTTTATGATAGATCACATGGACAGTAGATTATACTCCCTGAAAAGAGTATGACACCTCTCCCCATCATGAGGTTTTCCCCATAGGGTAATGAGACATTGGACTTTATTTTAGCTCACATAGTTTATGTCAGTTAAGAAAACCTCCCTGTTAGTTAAAGTAAAAGATTAATAGAAAAGCTGTTAGAAAACTAAGTGTAAAGGCTCACAATTTTATTCAGATATACTTTACAGAAAGATAATAGTTACAGATTTTAACTTTTAGATTTCAGATATTGAAGTGACCCCTTTCTACACTTAGACAATATGATTTAAAGATAGAGTATTAGCATAGCTTTTATTACTAAATGTAATGACTCACTAGATTTAAATAATATGATTTGCTATGCATGATTTCAGATTTTAGTATTTCAGATATTCCTACTTATGTGAGTCATTTACATTTAGCATGCATTGTTTTACAAATTATGATAATGATATGATGTTTTACTTATGCATTTCACCCCCATATACTTTGTACATCCTCAAAGTACTGATCCATATATATGTCTATGTGCTATATAATCTCATAATGTAGGTTCAGGTGCTCAGTATCAGCAGTGTGAATAGTTCGAGCATCTCCATCTACATCCCATAGTTGGTGAGTCCTCTTAGTTCAGGGACTTGTTCCTTCAGATTCTGCAGCTTATTAGTTTTACATGATTCAGTATTTTCTTTCAAACAGTTCAAGTTAGCTGGGGGTTTGTCCTAGCGACTCTCTAGTTATTAGAATAGAGGTTTGTCAGACTACTAGATATTATTAAGACTTACAATATTTATGTTCAGATACTGTATTCGAATTATTCTCCGATATCTCGGACAATTTTTCAAATTTAGTATGACTTTTATGTTGATATTTCCTTTATTATGAGATTTAGATTTAGTAGAAGCCAGACATAGTTAGCTAAAGGCTACTTATAGTATTGAGCACCGTGTGACATCTTGGGATCAGATTTCGTGGTGTTACAAACTTGGTGTCAGAGCCTAAGGTTTACAAGAGTCCTAGGGAGTCAAACAAGTAGCGTTAAGTAGAGTGTTGATCATGGGTGTGAAGCATGCCATATTTATGAGCAAAAGGCTACAAGATATTCTTAGGAAATCATCTCTTTATTTTATGATCTATCATAATATAGTATCTCTATTTTCTTTTAACTCGTACTCTTATGTTACAGTTGAATATGCCTTCTCGTCAAGCTAACACCCACAGAAATGATAACCAGCCACCCCAACCCACTGATCCTCTGAATAAGAACATATCCCATGCTGAGTTTAGGGCTGACTTTCAGGCATTGGCTCAGGCAGTGACTGCCAATGTTCAAGGCAACCATACGGCTGCAGTCCCAATTCAGCAGAATGGTGATATAACAATATCCAAAATTAGAGATTTCATGAGGATGAATCCGCCAGTGTTCTTTGGATCAAAAGTAAGAGAGGACCCACAACTTATTTTAGATGAGGTGAAGAAGATCACCCAAATTATGCATATTTTTGAAGAGGGGAGTATAGATTTGGCATCCTATAGATTAAAGGATGTAGCATATGATTAGGTAGTAATTTGAAAGAATGTTAGAGGTGAGAATCTTACTCCTATGAGTTGGCAGGTATTTTGAGATGCTTTTCTAGCTAGGTTCTTTTCGCGTGAAATGAAAGAAGCTAAGATGGAGGAGTTTGAGATTTTTAGGTAGGGCTCAATGATAGTGAAAGACTACTACCATAAGTTTGACCAGTTGTCTAAGTATGCTCCAGATACAATGGTTAATCCTAGAGCAAGTATGAGTAAGTTTGTTACTGGAGTATCTGGTTTGGTAGCAAAAGAGTGTAGGACTACCATACTTATTGGGGACATGGATCTTGCTAGATTGATTATTCATGCTCATTAAATTAAAGCAGAGAAGTTTAAAGGAAGAGATAGAAATAATAAGATGGCTAGAACCGGGCAATTTAAATATGGCCAAGCTAGGTCTGGAGGGGGAAATCGTTTGCAATTTTAGAATCACTTATGTATGCCAGCACCATCTTCAGCTAGTTCTCCCGCTCCCAGAGCTAGGCAAGAGAAGTGGGGTAAGTCTTCTATGCCCAGATCCCAGATTAGTATGGGTTGTAGGCCCAGTTATCTCTATGTGCTAGGTATGGTAAAAGTCATCCTAGTAGCGGATGATGGAGGAAGCGCATGTGCACGTTATTCTATCCATAGAAGAGCCATCAAGATGCACCACGACTTTTGGGAAATCTATTGGTGGAGTGGTATGAAAAGATATATAGAAGAGTTTGTAGCTAAGTGTGCAACTTGTCAACAGGTTAAGGTTGAACACCAAAGAACTGGTGGTACATTTCAAGAGATTGATATCCCCACTTGGAATTGGGAATAGGTGAATATGGATATAGGGACTAGTTTACCTCATTCGCGTCGTCAGAATGATTCGATTTGGGTGATAGTAGAAAGATTGACTAAGTTATCAAATTTATTGCCAGTTCACACGTCTTATATAGCTGAAGATTATGCTATGTTTAATATCAGAGAGTTAGTCAGATTGCATAGTGTTGTTTTTTCCATCATCTCAGATAGGGGTACTCAGTTTACCTATTAATATTTGAGAGCCTTTCTGAAGTGTCTTGGTACCCAAGTTCATCTTACTTCATCTTTTCATCTGCAGACAGTGGTCAGGCAGAAATGACCATTCAGACTTTAGAGGATATGTTGAGCGCATGTGTTCTTGATTTCAAAGGTAGTTGGGATGACCATTTTCCACTGATTGAGTTCGCCTATAATAACAATTACCATGCTAGTATTCATATTGCTCTTGTACTACCTCGAATTTTCTTTAAGTCGAGTTTCATCTTTAAGAAGAGTAAGGGTTGACTTCCTAAGTGAGAAACATTTTAAACCGTGTAGAATTTCCCTAATATTGATTTTATCCCAATCCGGTATTGGCTTGAGAAGTTACCAATTTCATTCAAATCTAATATCAGGGTGAGAAGTTATGGCTGTTTTACTGAGAGTTGTTAGAATCGCCCTAGAGCGATGGATAGTTTGACGTACTGTCAAGTTTTCGATGGGACGTTGCCCGTACCATTACAACCAAGGCAGTGACTCCATCTTCTGGCCTAAGTGCGATGGCCAAAATGTTGGACCATCAAGATAGCGACGGACCATCATAACTAAGGCAGTGTGGCCTTTTTTTGACCATAGTATGGCAGACGATCCGATGGACCGTCATACTAGCGATGAACCATTGCTCTGACCATCGCAAATCCCGTTCAATTTTTTTAAGTTATTTTTAAAAGGATTTTTTGTGTGTTTTACCTTTTAATACCCTGATATATTCAAAATGAATAAGATAGCCTTATTATCTCCCAAAACAACCAAGATCTAGGATTTCTCCCTCAAGAGCAAATCCAATACCCTTCTCCAAGAAATTCAAGAAGTCACCATAGATTCTTCAAATTGACTTGAGATTTGAGTTCCCCAAGTCCAAGTCTTCTAGAACCCTCTCTCAAAGAGTAAGAGGAACAGTTTTAATCAAGCTTGTACATCCAATTACACAATATAAGGTATGTGGAATTTTGAACAAGGTTAATCCTTTCACCCTTGTGCAAAAAGACTTATTTTAAACTATAAGTTTTCTGCAATTAATGAGATTTTACATAAAATTGAATTAGGGTTTTTCGCCCATTGTTATTGGTTGCAAGCTTTTGATATTTTCCATGAATTGAAAGTCTAATACGAAGATTTTACATGTTTTCCTAAGAAATTGAAGCTGAGTTTATACCCTATATTGTTATTCCTTGAGAATTTAATGGTTGCAATGCTCTAGAAATTGAAGTATAAAAGTAAGTTGACATTTTGAGACAAATTGCTATAAATTCTAGATTTCTGCATGATTTATGAGTCCATATGACATCTAGTAAGCATTTTGATGAGTCTTAACTTGAGATTTGATTATTGGTCATTAATCCCTACTTGAGATTTGCAATTTCATGAACTGTTGTGCTATAAGCACCCATCATTTGAGTACTTTGAGATTATTGAGAAAGTTTTGACCTTAATGGTCATAGTAGCTTTGAAATCCACTTCATTACATGAGATTACAGATTTTATAGTTGGGTTCTTTATGAACCACGAGTTTATTTTTAAAGTGAATTTCCATAAGATAAGCTTAGCTAACTAAAGAGAGTAGTATTTAGCACCAAGTTAGGTAAGTTACTATGATTTCATACCCCAGAACTACGTACCATAATAGGATTGAGATTTATGGGCTCGAGGCCAAGATAAGTGATTACTGAGTTGAGGTTATATTCCCTAGTAAGAGTGTGACGCCTCTCCCCAATGTGAGGTTTCTTCCTTAGGAGGATAAGATGTTGGAATCCGTGTATCTCGCATGATTTATGTCGGTTAATAGAACCTCCTTAAAGTATTTTCCTTTGAGATAGAATATTTTCCCTAAAGCTTTGAGATAAGTGATTTTCCTTAATAGTAAGATTTTCAAAATAGTTTTTTGAAGTAAAATTTTCCCAAGAAGAAAGTAGTTTTATCTACTAGTAAGAGTTATAGAATTCTGAGTTCCAAGTGTCTTGAGTTTAAAAGAGTTCTTAATTCTTGAGCATTAAAGAAGTTTTACTCTCCATGAGATATACTCATGAGTTTGAAAGTATTTTTTAAAGCTTTCTTTAGTCTTCAAGTAATGAGAATAAGAGAAGAGTTTAGATTTTAAAGCTAAAGTATAATGCTCATAAGATTTATGTTACATACTTCATTATACACGATTTATAAGCTTTACATTTCATACTTATTCAAGCTATGTGAGTCATTCCTAACTGCATGCATGATTTGATTAAAGAGTATGGATATTGTTTTCTATAAATGCATACACCCCTATATACTTAGTACATTCCAAAGTGTTGATCCACATTGACGTCTATGTGCTACATTGTCTTATAATATAGGTTCAGGTGCTCAGTCCCAACCTTTTTAATTATTTCTAAGTACCTTTATTTACATCTCCACAGTGGTGACTCCTCATGGTTTAAGGACCTATTTTCAGAAATTTCAAAGTTTTAGTAGATATATTATTGCATACAGTTCAGTTTGAGTAAGTTAGGGACTTGTCCCAATGGCTCTCTAGTCATAGAGTAGTAGAGGCTTTGTCAGACTAGTTATTAGATTGTTAGTATGTTGAGATTTCTAAATGTTTGGTCATTTTGATCGAGTATTTTCTTTGTATTTCTTATCATTTGATATGACAGTACCAGTTTCTTGTTTATTTCATCTCAAATTGCGTTATTATATGTAGTAATAGGCTAAAAGGGTTAGCTTGGGGCTACTGGTAGCCTTAAGCACCGTGTGACATCTTGGGAAGTGATTTGGGGTCGTTACAAACTTGGTATCAAAGCCTAAGGTTTAAGAAGTCCTTGGGAGTCTGACAAGCCATGTTGAGTAGAGTCTTGTTCATCGTTGTGAAGAACACCACATCTATGAGAAATAGGCTACAAAACATTTTAGGAAAAAGTTATTTTTTTCTTCCAGATTCTATCACGCCTATAGTTGTCCCTCTTATCTAATAATTTATGCTCTCCTATTTCAGAAAATGGCTCCCCGAAGAATAAATGCCTGCAAAAATGATAATGAGGAACCCCATCCTGTTGATCTCTTAAATGAGATAGTGTCTCATGCTTAGTTTAGGGCAGCCTTTAAGGTGTTAGCCCAAGCAGTCACCGCCAATGTTTAAATTAATAACCAGGACATAGTTCCAAATTAGAAAGGAAGTGATTTAGCTTCTACTAGGATACATGATTTTATGCAGATAAATATGCCAGAATTTTATGGGTCTAAGGAAGCTGAGGACCCACAGTTATACCATGATAAGGTGAGAAAGATCACATAGGTGATGCATGATTCGGAGAAAGAAAGTGTTGAGTTGGTACCTTTCAGTTTGAAAGACATTGATTATGTCTGGGTTATAGCATAGAAGAAGGGTAGAGGTGAGGGTATTGCTCCTATGACTTGGCAAGTGTTCCAAGATGCATTATTGGACAAGTTCTTTCTTCTTGAGATAAGGGAAGCAAAGATTAAGGTGTTCATAAACTTAAGGTAGGGATCCATTACTGTTAAGGAGTAGTGCTTGAAGTTCAACCAGTTGGCCAAGTATGATCCTGATTTGATTTTTGACACCTGATCTAGTATGATCAAGTTCATGATATGTGTTATTGGTTTGGTACTGAAAGAGTGTAGAACGATGATGTCGAATAAGGATATAGATCTGGCTAGGTTGATGATGTATGTATAGAAGATAAAGGTAGATAAGATAAGAGAGAGAGATAGAATGGGGATTAATAAGAGGAATAGATTCGAGCAGCATAAGTATAGTCAGGCTAGGTCCCATGAAAGGAACTGCCCATAGTTCTAGAGTCATTTATCCATGACAACACCTTCATTAGCTTGTGCTCCCACCCCTAGAGATAGGTAGGAGCAGAGGAACAGGTCTTATATGTCTAGGTCGCAGAATAGTGTAAGTAACAGACACCACTATCCTCCTTTTGTCTAAGTGTGGTAGTGATGATCCCGATGAGTTTTTAGCAGATCTGAGGGGTTGTTTTAGTTGTGGTAAGCTATGCGACAGACTTAAAGATTGTTCGCATGCTAGGCAGGGGAATAGAGATTCTTGACCTCAGGCACAGACTACTAGTGCACCAGCTATTGTACCTCATTCCACCCCTATTCAGGGAGCTTTATCTACCACTAATGGCGGTCAGCACCAGAGTAGATTATATGCCTTACCATACCGCAAGAGCAGGAGGACTCTCCCGACGTTGTTACTGGTATGCTTCATGTCTTTTGCTTTGATGTTTATGTGTTATTGGACCCCAGTTCAAGTTTCTTTTATGTGATCCCATTAGTCGTTGTGAATTTTGAAATGAGTCTTGAAAAAATTCTGGAGCCTTTCCAAGTTTCTACACTAGTAGAGGAGTTAATTGTTGCTAAACAAGTATGTAAACATTGTCTTGTTACTTTTCTTCATAGAGTCAGATTTGCTGACTTGATAGAGTTAGACATGGTGGATTTTGACCTTATTCAGTGTATGGATTGGCTTTATTCTTGTTATGCATCTATATATTGTCGTACCTATGTGGTCAAGTTTCAGTTTCCTGATGAACCAGTATTGAGTGGTCCGGGAGTTTGGTATTTCCCAAGAGACATTTTATTTGCTATCTCAAAGCCAAAAATCTAATATCGAAAGGTTGAATCTATCACCTAGTTAGAGTTAAAGACACTAAGTCTGAGGCTCCAACTATTCGGCAGACATCATTATTAATGATTTTCCTGATATTTTTCTAGAAGATCTCCCAAGGGTACCTCCCGATGGAGAGATAGAATTTGGGATTGACCTTCTTCCTGTCACTCATCCTATTTCTATCCTACCTTATCATATGGCATATGTAGAGCTTAAGGAGTTGAAAGAGCAACTCAAAGATCTTTTAGACAAAAGTTTCATAAGGCCAGTTTTTCTCCTTCGTGCGTACCCATATTAATTGTGTGAAAGAAAGATGGTTCTTTGTATATATGCATTGACTATCGTCAGCTTAATAAGGTCACAGTCAAAAATAAGTATCCTCTTCTGAGAATTGAGGACTTGCTTGATCAGTTGCAAGGTGCAAGTTATTTCTCCAAGATAGACCTTAGATTCGGCTATCACCAGCTTAAAGTGAGGTAATGTGATATCCCAAAGATAGCTTACCCAAACTGCAATGGTCACTTTGAGTTTCTAGTCATGTTTTTTGGGCTAATCAATGCCCCAACAGCCTTTATAGACCTCATAAATCGAGTCTGTAAGCAATATCTTGATATGTTTGTCATTATTTTCATAGATGACATCTTTGTGTATTCTCATACTAAGAACGACCATGCATATCACCTTAGAATTATCTTGCAAACTCATAGAGATCACTAGTTTTTTACCAAATTTAGTAAGTTTAAATTTTGGCTAGGATTAGTAACCTTTCTGGGTCATATCATTTCAGCCGAAGGCATTATAATTGATCCCCAAAGGATAGAAGCTATAATAAATTGGCCTCAACCTATTTCCCCATCTGGCATTAGTAGTTTCATGGGTATAGCTGGCTACAACCACTATTTTACTAAAGGTTTCTCTTCTATTGCATCTCCCATAACCTAGTTGACCCAAAATAAAGTTAATATCCGGTGGTCAGATTCCTATGAGAAGATTTTTTAGGAGTTGAAGACTCGACTTACTTTAGCCCCTATGTTGACTTTACCTGATGGTACAAATGATTTTGTGGTTTATTGTGATGCCTCTAGAGTTGATTTGGGTTGTGTGTTGATGCAAAGAGGTAAGTTTATAGCCTATGCCTCTAAATAGTTGAAGCCACATGAAAAGAACTACCCAACCCATGATCTTGAATTAGCTGTTGTTGTCTTTACTTTGAAAATCTGCAGACACTATATTTGAGTTGTCCATGTTAATATGTTTACTGATCATAAGAGCCTGCAATATGTGTTTACCTAAAGGGAGTTGAATCTTAGATAGTCGAGGTGGTTAGAGTTGTTAAAAGACTATGGTATGAGTGTGTTCTATAACCCGGGAAAGGCCAATGTAGTGGCAGATGCCCTAAATAGATTGTCTATGGGTAGTGTTGCTCATGTAGAGGAAGGTAAGAATGATTTAGCTCATGATGTGCATTGTCTGGCTAGATTGGGTGTTAGGTTGCTTGATTCAACTGAGGGAAGTACTTTGGTGTAAAGTAGTTTCGAATCCTCTTTAGTTTCTGAAGTGAAGGAGAAGCAAGACCAAGATCCGAGTTTGGTCAGACTGAAGGAGTCAGTTAAGAACCAAAAGGTAGAGGTTTTCTCCCAAGGGGGAGATGGCATGTTGATATTGTAGGATAGGTTATGTTTTCTATGTGTTGATGATCTAAGTTAGAGGATTATGGCTGAAGCACATATCGCACAGTATTCTATTCATCTCGGTTCTACCAAGATGTACCGTGACTTGTGGGAAATCAATTGGTGGGTCAGTATAAAAAAAGATATAGCTGAGTTTGTAGCAAAGTATGCAATGTGCCAACAGGTTAAGGTAGAGAACCAAAAACCTGGTGGTGTAATTCAAGATTTTGGTATACGTGCTTGGAAGTGGGAAGAGGTGAATATGGACTTTGTGACTAGTTTACCTCTTTTGCGTCATCATCATGATTCTATTTGGGTTGTTATAGATAGGCTGACTAAGTTTGCATATTTTTTGCCCGTGCATACATCTTATACAACTGAGGATTACGCTAGGTGGTACATCCGAGAGTTTGTCAAGTTGCATGGGGTTCCCTTGTCTATCATTTTGGATAGGGGTACTCAATTTACTTCTATGTTTTGTAGAGTATTTTAGTAGGGTCTTGGTACCCAGGTTCATTTGATTTTTGTTTTTCATCCGCAGATAGATAGTCAGGCTGAGAGGACCATTCAGACTCTAGAAGATATTTTGAGGGCATGAGCTCTTTATTTCAAAGGTATTTGGGATGAGCATTTTCCATTGATAGAGTTTGCTTATAAAAATAGTTACCATACTAGCATAGAGATGGCACCATTTAAGGATTTGTATGGTAGAAGATATAGATCAACTAAAGGTTGGTTTGAAGTGGGTGATGCTGGTGTGATTGGGCCTGATGTAGTGTTTGAGGCTATGGAGAAAGGTAAGTTGATTAGAGAAAGGTTAAAGATAGCTCAGAATCGTCAAAGGTCATATGTCAATGTGAGGAGAAGAGGTCTTGAGTTTGAGGTGGGTGATTTGGTGTACTGATAGATTTCACCCTTGAAAGAGGTAAAGAGGTTTGGTAAAAAGGGGAAACTTAGTCCCCGTTATGTTAGCCCCTATAGAGTTTTGAGCCGTGTTGGGAAAATAGCTAATGAAGTTGAGTTGCCCAAAGAGTTGTCAGCCATTCATTATATTTTTCATGTCTCCATGCTTAAGAAGCATATTGGTGATTCCGTTGTAGTGGATCCTTTGGAGAGTGCTGATATTCAGAATAGTCTTTTATTCGATAAGATTCCTTTTGAGATCCTTGATTTTCATATCTGTAGACTGAGGAATAAAGAGGTTCCCTTGGTCAATGTGTTGTGTTGGAACCAGCCAGTTGAGGGTGCTACTTCGGAGGCAGAAGACGGCATGCGACCTAAGAACCCATACCTCTTTTCCGCGAGTTTAGATAATGCTGAAGGTATTATTCTTCCTTACTTCATCCCTTCTAAATCTAAAAATTCAGCTATATATCTATTTTTTCTTGAGTTTTTGCAATTTCCAAAGTATTCAAGAGTTTAGCATGACTTTGAGCTGGTTAGCAAATTGCTTCAGCTATGTGTACTCAATTTTTCCTATGTTGTTTGTCTAATAAGTGACATTCGAGGATGAATGTTCCCAACGGGGAGATATTGTAACACCCCAGATTTTCTTTACGTCGTGTTTTATCTTTAAGAAGAGTAAGGGCTTAATTTCCATGTGAGAAATATTTTAAATCGTGTAGAATTTTACTAATATTGACTTTTTGTCAGGTAAGGAATTGAATTAGCTTTCCAACAATACCAATTTCGTCCAAATCTAGTATCAGCGTGAGAAGTTATGGCCATTTTACTGAGAGTTGTTGGAACTGCCCTAGTCTGACGGTCAGGTTTACGGACCATCAAGTTTGCGATGGACCATTGCAACCAAGGCAGTGACTTCCCCTTCTGGCCCACGTGCAATGACAAAGATGATGGATCGTCAAGCTAGCGATGGACCATCGCTAGGACCTTTGCAACTACGGCAGTGTGGCTTTTTCTGACCAAATGCAATAAACGATCTGACAGACCGTTGCTTCGACCGTCAAAAATCTATTTCAGTATTTTTAAGTAGTTTTTAAAAGGATCTTTTGTGTCTTTTCCCTTTTAATACTCTCATATATTCAAAACGAAGAAAATAGTATCATTATCACCCAAAACATCCAAGAGCTAGGGTTTCTCCCTCAAGAGAAAATCCAAAACCCTTCTACAAGAAATTCAAGAACTCACCACAGATTCTTTAAATTGTGTTGAGATTTGAGTTCTCCATGTCCAAGGCTTCAAGAACCCACTCTTAAAGAGTAAGAGGAAGAGTTTCAAACAAGTTTGTTCATCCAATTACACAATCTAAGGTATGTGGGGTATTGAACAAGGGGAATCCTTTCACCCTTGTACCCAAAGACATATTTTAAACTTTTAAGTTTTCTGCAATTTGTGAGGTTTTACATTAAATTGAATTAGGGTTTTTCACGCATTGTTAGTGGTTGCAAGCTTTTGATGTTTCCAATGAATTGAAAATCCAATAGGATGATTTTAAATGTTTTCTTAAGAAATTAAATCTGGGTTTATACCCTATATTGTTATTCCTTGAGAATTTAATGGTTGCAATGCTCTAAAAATTCAAGTATATGAGTACGTTGACATTTTGAGATAAATTGCTGTAAATTCCGGACTTCTATATGATTTATGATCCATATGATAGCTAGTATGCATTTTGATGACTCTTAACTTGAGATTTGTGTATGGGTCATTAAGCCCTACTTGAGATTTGAAATTTCATGAACTATTGTGCTATAAGTACCTATGATTTGAGTATTTTGAGATTATTGAGAAAGTTTTGACCTTAATGGTCATAGTAGCTTTGAAATCCACTTTATTACATGAGATTACAGATTTTATAGTTGTGTTCTTTATGAATCATGAGATTATTTTTAAAGTAGATTTCCATGAGATGAGCGTAGCTAACTAAAGGTAGTAGTATTTATCACCGGGTTGGGTAAGCTACTACGGTTTCATACACCAGAACTACGTGCCACCGTAGGATTGAAATTTATGGACCCGAAGCTGAGATAAGTGATCAATGAGTTAAGGTTATACTCCCTAGGAAGAGTATGACGCCTCTCCCCAATATGAGGTTTCTTCGTTGAGAGGACAAGACATTGAACTCTATGTAGCTCGTATGGTTTATTTCAGTTAAGAGAACCTCCCTAAAGTATTTTCCCTTGAGATAGAATATTTTCGCTAAAGCTTTGAGATAAGTGATTTTCCCTGATAGTAAGATTTTCAAAATAGTTTCTTGAAGTAAAATTTTCCCAAGAAGAAATTATTTTTCTCAACTAGTAAGAGTTATAGAATTCCGAGTTCCAAGTGTCTTGAGTTTAAAAGAGTTCTAAGTTCTTGAGCATTAAAGAAGTTTTACTCTCCATGAGATATATGCATGATTTTAAAAGTATTATTTAAAGTTTTCTTTAGTCTTTGAATAATGAAAATAAGAAAAGAGTTTAGATTTTAAAGCTAAAGTAGAATGACTCACGAGATTTGTGTTACATGCTTCATTATACATACTTCATGATATTTACATTTCAGACTTATTCAAGCTATGTGAGTCATTCCTAATTGCATGTATGATTTGATTAAAGAGTATCAATATTGTTTTTTGTAAATGGATACACCCCCATATACTCGGTACATTCCCAAGTGTTGATCTACATATATGTCTATGTGCTACATTGTCTTATAATGTAGGTTCAGGTGCTCAGTTACAGCCTCGTCAGTGATTTTCAAGTACCTTTGTCTACGTCTCCACAGTGGTGAGTCCTCATTGTTCGAGGACCTATTTTCAGATATTTTAGAGTTTTAGTAGATATATTATTGCTTTCAGTTTAGTTTGAGTCAGCTGTGGACCTATACCAATGGCTGTCTTGTTCATGGAGTAGTAGAGGCTTTGTTAGACTAGTTATCAAATTGTTAGTATGTTGATATTTCCAATTTTGTGGTCGTTTTGATCGAGTATTTTCTTTGTATTTCCTATCATTTGATATGACAATACCAGTGTTTTTTTTACGTTAGCTCGAATTGAGTTATTATATGTAGTAATAGGCTCAAAGGGTTAGCTTAGGGCTACTGATAGCCTTAAGCACCGTGTGACATTTCGAGTGGTGATTTTCGTTCGTTACAACTCTGTTTGAGGCTTTTTATAGGTAAATATATAGATCGCCAGTTGGTTGGTTCGAAGTGGGTGAAGCTGCTTTGATTGGGCCAGACATGGTGTTTGAGGCCATGGAGAAAATTCAGTTGATTTGAGAAAGACTAAAATTGGCGCTGAGTTGTTAGAAATCTTATGCAGATGTAAGAAGAAGAGATCTTGAGTTTGAGGTTGATGACCTTGTGTATTTGAAAGTTTCACCCATGAAGACGGTGAAGAGATTTGGTAAGAAGGGGAAGCTTAGTCCCCGATATGTAGGTCCCTTCCGGATCTTGACCCGTGTTGGGAAGGTAGTGTATGAGCTTGAGATCCTCGCAGATTTATCCTCAGTTCATCCAGTATTTCATGTGTCCTTGTTGAAGAAATGCATGGATGATTCAGCCATTATAGTTCCTCTACAAAGTATGGATATTCAAAATAGTCTTTCTTACTAAGAGATTCCAGTAGAGATTCTTGATCATCAGATCCGTAGACTAAGGAACAAAGAAGTTCCCTTGGTCAAAATTCTATGGATAAATCAGTCTGTTGAGGATGCTACTTGGGAAATAGAAGTAGTCATTCATACCAAGTATCCTGATATCTTCACCACAAACTTAGATTCAGCCGAAGGTAATAGTCTTCCTTTATTTAGTTCTTTTCCAGTCTTAGATTCAGCTATATAGTTATTTTTATGTCACCTAATGCACTCACAGATCAGTTCAGAAGCTCGGTATGCTTTAGATTCAGTCATTCAGTTAATGTCAGTTGTGCATAAAATCTTATAGCCTCATATTCCTCAGTATATGAATCTTAATGAGCCACATTCGAGGACGAATAATCCCAAGGGGAGATATCGTAATACCTCATACTTTTTCTAGCTTAATTTAATCCCTATAATGTTAAAGGTTAGCTTCTAAAATGAATACCTTCTTATTTCATATGGAATTTTCTAGATTTAGACCTTCCATGGTATGGGAAATTGAATAAGCTTTCCATCGATACCAAATTCGCTAAAGTCAGACCCTAAGTGAAGAACTTAGGGAGTTTCAAGTAATTAGTGTGCCAACTGGGAAGTCACCGCATCGCGGTAAAGGACAATTACATAATTGTCATTTTTCAGTAGACCTCGATGATATTGGTGCATTGCGGAGAGGTCCAATTTTCCATTTATCGATTTCCAATAAGCCTATGCGATTTCACCGTGCTGCGATGATGGTCAAAATGGCATTCCAAAGGGGCACCGCGATAGTACCGCATCGCAGAGAGTTTCCAATTCCCAATTGTCCCTTATCTAGTGAACCACCATGATAGTGGTGCATCGCTGAGGCCTATTAAATTAGAATTTTTGGTTCTCCTCTCCAGTTCTTTTTAGAAGTTTAAATGGGGTATTTTTGTAAATTCCTAAGCCCCAATCCATCTAAAACATGATATTATACCCATTCTAAGCCTATTATGCTCATTATTCATGAATTTTCTCTCTAACAAAAACCTTAGAACTCAAAAAATTTTTATTTAAGAAATAAATTCCACCATTATTTCTGAAGGTAAGCTCAAAATTGAGGATTCCAAAGACATGATAATCAAGAACTCAAATAGGAATCAATAGTTCAAGTTTCTTCATCTAATCATCAATCAAGGTATGTGGGGTTTATGAACAGGGATTTTCTTCCAACCTTGTGCCCAAAACCAAGTTTTACTTACAAATTCATATGATTTTGAATGATTATACATGAGTTTTAAATTTGGGATCATGCCCATTATTGCTAATTGCAAGATTTCTAGTGCTTATGAAGTTGAATTGTATGTCTATTTCTATATTTTTATTCCTATTGCAGTAAATTTCAGATTTTGAATTGAATTATCATTATTCTAACCTCAAGCATGAATTTTATGATGTTTTGACGTGAACTTGATGCATGAGTTACTAAGCCCAAGTTTATATGTTGATATTTCAAGAAAGATGATGCTTTAAGAATCCTACGATCAAATTATTTATAGACTTTCAACAAAGCTTTGATCTATTGATCCTTAGATAAGTTTTGGAATCCACTTTACAAATTTAGTACAAATTATAGAATTCAGATCAGAATTATTTATAGATTTAATCAGATAATCGCATAATTGGTTTCAAATAAATCCTTATGCTTGTTTTTAAAGTTGATTTCAAATAGAATGAGCATACAGATTTAAAGGTAGTAGCATTTAGCATTAAGTGGGAAGTATGGGATTAGCATGCCCTTTCTTCCATAGAACTACATAGCCAATGTAGGTACAGATTATCATATTACTCCTATTCTAATATGGATGACATATTTATCTTGTGATCAATCACATAGACAGTAGGTTATACTCTCTAGAAAGAGTATGACACCTCTCCCCATTGTGAGGTTTTCCATATTGGGGATCGAGACATTGGACATTATGTTAGCTCACATGGTTTATGTCAGTTAAGAGAACCTCCCTGCTAGTTAAATTAAAAGATTAATAGAAAAGCTTTTAGAAAACTAAGTGTAAAGGCTAATAATTTTATTCTGATTATACTTTATAGTAAGATAACAGTTACAGATTTCAGCTTTAAAATTTTAGACATAGAAGTAAGTCATTTCTACAGTCAGACTGTATGATTTAAAGATAGAGTAGTAGCATAAATTTTAGAACTAAATATTATGACTCACTAAATTTAGAAAGTATTATTTGTTATTCATGATTTTAGATTTCAGATATTCCAGCTTATGTGAGTCATTTGTATTTAGCATGCATTATTTTACAAAGTATGATGATGAGATGATATTTTAGTTATGCATTTCACCCCCATATACTCAGTACATACTCAAAGTACTGATCCACATATATGTCTATGTGCTACATTATCTTATAATGTAGGTTCAAGTGCTCAGTATCAGTAGCGTGAGTAGTTTGAGAATCTTCATCTACTTTTCACAGTTGGTGAGTCGTTATAGTTTGGGGACTTGTTCCTTCAGATTCTGTAGCTTCTTAGTGTTACATGATTCAGTATTTCCTTTCAGACAGTTCGAGTTTGCTGGGGATTTATCCCAGTGACTCTCTAGTGATTAGTAGTAGAGGCTTGTCAAACTGCTAGATATTATTCAGACATGATTTTTGATATTTAGATACTATATTTAAATTAATGTCAGTTATCTTAGATAGTTTTTTCATATTAAGTATGACTTTTATGTTGATATTACCTTTGTTATGAAATTCAAATTTAGTAGAAGGAAGATAGGATTATCTTAAGGCTACTCGTAGTCTTGAGCGTTGTGTGACCTCTCGAGATTAGATTTTGGGGTGTTACATAGGCCATGATGAAGCGCTTAATATCTTTATCCTTTTTAGATTCAACATTGGGAATCTCGAGTCTTTTTATGGATACCTAATAGCCAGGGATGATATTTAGTTCATCTAGAATTTCTCAGGCTAAAGTTGGTTTTTGTGGTGTTCAGCGAGGTTCCTTGTAAGTTTTTCTATATGAGATTGGATTTCTTAAGTAGTCTAAGAAAACTCCTTTTCTATATCCTTCAGAGCATGATATAGTGCATGGATTTATTTGAGTATGAGCATTACCACCAGTTGGGCATTAGAGCATTTGATAGAAGTTGGTTCTTCCTTCTTTGAAGTTGTTATCATGCGAGAGCCATAGAGAGAGCATATATTGACATTTATAGATGTAGCGATAGGAGGCTATTTTATTATTAGAGTGCTATAATATTCCATCTAAGAGTAAGGATCATCCCAATAGAGGTCAAATTTGCTTGAAACCTATTAATTCTACCTGGTAGTGTTTTAGACTATAGGGTTTTCTTAGATTAGTTGTGATGGTTGCAGTATAAGAAGTTCTCATCGGACCTTGTTGATTATTCAATATGGGTCTTAAGGCCATGGCAGCCATTCTGGATTAGTAGGAGCAATGGCTCAGAGTATTTTAGGAGACTGCTGTGGTTGTAGTGAGATTTGTAATTAGTCCAGAGAGTGCCCCAGACATGATTAGTTGCTCAGGTAGAGTTAGCATATGGCCCTCAACATCCTGGGATCTTATGGTGCATTATGATTACGAGGAGGATAGTTATTTTAGTAGGGATGCCTTTGGCGTCGGTTGGTTAGTCAGTTAGGGTCAATCTTATTTCTCACTAGGTTAGGGTTTTAGAGGTTTGCTATGACTACAGAGAGATTGATCATTGGCCCAATGAGTTTCTCTATTATGGGATTATTAGTCATTCAGATTGTCTTGTTTAGTCTCGCGGTGTTGTGGCACCTTCAGTTAGTGGTAGTACACTTAGTGACCCAGTTGGTGATTTAGATGCTCAATCCAAGTTTGGAACTGCTAAAATTCATTCTCCCTCAGGCACTTTAGGCATGTGACTTTAGATTCCATCATGATAGTTGCATTTTTTATTTTCTTTTTTTACCTTTTTATTTGTGTATTAGGATTCTCATACACATTAATGGTTGTATGCCTTTGTAGGTTATATTAGCTTTTTGGTGCCTTGATATTGTGTTTATGATTTTATGACTACCTTCTTAGATTATTTTTTTAGTAGTAGATGGAGTGGATCAGTGTTGATCTTTTCCTTGGGGGTGTAGAATTTGGGTTCGAGTCCCATTTACCTTAGCATATTGGCCTTCTTATGGCCCTAGAGTGGTACTCGCTATTGATTTTCATTTTGGTACCACCTACTCTTTATACTAGTATTTCTATTTCAGTTTTAATGTTGTCATTATTTAATGTTTATCAATCCTTGCTTTGTAGATGACTATACTAGCCTTATCTAGTTAGATATCCATTTCTCACAATTTTTATTCATTATCTTAAGAGGATAGATTGATTAGATGATGTTTATCTTATAGCAAGGTGGGCTTTGTTATTTTTCTCTTTCATTAGCTATACTAGATCAATTGTTGAATGGGTTATAATAGTGGAGGAATGTTGACCTTCTATGGTTCTATTATAGTTCTAGAGTTGGCAATTCACTTCATTGTCTATTTCTGAGTTTGAGATTTTAGTGTTTGTTTTAGTATTGGTTTCCCTTCTTTATGTATATAGCATATTTTGAGATTGAACAGTTTAGAATCTGTTCTTTTGATTTGATTAGTTTATCACCTGAAAATGGCCTTGATGTTGATGTTGAAAGGTCTTGGATTTGAAAATGACCTTCATGGGTATGCTTTGGTGTTTTATGACCTCTAACAAATATGGAGTTGATTGCTTGTACTTCTAGTCGGTGATTTATCCTCAATTGTGGTTTTGTTCTTTAGTTAGGTTTCAATTTCAGATCTGACATAATGTAAAAAAGATATGTCTTATTTGGATACTAAGGTTAATTTGGGTATTTGGCTTTAGATCAGACTCATTAGCTCAGTTTTGGATGTCATGCCTTGGAATGTAGATTTGGAAGTTGTTATGGATTAGGAGTATAGATTCTTACCCATCTATATATTTTGGTTTGATAGTAGAGATTGAGTGGTTCAGCCTTGGTGTTGAGATTCTACTAGAAGTTGTATATCTAAGGTGTAACCTTCGTTTATGGAGTTTTCTTAGTTGGGATTTCATGTACAAGCTGTCTAATCCCACTCCGTGTTTACCTATACAATCTTCTTCATTTTTTAGTTGTTAGGCTTGTTAGATTTCAGATAATAGTCTATTGGAATGGTGTTGGTTTCTTCATGCCTATCTTTAATTTCTAGTTATCGATGGGATTTTTGATGATCTACTAAACGGGAGTAGTACGCTCAAGTTGTATTCACCATGGTTTCATCCTCAATTGCTGTGACATCCCAGAGTGGATTGCTTGTCTTTGAGAGTTTGTGCTTAAAATATTTGAGTATCAGTGTTGAAGGTCATCTAGACTAGTTCTAGCATTAGTATCAATTATAGACCTTGTTATCTATATTTGTGTGCCTAGGTAGCACCTTATGAGCTTATTCTTATGCTTGCTATTATGTAGTTTTAGTTAATCAATTTTTATTTTTTGAGGTTAGTGTGGTGAAGTTGCACGGACAAGACATAGGTTACTTCCTTCTTGGCTTGGATTGGATAGCTGATTTGGGAAGGCACAAGAAGTTTATATTTGGATATTAGAGTTTATTTCATGGTTCATGCCTTGGATTTCCTTTGTCTTAGATAAGTCTTTGCTTATTTGTGTTGTTGTATATGTGGTATTAGTGTATCCTAGTTTGGATTTGCATGTATTATACTTCCTTGGTTCAGTTGGGGTCCCTTGAAAGTATTGTCTATTCTTGGAGGTTATCTAGAAAGTCATACTCAGCGCATGCATGCCTAGTACCTCATCCCTTCAATCTTTTGTGATCTTTCTATCCATTTGGCTTTTGTAGATGAAAGTCCTTTTAGTAGTGGATATTGCAATGACCCTCAAGGTCATTTCCTCAATTTGTAGCATTTCTGGTTTATTGAGGCTTCCCACTACAGCTACAAGTTACTTATGACTTGTGAAAACTGTCAGGTCAGTTATCAGATAGTTTGTTTAGGTTGTAAGCTCATTTCTTTGCTTTAAAGCTTTCTCTTTTATGATTTGGATTCAAAACACAAACTTGTAGTAGATGACTTCAGATGAGGATTCTAACAGTGCCATTAACTCATAACATTGATTTGAGGCTAGGGAAACCCTTGGATCATGTACTGAGTCATCTATACTTCTTTTGGGCTATTGGACGGATTATTGAGAAAAGGAATTATAGGTGTGGGCCTTATATTTAGTCAAATCAATCTTGGATGAAAGTTTTGATGGTTCCATTGAGTCCGAAATATCAAATTTTCTATGGTAGTATAGTTCATTTGTGTGCACAGGCTTCCAAGAAAATACCGAGAACCCGATTGAAGTCCAGTTTAGACTTAGCATAAATCAAGCATGTTGTACTTGGTGCAACTGCTAAAGCGCTCAAGGACATACTTTAGCAGCCAGTGCTTTAGCTTTACTTGAGACACTTAAGTGGCCATGAGCGTTGGCTAGGCCTCTTTAGGAGACCCTCGCTTTAGCACCTAAGGGATGCTTTAGCAGTACCCGTGCCAATGATTTCAGACTGCTAAAGCAGTCGAGATGCCACTTTAGAGGTAGGTGCTTCAGGTCTCAGGTGTCTGCTTTAGTGGCACCTGACATTTTAATCCCTTTTCCCCCCACTTGAATTCCACCATTTTCACAACAAATTGAGAGCTCAAAGAGAGGAAAAAGTGGGGAATCATCCATTGAAGCTAAAGTAAGTAGCCAAACACTCCTTGACAATTTCCCATTAATTTAACATTCAATTTCGATCCTAATTGATGTTAAATTCTTAAAAAATAGGATTTTTATTCCTAAACATTAAGGTTGATTTGAGACCCAATTTATGCTTCATTTATGCTTAACTTTTGGGCACACATTTCTTGTACTTTGAAGGACCTCATGACAAATTCAATTTAGGATTTCATTTGTGGGCTCTGCAGGTTCGTTCATTACCCGGATTTCAACTCGACTAATTGTATAGCAATATGGGTCTTGTTTTACTCAAAATGAAGTGTAGATTACAATTTTAATATGATGGAGTTATTTTAAGAACATGGACCAAAGGCAGATCATTTGTGGGTGATTCAAAGATTTGCAGTTCGATATCAAGTTAGGCTTCTATCTACTCTTTTTTATTAGATAATGTATTATATATGTTGCATGTGAGATAAGGATGTTAGGATGTGATTGTGTGTAGAACACTGTGACTTAGCCTTATTTATGAGTTCGGGTCTAGGAAGGTGCATCAACCCTTAAGATTGAATACTTATTATGTTTCAAGAATCCTATTACACTAAGTTACTAGTGATTTTGATATAGGCGAGCTTAATAACCCATTAGTATAAGGTTTACTTCTTTAATCAGTGGATTGTGATGGTTTCCCGAATTATGATATGGTTATGTCAGATATTTATTATTGGGCCAAAGGTCGTGATTATAATATTAGCTGGATGTTGGGTGAGTGAGTTATCAGTGTCGAGGTCGTGGTTTAGTTTATTGACATTTAGATACTTATAATTGTATTGTTTGGATCTTAGTGATGGTATGCATAGATTCGATAAATTCATGGTCATTTAATGGTATGATTATGACTAAAAATATGATTTTACTACTATTTTCCTTAAAAGAGATTTATTCCCACTTTTCACTTTAAATCGGATTCTTTCATAATGGAAATCATACCACTTTAATGAATGATTTATGAGATTTTAAGAAAAAAAATGATGTTTTAGAGATTCGACCAACATAGATTCTGGTCCACGGTTTTACTAGTACTACTATAATTCGGTCAAGAGAAACTCTGACACTTTCTATACTTTTATGATTATTAAGTCCTGGAGTTTACCCCAGGTAATGGATTTATGGACTTACACTCTCTTATCCACAATTCATGTCCGTGCATTTATATATATCTCTGTTACTGGATGGATTAGAACAAGGGTGATGATGATTGGAAATCCTGGATTAGAACTAGGTTGGTGTAGATTGTTCTTTTGAACTCCATAGGGACCCTTTCGTCCAAGATCCATCATGCAAGAGAAGAGAGGTCACTGTAGGTCCTGCCTTTGAAGGTTGCACGAGCTATAAAAATGTGTATACACTAGGTTATATTATGGTACTTAGATCATTTACAGTAGTATGGATTATAATTTTATTCATCCTTGCATGCGCATTGGCTATCACTAGTATGTTCTTATATCTATCATCCTTATGGGGGTTGCATAGGTATAGGTGATAAGCGCTACTTGTTGTGTGTTGATCAAACCTTCCAATTTATGGGCCTCAGTTTAGGTATTTTTTGTCTAGGATAGGTGGTTACCTCTTTACTTATTATTATTAGCGTAAGTTAATGACAGGTTAAATATTGGATTAGTACTGAGATTCGAGGTATGATTGTGATTCCTTTCTCTTACGGTTATTTTATAATGGATAATTATCCCATATTTAAACGTATGGATAGGATCTTGATTATGCTAGCACTAGTTTTCCCACCATGATTAGGAGGCCTTAAGAAGCTAGTGTGACTACTTTAGGTTAGACCTTTGAGTTTGTTAGTTTATGTATACATACATATATATATATATATATATATGTACATATATATTTATACGAACACACAAACATACATATATAGCTATGGTA
Source organism: Capsicum baccatum var. pendulum (assembly GCA_030864225.1). Taxonomy (NCBI): domain Eukaryota; kingdom Viridiplantae; phylum Streptophyta; class Magnoliopsida; order Solanales; family Solanaceae; genus Capsicum; species Capsicum baccatum. The sequence goes on from CM061552.1 coordinate 152,783,553, forward strand.
CTATCATATATCCTTCCCTTCCTTTATTTATTCATGTTGTATATCCACTCCCTAGCCTCGTACTAAATATATCCTTCTTCTGTTCATCATTTGTATATTAGTCAATGATATACGATACAGTGCTTAGGTTCTGGAGCAAGGCTAGAATAGGATAGTTTATCCTTATTGTCTCCTAAGCTTTACTATGTTAGTTTTTTAAATATTTGGGTGTATTTTACCTTCCTTCTTACAATAATGTTAGAGCTCAGGCGACAGTTGCCTATTGAGAACCTCATGTTTGGTGCTTATAATACACTTTTGCAGCCTATAGATCATAGTATGGTTTATCGCCATTGTTGTATGCTTTATGCGGAGCAACTATGGTTTAGTCACTTAGGGTGAGCTTCTGGAATTTGGAGTATTACTATTCTTCCTCTTATGTACTTGACTAACCTCTATGTTATCTTTAGAGATTATTTGTATCAGTATATTTATTTAATACTTTTTGTTCTCTTATTATATTAGAAGCTCTTGTACTTATTCCTCCCGGTTTCATAACATCTCATATATATTAGTCTTTTATTGTTATATTTATTCCATATTCTTCTTTCATTTCTCTAGGTAGTCCATTACTAGAAGCTCTGGACAACGGGTCGACTTACCTGCTGATTGGTGATAGTAGGTGCCATCATGACCAGAGAAATCGGATCGTGACACAAACTCTCAAAAAAGTATTTAGTATTCAATATTTATCAAAAAAACTCTCCTCTTAAATGAGTTGTTCTCCCTTATTTATATCCTACACTAATAATTGAAAATATACCCTTAATGAAATAAGGGCTTTTATTGGCATGAGGCTTGAATATCAAGAATAGCCATATTGCATTCACATTCTCTTTCTCCCTTTCTCCTTTCTTCTTTGTAGTTCCACTTTAGCATATTCTCGAATGTCAAATTTTCATTATATGATATTGATAAAGCTTGGCTTGCATCAAATAGGTAAATACTCCATCAATGAAATATAATAAATCTAATGGAACAATAAGGATAACTGTACTAATATACGAATAATCTGGGGCAGAAAGATGATACCATAAATGGTTAGTCAATATAAGATTGTATGGTGAAGGAGGGGATATATAATGTAAAATACGAGTATGAAGGAAGAAATATACAAGTGATATATAATAATGAAATGAATATAATATATATATATATATATTTATATATGTATATAATTATAGTAATTACATAGGGAACCAGTCATAGATCACTCAATTTAGTTAAGTTTAAAGCGCTAACTGTGGGGAGCTGATCTAACTATCTATATATCACAAAGATCGTAAAATTAAAAATGAAAACTCACTCTGGAATAATCAGGGTCTCTACCCTAAATGACTAAACATAAAATAACCAAACTATACTAGGCCTTACCATAATAAGGAGAAAAGAGATTCAAAATATACCGGCAACCTCAGGTACCAATCCATAACTAGCCTACCACAAACTATGCAATAATAATAATAATAATAATAATAACAACAACAACAACAACACCAACAACAACAACAACAACAACTAAACAATAAAGTAATCACCTAGTCCAAATAACCAATGAACAAACTGATCTCCCATAAGCCCAGATGGTGCATATAAACATTCAAAAAATTACTATCATACTTGTACCTATATAGCCCCCATAAGATCAATAAATATAGTTACCAAATAATTCACTTGGTGATAGGTGATGTATATGAATAAATGCAAGTTATGAAAAGAGTCAGGTGATAGTAGATGATCCAAGTACCATAACCAAAAAAAGTGTCATATTGTTTACACCTCCTCCAACTTAGTAGCTCGAATAGGCAGGACCTATGATGACTATCCTTCTTCAGTACTGTGGCACATCGGACGAAGGGGACCATAGGGGATTTGGAATATTTGTATACAATACCTGGTCCTAAACTAGTACTTTCATAATCTATATCTATAACCACCATAATAATGAGAATTGAATTCAAGGAACTAGTGGATAGTAATATGAGGCCAGATGATCCATAACTGTAGCCATAATCAGATGCCAGCCTCAAATCAAAACTCAAAAGTGTGACATGATAAATAGAAGTAATTAAATTGATACTGAAGAAGTATAAATTATAAATCTATAGCCTGATATTGAATTTTGGACTAAATTATAAAATAATGTAGAAAGGGTTGGGATCTTTCTCGACCGAAGTGAATAAGTAGTAGTAAAACAGAATGGATCAATAATGGATTGAAATCAACCTCATTTAGCTTTTAATGTAATATTATTGGTTAAAATATCCTAATTCAATAATAAGTACGGCACAACTTCTGTTGTAAAACAATTATTTTAAAAGTAAGAAATTGAAAATAAATCATGTGAGAAAACAATAATAAAACCAAGTTCTAATTGTAATCGTACAGTATTCAAACAATACAATTATAAGTTTCTATAAATTATAATCACATCTTTTACAAAATATAGTACTAACATTGTGTCTAACTTGTGTCGTAACTGGCCATTTGGAACAAAAAATATATATACCAAAATAACAACATTATAAGCTAGAAAGATTAAGGTGGGTTCAACAGTCAATCTACTAGAAGGATCTAATTGAGGGATGTTTACCAAATCACTAAGTTCCCTAATAAAACTTATACTAAGGAATAATTCATGTCAATCCAAGGATAACAAGTTCATAATCAAGTGCTATTGGATCCCATAACATTATTGGTTATTCTAAGCTAAGGGCCAATTTATAAGTCAATTATAAATCACCTAAATACATCAAGTCATGATATCACTAGTTATAAAACTATCCTATAGTCCCTACCTAGCATGCAATCAACACAATACACTATCTTATAGAGAAAAGTAGACTAGTACCTACCTCAAAGTCAAACCATAATTTCAAATTGTCTACAAATTATTCATCTTCACTACATGATACTAAAATTACATCATACTATTAAAATCATAATCGACATGTTAATACAAGTAAAATAATGCCCATTTTTTCATATAAAAATCCAAGACTAAAATTTATTAAATAATAGGCTGGTGGGTCCTGCTAATGAAATCCTTAAATTGAATCTATCACGAGGTCCCTCAAAGGACAAGAAATGTATGTTCAATATTTGATCATTATTGGAGCAGAAATCAGGACTTAAATCTGCCTACCAAATTATGGCTAAATTAATTTTATGGATTTACAAGGAAAAGAGTGGATTTTAATGTGAAAAAAAAGGTTGATAATCTTGATAAATGATCTAAATAAAGGTAGAATCATGTACTCAAAGACTATTCATAGAGAAATCTCTAATAAAACATATCAAGAATTTTCTCAAACGGAGTTTTCTTGTACTTAAAATAGTGAAATAAGGTTTTGGACAAAAATGGAACTTATATGTTGTCTAGGAAAAATATTTGTTCATCGCTATCAGATAACAAGGTGTCATGATAGTGAAGAAGGAAATTAGAATTGTTCATTGCTATCAATAACCTTGATAATGATGAAGGAATCAAATTTTGATCATTGCTATCAGCGATGAAGGTGTCGCGATAGTAATGATTGATGTTAGGACAAAATTATTCAGAGAATGTGACATTTTGAAAACAACTTTCAGAACTCGGTATGGTCACTTTGAATTCTTAGTTATGTCCTTCAAACTAACAAACGACCCTATAGCTTTCATGGACTTGATGAATAGGGTGTTCAAGCAGTACTTGGACATGTTCATCCTAGTCTTTACTGATGACATCCTTGTCTAATCTTGTAGTGAGAATGATTATGTAGACCATCTGAGAATTATATTGCACTCCCTTAGAGATCATCAATTGTTCGCTAAATTTAGTAAGAGAAAATTTTGGATAAGACCAATACCTTTCCTTATCCATATTATTTCTTTTATGGAATTCTAGTTAACCCATAAAAGACTGAACCAGTAAGAATCTAGAATAGGCCCATATCTACCTCAGATATTAGAAGTTTCTTAGGTTTGGCTGTCTATTATTAATGGGTTTTTTAAGGGTTTTCTACCATTGCATCCCACATGTCTTGATTGACTCAGAAAAAATTCAAAGTTTAGTTGTTAGTTTCCTATGAGAAGAGTTTTCAAGAGTTGAAAATTCTTCTTAATTCCGCCCCCATCTTGACATTGCCAGATAGTTAAGATGGGTTTATAGTTTACTATAATTCTTCCAAAGTTGGTCTTGGTTGTATTTTGATGCAGAGGTTCTAGGTCATAGCCTACACCTCTAGACAGCTTAAACCCCATGAAATAAATTATCCGACCCATGATCTTAAGTTAGAAGCAGTTGTCTTTGCCTTGAAAATTTAGAGGTACTATATTTATCAGGTTCATGTTTATGTTTTTACGATCCTTAAGAGTTTATAGTACATCTTCACATAGAAAGATCTAAATTCTCATCTGAGAAGGTGGCTGGAGTTGTTAAAAAATTATGATATGAGTTTGTTGTATCATTCGGGCAAGGTAAACATTGTTGAAGATTCCCTTAGTAGATTGTCTAAGGGTAGTGTTTCCCACATAGACGATGATAAAAAGAAGTTAGTCCATCAGGTTCATCAGCTTGATAGACTAGGTGTCCGGTTGGTTGATTCAGTTGAAAGGTAGTACTTGGGTATAGAATAGTTCAAAATCTTCACTGGTTGCCAAAGTGAAAGAGAAACAAGATAGGGATCCCAGTTTAGTTAAGTTAAAGGAGGCAGTTAGAGATCACAAGGTAGAGGTTTTTCCCCAAGGGGAGAGGGCATACTTTATTTTCAAGGTAGGTTATGTGTCATATATGTTGATAATTTGAGATAGTGAATACTTGTAGAGGTACATGGTGCACGGTATTCTGTTTACCCAGGAACCACTAAGATGTACTGTGATTTATGGAAAATCTATTGATGGAATGGTATAAAGAAGGATATTGCAGAGTTATGGCTAAGTTTTCAAATTATCAGTAGGTCAAACTTGAGCTCTATATGCCTAGTGGTATATTATAGGAGTTTAGCATCCCCACTTGGAAGTGGGAAGTGGTGAATATGGATTTCGTGATAGGATTTTCTCATACACGTCGTTAGCATGATTTGATATAAGTCATTATGGATAGAATGACCAAATCATCTGATTTCTTTCCAGTTCATACTTCATACTTAGATTACGATTATGCTAGGCTTTATAATAGGGATTTGGTTAAGTTGCATGGGATTCCATTGTCTATCATTTCCAATAGAGGTACTTAGTTTACCTCTCACTTTTGGAAGGCTTTTTAGAAGGGTCCTGGTACCCAAGTCCATCTCAGTACAGTTTTGCACCCTCAGACAGATTGTCAGGTGTAGAGGACCATTCAGATCCTAGAGGACATATTGAAGGAATGTATTATTGAATTTAAAGGTAGCTGGGATGACCACTTACCCTTGATTGAGTCTACCTATAAAAATAGTTATCACTTCAGTATTCAAATTAGTTTATTTAAGGCTCTCTATAGATGGAGATGTACATATCCTATTGGTTGGTTTTAGGTGGGTGGATCTGCTTTGATAGGGCCAAAATTAGTGTTTAAAGTGATGGAGAAAGTTCAGTTTATACGAGAGAGTCTGAGGACAACCCAAAGCTATCAAAAATCTTATGGAGATGAGAGGAGTAGGGATCTTGAGTTTGAGGTTGGTGAGTTAGCCGATTTGAAGATTTTGCCTATGAAGGGAGTAAACAGATTTGGCAAGAAGGGGAAACTCAGTCCCTACTATGTTGGTCTATACAGAGTGTTGAGTTATTTTGGGAAAGTAGCTTATGATCTAGAGGTGCTTGCAAATTTGGCATCTGTACATCTGGTATTTCATGTTTCTTTGTTAAAGAAAAGCATTAGTTATTTAGTTTTTGTTGTTCTTTTAGAAAGTATGGATGTCAGGGATAGACTTACCTAAAAAGAAGTCCCAGTTGAGATTCTTGACCGTCAGATTCATAGGCTAAGGAATAAAGAGGTTCCCTTGCTTAAGATTCTTTCGCGGAATCAGTCTGTTCAATGAGCTACTTAAGAAGCAGAAGCGGATATGTGGACCAAGTACCCTCATCTTTTCTTTAAAATCTTAGATTTAACTTAAGGTAACAATCTTTCTTAGATTGACTCTTTTTCATTCTCAGTTTCAGCTATGAAACCAATCTCATAACATTGAATGCATTCACGAAATGAGTTCAGTTCATGTATCATGTTTCATAATAATCTATGTATTCATGTTTCAATTTATGCTTGTTTAGTATATAATCTTAGTTTCCTCAGTATCTCAGTCTAACTAGTCTCATTTGAGGACAAATATTCCCAAGGGGGAGATATTGTAATACCCCATAATATTCTACGATTGATTCAACTCTTAGTTGCATGCATAAGGGGTCCAAGTCTTAAAAAATTCATTAAGTATTGAGGACAGTTATTTTCAATACCCATAGACTTCGATGAATTTTAATTTCCTCTTCCAGACCTCGAGACATGGATTTTTTGAGTTGAAATATGTTTGTGGTTGTTAAAGGTATGTCCTGGGGGAGTTTTAGAATTTTTTCATGGGCGTAGGGGTGTGTTTGGAATATGAAAATAGTAGCCCCAACAGGCTACGCTAGCAGCACCTAGTTTAGTCCATAAAGACAGAGCCCGCGGTGCTTGGTTTAGTCTGCCATATTGGAGCCTACGGTGTGAGGCTTACTCTGATAGTCTGGAGCCCCCAACGCACCCATGACCTTCCATAAATCCCTTGTCCTTTAAGATAAGGGGCATTTGTGTTAATTTCCCTCATCCTATTTCGTCCATGACACGAATTAGGGCTTCCAAAAGGGCATTATTTTGCCTCTTTCACTCAAATTGGTCCCAAGAAAACCCTCCTTCTTCCCTAAGAATAAATTCAAGCTTCATTCTCAATAAATCAAGGGTTAAATCTTCTATGTTCAATAAATTTTCAGGATTATAGCTACTGAGGTATGTGGGTTGTTCATCCATGGGCCCCTTTCACCCATGGAGCCCAAAAACCTTTATTTGATTTACAAATATAAACTTTTTCCCTATTATGAAGTTGCATATGTTTAAGGTGAGTTTAATTCATGTTTTTCCTGAGTAATTTAGCTCAATCCATGTCTTAGTATGATTCTTTAGAAATTTAGGGTATTTCATTTTTCAATATTTGAATTCCTATGTCGTATTTCATTGGAACTCATGCCATAATAGTAAATTTGTGGATTTGGCCATGAATTCATGTTGTTTTCTAATGTTTATGACATTCCCAAGTTCAAGTTCATGATTCTCTCATGTTTGATGAAATTTGTATGTTTTGGGTCTTTGAACCACATCCCCTATTATAGAGTAAAAACTTTGTTACTATATTTTATGTTATTCAGTGTTGGCGGGTTATGAACTCCCGATACCAAAATATTTTTTCTTGATTTTTGCTTATAAGTGATGATTCAGTTAGACCATAGTATTTACTATCATATTAAGAGCATCATGTTCATGCTGAGCGCTTACAAGTATAGTACCATATCATGTTAAACAACAAATAACACCTTTGTCATTCAGTTGGGAGTAACACTTAGCACTGAGTGAACATACGGATGGCATCATTGACTGGATAACATGAACGTGAGAACATATACATGAATATGTGAACTGTAACTGAGATCATGACATCACTGAATCTGAATACTGATAACATAAGTTTTGTATAACTGATATACTATTATCTGAATGACTGTGTCTGACAGCCCTATTTCTGATGGAACTAGCTGAGTTTCGTACTGAACTAGGTGACTATGTTTGATAGTCCTGAAATTCTATAGAACTATCTAAGTTCTATTACTGAGACTGGGACTATAACTTTGGGAAGTAGTCATCTAACTGACATGTCCCAAATGAGATAATATAATTGAGTTGGGGTTCAATTTGTAACCCCAATTGGAAGAGTGTCAATACCGTGCCACTGGTAAGGACAATCTATAAGTAATCCCTCATCTAACAGGTACTCTAGGGAGAATGGTGGGATCCTCATATAACAGATTAAGCCACCTCATTAACCTCAACTAGCAGGTTTGATGTCTCAACCTGCGCTAGCTACGTAGTTCTTGAGAGCAAGGATTGATTCTAAGAATCGTACCCTCTAATAATAGGTAAGTTCTCATCCTTAGGCTCTTTTTATTCTGAATCTTACTCCTATCTGAATAGACACTGAACATGATTAATTGACCGTTGCACTTGGCCATAACCTGAACTTTCTTCCTCGTCTACAATAGTTTGGGCGATGGTCCGTCGCTAACTCGATGATATATCATTCCTGGTCGTCGAACTTGACCAAAAGTCGGGTTCACTGCCTTAGTCGTGATGTCTTAGTTGACGGTCCATCGCTAGCTCGATGGTCCATCGGCCTGACCGTTGCTTCTGGGCAGATTTGACAGTTCTCTATAGAACGTCCATAACTTTTTACTTTGATTTTGGATTTGGACAAAATTGGTATTGTTGTAAAGATAATTCAATTTCCCACACGATTTAAAGTCGAAATTGGGGAAATTATATCTGATTTAAATATTAATCATTTATAAAGTCATCACTAACTCTTCTGGTGACTAGATTTAACTTTAAGAAAGTTTGGGGCATTGCACTAACTCTCACCCCTTGGGAACATTCATCCTCGAATGGGACTGACTAGACTGGGAAAGCTAATAGACTAATCTTACTTATGGGACGTGAACATTTGAACATGCCTATATGATTGGAACTTCTGATATACTGAAATCTCATAATAAATATACATGTCTGATGCATGGATATGTGATGGATAGTATTCATTAATGCATGACTAAAGTTATTGAGAAGCTAAGTTTCTAGTGATGATAATGCATATCTGATGCATGAATATATGACCGACATAATACATGAACATGTGACTGGATATGCAAGGGTGTTTGATATAGAGTTTATAACTGAAATCTAAACATAAAACTGAATAAGCTTAAGAAAAGCTATTACCTTGGGCAGAGTTTGAGTTCGTGGAGAAGAGGTGAGGACACTTGGTCCGCATGTCTACTTTTTATTCCCAAGTAGCTCCCTTAATGGAATGATTCCACCAAAGAACTTTTACTAGAGGGACTTTTTTGTTCCTCAGTCTGTGAGTCTGGTAGTCAAGAATATGAACTGGGATCTCTTCGAAAGAAAGATTATTCTAAATGTCTAAGCCCTCTACCAGGACTACAACTGTTGGGTCACCTGTGCACTTCTTTAGTAAGGAGACATGGAACACCGGATGAACTTAGGCTATATATAAAGGCAATTCAGTCTCAAAAGTTACCTTGCCTAAATGACTGAGAATTTTGAAGAGACCAACATATTGGGGACTGAGCCTTCCCTTCTTGCCGAATTTCTTCACTCCCTTCATGGGAGAGATTTTCAAGTACATATAAGCACCAATCTTGAACTAGAGATCCTTTCTGCGTACATCTGCATATGATTTCTGTTGTCTTAGAGTTTTCTTGACCCATTCTCTGATCAAATGAACTTTCTCTAAGGTGTGGAATACCAAGTCAGGCCCTACTACTGTGGCCTCACCCACTTCAAACCAACTGATTGGAGATCTACACCTCCTACCATAGAGATCTTGAAATGGAGCCATCTGAATACTGGAATAATATCTATTTTTGTATGGAAACTCAGTCAAAGGCAAGCGGTCATTCCAACTCCCCTTAAAATCAATTGCACACGCCCTTAGCATATCTTCCAAGGTCTGAATGGTCCTTTCTCCTTGACCATCTATCTAAGGATGAAAGGTTGTACTGAGGTGAACATGGGTACCAAGACCCTTTTGGAATGGTTTCCAGAAGTGAGAAGTGAACTGGGTACCTCTATTTGAAACAATATACAATAGAACACCGAGCAATCTGACCAACTCCCTGATATAGAGTTTGGCATAATGCTTAGCTGAATAGAAGGTATGGAGTGGAAGGAAATGAGCTAATTTGGTCATCCTGTCTACAATGACCTAGAATGAATCATGCTGATGACGATTATCATAAAAACCCATCACAAAGTCCATATTCACTTCTTCCCACTTCTAAGTAAGAATAATGAATTCCTGCATAGACCCACTAGGCTTCTGATGCTCTATCTTAACTTGCTGAAATGTAGAGCACTTAGCCACAAACTCTGCAACATCTCTTTTCATCCCACTCCACTAATAGATTTCCTGCAAGTTATGGTACATCTTAGTGGCCCCTGGATGAAAAGAGTAGCGCGTACTATGTGCTTCTGCAAGAATTCGTTGCCTCAAGTCATCTACACCTGGAACACACAGACAACCCTAACAACGGAGAACACCATCTCCCCTTTGGGATAACAACTCTACCTTCTGATATTTGACCGACTCTTTCAACTTAACAAGACTGGGATCTCTATCTTGTTTTCCTTTCACCTCAGATACTAGAGATGATTCTAAACTGTTCTGAACCCATATATTACGTTCTGCTGAATCGACTAAGTGGACACCTAGACGGGCAAGCTAATGGACTTCCTGAGCTAACTTTTTCTTACTATCCTCAACATGAGCAGCACTACCCATAGATAGTCTATTGGGAGCGTCGACCACTACATTGGCCTTGCCCGGATGATAAAGGACACTCATATTGTAATCTTTCAAGAGCTCTAACCACCTTCTCTGATGGAAGTTAAGATTTTTTGGAGAGAATACATAATAAAGGCTCTTGTGATCTATGAACATATCTACATGAGCACCACACAAGTAATGCCTCTAAATCTTTAAGGCAAAAACTATGACTACTAACTCAAGATAATGAGTCAGATAATTCTTTTTATAGGGTTTAAGCTATGTGGAGGTGTAGGCTATGATCATACTATACTGTATGAGGACACAAACCAAACCTACTCTGGATGCATCACAGTATACTACGAACCATCTGAACCGCCTGGAAGAGTCAAAAATGGAACTGAAGTGAGTCAATTCTTCAACTCCTCAAAACTCTATTCGGATGTACCTAACCACTGAAACTAAACCTTCTTGTGAGTCAATCTGGACATAAGGGATACAATAGATAAAAATAATTCAACAAACCGACTGTAATAACCAGCCAATAGAGAGATGGGTCTGGGCTAGTTTCTCACTGCTTTGGTCTTTCGAGGATCAACTCTAACGACATCCCCGAAGATGATATGACCAAGGAATGCTACTGACCGTAGTCAAAATTTGCACTTACTAAATTTGGAAAATAGTTGATGATTTCTAAGAGTCTATAATACTATTTTGAGATGGTATACATAATCATTCTCACTGCATAAATAGACAAGAATGTTACCTACGAAGACTACGACGTGTCCAAGTACTGCTTGAACATATGGTTCATCAAGTCTATGAAGGTTGCTGGGGCATTAGAAAGACCAAAGGACATGACTAAGAATTTGAAGTGACCATATCGAGTATGGAAAGCTATTTTTAGAATATCACATTCTTTGACCCCGAGCAGATGATAGCCTAATCTGAGGTCTATCTTAGAAAAATAGTTTCCATCCTGAATTTGATCGAACAAGTCATCAATTTTGGGAAGTGGATACTTGTTCTTGACGGTGACTTTATTGAGTTGACGATAGTCTATACACATTCTGAGAGAACCGTCTTTCTTGCGCATGAATAAGACTGGTGTGCCCTGCGGGGATACACTAGGTATGATGAAACCCTTATCTAGGAAATCGTTCAACTGATCTTTCAATTCTCTGAGTTCTTCTGGTACCATTCTTTTTGGTGAAATAGATATAGGCTGAGTATCTGGAAGGAGATCAATGCGGAAGTCTATTTCCCTTTCGGGTGGAATTCCTGGAAGATCTTCGGGAAAGACATCTGAATATTCATTCACTACTGGGACTGATTCAAGACTAGGAGTTTCAGAACTAGTGTCCTTAACTCAAACAAGATGATAGACACATCCCTTAGATATTATCTTTTGTGCCTGAAAGTAGGAAATATACTGACCTCTGAATGTTGTAGTACTACCTATCCACTCTAGGACGAATTCATTAAGAAACAAAAATTGGACCACTCTAATTCTGTAGTTGACTGTGGCATAGCTGGAATGAAGCCAATCTATGCTGAGAATAATATCAAAATCAGTCATCTCTAATTTGACTAAGTTTGCTGAAGTGACTTTCTGAGATACCATAATCCGACAGTTCCTATATACCTATTGGGATACAATAGTTTTACCCACTGGGTAGAGACTAAGAAGGGCTCTGCTAGAATTTTGAGACTCACTCCGAAATCAACTGCTATATAGGGAGTAACAAAAGACAAAGTATCTCTTGGATCTAGCAAGGCGCAAAAATGTTCATAAAAGATCTATAACATACCAGTAACCACATTAGGAGAATTTTACTAATCCTTTCGGGATCAAAGATCATAGAGTCTATTTTGGCATTGCCCAATAGTAGCACTAGCAGAAGCATCCTACTGATTCGAGCAACTAGACTGAACTGGAGGGCGATCATGCTGACCCTGAAGACCTGATTGGTTAGGCGCTACCCAACCCAAGCATAGGTGATTGGTTAGTAAATGCCTAACCTAGCTTAGGAAATCACTTGGGTGCCGCCTAAGTTAGTTCCAGGTGCCAAAAACACTCCGTTTTGAGTTATTTTAAGGGTAATTAAGTCTTTTAATACTCCATACACAATTGTAAACTTAACCCTACAAAATATATAGCTTCTAAACATATTACAAACCTATTATCATCTCAAAGCTCATCATCCAAGAGCACTAAAAGATAAAAAAAAACTAAGGTTGTGTAACTAAGCCTGAAGATCAAATTTCAAGGAAATTCCTCTGTCAATCATTAAGAATCTTCCTTCTAATTTATGCGTGCTTTGATTTATGGATCCTTTTCATCCATAAAGTTCAAAAACCCTATTTTTCATTATAAATTATGATTTCAATATTGTTGGGTGTTGATGATCATGTTGTTGATATTGGGTGAATCCCAAGATGGAATCTTTATATGTTGTTTTGAATTTCATGATATCATATGAGTTGGAAACATGTAAATTGGGTTGTTCAAGATGTATAATTTGATGATTTCACCTATGCTTAAGATGTGCATATAAGGTGTTTGATAAAATACCTAAGAAACTAGAAATCATCCAATATAGCTAAATTATGACTAAGTGAAGGATTCATGATATTCCCTTACGTTCCAATGACTTCTATGTTGATAATGTGCCTTGTAAATGTTGTTGGAATACTCATGAACTATTCTTATGAGATTATTCTATGTTTACTTGCAAATGCTACTTATGAACAAGATGTATGATAACCATGCAATCCACATGAACTTCCATGCTATTGGTATGTGTTACCAATATGATTATGCAATGAACATGATATTCAGATTGTGCAAGTACTTCCATGTGATATGAAATCCTTTCCATGCAATACATTGTTCATAACCACGTTTAGTATGAGATCCCTACTTATGATATTATAAATTATGGACTCTACTCTTATGATCAAGTCAGTCATGCGTGTCAATTTTCTTCCATCGAGTCCTGGGGGTACTTGTACCCAAAAACTATAGCTGTGTGCCTAGAGTCATGTTATGTTTCACGATATCCGAACTCAAGATATGATTCCATAGACTTCAGTCAGTCATGTGACTTAGGAAAACCTCATGATCATAGTCAGTTGTCAGATATCAGTTACATTCTACTAGTCAACAGAATTCAAAAAGATTAAGTCATGCACAGTCAGTTATTCATGTCCAGTCCCTCTAGATGGGAGTAGAGGTTAGAACCGAGTGAAACTAAGGATGAGAACTCACCCGCCAATTCAGGCTTTGATTCTTAGTAGTCATCCTTATGTTCTTGAACTACGTAGCCAGCATAGGTGGAGACATCTTAACCCATCAGATTAGGGTTAATGAGGTGGCTTAAACTATAAGTTTAGGGTTCCCACCGTTCTCATTGAGTACCCGCTAGATAAGGGTCACTCACAGGCTGTCCTTACCCGTGGCACGGTATTGACACCCCTTCATTCAGGGCAGAGATTTGACCCCAGCTTAGCCATAAGGGCATACATGGGGTATGCCGGTTAAACACTACTTCCCACAGTTTCAGTATCAGTCTCAATAAAACAACTCAATGTGTTCTTCAGATTTTAGTATATACAGGACTATTAGATATAGTTGTCCATGTTATCAATTTCAGTATCAGTCATAAGAGTTATCAGTAAACCATGTATTATCCTACAGGTTATGCTATCACGTATTCACGGTCCCAGCTTTTATATATGTGTGTTTGCACTCCCAGTTCATATTAGTCAGTCAGTGTTGTTCATGCATGAAACCCTTTATGTTCAGCCTACTTTTCTTGTACACTCAGTACTACAGTTGTACTGATATATTTGCGCTATGGTGCTTTCTTTTCATGTTACACCATAGATTCTGAGACACGAGCTCCAGCCCAACAGTAGCGGTAGCATTCCAGGCATAGAGACATAGTGAGTCCTCATTGATTCGAGGACAATATGATTTGATACATTTATTTATTTCTTCAGTTCAATTTTATAGAGTTAGTTGGACACATTTTCCTTCAACTCTATTTTCAGATTGTTTAGAGCTTTCAGATTTACATTCAGATTTACGTTCAGACTTTGATTTCAAATTGAGTTGTTTTGGGTATTTTCACCCACATGATTTTATTCAGTTCAACCTTATGGCCTTACAGTTCTATGTATTCCTCATTATTATATCATGATTTGCAGTATACAGGTACAAATATCAGTCATGGGTTAGCTTGTGGTCCCTCGGGGTTATGAGCACTGTATAGCATTTCGATTCAGTGAATCGGGGTGTTACAAACTTGGTATCAGAGCCTAAGGTTCAATAGCGTCTTTAGGAAGTATGAAAGTCGCATCTAGTAGAGTCTTGTACATGGGTGTGTTGCGAGCCACATTTATGTACGGGAGGCCATAAGATGTTTTAGGAACAATCCCCTTTCTTCATTATTCATGTCATGCTAGTGAGTATAATCACAAGTTAAACTCTCAGTCTAATCCATTCTTCTCTAATTCCAAACCATGGCCCCAAATAGAAGAAACCAGCTAGCTCCTACACCCGAAGATCCTTTGGACGAACATGTTTCCCATGCGGAGTTTAGAGCTATATTTACCACACTTACTCAGTCCATGGCTGCACAAAATCAATGGCCACCAGTCATTCCGGACAATCCAGTGGCCAATCCCAAAGCAGCTAGGGTTCGGGACTTCACTTGGATGAACTCTCTATCTTTCCATGGGTCTAAGTCTGATGAGGACCCTCAGGAGTTCATTGACCAAGTCTAGAAGTTCATTGACATCATGGGTGTTACTTCTATTGAGAGTGTTGAGTTTGCTGCCTACCAGTTATAGGATGTTGCTCATGATTCATACAAATAGTGAAAGTCTGAGAGGTTAGATGATACAGGCCCTATCGAGTGGGAGGAATTTGTCACAGCCTTGTTAGATAGATTCTTTCCCCAAGAGCTGAGGAAAGCTAAAGTTCTTGAGTTCATCTACCTAAAGCAGGGGAATATGACGATTAGGGAGTATTCTCTCAGATTTACTCAGCTAGCCAGGTATGCTCCTCATGTGGTTGCAGACAATAGAGCTAAGATGAGTAAGTTTGTGTCAGGGGTCAACTATAGTATGGTAAATAAGTGTAGGTATGCGATGCTGATCGGTGATATGACCTTAGCCAGACTCATGACCCATGCTCAACAAGTAGAGGAGTAGAAGTTTAAGAATAGGGAGAGGCAGAACAAGAGAGCAAGGTCAGGTAATTTCAACTTTGCTCAACCCAAGTCAGATGGAGAAAATTGTTCACAATTTTTCTCCAAGTCAGTTGTTCCAACTCCTTCCTTTGCCAGTGCTCCAGTGTCAAAATTCAGAGACGACAATAGAGACAAAGCGTCAGGCTCTAAATCTCAGGGTAGTTTTAGCAGTGCCCGAACGAATCCCCTTTATCAGACTTGTGGTAAGAACCACAAGGGCATTTGAAGAGCCAGTAGTGATGTCTGTTTTGGTTGTGGCAAGCCGGGACACAGGATTAGGGAGTGTATGTGGTCAAGTCTTCAGGGTCAGAAAAATCATCCTACAGCTCATTCCAATCGCCCGAACCAGTAGGGTGCCATTTCTAGTGCTACCAGTGGGCAACGCCCAAATAGACTCTATGCTTTTAGTCCCGATAGGATCAGGAAAATTAACCTGATGTCATTACTAGTACGTTACAGATTTTCCATGTTTATGTTTATACTTTGCTAGACCCAGGTGCATATGTGTCTTTTGTTACTCCATATATAGCAGGTGTTTTTGGAATCAGTCCTGAAGTCCTAGCAGAGCCCTTCTCAGTCTCTACCCCAGAGGGTAAAACCATCATAGCCCGGCGGGTATACATGAATTGCCCGGTTATGATATCTCAGAAATCCATGTAAGCAGATTTAGTGGAGTAAGAGATGACTGATTTTGATATCATTCTCGGCATGGATTGGCTTTATTCCTGCTATGCCACAGTCGACTGCAAAAATAGGATAGTTTAGTTTTAGTTCCCAAATGATCCCATCCTAGAGTGGAAGGGTAGCATTTCAGCGTTCAGGGGTCAACTTGTTTCCTACCTTCGGGCAAGGAAAATAATTTCTAATGGGTATGCATATCAGCTCGTGCATGTTAAAGATTCCATTTCTTAATCTCCAAGCCTCGAAATAGTCCCTGTTGTTAATGAATACTCAGATGTCTTTCCCAAAGATCTTCCAGGCATTTCTTCCAAAAGTGAAATAGACTTCAGCATAGACCTTCTTTTGGATACTCAACCTATTTCTATTCTCTCCATACAGAATGGCACCAGCAGAACTCAAGGAACTGAAAGATTAGTTTAAGGATCTCATAGATAAGGGACTCATTAGACCTAGTGTTTCCCCATGGGGTGCGCCAGTGTTATTTGTGCATAAGAAAGATAGTTCTCTCAGGATGTGTATTGATTACCATTAACTCAACAAGGTCACGATCAAGAATAGATATCCTCTTTCTGGGATTGATGATCTATTCGACCAACTTTAGGGTGCCAGTTACTTCTCCAAGATAGACCTCAGATCAGGCTATCATAAGCTCAGAGTTATGTGACATTCCAAAGACAACTTTCCATACTCGGTATGGTCACATTAAATTTTTAGTCATGTCCTTTGGTCTTACCAATGCCCCTGCAGATTTTGTGGATTTGATGAACCATGTGTTCAAGTAGTACTTGGACATATTTGTCATAGTCTTTATAGATGATATTATGGTCTATTATCGCACAGAGCATGATCATGCAGATAATCTCAGGATTGTTCTTCAGACTCTCAGGGATCACCAGTTATTCGCTAAGTTCAGCAAGTTCGAATTTTTGCTAAGATCAGTAGCATTCCTTGGCCATATTGTTTCCAGTGATGGCATTAGAGTAGATCCTCAGAAATCCAACACTGTAAGAAACCGGCCCAGACCCGTATCTCCATCCGATATTAGGATTTTTTTGGGTTTGGCTAGCTATTACAAATGGTTTGTCGAGGGATTTTCTTCTATTGCATCTCCCATATCCAGATTAACTCATAAGAAGATTAAGTTTCAGTGGTCAGATTCATGGGAGAAGAGCTTTCAAGAGTTGAAGACTCGACTCACCTCCGCTCCAGTTCTAGCTATTCTAGATGGTTAGATGGTTTTGTAGCCTATTGTGATACATCCAGAGTAGGTTTAGGTTATGTCCTCATGCAGCATGGTAAGGTCATAGCCTACGCCTTCAGACAGTTAAAGCCACATGAGAGGAATTATCCTACTCAAGATCTTGAGTTCACAGCGGTAGTTTTTGCCTTAAAGATTTGGAGGCATTATCTATATGGAGTTCATGTAGATGTCTTCACAGACCATAAAAGACTCCAATATGCCTTTTTCCAGAAAGATCTCAATCTTTGCCAGAGAAGGTGGTTAGAGCTCTTGAAGGATTACGACATGAGTGTTCTTTATCATCCAGGTAAGGCCAATGTTATGGACGACGCTCTCAGTCGAATCTCCATGGGTATTATTTCTCACATTGAGGATAGTAAGAAAAAGATGGCTCAAGAGATCCATCAGCTTGCCAAACTAGGCGTTCGCTTAGTCGATTCTTCAGAGGGTGGTGTATGTGTTCATAGTAGTTCAGATTCATCCCTAGTTTCCGAGGTAAAAGAGAAATAAGACAGGGATCCTAGACTTATCAAGCTCAAAGAGTCAGTTCAGAATCAGAAAGTTGAGGTTTTCTCCCAAGGGGGAGATAGTGTTCTTCATTGTCAGGGTTGTCTATGTGTTCCAGTTGTAGATGAATTAATGTAGCGAATACTTGCAGAAGTTCATGGTGCACAATACTTTATTAATCCATGGGCCACTAAGATGTACCGCGACATGCGGGAGATCTATTGGTGGAGTGGGATAAAGAGAGATGTTGCGGAGTTTACATGTCAGCAGGTTAAGATAGAGCATCAGAAGCCTAGTGGTTCCATACAAGAGTTCACCATTCCTACTTGGAAGTGGGAAGAAGTTAACATGGACTTCATGATGAGTTTGCCTAGAACTCATCATCAGCATGATTCAGTCTGGGTCATTATAGATAGAATGACCAAGTCAGCTCATTTCGTTCCCATTCGTACTTCTTATTCCACCGAGGATTATGCCAAACTCTATATCAGGGATTTACTCAGGTTACACGGTGTTCTACTATCTATCGTCTCAGACAGAGGTACCCAATTCACTTCTTACTTTTGGAAAGCATTCCAAAAGGGTCTCGGTACCCAAGTCCATCTCAGCACAGCATTTCATCCTCAGACAGATGGTCAAGCAGAGAGGACCATTCATACTCTTCAAGATATGCTAAGGGCGTGTACAATTGACCTCAAGGGAAGTTGGGATGACCACTTGCCTTTGATTGAGTTTGCATACAACAATAGCAATCATTATAGTATTCAGATGGCTCCATTCGAAGCTCTCTATGGTAGGATATATAGATCTCTGATTGGTTGGTTTAAAGTTAGTGAGGAATCAATCATAGGTCCTGACTTAGTATTCGATGCCCTATAGAAAGTTCAGTTGATCAGAGAGAGACTCCGAGCTGCTCAGAGCTGATAGAAGTCCTTTGCAGATGTTCGTAGAAAGGATCTCAAGTTTGAGGTCAATTACTATGTCTATCTTAAGATCTCTCCCATGAAGGGAGTGAAAAGGTTCGGCAAGAAAGGGAAACTCAGTCCCTGGTATGTCATTCCCTTCAAAATTCTTTGTCATTTCGGCAAGGTAGCTTATGAGCTTGAGTTGCCTTCAGATCTAGCCTCAGTCCATCCAGTCTTCCAGGTCTCGTTGCTAAAGAAGTTCTTATATGACCCAGCAATTGTTGTTCCTATTCAGAGAATCAACATTTAGAACATCCTCTCCTATGAAGAGATTCCAATCAAAATCTTAGATTATCAGACTCATAGATTGAGGGATAAAAAGTCCCTCTAGTCAAGGTTCTTTGGTGAAATCAATCTCATGAGGGAGATACTAGGGAAGCAGAAGCAAATATGCGTACCAAGTATCCTAACCTCTTCCCCACCAATTCAGATCAATCTCAAGGTAACAGTTCTCTTTAATCTTATTCAGTTCACGTTTATGTTTCCAGTAAAAACTTGGTACCTATTAACCGTCTCATACTCAGTCACACATTCATGTGTCAGTTGTTTGAGCATCAGATATGCATGAGTTCAGTATGTTTAGCATTTCAGTCATGAGATCAAGTTTCAGTTCTTCATGCTCAGTTCAGGTTCTATTGTCTTATATCCCTTCTCAATAAATTCTCATTCGAGGACAAATGTTCCCAAGGGGGAGATATTGTAATACCCCGTATGTTTCTAAGCTAGGAAGTGAATAAGTATTCCTACGTATGAAATATCCTATCTTGTGATTCGTACTTGAGTACATGACTTACAATGAATACCCTAGTGATAGGATAACTTATGATTCATTAAGCATGTTCATATGGGTTACATAAGGTAATACAAGCTAAAAGTTTCTGAATCCATCAAGTTTTAGTGATCGATTTTGTAAGGGTCATCTTTGAATGAGTATAAATCGATGATAATGTTGTATTTTGGCTGATTTAGACCCACAATATTGTAGAGAATCGAATTAGCTTACCAACGATACAACTTTCGCCTTAATCCAATTCCCGAGCAAAAGGTTATGCCTATTTTCATGAGAGACAGTAAGGATAGGCAATTGGTTAGGCGTCGCCCAACCTAGCTTAGCTAATCACTTAGGCTCCGCCTAAGTCAGTTCCAGGTGCCAAAAACACTCCGTTTTGAGTTATTTTAAGGGTAATTAAGTCTTTTAACACTCCTTACACGTCCCTAAACTTAACCCTACGAAATATATAGCTTCTAAACATATTACAACCCAACTATCATCTCAAATCTCATTATCCAAGACAACTAAAAGAGAAAAATAACTAGGATTGTGTAACTAAGGTTAAAGATCTGATTTCAAGGAAATTCCTCCGTCGATCATGAAGAATCTTCCTTCTAAGGTATGCGTGATTTGATTTATTGATCCCTTTCATCCATAAAGTTCAAAAACCCTCTTTTTTATTATAAAGTATGATTTGTATATTGTTGGGTGTTGCTGATCATGTTGTTGATATTGGGTGATTTCCAAGATAGAATCTTTATATGTTTTTTTGAATTTCATGATATCATATGAGTTGGAAACATGTAAGTTGGGTTGTTCATGATGTACGATTTGATAATTTCACCTATGCTTAAGATGTGTATGTAAGGTGTTTGATAAAATGCCTAAGAAACTAGAAATCATGCAATATAGCTAATTGTGACTAAGTAAAGGATTCATGATATACCCTTACGTTCCAATGACTTCTATGTTGATAATGTGCCTTGTAAATGTTGTTGGAATCCTCATGAACTATTCTTATGAGATTATGCGATGTTTAATTGCAAATCCTACTTATGAACAAGATGTATGATAACCATGCAATCCACATGAACTTCCATGCTATTTGTATGTATTACCAATTTGATTATGCAATGAATATGATATTAAGATTGTGCAAGTACTTCCATGTGATATGAAATCATTTCCATGCAATACATTGTTCATAACCATGCTTACTATGAGATCCCTACTTATGATATTATAAATTATGGACTCTACTCTTATTATCAAGTCAGTCATGTGTGTCAGTTTCCTTCCATCGAGTCCTGGGGGTACTTGTACCCAAAAGCTATAGTTGTGTGCCTAGATCTATGTCATGTTTCACGATATCCGAACTCAAGATATGATTTCATAGACTTCAATCAGTTATGTGACTCAGGAAAACCTCATGATCTTAGTCAGTTTTCAGATATTAGAAACATTTCGTCAGTCAACGGAATTCAGTAAGATTAAGTCATGCACAGTTAGTTGTTCATGTCCAGTCCCTTCAGATGGGAGTAGAGGTTAGCACCGAGTGAACCTAAGGATGGGAACTCATCCGCCAGTTCAGGTTGTGATTCTTAGTAGTCATCCTTATGTTCCAGAACTACGTAGCCAGCGTAGGTTTAGACATCTTAACCCATCAGATTAGGGTTGATGAGGTGGCTTAACCCGTCAGTTTAGGGTTCCCACCATTCTCATTGAGTATTTTCCAGATAAGGGTCACTCACAGGTTGTACTTACCCGTGGCACGGTATTGACACCCCTCCAGTAGGGGCATAGATTGGACCCAAGCTTAGCCATAACAGCATACATGGGGCATGTCGGTTTAACACTATTTCCCATAGTTTTAGTATCAAACTCAATAAAAGAACTCAGAGCGTTCTTCAGATTTTAGTATATACAGGACTGTCAGATACAGTCATCCATGTTATCAATTTTAGTATTAGTCATGACAGTTATCAGTAAATCATGTATTAGCTTACAGTTCATGCTATCATGTATTCACGCACCAAATTTTTATATATGTGTGTTTGCACTCCCACGTTTATATTAGTGAGTCAGTGTTGTTCATGTATGAAACCCTTTATGTTCAGCCTACCTTTTTCGTATACTCAGTACTATAGTTGTACTGACGCATTTGTGCTATGGTTCTTTCTTTTCATGTTACACCATAGGTTCTGAGACACGAGCTCCAGCCCAGCAATAGCGGTAGCATTCCAGTCGAAGAGACACAATGAGTCCTCATTGATTCGAGGACAATATGATTTGACACATTTATTTATTTCTTCAATTCAATTTTATAGAGTTAGATGGAGAAATGTTCCTTCAACTCTTTATTCAGATAGTGTAGAGGCTTCTAGATTTATGTTTAGATTTGCATTCAGACTTAGCTTTCAGATTGAGTTGTTTTGGGTTTTTTCACCCATATTATTTTATTCAGTTGAATCTTATGGCATTACAGTTCTATGTATTCTACATTATTATATCATGATTTGCAGTATATAGGTACAGATATCAGTAATGGGTTAGCCTGTGGTCCCTAGGGGTCATGAGCACCATATATCATTCCGGTTCAGCGAATCAGGGTGTTACAATGTAATAGGGGACTGCATAATATACTGTATCAATGCTGAAAAAGGACTGAAAGACCATAAGGTTCAAATATATGATAAAACATAACATCTAGAAATATGGTATATCAATACCAAAACGAAACTGAAATAACTATCTAAACATGCTATAGCCTGGAAGCCTCTAAAACTGACCGAATGAAGAGTTGATGGGATATATCCCCAACTAACTCCAACTACTGAAATAAACTAAGTACTGAAAGGATGAAATAATTAAATGATAACATCCTCGAATGATGAGGACTCACTGCTAGTCTGACTGCTAAAACTGGAATGCTAATGATGCTCTAAAGCTCGTGCTTCTGAACCTATGGTATAAAAATACCATAGCGCAAATGAGTCAGTACGATTGAATGTACTGGTATGTAAGTGAGGTAGGTTGAATGCAAGGGGTTTTATATGCATGAACAATACTAACTGACTGAATAACATAAACGTGAGAGCACATTCTTGAATACGTGAACTATAACTGAGATCATTACATCACTAAATCTGAATACTGATAACATAAGTTTTGTATAACTGATATACTATTATCTGAATGACTGTGTCTGATAATCCTATTTCTAAAGGAACTAGCTGAGTTTCATAATGAACTGCATGACTGTGTCTTATAGTCCTGAATTCTGTAGAACTATCTGAGTTCTACTACTGAGACTAAAAGTGTAACTGTGGGAAGTAGTCATCTAATCGACATGCCCCAAATGAGATAATATAATTTAGTTGGGGTCCAATTTGTAGCCCCAATTGGAAGGGTGTCAATACTGCGCCACTAGTAAGGACATGCTGTGAGTAATCCCTCATCTAACAGGTTTGCTAAGGAGAATGGTGGGACCCTTATATAATAGTTTAAGCCACCTCATCTACCTTTAACTAGCAGGTTTGATGTCTAAACATATGCTGGATACATAGTTCTGGAGAGAAAGGATTGCTTCTAACAATCACACACTCTAATAATAGTTGAGTTCCCATCCTTGGGCTCACTCTTTAATGAATCCTACTCCCATCTGAATACACACTGAACATGATTAACTAAACTGAACTGTACTGTGTTCATTGAATTTCGTTTACTGATAGAATACTATTGAGATTACTGAATTTCTAAGATTTCTGAGATTACTTAGTTTACTAAGTTTTCCTGAGTCACATGACTGACAAAATTCTACTGAGCATAGCTTTACTGAGAGTACCTTTAAAACTGACACCTGTTCTTGGTACACATCTAAATATCGAGTATAATTGTCCCTAGGACTCGATAACATGAAACAGAAAAGACATGACACTTCTTGACAAATAACTTTCATGAAGTATTCGTATGCTATAAGCTTACACATGAATAGGAATACATTTAAACATATCATAGTTTCCTAAGCCTAATCTCATGAGCATTACGTCAATCCATTACAAAGAATAACAATAACGTGGGAGTCATATCAAACATAAAGGAGAAACACGGATTCATCAATTTTTGTCACAAATGAGTTATAAGCCATAATTCCTATTCTCTTAGGCATTTTATCAATCACCTTGCATGCATATCTTTAGTCTTAGGCATGAATATTGAAATAATAAATCATGGTAAGAATTTACACTTCCAATGTAAGAACTTCAACCACATGCTAACATATTTTCATGATAGTCATTAAAGACATCAACTTGGAAATCAAACAACAACATAAAGATAGATACAATTCAATTCATAGCATGGAATCCAAAGTTTATATTTCAAATAGGGTTTATTGAGCTTCATGGGTGAAAGGAACCCGTGAATCAACATTTAGCATACCTGGGTGGTTGATTTCTTAAAGATTGGTGGAGGAAAACTTTAATTCTTGACATGGAATTAAACACCTAGGGTTTCTTGTTCTTGGGGATTGATCTTTGAGAGAAACCCCAATTTAGTGTTATAGATGAATAATGAAGTTATGAGCTCTGGTCTGGTATAATTAGGGGTTAAAACAGGTGGAAAAAGACCCAAATACCCTTTTAAAAACAGCTTAAAATCGTTGATCAGAAGTGGCAATGGTTTTGTCGACAGTCCGTTGCTGGCTCAACTGTTCGTCGGTCCTAACCATCGCACTTGGCCATAACCTAAACTTTCTGCCTCGTCTGCAACGGTTTGGGCGATGGTTCACCGCTAGCTCGATGGATCATCGGTCCTGGCCGTCGCACTTGACCAGAATTCGGGTTCACTACCATAGTCACGATGGCTTAGGCGATGTTCCATCTCTAGCTCGATGGTCCGTCGGCTTGACCCTTGCTTCTAGGCAGTTCTGACAGTTCTCTGTAAAACGTCCATAACATTTTACTCCGATACCAAATTTGGAAAAAGTTGGTACCATTGGAAAGCTAATTAAATTTCCCACATGATAAAAATTCAAAATAAGGGAAATTGTATCTTATTTAAACATTAATCATTTAGGAAGTCATCACTAACTCTTCTAGAGACTAGATTTGACTTAAAGAAAGTTCGGGGTATTACACTAACAGTCACCCTACTGAAAGGGTCCCACTGCATGGTAGCCATACAAACTAAGGTATCATGGAAGGCTTGGGAATCCATGACTCTTCATCAAACTAGGATACAAATATAATAAGAGTGACAAAGACACACAATCATAAAGACCAATCCTCATATGGGCTCTTCGACCAAGAAGGCATTTTGGTAGGAAGGTCGACCACTACATTACTCGGCTTCTACCCAGGAGAGTAGCAAACTACCCTTAAATATTGGTCTCAAATATTAGTCCCTCAGTACCTCCACTCTGACAGCTCAGCTACACAACCCCTTTAAGCCTAATTAAAATATTTACTCATCCCATTCATTGAACCAACAATCATCTATTAAGGCATAACCCGTCGGTATAGTCATACCAACCACGATTGCAAGCTATTATCAACATGCAATTCTAATTATCATAATGATAGGGGAATCCACGAACCCCATAAGTTTATTAAATTAATTTGGGAGAATCCATGACCCCCTAGTCCCTCAGAGAATTTGAGGTCATGGATTTTAATGGGGGAAATACAGAAATAACCAAAGTGTCCTCCGTTAAAATGTTGAAAAATTTCCCCTTAGTCATTATGGTTCATGTGATGACTCGTAGTATAGGCAGAGACAAGGGGCTCCCTCACTATTAAACCTACAAGTTATACGATACGACTCTTATGAGACATTATGACTCATAAGATCCTATCGTACTCCAGACAGAAACAATGGGCAATCACACTGGTGGGACCATGAGTCTCACTTTACGACTCATAATGTCTCCCTATGACTCGTGAGGTCCAAGTCATACTTATGGAAAAAACTTGGGCATTCCTCACAGGTCATCCTATGACTCGAGCTCCATAACTCGTTATGTGTCCTTATGGCTCATGAGGTCAGTCATAGCCAAGGCAGTAAGCTCAAAACTTAGAAACTTCAGTGGAAACAATTCTGCGGTGTTACATTACCTCCTCCCCTAGGATCATTCTTCCCCAATTGAGTAGTCAAGGCATTCGATAGAATGACTGTAAGATAAGAATACAATCACAAAACCTTTAACAAATTCGTAAAACAAAAAGACTAGGAGAATCCATACCGTAAGCACGATTATATAACTCAGGGAATAAGAACGGATATCCGGACTCCATGTCCTCTTCAGCCTCCCCAGTAGTTTCTTCCACCCTATGGTTCCTCCAAAGGACGTTGACCAAAGCCACATCCTTTGTCCTCAAATGATGGACTTGCCTATGAAAAATATCAACTGGGAGTTTCTCGTAAGACAAGGAATCCAAAATACTAAGACTCCTAATAGCCCCTACCATAGAAGGATCGCCCACACACTTTTTCAACATTGATATATGGAAAATCGAATGAATAGAACCCAAAATCAAAGGAAAATCCAATTCATACGAAATATTTCCCACTCTCCTTAAAATCAAGTATGGACCAACATAATAGGGATTGATCTTTTGCTTCTTCCCGAACCTCATCATTCCCTTCATGGGAGATACCCTCAAGAACACCCAATTACCAACATCAAACTGCAACTCCTTTTGCCTCACATCTGCATAGAACTTTTGGCCACTCTGAGCAGTATTAACTCTATCTCAAATCATCTTCACCTTTTCCATGGCTTGGTGAACCAAGTTCGAATGAAATAATCTAGTCTCACTAACCTCAAACCATCTAATAGAAGATCTACACCTCCTACTATAAGGAGCATTAAAAGGAGCCATCTCAAAACTAGAGTGATAACTATTATTGTAAGAGAACTCGATGAGAGGCAAATGATAAACCCAACTATAACCAAAATCAATCACACCAGCCCTTAGCATATCCGCCAAATTCTAAATAGTCATTTCCTATGATCCATCCATCTGAGGGTGGAAACCAGTGCTAAGGTTCACCTTAGTCCCCAAACTTCTCTAAAATGAACGCTAAAAGTGAGATGAAAACTGTGTACTCTGTCTAACATGATGGAAAATGGAGAACCATGCCACAAAATAATCTTCTAAATGAAAAGCTTAGCATAATCCTCTCCATAATAGATTGTCCTCACTGCAAAGAAGTGAGAAAACTTTGTAATCCTATACACAATGACCCAAATGACATCAAATTTATTACAACAAGACCGTGGATGACCTATAACGAAATCCATGTTTATCACCTCCCACTTCCACATGGGTAACTCTATCTATTGAGAAATGCCAATAGTCCTCAAGTGTTTAATATTGACTTGCTGACAAACCATAAACTTTTCCATAAAACAAGCCATATTTCTCTTTATATTGCTCCACCAATAAATCTCCTTCAAATAATGATACATATTTGTCTAGCCTGGAAAACCCACATATCAAGACTCACGAGCCTCAGCCAAAACCTTTCTCACATCCGATCAACATCAAGAACACACAATCTACCTTGGTACCTCAGGATACTATCACCACCAATCATAAAATCCATCACCTTCTACTGACCCACATCATCCTTAATCTGCATAAAAATAGAATAAAAAAACTTGCTTCTCTTTTACCTCAGCACCAAAAGATGACTTAAACACCTCTTGAACAGTCATACCTCTATCCTCATAATCCAAAAGACAAACTCCAATACTAGCCAACTGGTGGATATCCTTTATCAGTACTCATTTTTTTCTCATCCATATAAGACAAGCTATCTATAGACAACCTACTAATAGCATTAGTAATCATATTAACCTTACCTGGATAATAGTTAAGACTCATATCATAGTCCTTGAGAAACTCAAGTGATATTCTTTGCCTGAGATTGAACTCTTTCTGTGTAAACATATATTACAAGATTTATTGATCTGAATAAATATCAACATGAATCACATACAAATAATGGCACCAAATCTTCAATGCAAACACCACGACTGCCAACTTTAGATCATAAGTCAAATAATTCCTTTCATGAACCTTCGGCTGCTTAGAAGCATAAACCACAACCTTACCATGCTTTATCAATACACAACGTAATCCCATATAGGTCACATCAGAGTACACAACAAAACAGTTAGTACACTCGGGTAGAGTAAAAACCAGAGCAGAAGTCAACTTACCCTTTAGGTTCTCAAAACTACCCTTACAAGAATTGGACTATAGAAACTTCACCTTTTTTTGAGTCAACTTAGTCAATAGAGCAGCAATAAAAGAGAAGCTCTCCCCAAACCTTCTATAATACCTGACCAAACCCAAGAAGCTCCAAATGTCGATTAGAGTCATAGGCATATGATACTTCTTCACCTCTTTAAATTTTTGTGGATCTACCATGATCCCCTCCCTAGAAACAACATGTCAAAGAAAGATCATACCATTCAACCAAAACTCATACTTTAAAAACATGTCATACAATTATTGATCCTTAAGAGTCTACAATAGTACTCACGTGTGACTAGCATGATCCTCATCACTCTTAGAGTATACCAAGATACAATAAATAAATATGATTATGAAAAAATCCAAGAACAATCTTAATACTCAGTTCATCAGGTCCATAAAAATAGCCAGAGCATTAGTCTAACTAAAGAATATGACAAAAACTCACAGTAACTATATCGAGTATGAAAAACAGTCTTAGGGATATCCTCATCCCTAATCTTTAAATAATGATAAATCAACCAAAGGTCAATCTTGGACAAAGACCTAGAACCTTAAAGATGGTCAAAAAGGTCATCAATCCTCGAGAGAGGGTACTTATTCTTCATAGTTACCATATTCAGCTGTCAATAATCTATACACATTCGAAGAGAACCATCCTTCTTACGAATGAACAACATAAGAACACCTCATAGAGAGACACTATGATGGATAAAAACTTTATCAATAAGATTCTTTAATTACTCATTAAGTTCTTTCAACTCAGTCGGAGCTATCCTATATAGAAGGATAGAGATAGGATGGGTATCTAGTAGAAGATAATCCTAGTCTATTTCACTATCAGGAGGAATACCTAGAAGATTATCACCTTGGGAAACTCATTAACATTAGGGAGATATTTTAAGGAAGGACCTTCAGAATAAGAATCTTTAAACCAAACTAGATGCTATGGGAACCCTTTGGAAATCAATTGCTGGGCTCTAAGATAAGAAGTAAACCTTTCCTTAGGTATTAGGAAACTTCTTTCCCACTCAATCATAGGCTCATTCAGGAATTGGAAACTAACATTTTGGGTCCGACAATCAAGAAAAGCATAGAATAAATGGACCAAATACATCCGCATATACAACTCAATCAGATCCACTAATGTCTCCCTACCACAGATAGGCATAACACAACCTCTATAGACTTTCTCGCCGTAATAGAATCACCCACCGAGGTAGACATAAAGAAAGTAATAGAAATGCACTCAGGACTAAAACTAAAATAAAATAGTCACATAAGGGGTCACATAAGAAAGGGTAGAACCCAGATCAAGCAGACAATATACATACAAAAGAAAAGTAGTAACATACCAGTAATTATATCAAGAGATGCCTTAAATTTCTAATGGGTGGCAAGAGAATAAAGATGATTTCAGCTAGTGTTGGTACCAGAATTAGAACCTTTTTGTGCAAGAGATGATATAGTAGCAATCAAAACCTTATTAGCTTCACAAGAAACCTTAGATGGATAGTTCCACTATAAATACCTAGGTTGACCATAATTATACCATTAATTCCTCCCATCATCATACTAACCATGATGCAACTATCTACAAAATCTACAGAAAGGATATGATGGATCTAACTGGGCTCTACTTGCCTAAGTTTGAGCACCCTAGGTCTTACACCTACTGTCAGCCTAAAAGAGACAATCAGCGGACAGTTTAGGATAAGGAGCACTAGCCATCGAATAGGAATTAAAATTCCCCAAGTCTTCTTATTGCCCCACTACCTACCATCTCTACCACTATTCTACTAAACTTTACCTTCTCTGAATATCTATACTTTTTATTCTACCTTTCTCCTATTTTTGGTTGTTTCTTCTTTTCCTCCTCTACCTACAACATATACACCATAAGTCTAGAGATATCTATATTATTATTCAGCATTGTAGACTTACATTTTAATACAAAGTCATGAGATAAAATAGAAGCAAACTTTGTTATTCTAGCCTTCATGCTAGACACCAACTCCAAAGAATAATGAGGAAATTGATGGAGCTTTGAAGTATACAACTTCAAAGTCATCCTTCCCAACTTCAAATTCACAAACTCCTCATCTTTAGCCTTCTTCAACTCATGAGGAAAGAAATGATCAAGGAATACTCTAGAAAACTCATCCCATAAGTCTGCTCAGTATTATCACCCATCGACTGCTCCCACTCATCATACCACTGATATGAAACATCCTTTAATTGATTTGCAGCAAGCTCCATACTCTCAATATCAATAGCATATATCACCCTAAATATCCTCTCAATTTCATTAATAAACACTTGAGAATCTTTCTCAACCTTAGAGCCTATAAAAATTATGGGATTTAACATCATAAACTGGCCAACCCTAGTGGCCTCAGAAGATGGAGCAACAGAATGAACATGGTCAAGCTGAAGAGACCAAAAAGTTACCAACTGAGTTAGTAGATGAATAGATTGATGAAACTTAGGATTAGATATGTCTCCTTTGGGTGGTGAACATAAGCATCATTAGATTGACAATCCTAATGAGGACTACTAGGGATCGATGGAACTCCATGTGGACAATCAAGAGTAGGGTCCTAAGACTGGGTCTATACTATTTAAGTAGAACCATAATACTCGAATATTCATCTTATACACCACCTAAGAAATATCCCATGAGGTTAAATTTCTAATGTATCAAGCCTCATCTCAGTCTGAGGCCATGATAAAAAAAGTAGTGGAAATTCTTACTTGAGAGCTGGGAAAGACTGTAATGGTTATGACTTAGGGTAACAAATCATTACCACTCATGATGAGTCGTTACCACTCTAGTGATTTCTTTTTCCTTGATCCCAGTGACTACGATACCTTAATATGACTCGTAATTTGTGACTATGAGTCATATAGAGGGATTTGCAGTCACATTAGTGTGTGTGTCCAAGAATACTCTCTAGTGGTTACAAGTCTAGCATATGGCTTGTAATTAGACCTACGAGTCTTTGCATGGACCAGTAACCTAACCAGTGTGTGACCCAAGGCCTCAGCTTCTA
Source organism: Capsicum baccatum var. pendulum (assembly GCA_030864225.1). NCBI lineage: Eukaryota > Viridiplantae > Streptophyta > Magnoliopsida > Solanales > Solanaceae > Capsicum > Capsicum baccatum. Next base: position 152,814,873 of record CM061552.1, read on the forward strand.
ACTATACCTCCATCCTACAACTCATAATCAATCATGATGAGTCATTAGGTGGCAATTCATAGTCAAACTAGAATGCATTTAGAATCCCAAGCCAAGACTCAGACCGCAAGTCGTATTGGATAGCTATAAGTTGCAAGTTGAGTCATAACGACTGAGGACATATTTTCCTGCACATTTTTTGAAGTTCCTTTATGTATTTTCTCACTCCCTTAAAATCCAAACCCATGTTATTTTAGTTTCACAAGGGATAGTATAAAAAACCCGCAAAAGCCCTAAATCATGATATAATCCTTAATTTTACTAAAGAGAGTCAAGATGGATGATTTTCTCTTCTTTCTCAAGTAATTATGGTTTCAAAAAAATAAGATAAATTTCAAAAATTTCCCCAAATCTTTTACTTTAGGTATGTGAGGTATTCATCAATGGGTTTTTTCACCCATTGAGCCCAAAACCCTCTTTTTTGGCTCAAGTATGAATTATGCTCTAATTTATGATCCAGTTCAGTCTAAAACATGAAATTCATCTATATTTTATCATTAGTTTTACATTCAAGCCATGCAAATAGTTTTATCCTATATGAATCATGCTCATATATGCTTGAAGTTCCAAAATCTTATACCATGTTTAGTCAATATCATGTCAAATTTTGAAATTATGCTTTGAACTATAAAAACATAATAGTTTCCAAAGGTTGACTCATTCCCATGTTTAAGATCATGAAATTTATGAGGCTATTAAAATGTCTCATGTTTTGGGTCATTGAATTATGACTCATATCACTATTTTAAGTGTGGTTATCAAATATTATAATCATTCAGTGCTGGAAACACCCGATACTACATATTTACTTGCATTTGAGACTTTTCAAGTAATGAGTAAGTCAAGTTATGATTTTATTGTTATACTATGTATTATTTTATGTTAAAATTATCAGTTTTACAGTTCATGATTTTTTCATACTAAGCATGCAGTATAAATTTTAAAATTCCTTATTGGGCAAATCAATTACCAGTGTATACATCAGTTAATATTGTAGTGTCTTTCAGTTTAGAGTAGGATTTAGCATCGAGATAGAAATGTAGGTTTAACGCATTGTACTTCCCAAAAATTATGTGCAACTACAGTTTTAGGAGCATCATTAGAGGAGTTTCCCTTTAAGTATTATAGGCTCAGTAAATGATCACTCCATTTTAGGTTCTACTCTAATGGAAAGGATAGAATAACCCTCTTAAATGTAGGTCAGATATTGGACTCCATAGTAGCTCACATAGTTTATGTCGGTTACACGATAGCTCCCACAGTTTTAGTCAGTACTCAGTTTATATCAGTTCATGTTTACTTCATCAATTAAGCAAATTTCATTATTTATTCAGTTAGTCTTACAGATTATTTTAGTTATTTAGATAACAGTTATTTAGATCTTGAAAGTATAATCTATACTTGGTCTTGGATTCTTAGTTTTACATGTTGATGCACCCGTGTTCTAATTTCACATGTATTTTAGTAGTCCTTGCCTCATGTACCAGTACTTTCAAAGTAATGATCACATACTTTTCTCTGCATTATGTTATCTTATAACATATGTTACGACGCATAGTTCACTATGCATCCTAAGACAGATTACCATCCTTGCAGCAGCAGTAGTAGTGAGTCTCCATCAATCTCGGATGATATTTTTATTTTAGTCATTTACAATAGTTACTTTTATGTTACTTAGTTGGAATTATTTGGGGGCCTATCCCATCAACTCCTCATGTTAGAGGCTTTAAGATGCTTAGACTAGATGTACAGATAATTTATCTTTCAAAAATGTTATTTATATTCAAATTAGTATTCCATTTTAGGATCATATTTCATTACTTTATCTTTCATGTATGCTATTTCAATATCTATTTTAACCAGTGCTCCCTATAGGTATCAACACATAAGTTAGCTTGAGGTCACTTGTGGCCTTAAGCACCATGTTGGAACTAGGGGGGTAGCTTTGAGCCATGAAAAACTTAGTATCAAAGATAGGTTTTAAAGTATCTTAGGGAGTTTGAAATCTACATTGAGTAGAGTCTTGTGCATGGGTATGAAGCATGCCACACTTATAGGAAAGAGGCTACGAGACATTTTAGGAAAATTTCCTTTCTTTTAATATTCATGTCATGTGAAAGAGCATGAGCTCTATTGAATTCCTATTTTCTAACTCATCTTTCATTCTAGTTGCAAACAATGCCTCCTAGAATGAATAATGGAAGAAGGAATGGGGATCATCCAACACTACTTATTCAGGAAGATCCCCTCAACGACCATATTTCTTATGCTTAGTTTAAGGCTGATTTCATAGCCTTGGCTAACTCTGCACCTTCCTAGAACAACCAGAAGGCTATTTCTCTAACCAATCTAGTTCTAAATTTAGTTATGACTAGAATCTAAGATTTCACTCAGATGAATCCCCCTTTAGTTTTTAGATCCAAGCCTGAAGAGGATCCACTATAGTTTTTGGATGTTGTGCTGAAAGTTACAGGTTTCATGGGAGTCACTTCTAGTTAGAGTGCAGACTTAGCTGCATGTCAATTGCAGTGAGTAGCTCACACCTAGTTCAATCAGTGAAAGGAATATAGGGGTGTTGATGCAGTGCTTATTGAGTGAGGGAAGTTTTCCACATCTTTCTTGGATCAATTCTTTCCACTAGAATTGAGGGAAGCTAAGGTTTATGAGATTATTGAATTAAATTAGGGTAGCATGAGTGCGAAGGAGTACTCACTCAAGTTCACTCATTTGGTGAGGTATGCTCCTACTATGGTGGCTGACTCTAGGTCTAGGATGAGTAAGTTTGTATATGGAATAACGAATAGTGTTTTTAAGAAGTATAGGACCGCAAAGTGGATTAAGGAAATGGACCATTCTAGGCTTATATTTTATGCTTAGTAAATTGAGGAAGAAAATCTTAAGTAGAAAGAAAGAGAAAATAAGAGGGAAAGAATATGTAGCTTCAACTTCTCATAGCCAAAGTCAAAAGGCGGTAACCATTCTCAGTTCTGCCAAAATTTTTTAGCTCCATCCCCATATTCAAATAGTGCACCAATGCATAAGTTCAGGAAGTATAGTAGGGATAAAGTCTCAAGCTTTAAGGCCTAATAAAGTGTAAACAGTAGTCTTACCAATCTGCTTTGTAGGAAGTGTCGGAGGAATCTTCAGGGTAAATGCAGAGTAGGCAATGATGTCATATTTAGGTATGGAAAGCTAGGGTACAGGATCAATGAGTGTCCAATGATTTCTTAGAAGTGAAAGGATTAGCGTCAACAAGGCTAGTCTAATCTTTCATCAACTCTAGTAGGTCGCCCTACTCAGTAGGGTGCCACCTCTTGTTCCACCAGTGGGCAGCTCTAGAATACACTGTATGCTCTCTAGACTTGGCATGATCAGGAAAGTTATCTTGATATGATTATGGGTGCGTTGCATATTTTTTCCATCTTTACGTATATGCATTGTTACACCCCGGAGCTTTACTTTCTTTTGTGACTCCTTATATAGTCATAGACTTTGGTATCAGTCCAAAAACATTAGTAGGGTTGTTCTTAGTGTCTACCCCAGTGGGTAAGTCTATTGTAGCTAGATGGGTATATAAAAATTACCCAGTCACAGTGTCTTAAAAAGTTACTTCAGTTGATCTTATAGAGTTAGAGATAACTGATTTTGATGTCATTCTCAGCATGAATTATCTCTACTCATGCTATACCTTAGTTGACAGTAGAAATAGAATTTTTCAGTTCCAGTTTCCTAATGAACTAGTTATCAAATTGAGTTAGTACTTCAGTGTTTAAGGGCCAGTTTATTTCCTATCTCGAAGAGAGAAAATGATATCCAAGGGGTGTATTTACAATAATGTCGGAGTCAAGGACTCAAATTCTGAGTCTTAAGTAAGTTTAAGTAGTAAAAAAATTTTGAGATGTATTCCCAGAAGATCTTCCTGGAGTTCCTCCCTAAAGGGAAATAGAGTGCGTAATAGATCTCCATTCAGATACCCAGCCTATCTCTATTTCACCTTACAGAATGGCTCTAGCTGAGATTAATAAATTAAAAGAGCAGTTGAAGGATCTCTTTAATAAGGGTTTCATCAGTCCTGGTGTTTCCCCATGGGTTTCATAAGTTTTATTTGTGCGCAATAAAGATGGTTCACTCTGAATGTGCATAGACTATCGTTAGTTAAACAAAGTCACAATCAAGAATAAGTATCCTCTCTCTAGGATTGATGACTTATTTGACCAACTTTAGGGTGCAAATTTTTTTTCTAAGATAGACCTCAGATCTGGCTATCATCAGCTTAGAGTCAGAGAATATGATAAAGACAACTTTCAGAACTCGGTATGGTCACTTTGAATTCCTAGTCATGTCTTTTGGACTAATGAATGCCTCTACAACTTTCATAGACTTTGATGAGTTGAAAGATATCATATGCCTTGAAGGTTAATGTAGAAGTTGTTATTGTTTATTAGTCACCATAAAGGAGTCCATGAAATAAAGCATATGTTGATGATTTTGATGACATGGATATAGAGGAAACTAAATTTGTTGAATTATTGGATTTGTTGTTGAGGGTAGAGGAAAAAATAAAGTATTTTGTAGATTATGTAAAAGAAGAGAAAGAAAAAAAAAGCGTGAAGAAAAAGAAGGAAGAAGATGAAGATGAACAAATTTAATTCATATGGATGTAATGTAATTTTTTAATGGCATATTTCCATTAATCATATCTAAAAATGTAGATAAATATATGTGGATAGTCTCCATCATCATCCAGAGAAGGATTTTAAAGATAACGAGACCCTCAAAGTAGTTACTCAAAATAAGGATTTGAGTGAGGAAGAGCAGATGATGAAGTTACTGGTCTATATGAGGAGATGACTGCGTCCTCGAGGCTGAATGATGTCCCAGTTGATGAATCTACTAAAAATATTAATATCCTAGTTGAAAAAGTTACCGGTGTAGATAAGGAGCTGAATGAGCCTGGGACAGTTAATGATTTCTCAGAAAAAGCTGCTCAAAATATAATTGACATCAAGAATGTTCTTATGTATCTATCACTGTCAATTTGTCGCTAGTCAAATATGACAATGAGAATTCATGATTTAGACATAATTTTCTACTTTGCTTGCTTTTATATATTTGAATATGTTTTTTAAATCTTTTGGTCTACAATTTAGCACAAATTTGGTTATGACAATATTTTTTAATCTATTTTTGAAATTATTTTGTAATGATTTTTGAATGTTTTGAAATGATTTCTGGATATGATTTTTCACTTGGAATGTTTTTAAATAATCTTGGTTATGATAATTGATCAATATTTTGGAATGATTGTTTAAAATGATTTCTTACTTGAAATGTTCCAAAATATTTTAAAGATTAGACATACAATAATTAATCGATAGGTAGTTGATAGTCAATGATATAGACTATGAAGAAAAGACTAAGAGGAAGCAAATAAAAAGAATAAGTGATGCGATCGACTATTATTTACTATGTAAGTTATTTTAGAGGACTTAAGCCAAAATAAATAGAAAAACAATCTCACTATTTCCCTAGTACATATATTCAAACAAAAGCTACTAATAATAGACCATGCATCACCAACCTCCTTTTCTTCCATTTTGTTCTTTACTATCGTAAATATTGAAAATAGACTATCATAGAAAAATGTTTTAGACAATTTTGGTAGATTATATATGATAAGCGTCAATGCTTACTAAATTTACACAAAAGACATATACTAAATTAGATCAATCAATGACTATATCATTGATTGTATAGTTGATCTATGATAGACCATGACAAAATATAGAGAATCATGATAAAATAATTTAAAATGATAATAAATAAACAAATAACATTAAATAAAGGGGTAAATTACATTATTCTATATGAAAGTCCACAAACATTGGTTAAGATGATCAAATGAGTTTTAGTTTGAGTAATGGTTGAACAAGGAAAACAATGTTTGTCAAAGCACGATATAGTTCAGCAGAAGTCTTTCCATCACCGTTCTTCATTCTAATTCATCTTGATCAACCTATGTGCACTTTCATATGGTGTGATGGGTACTATTATAATATTATTGTATCGTTCAATTCTTTTTTTAATTTTATCTATTTAATTATTATTTTTTTATATTTTTTTGTGATTCTCTATAATCTCATTATCTATTGTAGATTCACTGAATAGTCGAATATATACTCATTCAGAGTCGATAATTATAAAATAATTTAAAATAACAATAAATAAATGAATAAATAACAGAGTAAACTGTATTCAAATATTGAAGTACTACTAATTACACCATATGAAAGTCCACATACATTGTTAGGATGATCAAATGAATTTTAGTTTGAGCAATTGTTGAACAAAGGACACACAATATTTGTCAAAGTACAATATTGTTATTAAAAAAAATTTGTATTACAATTGTTCTTCCTAAATCCAACTTGATCAGCCTATGTACATGTAACACCCCAAGTATGTACCCTGGACGCTACACGGTGCCCATAGTCCCGAAGGACCACAAGCTAACCCATGACTGGTACCTGCTGTGAGCACTGAATAATAGTAATACTGTAATTAAAATATAATTGAGATAAATGCGGAAAACTACCATAAGGTTCAGATATAAAAATAAACTGAATACGGTATAATAATACCAAAACTAAAATATCTGTCTGAAAAGCCTCTAAACTGTTTGAAATGTGTAGTTGATGGGACATGTCCCCAACTAACTAGAAATACTGAAAATGAACTAAAATTCTGAAAAAACAATCATGTCCTTGAACTATGAAGACTCACATCTAATCTAGTTGCTGAGAATCTTAATTAGCTTATGGTGCTCGGGAGCCCGTGCATCTAAACGTATAATATAAGACATTATAGCACAAAAGAAAGGCATGCGTTAGTACTTTGAATGTACTGGTATAAAAGTGAGGTAGGCTAAAATACATAGGTTCATATGCATGAACAATACTAACTAAATAACATGAGTATGACTGCAAAAGAGTACATGCATGAATACAAAAACTGTAACAAAGATTGTGATAACACTGAATACTGAGTCTTAATGTTGTTTAACTGATAATTGAGTTTACTAATACCATATTACTAATAACTGAATGACTGTATCTACCAGTCTTGAATCTGTGGAACTATACTGACTTCCGTACTGAGCTGAGTGACTGTATCTGATAGTCCAAAATTTGTAGAATTGAACTGATTTCTATATTGAGACTGAATCTAACACTAAGACTAAATTTGTAGAGGTATTCATCTAACTGACATGGCCCTCTTAAGATGACTGAGTTGGGGTCAAATCTGTAACCCCAATTGGAAGGGTATCAGTACCGTGACATGGGTAAAGATAACTGTTGTGGAGTCCTATGTAATGGGTGACCCTTGAGATCATTCCTAATCTAGTAGGTGATCCATTATTATGTCAGTAATATCTAATGAGTGACATCTCAAAACCTACGTTGGCTAAGTAGTTCTGGAGCTTAGGGATTGCTTCTAGGGACCCAATCCTATCTAAAGGGTGTACCCTTATCCCTAAGTTCGCTAGGTGCTGAATCCTGGTCCCAACTGAAAAAACCCTGAACTGATTACCTAGTTCATACTAGGCTTGACTAAACTATTACTGAGTTTGCTGAGTTCCATGGACTAACAAAATACTACTAGATTCTATTAACTGACTGAGTTTATTGAGGTCTGATCTGAGTACTGTGACTGAATTACGAACACTACTAAGATTTCCTGGGTTCCTGTAACTTGTTGAGTTCTACTAATCGATTCACTATTGAGATTACTTTGTCACTGAAACTGTCTCTAAGTAAACAGCTAAATTGTCAGGTATTAAATACCCCCAGGACTCAATAGCATTAAAATAAAGCATCGCATGATCTTACTTAGTATGAGCATGCACATTGAATTCATAATGCATCTATAGAGACATTACAAAACTCTTGCATGGTACAAATTGCAAATAAGCTAGAAAGACATAATTTCTTTCCCTTATTAGGTCACATGAATAATTCATCAAGCACTTGGTGAGCATACATACGCACATAACACTAAAAAATAAGTAGACATCATAATTCAAATCCCCATTGACAATTTCAAGGGTTTTACATAGATCTTCATGATATTGTATACATGTCAATTAACCTCACATGAAACATATAACAAAACATAGATTAGAATGTTATTTAATCATTAAAAACATGAACATAATCAAAACCCAACATGGAATTCATCAAATCCATACACTTGAAGTTTAAAAATAGTTTCTTGGACTCCAAGGGTGGAACGAACCCTTGAATGAACACTTCACATACGTTTGTTGATGAATTTTTGAAAGTTAATGGTGAGTTCTTGAGTTCTTGATTTGAAATTTGAATACCTAGGGTTCTTATTCTTGAGAAATTTGTGAAAAAATGAATATAATTGCTCTCCAAAGGGTTTAATTTTTGTGTTTTGGGAGCTGAAGGACGTGGAAAAAAGACCTAATTAACCCTGAGGATGCAGTCTTTTAATGCTTATAAACTGTGTTACCGTTGCGCAGGCTCACGCTTCGTGTCATTAAAATCGGCGCGATAGCCAATGCGCCACATCGAGTCCACATCGATTCACTAGAATTTGAGCTAAAGCTGGGGAAAAACCATTTTATCGATGCGATGGTCAATGCAAGATGTCAAGATTGCGTCGACCCACTATTTTGGGCACTCAAACATGGTCTAAACAAGGTCCAAAAATCAAAAACTTATTCGGGAACCTCTACTATTATTCCTATTCATGAATTAACTTAAATACCAACATTTAAAGAACGTAAAGTTTATAAAATAAGATTGCCAACTTTTGAAGGCTAAAATAACACCAAGTCTGAATTCTTAGCTAAAATTTTCTAAGTCTGGGACCCTTTAACAAGCTTAAAGGACTGAATTAAGCTAAAAATTTTGTGGGGTCTTATATTATCTCCCCCTTGGGAACATTCAACCTCGAATAAGACTGACTATGATGAGAGAACTAACAAAATGAACTAGTGTATTGGACACGCATAACTGCAACATGATTTTATAACTGACACTACTGATATACTTAATTATCATACTGAATGTGCATATATGATGCATAACTTCGTAACTGATATTACTGATAAGCTAAGTTTGTATTACTGAACATGCATAGCTGAACCTTGAGTACATGACTGAACTGATCCGTGAATGCATGAATGAATATGCAACGGTAATGGATGTCAAGTTCATAACTGTAACTAGACATGGAACAACGCCAATCTAAGGAAGACTGTTACCTTAAATTGTGAATACTGATGAACCTAAGATCATTTACTAAACATGTATGAATGGGCACATGAGAACATAACTGAGCCTGAAATGTGATACATGAACTGATCTGAGCCCCTTAGTACATATCTTATAGCTGAGATTGGAACTTGATGGTCCACCTATGAGCAACCCCTACTCCAAACTAAATTTATTACGTGAAGAGAAGATGAAAGGTTTAGGTCATAAAAGCTAAGGTAATTACAATGAATCTCCTCCTTGGGACATTACCTTCCCTGAAAAATGCATATGTGGCTGAGATATTGATGAAAAACTAAGAAGATACACAGGGAACCTACAAACTAAATCATGACTGCCTATTGAGAATCTAAAAATGAGGCATGACACCTGAACTAGCTGAACTTGCAACCACATGGTTGCTCCACCTTGGAATAGTTGCACTCATGATACTTTGGATAGGACGACTAGGTGGAAATATAGGATACCACACAAAATTATACGCCTGATTGCTAAACTAAATTACTAACCCTATTGACTAGCTCATACTGAAAACTTATGCTAGACCGAAGCATTTCTATTACACTTTGTCTATAGAGTTTTAGTGACTTTAGGGAGCAATAAAATCTTAACATGGGATGAATAAAACATTTGAATAAGAAATCTCACCTTGGCTAAAATTCTGTAATATGGGGCGAGGCCTATGGAACACCATCTAAGATAGAGTTACTAAGCCTCGTGCACCAGAACTACTGACTCGTAACCTTAACCATATCTTCCAAATATTTCCTTTAATTATAGTTTCTACTTCAGAACAACATTTCGCTTGAGGCTATTGAAAATATCTATATGGGCGCTGATTATAAATGATAAAACATACTAGTTTATCTGATTAACTGAATGGCTGCTAGCTGAATACTGGTCATGTAAGATTAAATTGTACTAGGTCTGAATAATTGGATTGAAACTATAGAGTATTATACATATGAGGTAAGCACTGACTCAGTAACATGAGATAACTAAGTATGAATTTGTGAAAACTGCAGTATTTGAAAATGCAAGACCAAGCGTATAACATGATTCTAAAATATCCTATAAATTGAGGTACTGATATACTGATAACTGAATAACTGATAATTGTACACTATGGTTAAGCAAGACTAAAATTGAACTGAGCTACTTATATAATTAGGACTGAGACTGAAACTACGACTGTAATTAAGACGATAATTGAGACTGTAACTAAGACTGTAACTAAGATTTTACTAAAGCTAAATAATGAGTTTTGATAATTGTATAACTGATATTTGAGACTACTAATATCTGAGTTACTAATAACTGAGTGACTGATATCTGAGATTGTAACTGAGCTTACACTGGAACTGAATACTAAGTGAACTGGAACTCCTTATACTAGGAACTGCAAACATGCATGATTTATTGCTAATGTGCACGAATACGATCTATGATCATAGTGATAGCATGCAAGGCATAAGTAAATATCTTGATAACTGAAGTACTAATCTTTGCACTGAGGTAATGATGGGTTAGGACTTATCCCTTCCCACTACTTTTCTATAAGTACTAACATTATTACTAGAATCTAAAAGTATGTCTTAGTTACTTATCCCACCATCTCCCCCTTAGCTTGAAGGCGTTATTCTAAATCTGTGAACCACTTAATAAGCTCTAAAACAAACTAAAACCATGTTACTCTAGATTTTGATATAGCTACTAAGGAGGGCCCTGCTAATATTTTGGGTCTAACATTGAAAATGACTGCTATAGAGGAGTTACAAGAGAGGTAAAGCCTATGGATCTAACAAAGTTAACAAAAAGGATGAAAGACTAATAAAGTACCCATAACTAAATCAAGAGAACTCTCCTAATCATAGAAAGACTAGAGTGCATAAAGTTTTTTCTTGTGTTGACAACTAGTGGTACTGGAAGTAGCACCCTACTGATTCAGTGACTGGATTGAGCTGAAGAACAATGGTACTGACCCTGTTGTCATAAATCTTTTACCTTTTGATACATTACTCTACACTCCTTCATCCTGTGGCCTATCTTACCATATCCAAAACATACATCGCTACTAGCCCCAAAACATACATCGCAACTAGCCCTACACATATCTAGGTGATATCTACTATATTCTTCACAAAGTAGAAGGGTAATACCACTGCTCACACTAACCTGGGTTTTGTAGCCTGGTGCCCCATCATGAATGTCATTCTTGAACTTTTGTATTGGCACACTAGCTAAAGATGGAGCTAGAACTAAAAATTTTGGATGGAACTGGGAACGGTTTCCTCTTGCTGACTCAGGCTAATTGAAACTAAAGCTAACTATTCTGGCTCTACCCTCTCTCCTTTTTCTTCAGCTTTTTCTCCTCAATCTATTGAGCATGGACCATAAGCCTAGATATGTCCATCTCCTTAATCAACATTGCAGTCCTTCACTCCTTGACCACACTATTTGACAACCCAGATATGAACTTGTTTATTCTAGATCTATTATCTGCTACTACATGAGGAGCATACCTGGCTAACTGAGTAAACTTGAGGTAATACTCTTTAACACTCCTACTTCCATGCCTGAGATTGATAAACTCTTAACACTTTGGCTTCCATCAGCTCTAAGGGAAAGAATCTATCTAGAAAAGCGGCAGCAAACTCCTCCCACTTTATAGGCTATGCATCTGTACCCCTTTCTACCTTTCACTGGTTAAACCATGTATGGACTACAACTTGTAGCTGATAGGAAGCTAAATCAGTACTCTCACTGGAAGTCACTCCTATAATATCTATGATTTTTTGAACCTAGTTGAGGAACTCCTATAGATCTTCTTCTGACTTAGATCCCGTGAATAAGGGAGGATTCATTTGGGTGAAGTCCTAAATCCTAGCTGCAACAGTTTTGGCCATTGGGTTGGCCAAAATAGCAGCTGGAAGTTCATTTTGAGCTACTACTAAATTGGCTAGAGTAGTGAAGACAGTTCTGAAATCTACATGAGAAACATGCTCATCCAGGGGATCTACCGGAACGGGCTGAGGTACTGACTGATTTTCGGTTCTTATTTCATTAGTCCTTTTGGGAGGCATGTTCTGTAATGAAAGAGAAAAATGGATTAGACTGAGATACTAACTTGAGTTCATGCTCACTCGCACGACGTGAATACTGAAAGAAAAGAAACTTTTCCTAAAACATCTCGTAGCCTCTTGTCCATAAGTGTGGCGCGCTACACACCCATGACAAAGATTCTACTATATTCAGCTTTCAGACTTCCTAGGACTCTGTTGAACGTTAGGCTCTGATACCAATTTTGTAATGCCCCAAGTCAGTACCCCGGATGCTACACGGTACTCATACTCCCAAAGGACCATAAGCTAACCCATGACTAGTACCTACTGTGAGCAGTGAATAATAGTGATACTATAATAACAATATAACTGATATAAATGTGAAAAAAACTGTCATAAGATTCACATCTAAAATTAAACTAAATATGGTATAACAATACCGAAACTAAAATATCTGTCTGAAAAGCCTCTAAACTATCTGAACAGTGGAGTTGATGGGACAAGTCCCTACTAACTCCGACTACTGAAAATGAACTAAAATGCTAAAAAAAAATCATTTCTTTGAACTATGAAGACTCACCACTACCTAGCTATTGAGAATCTTAATTTGTTAAGGGTGCTCGGGATCCCATGCATCTAAACCTATGAATAAGACATTATAGTGCAAAAGAAAGGCATGCATCAGTACTTTGAATGTACTGGTATGCTCAGTGAGGTAGGATGAAATTCATGAGTTCATATGCATGAACAATACTAACTAAATAACATGAGTATGACTTAATAAGAGTACATACATGAATAAGAAAACTATAACTGAGATCGTGATAACACTAATACTTAATATTAATACTAATTACCTGATATTTGTGTTTACTTATACCATATTACTAATAATTGAATGGCTGTATCTGACAATCTTAAATTTGTGGAACTCTACTGAGTTCCGCACTGAGCTGAGTAACTGTATCTGACAGTCCAAAATTTTTATAGCTGAATTGAGTTCTACACTTAGACTAAATCTGACACTGAGACTTAAACTGTTGGAGGTAATCATCTAACTGATATTCCCCTATTAAGATGACTGAGTTGGGGTCTAATCTGTAATCGCAATTGGAAGGGTGTCAGTACCATGCCACAAATAAAGACAACTATTGTGGAATCAGTCCTAACTAACAGGGGACCCCTAAGATAAGTCCTAATCTAGCGTGTGATCCCTGAGTATGTCAGTCCTATCTAATGGGTGACATCTTAAAACCTATGTTGGCTACATAATTCTGGAACTTAGGGATTGCTTTTAGGGACCCATTCCTATCTAACGGGTGTGTTGCCATCCGTAACTTCGCTTGGTGCTGAATCCTACTCAAAACTGAATAGACCCTGAACTGATTTCCTAGTTCATAATAGGCTTGACTGAACTATTACTGAGTTTACTGAGTTTTGTGGACTGACAAAATACTACTAGATTCTATTAATTGACTGAGTCTACTGAGGTCTAATTTGTGTACTGCAACTGAATGGCGAAAACTACTGAGATTTCTTAGATTTCTATAACTGGCTGAATTCTACTGATCTAGTCATTACTGAGATTACTTCATAACTGACACTGTCTCTAAGTAAACAGCTAAATTATCGGGTATTAAATACCCCTAAGACTCGATAGCATAAAAATAAAGCATCGCATGATCTTTCTTAGCATAAGCATACACATTGAATTCATAATGCATCTATAGAAACATCTTACATAACTCTTACATGGTACAACTTCCGAATAATCTAGAAATACATGATTTATTTCCCTTATTAGGTTACATGAACAATTCATCAAGCACTTAGTGAGCATACATATGCACATAACACTAAACAATAAATAGACATCATAATTTAAATCCCCATTGACAATTTCAAAGGTTTTACATGTATCTTCATGATATTACATACATATCAATTAACCTCACTTGAAACGTATCATAAAACATGGATTACAATCCCACTTAATTATTATAAACATAAACATAATCAAACCCAACATAGAATTCATGAAATCCATACACTTAAAGTTTAAAAAACATTTCTTGGACTCCAAGACTGGAAAGAACCCTTGGATGAACCCTTCGCATACCTTAGTTGATGAATTTCCGAATGTTAATGGTGAGTTCTTGAGTTTTTGATTTGAAATTTCAACACCTAGGGTTCCTATTCTTGAGAAATTTGAGAAAGAATTAATATAATTGCTCTCCAAAGGGTTTAACTTTTGTGTTTTGGGGGCTGAAGGACATGAGAAAAAGACCTAATTAACCCTGAGGATGTGGCCTTTTAATGCCAATAAACTGTGTTACCAATGCGCAGGCAACGCATTGCGTCATTGACATCGATGTCTAAACAAGGTCCGAAAAATTCAAACCTTTTCTGGAAACCTCTACTGACATTCCTGATTATGAATTAACTTAAATATGAATATTTAACGGATGTAAAGGTCACAAAATAAGATTTCCAGCTTTCAAAGGCTAAAATAACACTAAGTCTGAGTACTTAGCTAATATTTTCTAAGTTTGGACCCCTTAACCATCTTAAAGGACTGAATTAAGTTAAAAATTTTATGGGGTCTTACAGTACACATCGATAGAGTGTAATGGGAATGACTATAGCATTTTTATGTGGTTTAATTCTTTAATTAATTATTTTTCTTTTTTGATATGTTCTTATGATTCTCTATATATTTTCATGGTGTATTATACACGCACTAACTTGTCGATTATATACTCATTCTACACGGCAACTTAAAATGATTACTTTATACTTATTTCTTTAAACATTATCAGTTTTTAGTCATATTTAAATGATTGTCCATATATTCATTTGGCCCAGTAGACATTGACTGCAATATCTAGAATATATTTGTCCATATACAAGATCTACAAAATGGCTAATTTATTTATTGAGATATTTTCTTATGATTCTCTATATATTCTCATGGTTTATTGTAGACTCATTGAGTAGTCAATTATATACACATCTGCAGACAACCACTTTATAAAATAGTTACTTTTATGTTGATTTATTTTAATATTATTAATTTCTAGTCATATCCTAGTGATTTCCCATATGTTCTTCTGTTTGATTTTTAAATATTTTTAGTGTACAATAAACTTAATTTGGAGATTGATTAAAATGACTCTTTCATCATAATTTAGTCTATTAGCAAATATAGAAATCAAACAAGATAGGTAAAAGTATAAATATACGTAAATAAATAATTTTATATATTAATAACTTGTTCACTATATTTAGGAATTATAAACCAACAAAAATGAAAGCTGACAATGAACTTAAAATACTCAAATATCTATGAGAATGATGGGGAAGGGGTAAAAATCTCATAAAGAAGAAAGTGAAGCCTCTCCATTGGTGACCATAGACAATGGGTTATGCGCCAAACATCCTGATTGTATAGGGCACAATCCTTTCTCGGTGTTTGAAGCAAACAATTGAGATCATTGTAGAGGACCAACAGGTCGTAATGGTTGCTTGATTGATAGGATCTCCTTGATTTGGCACGAAAGCATCTTTGTATTTGAATATTTAAAGAAGAAAAAGAAGAAGAAGAATAGGAAGAAGATAGATGTGTAGTGAAATAAATAAAGAGCATGTTCTTATATACTAAGATGGGTGATTTAAACGATTGTTAAATGAAGAGTCTTTTGTTGATTGAGTTTCAAGGCCTATAACGAGTTTCAATAAACTAAACTATTACAAGTTTCAGTAAACTAACATCGGTGCACTCAATAGTTGGTCAATATAAGAGTTTTAAAAATTGTAATGATTAAAACATTACATAATTTTCCTTAGAAAATGATCGATTGATTATCTATTATGCATAAAGTTGAATACATGTTCCTAACTGACGAATATCATTCTATTTTAAATGTATTGACTAGCATATTATATATAAAATTCCTAGTGTTAGCATTAACACATTTCAAATTCAAATAAAATTTCAAAAATTTTCAAATTTTACCAACTCAATCTCCATGAATATTTACTTTCACTATAAACTAAAAGACCAACTATAGAATCTAATTAAATATAAAATTGAAATCTATACTTGAAAACTGTAATCTAATAAACTATTTTCAAATTTTATCAACTCAATTTTAATATTGTTGCAATTGAAAATGGTAAAATGTATGTTTAGAATAAATTGTAAAACTCTTAATCTTATTAAAATAGAAATACATTTTCATGGAAGCATAATTCAATAACAACTTAAAATGTTGCTTGTTATCAAATGTCTTAACAACATAAAAATAATTTTCATAAAGGTTGTATGATTGGGCTGAGATTGAAGACCCCCCCCCTAGGCATCTCAATACATTGATCTTTAAAATAGGAATCTACCATTAACGACAACATCAAACATGTAGAATATAACATGTCTATCATTCTTTATGAAGGATTGATATATTTTCCCCTATCCATTCATCATATAACTAATGACGACATTGCTAGGATGACACGATAACTCACTGTTATCCATAATATTCACAACCATATCATTATACGTACCATTGTGATGTAGGGCAATGGGAAGTGTCAACTTTCTTAAAGATTTTCAAATCCAACATTTTGGAGTCTTCTCCTATTAACTCTTGAAATCACCACCTAACACACTATATTCTCCAATAAACATAATAAACCCAAATTAATTATTACCTAAACTAGAACTATGGTCAATTGCGGTCTCTTATTGGTCGATAGTTGTAACACTGAGGAACAAAAGAAAAATGATACTGAAATTGGGGCTTACCAATATTGATTAGACCTACTACAATATATCATGCGTGTAACATCTACCATTATATTTAGCCCCTTCCCCCCTCCTTGAAAATTTTACATTAAAATTCTTTTGGATTAAAGTTATAAATTTTAGGCTAAGCTAGTTTTGAGCAAAGCTGGGCCAATGAATGCTCTAGGGAAATAAGAAATTATTGTTGCAAGTTTGATGGTGTTTGATTTTATTTCTAGTTATATAAAATAGTAAGAAACTCATAGAAATTTATTGAGCTGAATTTGGGTAAGTAGAACTCAAAAAATTGATTTTAGCATAGAGTGTTTTGTTTGGTATATCTCTAGTTTAAGGTGTGTTGCAAAAATTAAAATTTTTGGAAAAAAAATAGACATTCTATTCCATCGATGCAGCTATAGTAGTCTGTATGCCACTATAGTTAGATGATGCCAAAGCAGAGAAATTTTTACAACAGCGATGACCCGAATTGCTATATTTAGTTTTGATGATGAGAAACTAAAATGCAAGGGAACAGGTCCCTGGACATGCAAAGTACTGTACAGATGGCACACGGTATCTGTACAATTTTTTACTCTTGTATAACAAACTAGCAGGTGTTATATTGTACCGACTTAGATATCTGGTCCAAAGATATTCCATCCCTAATCAACACACAGCTAAAAAAAAAAGAGATTCCTCTTCAATAATTAGTTTTTTCTAATTCTAAATAGAGAGAAATGAGGCAGCAAAAACTCCATTTCATGACTTCTCAAGCATTGCTTTTGTTCTTAACTTTGTACTTTTCTTAAAGAGAGAGAGAGAGAGAGTGTGTTTTTGAGTGTTGATTTGTAAATGAATTACTCAAAGCTATAAGAGTAATGTCTTTTTTTCTAATTGGTAGTGTTTATTTGGTAGATTTGCCTAAGCTTGAGACTGATTAGAGCTAATCAGTATACAGAGAGTCCTTGGTAGAGTTACTAAGATGAGCTGGTAGTAGAGTTGTTGCTAGCACAAGGAGCCTAGAATTAGGTCAAAACCTAGACAGTACTCAGGAGGTTGATTATAATGGATTTTGTTGGTACTTGTGAGGGCAAGCCATGGTTTTTCCCATCCTGGGTTTCCACATAAAAATCCTTATTTCTTTTATTCTTTCTTCACTATATTTAGTTTTTTTACACTCTATTATTTGATTGCCTATGATTGATTCTGATGGACCTAATCCCTTACTCTGCGGAGCAACCCCAAAGGGTTTTATCAATTAGTATTAGACCCTGTTCACTCTAAAAGGTTCACACCTAGAGTGTCTTGGTTAGAATGACTGCTCCACCTAATATAGAAGAAGGACAATCTACAACTAGACCATTAAGATTCAATGGACAATATTATGGGTGGTGAAGAACTAGGGTGTTTGACTTCAGCAAGGCTGAGGATACTAAACTGATGGACATAATTCTTAATGGTCCTTATGTTACTGTAAGAGAATTCAAAGAAGGGGATGTGACAAGAATGGTTGCCAAAATCAAGAGGGAGTTCAATGATATAGACCTTAAGATGATTGAAAAGAATTACAAGGCCAAGAAGTTGTTAGTATGTGGCATAGGTCCTGATGAGTACAATAGGATCTCACCTTGTGAAAATGCTAAAGAGGTCTGGGATTTCTTAAGGACTACTCATGAGGGAATTATTGATGTGAAGGATTCTAAAATTTACATCCTAACAACATAGTATGGAACCTTCACTATGAAATAAAAAGAGATAATACCAAAAATACATACAAGATCTACTTTCATGACAAATGAGCTACACTTCTTAGGAAAAGTGATTCCATTGTATAGACAAGTAAGGAAGATTTTGGCTATTCTTCCCAAGTCATGGGAAAGAAAAATAGATGTCATAACTAAGCCAAGAAATCAGGAGACCCTCACTATGGATGAACTTATTGGAAACTTGAATATTCATGACCTCAAGAAATAGCAAGGAGAAGAGAAGAACAGAGTCAAAATGGAAAAATATCTAGCACTAAAAGCCTCAAAGTCAAGTTCAAATGAAGAAGAAATAAATGTTGCCTATGTGTCAAAAAGAATTGTTAGATCCATGAGTAAAGGTGACCAGTTCCAAAGAAATAAAGGTAAAAGCAGAAAAGGTGTCACCATAGAGGAGTGTCATAAATATGGAACTCCTGAGCATTTTATCAAGGATTGTCCCATGCAAAAAATGGAACATCACGATTACCTCAAGGCTGTAGGTGACAAAGAAAAGATCAGGAACTAGGTCCCTGCCAATTCAAGAAGGAACGATGCAGCTGATTATGTAGTAAACCAAGCTCTAGCAGCATGGGAAGATTCTTATAGTAATTCAAGTAATGATGAGAAGATTGCAGATATATCTATGCTAGTAGCAGAAGAAGGTTGATTTATCTATGATTCATTTTCTATAGTCAACGCAGACACAGAAGATGAAAAAAAAAGGTAACCTTACTCAGCCTTAAGGAGAATCGAGATAATTACATTTCTAGGAAGATAAAAAGGCTTGCGAGTGTGTTGATAGACTATGTATGTGAAATTTGATAGACTATGTATGTGAACTAACTACAAAAAAGAATTCCTTATAATAAAAATTAGTGAATCAAGAGCATGAGCTAATTTCTTTAACTCTCAAAATTTCTATAACTGAAGAGTTGTTGACAAAGATGAACTCTAGAATCTGAGTCTAATGGGCAATCTGAAGAAAGTAAATGGTTTTGATAGAAAAGAAAAGAAGGAATCCTCCATGATTGAGATTGATCTTGAGAAGAAATTAAAATCTTCACAAAAACACCTTATATCAGCACTTTATAAGAATAAAGAATTAGAGATGGACCTGGTCCGCCTAAAAAAATAATGGAACAAGTCTCTTAAGTGGACTACTTTCTCACTAATCTTTTCTGATTTAACTAGTCAAGGTGTTAATAATGGTAAAGTTCTAGGCTACCACGAAATATTCTGACTTGGTGAGTCTAAAGGAAATGTTTCTCATGATATGTAAGCAAAGGGAATAAGCTCTTATGCAATAATTATGGAAGAGATGGACATATGAAAGAAATATGTTTGTACTAGATTAAGCCAAATTAAGGAATATTGAATACAGTCAGCATGAGAGTGCACATCCTAAGGGCTTCAAGTCTTAAAAAGGAGTGAAGAGGAAGTTATCTCTGCCTATGTGGACAAAGAACAATCTAATCACCCCATTGTCCTACTGCTGGGAACTCAAAATCAAGTTGGTTCCCAAGTCTAAAAAATGATCATGATTCTAGGCATGAGAAGGGGACTGCAATTAGGAGTAGCTCATTAGTTAAAAGGGTTTAATGCTAAATAATGGAAGGTGTGACTATGTTCTCTCTCTCAAGACACTTAGGTAAAAGTATCTTATTTTGAAAAGAGGAGTTCAAGGACCTAGTCCTCAGCTTATGAAAGCTAATATTTAACAAGGAGGTGCGTGATTCTTGTGTTCAAAAACAAGTCCTAGAAAGCCCTCCAGATTTGATGAATGAAAAAGCACTTGAGAATAAATGGAAAAGTAATTATGTAGGTAGACAAAAGGAGTGGATATAGTTCCTGATCAGTCATGGAAATTGATGATCTTTGATGACGTTGAAAATAATTAGGAAAAGGATGAAAAAAATCAGATAAGTAATAATTCTCAAGGACCTGGTCCCTAAGAAATTCATCTCAAAAGGAGAAGCTTCAGCAGCCTGAATTAAGTCATTTTTGAAACCTGGTCCCCAAACCTTGTTTAGGAACAAGTTTTGAGCAAAAAGGGAGTGTGCATTTACTAAAGTATGATACTAACTTAAACTAATATGTGAATCAATGTCTCTCCAAAAAATTTTCTATGATAAAGAGAAAGGTATACTTGATAAAGTGGGTGCATATTATTTTAACTCAGAACCATACCCTTGTATGTATAAACCCATGGGAACAACTTTGAAAATGGAAAAAATATGACCTATTCAAATTTGAAGATTTAATCAAAAGTAGAGAGACCCGGTCTCATATCTTAGGTTAGTATCACTACAGTATGCTTTAATAATCATAAAATATTATCATAGAAAGCCATGTGTTTTTTCCTTCCCTTATAAAAGCTGTAAATTTCTTTTCATAATGTTAATACCAGATATGTCATTCAAAAAAAACATCTTTTGATGACTACAATCACCTCTTTTCAAATTGCTAAATTAGGCTATTTCCCATTCTTAGTCTCAACTCATCACTCTTTGCCTCATCTAAACCAAATTGGTCCTCCTTATTCTGTTTCACTCACAAAACTAAAGTGAATATTCCCTCATAAAATACCTTGATCCTTTAGCAACCAAATCCATAAAAACATTTCCTTAGGTCCTCTAAGTCAATAGTAAGCTTGTTGGAATGAGGCAGAAACTCATAGTTATGAAAACAGAAAAAAGCCTCTGAGGAACTTGGTCCCAAGAACAGAAAAGTTGTGAATAAAAGGAGAAAGAGGAAAGTAATGAGACCAAAGTAAAAGATGAAGGATATGGGTAGTTACAGAAGGAAAGAAATGTTGATGACTCAAAATATTCTATCACAAAGAACCCTTGATCCTAAGATAGGTGAGAAGCTTAGAATTATGGAATTAGTAGAATATACCAAGCATCAATAATGGGTAAATTTATTTGAGGGAACAAAATAAATTCTCTATAACTAAGATTCAAGGGAATTATATTACACATAGAATTCTCAAAAGATGGGGCAATCCTGAATGCCCAGGTATAAAGGAAGCTTATCAATTTAGAAAATGGATATATAAAGGGCAAAGTTGAATGAGTGTATCAAGCATCTGAGTTGCTAGCTGATCAAGCGGAGTTGGGAATGAAAATGGAGGGATTAAAGATTAGAGTTGAACAAACAAAGATACTGAATTAATGCACTTAAAATTGTAGAATTGGAAGTTGTCCTCTAAAGGACTAGGTGCCACTAATGAACTTATTGATAGAAATGCAAAACTCTAAGAAAGAGTGGATGAACTGAATGTTGAATTGAATTACCTTACCAAACAGCTATTGGATGCTCATATTATTGAAAATACAAGAACAGAGATACTACTTAAGTCCTCTCACCAAAACCTCCCTCTACTTGAACCCTATTATCCTCATTCCCTCATTAACCTTGTGCCAGTTCCATATTTTGGTTATCATAACGGATTTTAAAGACAGTTATCTTATGATAATTATTTTATCCTACTGTACTAGGACTGACTTTTGTGAGTGAATGAATCTTTAGTTTGTGTATCACATTGTATCCTTTATTTAATGTTGTTCTACATGTTATAGTTGCCCAGTGGCCATGAGTTAACTAATATGTGCTTATCTTTACTCTTGGTTTATTTTTAATTATTTTAAATGACGTACAAAGAGGGATTACTGAGTTCATGAAGTAGGGAACTTGTTCTACAAAATGAAAACAAGGAAACACATCCCTATGTTATATGATAAAGGAAGCATGATGATAGGGGGAACATTCACCCTCATGTGGTAATCACTCTAATTAAATCTGATGAATGTGCACTGATGCTCAAAACTTTAAGGCTTGGTTTATCATCATCAAAAAAGGGGAAAATTGATATATGTATTTTAGATGATGAGCAACTAAACTGCAAGGGGCTAGGTCCTTAGACGTGAAAATTACTTTACAGTTGGCACATGATATTTGCACATTTTTGTGCTCTTGTGTAACAAACTTACGGGGGCTATTTTGTACCAACTTGGACAGCTGGTCCAATGATATTTAATCCCTAATCATCACACAGCTATAAAATAAAAGTGACTCATCATCAACAATTAGTTTTTTCTATTCAAAATAGAGAGAAGTGAGGCAACAAAAACTCCATTTCAAGACTACTCAAGCATTACTCATGTTCTTAACTTTGTACTTTTCTTAAAGAGTGAGTGAGTGTTTTTGAGTGTTGATTTATAAAGAATTACATGATTTTTTTTCTCATTGGGAGTGCTTCTTAGGTAGATTTTCCTATGCTTGAGACTAATTTGAGCTAATAATTATAGAGAGAGAGTCCTTGGTAGAGTTACCAAGATGAACTGGTAGTAAAGTTGTTGCTAGCCCAAGGAGCCTAGAGTTAGATCAAAATCTAGATCATAATTAGGAGGTTGATTAGAGTGGATTTCATTAATGTTTGTGAGGGCAGGCCATGGTTTTTCGCATCTTGGGTTTCCACATAAAAATCCTTGTGTATTTTACACTTTCTTTACTCTTTAGTTTTATTACTGATGTTCTGTCTTTTGATAGAACATTTTAGGCCTTTCTCTTAAGATAATTATGTGTTTTCAAGTTACTATTGTTGCATTTAATTATGTACTTTAGTGTTTTCAGGATAAGAACTGAGTGTAAAGGATAACTTGGATAAACTGGACAAAATAAACGAAAAAGATCATTGATGGCTTAGGCGACTCAGGCGATGTATTGTAGGCCTTGTGATGAACCGTCATCTTGAACCATCACCCAAAAATAGAAGACAGTGAAAATGGATAGCCTACGATGGTCCAGGCGACACCGTTGACTATGCAATGAATCATCAGCCTAAACCATCTCCACGAAATAGAATAAGGAAATACTGGATGTCATGCGATGGTGAAAGTTATGAACCGTCGACCCTTTGATGAACCGTCTCCCTATCCATCGACCAAAAATCGAACATATACTCACTGGAGCTCTAGAAACTGTCTAGATGATGGATCGTCGGCCATGCAATCAACTATCGATTGACCCGTTGACCATGATGTGGAAAATCCAAGTTTGAATTTTAAAACCCCAGTTCTGGAATCATATAAATACCATGTATTAGGGTTTACTCCAGATAATTTGTCCTTAGTTTCCTACTTTCTCCTCTATTGAGAGCGGTGTAACACTTTCATTGAGATTTGAATCTAGAAATCGATATCTGATTATTAGTTTTTATATTTTCCATTGATGATTGAGAAGAACAATATTGTGACTTTTGTAAATATTCTATTGAATCCATTTATGAACATCAATATATCTTTGATTTCTTACGTGGAGATCAGTAGCTAAACTCCTATAACTAGGGTTATGGGAGCCTTGATGTAGAGAACTATTTTGGGGTTATGAATCAGTTTGATTTCTAATATCTATTGAAATTGCATGAATATTTCTTCATTATAATGACATCTCTTGGTTGAAAACATGAGAAGTGATCCAATGAAAACCACTTGTCTAACAAAAAAGTGGATGTTGGGAAAAAAAGTAATCCACATGAACACCATAGGTTTACCCTTTGGGTTAATGGGTTGATGCCTTAATAGGATCAAATCTCATGAGAGTGTTATTGAATAATGCATGAATCCTTTAAGTTCAAGAGAAGTAAAGGGTAAAACACTCATTAGGTTGAGAAACACATGGGAAATTCTTAGAATTCAATAATTCTTCAAATTGAATACATAAGTTAGAATTCGAGCACAAATTCACAACCCTAATTGTTTGAATATCTTGGTGAGCATAACTCTAGTTAATTCATTCTCATTGAAATTACATCTACTTTAATTCTAATTAGTCGGACCTTGTGTGATACAAATATGAAAGAATATTTATAACATATCCAAAGCCTTTTTTACTTAGGAACCTTAGATCAATAGTCTAATAACAGTCATAATACTTAGTGAACATAGTATACCCTGTGGGATTTGACACCCAACCCAGTTGGGTTCTATATTTGACAGCGACCACTTACTCTTTCGTAAGAGATGTATAATTTGGGAATATCAAATTTTTACGCCGTTGCGGGGAATACGATAGTCAATTAAGTTTGTGTTTGTTAATTGACCTTTGGTCAAGTTTCCCGAATTTTACTTTCGTTTGTTGTTTTTGTTCAATGCAGGGGAGTTATTATGTATGTCAAGTAAACGGAGATCGATTGCACCATTATTACCAATACATACAGAGCGGCAGCTAATTTGCAAAATGCTAGATCCCCAAGATGTGAAAAGACTAGCTGCTTTGGCTTGATACGGCTACCATGTTAATCCAAGGTGTGCAGAAAATATGGCTACACCAGTGAATTGGAATGTTAACAGAAATTGCCCCTTTAGGGTAAGGCAAGAGTGTCAACTAATGCAGTTTGATCTAAACGATGATAAAGATTATATAGATGGAGTAGGTGCAACTGGATCTATCATTTCTCTACCTCTAGCACCAGGATCTAAATTTAATATTACCAGT
The DNA here is from genome assembly GCA_030864225.1 of Capsicum baccatum var. pendulum. Lineage (NCBI taxonomy): Eukaryota > Viridiplantae > Streptophyta > Magnoliopsida > Solanales > Solanaceae > Capsicum > Capsicum baccatum. The sequence goes on from CM061552.1 coordinate 152,840,302, forward strand.
ACAATAATTCAAATCTTCATCTTAATGAGTTGTTCAGTGGTCTTCCTGGAGATAATCCAAATATGTATTTGGTGAATTTTATCACTATTTTCAAGTCCTTTGATAATCCAGGAGTAGGTTAGAATATTATTCATCTACATTTGTTTCCATTTTCTCTATCTGGGGAGGCGACACTATGGTTGAAAGAATTGACTCCGAACTCTATAACCAATTGGAGGTAGTTGAAGGAGGCTTTCCTAGAAAGGTTCTTTCCTTCCTCCAGAAGGGTATAATTAAGGGATGAAATCAGTAACTTCCGATATCTTTCCACTTAAGATCTTTATGAGATCTGGGGGAGGTTTAAAAAGAAGCTAATGCAACCCTCGAACCATAATATGATGGATATTAATTTAATGGAGACTCTTTATCGGGCTTTGAATTCTATTATGAAGCCAGTCATGAATAATGCTGCAGGAGGGTCGTTTGTGGAACTTACTTTCCCAGAGGCCTCAGAGATGCTTGGTATACCAGGGATTCTATGGTAGCAAGCTCTACTGTGTCTGGTAGTATGACCGCAGAGCAATGTAAGAAGGAGGAAGAACGTGAGCAAGATATGGCACATTTAAAGACTCAGATGGATTTGTTGACTAAGCATCTATTTTCTGGAAAAATTGAGAAGGTAAAAGTTGTTGCATCCCAGGGAAGAGTGATTTCGATTCGAAAGAAAAGGCAAATTATCTAAATAATCAGAGGGGATTTCGAGGCAGTAGACAAGGAAATCAAGGTTAGAACTATTACGATAAAGTTGGTTACAATGATAGAGATCAAGGGAATTGAAAAAGCAAATATGATAGGATTGGACTATACATACCTCCTGGAAGTAGAGATAATGCTGCAACTAGTTCTGCCAAGATGTCCATAGAGGACATAATGGAGAAATTATTAAAGGGAGTTGAGATTACCAACTCTGGGGTGACCACTATGAAGAGTGACTTGTCTTCCATGATTCAGTTGGTAAACTCACACTCTACTTCTATCATGCAATTAGAGCAATAAATGCTTCAACTCTCAGCAGCATTAAATTGGAGGAAGAGCAGAACTTTACCAAGTGATATAGTTCGGAAACGTCGAAATGATGGCTCTACATAGCGATTACCACACAGAGTGGTAACGTATTACCAGCCACATTTATGAGAAAAACTGTGGTTGCAGAGGATATTGGGCATGAAGAAACTTATCTAGTGGAGTCTAAAAACCTGGATGAAGTTATTGATAATACACCCTCCAACCATCAGCAGGTTGATAAGTTAGAGAAAAGCAAGGGAAAGGAGATTGAAGTAGTGGTTACTGCAATCCCAAAACCACCTCCTTCGTTTCCCCATTAGTTGAATAAGAAGGCCGGCGACACAAAGTTTGGCAAGTTTTTATCCATACTTAAGCAGTTGACAATCAACTTGCCATTGGTAGAAGCATTGGAGAAAATGACTAGGTACGCAAAGTTCATGAAAGATCTTGTTACGAAGAAGCAAATAGTTAGTTATGAGATAGTGGACAATCTCCAGCATTGTGGTGCTATTTCCACAAGGACGTTGGTGCAAAAGAAAGTAGACCCAGGAGCATTTACTATCCCGTGCACTATTGGGCCTCTTGAGTTTGTAAAAACTCTTTGTGACTTCAGAGCCAGTATAAAGTTGATACCGCTTGCTGTGTATAAAAGATTGGGTTTGGGGGATCAAAAGACTAGGTTTGGGGGATCTTACTCCCACAAACATGAGATTAGTTATGACAGATAGATCTGTGAAGTGGCCCATGGGGATTTTATATGATATATTAGTGAAATGGTCAGTTTTATATTTCCAACTGATTTTGTCATTCTCGATTTCGAGGTGGACTTTGAGGTGCCCATAATCTTGCGTAGACCTTTCCTCGCAATCGGGAGTGTACTCATTGATCTTAAGGCAAATAAGCTACTATTCAGGCTGAATAATGAAGTAGTTCAATTTGATGTCTTCCGGTCCATGAAATAGCACAAAGATATGAACGTATTTTATATTATGGATGTTTATTATGAGGAGCAAAAAGTACCGATAGAAGAAAAAATTGTTGTGGAGACTTTAGCGTTCGTATTAATAAATTTTTATCAAGACAGTATTGAAGATTATAAGGAGACTGTATGTGCCTTGAAAAGTATGGGTCTTACTCCTATGCACCCAAGAAGCTGGATTTAGATGTGAAAAATCAACTTAGTCCACCAGCCAAGCTATCTATTAAAGAGCCACCCACTTTGAAGCTGAAATAGTTGCTTGGTTATTTGAGGTATGTGTTTCTGGGCAGCGGGAATACATTACCTGGTAGTATTGTGGCTGACTTAGGTGAAAAATAGGTGGAAGCCCTTATTTTTGTTCTTAAGAGATATAAGAGGGATATTGGTTGGATGATTGCAGGTATCGTCGGTATTTCTCCTGGTATATGCACATATAAAATCCAGCTAGAGAAGGATTGTGTACGTACTATTGAGCATCAATGCCGTCTAAACCCACATATGCCAGAGATGGTAAAGAAAGAAATTATTAAGTGGCTAGATACAGGAGTGGTGTACCCCATCTCAGATAATAAGTGGGAAAGTCCTGTTTCATGCGTGCCTAAGAAAGGGGGCATGACAGTTGTGGCTAATGAGAAAAATGAGTTAATTCCACTCAGGACGAATACTATATGGAGGGTGTGTATAAATTACAGAAAAATCAACTCGTGGACATTGAAGGATCACTTACCAATGCCTTTCATAGATCAGATGCTTGATCGGCTAGCGGGAAGAGGTTGGTATTATTTCTTAGATGGGTATTTTTGTTACAACTGGATTTCTATTTCTCCTGAAGATCAATAGAAGACTACATTAAAATGCCTATATGGAACATTTGCTTTCAAGAGGATGCCTTTTGGGTTTTGTAATGCACCTGCCACTTTTTAGAGGTGCGTGATGTCGATATTCTATGATATGGTTGAAGACACCTTAGAGGTGTTTATGGATGATTTCTCAGTTGTCTGTGATTCTTATGAGATCTGCTTGGTAAATTTGAGTAGGTCCTTATAGCGGTGTGAGGAGTTCAATCTTCTGCTTAATTGGGAGAAATGCCACTACATGGTGAAGGAAGGCATTTTTCTAGGACACAAAATTTCAGCAAAGGGGATTGAAGTTGATCGAGCTAAATTTAAGGTTATAGAGAAGCTTCCACCTCCTATTTCAGTGAAAGGAGTGTGAAGTTTCCTTGGTCATGCTGGCTTCTATAGGAGGTTTATAATGGACTTCTCAAGGATTGCAAAACCCCTTTGAAAACTTTTGGAGAAGGAAGTCAAATTCTTCTTTGTTGATGATTTATTGAAGGCATTTGAATGTATTAAAGGGAAGTTGGTTGATTCTTCTATTATTGTTGCACCAGATTGGTCAAAACCATTTGAGATAATGTGTGATGTAAGTGGTGTTTCCCTTGGAGATTCCATAGGATAAAAGAAAAACAAATTGTTGCATCCAATCTATTATGCCAGCAAAGCGTTGAATGGAGCTCAAAAGAACTACACCATCACAGAACAGGAACTTCTTGCAGTTGTCTATGCCTTTGAAAAGTTTCAAGCTTATTTGCTAGGAATCAAGGTGGTGGTCCACATTGACCATGCAGCCTTGAGATATTTGATAGCAAAAAAAGATGTGCAGCCAAAGTTGATGAGATAGGTGATGCTGCTTCAAGAATTTAACTTTAATGTCAAAGATAGAAAAGAGTGTGAAAACCAAGTTGCGGATCATCTACCCAGGATAGAAAGTGAACAAGAAGTTAGAGATGAATTTAATATTAATGATGCATTTCCCGATGAGGAAATCTTGCCTACTGTTATGGAGAAAATACCTTAGTATGCTGATTTTGCAAATTATGTGGTGAGTGAGGTGATACCATAGAATCTTTCATTTCATCAAAGGAAAAAGTTTCTCCATGATATGACCTATTACTTCTGGGATGATCCGTATCTTTTTTGGTGATGTGTGGATCGTATTATTAGATGGTGCATCCCAGAAGTAGATATGTTGAGTATACTAGAAGCAAGCCATGCATCCCTAGTTAGAGGTCATCATGTAGATGATCGGCCTGTATTGAAAGTGCTCCAGAGTGGCTACTATTGGCCCTCTTTGTTCAAGGATGCTTATGAGTTTGTTAAGTAATGTGACCAATGTCAAAGGCAAGGGTCCATCTCAAAGCACCATGAGATGCCAATGTCTAAAATATTGAAGGTAGAATTATTTGATGTGTGGAGCCTTGATTTCATGGGGACTTTCGTGAGCTCATTTATGATGAAGTACATACTATTTTCTATTGACTATGTGTCAAAATGGGTCAGGGCTATGGCTCTGGCTGATAATGAAGGAAAGAGGATTATTGCATTCTTAAAGTGAAATATCTTCTCTCGCTTTGGGGTACCACATACCATCATAAGAGATGGAGGATCACACTTTTGCAACAAGATATTCAGAGCCGCATTTGCAAAAATATGGAGTCAAAAAGCATAAGGTGGCTACCCCATACCACCCACAGACCAGTGGACAGGTGGAGATCTCTTATCGAGAAATTAAAGCTATACTTGCCAAGAATGTAAATCCTAGCAGGAAAGATTGGTCTAGGAAGATGGATGATGCCTTATGGGCATATTGAATAGCTTTCAAGACACCAATTAGCATGCCACCATACCAATTAGTTTATGGCAAGACGTGTCATTTTCTAATTGAACTGGAGTATAAAGCACTGTGGGCACTGATGTGGCTTAATATGAAGTAGAATAAGGCAGTGGATATGAGGCTAGGATAGCTAAATGAAATGGATAAGTTCCATCTGGGAGCTTATGAAAGGTCTGACTTGTACAAAGAAGGAATGAAGAAGTACCATAACTGTAAAATTGACAAGCAAGATTTTCATAAAGGTGACTAGGTGCTTCTTTTCAACCATTGACTCAAGCTTTTTCCAGGTAAGCTCAAATCCAAATGGTCTAGACTATTTAGAGTTAACCAAGTCTACTCATCTAGAGTAGTGGAACTCAAAAATAAAGATAGAACTATTTTAAAAGTTAACGGGCAACGAGTCAAATTGTACATCGGTCCAATGGACTCAATAAGAAGTATTGATACTATCTATCTCGATGGATTCTGAGTAATCGAGATAATTGAGTTGTGCCGTGATGATAAATCAGGCGCTAGTGAGAGGTAAAGCATGGTGTGTTATTGTAAAGCACTAGTTTTAGAAATTTTATTGTTTTGTGATAGCTGAAGAGTTTGTGAAAGTGTGCAGGTACAATATTATAGGAAAATAAAAGATGAAGGAGTTTAGGTAACCAACGGATTAACCGACGGACTATCTCAACCTCAAAGAATCGTCATGGTAACCATCACAACAAATTCCAGAAACTATGAATCTGGAAAAGTAGCAATGGTTTGGCCAACGAACCGTCGCATGATCAACAGACCGTCATATGAACCATCGTTGATGAGTCATGAGGTAGATTCTCTAGTTGATCTATGTACCATCACAAGTGTGATGGACCATCGTGTTAACTATCGATTATAACCCTATTTCAGTGAGTTGGGTCAAATTAGTTTAAATAGTTGAATTTTTCATTCTTAACCGACCCAAACGGTTTTAAATTGGTAATTTAAGACGGTTGAATAGCGCCCCAACTATTCAAGTACCTGAGGCTATTTAGTGTCCCTGCATTCAAAGAATTTGAGATTTTCCATTACCTCCTTAAACTTTTCATGTTCCCTTCCCCCATCTATTTAAACTTCATCTCCTCTTGAGTCGTTCAAACATATGCAACAAAAACTCTTCTCAAAAGCAAAAAAGGTGAATTTGTGTCCAGTATTTAGAGTGCAAGGAAGGATATTGTTCAAGTATTGAAATACTCAATTATGATCATTTTGTTGTCAACATTTTATTCATATATAAGAACAAAGAAAACCATGTGAAGTCTGTGAATATTGAAATACTGCTCTTGATTTTGATTTGGTTCTATGAGTGGCCTAAATTTAGGAAACATTATCCTGGATAAACTGGGTGGCCTAAATTTAGAAAACTTTATCTTGGGTGAAGTCTGAGTAACCCATGGACCAAATTTGTCAAAATATGGTGAGATACTATTGATAAAAATGCCATAAAAATCATCCTTAATGGAAGTGTATGCAATATGTTTAATAAAATGCTGAAATGAGGCCTGAAAGTGAAAATGGTAGGTGACGGTTAGAGTGACGGACTATTGGATACCTAATGATCCATTGCCTTAAACCATTGCCATTTTCTCAGAATCACTGTTACTGGAATAAACCCGACGGTTTTGGTCGACGGACCATCACAGGCCCGACGGATCATCGTCATAACCATCGCTGTTAAATAATTTTTTCTGTCTTCTTGGTTAAGTCAGCAAACTTATAAAAATTTCATTTGTAGGTATCATGGCAAAAAAATTTCCAACCAACAGGGGTAGAGGTAAAGGCAAAAGGGCCAGATAAGGGCTATCATAAGATGCAGATACCCCTACACACAATACTCGATGTAATCATCAAGTCATTTTCATCCTCTCAATCTAAAAAGGAGGGTGAGAGCAGTAGTAGTAGTAGCTCAAGTTCAAGTCTGGTTGAGGAAGGGTTTGAAGTATCTAACCCTATCCAAGAGGAGATTCCAGAACAAGGGGACCCGAATTTGGTTCAACGCAAGGATTCACAAGTGCAGAAAGCTATAAGATGGTAGGCTGAGGGTGCCTGAGAGCATTTCTACAAAGGTTTGGCACCAACAGACAAGGTATCCATAAAGAGGTCTATTTCTGAAGGATATCATATTGTGACAACAAACTTGCCCGAGTACCTAGAACTTGAACATTGATTCAATAAATATGAGTTGGCCTGGATGAGCAGACCACTTGGATCCTATCAACCAAACTTGATAGTTGAGTTTTTTGCCAATTAATTCTATTACTGGAGGAGAATTATCCCCCAAGAAAGTCAAATGCTAACATGAACAAGCTGGACACTGTTCCTATTCTTGGATTTAGTATAGACATCTTAGAGTGTATGTTGAACAAATTCTTATTCAGAGCTGAATATCAGATACCAGGTGCATTACCGGACTTGGAGCATCAGTTTTTCACATGGACTCAACAAAAGTCATGGTTAGCCAAAATATTGAAAGATAGAGGAGAGCATGCACGGCTATAAAATCCCCACAAAAAGATACCCAAGTCGTCCCTAAGCTTTAGGGCTAAGTTTTGGTGGGCAATTATGAGGATGAGGTTGATGCCAACAGGTAGGGATGACCGCGTAGAGCTCGCTAGAGCTATGATTATTGCTGATTTGATTGAGAGGTTGATAATGGATTTTGGCCATATCATTTTTGACGAGTTGTTTTACCGCACTCACAAGACTCAGACTGCACTACCATTTCCATGCCTTATCATAGAATTGTACAAGTAGGACAAGGTACCATTGATCAGCAGAATAGAAATGCAATCTAGGAAATACACAAGAAGAATAGAGAAAAGAGTAGGGATGGCTCAAAGTTCGACATTTGAGTCAACATAACCTAAGCTCAACATACTCATTCGGCGCTAATTCTTGAGTCATCAGAATTCCCTTCGGGTATGCCACTACCTCTTTCTACGTACATTCCTTCAACCATATCTGTAGGTTCAGCTTCTATTCCTATGGGTGGGACCATAGATTTTGCATCAGTTCCACCCCAATATTTTGAGTATAGGCTAAACCAAGAGAACTTTGCAAAGATAGTCCGAGCATAGAAAAGGTTTGAAAAGCAGTTGGCTATATGGGAGGTAGACTTTAAACCCTTTGTTGAAAGAATTATGGAGGAAATAGTGAGGCCTTTCAGGAACATGCAGCTAAGAATGGACAACATGGGGGATCAAATCAATAAAAATCTGGATGCCATGTCCATCCCGAATTTTACAAAATTAATGGAGGAAGTTAGACAAATCTAGGCTAATGTTGACAAGATGAATCAGAAGCCACAGAAGCGTATATTTGATCCAATCCAGATCAAAAGTGATGAAGACAAAGGTCTTGTTGACTTATTGGGGTGTCCAATCAATGATAAGGGTAAGAAAGTAGTGAAGAATGATGAAAAAGCTGCATGAAAAACTGCTAAAAGGAAGAGACTTGAAGCCATGTCTCCAGAGGAGCGAGAGCATCATGACATGAAGAAAGCAAGAAGAAAATCAAGTAAAGATAAAGAGAGAAGAAGGAAGATAGTAGAGGACAAAGAAGCTAAAGTTTCTACCTGTTCTACCCCAGCTAGGAGGCAAACTGTAGATCCTGCTAGAGATGTGGTACCTCCAATTCTGGAGGGTGAGATTATGAGGACTCCTACCATCATGGAGGTCAAAATTACACTTGGTGAGGAAACTGGAGCCTCATCGCACCTAACAAATGCCTCAAATAAATAAGAGGCACTACAAGTATTTCCCCTCCTTTGTAATTCAATTATATGCATTGAGAACAAAGCATTATTTTATGTGGGGTTGGATGTGCTTGTACCCTGGGGGGTTGTGTTGCCGATATTCTTTTCCTCCTATGTGCTATCTAGGAGAATCGGCATCTCTAGGTCGTTATTAAGTTGTTGCACTTTCATTTCTTGTCTGGGATTAACTATAGATTTAAAACTTCTCTTTCCTAAGTTATGTTCTATTGGTAATACTATTCCATCAAATTAAAGTGATGTTTATGTTAGCATCAATTTATATATGTAAATTATAAGTGACTGCGGCAAAGTGTTTGTCTAAATTTGTTACATAATTAATTCTCCTTTTTCCATTGGTAAAAGTATTGTGTGACCATTTGTGACTCTAAAACTAGTATACGAATATAAGTGATTATAGACATATGTTACGAATCCCAAGATTTAGTAGAATAGGAATTAACTTAGTGCTTGTGTGTGTAAGTATTTATATAGTTCTTACATTGATGCTACACCCAAAACTTTCCCAGTTCATTTGTAGTTGTTTTGTTTTTGACACAATAAGACAGGATAGTAGGCCTCCTTATTTGTTAATCCATTTAGCCAAAATAATGACCCACCAAAAATGTTTTGTTTTTGTTGCAACCCTTTTGATCATTGTTAATGGTTGTTCTACCCAAATAATTAGTGATTCACTCTCTAAAAGGTGTTAGTACTTAGCTTTGGCCCTGGTCCAATTTTGGACATTGTGCACTTTAAATCAGGAAAATTGCCTAAGTTGAGGGTGACTACGGTTAGCTTGTTGGCAGCCTGGGAGGTTAAGTTGAAATTGATTTGAGATGTAGCATCCAACCCTGGTCTAGATAGTTGTCTAAATATATATTGTGCACCTCAACTTTTTGCAACAGCGTAAGTATAGGGTGGTTGATGTTGTTGTCTTAAAAAAATATAAATATCTAGGTTATGATGAGGACACAGATGGATAACATTGATTGCAAATGAGTGAAGGGATCTTTAATTCTGGTGAGTAGCTATCGAAAAGGGCAAAGAGAGTGAAGTTTTGTACTTTAAGTCACTTATCCATATGAATAACCCTCACCGAGCCTAAAACCTCTTTACAACCCTTAGCAAGTCCTACTTAATCTTGTCGAGTAAATCATGAGACAACATTAGATGATATGGGCAAGCCTATGGGTGCGCACTATGTTTGCAACTTCTGTTCTGAGAGCGAGAGAATTAGTTTTGTCCACAGATTGATTATGTATAAGGAGAGGTGGACTTCATTAGCTTTAAGAGCACAACAGTTACTCGTAGACTGCTAATTCTTTTGGGATATTAAATAAGTAGCTATAAATATGTTGAGTAGTAGTTGATGCCAGTAATAGATCCTTATGTGTTAGAGCACTTGGCCAAATAGGCAAGTGAATGATAGTATAGCTATGTTGATATGACTGTTGAGTGCCCGTCATGATGTTTTTTGTATATGTATCTTGGTGTTGAGTTGCTTGAGGACAAACAATTGCCTTAAGCGAGGGTGTTGATGTTTTGGTTTTTGACAGAATATTTTAGGCCTTTATCTTAGGATAATTGTGTGTTATTAAGTAACTATTATTGCATTTAACTGTGTACTTTAGTGTTTTCAGGATAATAACTGAGTGTAAAGGAAAACTTGGATAAACTGGGCAAAACAAAGGGGAAAGATCATCGACGGCTCAGGCGATGGACTGTCGACCTTGGGATGAATCGTCGGCCCAAACCATTGCCCAAAAATAGAAGATAGTGACATTGGACAGCCTACGACGGTCAGGAGATGGACCGTCAAATCTGCGGTGAATCATCAGCCTAAACCATCACCAAGAAATAGAATGAGGAAACATGGATTTCATGCGATGGTCCAGGCGATGAACCTCGACCCTGCAATAAACAGTCGCCCTACCTATCGATAAGAAATAAAACATAGACTCACTAGAGCTTCAGCGATGATCTATATGATGGACCATCAGCCATGTGACGATCCACCGATTGACCCATAGACGATGAAGCAGAAAATCCGAATTTGAATTTTAAAACTCCAGTTCTGGAATCATATAAATACCAAGAATTAGGGTTTACTCCAGATCTTTCTTCCTAAGTTTCATACTTTCTCCTTAATTGAGAGTTGTGTAACACTTTTCATTGAGATTTGAATCTTAAAATTGAGATTTGATTATTAGTTCTATATTTTCCATTGATGATTAAGAAGAACAATATTGTGACTTTTGTAAGTACTCTCTTGAATCCATTTATGAATATCAATATATCTTTGATTTATTATATGGAGATGAGTAGCTAAACTCCTAATTATGAATATCAATATATCTTTGATTTATTATATGGAGATGCGTAGCTAAACTCTATAACTAAGGTTATGGGATCCTTGATATAGAGAACTATTTTGGGGTTGTAAATCAGTTTGGTTTCTAACATCTATTGAAATTGCATGAATCTTTCTTCATTATAATGACATCTCTTCGTTTAAAACTTGAGAAGTGAGCCCATGAACACCACTTGTCTGACAAGAAAGTGGATGTTAAGAAAAAAAGTAATTAACATGACCACCATAGGTTTACCCTTTGGGTTAATGGGTTGATGCCTTAGCAAGATCAACTCTCATGAGAGTGTTATTGAATAATGCATGAATCCTTTAAGTTTGAGAGAAGTAAAGGGTGAAACACTCATTAGGTTGAGAAATATATGGTAAATTCTTAGAATTTAATATTTATTGCAATTAAATACATAATTTAGAATTTGAGCATAGATTCACAACCCTAACTGTTTGAACATCTTGGTGAGCATAACTCTAGTTAATTAATTCTCATTGAAATTACATCTATATTAATTCTCATAAGTTGGACCTTGTGTGACACAAATCTTAAAGAATATTGTTAACACATCCAAACCCCTTTTTACTCAGGAACCTTAGATCAACAGTCTAATAATAGTCATAATACTTAGTGAACACAGTATTCCCTATGGAATTTGACACCCAACCCAGTTGGGTTCTATATTTTACAGTGACTGCTTACTCTCTTGTAACAGAGGTGTAATATTGGTATATTACTTACACTCTATTATTTGATTTCCTGTGATTGAAAATTAGGGACCTGGTCCCTTTTAGTACGGAGTAACACCAAAGGGTTTCATCAATTGGTATCAGATCTTGTTACTCTAAAAGGTTCACACCTAGAGTCTCTGGGTTAGTATGATTGCTTCACCTAATCTAGAAGAAGGGAAATTTACACCTAGACCACCAAGATTCAATGGATAGTATTATGGGTTGTGGAAAACTAGGATGTTCGACTTCATCATGGATGAGGATATTGAACTAATGGACATTATTCTTGATGGTCCTTATGTTCCAATAAGATAAATCAAAGAAGGATATGTAACAAGAATGGTTGTCAAAAGTAGTAGGGAGTTCAATGATGAACATAGAAAGATGATTAAAAAGAATTACAAGGCCAAGAAGTTGTTAGTATGTGGCATAGGTATTGATGAGTACAATAGGATCTTATCTTGTGCAAATGATTAACAGATCTGGGATTGCTTGAGTACTACTCATGAGAAAATTACAGATGTGAAGGATTCTAAAGTTGACATGCTGACTACATAATATGAAACCTTCACTATAAAAGAAGGAGAGACAATACAAGAAATGTATACATGATTCACTTTAATCACAAATGAGCTTCACTAATTAGGAGAAGTAATTCCATTGTATAAAAAAGTGAGGAAGATTCTGGTTATTCTTCCCAAGTCATGGGAAAGCAAAGTACATGTCATAACTGAGGCAAGAAATCTAAAGACCCTCATAATGGATGAACTAATTTCAAACTTGAAAACTCATTAACTCAAGAAATAGAAAGAAGAAGAGAAGAACAAATTCAAAATGGAAAAATATTGTAACACCCCGTACTTTCGGGCTAGAATCTAGACAGTCACTCCTACGTGTATAGACTCGAACTAGATAATTTATTGTTAATATATGTGTTTTTATCAATCCTATAGTGTGTGAGTACCTTTGAATATGAATTGAAGTCACAAAAAAATCCCCTAACTCTAAGACGAGTTGAAAACATTTCAGCGATTAAGTTTCAATAGATGTTTAAACTTGGGTCAACTTCCATTAACCATAACTTGTTGTATTTAATGAATTAGAGGTCCTACTATATATAAAATGAAATTTCTTCAAAGTATCTTTCCAATGATACCAATTTTTCCAAAACCCAATACCCGAGCAAAAAGTTACAGCAATATTTGGGAGAGAGGCAGTAGCTGCACGTGATTAGCGTGCGATGCACGCACCTAATTTTCAGATTTTTTTTTCGCCTTTTTAAGGCAAATTTGGACCTTTACCTCACCCAAGGTCTGTCCATAACATAAGATTTACGTCCCAAAAGAAGAATACACTCCATAATTCAGTTTTTCCTCTCAAATTAAAACCCTAAATCTTTTTCCTCAAGATCAAGAACCAAAATCTTAAGTTCAATACTCCAAGAAAAGGGTTAAGATCCGAGTTCCATCTATGAAGATCTAGGTTCCATCATTCAAATCATATAGTCTAAGGTATGTGGGGTTTATTCTATAAACTACATGTGCTTGTAAACATTAGAGCATGATTTAAAGATTATTAAGCATGAATTTTAAAGGGGTTTTGGAATCTATATTTAAATTATGTATTCCAAATGTTTCAATGTTACTATTGCTTTGGCCTTGTGGTATTTTCTCCTAAATTTATTTACATGCATATGTATATGTATGAAAATTGAGATTTGAGATTATTTGAGAGCACAAATTATGAATTCCCTCTCGTGTATTGATTTAACGTTTTTATCGGAAAAGAGTTGAAATGCATGTTTTGCAATGTGAAAGTAGTTTCCTTAATGTTATAGTATTTGAACATGATTTAGAGATGATGAGAGGATGTTTCTTAAGATATCTATGTTTTGTATTAAAGAGAAAAAATTGCATGAAATTAAGAATTTTGACATGACCACCTTTGTTTATTAAATTGTTGATAAAGAGAATTACTTTCATGGTTTCACATGAGTTTTAAAGAATGAGTTTCTTGAAAAGAATTGTTGATATAGTGGTCCTGAATTCTATGATTTGAGAATAGAGACATAATTATCTATAAATGGCTCAGAGAATGTGACTTGCAAGTCAATGTTATGACAATACCATGCAAATATATGCCATAATAGCCCTAGAGTCTTTAGACTTTTATTTTCAAAGACTACGTGTAGTAAAGAAAAAAAATGGGCTTAAATATGGTTAGGTAATTACCTAAAGAGGGCATCAATCAATTGACTCATAGCCTAAAACCGTATTTTACCGATATGGGTATGTTACTTTTGTACGATAGCGATGGTCCTATGGCGTAGTAGAGATTCAGAGACTCCAAAATTAACATACCCGTATAGGACCATCGCTAGCGTACAAAAGTAAAACAAAGTAAAACAAAGAGTATCTCACAGAGTTCAGATGGTTTGATGGAGTCTTTTAACTACGCCAATGTGACTTTTACTATGTGACATATTTATGAACCATTTTTTAATTTCTCTCATATATGTTGAATATCAAATATTATTTTGGGTTTGCTCTGTTTACCAATACAACTGTATTGACCCCTACCTGTCAGGGTCTGAGGCTCAATCTATTAGTCCAGCAAAGCAGTAGATCTTTCCTGATAGAAGTATAGAGTTCAGTTGGTAAGCCTTCTATGTTTCAAAAGGCCTATTTAATTTCATACATTTATTTATGGTTTTGGTCTACTGGGGGCCTTGTACCAGTTTTCAGACATCTTTGTTTCATATATAGTAGAGGTTTCACAGACGGAGTCAGATATTATTTTAAATGATGTTGAATTGTAGTCCTTAATATTTTATTAATTTCAAAGCATGACCATGATCCCATACTCATTTACATTTTCATATTTCTTTTCTGTATATGAATAGTGTATGTGATTGCAAGTTAGATTGGTGTCTGGGCCTTCATGATTCAGATTGATTATCATAGCCAGGGCCTTAGTTCGGGTCATGAAAAACTTGGTATCAGAGCATGGTTCATGGTCCCAAGGTGTCTTTAAAATTGAGTTGGGTAGAGTCTTATTTTTGGGTGTGTAGCACACCACACATATAAGCAAGAGGCTACAAGGAATTTAGGAATGTCTCTCTTTCTTCATGTTCTAGTTCGTGCAATTGAGTGGAAATGTTCCTCTTTCTTACTCTAATTCATGCTATGGTGTTGCCCATATGAAAGAAAAGTTATCCTAATTATTTTCTTACTTTGGTGTTCCCAGATAATACTCTCAAATTTACTAGCAGAAATTTCAAAAGTCACCCAAAGGGCTTGAGAGAAGATCCCTAGTGTGTTGTAAGTCCCTCAAGTTTAAAGTTGTTTCCTCATTCTTATGAGGAATTCAATTAAGACAAGAGTAAGATGTGTATTCTTAGGTCATTGAATATTGTGTGTCAAATTTCCATCTCTTATGATCTTGTTATTATTGTGTTGTTGAAACTAAAAGTCTAGTAAAGTCATGTGGGGTTCTTTCGATTCACTAGCATAGTTTCTTTGTTATTTATTTCATTTTCTAGTTCAAAACACAAAAATCATGTCTAGTGAAGCCTTGTGAGGCCTATGTTGATTTACTAGCAACTTGTTGTTTATCATGTTGTTCTTGTGTTGGTTGGAACTAGGGATTTAGAAGTGTAGTGACAAGAAAAGTGGTAAGGGCAATTTATTGAATATATGTAGCTGAATTATTTTTTGCATATGATGAAGTTAGTAATGAAGTGATGTATACTTATGTTTTAGGTTAGTAAAAGGTGGAGAAGGAGTTATTGGTTAAGGTCAATTGTTGTTTGCTTGAAGTATGAAAAAAGTTGTTGATGGTGTTTTTTGTGCTAGAAAAGTATAGTTTATTGGTGAAAGTACTTAGTGGATGAGTGTTGTTAATTTAGGGTTCCCTGTGGTTGCAAAAGGGAGTTTAATTGAAACTTATAGAGCTATAAAAAAAATTTAGGTGTATAGATAGGTAAATACTAATGATACGTATAAGGAGGATGCGTTAATGGATTAAAAATAAGATAGGCCATATGATTATGGTTGAATATTGTTGTTATGAGATTTTGGTGGGCTAGTGTTTCTTGATGTCTTATTCTATAACTTTCAACTGACAATTGTATGTAAGGTGGGTTATTAGATAAGATTAAGGTTGACCATGTCAATTATATGACTTTACCGCTTGACCATTTTTCCTTTAGTAGTTGTAAACTAGTATTTCATGTGAGAAGGTATGAAGTGGATTTTGAGATATAATAGTGATGTCATATAAGGGATTGTGATTATAGGTAATAGTTAAATAAAATGAGTATTTGGAGTTGTTTTCCCAATTTGATGGACTGGTACATTATGTTGCATGCTTTGCTTTATTAGTGGTAGATGTTTGATGCTAGACTATAGAATTGGATTTTCGATGTAGAATGTGGTGGTAAGAATAGTAGCTTAAGATTAATGAAGTATGTTTTACGGGGATGAATTAGTAGGCTTGAAGTGATTTTTTTAAAAAGCCTAGGTAGATAATTGATGAAAGGTTTAAGTGAAAATTATAAGGTATATATGTATATGAGAACGAGTGTTAAAATAATGACTTATGGGTGAGTCATTTTGTGGATAAAGGTGTAAGTATATAAGAATAAGTTCCCCTCCCCCTCCCCCCCTCCCCCCCGATAGTATGACGTTAGGTAGGATTTTATGATATGAATTATTCGATTAACGATCATATGTAAGAAAATTAAGTAGTTGAGAGTGGAGTTTTATCTGATAAGAAGCAAGGAAGTGTACGCTCAGGAGACTTCATGTTGTAGGTTGATGACAGTAGAGCATATCAAAAGTTAAGAGTAGCATTCTTAGAAATCAATGACTTTAGAGATTACTTAGAAAGGGGAAGTTTAGCTTTTATGTGTAAATGTATTTTACATACCAGGGTTGTGTTCTAAATTATAGTATGGAGGAGTCTGGTGAGTTGTTGTATGGTATTCGTTAGAGTTTAATTGAGGAAATATTGGTACAATATGAGCATTGGGTATGGTTTTACAAAGTTTGTTAAGTTGTAAGTTATGTGATTAAATGTGTAATGCGAGTTTTCTAAGTAGTTGAAGATAGAGTGTTAAGTGTTTAGAAGTGGGGATATCCATGCCCATAATAATGTTAGTCATGAGTTGATGACTTTGGGGTTAGAGGAAGTTGATTAGTATCCGTAAGGGTGGATGTCCCAAAAGAAATTTAGTGTCTTTATGTAAATTATTGAGAGGAGTTGTATTCATGTATATATTGATATCCCTTGGTGATAAGAAGTGTGAATGCGTACACTCATAAGAGTGGGGGTTGTAGAGTGATGGCTATAATTGTTAGCAAAAGTTAAGAGTAACATCTACAGAAAATCAAGGCCATCGGGGTATAGATCATTAGGGAGAGTTAGAGCTTAAGTATATGGTGATGTCTCTTTTATGTTGAGAGTTATGACTTCGATCAAAAGAGAAGATGAGGAATTAGGTTAGTTCCTCAAATTTTCTCAGTGTGGCGAGTTGGGGAAGAGTCATGATGAACCTACTCCTATTCAAGCATGTTCCTCTTGCTTCAATCTAAAAGGCCACTCTGCTAATGCCTTACGTTATGTAGCCAAGTCCTACCTATATCTAAGGTTTGAGCACTCGGTGTAATTCATCACATATCCTGACATCCAAACAAGAAGAAATAATGTCCCTCGGTGATCCAATATTCTAAGCATCCAAGCTCTATGTGACGTTGCTCATGATTGATAAATTTGTATCCCAAATCATTATTGGCTCTAAGAAACTATGTTTTTCATATGTTGGCGATTCATTTTATGTTGGGATTAGTGAAAATGATAAAGTTGTGCGAACTCATGACTAATTCAATTCTGACAATGGGAAGCGATAGCTCCAAGTAGATGTCCTTGCCAAATTTGTCGACTTCATGAACTCCACACTCATGTTATAAGACTCATAATGTAAGCTCTCATGTTTCTCACTATGGTTGTCCTAAGAACTCATCCCATGTTGAAATTGTGCCAAAACGACTCTTCACTTCTGATCCAAAGACTTGATATATTAAATACTCTGTGCTTGTATCATATCTTCAACTCTGTCCCACCTTGAGTATGGAAATCAGTATATGTTATAACCAAATAGCGTTAATCCGTTTCATGATGCTCTTGCTCAGGTCCTTCAATGACCCTCTTTATGCTAGTATAATGGTGGTTGTGGATGCGTAGAAATGTGTTAGGTGGTGGTGTAGATGATCTTGAAGGTGAAGATTTTGATGTGGTTTCAAGCTAAGGTTATATCTGAAGGGAAAAAAGGCGATGAACTTTTATTGTGTGAAATAACTACAAAGGACAAATATGACGGAAATAGTTTTGAGAGTGATTGAAGATGCTCATCTTAGTAGGGAGATCCATATAGTGGTTGTAGTAATGGTTAGGCTTGAATGTTCTGAATGATGAAAACACAAACCTATGTGCCATGTGGTTAGTATTCTTTGAATTAATACTTGAGATTATTGGATTACAGTGATGAGGTGAGGTGATTCCTTAATGTGATGTAGGTGCAGGGCCCTGTAGTTTAAGTTATCCCCTCTCTCCTCTAAGTTAGGCTTGAACATAGAAGTATTATACGGAGGGACACAAATTCTTATGGTTAGATGCATTACGGGAGAATTTTAAGTTGGGAATGATGAAGTATGTTGATTAATGTCAAAGTATAGATAAGAGGAGTTGCTATGTTTAAGTCTTTTCGTTGTATTTTATAAGATGGAAATTGCTAATACTACTGTATTCCACGAGAATCTTATCTCATGTCTTGTACTAATGTTAATTAGGCCGAGGACTCATAGAAAAAGTTATGTTTTGCAATGTTTTGATCATGTGCCATAAAATACATGCCAAGATCATGTTGATGTCAAGTTTTGTTGTCTCAAGTTTCGTGCTTACTCATTTCCCTAGGGGTTATCATGAAGATAGTGTGATGCCTTTACAAATTTTTGTTGAGTAAAAATGTTCAAACCAATGTTACGTTATTTATTCTACACTCTTAAATAGAAAAAATTGCATGAAATTAAGAATTTTGACATGACCACCTTTGTTTAATGAATCGTTGATAAAGAGAATTGCTTGCATGGTTTCACATGAGTTTTAAAGATTCAGTTTCTTTAAAAGAATTGTTGATATGGTTGTCCTGAATTCAATGATTTGAGAATAGAGACATAATTTGCTATAAATGGTTCAGGGAATGTTACTTTCAAGTCAATGGTATGACGATACCATGTAAATATATGCCATAACTGAACTAGAGTCTTCAGAGTTTGATTTTTAAATACTGCATGTAGTAAAGAATAAAAAAAGGGCTTAAAGAGGGTTATGTGGTTACCCGAAGAGGGTATGAGTCAATCGAATCATAGCATAAAACCATATTTTACTAATACGGGTATGTTACTTTTGTACGTTGGCGACGTCCCTGTAGTGTAGTAGAGATTCAGAGACTCCGATCCCTGTGGTAAACTTGGGTTGGAGGCTTGACTGCCGAGTTAACAGCAGATTCCATATAGCCCGTGGAATTACAGAATTGTAGGGCATACCACCTAGCATAAAATTAAAACAAAGAGTATGTCACAGAGTTCAGATAGTTTTATAGAGTCTTTTAACCACGCCCATGTGACTTTTACTATGTGACATATTTATGAACCTTTTTTAAATTTTTCTTATGTATGTTTCATATCAAATATTATTTTGGGTTTGCTCTACATACCAGTAAAACTATATTTACCCCTGCCTCTCAGGGTCTGAGGCTCAATCTAGCGGTCCGACTAAGCAGTAGATCTTTCCAGACAGAAGTGCAGAGTTCAGTTGGTGATCCTTCTATGTTTCAGAAGGCCTATTTAATTTCAAACATATATTTATAGTTTTGGTCTACTGGGGGGCCTTGTCCCAGTTTTCATACATCTTTGTTTCATATGTAGTAGAGGTTTCACAGATGGAGTCAGATATTATTTTATATGTTGTTGAATTGCAGTCCTTAACATTTTGTTAATTTTAAAGCATGAACATGATCCCATACTCAGTTATATTTTTGTATTTCTTTTCTGTATATGAATGGCGTATATGATTACAAGTTAGATGGGCGGTTGGGCCTTCATGGTTTTGATTGTTCGTCATGACCAGGGCTTCGGTTCGGTCGTGAAAAATATTTGGCACTAAAATCCTTAAAATCAGGTTCAAATGAAGAGGACATTGATGTTGCCTACATGGAAAAAAGAATTATTAGAACCATGAGTAAAGGAGACCAGTTCCAAAGAAATGAAGGTAACAACAAAAAATGTGTCACCATAGACGAGTGTCATAAATGTGAAAGTCCTAAGCATTTCATCAAGGACTGTCCCATGCACAAAATGGATCATCACAATTACCCCAAGGCTGCAGGTGACAAAGGAAAGATCAGGAACTAGGTCCCTGACAATTCAAGAAGGAAGGTTGTAGCTGATTATGCAGTAAAGCAAGCTCTGGAAGCATGGGAAGATTCTTCCAGTGATTCAAGTAATGATGAAAAGATTGCAGATTTCTCTATGCTAGTAGTAGAAGAAGGTTCAGTTATCTATGATTCCTTTTCTGCAGTCAACGTAAAAAGTAAAAGATGAAATATAAAAGAAGGTAACCTTACTCAACCTTAAGGAGAATCGAGATAATTACACTACTAGGAAGATAAAAAGGCTTGCGAGTGTGTTGATGGACAATGTATGTGAACTAACTACCAAAAAATGCCTTAGAAGAAAAAGTAGAGAATCAAGAGCATGAGCTGATTGCTTTAACGCTCAAAATTTCTAAAACAAAAGAATTGTTCACAAAGATGAACTCTAAAATTTGTATCTAATGGGTAGTCTAAAGAAAGTAAATGGTGTTGATGGTAAAGGGAATAAGACAGTCTCCAGGCTTACGATTTATCTTTAGGAAGAATTAAAAGCTTCATAAAAACACCTTATATCAGCACTTCATAGGAATGAAGAATTAGAGAGGGACTTGGTCCACCTTAAATAAGAATTGAATAGGTCTCTTAAGTGGATAAAACACCTAGAATTTTGACCCTTTACAAAACTTTATAATTTGATATCACTAGGGTAGGTACGACAATGTCATTCAGTTGTACCCTTAGATATAAGTTGTATCCTCCTCCCCTATCCAACTCATACCTTGACTAGCATTATAGGGTAGTACATTGTCTCCTATATGACATGACTACCCCTCAATAGTAACCAATGCATACGAGTCATACCCAACTCAATCATATAGAGTGAAGCCTTAACTCTAGTAGACTATTTTTGTACGAGTTGTGCATATGATTAGGGAATGATTTCTACACTTTGTATATGAATCAAGGGTTTCCACTCATACCCTAACCAATGTAGAAGTCCTAGAAGGATCCTAGGGTTTGATTTTTGGTACCACTTGTACCCTAGGGTATGATTCACTAGTAAGTCGTATGGGGGAGTCATACCCCTTGACGAGGTCAATTTTTAGTGTTTAACTAAGGGCCTTGTGGTCATTTACCTTGCATAAAACCCTAAGCTCTCTAACTATATAAATTTGTATGGACTCCTAAAAATCTATTTTGGATGAATCAAACACCCTAAAAGACTCTCTCAAACTCATCTTTTGAAGATTGGAGGCTAGGGTTTCAAGGGCGACTTTCAAGAGGATAAATGAAGTCAAGTTCTGGGTGATTCAACTTTTTTAATGCATGTACCTCTTCCCCTATACTAAATAACTCCAAACCAATATATTTTCAACTTGGATTAGTAAGGGTACATGGTGGTTCTTAAATCAAATAAAAAGTGTTTGTTTCCTAAAGATGTATAGTGTTCATTCTTATTTAGACTTATGCTTATATGTGTTATTGATGATGATTCACATATGTAGGTTCTTGTTGTATGTAGTTTAAAATTAGGTCCTTCAATAACTCTAATCTTGATGATATCTACCATAGAAATCTTGTTGAAGATATGCACCTAAGGTGTTTGTGATAATGTCTAAGTGAATTGTCTAGTAAATTATTGATGGTATGTAGAACTAGGGAAATGGCACAATGAGCATGAATGGTTGATAAATGTTATGTTAAAGGTATTATGAGCCATGTATTATGTGATGATGACCTTGTTGAGTCAATGACTAATAAGGGGCTGAAGTCCCTTCATATAAAGATGAAATTGAACTGCGTATTATACTAAAGTATGATGAGAATATGGTATAATAGTGAAAATGAAATGTGAATAGTTTGTGATGGTCATGATGACCATAACTTGGATTGTCTGATGAATTAAATGAAGGAATTGGCCTATTAAAATGGTTCAATAAAGGCTCCCTTGAGGACCATTTGGTCATGAATAGTGTTGATTAGGTTAAATGGTTAAAATCCTTAAGTGCTGTATGAGTTGAATGTTGATGCATGGTAAAAGAGGTAAAATTCCCAATATTGACTAAAGATGGTTGAGGTGGCTTGTGGTTAGAGTCCCTTGCCTTATGAAATGGCTTGAGTTTAGAGTCCCTTGCTCAATAAAATCGCTTGTGTTTAAAGTCCCTTGCGCAATGAGATATCTTGAGGTTAGAGAACCTCACTGAATGAAATGTCTTGTGATTAGAGTCTAAGTATGGCATGATGTTAGAGTCCCTTGAAAAAGGTGTAAGGATGAGGTTAAAGTCCCATGATTAATTGGATGTGTGTATATGGTTAGAGTCCCTTATTTGAATGATTATGTATGTGGTTAAAGCCCTTAGATAATGAATGTGAGATCATGGTTGAAGTCCCAGTCTAATGATATATGAACGTGGTTAAACTCCTATGCTCAATGATAATTACTTAGTCTATAAGTTAGAGGGTCGGAGACCCCACTACACGCCTAATGAATGAATGTTTGGGAATGTTGTTAAGGCTTGATCTATTGTTGGCATATGATATACCTATATGTAAGGATAAGGAATTGAAGATAATTGAATATGATATAATGATTTGATGTTGAATGATGATGCTATTTTATCATTATCTTTTAGTTACATGCTAGTGTTCCAACCGCTAACTGTCTCTGAATGCTATATCCCCATGCGACATATGGGTCAGAGCATCTTCTTCTCTTCCTGTATAGTGATTAGATGATTTGAAGTGGCTCATGCATTGACTTTGGAGAGGTGATCTTCTTTTCTTCGGAAGGCATTCATCCTTGATATCCTATATTTAGACTTAGTTTATCTTTGGCTTGGTTTGGCTAATGTCTGGGACTTGCCTCAGCATATACATTTCTAAACTTTGGCTTGTATAGAGGTATTATGGATGACTAGGGACTTGGGTGTAATGGATAGTCTAATTAACCCACTGAAGTGCTTAGACTTGTTTAAGTTATTACTTATGATATTTTTCTACTAACCTATTATATGGTCATACTCTTCCAACCTTGGTGGTTTATATTGATGGTTTGGTTGGGTTATTTGGGCGACTTTTGGTTCATGTGACCTTGAGGTGCCCATACGACATGACCCAAATTTAGGTCATGTTGGTGGACTACTTCCTTACTAATCCTTTCTTATTTATCAATCAAGGTGCTAATGATGGTAGAGGTCTGGGATACTATAAAATGTTCTAGACTGGTAAGTATAAAGGAAAGTTTGCTCATGATGATAGAAGCAAAGGGCAAGTGATATAAGAAAAGGGCACAAGCTCTTATGCACTCACTACGGAAGAGATGGACATATGAAAGAAAGAAGTTAGCACTAGATTAAGGAAGAATAAAGGAACATTGAATACATTCAACAGGAGAGTGCACATCCTAAGGGATTCAAGTGTAAAACAGGATTGAAGAGGAAGTATCTCTGCCTAGGTAGACTAAGAAGAAGCTGATCACTCCACTGTCCTACTATTGGGAACTCAGACTCAAGTGGGTTCCCAAATCTGAAAAGTGATCATAATTCTAAGCATGAGAAGGGGACTGTAGTCAGGAGTAGTTTGTTGATTGAAAGGTTTCAAAGCAGAATGATGGAAGGTTGACTATGTTCTCTCTCTCAAGACACTTAGGTGAAAGTGTTTTGTTGTGAAAAAATAAGTTCAAGGACCTAGTCCTTGGATTATGAAATCTAATATTCAACAAGAAGGTATGTGAAGCTTGTGTTCAAAAGAAAGTCCTAAAATGCCCTCCAGATTTGATGAATGAAAAATGACAGGAGAATGAACGAAAAAAGAATTTTGTAGGTAGATGAAATAAGTGCATGTAGTTCCTGATTAGTTAGGAAAATTATTGTTCTTAGATAATGCTAAAAATAATGAGGAAAAGGATTAAAAAAATACAGATAAGTCATGATTCCCAAGGACCTTGTCCCTATGAAATTCATCTCAGAAGGAGAAGCTTCAGTAGCCTGAATTAAGTAAAGTCTGGGACTTGGTCCCCAGACCTGCTTTGGGAACAAGTTTTGAGAAAACGGGGAGTGTGAAAAGATTAAAGCATTATACTGACTTAACCTGATATGTGAATCAATGTCTCTCCAAACAATTAGCTAAGGTAAGAAGACAGGTATCCTTGATAAAGTGGGTGCATATTAGTCTTACTCAGTACCATACCCTTGTAGGTTTACTCCTATGGGAACAACTTTCAAAATGGACAAATTTGAAGATTCACTTAAAAAAGTGGGGGACCCAATCTCATCTCCTAGGTTAGTATCACTACAGTATACTTTAATAATCATAAATTATTGTTTGAGAAGGCCATGTGTTTTTCCTTCCCTAATAAAAGTTGTCAATTCCTTTACAAAATAAAGAGTCACTCTTATTAAAACTAGACATGTCATTCCAAAAGGAACATATTTTAATTACAACAATCACCTTTATCAAATGTCTAAATCATGCTATTTCCCATTCTTAGTCTCAACTCATCACTCTTTGCCTCCTCTAAACCAAATTGGTCCTTCTCATTCCCTTTCACTCACAAAATAAAACTAAATCTGCCCTCATTAAATACCTTGATCCTTTAGCATCAAAATCCATAAAAACTTTACCTTAGGTCCTCTAAGTCAAAGTCTGGTAAGCTTGTTGTAATGAGGTGGAAACTCATTGTTGTTAAAAATATGAAAGCCTTTGATGGACCTGGTCCCAAAAAGAGAAAAGTTGTGGAAAAAAAAGGCAAGAAATTAGACTAAAGGAAAAGATGAAGGATGTGGGTAGTTAAGGAAGGAATGAAATATTTATATTTTAGAAGATACTGTTATAAAGAACCCTTGATCATAAGAAAGGTGAGAAGCTTGGAATGTTGGGGTTGGTAGAATATGCCAGGCATCAAGGATCGACATCTTTATTTGAGGGAATAGAACCTATGTTCTATGAAAAGGAGATAAGGAAATTTTATTACACCATCGAGTTCTTTGAAGATGGGGCAAGTCTAAATGCCTAGGTACAAAGGAAGCCTATAAATTTATAAAATGGATACATAAAGGGCAAAGTTAAATGAGTGTCTATAGCATTATAGTTGCTAGCTGATCAAGAGAAGTTGGGAATGAAAATGAAGGAATTAAAGATCAATGTTGAACAGAAAAGATGTTGAATTAGTGAACTTAAATTTCCAACTAATGAACTTACATCTGGAAATCCAAAACTTCACAAAAGAGTGGCCGAACTTAATGCTGAAGTGAAGGACCTTACCAAATAGCTATTGGATGCTCATATTGCTGAAAATACCAGAATGGAGTTACTTCTTAAGTCCTTTACCTAAGTATCCCTCTACTTGAACTCTGTTATCCTTATTCCCTCATCAACCTTGTGTCAATTACATATCTTAGTTCTCATTATGGCTTTTAAAGACAGTTATCTTATGATAATTATTTTATCCTGTTGTAATGGTACTTACTATTATGAGTGAATGAATCTTTATTTTGTGTATCTAATTTGTCTCCTTACATTGAAGTTGTTCTACATGTTAGTGTTGTCCCTGTGGCTATAAGTTAACTAATTTGTGCTTATCTTCACTATTGATTTACTGTTAATTCTTTTCAATGATGCCAAAAGGGGGAATACTGAGTTCATATAGTAGGGACCAGACACTAGGTAAATTGAGATGCAGATCTGAAGAGAGATATTAACAAGGGATAGTGTGTAAATGCAAAGGCACCAAATAAAATAAAGGTGCACAATGATAGGGGATATTTTTTCTGCAAAATAACAAGTGACCACGTCCTTGTGTTGCATTATACAGGAAGCATTATGATTGGGGGAGCATTCATCCTTATGTGGTAATCATTCGTATTAAATATAATAAATGTCCACTGATGCTCAATATTGCATGATTTAGTTGGTCTTCATAAAAAAGGGAGAAATTGTTTTATGTAGTTTTTATGATGAATAGCTAAACTACAAGGGACCAGGTCCCTGGACATGCAAAGTACTGTACAACTGGCACACTGTATCTTTGCATAATTTTTTCCTCTTCTGTAATAAACTTGCAGGTGATATTTTGTACTGACTTGGATAGTTGGTCTAATGATATTCCATCCCTCATCATCACACAGCTATAAAAGAAAATAGATGCCTCTTCAATAATTAGTTTTTGCCAATTCTATATAGAGAGAAGTGAGGCAGCACAAACTCTATTTCAAGATTACTCAAGCATTGCTCATGATCTTAACTTTGTACTTTTCTTAAAGAGTGTGTGAGTGTTTATTTGTAAAAGAATTACTCAAAGATATAAGATTCATGACTGGTTTTCTCATTGAGAGTGCTACTTAGGTAGATTTTCCTAAGCTTGAGACTAATTAAAGTTAATCAGTGTTGAGAGAGTCCTTGGTAGAGTTACCAAGATGAGTTGGTAGTGGAGTTACTGCTAGCACAAGGAGATGAGAGTTAGGTTGAAATCTATAATCAGGAGGTTAATTATAGTAGATTTCATTGGTTCTTGTGAGGGAAAGTCATGGTTTTTTACCCTGGGTTTCCATGTAAAATCCTTGTATCTTTTACTCTTTCTGTACTATCTTATTTATTTTCACTCTATTATTTGATTGATTCTGATGGACCTAGTCCTTTACTGTGTTTAGCAACCTCAAAGGGTTTGATCACGAGTCATCACCCACTACAGCGGCAGGTGCTGCTATAGCGACAAAAGTCACATATTCAATCAAATTTTCTTTCAAAATAGTTTATTTTTTTGAAATTCATTTTAGGGAAAGGGGAGTAGTTTGTGCGATCTTGACTAGATTTTTATTGTTTTCCTTCATAAAGGAAACAAATTAATACTCGTTAACTTATAATTAATAATTAACCCTTAGATTGCTAATTTATGGAGTTCAAAAAAGCATATTAAGGCTGAATTTGATTATTTTCTGGTGCAAGGGAGGAAATTATGTAATTAGTTAATGGATTTTGATTATTAGCGACTAATTTAACCTAGCATTTCATTAATTCACTAATTAATCTATGGAGTTAGTAGTTTTAGGTGAATTATAGTAGAAAAGCCCTAAATAGGAAATGAATGATGATAAACTTGAATTTATGAGTTGGTGTGAGTTATAATTCCCAACATGGTAGGCTATTTCATTAATTATGTGTTTATATGCTTTTTTTAGACCAAGAGAAAGAAAAAATTTCATAGAAAGGCAAAGCTCTAATTTAGAGAAGCTGTGCAAACTCGGTTCGAGGTAGGTGATGTTATTGTAGTTTAACTCAATTTGTTCTATATGTCCATGTTAACTACTTTTCAGTGTGGCCTTGTTAGTGCATGTTTTTTGGTATGGTGAATGCAAATAATTTTATTTAATTATATCCTATATTAGAGAAGGTTAGTGTATTACCTGGTCTTCCTTGATGCCCCGATTCGTGTAGCTAGCATTCACTGGGACCCTTTCAGCAGGGTGTGATTTGGACCCATATAGCCTGTGGGTATAGATAACAATTGGAGCTTTATAATCTAGGTTAATGTTTTAACTCTCATGCTAAACCTTGATCCTTATACTGGCATACTTTATATATATATATATGTATGTATATATGTATGTATGTATATGATTGTGTGTATATGGTTTTGGAATAATTGATCATGGCATTATTTTATCCCTTTCCTGAGTTACAAGATTGTGCTCACCCTACTAACCATCCCCGAATGTTGTATCCCCACTCAATGCAGGGTCTGGAGATATTTTTTTTCCTTGTATAGTGATAGGTAATTCTGGCTCGTTTGTTGGTCTATCTTGAAGTGGTGAGCTTCCATTCCTCGAAAGGCCCTCATTTCATGTTCTTGTTTCATTCATTATGTTTAAGACTATTTGTTTTGGACTCACTCTGGCTATGGTCAGGGGCATTTCCCGACTTAGGTTGTTCTTGGTTATTAGACACTTTGTAGATTACTGTGGATTGGGATGGTTGTTGAAATTTTTAGGTTCCTTTCTGAGCTAGTTTCTTAACTATCTTGTTATATGTTTGGAGCTCATCTCTATCTTGTTATATGTTCAGAACTCATCCACTAATTGTTATATTGTGTTCTGGTTGGTTAGGCTAATGGGGGTGCTCTCTTGTCTTTAGCAGACTTGAGATACACATCACAACTAGGCCCTAGCTTGGGTCATGAA
Source organism: Capsicum baccatum var. pendulum (assembly GCA_030864225.1). NCBI lineage: Eukaryota > Viridiplantae > Streptophyta > Magnoliopsida > Solanales > Solanaceae > Capsicum > Capsicum baccatum. The sequence goes on from CM061552.1 coordinate 152,868,475, forward strand.
AAGTTTGGTATCAGAGCCTAGGTTAATGGTCAGTGAGTGTCCACAAAGCCATGTCAAGTAAAGTTTTTTTTATGGGTGTATAGCGCGCCACACTTATAAGGAAGAGTCTATGAGGCATTTAGGAATGCTTCCCTTTCTTGTGATCTAATTTTTGGGCTATAGAGTCTAAGGTCTTAAAATATCCTCTAATCTCCATTAGTTCACATTTCAAATTATGCCTTCTTGAAGATCTAATACTTATGGAAACTCCTCTATCCTACCTGAGGACAATGTGGATGAAACTTATTTTTGTCACGACTCGAGGCTACCCCCTGGTCGCGACACGATGCTTAAGATCACAAGGGCCCCCAAGCTAATTCACATACTAGTACCTACTGAAACCGTTGATTAAAATGGATACTGAAATAGCATGCGCATAAGATAAAGTGATGCAACATGATGCAAAAATAGAATATTGATCTAAAAATAAATAACATATGTCAGGACAACTGATAACATCTGAAAAATAAACTGACTCTCTGAACATCTATAAGCCACTAACATGATGAGTTGATGTGACAGGCTCCCAACTAACTCCGACTGACTGACATAAAAATAGTTGTTGTAAATGAGTTAAGTAAAAATATCACCCTCGATAGAAAAGGACTCACCACTTTTGTGTTGGGAGGATGCTAATCTGTCTAAGGATTCTCAGTGAACTGCGCATCCAAACCTATGTTATAAGACAACATAGCACAAGAAAAGTATGTGATTAGTACTTTGAATGTACTGGTATATATGTCCAAGACTACTTAAATACTTGTGAAATCTAAACATATAAAACTGAGAATGTAAGACCAATGTAGTATATACTGATATGATCTGAAAAAATATTATCCCAATAACTGAAATAATCTATAAAACTAATAGAATAAATACTGAAATCTGTCTACCTGGTCAAGAAAACTTAAACTAGGATGAACTAAGTACTGACTGAAGTTGTGGTAGTTATCATGTAATAGACATAAACTATGTGAGCTAGTAAATTCCAACGTCTGACCCACATTGAGGAGGGTTGTTCTATCCTTGCCATCGGAGTAGAACCTGAACTGGAGTGATCACTAAACTAAACCCATATTGGTCAAAGGGAAATTATCTCTGGCAAGGCCCCTAAACCTACGGTGGAACGTAGTTTCTGGGAAGTAGGATTCATTGAACCCACACTTTTCTCTTAGTGCTAAGTCCTACTTCTAATTAAAAAAACAGTGAAATACTAACTGTTGCTTACACTGGTAACTAATTTGCTCAAATTAGGTATTTTAAAACTGACAGTGCATACCTAATCTAAAGAAATCACAAACATATAAAACTGATAATTTTACCATGAAATAATACTCGGTATAACAATAAAAACAAGAGTCGGCTAACTTATTACTTGAAAAATCTGAAAGGTAAGTAAACATGAAGGTATCGGGTGTTCATAATCTGCCAGCACTGAATGATTATAAAATTTGATAACCATACTTAAAACAGTGATATAAAGTCACAATTCAAGGACCCAAAACATGAGACATTTTAATAGCTTGATAAATCACATGAACTTAAAAATGGGAATGAGTTGACCTTGGGAAAATATCATGTTTATACAGTTCAAAGCATAATTTGAGAATTTGACATTATCTTGACTAATCATGACATGGGGTTTTGGAACTTCAAGCATATAAGAGCATGATTCGTATGGGATCAAACTATTAGCATGGCTTGAATGTAAAACTAATGAGAAAACATGGATGAATTTCTTGATTTACATTAAAATTTATCATAAATTACTGTGTAATCCATACTTGATCCAAAAAGAGGGTTTTGGGCTCAATGGGTGAAAGGAACCAATTGATGAATGATAACGCTTAACTTACACGTCAATTGAAGTGCAAGGTATCATCGTCAACATATTTACCCAATTTTAGAGTCGGGGTCTAATCCACGAGGAACAATGTGATTGGCTATCAAATTAATTAAGAATAATAGATACAATGTAAATTCAAGCCAATAGTACAAAATGATAAAAGTGCTTCTTTTTGGATTTTTCAAGTATAAATTTGGGGCTATGAATAATTAGAGTTTTAACACTTAGGCACGGATCTTGGGATTATGCATTACTAAGGGAATGACATGTGGGTGTGAATAATCAACATCAATTTAGTAAATCAAATATGGTTCGATGCAGTTATAGATTTTGATGCTAGTCTTTCAACAAAACACGAAACTTTCACCCATTGATTCTTTTGAATACATAACGGATTTGTTTAGTATTTGATAACCAAAACTCAATTTCGGCGTCCGTATTTCTAGGATAATTCCCATCACAATCACCCTTATTTCTAAGATAGTGAAAATATAGCAAACTATATACATATTTGTCTATCATTGCTTTGGTATCCACATCCCTATTTCAAGGATGATATGGATTCTTAAAGTTCACCCAAAACCTTTCTTTCGAAGATGGACTTGAGCTTTCTAGAATTTAGAGCTTTCACTGATCAAACCTATATGGTTATTTGGGACTTTCACCCATAAATCCCAACCAAGTTAGCATAGCAATGATAAAACCCATAAGTATGAATTACTAAATAGAGGCTAACAATAACAACCCTCATACACTTTAACCCCTATTCACACATAACCCCAAGAGAGTGATCTAGCTACACATAAGATAAATAAGTAAAGATATAACCATTATCTCCATTGAAATGATTTATTTAAGCTTAAGTGAATGTTACTTCAAACATTTCATGCCCATAAATCAATAATTGAAGTGAGCTATTCCTCATCTTGAAAAGTCTCCAGTGTATTCTTCACCCAAAATTTATACAATATTTTCTTCTCCAACTATGGAGGCTATGAACTCAAGAGCTAAACCTCAAAATTGCAGAAGATGGAATAATATGAATAATTATAGGGTCTAAGTCTTATTGTCAAAATTTGGATCAGCCACGTGCATTTCCAAGTTTGACCTTGGGCTACATTCTTTCGCTAGGCTACGATTCGCGGGTCTGACCGCGATCGCAGCCACGTGATCGTGGTTATCTTCTATGGCCATGGTTGCTTGACTTCTGCTTGACTGCCACAATCACAGTCATCAAACCGCAACCATGGTAAATGAGGCCAGCTTCTTCTTCAACTTTCAACTGCACTTTTTTGCTCCCTTTTAATTATTTTCAGCTCCAATCCACATCTTTTGATCTTATAAATTATATACCTACAAATTATGGATATAAGTGCATTTAATCATAATTTTGTCTCTTTTTTCATTCAAAACAAGGTAATGTACATGAATGATAAGTGCAACTGGGTGGTAATATTACCACTCATCAATACCCCAAACTTAAAGCTTTTGCTTTTCCTCAAGCAACACTTCCTCTCATCATGAGACACAATTCTCTATGCCTAAACTTTATGCCTTAAAGATCACAATGACCTTAACTTTAGTCATCACCACAGGTAACTCATTACAAATATGCTAGGCTAGCTTTACTACACCCCTCGTTATAAATTGCAATATTTAATGATGCATAAGACTTTAAAGAGCAACCAAGCAACAAGAACTAATACTCTAGAAGTGGCTTCTTTCTGGCCACAACTACAATATACTATATTTGCCTCCTTGTTAGGGAGGTGACACAATCACCCACATCAACTTGTTTATATGCCAACCTCACAAGAAAGAGAATTCCACACACCAAACTACCAAATATGAAACAAGGAATTTTAAGTGCAAAAACTCTCTCCTTAACAAAAGAAATCCCTATGCAACAAGTTTCATACCATAGGCTTGCCCCAATTTTACATCGCCACTACCAAAACAACATCAACAGAAATATTTGACACACAACACCAAAACAATACAAATATGGATGCACCCCAAACTAAAAAAATGTTGTGTCCTTACTGAATATGTAAGAAAACATAAGTAAAAAAGGTCTCCCTGAATATGCATCAAGATCTATCCTCTCCCGCTAACTCTACACCATCACCCTCAGCGTCATCAGTATCCCAATTAGTAGGGGTGTCATTCTCACTGTCTATCCTAGGTGAAGGTAGTCGATGGTTAGGATTAAGCACCTTGGAGATGCCCTTTACCCCCTTTCACAATTTCTTAAAGAATTTATCTCGCTTATTCTCTCTCATCACAATTTTCTCATATGAATACCTGAGGTCCCTATATGATGTAACTAAGGATGAATAAGCTCTCTCTAAATGGGCAATAGCAGCTCCCTATTTCTTTTATTCCTCTCTGTATTTCTCATAGTCTAACTGAGCTACACACGAGTAGCGAGCAGTGGAGGATTCTCCCGATCCATGAAGTAGTCTAGATAGTAATTCTCGTATCACCTATATCTGACCAGATATGTCATCAAAGGTGGTGGCTGATGAGGGTCCATAAGAGTCTGTATCCTCTTGGACTAATTTGGTCGAGTCCATCTTTCACTTTTTGATTTAACCTGAGGTACCCTCAGCTCTAAATTTTAGTTAGAAGATTTGGGGAAAAGTGGGAACCCAAGTATCTATAGCATAATTCTCCACTTGTTCTCTCCTTCATAGCTCTATGATAAGGGAAGGGAGAATAAGATATGTACCTCCATGATTTCTAAAGTACCTCCATTCAAAATGAACAATTTTTCCTATAGTTAGGGCGATGCCAGAGAGAAAACAATCCATCATTCGAGCTTGCATGTCTGTGCCAATGGTCATGTGAGTGCACCATTATGAGTGCACGATGATACTCAATTATAGACGATATTCAGCAAAAACCTAGCCTCATCTATAAAATCATTCATCAGAATATTTCTCTTAGTGGTAGCCTATGGAACCTCTTTGCCAGAACATAAAATATCTGCCGTCCAAGTCCCTGGCGCACATGATTTTGTATGAAACTGCTCTATGTCAGCATGTGGGAGCCTATATACCTCATTGATCTGCTCTGTCCCAAAGTTCACTTGTCTTTCATTAATAGTCATTATCGGGTTTGTGAAAGAATCTTTGACAATATTAGCATAGAATTAATGTACCCAATTCTCATTATTAACACAAGGGTTTGGGCCAAAACACATCCACCCGATCTGGTTAAGTTTTGCATGAAAACTTGGGAATTTTTCCTCTATTTCATCTAAGTTGATACCCCTTTCAGGGAGAAACTTAGTTCTATGCAACTTTATATTGTAGAAGTTCTTACATTGTAGGGTCATAAATCTGTTGTTGTCAAATTCTTCCATCTCTGGCATGGCTTAGTACTTTTCAGCAATGCAACTCAAACCAACATTAGTATTGTCATACCAAAAATATGCTAGATCAAATAGATAAGCTTATACGGTAGTGTTATGGAAACTTTTGGGGGAAACAAAGGGTTCATAAAAATTTTGATGTCTGCCAAAAACTACTCTCAGGTATGGCGATCACAGAGCATTGATCGCGACTGGAGTGTTGCGATCACGATTATCAAAACTGTGATTGTGGTACTTAAGACCATGTTTGTCAGTTTCTGTACATTATTTGAAATGTAATTTTACCCCAATACTATGTTTCAACCAGGAATGACAATATTATAAATAATGAATTAAAGCCTAGAATGTGTAATTATAGCCCCAAACTTGAAAGAATTCAAATTAAACTCTGTGGGGAATTAAATCAAACACATGGTATACACGATCACTTCAACCATTTAAAGATTAAGTTTAGGTACTCAAGACTTCCCTATTATCGTGTACACCAACTACAATAGCTAACTATATCAATAATTACTACTAAGCATGTATTTAGCAATGAAAACACTATTTTAGGCCTTTCTCTATACTACAAGTTCTAAGCATCCAATTATATCAATACCAATGAAATTGAGACAACTTACCAAATTAGTTGATGCAAGGGATGAATTTACACTTGGATATGCAATGTAATGCCAAAAATTAAAGAGAAATTTGAGAGAAATTGGAAGAGGAGTGTTGGGATAAAGTGGCATTCGGATGGTCATCTAAACTAATTTGACTACAATCGTAGTTATGCAGCCTCCACGATCTTGATAGAACAGACCATGGTCACGGTAACTGAGACAAAATAATTGGGTTTCATGCACTTCTTGTTCAGTCCAAATTGCCAATTTCACATGTTCCTTTTTCAAATTAAATGAAAATTCCTCTTAGCACCAACATTTCATGGATTATGCATGCATAATAACAAAAATGAAATCTACTCTACATTCATAAATCAAAAGGATATGTGCCACTTTTTGTGGCGTGATAGGTTGCCTCCCATCGAGCAATTAGTTTAACATCATGGCACGATGCCTCTACTGCTTGTTTTTAGTTTTTCAATTAGAGGGTTTAAATCTCCATCCCATCTTTCGTTCGATATGCAATAAGCAGCAGGGGGACAAAAGATTTAAATATTCCAACATGAAACTTGGAAGAGATGAGGAAATGAAAGTAAGCTTCGATCTCCCTATTTTGAAGACTTCAATCCTTTACCCAACTTCACATCAAACTTTTGGATTGTCTCTATGGGTAAAGGTTCGCACATCAATAGGCCACTCTTTGTGTATCTGCGGTATGTTTAATTTACATTGACACTTATAGTATGTGATAATGCTTCTTTCTTGTATTATATATTAATTTATCTTTGTTAGTGCTTGAAATTGGCACTTATAATGCAATAACAATCTCAAACTCTAACTTTTGAAGATTTAGCTGATATGGTACAATTTGGATTGTTTTTGTATGTTAATAAAGTGTAGGATTCACTAAGAACCCCTAAATTTGTTGGCTCAATGTTTTTAGTATCCTAGGTGTTGGTTTTCTCGTTTCACCTTACTACCTTGGATAGGAATTCTTAATGCATAAGTAGACTAGATAATGTTGGTTTAATCATTTCACTTCACAGCTTTGTATAAGACTTTGTAAAGCATCTATTACCTCAACTTGGTATTGATGCTTTTATTTGCTCAAGGAAACTTATTGAAGTTCTAGAAGATAAATAATGAATATTAATTCATAACTTTTATTTATCAACTTTTGTAGATGGAGAAATTAATCACGATGGTGATGAAAGCATTAATGGGGATGACACTTGTTATTTTCTAGAAAGTGGTCGAAACTCTTGTATGACTATCTCTGTTGTTGATATTATGAAGTATTATTTTGTTATCTTATTAAAACATTTGCCAATTGCTGTATATTTTGCTCATGGGTCATATTACGACTGATTTTCTAATCCTACCAAGGATGACTTGTACATTTTATATATTTTGAACCTATATGGAGGGTGACATTATGACTCATATATTTTGTATATTTTCTGCCTATGGTGAATATTAGTTTGACTGGATATTTTTAATTAGAATCAATTAGTTTCATTTAGTCATTATCATCTTTTTTGGTATTTACAATTTTATATATCAAATATTTATAAATACAGCCTAAGCTATTGGAACATATATGGATTGTTCCAATAGAAAAAATAGAGTTGTTATGGTAGCATTTTCTAAAGACAGTCTACCAATTGTTGAAACATATGAGAACTGTTACAATAAGTAAACAAATATTGTTGCAGCAAAACTTTTGATCAATGTAAAAAATCATTGGAATAACAATGATAACTGTCGCATTTGATCTATAAAATATGTTACAACATAAACTAAAATATTGATGCAAAATAATAATAAACGTTGCAACTGAACAACAAATTTGTTGCAAACATATACTAAAAATGGTTTCAAAAATACTACAACCATTACAATTAAGCTAAAAAAATCCGTTCTTATATCAAAAGAAATGATCTTAGTTGTTCCAATTATCACATGAAATTATCGTTATTGAGGTATGAATAAAATCATTGGCATAGGTTCTCCTTAAGAAACTATTACTGGAACTTTTATAGTGAATGTTACAATTTATTTATGGTAACGGAATCTGGTACAATTGGTATAGACCCTGTTGATATTGTATGAGTGCAATGGTTTTGAGGCCTATAGTAAGGATTTTCATACCATTGTCGTCAGCCTATTTCAAATAGTGTGTGTAGTTTATCTTTCATTCCCACTCAACTCTTAATTTGTAGAGAAATAAAAATTACAATTCATGTTTAATTTTTCTTGCTTGTGGAATTCGGAGTAAGCTTGATTAGCAGGCAAACAAATGATCATCCTATGCCAAAGCTTCAATTTTTGGCAAGGTAGCAATTGCTTATTTTTATTAAATATTCTTATTCTCATTCTTTCTCTCAATATCTTTTATTCTCTTAAACTCTTGAGTTTGGAAGTGGTTATTAGTTATTTCGTTCTTAGTTATAAGTTGTCCCATTATATTTGACACAACCTTATGAGAACCACATCCTAAAAGCTAGCTTTAAGGTAAGAGAGCCCAAATCTATATAATCCCCCACGTTATCTCATTGTTTAACCAATGTGTGACTCAAGTCCGACACTTAATTGTAGGATCATAATAAAATTATTAGTTGATTACTATCTTCCGCTTTCATACTACATCACTTCCTCTTATGACTGTATAGGTGTCATGACCAGAGGCTACCCCTAGTCGCAACAACGGTGCTTACGGTCAAAAGTGACTATAAGCTAACTCATGAGTTGGTACCTACTGTGAGCACTGAATATAATAACAAAATACACGTGTGTGAAAGTAAACTGTCAACACATAAGGTTTAAATACTGATAAGATAATGTAAAATTGGATACTGAAATACATATCAAAACGTGTCTGAATGACTGAGAACATGTGATAAAACCGATTGAATATCTAACCAACTGGTTGTATGTTTAAAAGAATCTAAAGTAACTGAAGAGTTGATGGGATAGGCCCCAACTAACTCCAAATTGAACTAACTAAAAAGAAATTTGGAAATATTGAAAGAGCATAACAATAGAAAGGTAAACACTTTATCAACCCTTACTAGTAGGCTGATATCTCTAACCTATCTAGCTACGTAGTTCTGGAACTCAGGGACTACTACTAAGGTCACCCCCTCTAGTGGCAGGTGAGCCCCATCCCTGGGTTCACTCGATGATAAATCCTACTCCTAACTTTATGACAGTGAATTACTGAACTGAACTAAGCTTACTTGAACAAACAACTGATCATGATAACTAATTGAATAACAACGCTCATGGTTTATCTGAAACCGTACTAAAGATACTGAAATCATGTAAACAGCTAAGTATCTGGTGTTCATAACCCTCCAACACTAAATTGAAATATCAATAAGGACATGTAAAGCTTTAAAACCCATAATAAATAATCATTACTCAAAACCCAACATTTAGCATTTCATCAAATACATGAGTGTCATAAAATTAAGCATGGGAATGGGTAAAGCATGTGATTGAAAAAATAGTTACAATACTAAAACCATGAATTTGGGATTTAACATAAGGATTTCAATGCTCAAATCATATAAGGTATCATTTAATCAAAAAACACTTGAAACATAACTTGTAATCAAAATCAATAATAATTTCTTGGAGACAATTCATCATAAACATGTAAAAACTCATAATTTGATATACAAAGGGGATTCTTGGACTATATGGATAAAAAGGGCCCATGTATGAACATCACACATACATTGAATCCTAAATCTTGAAAGAGAAACACAAATATTTAAGCTTCCTTGAAGGTTTTTGGATTTGGGAACTTGATTCTTAGTTTCCTTGGAGAGAAAGGAATGAAATTAATGAACTTGGGAGAAGATTAGGATTTGAATTTTAGAGGAAATTGGGGGAAAATGGGCATATAATTCCCTAAGCAACTTTTGATTCGTGTTTTTACAAATTGGATTGGGGGGAAAATACTCAATTGCCCCTCAAAGAATTAAATTCGCAATTGGAACATGGATTGAAGGATCACCATGAAGCGGTGAAGGCTCCATAGCTTTACCCTCCTCGATGTGCCACTATCCCGGTGTGGTGTTGGGATCGAAGTGTAAGACCCTACAAAATTTTATCGTAGTTTAAGCCTTAGAGCGTGTCAAGTAAAGTGTAAATCCAGCCCCAAAAGATTGAGAAGTGACTTATCAAGTGAGAAATATTTTAAACCGTGTAGAATTTCCTTAATATCGACTTTTTGACATATAGATAATTCAATAAGCTTTCCATCGATACCAATTTATCAAAATCCGACATCGGATGAGGAAGTTATGGCCATTTTACTAAAAGCTTTTAGAACCACCCAGGTGCGATGGACAGGTTGACGGACCATTGAGCTTGTGACAATCCATCACCTAAACCATCGCAACCAATACAGTGACTCTCTCTTCTGGCCCAAGTGCGATGGCCAAGATGATGGACCGTCAAGCTATTGACAGACCATCGATAAGACCATCATAAGTGAGGCATTGTGGCCTTTTTTTACCAATGTGTGACAGACAATCCGACGAGCCCTCAGACTAGCGATGGACCATCACTTCAACCATCGCAAATCTCGTTCAGTATTTTTAAGTCATTTTTAAAAAGGGATTTTTAGTCTTTTCTCACCCCTTTACACGTATATATATATCTTGAACGAAGCTGAGGGCTTCATTCTTCATCTTCAACATCTAAGCTAGGGTTTCCTACAATATCAAAGCCCTTTTTTCTTCAAGAAGAAAAAAAATAAGAAATCAAGAATCTCTCCAAAAGCCTTCAAGAAAGAGTTTCCTCAGGTATGCAGATGTTGATTCTTGGGTCCTTTTCATTCAAGAAGCTCAAGAATCCTTTTCTAAATTTCAAAGATCTTATGTTTATGAGTTTTCATGATTCATTTGATTTGAAATTGAAGTTCATGCTATTATTGAGTTTTAATTCATGTTTTGGTTATAGGGTTTTCAACCTTTTGCCCTAGTATGTGATGTTCATGATAAACCCTCTTCAAGATGCTTGTTAAGTGATGTGTTCATGTAAATTAAGTGTAGAAATTTTTGAATAAGAAAAGCATGCTCCCCATATGTTTGATAAAATGCTTATGTAAAGGAATTAGAGCCATTATAGCATGTTGACTAAAAATCTCCATTTATGTTCAAGATTATGCATGCCAAGTGTTTGTTGAAAAGCCTTAGTGAATTAATTGTGACCTGATAGGATGAAATTCCCAATTATGTGTTCGTTAATGCATGCTAAGTGTTTGATGCAAGACCTTGTTGAATGGAGTATGAGCCAATAACATGTATCCCTATATTATCACAAGTTTATGATTTCTAAATTCTTTAGTGATTGTGATAGTGAATGAATGACCATGGTAATGATTATTCAAGAATGTTTATATTTTACTTTTATGTTATCGAGTCCTGGGGTATTTATACCTGACAAATTAGATGTAGTCTAGAGCCCCTGTTAGTTTTCACGATAATCTCAGTCAAGCCACAATTCTCAGAACTCAATGAGTTATAGAACTCAGTACTCTCAGACAGTTACAGAACTTAAGTAACCTCAGTATCATTAGCACTCTAGACTCAGTTCAGTACTCAGCTCCGATCTAGTAGTTTTCAAATGTTTGGCTCAAACCTCAGTAGCATTCAAGCAATATATTCATAGCTCAGTATCATTCGGTCAGATAACGAGATTTACTAGCATTCCGTCAGATAACGGAACCAAGTGAACTCATCTTAACTCAATTATATCATTTAAGAAATATGATCAGTAATAGATTCAGTTCAGTTTAAATTTAGTTAAGAATCAATCAGAGTCTTTCAGTTGGGAGCAGGAGCTAGCATCGAGCGAGTGCAGGGATGACGACTTTCCCTTTAGAGAGGCAGAGTCATTAGCAGCAATCCCTAAACTCTAGAACTACATAGAAGTGTAGGACCAGGAGTCACGCATTAGATAAAGGCTCAACTATCATACTGCCTTAGGCTTGACTTCCTGTTCAGGGTCACCTGTCAGAGAGGCTTGACCAGAGTAGAGGTCTTTACCCGTGGAACGGTATTGACACCCTTCCAGCTGGGGTTACAGGTTGGACCACACCAATTCAGATTTGGGGCATGTCGGTTAAGTGAGAACTCCCACATTTGCAGTTGCAGTATCAGTCTTCAAAGTATAACTCAGAAACTAGGACTGTCAGATACAGTCACCTATCTCAGTATAGAACTCAGATAGTTCCATAGATTCATGGACCACCAACTAAATATGCCTGGTCTCTCACAAAGTTAATCAGTATTAGTACTAATAGATCCAGAGATCCACGTTAGATACGCTTGATCTTAGTCTTAGATTTATATGAGTATTCTCACTATTAGATGCCGAGATCACCCATTACATAGGACTGATCTCAGTCTCAGGTTCAGTTGATTATTCTCATTATCAGATTCAGAGATCTTTTGCTAGATAGGTCTGATCTCAAGCATAATCATTTCTTATTAATGATAGTAGATTCAGGGATCATCCGTTAGAGAGGTTAGATCTCAGATTTAGTCAGTTAATTATAGCAAGCTCGGAACTCAGTGATAGATATGAGTAGATTTAGTTAATCAGCTTCAGTATCATCAGTTTCTGAGATCACTCGCTAGATACAACTGATCTCAACTTCAGTACTCAGTTATCAATATCAGAAGTTTTAGTTATTCAGTATCTCAGTAATAAAAGTGAGTTCAGACGTCAGTAAAGCAGTACCATAATTTCAGTATTCAGAGTCATGATGATTTCAGTTATAGTTTATGCATTCATGCATATGTCCTCATTCTGTACTCTCATGATTATTCAGTTAAGTAACTGTTCATGCATAAGCCCTTGCATTTAGCCTTACCTTATCTTGCATACTCCGTACATTCCTACATACTGACGCATTTGTGCTATGGTGTTTTATTTTATACCATATGTTCAAAGGCACGAGATCAAGAGTACCCTTAGCAGCTCAGTCCTAGTCAGCAGCAGTAGACGTAGCAGTAAGCCCTCTTTATTTGAGGATGATCCTTATTTTATTATCGTATCAAATTTAGTTTAATTTTAGTAGACGGAGTTAGTTGGGGACATGTCCCATCAACTCCACAGTTCAGACAGTCTAGAGGCTTTTCGGATAGATGTATCAGCATTCAGTATTCAGTTTTGAGTATTTTAGATGTTTTGAACCTTATGGCAAATTTTCCACCAGTTTTCCGCATTTATTATATTATATTATATAGAGCTCAGCTACAGATATCATTAGAAGGTTAGCTTGTGGTCTTTCAGGATCATGAGTACCATGTAACGACTAAAGGATAGCCTCAGGTCGTTACACGAAGTCTAACAGGACCTAATCCTCGTCTGAAAAATCCAAAACTTCCTCGAGATATGCTTTTTACACCCCAGAACATGAATAACCCAAAAACTATGTCTCGAGGTCTTCTAGAAGACCCATTTAAAAATCCTCGAAGTTACGAGGCCAAAAATAATACTAAGTCCCAACACTTAGTTAAATTTTAAGGCATTAAGTCTTTTATACATGCAAATAGGAGCTGAACTGAGCTAAAAAAGTAAGGGGTATTACAATATATCACCCTTGGGAACATTCGTCCTCAAATAATACTATTTAAGTTGAGAATACTGGGAAACTAAAATTACATATTGAATATACATAACTAAAAACATGATTACATAACTAAGCTTGAAACATGATACATAAACTAAACTGATTCGTGAATGCATGCAAAGACATGAGAATTATTATACAACTGGAACTGAGAATGGAAAAGAGACAATCTAAGAGGAACTATAACCTTAAGCTGAGTCTGAGTTTGCGGAGAAAAGATGTGGGTACTTGGTACACATATTTGCTTTTGCTTCCCAAGTAGCTCCCTCAATGGATTGATTCCACCAAAGAACTTTTACCAAAAGAACTTCTTTTCTCCTTAGTCTATGAATCTGACGATCAAGGATCTCGACTGGGATTTCTTCATAATAAAGGTTATCCTGAACATCTATTCTTCCTAAATTAACTACAATAGTTGGATTACTAATACACTTCTTTAATAGGAAAATATGAAAAACTAGATGAACTGATGCCAAATCTGCAAGCAACTAATCTCGTAAGCTACCTTCCCAAAATGACTCAAAATTCTATAAGGGCCAACATATCAAGGACTGAGTTTCCTTTTATTTCCAAATCTTTTTACTTTCTCTGTGGGAAAAATTTTCAAATATACCAAATCCCCAACCTCAAACTCAAGGTCTCTTCTTATCATATCTGCATAGGATTTCTGAAGGCTTTGGGATATCTTAAGCCTCTCCCTAATAAACTAAACCTTCACTATCTCATTAAACACCATATCTGGCCCTACCAAAGGAGCTTCTCCTACCTCAAACCAACCAATAGGATATCTATATCTCCTCCCATAGAGACCTCAAATGGAGCCATTTGAATACTGGAGTGATAACTATTATTGTAGAAAAACTAAATCAAAGGAAAGTGATTATTCCAACTTCCTTTAAAGTTAACAACACATTCTCTCAACATATCCTCTAAGGAATAAATGTTTAACTCCTCCTGACCATCTGTCTAGAGATAAAAAGTTGTACTGAGATGAACTTAGGTACCAAAACCCTTCTAAAAAGCTCTCCAAAAATGAGAGGTAAATTGAGTACTTCTATCTAAAATAATAGACAATGAGACTCCAAGAAACCTAACCAACTCTCTAATATAGAGCTTGTCATAGTCCTTCGCTGAATAAGAAGTATGAACTAGCAAGAGATGGGCTGATTTTGTCATTCCGTCTACAATCACCCATGTTGAATTATGTTACCGTCGTGAATGGGTAAAACCCATAACAAAAACCATGTTCACCTCTTCTGATTTCCATGTAGAAGTTTTGAACTCCTGCATTATACCACTAGGCCTTTAGTGTTCAACTTTAACCTGGTGACAGTTGGAACACTTAGCTACAAACTCTGCAATATTTCTCTTTATACCACTCCAATAGATTTCCCGCAAATCAGGTACATCTTAGTAGCTCCTAGATGAATAGAATAACTTACACCATGCGCTTTTGTGAAAATCCACTATCACATACCATCAATACATGGCACACATAACCTACCATGACAACATAACACACCATCTCTCTCTCGGGAGAAAACCTCTACTTTTTTATCTCTAACTAATTCCTTCAACTTAACTAAACTGGATACCTATCTTGATTTTCTTTCACTTCAGTAGTAAAAGAAGATTCCAAACTATTCTAAACCCAAATACTACCTTCATCTGAATCAACCAACCGAACGTCTAAGCTATCTAGTTGATGAACCTCCCTAACTAACTTCTTCTTATCATTCTCAACATGAGCAACACTACCCATAGACAATCTACTAAGGGTGCCTGCCACTATATTGACCTTGCTTGGATGATATAACACACTTATATCATAATATTTAAGCAACTCAGGCCACCTTCTATGATGAAGATTCAAATCTTTTTGCGAAAATGCATACTGCAAACTTGTATGCTCCATAAACATATCAACATGAACCCCATATAAATAGTGCCTTAAGTTTTTTAAGGCAAAAACAACAACTGCTAACTCATGATCATAGGCAGGGTAATTATTTTCATGGGGTTTAAGTTATCTAGAGGCATAGGCTATGACCTTACCTCTCCACACAACCAGGACCAACTTTGGAAGTATCACGTTAAATAACAAATCCATCTGAACCATCTGGCAAAGTCAAGACTGGGGCTGAAGTGAGTCAAGTCTTCAACTCTTAAAAATATTTTTCACAAGAATCTGACCACTGAAATTTTACTTTCTTCTGAGTCAATCGAGACATGCAGGACACAATAGACAAAACCCCTTCAACAAACCATCGATAATAGCCATCCAAACCCAAGAAACTCCTGATATCTGACAGAAAGATGGGTCTGGGCTAGTTTCTCACGACTTCAATCTTTTGAGGGTCAACTCTAATACTATCACTAGAAACAATATAGCCAAGAAAAGCTACTGATCTTAGCCAAAAATCGCACTTACTAAATTTGGTGTATAACTGATGGGCTCTTAGAGTCTGCAATACGACTCTGAGATGGTTTGCGTGATCATTTTCACTACAAGAGTAGACAGCATATCATCAATGAAGACTATGATGAACATGTCCAAGTACTGCTTGAACACTCAGTTCATCAAGTCCATGAAAGTTGTTGGGTCATTCGTTAGTCTAAAAAGAATAACTATAAATTTAAAGTGATCATACAGAGTTTTGAAAGTTGTTTTTGGAATGTCACATTCTATGAATCTAAGCTGATGATAGCCAGATTTGAGGTCTATCTTAGAGAAATAACTGGCACCTTGAAGTTGGCAGAATAAGTCATCAATACTGGGGAGTGGATACTTATTTATTTACTGTGACTTTGTTCAACTGACGGTCGTTGATGCACATTCTGAGAGAACCATCTTTCTTACGCATGAAAAGGATTGGAGTGCCCCATGAGGAAACATTAGGCCTGATGAATCCCTTATCTAAGAGATCTTTCAACTATCCTTTCAACTCTCTTAGTTTAGTTCGATCCACTCTATTGGGAGAAATAGAGATATTGGTTGGGTATCGAGAAGAAAATAGATTTCGAAGTCAATTTCCCTTTCTGAAGGAACTCAGGGAAGATCTACAGGGAACATATCTGGAAATTCACTTACTACTAAAACTGACTTGAGACTTGGACTCATAGAGTTAGAGTGACTCGAACAAAATAGTACATGCACCCCTTGGATATCATTTTTCTTGCCTTAAGATATCACATTATTTGAGCCCTAAGCACTGAAGTACTACCTCTCCATTAAATGACTAGTTCATTAGGATACTGAAACTGAACAACTCTAATTTTGCAATCAACTGAGGCATAACATGAGTGGAGCCAATCCTTACCGAGAATGACATCAAAATCAATCATCTCTAACTCTACTAAGTCAACTAAGGTGACTTTTTGGGATATTATGACCGAACAGCTCCTGTATACCTTCCTGGATACAATAGAAACACATACTGAAGTAGACACTAAGAAGGGTTTTGTTAATGATTCGGGGCTGATACCAAATTTGACTACTATATAGGGGGTTACAAAGAAGGAAGAAGCTTCGAGTCTAATAAAGCATAAATATGAAGGTGAAAGACCTATAACGTACCCGTAACAACATCAGGAGAACTTTCCAGGTCCTGCTGGGACTAAAGTGCATACAATCTATTCTGGTGCTGACCACTGGTTGAACTGGACGCAACACCCTACTGAGTCAAGCGACCAGATAGAACTGAAGGACGACTGGACTAACCCTGCTGACCATTCTTTGGAAAATCTCTAACCCTGTGGCCTGAATTGCCATGCCCAAAACACACATCACTGTCAGCTCTATACACACCTTGATGATTCCTACAATATTTTTGGGAAAGAAGATTAGTACTGCTGCTGTTCACACTACCCTGGGACTTGGAGCCTAGCGCCTTATCCCAACTATCATTCTTAAACTTTGGCGCTGATGCACTAGCTGAAGATGGAGCTTGGGATGAAGATTTCTAAAGGAACTGAGAACGGTTACCACCCTCTGACCTAAGATGAGAAAAATTAAATCTACCTATTTTGGCCCTCTTATTCTCCCTCTCTTTCTCCTTAAGCTTCTCCTCCCTAATCTATTGAGCATAGACCATAAGCCTAGATATGTCCATATCCTTAATCAACATAGAAGTTCTACACTTATTGACCATACTATCAAATACACCAAAAATGAACTTACTCATTCTAGACCTAGTGTCTACAACCACATTAGGAGTATACCTCGCCAACTGAGTAAACATAAATAAATACTCCTTCATACTCATACTACCCTGCTTCAAATTAATGAACTCTTTCACCTTATCTTTCCTCCACTTTAAAGGAAAGAACATATCCAGGAAGGCTGTGGCAAACTCTTCCCACTCAACAAGCCCTGTCTTATCACTGTTATCACTTTTCACTACTTATATCACATATAATCTATATCCTGCAACTGGTATACAGTCAACTCTACACTCTCACTAGAAGTGACATCCATGGTATCTATCACATTTTGAACCATATCAAGAAACTCCTATGGATCCTCCTCATATTTGGATCTCGAAAACAAAAAAGAGTTCATTCGAGTATAGTCCAAAATCCTAGTTGTAGCTGTATTTGCCACTGGATTAGATGGCAAAATAGCCTATTAATTGATATGAGTAGCTACTGAGTGAGATAAGGTAGTGAATATAGCTATAAAATTGGCATGAGAGATGTTCTAATTTAGGGGATCTTCCTGAACAGGCAGAGGTGCGGGATGGTTCCCATTCTTTATTTTGTTATTGTTTTTGAGAGGTACTTTCTATAATAGAATAAAAGATGGATTAGAAATAGAGTTCAAAAATAGCTCATGCTCACGCACAACAGGAACACTAAAAGAGGGAAACTTTTCCTAAAACATTTTGTAGCCTCTTGTCCATAAGTGTGGCACGCTTTCATATATGCACAAAACTCTACTCAATGCAACTTTCAGACTTCATATGATACTATAAAACCTTAGGCTATGATACCAAGTTTTATCATGACCCGAGGCTACCCCATAGTCATGACAACGGTGCTTATAGTGACAAGTGACCACAAGATAACCCATGAACTGGTACCTGCTGTGAGCATTAAATAAAGTAACAAAGTATACATGTGTAAAAGTAAATTGTCAATGCCATAAAGTTTAAATATTGATAAGATAATGTAAAATTGGATACTAAAATACATATCAAAATGTGTTTGAATAATTCAAAACTAAACTAACTGAAAAGAAATATAGAAATATTGAAAATATATAAAAGTTCCTCGACATATGAGGACTCACTACAATTGTTGTTGCTGATAAGCTGAACAATATAAGAACGGTCAGGAAACTGAGCGTCCAAACCTATGATATAAGACATCATAGTGCGAAGAAAGTATACAGTCAGTACTTTGAATGTTCTAGAATATGAGATGAGATTAGGCTAAAATACATAGGTTTCTGTGCATGAAATACTGACTGACCAAATAGCATGAGATAATGGATAGTTGAATAACATAAGATAACTGATGCATAATATGCATGAAAGCTATAAAATCTGAGAATGCTTGACAAAAAATATAATATGATACTAAAATAGTTTGTAAGCTCACATACTAAAATCTGATAACTGGATAACTTATGAACTGTATTTTAAGGTCATGTAAATCTAAACTGAATTTTGTACTAAATACTAAACTGAGTTTGTGGGAGTTATCATCAAACTGAAATGCCCCAATCTGAGCTAATTGGGGTCTAACCTGTAACCGTAGGTTAAAATTTTCAATACCGTGCCACAGGTACTAGCAATGGTTTTATGGATCAACTAATGAGTTACCCTTATCTGGAAGGTGCTCTAATAAGATATGTGTTACCCTCAACAGGAAGGTAAGCACTTTATCAACCCTCAACTGGCAGGTTGATATCTCTAACCTATCTGGCTATGTATTTATGGAACTTAGGGATTTCTACTAAGGTCACCCCCTCTACTAGTAGGTGAGCCCCCATCCCTGAGTTTGGTCGGTGCTAAATCTTACTCCCAACTATATGACCCTGAATTACTAGACTGAACTAAGCTTAACTGAACAAACAATTGATCATGATAACTAACTGAATCATAACGCTCATGGTTTATCTGAAACCATGCTGAAGATACTAAAATCATGTAAATAGCTAAGTATAGGGCATTCATAACCCTCTATCACTGAATGGAAATATCAATAAGGACCTGTCAAGCTTTAAAACCCATAATAAAGGATCATTGATCAAAAATCCAACATTTAGACATTTCATTAAACACATGAGATTCATGAATTTAAGCATAAGAATGGGTAAAGCATATGATTGAAAACGTAGTTACAATATTAAAACCATGAATTAGGGATTTAACATGAAGATTTCAATGCTCAAATCATATAAGGTCTCAATCCATCCAAAAACACTTGGAACATAACTTGTAATGAAAATCAATAACAATTTCATGGAGACAATTCATCATAAACATGTAAAAACTCATAATTTGTTATAAAAAGGGGATTCTTGGACTACATAGGTGAAAAGGGCCCATGGATGAATATCACAAATACCTGGAATCTTAAATCTTGAAAGAGAAACATAAATCCTTAAGCTTCCTTGAAGGTTTTTAGATTTGGGAACTTGATTCTTAGTTTTCTTAGAGAGAAAGGAATGAAATTAATGAACTTAGGGGAAGATTAAGGTTGGTTTTGAGAGAAAATTGGTGGAAAATAAGCATATAATGCCTTAACCAACTTTTAATTCGTATTTTTACAAACTGGATTGAGGAGAAAAGACTCAATTGCCCCTCAGAGAATTTAATTTGTAACTGGCAAGCGGATTGAAGGCTCACCACGACGCGGTGAAAGATCCATAGTTTTACCCTCCACGACGCTCCACTATCATGGTGTGGTGTTGGAATAGAATTCCAAACATGACCTAATCCTCGTCCGAAAAATCCAAAACTTTCTCGAGATATGCTTCGTACATCCCTAAACATGAATTAACTCAAAAACCTATGTCTCAGGGTCGGGAAGTCCCATTTAAAAATCCTCGAAGTTAAGAGGCCAAAAATATGACTAATTCCCCAATACTTAGTAAAATTTTCAAGATTTAAGCTTCTTATACATGCAAATAAGTGTTGAATTGAACTAAGAAAAGTATAGGGTATTACAACATGACAAGTGAACCCTCAAATTGTTTTGTCCTGAGACAGTTTGTCTATAAACACCTCACCATTGAATGATTCACTTACAAGTTCTCTCCTTCAACTAAGGGTAAGCAATTTTGAATTTCTAGAATGATTGAAAATTTTGAAGTGAAAATTTCCAAGGGATAATACTAAGATGTTGTTCATAATCACCTTTGAGGAAGTTTATAAGTATTTTAATGCCATTAAATAGAGGTATGATATAAATTTTACTTTAAAATTATGTGAAGGATAGGGTATTACAAATATAGTATAGTAAGGAGATGGTGTAACAACAAAACTATTCATATTTATTTTACCCAAGTAATACCCTATGTATCATTACAAAGAAACGTAACAAATAGAGACCATGAATGCACAACTAAAGATTAGTTGATCATTAGGTCTAACTTATGATTAGCTTATTATTTATTCCAACTTATGAATAGTTGATCATTTACACAAACATATGTCCTTTCTCGCAAATGCTAACTCTTTTTTCTTTGTTTGTTAACCAATACCTCTCATAATTTACTACTTTTTATTAGTTTAAGAAATTTGTAGTAACAATAGTTAAGCTAATATTATTGTTTTACTAGCCACAGTATGCTAGGGCTTTTGGCCAACCAAACTAGATAAAGAAAGAGTAAAAAAGAATGTAATTGGTATGCTTACAGAAACTATTTATCAATCATGAAATCTAAGGTGTGTCCTCAAGATAGTGTCTTTTCACAACTTTCACGTTGACAAATTAATCTGCTTCTTGTCATCCGACGTAAGATTATTTTCCTATCAATTAAGTGTTAAAGAACATTCTTTGTGTTTATTGTCATTTTGCCTATGTTGAGTGCTAACTTTTTATTTTCTTAAAAATCTCCAATCAATTCAATTGCAACATCAATTTCCTTCAAAGATTAAGGTTAACTATTCTGTTTATGTTGATTTTTCATGTTCTTTGTTCGATCTATCATTTATTTCATGTAGAAATTTTTATTCTAAGTTCATTTGTCTTTGATTACTACATAGAATTTGATTTCAATCTAATGTTCGTTGTCTGACTCAATTTAGTTTGAAGTTTGATAATCTTTTGGCTTTATAGGAGACTCATACATGATTTAATTTATTGATTTTAGTATGAGTAAGTTTTCTACCCTTGAAGCTTATTGTATGTTTGTCCATTGGATGGTATGTTTGATTGAATTGTGACCTATATTTCTAAGAGATTTAATATTTTCTTTTTGATGTTTTACATTTTTCAGACCAAGAATAAGTTCTTCTAACTCGAAAAAAATATGCAACATTTTAATTCCTTGATTCTTGGTCCAACACCTTCTCCTATGAAGGAAACTTTGTCAATCAAAGTTAATATTGTTCATTTGAGCGACTTTTTTTTACCTTTTTTCATCCCTTATATTTGCCTTCCTAATGTGAGTATAATGATGCAACGTCGTAATGTGCTTATAACATGTTGTAACTTTCACTCTAATTAGAGCAGCTTAAAATTTTTTTTTTGAGTATTAAAATTTGATGATCAATATCTATAGGTATCAATATTTGTTGTGAAGACTACTGCCAGCATGCCAAAAGGAATCATCCATTGTTATGTTAATATAGAAGTGGTATTTAATTGATGTAAAATAATGTTATCATTTGATAACTATGCAACATATATCCATAAATAGAAGTTCTTCTCTGAAGTGCTTGTAAATACTATATGAAGCAGTTAGTATGCAAAGTTCTTTACATTTAACTTGATATATTATTTTTTCTCTTTCTATGATTTTGCATCAAATTATAGCTTATCATAATAAATAAAATCATATGGTACAAAAATTAAACTATAAACAATTATTTTAAGTTAGGAATATTGGTCAATAATGTGGGTCATCTCTCATAAGCTAATTTCAACATGTTTGTTTGATGTCCTTTAATGAAAATCTAAGGGAATTGTTGTCTCTTTACATTATTTATAACTTACGTGTCTCATAAAATGTATTTGGAACGAATATTTCACCTTATTATTATGCATATGGATTCATCTCTGTGATCGCTCTCTCAATTTCCTTATTTCTAACATTCTTCTTCTTAATTTATTTTCTTTGGTTATTTATCCTATTGAATTGAAGTGTAGTTTAATAATTACTAGAGGATCGTCAGTTATAAAGCAGTTTCACTATGGAAAAGATTCCATCTTTTGAAAGAAGCGATGATGTTATTTTTAATTTTGGGCTAACTATTAGGGCATGAGGAAACTCAACTCACATCTTTGCAGGGCAAACCTAAAATATGTAACTAGTTCATTTTGCAGCCATGGTGTTGTCGTCGTATCTTTTCCCCATTTTACTCGAAGCTGAGCCTAAACTTCAAATAGTCACTGTAGATTCTCCAGAATCCATACCTTCTCTAGAATCTAGAACTAATAGTTGGTTTGATGGAAACCCAATTCATTTCCATCTTAAAAGAATGAGGCAATTGAATAAAATAGAAATTTTTAAGGATGGTTGACCATCTACAGTATGTCAATGGTTTATTCTTTGATCCAACAAACAACAATTTTAGCTTTTATATGTAGACGAAGTGCACAAAATAGATGATTTTATATGATTTCCAAGGTTATTTGGTATTGCTAAAATACTTGCTAAGGCTCCATTGATAGAGCTAAGAAGAGGATAAGGATCAAAATTATAACTGCTTCTTAAACTCGTGTTACTCCCTGAGATTTGTGAGATGTTGTGCCTAATATAAGCTGTAAAAGGGATACAAAATATCTAATAACCACCTCCTACTAGAACATTCTATTTAATAGATCATTGTAACTAACTAATCATTATCTAACAACCTTCAACAACTTATACAGCTGACTCATCAATCGGCTAACTAACTAACTGAATAACTACTCCTATCAGTATTACATATCAATGGAACAGTTAGTCATGTATGTGCCAGTGTATGTGGTAGTTAAAACACTCCCCCTCAAGCTTCAGGATGTAGAATGTTCAGCACACCAAGCTTGCTAAGTAAATGAGTATGTTGAGCAAGGCTCAGGCCCTTGGTGAGAAGGTTTGTAAGCTGATCACTAAACTAAACATATAGAGCCTTAATCAAGCTATTTTGTATATTGTCCCTGATGAAATGACAGTCAATCTAAATATGTTTGGTTCTCTCATTAAAGATAGGGTTGTTGGCCAATTGGATGGCTGAATTACTTTCACCATAAACTAAAATGGGAAGGGTGAAAGGAACATTGAGTTTCAAAATGATCCAACCATCCAAGTGAGTTCTGCAACTGTTGAAGCCATGCTTTTGTACTCAGCTTCAGCAGAAATCCTGGACACAGTATGTTACTTCTTGGATTTCCATAATATAAGTGAATCACCAAAGTGAATGGCATAACCAGTAACTGATCTTCTGGTGTTTGGAAAAGCAGCCCAATCTGAGTCACACCAGCAAGTCATAGTAGTAGTAGGCTCAGCCTTTAACCAGATTCCTTAACCAATAGAACCTTTAAGGTATCTGACCACCCTAATGGCTGCTTCCCAGTGCGACCTCTTGGGATATTGCATAAATTAGCTGAGATTCTGGACAGCAAAGTTAATGTCTGGCCTTATAATAGTGGCATACATAAGCTTGCCAATAAGTCTTTGATAAGATGAAATATCAGACGGCAATTCATCACCTTGTGCACCTGTGGCTTGATCATACTCAATGGAGGTGATGTTGACACTAGAATCTAAAGGAGTAATAGAAGGCTTAGAACCACTAAGACCTGTGTCAGCAATCACCTCAAGAATGTACTTCCTTTAGTTCAATATGATCCCTGATGTTTATCTTAAAACTTCAATCCTCAAAAAATACTTGATATCTCCCAAGTATTTCATCTTAAACTATTGATGCAACTTAATTTTTGTGGCATTGATCAATGATGCATTGCTCCCAGTGATTAGCAAATCATCAACATAAACAAGAACTTTAACAGTATCATTACCTTGATGCAGAGTGAATAGGAAATAATCATGTGCACTCTGGGTAAAACCAGCATCAAGTAGGGCATGAGTGAACTTAAGATTCCACTGCCTGGAGGCCTGCTTAAAACCATACAAAGATATAATCAACTTAAACACCTTATGCTCCCCCTGTCTTCTAAATCCCCCTGGCATTTCCATGTTGACTTCCTCCTTAAGGTACCCTTGGAGGAATTCATTATGCACATCTATTTGATGAAGATTCCAACCTTTAGATGTATCTACTGCAATCACACATCTAACAATAACCATCTTAGCCACTGGTGAGAAGTTTTCATGATAATCTAACCCCTCTTGTTGGCTATATACTTTGGCCCCTAATCTTTCTTTGAACCTCTCCATTTAAACATTTGCAAGGTATTTGATTTTGTATATCCACTTGAAACCAACAGTATTCTTCCCTTTAGGTGGAAATAATGATCCATGTGTTGTTAGCTTTCAAGGCCTGAATCTCTGACTTCATAGCTTCCACCCACTTTTTATCTTTTATAGCTTGTTTATAGTGTTGAGGCTCAGTCAAAGTGGAGAATTTGGTTAAATAGCACTGATAAGTAGGACTCAAATTAAGACAAGCTATAGGCGAATGGATGTTTGCATTTCTGATTTCTGGAAGTATCAACATAATCATGCATCCACACTGGTGGTCTGCTTGTTCTTATTAGTCTACTGGAAGAGGGTTGATGTAGGGAACATTCATCTTGATATGTTTCTTCATGGTTGGCGCCATGGGAAGCTGTACCAGGTACTGCGGCATCAAAAATTCCATCCTCTTCAATTGGAGCTTTTTCAGTAACACTCTCAGTAGTTGTTTCATAAAATATTTCTTCATCTGTGGGGATTAAGAATTCAGTGATATCTTCTTCATATGAGGAATCTTTTGTATTTTGTGTTGGTGAGGGAGCAAAAGGAAATGTATATTCATGAAATACAATATCTCTACTGACTAATAGTTTCTTTGAGGTGATATCCAGTAGTAAATATCCCTTTTGAGACTCTAAATATCCCACCAAAACTGCAGGTTTGGCCCTTTCTGTGAACTTATTACCTCTTGGGAGGATAATGACATAGCATAAGCATCTACATACCCTGAGATGTGACAACGTGGGATCCTTGGAAAACATCAACTAAAATGGGCTCTTACCACTTAGAATAGAAGATGGTAACCTGTTTATTAGATATACTACAGCCTTTACAAATAGTCCCCAATACTTAATGAGCAAGTGAGACTAAAACTTGAGTGTTCTAGCTATGTTTAATATGTGTCTGTGCTTCCTCTCCACACCTCTATTTTGTTGAGGAGTGTGAGAACAGTTGGTCTGATCTAGTATGACTAGGTACTGGAACAATGTCTTACATTAAGAGTTGATAAATTCAGTGCCATTATCAGATCTAATGGTTTTCACCATTATGCCAAACTGAATTTTAATCAAGGAAATGAATTTCTTAATGGACACTATGGCCTCAGACTTTAACTGCAATAGGTGCACCCAAGTGTATCTACTATGGTCATCTACCATAGTCAAGAAATAGTATTAGTTGTCAAAAGTAAAGTTCTATATGGACCCCATAAATCCATGTGTACAAGTTCAAAACATGTAGAGCATCTAGTAGTACTTATAGGGAATGGCAATATTATCTGTTTAGCTAGTGGACACACAGAACATTTATTCAATATATTTACATCACTAGGATTCTTCAGAATGTCTTAACACTTGAGAACCTAAGCATCAAGGTGTCCAAGTCTCTGCTGCCATAAGCTACAACTGGATGTTGAGACTTCTACAATGAATTTGCTAGTTTTTTTATCTTGACTGATTAGTATCTCTTTTCCAACCACCTTTAAGAACATACAGTCCACCCTCTTGTCTACTAATCCCCTTTACCTTGCCATTAAAGAGATCCTGAAAAATATAAAAATCAGGATAAAAGGATATAAAACATGAAAGTTTCTTGGTTATCTTAGCAATGGACAAAAAATTGAGTTTGAAGTCAGGAACAAGTAGAACATCTTTGATCACATCATCTGCAAAAATATGGGCTTCTCCAGTGTGTGAGATTATCACTTCATCACCTGTTGGAAGGTGCAACTTGTCCAATTTTTTAGAATCTAATCTGGTACCTCTTTTGAATAGGCGTCTATGTGCAAACACATAATGTGTAGCGCATGAGTCTACAATCCAACTGTCAGGACATGCTTTGGATAAGAAACAAGTAGTAATACTTGTCATATTTACTTATTTCATATCTTTTGTGTTTTTGCTCAACATGGTCATAATCTGAGTGTACTCCTCGGTGAATGTGTAAGGCTTGGCCAGTGGAGCACGAGTCACTTTATGACTAAAACTAGCAGCATCAACCTGACCAGCTACCATAGTTGAAGCTTGAGAAGACTTATTAACAATGTTGACAAAGTTGTTACCACCATTGTGTGTGGAGAAGCTGTTACTACCATTGTTTTGTGATCTGAAGTTAGAATTGTAGCCTTGTTTCTTCTTGTTCTTCCAGTCATTTGGATACCCTACCAACTTGTAACAAGTTTTCTTAGTATGACCTAAGAGATGGCAGTAATCACATTTTCTTCCTTTATAGTTAGTGTTGCTTTGTCCAAAATCATAGTTTCGATTCACTTGCATAGCAAGTGGCTCTGATTTGTCATGCACAGTCAGCATACAAGCTGAATGTTGGATTTTATCCTCTATAAGCATAGCATAAGCTTGGTTAAGAGTAGAAGTTACTCCTTTGAGAAATATCTATATTCTAGCTTGATCATAGGACTCATTTAAGCCATTTAAAAACTATAAAAGTTTAAGTTGACACATATGATCTGAGTGCTCTCTTGACCTAGGGAAATCATAACTAGGATTTGGTACTAGTACATCATACTCACTCTATAAACTCTTCAATTTGATAAAATAGGTTAAGACTAAATCTGTACCTTGAGAGTGCATATTAACTTCACGATGTAATTGGTATATACGCATACGATTCACCTTGTCATACCTTTCCTTCAAATCTTCCCAAACTGCACAAGCACTCGTGCATAAATAATGCCAAATAACAGACTCTCACTCGCAGTGTTCACAATCTAGGAAAGCACAATTGCATTACATACTTCCCACTGCTCATGAAGCTCTTCTTGATACGACTCCTTGTTGCAGGTTCCAGTGACAAATCCAAACTTCCCCTTCCCTAAAAGAGCAATATGTATCGATCGACTCCACAGACTATAATTTTCTGAACCAGTTAACTTGATTAGAACAAGTACAGTACTGGAACTATCAGATGCATCAATGAAAAGTGGATCACTTTGATCAATTTTAAGCGCCATGATTGATACAATGTAACTGCAATATAGATCTAAATTGGGAAAAAGGAACTGAAGACAGAGATCCAAAATGCGCAGAAAACTTAGTGAAATGTGATCGAAAAAAACACTTAGTGTTGAGCTCATGGCTCTGATACCATGTTAAAATACTTGCTAAGACTCCATTGATGGAGCTAAGAAGAGGAGAAGGATTAAAATTATAACTGCTTCTTAAACTTGTGTTACCTCCTGAGATTTGTGAGATGTTGTGCCTTATATGAGCTATGAAAGGGATACAAAATATCTAATAACCACCTCCTTCTATTTGATGGCTCAATCTAACTAACTAATCATTATCTAACAACCTCTAACAACCTTCAACCACTTATACACTGACTCATCAGTCGACTAACTAACTAACTGAATAACTACTCCTATCAGTATTACATATCAATGGAACAGGTAGTCGTGCATATGCCAGTGTATGTGGTAATCAAAACAGGTATGGTAATTTCCTTGATACATTGGCCCTATTTAGAATAAAGTTGTAATTCACATATTTGAAGAGAGTTACAGAGTTACAATTCACAGAGTATTGGAAGCTTTCCCTCTGTGAATGGTCTATGATTTCTCTCTTATAAAAAAAATTCAAAAAAGAGTAACAACAATAATAATCTCTTTCCATTGATGTAATGTTGACGCAGTAGTAGTAATTCTGTCTCTGTTCCATTTTAATTTCTCTTGAAACTATCCAATAAATACTGAAGAGGAGGAGCCAGGTCTAGGAGTTCTTAATACAATCGGGTTACCTCCTATTGTTGCACTAAACAATGGCAATCTCACATCTGACCATTTCTTCTTGTACAAGAAATTTGTGTGAGCTTTTTGTATTTACGCAAAGCGACTAATATACTATTTCCACAAACAATCATTGTTGAACTACATATTATTTCTCAATTCAAGAGAAATTTATAATTATTCCACTGAAATGAGGATAATTACAAACCTATCAATTGCGGCATGACTTAACTTTAAGCACAACAAAGAGGGATTTGCTTTTCGGTAAACTCTCTCTAGAAGTAAAAGTTTCGAGCTTTTATTTTTCATAGACTTGATTGTACCAATAGAATTTAATTAAAGCTCAACTAATAAAATTTGTTTAATTTTTTAAAAAAATATGTATGTGTTAACAATTGAATGACTAGGTAATATTATAAAACTTATCTTGCTTTCAGTATTGTTTGTTTGGACAAAATATTAATTTCAATGGTGCATTTCATTTGTCTACTGAATTGGCAAATCAATTGGCAAAAATATAATTTTAGCACTCCTTTATGTGAGTAGGTGCAGGTGTCCATTGTATATTTCATTTAATCTCTCCTTGTCTATTTAAGAAATGAATAAGTAATATATTGAAGTATTATTCAGTTCATGTATTAATTAAGAAATGTAGCCTAAGTTGCATTTAAACATCAATCTAACTCAGTGGCATAATATGCAATCTTCTTTACAACCTTTCTCTTGTACATCAGTTTCTTGTGCTAAGAAGTACATCCACTAATTAAAATTTTATGCAAATGGTATTGTTGGATTTGCGATCAGTATAGTGACAAAGATAATATTATTAGCCATAGAAGCATTTCTACAACTAGAATTTCTTCAAAAATTATCTGAATTGTAGTCGACAAGTGATTCATCGATATATGCATATATTTTGATACCACTAGAAAAAGAAATCATGGTGATCCTTCCTCTGCTTGTGGGCAGTTAAGGAGATGAAAATTCAATTTTTTTCATGATATTCATTTTTTCTTTGTTTTTGTCAGGAGAAGGGATGTACTATACACAACAAGTTGTTGGAGCTCTATATTAAGAGTATATCTCAATTAGAGTACAGTAAGTTCTTAAACTTCTTAAACTACAGTGACATTTGTTTTTAACAACAAGGTGGTTATTGAGCTACCTTAGTATGATAATATTAAAGCTTTGTAGTAAAATTCATCATTACACACTGGATAATATGAGGTGTATGATTTTTGTTTGTGGAAATCAGATGTGTGTTTCACTTAAGTATTTTCTCCTTTTTTTTGCCTAAGTATCAAATTTATTCTTCCTCCTTTTCAATGCTCTATCTATGCTGTTGTTATCCTCATACATTGAAATTCTTTTGTACATGCTGAATAGGAATTTGTAAATTGCCGTCTCAAAGTTTTTCTTACCCATGTTTTATTTTTGTTCAAGGCCTTCAGTGGCATATGATGTTTTGATGTGTGAGTTGGAAATGTTATATACCATATTTTAAGAAAGTATGGTAGTTCTATAAAGTAAATGGCAAAATTTTAGTGGATAACTTTCATATTTTGTAGGGGGAAGTGTTAATTCATCTACCAAAGATGAAAGTAAGAGAGACAATTTTTAAGATTTTTTAATCTTGGAAGCCTATTATTTATAGCTAGAAGCTTCGCCAAAATCAAGAAAGGTGATATCGCTCCGATTTATAGACAAAACTAATGTTAGAATCTCATACCTAAGTGATAGTAACTCATCACTAAGTAAAAGATCTCGGATGGCATTTTAGACCTTAAAATGAAAGCGTCAAAGATGTCAAAATAAATGGACTTCTTCAAATTTTATTTTATTTTCTTCATTGTTGTATGGTAGACATAGAAGCTCATAGTTTTTTTATCAAATGATGTTTACATTATCTTATTGGTAACACATTCGAAAAGAGATGCAAGAAGTAACCATCCATTTAGCGAAATTATTTTCTTACTGATAGCAGTTGCGATTTGGTCAAATCCTTTATTATCTAGGTGCAATTTTTAGGTTCGACTTTGATAATGTATTCCCACTCCTATGGATAAATGTAAAATAGTTTTTATGATGCATTCCTCTTCAGGGAGTGTTTCTTTTCATTGCTAGCTTGCTCTCTTACCATTACTTCGTAATCCCTTTTAATAGATCGAAAATTCAGACGTTGATCTTTTAAAAATACTGTGTAGTCTCTTTCTCTGTCATAAGTCTCTTTCTGTGTGTCCTGGATGGAACATTATATTAGATGTGCAAAGTGAATGGTTCAGATTAAAAAGGCAGTACCTATTATCTCTATATATAATCTTCATAAACTTCTTTATCCCATATAGTCTGATTTCTTATATGTGTTAAACAATGAACTTACTAATTTTTTTCGAGAATCTCATCTGTATATATCTTTTTGCTTTTCTTCTTTCCCTGTGACACACAAATACTAACAACTACTAGTACTTTATAATTGTGCAGAAACTTTTTGCTAAATGTTGTCATGAAGTTATAGATACCACCATTTTAAAGATGTAAATAGTACAACATGTAATATGTAATATAAATAATGCAGCAATTGATGTAAACATTATAATATTTGGCAACTATATATTATCTATGTCTAAATAATATATGTTGTTACGCTAACAAATATGTTTTAATATTGGATTTGTATTAGCAGGGCATCACTATCTAGTAGTAATAAAAAGAGTTGAAGTCCTAACTAAATTTTAATGAAAAAGGAATGTTCAAAGAGATTTTGTGAATCTCCATATACAAGTAGAGATATATTATAGGGAAAATTTTATTTATATAAAAAAAAAAGTCAATATTTTATTTATTACTTAAAATGGCCATTATTACTTAAAATGAGCCATTTTCTTCTTTTCTTTTTTTCAGTACTAATTTAAAAAAAAAAAAAAACTAGTATTTTGTTTTTCTTTTGCTGCTTTGTTTTAATTAAAAAACTTTTTCGTTTTTTTTTCAACTTTTTCTGTACAAAATTTTTTCATGTATCAATATTATATAAATGATGTATCAACATGTACATATGATGTACCAATAGTTATGTATTGTACATATAATGTATCGATATTTCTTAAATAGTTACATAGTGCATATGTAATGTATCAATATATAAATAATGTATAAATGTATATTGATATCATGTACATGATGTATAAATAGGTACATATGATATATATATATAAAAGTAATGTAATGTATCGATATTATATAAATAGTATTTAAATATATATCGATATTGTATAAATGTGTATAAACTTATAGCGATATTGTATAAAAGATATATGATGCATCGAGCTTTATATCCTCAAGTAAGGCTCAAACTCACTATTCATCTCATGGAAAAGTGCTAAAGCCTACTTTTCACTCCCAGTTTGAGTTATTAAGGAAATCATCAAATTCTAAGAAATAACTGTTCTCTCACTGATTTGCCTAAACAGTTACACATTACCACTTTGACCATCAAATTTCAAAGAATCATATCTCTTTGAGGCATTTCATCAAACACCTATTTCACGTCCATCTTTCTCGCACATAATGAGTACAACTCATTGGTAAGAAATTTACAGAAATAGGGAGTAAAAAAGATGAACATTAAAGCAAAAAATTGAGACATTAATCTTAAGAGTTATGTAACGAAAGAGGATTTTGTAAAGCATTTACACAATTTATTTTGATAACCTTAAAAAGAAAAGAGATGAAACAATTAATATAATGAAGTAAAACAGGACCATTATGATTTTAACATAAACAGATTTTTCACAAGATATTATTTTTAAACAATTTCTACAATATTTAACCGCGCCGAGTTTGTGTTTAACTTGCCATACTATACTAACAACATGCGCCCCTGAAGAAATCACATGCAAAAAGGTAAAATCACACAATGACCATACTGAAAATGTGTTGGGGAAGACGGCAAAATAGTAATAACAATATTAACAAAACAATAATAATAATAGAAGTATAATAGAATATAATAAATAATAATATTAAAATAATAATATTATAACCGATATAATATTATAATAATATATAATAATATTGCTTCTAATAATTAATATAATAACAGTAACAATAATATAATTATTTTTGACAAATTAATTATACTGAATATTAAATAAATATGCATACAAGCAGGATCTGAAGAGGCAGGGGTAAGCCGCTCTGCCTAGCAGATTAACTTATAAGCATCGGATTAAGTCTTAGTCGAAATACCGAACCAAAACACCAATCGAAATATAAAAGAATTTCAAATAGCTTGATGACTGCATGAAAAATAGAATCTTTTACCAAAACAAGGGGTCTGTCAGTTGTTTGATATATTTATGTTAAACCCATGTATTTAGAAGTTCTTACTGTGCAAAAGGTCGCCCTTTTTTTCAATATTATCGGGCTAAAGAGGCACAGCTTACTAGACGTAGTCACAGAGACAAAGCCAACATAAATTATATTAAATTTCGAATTTACCACCATTTTGGAATCAAGTCAAGAAACCATAGAAAAATTCATTCATATTTTGATAAAGTCTGAATTTTTCATAATTATCTAGAAAGAGAGGTTAGATTTTCAACATAGGCAAGAAAAGTTTTTTTAGTCGGACATAGTCACGGCTGGAAAGAAAGAAGTATCAAAAGTACTTCAGAAGAAAAAAAAATAAAACCTTAAAGTGGCTAAGTGCAAGGCCAGAATAGTAAATGTCGGCTAGCCGCCTTTTTTTATTAAAGCCTTGAAATACTATACAAGAGGGGAAGAGAGTAGGGAGAGCAAACTTAGAGAGAGAAAATTTAACTGCTGCCTCTAACAAATGAGGTGTCTATATATAGAAAGAAAAAGAATCTGCGCACAGTAGCGCATAGTATTTTTATTATTACAAAGAGTCCTACATCCTGGTCCCATACATATAAAACATAGTAACAATGACTTAGTAGATGGGTCCTTCTTATCATATCTTGTCTTTTCTTTTCATCTGGTAGAGTAATTCCTCATTTTTTTCAATTTCTTCGTCATTGAGAATATTTTCTTGGATATCTTCAGTTTCTTCACTTGTAAGACTTTTAATAGAAGTATCCGAACATTGTTCCAAGGTTATTATCAAATTTTTTCAAACTTCTTCTAAATATTTTTCAATCAATTCTAATTTGTCTCCTTTATGGATAGAGATTCTTCTAGAGATATAACTTAGACTTTTATCGTCCACAACTTTCTTTTGTAGAGCAACAGAGTATTCGATGATTTTTTGATTAATAGATTCGATCAAGTCTCTTCCTTGCGGGATTTTAGTGAGGGGGTCCTTTCTGATTAGTTTTTTTCAAAAATTGGTATAGAATACCTTATAGAGTTCGGGTATTTGTTATTTCATGTAACCAAATTCAACACTCCATTTATGTATCCATGGAATAGAAAATTCTATAAAGAAATACATCTGGTCGATCTTATCCAAGTTGCAAACGTGGTCCGAGTGATATAAATCTGTTAAGAATGGTGATACTTTAGCCCATTCTTTGTAAAAATGCAGATATTCTGCTGGCATTATTTTAATGGTAGGACCATGGTACGACCACCATTGAATAAATCAATTGGGAATTGGGTCTTCAAAGACTTTAGAACAAATCTTTAGAAACCAAGTATGTTTATGTTTAATATTGCTATAATATACTATCTGAGTAAAGGCTTTTATATAGTCCAAATAAGTGAAGGCAATTCTTGATCCTTTCATTGTCATGGCTTTTTCTATCATGGAGGTGGTTCCCCAGTCTTCTATTGAGATGAGTTTTTTAATAATCATTTTGGAATATCCATGAACATCTAGAGTTGTTTCACCCATTTAGTGGCGTTCTATTTCAATACTCCCATTAGACACTAATATTGATTCATTAAATGCTCTTGTCTTATAAGATTTTCCTACAAAATAGAGGCACAAGTGTTTTTGGAGGAGCTTCCATGGATCATTTTGTTTACATATCTGAGAGTTTTCTACGAGAACTATCAGTTCTCGATTTTCAAATTTTTCATAATTTTTTCTATCGGTAGAGTTTTCTTTGGCAACTGAAACAAACGAATCGGTTTGCTTAGCAGACATATAAGATTCCGGTTGCTCATATAAGGGATGATCCTCTAGAATATCTTCTAGAAGGATCGAAGTGCTCATATGCAGAGTTTTTGATGATTCTTCGATCTAAGGAATTCTTACATTAATTAAACTCATATTTCCCCTTTGCAAAATTGGGAAATTGGATGATGAAGAAGTATATGATGATGAAGGGGAGTTTCTTCCCCTAGAGGAGGAGTGTCTCCCTCCTTGACTTCTACTGCCTTTTTCTCAACCACTGGCTATCTGTCAATGTGGATCTGTACTCATACTGCACTGAAAATTAGTATTTATCAAATGATGAATCAACATCATCCCAATCAATTTCATCTCTTATGTCTTCAAAATTTAAAAGGAATAAATCTTCTTTTATCATATCATGAATGATTTTTTTAGTATAATAAAATGAATATCTTAATTTAGAGGAATACACTTAATTATAGTAATTATTATTTTTTCAAGAAGAAAGTAAGTATAAAAATTCATTTAACCCTTTAAATATTTTCTAGATAAAAAGCTAGATAAAGAATTTTCACTACATTTCTTGTAATGTATTTCAAAATACAAAAGGGCTAATTGAGTTTGCCACCTTACAAAAATTAAATTTGAGGCATCGTGTTTAAAATTTTTGTCAAACATATATTTGGCTGATTGGGCGTCAGTTCTCACTATAAATTTCTGATTATATAAATTATTTTGAAATTTTAAAACACATTTAACAATAGTTAACATTTCATGGGCCACAATGGCATATTTTTTTTGACTTTCAGACCATTTTTCAGAATAAAAACTAATTAGACTTTCAGTATTATTATGGGGATTTAATTGTTTAAGTATTCCTCCATAACCAATATTAGAAGCATTAGTCTCGACTATTTTTAACCAAGTATGATTTGCTAAGGTTAAACAAGGTAAAGTCTTGACATGTTTTTTAATCATTTTTACTGGATTAGTGTGAGAAGTCGTCCAAGGTTCTTTATGATTCCTTTTTAGACTATCATACAAAGGAGCTAAATCAAGAGACAAGTTTTGATAGAAAGGAGAAATATAATTACGACTTCCTAAGAATCTTTGTAATTGAGTTTTGTCAGTAATAATATCAGAAAATTTTTCTGCAAAGTTCATTGTCCTTTGGATAGGCTCGATTTCTCCTTGACAAATATTATGTCCTAGAAATCGAACACTGGTTTGGTATAAGCACATTTTTTGGTTTAGAAATGACCAAGTCATTTTGCATTACAATTTGTTTGAAAATATTCAGGTGTTGGAAATGTAATTCTATTATTTTAGAAAATCCAAGGATATCATCAATATACACTATTATAAAATCTTTGTATGGATTAAATAGATCATTCATGATTTTTTGAAATTCAGAGGGAGTATTTTTCAGACCAAAGGGCATAACATTCCACTCATATTGACCAAAGGCACATTAAAAATAGTTCTATAAGTGTGTTCTTTAAAAATTTGAATTTTTCAGTATCCAGATTTTAAATCAAATTTTAAAAATATATTGACATCATATAATCTAGATAATAAATCTTTTTTATTTTGAATTGGATACCTAATCCATTTTAAAACTTTATTAAGAGGTTTATAATTAATAACAAGTCTGGGCATACCTTATTCTTTCTCTGCAGCATCATTAACATAAAATGCAGTGCAAGACCAAGGGGATTTTGAAGATTTTATGAGTCCCTTTTGTAAGAGATTGTCAATCTTTTTTTTTTTTTTTACAGAATTCTACTAACTCTGTATTTATTTGACAGGGTCTGGATTTTGTTGGAATATTATCTTCTCTAAAATCATCTTCATAAGGAAGAGTAACAACATGTTTTTTGCGATTCCAGAAAGCATTTAGGTGATCAACACAAATATCCACAATCAATTTGTCAGATATCAATTTTATTTTTTCTTGAATTTTTACAGAATTCATTGTATTATGAACATTCATACTCATCATTTCAAGTTTTAAGAAATTCACATGTTTTTGTTTCATATCAATCAAAGCATTTATATCTCTTGTTACTAGACCTGTAACAAAAGGATAAGAAATTTCTTGGTTTTTATAGGTAGCTTTAAAGTCCTTCGCATCAATATGTGTGTAAGGATAAATTGCATTAATAATCAGCGTTCCTAAAATAATAGAAGGATATAATTGATTTTTCACTAAGAAAAAGAAATGCGGAATGCAAATCTTATTTCTACAGATATGTGCAAGAGGTAGTTTATAATTAATATCAAGAGAATGACCAGATGCAAATTTGACTATATGAGTTGTTTTTTAAAAATATCTGATTGGAATTAATTCTTCCTGAATGCAACTAACATCAGTACCACTATCTATCATAGCGATACCAGTTATAGAAAATTCATTATTAATTAAGATAGTACAATTTGTATACCATTTATGGGCAGTAACAATTTGCATCATACCCAAAAAGAAATCATTTTTTATATCAATATCACGAATCATTTGATTGTTAGAATTTTCAGCAATTAATCAAAGATGCTTCTGATTATACTATGCTTATCGAAATTAATTTTCCAAGATCCAAGGTCACTACAAGGAGACCTATTAGATGGGATGAGATTAATTTTTCATAAATATGAATTTTAAATTTGGCCATTTCTCCAAAACAACTAGCGGAGGATGTGACAAATTCAGAGTTAACTCATGTAACTCAAAATATAGACGGAAGAATTTGTCTCCAATTTGACGATAATTCTACCGTTTATAATCGAAATTCCTTTTATATACCCAGAATATTACCTGCTATGCATCATATCTCTCCATTTGAATCAATTTATAGTCCATCTAGATGTCATGTTGCATCTTTACATACTTTAAATTCTACAAATTCGCATACTCAATTCAAAAATATTGAAAAAACTAAAATCAATCCTAAAAACAATATAGTTCAAGATAATGATAATATCCTTGATAGGGATAATCGTATTCTCTCCGAAATGGAGTTTGATGTTAATTTTTGTTAAATCATGATTCCTCACCTAATTGACTTTAGCCCTGGTTCACAGGCAAGGAATTATGTTAAAATGATTTTTTTTGTGAAAAATGGAAAATATTTCAGGCATGGTGTTTTGAAACTTGTATTCCTGATGAAATGAAAAATATTTCTGATAAATTCTATGAAATGTGTGCATTACATAATCAAATTATTTATTTTGTGCCATGGTTTATATCTACATATCTGCCTCTATATGTAAAGTTTATTGAAAGATCGTACCAAGATGCAAATGGCACCATCACTCATGCCATTTACCCTTCCCAATCACCTTTTATATTACCAAATAATACATGAATAACTTTCTCTACTTTTTAAAAATTCATTGATAATGAAGTTGAAAAAATCACTATTTCAGAAATAAATAGTCTAATTGCTCAAAATAATTATTTGAGTCTTTATGTGAAAGCTCTTGGAGAACATATTTCTTCTCTTGATAAAAAACTAGATATCATGACAGATTTGATTAAGAAGCTAAGCGATAGTAAAAAATCATCTGATATTGCTTTTACCTCAGAATGCAAAACAGAAGATTTGACAGCTAAGCCTCATGTTCAAAGACCTCCTGATATTTAAGGATTTGAAAAACCCACTGATTTAGATCGACTTGAAAAATTACCTGAAAAGAAATTTGCTAGTTTAAATATAAAATCCATGGATCTATCCAATAATTTTGCTGATGCTATTGAATCTCTTTCTGATAATTTTGAAGATATAAAGTCCACTCCAATTTTGAACATAGGAGCGGAAATCCACTTAGAGTTAAATAAACTCAGAGGAATGGTAAGAAAACAACAGGGGAAAATATATTAATATTCCCCGTATGAAAACTTCCTACTATCCACGACCAACTTCTCAAGATGTTCTGATAGAGAAAAAAGAGTGCTCATTGACAAACACGTCATATAGTGGAGATCATATATATAAATGGAACTTAGATGGATTATCTGAAAGACAATTATCTATATTAGTCCATCGCATGATAATGTATTCTACTATTGCAAAAGTCTATAGCCCTAAAGATACTGAGGGTAATCCTGTTCGAACAGATGCTACTATATATAAAATGATTGTTGCAGGTTTTACTGCGCAACTTCGTGGCTAGTGGGATAATTTTCTTTCTAACGAAGAAAGAAATAAAATTTTTGAAGCCAAAAATATATTACCAGGTATTGATAACCTAGGTAGAGAATTACCAGAAAGTAGAGAAGATATTGTATATACCCTTATGCTAACTATTATTCAACAATTTGGAGGTAGATTTACCAACAAACATGAAAATAGTCATACCCTCTTAAATGGCCTTAGGTGTAAACATTTAGGAGAATTCAGATGGTATAAGGATACTTTCATTAGTAGAGTTATGGATCTACCCGAATCTAGTTTTGAACATTGAAAGGCTAGATTCATAGATGGTCTTCCACCTTTTCTTGCAGAAAGGGTTAAAAAATCAATCAAGGTTCAATATGGTGTCATTCCTTTGACGGATTTCACTTATGGTCAGCTTATAGCTGCTTGCACCGAAGAAGGGCTAAAAATTTATAATGAGTTAAAATTGTCTAGACAAATTAAGCTTGATAAGCTTAAAGAAAGATCCTAACTAGGTGATTTCTGTGGACAATTTAGTATGGAAAATCCTGCTTCTGCCTCTAGAAAAAGAGGTCATAGACATGTAAAAACCAATGACCCAGATAAACCCTCTAAAAAGAAGGAAATCTCGACATAGATCCAAAGAAGAGCGTGAAGCTAGAAAAACCCATCGTAAGTCCACCAGATTTACGAAAAATAGGTCTAAGAGAGACTTATCAAAAATCAAATGTTACAATTGTGGTCAAGTTAGTCATATTGCTCCAAATTGTAAGCTTCAAAAACTCAATTCCTTAGGACTGTCTGATGAGGTTTATGATAAGGTTTATGGTTTGTTATATACTTCAAGCTCTGAATCTGATTATGAATATGAATATGAATCAGAAAATGATGTTAAATTACCTGATTCAACTGATAATGAGAATCTTGAAAAATCTAACGCTAATGCTTGCATTGATTGTAAAAATAATGTTTGTGATTGTGATGATGCTTTTTTAAATTTCAATCCCAGTTTGAAGACTTATATTTAAATGTTCAAACAATTACTGATGATAGTGCTTTAGAATTATCAAAAGAAATGACTGAGGAAAAGCTTCGTAAAAAAATTATGGCAAAATGACCTTCTAGACCCCTGTACTATGTCGGTTTTGTAAGTTGGATACTTCTCCTTACATGTTTGTCGTCTGGACCCTTGAACCATTCAAAAGACAACATTTTTCACCTCTAACCGTTGACCTTTCCTATGTGGCAAGGTCATGCTGACTAGGACAAGGAGAGTGTACCCACTCGCCTGGGGTGCGAGTGCGGGTCATTTTTTGGCCAATTTAACATTAAAATAACTAAAAAATAAATAAAAAATATAAAAATTTTAAAAAAGAAAAATTTAAAGGGTCCATTTTTTCCATCTTTTTAAATTTAAAAATATTTTTAAAACTTTAAAAATATTTTTAAAAATTTTAAAATATTTTTAAAATTTAAAAAAAATTAAAAATATTTTTATAATTTTAAAAAATAAATAAAAAGGATCCTTTTTTCCTCCATCTTTTTTAATTTAAAAATATTTTTAAAATTTAAAAAAAAATAAATTTTAAAAAAATTAAAAAAGGATCCTTTTTTTCCTCCATATTTTTTAATTTAAAAATATTTTTAAAATAATTTAAAAAGAATTTTAAAATATTTTTAAAAATCAAAAAATTATTTTAAAAAATATATTTTTTCCCTCCCCACCCCACCCCAGCCCGTCCCCACCACCACACCTCACCCAGCCCATCCTCACCCCCACACCCCCAAGCTCTTCTTTTTTCCTCCATCATTTTTAATTTAAAAATATTTTTAAAAATATAAAAATAATAAATTTAAATAAAAATTCCCACCCCACCCCTACCCCAACCCATCCCCACCCCACCCATCCCTACCCACCCCTCTCCCCTAACCCTCCACCCCAGCCCGTCCCTAGCCCACCCATCCCTATGTAACCTTTCCCCTTTCCCAGCCCCCACCCTACCCAGCCCATCCCAATCCCACCCAGCCCATCCCCACCCACAGCCCCCATGCCCCTCTCATCCCTATCCCCACCCCACACCAGCCCCTTCTAGCCCCCACACCCTACCCAAACACACTTCCAGCCCCGCTCTCACACATACTTTCATTTTTTTTAATTTTAATTTTCCCTCTCAATTCAATTCCTATCATTTTTTCATTAAAATTTAAATTTGAAATCTTTTTATTTTTTTAGGGATTAAAATTTAAATTTAAATTGAAAGTGAGTGATAGTGAATATTGAAAAAAATAGTGAATTTCTCTTAAAAAAATTAAAATTCATGAATTTGTTAAAAATATTCAATTCAAAAAACAAAAATTTATTATGTTTGTAAGTATGAATTTATAGTTAAAAATTTAAATTAGTTGGAGAAGAATTTTAACTATTTGGAATGGATTTGATGTTTAATTTGTGAGCAAAAAATAAAAACATGATTATTTTTTTTTTACAATTTATAAATTTTTCTTATTTAATTAAATTAATTTTAATATTTAATTTGTTATGTAGAATTTTAAAAATGACTTGCAATTTAATGTAATATTTTTTTATTTTTTATTTTTATTTATTTTTTCTAAAATGACATGACAGATGATGTGGGAAATGTGTCAGTCGTGTCAGACGTGGCAGCTGATGTGGAGGAGAGTGTGTTACACTCACTAAAAAAGAGATTATAATGTCGCTTTTTAGTGCGTTCAGGGGTCCAGATGACAAACATGTAAGTAGAAGTGTCCAACTTACAAAATCGACATAGTACAGGGGTCTAGAAGGTCATTTTGCCAAAAATTATTGATCTTGCTTCTTCATAACCTAGCACTTCAAAGCTTGCTGATAGCAAATATGTTAAGAAAAATACTGAATCCGCTATTGATATTATGCCCTATTCTTTAACTAAAGTTGATAGACGTCTTGCCATTAGTCAAATGCCTGGTAAAGATACGTCTCTTGATGATTTAAAAATAGAAGTTGAAAATTTGAAAAAAG
The DNA here is from genome assembly GCA_030864225.1 of Capsicum baccatum var. pendulum. Taxonomy (NCBI): domain Eukaryota; kingdom Viridiplantae; phylum Streptophyta; class Magnoliopsida; order Solanales; family Solanaceae; genus Capsicum; species Capsicum baccatum. The sequence continues at coordinate 152,910,561 of CM061552.1, forward strand.
AAATTATTTCTTTGAAATAAAATCAAATGATTTTTGATCATAGAATTTCAAATATTGAAAAGATTTCTTAAATTGATATTATTTCCAGTTCCAAAGGAAAAGAAAAAATTGCTGAAAATTCTAACAATTAAATTATTTGTGATATTGATGTAAAAAATGATTTCTTTTTGGGTATGATGCAAGTTGTTACTGCCCATAAATGGTATATAAATTGTACTATCTTGATTAATAACGAATTTTCTGTAACTGATATACTATGATTGGTTGTGGTGCTGATGTTAGTTGTATTTAGGAAGGATTAATTCCAACCAGATATTTTCAAAGAACAACGCATATAGTCAAATATACATCTAGTCATTCTCTTGATATTAATTATAAACTCTCTCATGCACATATCTGTAGAAATAAGGTTTGTATTCCGCATTTCTTTTTCTTAGTGAAAAATCAATTATATCCTCCTATTATTTTAGCAACACCGTTTATAAATGCAATTTATCCTTACATGCTTGTTGATGCGAAGGGCTTCAAAGCTACCTATAAAAATCAAGAAATTTCTTATCCTTTTGTTACAGATTTAGTAACAAGAGACATAAATGCTTTGACTGATATGAAACAAAAACATGTGAATTTCTTACAACTTGAAATGATGAGTATGAATGTTCATAATACAATGAATTCTGTAAAAAATTCAGGAAAAAATAAAATTGATATCTGACAAATTGATTGTGGATATTTGTGCTGATCACCCAAATGCTTTCTGAAATTGTAAGAAACATGTTGTTACTCTTCCTTATGAAGATGATTTCAGAGAAAATAGTATTCCAACAAAATCTAAACCCTGCCAAATGAACACAATATTAGTAGAATTCTGTAAAAAAGAGATTGAAAATCTCTTACAAAGGGGTCTCATAAAATCTTCAACATCTTCTTGGTCTTGCGCTGCTTTTTATGTTAATAATGCTGCAGAGAAAGAACGAGGTATGCCCAGACTTGTCATAAATTATAAACCTCTTAATAAAGTTTTAAAATGGATTAGGTATCCAATTCCCAATAAAAAGGAGTTGTTATCTAGATTATATGATGTCAATATATTTTTAAAATTTGATTTAAAATCTAGATACTGGCAAATTCGAATTTTTAAAGAACACACTTATAGAACTACTTTTAATGTGCCTTTTGGTCAATATGAGTGAAATGTTATGCCCTTTGGTTTGAAAAATGCTCCCTCTAAATTTCAAAAAATCATGAATGATATATTTAATCCATACATGGATTTTATAATAGTGTATATTGACGATATCCTTGTGTTTTCTAAAATAATAGAATTATATTTCAAACACCTGAATATTTTCAAACAAATTATAATGCAAAATGACTTGGTCATTTCTAAACCGAAAATGTTCTTATTCCAAACCAGTGTTCGATTTCTAGGACATAGTATTTGTCAAGGATAAATTGCGCCTATCCAAATGGCTATGGACTTTGCAGAAAAATTCCCTGATATTATTACTGACAAAACTCAATTACAAAGATTCTTAAGAAGTCTTAATTATACTTCTCCTTTCTATCAAAACTTGTCTCGTGATTTAGCTCCTTTGTATGATACACTAAAAAAGAATCACAAAGAACCTTGGACGACTTCTCACACTAATCTAGTCAAAATGATTAAACAATGTGTCAAGACTTTACCTTGTTTAACCTTAGCAAATCCTATTTGGTTAAAAATAGTCGAGACTGATGCTTCTAATATTGGTTATAGAGGAATACTTAAAAAAGTAAATCCCCATAATAATACTGAACGTCTAATTAGTTTTCATTCTGGAAAATGGTCTGAAAGTCAAAAAAAATATGCCACTGTGACCTATGAAATGTTAACTATTGTTAAATGTATTTTAAAATTCCAAGATAATTTATTTAATCAAAAATTTATAGTGAGAACTGACGCCCAATAAGTCAAATAAATGTTTGACAAAGATTTTAAACACGATGCTTCAAAGTTAATTTTTGCAAGGTGGAAAGCTCAATTAGCCCCTTTTGATTTTGAAATATAATACAAGAAAGGTAGTGAAAATTCTTTACCTGACTTTTTTTCCAGGGAATATTTAAAGGGTTAAATGAATTTTTATACTTACTTTCTTCCTGAAAAAACAATAATTACTATAATTAAGTGTATTCCTCTAAATGAAGATATTCATTTTATTATACTAGAAAAAATCATTCATGATATGATAAAAGAAGATGTATTCCTTCCAAATTTTGAAGACATAAGAGATGAAATTGATTGGGATGATATTGATTAATCATTTGATAAATACTAATTTTCAGTGCAGTATGAGTACAGATCCACATTGGTAGATAGCCAACGGTCGAGAAAAAAATAGCAGAAGCCAAGGATGGAGATACTTCTCCTCTGGGGTAAAAAACTCTCCTTCATCATCATATGCTTCTTCATCATCCAATTTGCCAATTTTCCTAAGGAGAAATACGAGTTTAATTAATGCAAGAATTCTGCAGATCGCAGAATCATCAAAAACTCCGCATATGAGCACTTCGATCTATCTAGAATATATTCCAGAGGATCATCCGTTATATGAGCAATTGCAATCTTATATGTCTGCTAAGCAAGCCGATTTGTTTACTTCAGTTGCCAAAGAAAACTCTGTCGATAGGTAAAATTACAAAAAACTTGAAAATCACGAATTGATAGTTCTCGTAGAAAACTCTCATATATGTAAACAAAATGATCCATGGAAGCTACTCCAAAACCACTTGTTAACTACACTCCATTTTGTAGGAGAATCTTATAAGACAAGAACATTTTATGAATCAATACTAGTGTCTACTGGGAGTATTGAAATAGAACACCACTAAATGGGTGAAACAACTCCAGATGTTCATGGATATTCCAAAATGGTTATTAAAAAAATCATCTCGATAGAACACTAGGAACCACCTCCATGACAGAAAAAGCCATAACAATGAAAGGATCGATAATTGCCTTCACTTATTGGGACTATATAAAAGCCTTTACTCAGATAATATACTATAATAATATTAAACATAAACATACTTGGTTTCTAAAGATTTGTTCTAAAGTCTTTGAATTCCAAATTCCCAATTGGTTTATTCAATTGTGGTCGGATCATGGCCCTACAGTTAAAATACTGTCAGCAGAATATCTGCATTTTTACAAAGAATGGACTAAAGATCACCATTCTTAACAGATTTATATCACCCAGACCACGTCTGCAACTTGGATAAGATCGGCCAAATGTATTTCTTTATAGAATTTTTCATTCTATAGATACATAAATGGAGTGTCCAATTTGGTTACATGAAAGAATAATACCTTGACTCTATAGGGTATCATACCAATTTTGGGGAAAAATTAACTAGAAAGGACCCCAACACTAAAATCTCGCATGGACGAGACTTGCTCGAATCTATTAATAAAAAAATCATTGAATACGCTGCTTCTCCACAAAAGAAAGTCGTGTACGATAAAAGTCTTAAGTTATATCTCTAGAAGAATCTCTGTCCATGAAAGAGACAAATTAGAATTGATTGAAAATATTTAGAAGAAATCCAAAAAAAATTGATAATAATCGTGGAAAAATGTTCGGATACTTCTATGAAAAGTCTTACAAGTGAAGAAACTGAAGATATCCATGAATCTCAGCCACTTCAGCCAGAAAATATTCTCAATGACGAAGAAATTGAAACAACTGAGGAATTACTCTACCAGATGAAAAGAAAAGACAAGATATGATAAGAAGGACCCATCTACTAAGTCATTTTTACTATGTTTTATATGTATGGGACCATGATGTAGGGCTCTTTGTAATAATAAAAATACTATGTGCTACTGTGTGCAAATTCTTTTTCTTTCTATATATATAGACGCCTCATTTGTTAGAGAGGCAACAGTTAAATTTTCTCTTTTATTTTTCTCTCTCTAATTTTTCTCTCCCTGCTCTCTTTCCCCGTGTATAATATTTCAAGGCTTTAATAAAAGAAGACAGCTAGCCAACATTTACTATTTTGACCTTGCACTCGGACACTTGTAAGGTATTTATTTCTTTTTCTTCTAAAATACTTTTAATACTTCTTCTTTCTTTCCAGCTGTGACTATGTCCGGCTAAAGAAACTTCTTATGCCTATGTTGAAAATATAACCTCTCTTACTAGATAATTATGAAAAATCCAAACTTTATCAAAATATGAACAAATTTTTCTATGGTTTCTTGACTTGGTTCCATAATGGTGGTACAGTCGAAATTTAATATAGTTTATGTTGGTTTTATCTCTGTGACTACGTCTAGTAAGTTGTGCCTCTTTAGCCTGATAATATTGAAGAAAAGGGCGACCTTTTACACAGTAAGAACTTCTAGATACGTGGGTTCAATATAAATATATTAAACAACTGACAGACCCTTTGTTAGGGTAAAACATTATATCTTCCATGCAATCATCAAGTTATTTGAAATTCTCTTATATTTCGGTTGGTGTTTTGGTTCGGTATTCCGACTAAGACTTAATCTGATGCTTGTAAGTTAGTCGGCTAGGCAGAGCAGTTTGCCCCTGCCTCTTCAGATCCTGCTTGTAATAGAATATAATAAATAACAATACTAAAATAATAATATTATAACCTATATAATATTATAACAGTATATAATAATATTGCTTCTAATAATCAATATTATAACAGTAACAGTAATATGATTAATTTTGACAAATTAATTATACTGAATATTAAATAAATATAATAAAGATATTATTTTAAGTAATTTATTAATTATACTTGAGTCGTGCTAGACACTGTCCTAAGAAACTATTTTTGTCGTGTGAAATGTTTCCCAGGATTAAACAAACACTTCCTTGATTAATTAGAGGATGTTCTGAGATAAATAAATCTTTCCTAATTAACCAGAGGATACAGGAATCAACAAAATTATTAACACAAATACCAACAAGTTAATAGTGATATAATTAATAGAACTCTTTTTAAATTAACCATATAATAATAATAAAAGAAGTGAAAGGAATGAAAAGGAGTAATGAAACTTGAAAGGAAAAAAAATGTTAGTTACAGCATTATGGTAACAAAGTAGCCTATTTATAGTAATTTACAAGGCTTAAAAAGTTGACAAGTGTACATACACTTGTCTAACTATTTCCATGCAAGATGACAAGTATCAAGACATGTGTTAAAACCAAACATGCATGTTGCCAAGTTTCTTCCATTTTGTTATTTCTCCAAGTAACATATTTGGCTTCTAAAATACATTTAAATGACATGAATTTCAAACATATTTTAAATATAAATTATTTTTGAAATAAAATATGTTTTCTACAATCCCCACATTATTTCAAAATAATTTATAGGGAAAAACCTTTTAACTTGTTGGATTTTCATAGACAAAATGCAATAGGTTTGGTGTTTTATGGACTATGAATCAAACTTAAACCAATAAAATTCAACTTACAGAATTATCGGTGAAATATAATATTTCTATGAACTGAATAATTATTATTGTAAGCTAGAGATTTTATCAATCACATTTTGACCGTAATTTTATTTTTCAACGCGGTTTTGCGTCAATAGGCCATAGACGTGCCTGGTATTCATGAGAGCTCTAGAGACAAAGGCCAAAAGTCTTATGGGAACGGGCTCATTCCACTTCTCATATAGGTGAATTCATCGAGTATACACTGCTTTAAATATACCATCCATAAGGACTATGAATTCATTAAGAGTTAATAAATCATCCCTCAATTTTATTAGCAGTTCAAGCACTCTCAATAAGTGCACAGAGTCAACATAGACTTGTTATTACACATATTAACCTACTTCATGGGATCTTCAATCACATAGGTTGGGTTACCATCTCTATTGACAATCATATTGGCCTTAACCCCGCCTCTTTTGATGTTTGAAGAATTATTTTTTTTCCAAGGGTTTAGTTAGTGAATCGGCTAAATTTAAATCCAAATTCACATAATTAATGTAAATTATTCCATCTTTCAGCAATTGCTTAATAACATCATGCCTCAATTTCATGTGTCTACTTTTACAATTGTAAGATTTATTCTTCGCAATAGCAATTGCGGCTTGACAATCACAGTGTATATACACAAGAGGCACTAGATCATCCCCTTTTTAAGGGATATGAGGCGATAGATCATCCTTTTTAAAGGGATATTTGCTAAGAAATTTCTTAGTCATTTACCCTCAGTACCAACTAACTCCAGAGCCACAAACTCTGATTCCATAGTTGATCTAGCAATGATCGTCTGCTTAGCTGATTTCCATGATACTGCACCACCACCAAAGGTGAATACAGAACCACTAGTGGATTTTGTCTCATCTGAATCTGAGATCCAATTTGCATCACAATACCCTTCTAAAGTTGAAGGAAATTCACTATACAAGATATCGTAATTCACGGTTCTTCTCAAATATTTCATTAATCTCATTAATGCAGACCAATGCTCATTATTGGGATTATGAGTATATCTACTCAGTCTACACACATCATAGGCTATATCTGGCCTAGTAAAATTCATTAAATGCATCAGACTCCCAATAATTTGTGCATATTTAGACTGAGCTACTGGGTCACTATAATTCTTTTTTAATTTAGAATTAGTGTCATAAGAAGTGGCTACTGTAGTTACTTTCCAACATTTAAATTTCTTAAGAAGTCTTTCCACACAATCCTCTTGTGACAACATGATTCCATTTTCACTTCTTATAACTTTAATTTCCAATATTATATTCACTTCACCCAGATCTTTCATATCAAAGTTAGTAGATAAAAAATAATTTAATACGTTCCACAATATTTATACATGTACCAATTATAAGCATATCATCAACATACAAATAAATTATTACATAATCATTGTCTACTACTTTTGTATAAACACATTTATCTACCTCAACAGAAGAAAAATTGTCTTTTATTAAAACTTGATCAAATTTCTCATGCCACTGTTTAGGAGCTTGTTTAAGGCTATAAAGAGATTTAATTAATTTACAAACTTTATTTTCTTTTCCAGAAATCACACATCCTTCAGGTTGAACCATATTAATTTCTTCTTCTAAATCGTCATTTAAGAAAACTGTTTTTACATTCATTTGATGGAAAAAAAGTTTATAAATTGATGCCAAAGAAATTAATACTCGAATAGAAGTAATTCTTGTTACTGGTGCAAATGTATCAAAATAATCAATATTTTGTTTTTGATAAAATCCTTTAGCTACTAACCGGGCTTTATATTTATCAATCGATCCATCCGGATTAAATGTCTTTGTGAAAATCCATTTACAACCAATAGGTTTTACACCAGGAGGTAAGTCAGTTAAAACCTATGTATTATTTTTCATAATTGAATTAAGTTCATTTTTATTGCTTCTTTCCAAAATTTAGCATCAGAAGAAGAAACAACTTCAAAATAATTTGATGGTTCATTATCAACAAGATAAGTCTAATCATTTCCATAAGAAAAATATTCTTTTCTAGGCCTTTTACTCCTTATCAGTTCCTCAATATTAGAGGTTAATTCACTTTCTCTTTTAACAGGTGCATGAGAGATTTTATCACATAGAGGAAAAATATGTTCAAAGAATTCAGCTTTTTTTGTCTCAATTATAGTATTACTATCAAGTACATCACTTTTCAATACAAGAAATCTATATACAACACTATGTTCAGTATATCCAATAAGCATGCAATCAGCAGATTTAAGACCTATTTTCCTCTTTTTAGGTTTAGGAAGAAGAACTTTAGCAAGGCAACCCCACACTTTTAAATATTTCAAATTAGGTTTATAACATAAGGGGTTTTGCCAGTTCTTTTATGAGGAATTCTATTCTGTAAATGACATACGGATAAAATAGCTTCACCTCATAAATTATCAGCTGCATTAGAGCTAATTAACATAGAGTTCATCATTTCTTTCAATGTCCTATTTTTTCTTTCATCTACACCATTAGACTCAGGAGAATAAGATGGAGTTACTTCATGAATAATACCTTCTTTTTCATAAACACATTTAAAGATACATATTCTCCACCTCTATCATATCTAATTCTCTTGATTTTTCTACTAAGCTAATTTTCAACTTCAGATTTATAAAATACAAACACATCAAATGCATCATCTTCATTTCTAAGCAAATATAACTTAGTAAATCTAGAGAAATCATCAATAAAAGTCAGATAATATCTTTTACCCCCTCTAGTCATAGTTTGTTTTAAATCACCCAAATCAGTATGTATTAAAGATGACAGCTCAGTTTCTCTATTAATTGAAAAACATGACTTTTTAGTTATTTTAGCTTCAGCACATATTTCACATTTATCAAAATTAAAGAAATCCAAACCAGATATTAAACCAAGTAATTCCATATTCTTTATATATTTAATATTAACATTTCCTAATCTAGCATGCCATAAAGAAATAGACTCGGTCATATAAGTAGAAACTGATGCATTATCATTGATAATATTAAGTACATAAAGTCCTTGATTACAACATCCATTTCCAATAAGAATATCATTTTTACTTAATATGACCTCATTATTTTCAAATATAACTTTTATTCCAACATTTCCTAATAATGCCACATAAATCAAATTAATTTTGATATTAGGAACAAACAACACATTACTCAATGCCAAGGTTTTACAAGATGTGAGTTTGAGAAGAACTTTGCCTTTTCCAAGAACTTGAACAGTTCTCGAGGTTCCAAGATAAATAATTTCTTCTTATTTCTCAATTTGGGCGTATGATATAAAATCATTTTTATTTATAAAAATGTGCCTATTAGCACCAGAGTCTACCACCCAATATCTCATATTGGTCTCAACAATTATTTTTGAAATGACCGCAATAATTATATCATCCGTTTCTATCAAATTTAATTTTGACTTAACGGGATTGTCATTTCTTTCATATATTCTCTTGCATTGAGATACATCGTCTATGAAAATATTATTATTAGCATTAGGCATGTAATCAAATTTATTTTCATACCTATAATCTGCAGTATCATAATTTTATGACAAACTAACTGAAATGGAAGCAGCCAGAACAACACCAACATTATTATTAGTTTGAGTTTTTGATCATTTATTGATAGACATAGCTTAGACTAATTGATAACGCTCAATCTACAGCTCTCGTTTGAGTGTAAAGCGGTCGTTAGCAAATATAGAACCCAACCTGGGTTGGGTGTCGATCCCACAGGGAATAGCTTGGCCAACAAGTAAGCAAAATTAATAGACTTTTGGTGCAAGTCTCGAAAAAGGGGGGATTGTAATATGTAACCAAAACAATAAAGTAAAAGCTGAAAATAGCAAAGTAAAAAGAGGAAGATTGTCACGTTGGTTGTAGACAATGAGAATTGAGGCGTTGGGGTTATGTCCACCTTCTGAGGTATACGTCTCTATCGGCTATGAGTGTGTAGAGTCTTGACATGCAATTGCTTATAGAGAATTGTAGTCGATGGTAAATCCAAGCGTCTCTCGACCTGAACAAGGACTATTTCACTTTAACTCTCTCGAGCTTAAAGCGTATCTAACGGTACGAATTCTCCAAGAGGTTAGTCCAGTTACGGCACTAGCTTTTTAATAGGAAAGGGTGTCCTACTACCTTGACATTATCTCTTTTCCAGACAAATAACCTTTCTCTCGAACAAGTTAAATGTTAGACTGGCGTTATTCTTGCGTTTGCAACCGCAAAGAATGTAGATTAATATGAAGAGCGTAATGATATAAGCAATATACGTGTCTTGAACTCACAACTCACAGCAGTAGATAGTAACTCATTCGGCTTCCATAACCCCAACTAAGAGGTTTAGTTACCCATGAATGCAAAGGATATCAAGTTTTGCATGGTGGATGGCGTGAGAAGTGGGTGTTTAGGCGTGTGGTTTTGGTGATTCCCTAGCAAGTAACGATTCTCTTGTTGTGGAATAGATGAATAGAAGAGTAGATTAGAAGTGTTTGTGGTGGAAGATGAGAGGGATGGAAGAAAGTTAATTGTTGAATTAAGTGAAGAATTAATCTCTCCACTAAGGGAGGACTTAATTAAAAATCTCTAGCATGATAGGGTATTTATAATACTCCTATCCTACTCCTACTATGCTAATGAAATAAATAACCAAATCCTACTAAACTAATGAAATCCTTGACCCAAATGTACTAGGGTAAGGTTACAATATCATAATCCAAATAGAATAGTGAAATACATAACCTAATTGTATTAGGTTAATGTATCTTTGTAAAAATCCAGCTTTGTGTCTGTAAGTCCCCAAAGTCTTCAGAAATGCTGTTTTAGCTCGGGACAGATTTTCCATGCAGCAGATTTGGTCCTTAGGCGTCCAGCTCCCTTCTACTTCGTTTGTGAGCTTTCTTTTGCGTCAAGTAAGCCGTAAAATGCTGTATTTTGCATCATTTATACCTGAAACTTTCCTAATCATGTTTTTTAGCTCATTTACAGGAAAAAGGACTAAAAGTGCATGAAATATATAATTAGTTCTCAAAACTAGGCTAAAATATGGGCAAAATATATTGATATAGGCACGTAAATTCGCCTATCATCAACACCCCACACTTGAAGCTTTGTTCGTCCTCGAACAACATATCATGTCCTTCTAAACATCGACTTAAGGTTTTTACAGCAACAACACAAAACCTTCTTCAAGACAGGCACAACAATTATCAACAAAGAGTAGCTTTCCGATTATAAGTAGAAACAATTTAACCTCAAGCATAGACTCATGATGGTGATCAACTCACATGGAAACGTTCAAGTGCCTAGAATCATATACAACTATCCAAACTCATCAACCATGTGTGTCTCACCATTTAGTACCCATAATCACGCACAAATATAGCATATTTTTCAAACATGGGTATCAAAGTGTCCTTGCTCTCACTCTCACAAAGAATTCATATGTAGCAACTAATGACCATAGGCTTGCCTTTAATGTAGTACTCTACTAAATGTCGGAATGTTAAGATTAGGATCAAGTAGGTCTTTTGATGGTTGTAATGTAGGCTAAGGGACGGGTAGGACTATTTTGGCCAAGAATAGTGACTAGGTTCCTAAGCGCTTTAATACATCACATTGTATCAATGACACTTTTTTCTTTCAACCTTTCTTCACTCTTTTATTCTACCACCCTTGTTCTCCTATTTTGTTTTTCAATTTCTAGCACTACTTACTTTTCAGCTTTCTTTTCCTTTTTCTTTTCACAACATACCTCTTATGATAACACTTTCTTTTTCAAAGCACATTCAAGCACCATTACAATTTAAAGCATTATACTCACCCAATTTCCTCTTATGTTGTCACATGACTTTTTTAATTTAAAGCACTTAGGAATTTGGATCAAATTATGGTCTTGAAAAAAATGGATTAGGCTTACATACAAGGTTGTCAAAGAAATAGGCTAAAGGCTCAAAAGGGTTTAACTAGGATGATGTCCATGGGTAGGTAAAACTGAAGGTAAACAAATATAGGTTGCCAAAGAAATGCCTAAATCATCTCCTAAACTCACACTCCTTATTTTCGCTTTGCATACATACCGGGCAAGTTCTAGCATCAGCCACAAACATAGAATATACTATTATCTCACACACACAAGGCACATGGTCGACTTGTTTGGAAGTAATATAGACTCTCGTCCCAACAATTGAAGGAATTGAATCACATAATATCTCATAATAAGTCACAACTAGAGCCTAAACGTCTCAATAGTCACAATTGTAGCACATACTCTTGTTCTAATCTCATGCTGCCTATCAAAATAATTTCATGCGTAGCTAGAAAAATTTGACTCCTAAAAAATAAAAAAACGTTTGAACAAAAAAAAACAAAAAAATGGATGGACTCAAAAAAAAAACAAAGTAAACAAGCAAACATAGGTGCAAACAAGGAAGTATAGCATGCAGATTCTGCCACCCCACACTTAGACGGGACACTGCCCTCAGTGGAAAATAAATGCGAAGAACCTGGTTTAGTTGGACTCCTCATCAATGTCGGGGGTCATACCCCCTTCGTCTGAATCATCATAAGAGTCATCGTCAGAGTTCTCCTCATCATCAGAATCAGGCAAGCGTCTATCATCATCAGTTGGCACGTCATCGTCCAGAGGTTCCTCAAAATATACGCCCACTCCACACATCTCCCGGGCATGCCTGTTCATTGGGTAGTCGTGGTCCAGCTGTTGGAGCTCTTCAGCAGTTGGAATACGTCCACCACTCATCATAGTGAATCGTGTCATGCCATAGAGATGACGGAAGAAACTCTCATCACGAGCATGTCTCTCCGCAGTAGTAAGGTTGACTCCATGAGTTGTTTCAGCATCTTTGACCTTTGTGAGGTCAACCTTCTTTGTGTTATGTGGGAGTTTGTGGTCAGCTGGTTCCTCTTCTATATCCTCCTTCCGCAACATTGCTGTCAACAAATTGCCGAATGTGAAATGGGACCTTCGGTGGAGTCTGGCCTTCCTTATGGTAGATCGAATGATTGCCCCAAAGTTGATAGGGACATTTGTCATCAATGCATAAACCAAACACACTCTATCTCTTGATATCTTGGTGTATTGCGTCCCAGGAATAAGGCATGAGTTGACAATGCGCATCCAGATTCTTGCTTCCCTATTTAGTGGAGCATAGGGGAAGGTGTTGTGACGGCCTGTTTCCTTATGTCTGCCCCATCTTGCCATCGATCTGCTTCCACAAAGCGTGTGTCTTATCGCTCTGTAAGGAGGCCTGCTGTACAGCTCTTTGTATGGTGCAGGGTTGACCGAAGGTAGGCCAAGAAAAGAGTTGATCCAATCCGCTGTAAGCTGTGTAACACTTGGCCCCGAATTTTTACTTCATTGCCTGTTGTGTTCGGCGACCAGTTGGCATAAAACTCTCTTGTTAAGTCAAGATTACACTCTCCCATGTCGCGGAAGATGAAATCTAGCTTCAAAGCCATTATTTTAGCCAACATTTGCGGCTCCTTCTTTGCTAAGGTCTCCTTGTTGATCAATTCGACGTGCACATATTTCTTTTCTTTGTTGCTGCTATACCATGCTTTGGCTTCTTCCTCAAGAACCCATTTTATTCCGAACATTCTGCGTGGTAGGTGTGCTGAAGATGATTCTCCTTGGTCTTTTCGACTTCTCTTCTTGTCCTTTCGGGACGTGGTAGCCTTCTCCTTGCCTTGCTTTGCTTTGGGTGCCATTGTACCTGAGACTAGAAATAATGTTAGTTGCAGCACAATCTCACTTTATACAATCTATATGCAAGCATTAGGGGTACCACCCCACACTGAATCTTGTTAGCACAAATCAGTGAAGTAAAAGTGGTCGAGTACTCAGATTTCGTCGACATACGTTTTAGGATTGTATTCCGACAAGAAAATCAGCATTACATCACTTATTTGCAGCCATTGGCCTACTTTCATGGTGGATATAGCAACACTACAACCTAGGGGTTACCACATGGAATTATTATTCTTACAACAAGCACAACCGCCTAAGTCGATAGGCACTATAACCTTATCCCGATGGCCGGGATAGTCTATCATGTAATCATCCAACCAACAATCTTAAGCAATATTCATAGCCATATCAATTCAGCAATTATCATAATAATGCTATCGAAACAAAATTCAAGTCTAAAACAAGTCAAGAATTCCCTACGTATATATTCAATCACACGATCTTGTAACAATTGTCCAAACACATGAACATCACCACCAATCTCACATGATTTAGCAAAATAAAATAAGCATATCAACGTAGTACTTACGATAAATAAATGAAGAATAAGAGAGTACTTACTTGCTTGAAGATTGTGGAGAAGTTGTTGTGAATTGGAAGAACAAAGGAAGAAAATTTTGAGAGGATTTGGAGTGTTATACGGCGCCTTTAGGGTTGTTTCTAATGTGGTTGTGTTATAAAACCAAGTCCCCTTTATATAGGAAGAGTATGGGTCGGGTTATAACCCATTTACAATCGGATTTGGGGACAAAATCACCACATATGCGGCGCATATCTCTCGGCATATCAATGACATATGCGGCGCATTGTCCATGGCATAATGGGACATATGCGCCGCATAGTCTATGGCATTTCTAGACATATGCGCCACATAGTCTATGGCATTTGGTCTCAGTATCTCAAATGCCATAGCATAGTCGGCGCATAGTCAAAAGCATACCTAGGAATAGGCGGCGCATAGTGTATAGCACACTAGATTCCGAGTCCTTAGGCTGTAGAATAGGTTGTGCATCGTTCGTGGCCTATTTTTACCAAGGCCTAGCCTTCCTCGAAGCCTATTATGACGTGAGAAAGGCTCAATTCATAGCCTTGTGCATCACCATTCCTAACTTACCGACTTTACCATACAATGCGACCAAATCGTCAATTGAAATCAATCTCCTCGTTGCATACTTCTTGCACCTATATTAGCTCAAAACAAATGAACACGATTAGTACGATGGGTTGCCTCCCACCAAGCGCCTTAGTTTTGGTCGTGGCACGACTCTTATTTTTGGATTTTCATTTATCAAAAAGAAAAAATACTAAAACGACGAAACGATAAAACGATAAAACGACAAAACAATAAAACAATAAAACGATGGGTTGCCTCCCATCTAGCGCCTTATTTATTGTCGTGGCTCGACGTAGTAATCTCGAGTACTTAGACTTCGTCGAGAGAAGTGATGGCCATGTCATTCATCGAGTCAAGAGGACCGATATATGGCTTGACATGTTGGCCATTCACTTTGAAGATAACACCCTCATTGTTTTCCACTTCGACTACTCCAGACGAGTAGACTTGGATGATTTTAAATGGACCAGACCATTTCGATTTTAGCTTACCTGGGAAGAGCTTGAGTCTGGAATTAAAGAGTAGTACCATGTCACCTTTTTGGAAGTTTCGTCGAACAATCCGCTGATCATGATACTTCTTCATCCGCTCCTTGTATAAATCTGATCTTTCATATGCATGGAGACGAAATTCATCTAGTTCGTTCAGCTGCTCCAACCTCAGGTTCTTCACATCATCCCAATTCAGATTCAAGTGCTTCAATGCCCACAATGCCTTGTATTCAAGCTCGATGGGTAGATGACAAGCCTTCCCATAAACTAGCTGATAAGGTGACATGCCAATGGGTGTCTTGAATGCAGTCCTATATGCCCATAGTGCATCATCTAGCTTTCGAGACCAGTCCTTCCTATTCGCATTAACCGTCTTGGCAAGGATTTGCTTGATCTCGCGGTTGGAAACCTCAACTTGTCCACTGGTTTGGGGATGATAAGGTGTAGCTACCTTGTGTTGCTTGACTCCATACTTGGCCAATACAGATTTGAATAGCTTGTTGCAAAAGTGAGATCCTCCATCACTTATGATAGTACGAGGTACTCCAAAGCGAGAGAAGATATTCTTCTTTAAAAACGCTACCACACGCTTTCCTTCGTTGTCGGCCAATGCTACAACTTCAACCCATTTTGACACATAATCCACAGCAACCAAGATGTACTTCATTCCAAACGAATTCACGAATGGTCCCATGAAATCAATACCCCACACATCAAAGAGTTCTACCTACAGAATTTTGGACATGGGCATTTCATGGTGTTTTGAAATAGCACCTTGACGTTGGCATTTGTCACACCTTCGCACGTAGTCATATGCATCTCTGAATACTGTAGGCCAATAATAACCGCTTTGCAAGACTTTCCTTGCCGTTCGATTCCCTGCATGATGTCCTCCAAATTGCGAAGTGTGGCATGCTTCCAATATAGTAGGCACTTCTTCATGGGATATACATCGTCGAATGATACCATCCGCACATCTTCGAAACAAATAAGGCTCATCCCAATAGTAGTGCTGAACGTCATGCATAAACTTCCTCCTCTGGTGGTAAGCTAAATTGGAAGGTAACACATTACTCACCACAAAATTTGCAAAATCGGCATACCATGGTAATTTCTCCATTGTTGTTGCTAGTATCTCCTCGTCAGGGAATGCATCATCAATCTGATTTTCTGGTTGCGCCACATACTCATTCTCAAGTCTGGATAGGTGATCCGCCACTTGGTTCTCGCAACCTCTTCTATCTTTGACTTCGAAATCAAACTCTTGCAGCAGCAATACCCATCGAATCAGCCTTGGTTTTGCATCCTTCTTTGTCATTAGATACCTAAGAGCTGCATGGTCTGTATGAACGATCACCTTAGTACCCAGTAGATAGGCACGGAACTTCTCAAACGCATACACAACCGCTAAGAGCTCTTGTTCAGTAACAGTGTAGTTCTTTTGGGCTTCATTTAGGACCTTACTCGCATAGTAGATAGGATGAAATAATTTCTCCTTTCTCTGTCCAAGAACAGCACCAACGGCTACACCACTAGCATCACACATGACTTCGAATAGGAGCGTCCAATCTGGTGGTACCATGATAGGGGCTTCAATGAGTTTTTCTTTAAGGCATTCGAATGCCTTTAAGCAATCATCATTAAAGTCAAACTTCGCATCTTTCTCCAATAGTTTGCACAATGGACTAGAAATTTTGGAGAAGTCTTTGATGAATCTACGATAAAACCCAGCATGGCCAAGAAAACTACGAACTCCCTTCACCGAAATTGGAGGTGGTAGCTTCTCAATTACCTCTATTTTGGCGCGATCAACCTCTATTCCTCTTTCGGAAATCTTGTGCCCAAGAACGATTCCTTCTTTTACCATAAAGTGGCACTTCTCCCAATTCAGCACAAGGTTGAACTCTACACATCTTTGCAATGCCATGCTCAAGTTTGCCAAACATGCTTCAAAAGACTCACCAAAAACTGAAAAGTCGTCCATAAATACCTCCAAAGTGTCTTCTACCATATCAGAGAAAATAGACATCATACAACGTTGAAAGGTGGCTGGTGCGTTACACAACCCGAATGGCATGCGTTTGAAGGCAAAAGTACCATATGGGCATGTAAACGTTGTCTTCTCTTGGTCTTCGGGGGCAATACAAATCTGATTGTAACCTGAATAACCATCCAAGAAGCAAAACCATCCTTTCCCCGCTAATCGATCTAGCATTTGGTCCATAAATGGCATGGGGAAGTGATCCTTGAGCGTCCAAGAATTCAGCTTGCGGTAGTCCATGCATACTCTCCATCCAGTAACGGGCCTGAGTGGAATAAGCTCATTCTTTGCATTCGCAACCACCGTCATACCTCCTTTCTTGGGAACACATTGTACTGGGCTTACCCATGTACTATCAGAAATAGGATACACGACTCCTGCGTCTAACCACTTGATAATCTCCTTCTTCACCACTTCTTGCATTGGTGGGTTTAGACGTCTTTGATGTTCAATGGTGGGTGTGCACTTTTCTTGAAGCTGAATTTTATGTGTGCAAATCCCAGGTGGTATACCAATAATATCTGCAATGGTTCATCCAATAGCTCTAATATACTTGCGTAAAATTGCAATAAGAGCTGCAACTTGCTTCTCACCCAAATCGGCTGCTACAATGACTGGAAGAGTGTTTCCGCTTCCTAAGAAGGCGTACTTCAAATGGCTTGGCAGCTCCTTCAATTCTAACGTGGGTGGTTCTTCAATAGATGGCTTAGCTGGAGGTGTGGGTCGATTCTTGAGATCAAGATCCAGCTTTTTGGGGGTATAGTGATATGTCCCTAATCCCGATAGAGCACAAATATCGTCTTCAGAAATTTCAGCATCATCATTCTCTCCTTTCATGAGCGAAACCTCCAAAGGATCATCAAGAATTTGCTCTTCAGCAAGTAACTCGTTCTCTTCATCAAATACAACATCAGCCATAGAAAATACACTCAGATCTTTGGGTTGCTTCATTGATTTGCAAACATCAAAGCGAACCACTTCGTCATTTATTCAGAATGAAAGCTCATTAGCTCTCAAATCTATGAGCACACTTCCCGTAGCAAGGAAAGGGCGTCCCAAGATTATGGGAACCTCTGAATCTGCTTCACAGTCCAAGATGACAAAGTCTGCTGGAAATATGAATGAAGATACCTTCACCAAGACATCGCATAGAATACCAACCGGTCGTTTTACCGACATATCCGCCATCACAAGCCTCATATTAGTTGGTGTAGGATCTCCTAACCCCAACTTCTTATATATCGATAATGGCATCAATTTGATGCTGGCTCCTAAGTCACACAATGCTTTAGCAAAGTCCAAAGATCCGACGGTGCAAGGAATCGTGAAAGCTCCGGGGTCGGCCTTCTTCTGAACTATCGATCAAGTAGCTATTGCACTACAATGGTGCACATCATCTTTCAGCTCATAACTTGCTGCCCTCTTCTTAGTCAAAAGATCTTTCATAAACTTTGCATACCCAGGCATTTGTTCAAGTGCCTCTACCAATGGGACATTAATGGTCAGCTGCTTCAACATGGTCATAAATTTGCTGAACTTAGTGTCATCGGCCACCTTCTTCAATCTTTGTGGAAAAGGTGGTGGTGGGTATGGAAGTGTTCTCTCCATGGCTTTCTTCTCCTCTTGCTTCCGTTTATTATTTTTTTCAGGCTGCACGTCACTAGGTGAAATGTCCTTGACGTTGGAAGTAGATGTTGCGACTTCTTCTCTTGTGACGTCACTAGGTGTGGCGTCCATATCTGCTGTTCCGTCAACCACTTGCTTGCCTTTTTCTGAAGTTTCTAGCACCTTACCACTCCTGGTAGTGATGGGCATGCATGACCCATCATTCCTTGGGTTTTGGACTGTATCGCTCGGTAAGGTGCCAACCTTTCTTTGATTGAATGCTGCTGAAAGTTGGCTTAATTGCTGCTCTATTTGCTTGATAGAAGTGGAATGAGAATCAACTAATTGCTTCATGGAGGACAAATCATCAATCACCTCCTTAACTCCTGTGCTCGTTGCTTCCATTCCTTTCAATAACTTAGCCATCATGTCTTCCATACTCCCAGAATTAGATGTGGTGGTATCACGTCTACCAGGGGGAACGTACAAACCACTCTTTTCATTATTTTTCTTCCAACTACCTTGGTATTTGCTTCCAGATTTATCATAATAGTTCCGACCTTGGTTTCCTTGGGCATTCCCACGGAAACCCCCCTGATTGTTCAAGTAGTTGGCCTCCTCTTCCGAATCAGATTCGTCTATTCCTTTTAGCGCCACAGCTTTCACTTTTTCGGTCTTCCCTGATAATAAGTGCTTTGTCAGAAGATCCAATTGTGTTTTCATGTGCGCCATGTCTTGCTCACGTTCTTCTTCTCTTCTTCTTTGGTCTGCAGACATTCCAATAGATAAAGTGGGGCTTGCTACCTCAGAGTCCCTGGTATGCCAAGCTCTACTTTGCTTAGTCATTCGATCTAGCATATTACTTGCTTGACCATAGGTGAGGTCCATGAAAGAACCTCCAGCTGCGTTGTCCACCACTGGTTTAGTTATTGAATTCAAGGCTCTATACAAGATCTCCATGAGGTGAACATTAGTCATGTGATGGTTTGGGCATCTCGCTAGCTTTGTCTTGAACCTCTCCCATGTTTCGTGAAGAGCTTCAGAGGGAATCTGACGAAAGTTGCTGATTTCATCTCTCAATTGAGCCCTCTTGGATGGCGGAAAGAATCTTTCTTGGAAAGCGTCTCTCAATTGCCTCTAATTTGTAATTGAATCAGGAGTCAGCCCATTCAACCATAGTGTTGCCTCCCCAGACAGAGACAATGGAAATAGACGTAGTCGAATAGCATTCTGACCAACACCAGGATTGTCAAAAGACTTGCATGTAGAAATAAAGTTGATGAGATGCATATTCGGATCATCGCCTGCTAGTCCACCAAATAATCCCTTGAGTTGCAATAACTGAATCATGGTGCTAGTGATGTTGAACTTGGCTCCGGGCGCTAATGGTGGTGGAATTATAGCTCCAGTGGCTCCGGCACCATCAAGATCATCATCATCATCGTCGAAAGCTGGTTGCAAAGGTTGGCGATCATACCTATACCGCGCTTGTCGACCTCTTCGATTGGCAGGTGTTGTAATTTCAGCATCACGCCTAGGGTTCAGTAACTCGTCATCACCTAAATCTTCATTGTCAGGATTTGTTGCTCGTCCAGGATTATCAATATTTTGTTGTTGGACTTGAGCAGCGGCAAGAGCAGCTAATCTTGCTTGCTCGTGTTGAGCAGCCATCCTGTCGATTTCAACTTGTGCTTCCATTCTTCTAATTCGTTGTGGTTCCGGATTGATTGGTAATAACGGTTGACCAGAACTTCTAGTATGGGGCATGCACTAAAAGAAAAACCTGCAATAAACAAAAACAAAAACTAAAAGTAAAAGTACGAGAATCTTTGACCAAAGGGTCTAGTAATTATCACAAACTTGATTGACACTCGTATTCCCCGGCAACGGCGCCAATTTTTGATAACGCTCAATCTACAACTATCATTTGAGTGTAAAGCGGTCGTTAGCAAATATAGAACCCAACCTGGGTTGGGTGTCGATCCCACAGGGAATAGCTTGGCCAACAAGTAAGCAAAATTAATAGACTTTTGGTGCAAGTCTCGAAAAAGGGGGGATTGTAATATGTAACCAAAACAATAAAGTAAAAGCTGAAAATAGCAAAGTAAAAAGAGGAAGATTGTCACGTTGGTTGTAGACAATGAGAATTGAGGCGTTGGGGTTATGTCCACCTTCTGAGGTATACGTCTCTATCGGCTATGAGTGTGTAGAGTCTTGACATGCAATTGCTTATAGAGAATTGTAGTCGATGGTAAATCCAAGCGTCTCTCGACCTAAACAAGGACTATTTCACTTTAACTCTCTCGAGCTTAAAGCGTATCTAACGGTACGAATTCTCCAAGAGGTTAGTCCAGTTACGGCACTAGCTTTTTAATAGGAAAGGGTGTCCTACTACCTTGACATTATCTCTTTTCCAGACAAATAACCTTTCTCTCGAACAAGTGAAATGTTAGACTGGCGTTATTCTTGCGTTTGCAACCGCAAAGAATGTAGATTAATATGAAGAGCGTAATGATATAAGCAATATACGTGTCTTGAACTCACAACTCACAGCAGTAGATAGTAACTCATTCGGCTTCCATAACCCCAACTAAGAGGTTTAGTTACCCATGAATGCAAATGATATCAAGTTTTGCATGGTGGATGGCGTGAGAAGTGGGTGTTTAGGCGTGTGGTTTTGGTGATTCCCTAGCAAGTAACGATTCTCTTGTTGTGGAATAGATGAATAGAAGAGTAGATTAGAAGTGTTTGTGGTGGAAGATGAGAGGGATGGAAGAAAATTAATTGTTGAATTAAGTGAAGAATTAATCTCTCCACTAAGGGAGGACTTAATTAAAAATCTCTAGCATGATAGGGTATTTATAATACTCCTATCCTACTCCTACTATGGTAATGAAATAAATAACCAAATCCTACTAAACTAATGAAATTCTTGACCCAAATGTACTAGGGTAAGGTTACAATATCATAATCCAAATAGAATAGTGAAATACATAACCTAATTGTATTAGGTTAATGTATCTTTGTAAAAATCCAGCTTTGTGTCTGTAAGTTCCCCAAAGTCTTCAGAAATGCTGTTTTAGCCTGGGACAGATTTTCCATGCAGCAGATTTGGTCCTTAGGCGTCCAGCTCCCTTCTACTTCGTTTGTGAGCTTTCTTTTGCGTTAAGTAAGCCGTAAAATGCTGTATTTTGCATCATTTATACCTGAAACTTTCCTAATCATGTTTGTTAGCTCATTTACAGGAAAAAGGACTAAAAGTGCATGAAATATATAATTAGTTCTCAAAACTAGGCTAAAATATGGGCAAAATATATTGATATAGGCACGTAAATTCGCAAATATATTTCAAATAAAGCCTATCCCAAATAATAATAATAATTTTTCAAAAAAACCAGACTTAATATTTTTATTAAATCTTAATAAACTATAAAATCTTTCAAAATAAATCCGTATATGGATATATCAGACCTAAAGAATTTTTTTTATAAATATTAAAGATATTTTACAAATACAATAAGAATATAACATTTTATCAGATTCTAATTTAAATCAATTATTTTGAATATGCGTGATATTAATAAAATTCTCCAATCTAGGTATGTAAGCCTATGATACGGGATGAAGGACATTGTAAATATCGAGGCATTATAAATTATTAAGAAAAAAGTGTAAAAAATATCTATATTCTTGTAAAATTTATTGTAACACACCTTAAATTTGTGGGAGTCCTATGACCCCCACAAAAAAACTATTTTTTACCGTATTTAAGAAGCATATATTTGCCAACTTGGATCACTTAGTCAGTCCATCAAAGATTGGTGATTCACGTGCGCAATTTAATTTAAATAAATGAGTTTATGTTTCTTAATTATATTTTAAATCCTAATTATCCACAAATTTAAAAAAGATAAAAATAATTATTTATTAAATTAAAGACCTTTCTTCTTCTTTATAATCATACATATTCATCGATCAAAATCATTTTTTTTCATTCCTCTTCCTCATTTCTCAGTTTTAATACTCTTTAAAAAATTCTTGCTTGCATTAACAAGTCTACTAGTGTTCTTAGAGGTGTGATTTCGTATTGTGGAGCGGTGAAAGTTCTAGTGTTCAACAAGTCTTGATGGTTAGTCCTGTTTTTTGTGACGGCTAAAGTTAAAATTGAGACATTTTGATGATTTATTTAGGGTTAGTGTTCAACAAGTCTTGATTGTGTCGTCTAAAAATCTCAGAGTTTGTCCAAATTAGGATTTTTTTTCTAGTTTAAATGATTCTTATTCTATTAATAATTTAGGATTTTTCATAATCTAATTTGGCTCTTCTAGTGTGACCGATTATAATATCTTTGAATAATCAATTTCCCCCTAATTGTCTTTCACTATGAATGTGGTTAAATTTCAAGAATGGGTGATTTTACATATATAACCCTGAGATATTATCATGGTGGGATTTTGAACAGTAAGAGTCAAAAATCAGAATATGAGGGTGGGGAAGTCATAGATATTTTTGATGTGGATGTGGATAAAGTTATTTTATTTTGAGCTAATTAGCTTTTTGAAAGATCTAGGGTATGTTACAACAAGCTGCACATATTATGTTAGGCCACCTAAAAAGGACTTTCTGTTAGATATTCAAACTGATGGGGATACTTATGAACTTTCCCAATCCTTTGAAAATGAGAATATTATTGAGGTGTACGTTTGTCACATGGTTGATCAACTTAATCAAGTTGATGGTCCGATTGGTTTTCAAGAATACACTAATACCAATAATGAATATTTTGTTTCTTATAATAAAGAATGGGATAAGTGATTCCATGAAGGGGAAGGGGGTGAGGCTGGTCATTTTAATAAAGTGTGAGATGCCATAAAACTTCAATAATTTTATTTTTGACCTTCCTACGTGCGTAATGTAAAATTTTGACTTGAATTATGTTTAGGGATGCTAAAACGGTGCTTTGGAAAAGTTTTAGATTTTTTGAAAGAGGTTCAGAGTCATTTTGCGACCTCGAGGCAGTGAGGGTTTCTGATAAGGCCATGTCACGGAGGTTAATCTCCACGATATTGGCATATTAGGGAGGCTAACCTCCGTGATATTAGCGTGCCATGACACTGGTTTAAATTCGTCACGTTTTTAGTTTTTTTCACTTGGGGTAAGGGGATTTTGGTCTTTTTACCCATTGTACGATATTTATACATAAAATAACCTCATTCCCTTTAGTTTTCAAATATCAAATAATTCTCTCTTAAACTCAAAATCCAAGAACATTCCATGTTTTTTACAGTAAATTGATCATCTGAGCATCAAACATAGAATTGACTTCAATTTCTTGTGTATTTCTGGCATGTTTCTCTTCCCTAAACTTGAATTTTACATTGTGTCATTAATTGAATGGATTTTCATGTGATTAAATGGTGGGTTTTGGAATTAGGTTGACAGGTTTTGGTTGTTACTGACTGAATTACTTGTACCATGTTTTTAATTGATTATTTGTTCTTTAAATTTGATGTTTTTTGGATTGAATTTATACATTGCTTAAATGATTGGAATGGAGGAGATGGTTTCATGATCCAAACCAGGGTCTGTCCATGACAGGTATCTCAAATTCCATGTGGACTTGAGATCACCCTCTTTACCTAACCAAACTTACGCAAAAACCTCAAGGGCCGGATGAATTTTGAACATGTAACAACATATCGCATAAAAAAACAAATGATAGTTCATAAAAAGTCTATACCAACTGCCGGTAACCGGAAAACCATCTGTCACCAAATCAATCAACAAAACCACCCAAGTCCACAGTAATCCAACAAAGCCTTTACAAAACCAAAGTCAATAAGATATCAGAATATGCCCCTGATAGTAGTCAAAATAAAGTCTAAAGAAGGTCTAAGACATATGAAATAAGGACCAAGAAATGAAGCCTTCCGAAGTATGAAAGCTCACCAATTCAATGTAAACTCAAGAAATAACTTGAGCACCTGCTCACTACATAGGAAAAATATAAGAGGTTCCGTTACCTGTATCTCGTGGGGATACAACATCTGAAGATGGTTAATGGTTTGAGCGCTAGCATATAATTTAGGGATAGAGGAACAAAATAATGCCATGATAACAGTTCCAAAACCAATACAACATTCAATGTATTATATCATGTGAAATACATATACGTATATAGTACCACAAGGTGGGGTAGGGAACAAGGCTTAGCATGAACATTGAAAACATTAAACTAGGCTGTGTAGCATAACCGTCATAAAACAAGGCACTCAGGGCTATATGGGTCTAGCTCTCCCTTAGCTAGAAGGGACCAAGAACATGTAGCCACACGAACCAAAGAATATCCATATCCGTATATGCCTTTATGGGGAACTCAAACCTCCCGACATAGTCAAAGTGACTTAAGCACCAATGTATACAGTGTGGGGGACTCGAACCTCCCATTCATATATTCATTAGAGGGACTCAAACCGCCTGGTCATATAGACACCCACAACGACTAGTGCGGTTTCCAGTGTTAGTCCTTCAAACTCAACTTTCATGGCCTGACTACACATCCCACTTTATGTCCCAATAAAAGCATTCTTTGCACATACACAAAACCATTAATCCAATTACTTACTAAGGGCATCCCGTTAGTATCATCATACCAACCCCACTTCTAAGCATACGACATACCATAACCATTATTAATCAACTTAGGACTCGAACCCATTGTCCAAACAAAGACATCAATTTAATAATGTTTAGGGATCAAAACCCTTTTAGGGTTTCAAATCAATTTATGGCCAACAAGGCTTTCATAAAACCATTTACCAATCATTAATATTCTTAGGCCAATGCCTTATTTCAAAACACAATTCAACATGTGACAATATCATTCTCATTGACAATTTCACAAATAGGTTGAGGGTATACCATTATCAAAACCAAAAACCATCAAGTTTAAGGTTAGACATGGACCCTTAGTTAAACTACAATTCCCATGCACCCACACGTGCAAAACCATTATTAAAACATACATAATCATAAATTAAATCATGAGAAGCAACCAACATACAACCTTGGATGAGTTGAATTTGGAGCATATAACAAGATTGCGTAATGCTCTCATGAAGACTCTAGGATAAGGTCACAATCATGACCGACCCAACCCAGTCTAAAAATACAAAACCAACTATCCATTCTATACCAAACCATTAGAATGTATCAAATATAATATGGTAATCAAACCCAAAATGTAATACGATGGAACAACCAAGAAAATCATCCAGTGATTCAACCCCAACACCAATTCCAATGCTAAGGCTGAAACCAATACAGATCCCGCCCATACTAACCACAAGAATTACCACAAAGCCTCTATCCAAAAAATACAAATATCTGGTTGGGACATATCCCTAATCCTGAACAAAACCAATATCTAAAAAGAAAGTAAAATGTCTATGAATGTCCAACATGAAATGATGCCTTCCGAAAGGATGGAAGCTCACTACTTTAGTCCAATAAGTTGTCCCCGAATCAAGTACTATGAATGGGGATTCGAACGGTTGGTTCCTGCATAGCGTAGGTATATAGCCGCCAGTAGATGGTTTAGTAGGTTAACACTAGCATGAAACTCAGGATAAGGATAAAGTAATGGAAGTTATCAAAACCAACTGAAAACCATCCAATGCAAACAACCATACATACATATATATATATATATATATATATATATATATATAAATGTTGGGAAAAGGGACTGCTTTTAACATGCCATTTAAAACCATTACCTGGGTTATAGGTTCAACTCTCCCTGCTGAAAGGGACCCAATGCGTGTAGTCGCATGACAAGGCAATATCCCTAGGATGACTAGTAGATCCCTCTAATATATATGTGACACTCGTATGTGGCCATCGAAGATCCCTCATATCGACAAATATGAGTTTTCGATTTTGATCCCCCCGAGACCGCCACCTTCCGCGGCTTATTTTACACTCCCCGCTATTAATGCCTAATTAAAACCATTAACAAACAATCCAATTATCTACTTATTAACCAAGGCTATTCAATAAACCAATGGTATCATCATCCCAGCATACTTGAAAGTATTATCCATAGCCAAACCATTTAGATTAAGGGGACATTCAAGTGCCTTATCATTAGCCATATTAAACCTCTTGGGGACTACCATGTTCTCCACAAGAATAACTAGTTATCCTTAAGCCTTTGTAAACCATTTAAAAATATTTAAGGTTTCATGCATAAGCTAAAAACAAGGTAGAGTTCCATTTAAATAAACCAATGCAACGTACTTATCTTTATAAGCATTTTATCAAACACCTTGGGGGCATAATATAACCAAAACCAAATTCTATTACCATTAAACCATTACCATGCAATTAAATTTGTCCAAAACCACTATTAATGAATAGAAAACATAATTAAAACCATAGGAAATCATAACCAAGCATTTAACATCAAAAACCCTAAACCAATAGTTGAAATCCATAATCATGCAAGAGAAAAACCATGAAATCAACCATGTAACCATGCCTTTAATTGAAATTACAATTAGGGAAGAGAATCATGCCTTAAACCAAGAAGATTTTTGGAAAGAATTCACCAAGTCAAACCCCAAAGTAATCCCTTAGTTGAAACCCTAGCTCTTTGTCCCAAAAGCTCTTGAGAGAATTATGATATGTTTAAGAAGAGGTTATAAGTGTTAAAAAATAAAATAATAGGGTAAATAACCTCCTAAGTATATTAGAAGTTGTGGGTCCTTATTCGGGTAATTAGAGAAATGTCCAGAATACCCTCATTTAAATCCCATAAAAACCCAACAAGGGTCATGACTGACCCCCTTATGAGTCATCACCTCCTTTACAGTTGATACCCATCCGACCGTGACCAAACCTCAACCTTAGATTAGACACTGTCCAATATATGACTCATCCACTCAAGTCATAACCTCAATATATGATCCATACCCATAAGTCGTATCCCCGGCAGAATGCAACACCAGGAGGATCAAACACTGTCCACCTTACGAGTCACCCATACGGCTTATACCCAATCATACAACACTCACCACTAAGTTGTATCCATTCCAGTGACCAAAACTATCTTAACAGCTAACATTGGTCAGCTTACGACATGATTTCACCACTCGTACCCCAACATACAGCTCGTACCGCGAGTTATATTGGGTCCAAAGAACGGGATTCCAAGAATTTTTCTAAGGGCCCAAACCCAGGATGCTTAGTCTCTTCTACTAGGATCATTCTCCCTAAATGATAGATAAGGTAGGGTAACCACACATAGAGTCATTTGCATTATATAACATCAATCCAACCTTTTGATGTGTCTACTCTTACCATTACCAAATAGAAAACAAAGATGCAAGAGATGCAACTCTTCCTTTAACAAACTTAGAAAATAAAGATGTGTTCAAGAACACATACCTTCCGCACGAATATCAAGAGCAAAAATAAGAGTGGATACTTGGACTTTATGTCCTCCACTTCCTATGTGGTCTCTTCCACCTTATGGTTCCGCCATAGAACCATGACCAAAGACACATCCTTGGTCCGCAATCGATGAACCTGCCTAACAAATATCTCAACTGGAACCTCTTCATATGACAAAGAATCCGAGATATCCAACCCCTCCAAAGGAACAATCAAAGATGGATCACTAACGCACTTCCTCAATATTAAAACATGGAATACCGAATGAACCAAACTCAAGCTAGATGGCAACTCTAAACTATACACAATATTGCATGATCTCTGCAAAATTTCATAAGGACCAATGTACTGAGAACCGAGCTTTCCCCTTTTGCCAAACCGCTCTACTCCCTTCATCGGAGACACTATATGGAAAACCTTATCCTTAGCTGCAAACTCCAAGTCTCTACGCCTAACATCCGCATAGGACTTTGGATGAATCTAGGTGGCCTTGAGCCTATCCCAAAGTAACTTTACCTTTTCCATAGCTTGACAAACCAAAGTTGGACCAAATAAATCAGCCTCGCCGAGCTCAAACCAACCAATAGGAGATCTACACCTCCTACCATATAATGCCTTAAAAAAAGCCAAACTAATACTGTTATGATAGCTTATGTTGTATGCAAACTCTACTAAAGGTAAATGCTCCACCCAACTACCACCATAATTAATCACATAGGATTGAAGCATAACTTCTAATGTCTGAATAGTTCTCTCCGCCTACCTATCTGGCTGTGGATGGAAAGCAGTACTCAGACTCACCTTAGTCCCCAACCCTTTCTGGAAAGACCGCTAGAAGTGGGATGTAAACTGCTACCGTGATTGGAAATAATCAAAATTGGCACCCCATGTAGTTTTACACTCTTTTGAAGATAAAGGTTTACATAATCCTCCGTTGGAAAATTAGTCCGCACAGGCAAGAAATGCACAGACTTTGTCATCCTATCCATAATGACCCAAATTAAATCAAATTAGTTCTGAGATCGAGAAATACTGATAACGAAATCCATATCAATCTTCTCCCACTTCTATTCAGGAAACTTAATTTCTTGATATAACCAACCAGGCTTCATGTGCTCAACCTTAATTTGTTGACATACTATGAATTTGGAAATAAAATCAACCATCTTCTACTTCATACCACTCCACCAATAGATCTCCTTAAGATCATGGTACATCTTAATATAACCAGGATGGACAACATAGCGCGACTCATACGCCTCAGCCAAGATCCTTTGCTGCAAACCATCTACATTAGGAGCACACAATATTCCTTCGTACTACAAAGTACCATCACCGTTAATTTCAAAATTTGTCACCTTTTACCCACCAATGCTACTCTTTATTTTTATCAAGGAAGAATCCAACACTTGTTTCTCCGTAATCTCCGAACCAAAAGATGATCTAACCACTTTTTGCACTGTCACCCCACCATCCTTGGAGTCCAAGAGACGAACCCTAAGATTTGCCAAATGGTGAATATCATTCACTAATTCTCGCTTCCCTTCTTCTATATGAGCCAAACTGCCTATGGACAACCTGCTAACAGTATCAGAAACCATGTTAGCTTTACCTGGGTGGTAGTAAAGTCTTATATCATAGTCCTTTAGAAGCTCAAGCCATCTTCTCTGTCTGAGATTAAGCTCTTTCTGCGAGAACACGTACTGCAAACTCTTGTGATCAGAAAAGCTATCCATATAAAAATAATACAAATAATGCTGCCATATCTTAAAAAAACACCATGGCCAGCAACTCCAAATCACAAGTAGGATAATTCCTCTCATTCACTTTCAACTGCCTAGAAGTATAGGCTATCACCTTCCCATGCTGCATTAATATGTAACTAAGATCAACCTGATATACATCCTAGTAAACCACGAACCTATTATTGCCTTCCAAAAAGGTCAGAACTGGAGCTGAAGTCAACTTATCCTTCAACTTCTCAAAACTCCCCTCACACGCATTCTACCAAGAAAACTTAATCTTTTTTTGAGTTAACTAAGTCAAAGCTGCAGCTATTGATGAAAAGTTGTCCACATACCGCCTATAGTACCTAGCTAAACCCAAGAAGCTCCAAATATCAGATGGGGTCGTAGGTCTAGGCCACTTCTTCATCACAACCACCTTCTACGAATCCACCATGATACCTTCACTAGAAATGACATGAACCAAGAAAGTCACAACATTTAACCAAAACTCGCACTTAGAGAACTTAGAAAACAACTGTTATTCCTTTGAGGTCTACAACACCACACAGAGGTGATTAGCATGATCCATCTCACTCTTCGAATACACAAAAATATCATCAATAAACACAATGACGAAGAGGTCTAAATACTATAGAAACACCCTATTTATCAAATCTATAAATGCTACTGGAGAATTTGTCAATCCAAATGACATCACCAAAAACTCATAATGCCCATACAGAGTGCGAAAAGCCATCTTAGGGATATCCACCACCCTAATCTTCAACTGATGGTAACCAGACCGAAGATCTATCCTGGAAAAGAACTGGCACCTTGCAATTGGTCAAATAGATCATCTATCCAAGGAAGATGATACTTGTTCTTGACCGTTACCTTATTTAATTATCTGTAGTTGATGAACATATGAAGAGAACCATCCTTCTTACGTACAAACAACACCAGTGTACCCCATGGAGAAATGTTGGGATGAATAAACCCTTTGTCTAGAAGATCCTTAATTTTCTCCTTGAGTTCCCTTAACTCAGTCGGAGCCATTCTATTCGGAGGAATAAAAATTGGACGAGTGTCCAGAAGTAAATCAATACCAAACTCTATTTCCCTATCCAGAAAAACACCTAAAAGGTCATCCAAAAAGACTTCTGGAAACTCATTAACTACCATAACTTACTACAGTGAAAGACCTTCCAAGTTTGAATCTTTAACCTGGACCAAGTGATAAAGACAACCCTTATAGATTAACCCCTGAGATCTAAGATAAGAAATAAACTTCCCCCTTGGTGCTAAGGAAAAATCTTCCTATTCTATTTTTGGCTCACAAGGAAACCTAAAGATGATCCTACGGGTTTGAAAATCCTAATTTGAATAACAAGAATGCAACTAATCCATGCCTAAAATTACATCAAAATCTACCATACCCAACTCAAACAGATCCGCTGAAGTCTATCTACTACTCACAGTTACCACCCCCCCTATAGATCTATTTAGCAATGACTGATCTTCTACTAGGGTAGAAATAGAAAATGGATTTGAAATAATCTCCAGATCAAAACCAAAAGACACAGCTATATAAGGAGTCACATAAGAAATGGTGGAACCTAAATCAAGCAAACAATATACGCCATGAGAGAAAAGTTGTAACGTAGTAGTAACAACATCAGGCGATGCCTCAGATTCCTGACGGGATGCCAATGCATACAACTTATTTCGACCAGCTCTAGAACCAAGAGCAGTAACAAAAGCAGATGGCACACACCAAGAGTAGGAATAGAAGATGAAGCCACCAAAATCTTATTTGCCCCCATAAAAACCTTGTTAGACGGATAATCCCTGAGCCAATGGCCTACTTGGTCACACTTGAAACACTTATCCTTTCCTTTCTCACAGAATCCCCAATAAGGATGATCGCAAAACCGATAAGGAGGAAACAAAAAAACAAACTAACCTCTGCTTGCCTGCATACAACCTGTTTCGACCAATACTAGAACCAAGAGCAGTAACAGAAATAGATGCCACACCACCGAGAGTAGAAATTGAAGATGAAGCCACCAAATCTTATTCTCCCCTGTAGCAACCTTGTTAGATGGATAATACCTGAGCCAATGGCCTACTTGGTTATACTTGAAGCATTTATCCTTTCCCTCCTCACAAAATTCCCATTGAGAATGATCGCAAAACTGGCAAGAAGGACACAAAAAAATAGACTAACCTCTTCTTGCCTAAGACTGGGCTCCCTGCACCTCAGAATTATCAAAACCATGATGACTCCTGTTGCCTGACTAATGGGGTAAGGACCACTGGTAGTAGATACAAAACCAGAACTCCCCCACTTATTTTTCAGCCATTTACCACTATCTTGACCACCTTGGACTGGGTACCTCACTGATCAGAAAACCTACACCGCTTACCCTGCCTCTCTTCGTATACTATCTGCCTTCTCTTTTCATCCTTATCGTACTGCATATGAACAGTCAGCCTCAACATGTCTAGAATAAATTATCTATTCATCCCAAAATCAAACTTTCTCATTCTCGACCTCGACAACTAATGGAACTTTAAAGCATACTCCTTCATAGACATTGTCCTTTGCCTGAGGTTCATAAACTCCTCCATTTTAGCTTCCCTGAACTCTTAAGGAAAGAACCAATCCATGAAGGCATTAGAAAATGCCTCTCACATACTATCCTCTTCTACATTACCTGTATCTCTGTCCCACTCATCGTACCAAAGATAAGCAACCTCTTTGATCTGAAAAGTTGCAAAGTTTACTCCTTTTACATTAGTATCCCTCATTACCCAAAAGATCTTATCCATATCATAAAAAATCCCTGTGAGTTCTCCTCCACCTTCACTCTCATAAAAGTCTAAGGACCCATCTTCACACACTGTCTAAGCCTAGCGGCCTCAATAGATACAATGCTAGCCATACCCCACTTGGCCTGAGTAATAATTGGTTGGGCAATAGCATGCATGGACTGATGAAACTCTGTATTCATCATATTTCCTTGAGGGACCTGAGCAACAGTAGAAGGAATAAGAGGAACTTTGGTACAATTAAGGATAGGACCATGAGATCGAAAATAAACTCAGGGAGTAGAATGTACTCCCTTAGCATCACTTCTAGATGGGGCAGAAGAATTTCCCTTTGTTCCAGATCTAGGAAGCATGATCTGAAGAATGAAAAACAAGGATTAGAGGAGATTCCAGGACTAAGAAGTCAAGCTTAAAGAAAGAATACCAAGAAAGTGAAACATTCCTTAATGTCTTGCAGCCTATCCCTTATGAGTGTGGCTCTCTACACGCCCCTAAAAGAGACACTACTCGACACGGCTTTGTGACTCCTAATTGACCATGAACCTAGGTCCTAATACCAACTTGACGCAGTCCAAATTAGGGCCTTGTCGCAATAGGTATCCAAGTCTAACCAGGATCGAAGACCGCTCCCTTAATCCAACCCAATCACCATATATAACCTTGGATGAGGTAAATTTCGAGCATATAACAACATTACTTAATTCTCTCATAAAGACTATAAGATAGGGTCACAATTATGAACGACCCAACCAAGTCTAACCATACGAAACCAACCATCCATTCCATACTAAACCAATTAGAATGTATCAAACATAATATGATAATCAAACCCAAAATGTAATATGATGGAACAACTAACAATATCGTCCAATGATCTCAGTCCCAACACCAATGCCAATAATAAAGCCAACACCAATACTGATCCCACCCACACTAACCCTCAGAAGTACCACAAAGCCTCTATGCAAATGAAAACAAATATCAGGTTGGGAAATGCTCCCAACCATGGACAAAACCAATATATAGAAAGAAAGTAAAATATGTAAGAATGACCAGCATAAAATGATGCTTTTTAAAAGAATATAAGCTCACCACTTTAGTCCAATAAGCAGTCCCCGAATCATGTACTATAAAGGAGGATTCAAGCGGCCAGTTCCTGCATAGCGTGGGTGTACAACAGCCAGTACATGGGTTAATGGGTGAACACTAGCATGAAACTCAGGATAAGGATAAAGTAATAACAGTTATCAAAATCAACTGAAAACCATCCAATGCAAAAAACCATACATATATATATAAGTACTGGGAAAAGAGACTGGGTTTAATATGCCATTTTAAACCTTTACCTCAGTTACATAGCTTAGCCATCCTACCACCTATGGGCCATATGGGTTCAGCGCCCATACTAAATGGGTCCCAGTGCGTGTAGCCGCATGACCAGGAAATATCCCTGGGATGACTAGTACATCCCTCCAATATAAACATAACACTCGCACGTGGCCATTAAAGACCCCTCATATTGGCAAATATTAGTTTTTGATTTTGATCCCCTCGGGACCGCCACCTTCCATGACTTAGCATACACTCTCCATCATTAATGCCCAATTAAAACCATTAACAAATAATGCAATTATCAATTAATTAACCAAGGTTATTTAATAGAACAGTGGTATTATCATTTTAGCATACTTGTAAATATTATCCATAGCCAAACTATTTAGATTAAGGGGACATTCAAGTGCCTTATCGTTAGCCATATTAAACCTATTGGGAGACTACCATGTTCTCCACTAGCATAACCAGTTAGCCTTAAGACTTTGAGACTATTTAAAAACATTTAAGGTTTCATGCATAAGCCAAAAAAAAGCAAGAGTTCCATTAAAATAAGCCAATGCAATGAATATATATTTATAAGCATTTTATCAAACACCTAGGGGGCATAATATAACCAAAACCAAATTTCATTACCATTAAACCATTACCATGAAATTCAATTTGTCCAAAATAACCATTAATACATAGAAAATATATTTAAAACTATAGGAAATCATAACCAAGCATTTAACATCAAAACCTCCAAATTATTAGTTGAAAGCCATAATTATGCAAGAGAAAAAACGTAAAATCAACCATGTAACCATGCCTTTAATTGAAATTACAATTAGGGAAGAGAATCATGCCTTAAATCAAGAAGATTGATGGAAAAAATTCACCAAGACAATCCCCAAAGTAATTCCTTAGTTGAAACCCTACCTCTTTGTCCCAAAAGCTATTGAGAGAATTATGATATAGTTAGGAAGAGTTTCTAAGTTTTTAAGAATAAAATAATAGGGTAAATAAACATCTAAGTTTATTAGAAGTCGTGGGTCCATATTAGGATAAGTAGGGAAATGTGCATAATACCTCCACTTAAATCCCATAAAATTCAACCTAGGGTCTTGAGTTACCCTTTATAAATCGTAACCTCCCATACGATTGATACCCACCCGATCGTGACCAAACCTGAACCATGGATAAGATACTTTCCCATCTATGACTCATCCACCTAAGTCATAACCTCAATATATGATACGTACCACTGATCCATATCCCTAGAAAAATGCAACACAAGGAGGATCAAACATTGTCCACCTTACGAGTCACCTATACAACTTGTACCCAACCATACGACACTGACCCCTAAGTCGTATCCATCCCAGTGATCAAAAGAATCCCACAAACTAACACTGGTCAGCTTACAATAAGACTTTAGCACTTGTACCCCAGTATACGACTCATTTTCTTAGTCATATTGGGTCCAAAGAACGGGAATCCTGGATATTTTCTAAGGGTCCAAACCTGGGATACTTCAAAGCTTCTTACCCTTTTAACTGACAGTGGATACATTAGCTTTCAACAATCTCTACCTTAACCTTGTCTACCTCAAGTCCTCTATTTTACATCTTATGATCAATGACGATACCCTTATAACCAAAAAGTGGCACTTTTTCTAATTTAATACAAGGATGGTCTCTTCAAAGTGGGTCAATACGTTTTCCAATTTCTTTAAACACATGTTAAATGAATTACCAAAAACAAAAAAATCATCCATAAATAACTTAAAAATATTCCACCATGTCGTAGAAGATAGCCACATGCATCTCTCGAAAGTTGCTGGTGCATTGCAAAGTTTGAAGAAAATGCATCTGAATGCATAAGTACCATAAGGGAAGGTGAAGGTGGTCTTCTCCTGATCCTCGAGTGCTATGGTTATTGAGTTATACCCCGAACACATCCAAAAAGCAATAGTATTCCTACCCTGCCAACCTGTCCAACATCTGATTAATTAATGGAATGGGATAGTAATCCTTCCTTGTGGCATCATTCAACCTTCTATAATCTATGTAGATCCTCCACCTAATCACTATAAGTTGGAATTTACTCATTATCTTTATTAGTACGAATAATCATTCCACCTTTTTTGGGATTAGTGCACAGGAATGACCCATTTGCTATCGGATATGGGATAGACAATCCCAGCATCAAGCCACTTAATGACTTATTTTTTACCACTTCTTTCATCACCGTATTTAGTCTTCATTTATGTTGAAAACTTTTTGGTATCCCTTTTCCATGTATATTTAGTGCATACAAAAGCAGGATTGATTCTTGTATGAATGAGATCTTCCATTAGATTGCCTTTTTTTTCAACACTGACAATGCCCCTCTTAACTACACATTAGACATACTTGCAGATAAAATCACAGGAAAAGTATCATCCCCATCAAGGAAAGCATATTTTAAATTAGAAGGAAGAGCCTTAAGCTCTAGTTTCGTTGCTTCATCAATGGACACCTTAGGAGATTTTCTAATTAGTCTATTGAATAGCTCAAACTCATTAGCTTAAGTGGCAATCACTGCTAAATCCATAATTTGCACCATTTCAAGTGCCTTAACATTATCATAGAGATCATATTCCATCAAAGCTTGCTTAAGTAGGTCATTAGACAATAAAATATGGAGCATAAAATCAAGGTATACAATTGTTATAGTAGATAATTCTGTATATATAGCAGGCAACTTTATTGCCTTGTACACATCGAAGACCTCAACTTTGTCTTAAGCCCTCATGGCCATCTCCCCTAAAGTTACATCAGTAAGAGATTGCCCAGTTGTTATAAATGGATGTCCCAAAATAAATAAAATGGCCGAATCAGCATTAAAATCAAGAATAACAAAATTTACTGGTAAAATTAGTGATCCCACTTGCACCAATACATCTTTAATGGTCCTGTCAGGCCTAGTTAAGTACCTATCATCTAAGTGCAAAATAATGATTGTGGGTTTGGGACTCCCAAGACCCATCTTCTTGAATAAAGATATAGGTATGAGATTGATGCTCTCCCCTAAATCCATGACCCTTGAGCACTGATGGCTATCTTAATTGTGATATGAAAAGTGAAACTACCTGAATCTTTCATATTCATGGGAATTTTATTCTAAATCTTAGATATGCACTCCTCAGTAAGTGTTATTGTAGAATATGCTGTCAAATGGTTCTGATTTTCTACTATGTCTTTCATATGCTTTGAATACTTTGGAACACTTTGCAAAATATCAACAAGATGAAAATTAACTTGAACCTGCTTCAAAAACTCTAAAATCTTCTTGGAACTAGTCTCTTCTTAGTGCTTCCAAAGCCTTTAGGTGAAAAGTAGAGGTTGAGTCTTCCTCTCCACTTTAGTTGCATTACTTGCAGCTTTTTCTTCAACTACTCTCTCCTCATTCCTTTTAGTATCATGTTAACGCTCAAACTACAAATCTCGTAAGAGTGTAAGCAGTCGTTGTCAAATATAGAACCCAACTGGGTTGGGTGTTGAATACCATAGAGAATACTTGGTCACTAAGTAAGCAAAGATTATTAGACTTTTGGAGAAAGTTTCGTAAAAAGGGGGGATTGTAGTGTGCAATAATGTAACAATGTGAAAAACGAAAAATAGCAAAGTAAAAAGAAAGAATGTTTAGTAAGATGTTTAACCAATGAGAATTGAGAGTTGGGTTTATGTCCACCTTATGAGTTATACGTCTCTATTGGCTATGAGTTATACGAAATTCAGACATGCATGTGCTTATAGAGAATTGTATTCTATGGTAAATCTAGGCGTCTTTCAACCATCAAGGATTATTTCACTTTAACTCTTTCGAGCTTAAAGCGTATCTAACGGTACAAATTCTCCAATTGGTTAATCCAGTTATGGCACTAACTTTTTAACAGGGGTTTGTGCCCTATTACCTTGACATTATCTCTTTTCCAGACATATAACTTTTCTTTCGAACAAGTTAATGCTATATTGGCGTATTCTATGTGTTTGCAACCACAAGAATTTGCATTAAGATGAAGAGAGTAATGATATAAGCAACATATGTGTCAAGAATTCACAAACTCATAGCAATAGATAGTATCTCATAAGTCTTCCATAACCCCAACAGAGAAGTTTAGCTACTCATGAGTGCAATGGAAATCACAATAGACATTATCATTATACCAAAATAAAGATCTCACGTGTAGTATATGTTGGCAGGGCTTGTGGCGTGAATTTCTTTAAGAATAGCGTTTCTCTTGTTGTGAAAATTAAGAGTTGAATAGATGAAGAGAATAAGAATTGAGAGTGTTGGATAAAAAGTAGAAGTATGAGAATTTGAATTAATGGAAGAATTAGAATGATTCGGAATTATAAAAACTTCAACAAAATAGGGTATTTATAACACCCATATCCTATTCCTACTAAGCTACTGCATTACTTAACCTAATCCTACTAGGTTACTGCATCATTATCCTAATCCTAAAAAGTTACTGCTGATCCCCAAAGTCTTTAGAATTGTTGTTTTTGCCCGGGATAGGTTTTCGATGCGTCACTTTTAGTCCTTGGCGTCCACGCTCTCCTTTCCTTCTTTTGTGAAGCTTCCTTTGGCGTCAAGTTATCCATAAAATGCTGAAATCTACATCATTTATACCTGAAAACTTGCTAATCACATTTGTTAGCTCACTTACAGGAAAGAGGACTAAAAGTGCATGAATTATATATTTTGTCCTCAAAACTTAGCTAAAATATGGGTAGATTATAGTACTTTAGGCGTGTAAATACGCCTAACATCAACACCCCACACTTAAAGCTTTGTTCGTCCTCGAATAAAATATCATGTCCTTCTAAACATCCACTTAGGGTTTCACAGTAACAACACAAAATATTCATCAAGACAGGCACGACAATTATTAACAAAGAGTAGTTTTCTGATCACTTCTAGAAACAATTCAACCTCTAATATAGACTCGTGATGATGGTTAATTCGTATTCAAAAGTTAAGGCACAAAGATTCATATACGACTACCCAAAACTCATCAACCATGTGTGTCTCACAATATGTCACCCATAATCACTCACAAGTATTTTATATATCTCGAACATGGGTATAAGATTATCCTTGCTCTCGCTCTCACAAAGAATTCGTATGTTGCAACTGATGACCATAGGCTTTCCCTTAGTGTAATGCTCCACTAAATATCAGAATGCTAGGCTTAGGATCAAATAGGTCTTTTACAGGTTGTAATGTTGGCTAAGGGACGGGTAGGACTATTTTGGCCAGAAATAGTGACTATGTTCCTAAGCGCTTTAATACATCACATTATGCCATTTATGCTTTCTTTCAAACAACCTTTCTACTTTCTTTTAATCTACCACCCTTTCTCACCTCTTTTGTTTTTCAATTTTGAACAAAATTAACTTTTTATTTTTCTTTTCCTTTTTCTTTTCATAACACACCTCTTATGATAGCAATTATTTTTCATAACAAATTCAAGCACCAATACATTCTAAGGCGCTATTCTCACCCAATTTCCTCTTATTTTGTCACATCACTTTACAATTTAAAGCACTTAGGACTTTGGATCAAATTATGGTCTTGAAAAAAAATGGATTGGGCTTACATATGAGGCTGTCAAAGAAAATAGGCTAAAGGCTCAAAGGGGGTTATCTAGGATGATGTCCATGGGTAGATAAAATGAAGGTAAACAATCATAGGTTGCCAAAGAAATGCCTAAATCATCTCCTAAACTCACATTCTTTATTTCGCTTTACATACATACCAGGCAAGTTCTAGCATCATCCACAAACATAGAATATACTATCATCTCACACACACAAGGTATATGGTCGAACTTATTGGAAGCAGTATAGACTCTTGACCCAATAGATGAAGGAATTGAACCACACAATTATCACATAATGAGTCACTATTAGAGCCTAACCGTCTCAATAGTAATGATTTTATCACAGACTCTTGTTATAATACCATGCTGCCTATCAGAACAATTTCATGCAAAGTTAAAATTTATTTTTAAAAAAAATTTAACTACTAAAAAACAAAACAAACAAACATAAATGAATGCAAATGCAGATAAGGAAGTATAGCATGCAAATACCAGCACCCCACACTTAGATGGGACACACTGCCCTCAGTGGAAAATAAATAAGAAGAACCTGGTTAGTCGGACTCCTCCTCTATGTCTGGGGTCATACCCCCTTTGTTGGAATCATCATCAGAGTCATCGCCATCAGAGTTCTCCTCCACGTCGGAGTCTGGCATTCGACGATCATCATCGGTTGGAACATCGTCATTAAGAGGTTCCTCAAAGTACACACCTACTCCATACATTTGCCTTGCATGCTTATTCATTAGGTAGTCATAATCCAGCTGTTGGAGCTCTGCAGCAGTTGGAACACGACCTCCGCTCATCACGGTAAATCGAGTTATGCCATAAAGATGGCGAAAGAAACTCTCATCCCGAGCATGCCTTTCCGCAGTGGTAAGGTTGATGCCATGTGTGGTTTTAGCATCTTTAACCTTTGTGAGTTCAACCTTCTTTGGGTTGTGTGGAAGTTTATGATCAGCCGGTTCCTCTTTGATGTCCTCCTTCCTCAATATTGCGGTCAACAAATTGCCAAAGCTGAAGTGGGACCTCTTGTGTAGCCTGGCCTTTTGCATTGTAGATCGAATAATTGCTCCAATGTTGATAGGAACATTCATCATCAACGCGTACACCAAGCACACTCTATCTCATGTAATCTTCATGTACTGGGTCCCTGGAATCAGACAAGAGTTGACTATTCGCATCCATATCCGAGCTTCTCTATTCAAGGAAGCATATGGGAAGATGTTGTGCCGACCGATGTCCTTGTGTCTGCTTCATCGTGCCATAGATCTTGTTCTGCACAATGTGTGTCTAATTTTCCTATACAGAGGTCTGTTATACAACTCTTTGAGTGGTGATGGATCAACAGATGGCAAACCCAGAAAGGAGTTGAAGAACTCCGCATTTAGTTGCAGAACTTGGCCCCGAATCTTTACTTCACTCCCTGTAGTTTTCAGTGACCAGTTGGCATAGAATTCATGTGTTAAATCAAGATTGCACTCTCCCATATCTCGAAAGATGAAATCAAGATGTAACGCCATTATTTTAGCCAACATACGGGGTTCTTTCTTTGCTAGGCTTTCCTTGTGTGTCAACTCCACATGAACATATTTTTTCTCTTTATTGTTCCTATACCACTCCTTTCCTTCCTCCTCGAGGACCCATTTAATTCCAAACATGCGGTGAGGTATTTGCAGCGAGGAGGATTCTCCTTGCTCTTTTCGTCCCCTTTTTTGGCCTTTTTGTGAAGTGGTAGCCTTTTCTTTCCCTTGTCTTGGTTTTGGTGCCATTGTACCTGAGATTAAAATAATAGTCATGTTAGCTTCATCTCGGTGGATACAATCAATAAACAAGCAGTAGTGGCACCACCCCACACTTAGTTTGATTGTACGGACTAGTGAAGTGACCGATGTCGATTACTCAGATTTTATCGATATACTTTTAGGTGTTATGTTCCAACAATATAATCAGTGCAGTCATACTTTTTGTATCATCTTAACTATCCTTTCTCAATTCTAGATCATGTAATCTTGGTAATGCTTTCATGTTTTGGACTAATGCATCACTTTGAATACAACTACTACATAGATATTATATCAATTTATCACAACATCTTATGTTTGTAGTTAACCTTGATTTTCATCTCAATAAACAAGTCATTCAAGCAAGTTTTCAAGTTACACGGTTATGCAATGTTCTAGACTATGTCAATTCCGCAAAAGTATGACAGTGTATCAAAATCAAATACAAGTTGGAAACAAGTCAAGAGCATCCTTACGTATTCTTTCACTCACTTAGTTTCACCACAACAACTCAACCATATTCAAATCACCAATATTACTTCAAGATTAAACAATTCATTATAGACGTAGTAGTGTAGTACTTATGGAACATAAAAGAAGAACAAAGAAGTACTTACTTGGTTGATGGCCTTGGAGGATGTTCTTGCAAAATAAAAAAGCAAAGGGAAAATTTTTGTGAGAATTTGGAGAGGTAGGTGGCGCTTTAGGGTGACTTGCAATGTGTTTTTGATTTAAGACTAAGGTTCTATTTATAGGACAAGCTTGGGTCGGGTTTTGACCTATTTGGAATCGGATTTGGAGACCAAAAGTGACCATAGGCGGCGCCTAATGCTTTGCCTATGCTTGGCATAGGCGGCGCCTTTTGCAAAGCATTGTTGAGCATAGGCGGCACCTATGCTATGGCATTGTTAGGCATAGGCGGCGCCTATGCCATGGCATATGAGATTCAGATACAAAATGACTTTGCATAGGCGGCGCCTATGCTATGGCATTGTTGAGCATAGGCGGCGCCTATGCTATGGCACTCCAGAATCCGAGAGCTTAGGCCATAGTATAGGCCTTGCCTTGTTCGTGGCCTAGATTTGCATAGGCCTTGCCTTGTTCTTAGCCTATATTTTCATAAGCAATGCCTCACCCATAGCCTTTTGCTTCTTCATTCATAACTTACCACCTTCAACATGCAATACTTCCAAATCAAAATTTGAAACCAATCTCCTCCTTTACACCTCTTGCACCTACATGCACTCAAAAACAACAAAAACGATTAGAACGATGGGTTGCCTCCCATAAAGCGCCTTAGTTTCGGTCGTGGCTCGACTCTTATTTTTGGATTTTTATTTAGTAAAAACAAATGCAAAGGAAACAAAAAAATCACAATGGGTTGCCTCCCATCTAGCGCTTGATTTATTGTCGCGGCACGACATAGTTACCTCGAGTACTTAAACTTCGTCGAGATAGATGGTGGCCATATAGTTCATCGAGTCAAGGGGACCGATATATGGTTTTACTCATTGGCCATTCACCTTAAAGACAAAACCATTATTGTCTTCTAGCTCAACTACTCCAGACGAGTAGACTTGGCTAATCTTGTATGGACCAGACCATTTGGACCTTAACTTACCTGGGAATAGCTTTAGTCTGGAATTGAAAAGAAGTACCATATCACCCTTTTGGAAGTTTTGTTGAACAATCCGCTGATCATGATACTTTTTCATCCGTTCCTTGTAGAGGTATGATCTTTCATATGCATGTAGACGGAATTCATCCATCTCATTTAGCTGCTCCAACCTCAAGTTCATAGCATCATCCCAATTCAAATTCAGTTGCTTCAACGCCCATAATGCTTTGTGCTCGAGCTCAATGGGTAAATGACAAGCTTTCCCATAAACTAGTTGGTACAGGGACATGCCAATTGGCATTTTGAATGCAGTCCTATATGCCCATAGTGCATCGTCCAGCTTCCGAGACCAATCTTTCCTATTAGCATTTACAGTCTTAGCAAGGATTTGCTTGATCTCTCGATTGGAAATCTCGACTTGTCCACTAGTTTTTGGGTGATAAGGCATGGATACCTTATGTTGCTTGACACCATATTTTGCTAACACGGATTGAACAATTTGTTGCAAAAGTGAGATCCTCCATCGCTTATGATAGTACGTGGTACCCCAAAATGAGAGAAGATGTTTTTCTTCAAGAATGCAACAACACGTTTTCCTTCATTATCAGCCAATGCTACTGCTTTGACCCATTTTGAAACATAATCTACAAAAACTAGGATATATTTCACTCCAAACGAATTCAAGAATGGACCCATAAAATTGATACCCCATACATCAAAGAGCTCGATTTAAAGGATTTTCGACATGGGCATCTCATGGTGTTTCGAAATCGCACCTTGTCTCTGACATTGGTCACATCTTCTCACAAAGTCGTAGGCATCTTTAAATATCGAAGGCCAATAATATCCACTTTGCAATACCTTCCTTGCTGTCCGATTACCTGCGTGATGTCCCCCAACTTGGGAAGTGTGACATGCTTCCAATATATTCGGCACCTCAACATGGGATATGCATCGCCTAATAACACCATCCGCGCATCGTCTAAACAAATATGGCTCATCCCAGAAATACTGTCTCACGTCATGCATGAACTTCCTCTTTTGATGAAATGATAGATTCGTAGGTATCACATTACTTACCATGAAGTTTGCAAAATCTGCATACCATGGTAACTCCTCCATCATTGTGGCTAAAATCTCTTCATCAGGGAAGGTATCGTCAATCTCACGATCTTGCTGTGCTATATGCTCATTCTCGAGTCTAGATAGATGATCAACCACTTGGTTTTTGCAACCTCTTCTATCTTTTACCTCGAAATCAAATTCTTGCAGCAACAATACCCATCGAATTAGCCTTGGTTTTGCATCTTTCTTTGTCATCAGATATCTAAGGGCTGCATGGTCTATATGAACTATCACTTTGGTTCCC
Source organism: Capsicum baccatum var. pendulum (assembly GCA_030864225.1). Lineage (NCBI taxonomy): Eukaryota > Viridiplantae > Streptophyta > Magnoliopsida > Solanales > Solanaceae > Capsicum > Capsicum baccatum. Next base: position 152,954,851 of record CM061552.1, read on the forward strand.
AACAAATAAGCACGGAACTTTTCGAAGGCATACACAACTGCTAGAAGCTCTTGTTCTGTGACAATATAGTTTTTCTAGGCTTCGTTTAAGACCTTACTCGCATAGTAGATTGGATGGAATAACGTTTCTCTTCTCTGGCCAAGTACAGCACCCAAATCTACCCCACTAGCATCACACATGACTTCAAACGGTAAAGACCAATCTGGTACTACCATGATAGGATCTTCAATTAGCTTCTCTTTGAGGCATTCAAATGACTTTATACAATCCTCATTGAAGTCAAACTTTGCATCTTTCTCCAAAAGTTTGCATAATGGACTAGCAATTTTGGAGAAGTCTTTGATAAATCTTTGATAGAAACCTGCATGACCGAGAAAACTACGAACTCCTTTGATCGAAATTGGGGGTGGTAGTTTCTCGATAACTTCGATTTTAGCTCGATCCACTTCAATTCCTCTTTTGGAGATTTTATGCCCAAGAACAATACCTTCTTTCACCATAAAGTGGCACTTCTCCCAATTCAGCACTAGGTTGAATTCCATACATCTCTGCAATGCCATACTTAGATTTGTCAAGCACGATTCAAATGACTCACCCACAACTGAAAAATCGTCCATGAATACCTGCAGCATGTCTTCCACCATATCAGAACAAATGGACATCATACAACGCTGAAAAGTAGCGGGTGCGTTACATAGCCCAAATAGCATACGTTTGAAGGCAAACATACCATAGGGGCATGTAAACGTTTTCTTCTCTTGATCTTCGGGGGCAATACATATCTGATTATAGCCGGAATAACTGTCTAAGAAATAAAACCATCCTTTCCCTGCTAATCGATCAAGCATTTGGTCAATAAAGGGCATTGGAAAGTGATCTTTAAGTGTCCACGAATTCAGCTTACGGTAATCCATGCATACTCTCCACCCTGTGACAGGTCTGAATGGAATTAACTCATTTTTTTTCATTCGCAACTACCATTATGCCACCTTTCTTTTGTAGATATTGTACCGAGATTACCCATATACAGTCGGAGATTGGATACACAACCCCAGCATCTAACCATTTAATAATTTCATTCTTCACCACCTCTTGCATAGGTGGATTCAGACGCCTTTGATGCTCAATAGTGGGTAAGCAATTTTCTTCAAGCTGAATCTTGTGTGTACAAATCCCAGGTAAAATACCAATGATATCAGCGATGCAACTTGCTGCTCACCCAAATCTGCCGCCACAATAATCGGAAGTGTGTTACCACTTCCCAAGAATGCATACTTTAAATGGTTAGGCAGCTCCTTCAATTCTAACGTGGGTGGTTCCTCAATAGATGGTTTAGCTGGTGGTGTTGGTTGGTTTTTGAGATCAAGGTCCATCTTCTTGGGAGCATGAGGATATGACCCTAATCCTGTTCGAGCATAAATAGTTTCTTCATAATTTTTAGCATCCTTATGCTCAACATTCATAAGCACAACCGCCAATGGGTCATCAACAAGCTGCTCCTCTACGGGTAATTCTTTCTCATCATCAATATAAACATCGGCTACTGAGAACACGTTCAGATTTTTGGGTTGCTTCATTGATTTACATAAATCAAAGCGGACTACTTCGTCATTCATCCAGAATAGAAGCTCATTAGCTCTTAAATCAATAAGCACACTTCCTGTTGCAAGGAAAGGACGCCCCAAGATTATGGGAACTTCAGAGTCTACCTCACAATCCGAAATAACGAAGTCCGCTGGAAAGATGAATGAAGAAACCTTCACCAATACATCACATAAAATACCAACAGGTCGTTTTACCGACCTCAGCCATCACGAGCCACATATTGGTTTGAGTAGGATTACCCAACACCAACTTTTTGTAAATGGATAATGGCATCAAGTTGATGCTGGCTCTTAAATCGCATAATGCCTTGGCAAAATTCAAAGATCCGACAGTGCAAGGAATAGTGAAGGCTCCTGGGTCTGCCTTCTTCTGAACTAGTGATCTGGTAGCAATTGCACTACAATGATGAACAACTTCTGTCAACTCACCACTTGCTGCTCGCTTCTTTGTTAAAAGATCCTTCATAAATTTTGCGTAGCCTGGCATTTGTTTTAGTGCCTCAACCAAGGGAACATTAATGGTCAGCTGTTTTAACATTGACATGAATTTATTGAACTTGGTATCATCAGCTCTCTTCTTTAATCTTTGTGGAAAAAGAGGTGGTGGAAGGGGAATTGTTTTCTCCACAACTTTCTTTTCATCATGCTTAGGTTCGGAGATCTTTTCAGGCTGTGGACGTCGAGGAATGACATCATGAACGTCCTTATAATTTTCGACGGCGTCATCTTCTTCTGTATTACCTACGATATCTTTGGCCACTTGCTTGCTTTGGGATGAATTTTCCAGCACCTTACCACTTCTGGTAGTAACAACCATGCATATTCCATCGTTTCTTGGGTTTTGCACTGTGTCGCTTGGTAGGGTGCCATCTTTTCTTTGATTTAATGTGGCTGAAATTTGACTCAAAAATTGTCGTTCCAGCTGTCTTATTGAAGTGGAATGTGAGTCAACCAATTGCTTCATTGAGGCCAAGTCATTTATTACCTCAGTTACTCTCGTGCTGGTTGCTTCCACTCCTTTGAACAGTTTAGCCATCATATCTTCCATTGACATATTTCCCAAACCAGATACAGTGGCCTCTCGTCGTCCAGGAGGAATATACACGCCACTCCTGTCAGTCTTGTTTTTCCAACTACCTTGATCCCGGTCCTTGTTTCCAGAATTATCATAATAGTTCCGACCTTGGTTTCCTTGGGCATTGCCTCGGAAACCCCCCTGATTGTTCACGTAGTTGGCTTCTTCCTCAGAATCGGATTCCTCTCTTCCTTTTGACGCAACTGCTTTGACTTTCTTGGTCTTCCCTGATAGTAGATGCTTTGTAAGAAGATCCACTTGTGTTTTCATGTGCGCCAAATCTTGATCACCTTCTTCTTCTCTTCTCCTTTGTTCTGCAGTCATGCCTATAGAAAAAGTGGGGCTTGCTACCTCAGAATCTCTGGTATGCCATGCCCTACTTTGCTTCGTCATCCGGTCTAGCATATCACTTGCCTGAACAAAGGTGAGGTCCATAAATGATCCTCCAGCCGCATTATCCACCACAGGTTTAGTTACTGAATTCAAGGATCTATATAGTATCTTTATCAAGTGAACATTGGTCATGCGATGGTTTGAGCACCGCATAAGCTTCTTCTTGAACCTCTCCCATGTTTTGTGGAGAGCTTCAGTTGGAAGCTGTCAAAAATTACTAATTTCATCTCTCAATTGTGCTCTTTTGGATGGCGAAAAGAATCTTTCTAGGAAAGCGTGTTTCAATTGCCTCGAATTAGTGATAGAATCAGGAGTCAGCCCATTCAACCATAGAGTTGCCTCCCCAGATAGAGACAATGGAAATAGGCGCAACCGAATTGTATTCTGTCCAACGCCAGGATTGTTGAATGACTTGTATGTAGAAATAAAGTTGATCAGATGCATATTCGGATCATCTCCTGCTAGTCCACCGAATAATCCCTTGAGTTGCAATAACTGAATCATGGTGCTCGTGATATTGAACTTGGCTCCGAGTGCCAATGGCGGAGGAATAATGGCCGTGTGGCACCAGCTCCATCAAGATTATCATCATCATCATCGAATGGTATGGCTCGGCGTTCATGCCTGAACCTAGCTTGACGATCTCTTCTGTTGGCTGGTGTCGCCATCTCAGCATCACGTCTAGGGTTTAGTAACTTATCATCACCTAAGTCCTCATCATCAGGATCTGCTACTCGCCCTGGGTTATCAATATTCTGTTGATGTACTTGGGCGGTGGCCAACGCAGCTAGTCTAGCCTGCTCCTGTTGAGCAGCCCTTCTCTCAATGTCACGTTGTGCATCCATCCTTCCAATAAGTTGCGGTTCAGGATTTATTGGTAATAATGGTTGTCCCGAACTTCGAGTATTTGGCATGCACTGGACAAAAACCTGCAGAAAACAAAAACAACAACTAAAAGTAAAGTACAAGAATCTTTGACCAAAGGGTCTAGTAACTATCACAAACTTAGTAGACAACCGTATTCCCCGACAACGGCGCCAAAATTTGATAACGCTCAAACTACAGCTCTCGTAAGAGTGTAAGCGGTCGTTGTCAAATATAGAACCCAACTGGGTTGGGTGTCGAATCCCATAGAGAATACTTGGTCACTAAGTAAGCGAAGATTATTAGACTTTTGGTGAAAGTTTCATAAAAAGGGGGGATTATAGTGTGCAATAATGTAACAAAGTGAAAAATGAAAAATAGCAAAGTAAAAAGAAAGAATTTTTAGTAAGATGTTTAACCAATGAGAATTGAGAGTTGGGTTTATGTCAACCTTATGAGTTATACGTCTCTATTGGCTATGAGTTATGCGGAATTCAGACATGCATGTGCTTATAGAGAATTGTATTCTATGGTAAATCCAGGCGTCTTTCAACCATCAAGGATTATTTCACTTTAACTCTTTCGAGCATAAAGCGTATCTAACGGTACAAATTCTCCAAGAGGTTAATCCAGTTATGGCACTAACTTTTTAATAGGGGTTGGTGCCCTATTACCTTGACATTATCTCTTTTCCAGACATATAACTTTTTTTTTGAACAAGTTAATGCTTTACTGGCGTATTCTATGTGTTTGCAAGCACAAGAATTTGCATTAAGATGAAGAGAGTAATGATATAAGCAGCATACGTGTCAAGAATTCACAAACTCATAGCAATAGCTAGTATCTCATAAGGCTTCCATAACCCCAACAGAGAAGTTTAGCTACTCATGAGTGCAATGGAAATCAAAATAGACATTATCATTATACCAAAATAAGGATCTCACGTGTAGTATATGTTGGTAGGGCTTGTGGCGTGAATTCCTTTATGAATAGCATTTCTCTTGTTGTGAAAATTAAGAGTTGAATAGATGAAGAGAATAAGAATTGAGAGTGTTGAATAAAAATTAGAAGTATGAGAATTTGAATTAATGGAAGAATTAGAATGATTCGGAATTATAAAAACTTCATCAAAATTGGGTATTTATAACACCCATATCCTATTCCTACTAAGCTACTGCATTACTTAACCTAATCGTACTAGGTTACTTCATCATTATCCTAATCCTAATAAGTTACTGCTGATCCCCAAAGTCTTTAGAATTGCTGTTTTTGCTCGGGATAGGTTTTCCATGCGTCACTTTTAGTTCTTGGCGTCCAAGCTCTCCTTTTCTTCTTTCGTGAAGCTTCCTTTGGCGTCAAGTTATCCATAAAATGCTGAAATCTACATCATTTATACCTGAAAACTTGCTAATCACGTTTGTTAGCTCACTTACAGGAAAGAGGACTAAAAGTGCATGAATTATATATTTTGTCCTCAAAACTTAGCTAAAATATGGGTATATTATAGTACTTTAGGCGTGTAAATATGCCTAACATCATATCACCATAAGTAACCATGGGATTTTTTTTTGTAGGTTCCAACTCCTTTAGCTGTAAATCACTCCTAGTAGTGACTGTATTTACCTATTTTAGATTTAACTTAGAATCACTAGGTAGACCTCCAAGAGCTATAGCATTTTGCGCTCCTATATTCTAAGAAATTTGCATCTCCAAATTCTTTGTAATCAATTTTTGATTCATCATATCTACTGCCAACTATGCTTGAGCAGCTATAACTTATTTTAACAACTCTTCCATATTACTCGCTTAAGTCATGGCTTGATTACTCTGAACTTGTTGCTCTTGATTCTGTTGTACTAGACCTTTGTACTAATTATTATTCTGTGCCTGATTTCCACTGAATGATAAATTAGGATGATTCTTTCAATTCGTATTGTAAGTGTTACCATAGTTTTACTGCCCTTGATGATTAGCATTCCCCACATAATTGACAAAATCTAGATTAACCACACACTCATCTGCTTCATGCTCATTGCTTTCACAAATATCACACCATGTATTCACCTATTGAACCACATTAGCAGTAGATGCCGGTTGTGTAACCCCAAACTTTATACAATTAAATTAATTAGTTATCTAATTTTGTAGTGTAGCAAGCTAAGCTAATAAAGCAAAAAACTGATCTACCTCTAACACACCTGCAGCCTTATTAGGAATATTCCTTGAGTTAGCATGCCACTCAAGATTCCCTTGTGAAATCCAATTCAGTAACTTATGTAATTCATCATAAGTCTTTTCAAGAGCCTACCCCAAGTACTGAATCCAAGAGAATCTTGGTGTTAGGCTCAAGACCCTCTATGAAAGTATGAACCAGTTCATCAATACACTGATGGTGTGAGGGCATATTCTAAGCATACCCTTAAATCTTTCCCAAGCTTGTTAAAGATTTTCTCCTTCATTTTACCTGAAATGTAGAATCTCGCTTCTCAAGCATGATGTCTTACCTTATGGAAATAATCTCATAGGGTATTTTTGAGCTAGATCATCCTAATAAGTGATGGAGTTCGGTGGCTTAACATATAACTACCTTTTCACTTCCCTAATTAAATAAAAGGAGAAGAGCGTTAGTCTGACATAATTAGTAGATACCCTAGAAGAAATATAAGTATCACTGATTTCCAAGAAAATTTGTATGTTCTATTGTAGATCTTTCTATGAGAACCCTATAAATCTTCAACTCGAACACAACAGTTGTACCATATTTTTCTTTAATTCACCCAACCACCAACCGATTACAATTTGATGCAATTAGTAGCATGGTTCGTGAGTAGGATTGTAACTTTATAAATAGGTCTGGCTTATGCTCGAGCGGGAGCAGTGAGAATCACCAAAGTTGGGGAACGTTCCACATTTGGATCAATTGGATTAATAAGATTAGGATCTCTTTGCTCTACTATTTTAACATGTTGGTTTGGATAGTGAGCTCTTTGCCTCTTTTGAAATGTCTATTCTGGATTTGAATAAGACTCTACCAACTCTCTATCTCTTCCAAGTCTGATACCTTGCTAGTCCTACAAAGGTCAGCCACTAAGATCTAGTCGTTAACACTTAAACTTATTATCAAAAACAAAAAATTTAGAAAATTACTAATTATAATAGCCCACAGAAATGGCACCAAAAACTTGTTGTTGTCTAATTCACATGCAAGTGTACGCGATTGTACAAGTAATATAGTGACTAAAGTAGTTGGATATTGTACCCATGAGGACTATATAACTAGCAATTCAACAAACTTTAGTTTTCAACAAGAATGTATTAGGTGTTTCAAAGTATCAAGATGATGGTGAAGTTTCAAGTAAAAATATAATTAATAACAAACAATATTCGACAATAGAAATGAAAGCAAGGTTGTAAACAATATTAGTAGAATTCCCAGGTTGAGACACTTTTGGCATTCTTACAAAACTATATTATTATCGTAGTTTAGTTGATTATAGGGTTATAGATTTGCAGGGTTTAGAGTATGACCATGGTATCTCGATCGTCTAATCTTCTACCTAACTAGACATTACAACTACATCATTGAGTTGGGATGCAATAATCCAATGAAATACACTAATCTATCATCTTGCAAGTGAACCAAACAAGGCTTCTAGGTATATCTCTATTCTAGATGCTAATTCAAATCCCTTATTTTATAAAAGAATAAGAACCTTGCTCCTTAAACTATTCATTCTAACCTATAATTCTTCTCTCGGATTCACAAAGAAATATAGCTGTATTTTAATGGTGGTCAATCATCAAAATAGTAAGCACAAGAAATTAAGAATAACCCATATGATAATTCAACAAGAAATTACAATAAAGAATATCAAAGTGCAATCATATTTATGGCCTCAACCCTAGAAAAAAGGTGTTTAGCCACTTATGTTCGAATTCAACATAAAAAATAAATAGTTAATCATACCAAAAAGTAATCTTGGAATAATGAAGTTCAAAGAACACTAAGAGAAGTATTGAAAGTGTTTTTGGCTCTGATGTATGTTTCCAAGGTCCTCCCAATTATGTTTAAGTGTTTCTTTTATAGTAGGATGGTTTTAGCCTAGTAGGGAGCCACCTCTACGCCATGTTGGTCCTTGTATAGAATGAGGTACGTGTTGCATAGGTCAATCTATGGAAATGGGTATACACTGCATTACCTAGTCCATGGGAATGAGGTCTGCTCTGTGTGGCAAATGCAAACCTTCACTGGAAATCATACTTTGCTAATTGATTCTTATTTAATTGCTTCTCTACTTGATTCCGCCTTTAAATGAATGCTTCTCAAGATCAATCCACTTCTTCTCAAGTCCATACAAACAATTCCAAAGTGTCAATTATCACTCGCTTATCATTATGTATCCAATTATGTCTAATTTTATCAAAAATCCACCTTGCATCACTAATCATGTCCATTAGCTTAAATAATTCAATTACACATCAAACACAATAATATTAATACATTTTAGCTCATAGAAAAAGTCCTATTATGGGGAATATTAGTGGTTAGACATATAAAAATGACAAAGATCAATGTTCCCTGATTGTTGCTTTTGATCTTCGCCTATGATACTCTGTGTGGAAGTGATATTGGGCATTTAGAGATGATATTCCTCCTAGATATTTTATTTGACCTATAGAGGTGCTACGTTCCTCTTATACTTGAGGTTTGACCTATAGAGATGTTATTTCTTCTTACATATGATATTGGCCAATAGAGCTGCAATTTTCTCTTAAATATGATATTGGTCTATAGAGATTTTATTTCCTCTTAGAAATGATTGTTGTGCCTATAGAGATGATATCTCCTTTTTGGTTATGATTGATAGGCCTATAGAGTCGATATTCCACTTACATATGATAATTGTCCTAGAGAGGTAATATGTTTTATAGTTATGATGTATGACCTATTGATATAAAATATCCTATTTGATAGATGATTACATGCTTATTGATATAATGCCTCTTAAATGCGACATTCCTCCTATGTGAGAGCTGATTACATACTTATTGATATTATGCCTCCTATATGCGAGATGCCTCCTATATAAGAGATGATTACATGCTTATAGATGTTATACCTCCTAAATGTGAGATACCTCCTACATATGAGCTAACTAGAGATATTTTATAATATATAAATATGGTTATTGCTATAAGTTCTAGATATGTATATGGGCCTAAGTCTATGATTATGACATTGTGATTATTCCAGATATATTATTGGGCCAAGGCCCATTTTATGATAATGATTGGATATCTGAGAAATGCTTATCATTATAAGGGATATGATTATAGTTTATGGATTCATATATATGTTTTATATACACATATCTCCTATATGGAATAGAGAAAGATGTGGTAGGTTACTTACAACATTATTGATTAGATACTGGTGATGGCTTGTAGATATTTGGTATATTTATGATTATTGTATTAGTAACTTATGTGATTATGGATTAAATATGATCTTATGATTGTTTTTATTAATTAAGGGTTAAGCTATGTTTTAGTTAATTGTCTATTAGGAGACTATAGCACATGGTGTCTAGGAACCAAATCTATTAGTTAATTAATCTTGCTTAGTTGAAATATGGTAGTTAGAGATGGTTTACATATGGATAATGATGATGTTGGGTTTAATATAGGTGAAGATTACTGGTATTGATAACAAAGTTTATAATGTCGATTAGTTGTTAAATTAAGAGTTGTGTGTTAATGAGGCTATAATAAGTGATATTGGTAATAAGAGTTGACTAGTTAATAATGATGAATAGTTGGTAAATTATTGATTAATCAATTGTTAAATGAATATAAGTTGGTTAGCTATGTTTAGTTAATGAATTATGTTAGTTAATAAAAGATGGTTCGGTGATAAGTGGTTATGTATTGTCTAATAATGGTTAACGGATAAATGATGATTAGTTAATAATATGGAATAGTGGATAGATAGCGATTATGCTCTAGTGATGAACCTTAGTTAGATTTTAGATTTTGGCTATTTAATTAAGCAATGTTTAGTTTCGATCCCTTGTATAATGATAATGTGTAGACAAATAACTAGAGGTCATGTGACGACTAGCGAACTAGTGGTTTCATTATAAATAGTGTTTGTTAGCTAATAAAGAGTAGTTGGGAAGTATTGGCTAGATAGATACTTTATTGTAATATGATTATGTTCATGAGTATATTAGTATATGTTGTTCCGTAATGTTAATTGTGATGATATTAATACTCAGTAGGGTCGGAGGATACTATAGTGATATATTAATACCCGAAAAGGCCAAAAGTTGATGACGATGGTGATTGTCATGATTAGAATAGTTATGGAGAGTTTTGATATTGATTGTTTACTTTTTACTCATTCCTATATGTGCATCATCTATCACTAATATGCACCTATGTCTATCAGTCAGTATGGGTCGGTTGCATAGATATAGGTGAAGAATATTCCTTGTGTTATTGAATGTTGATTGAACCTTCCTAGTCTAGGATGGCGGGGTACTGATAGGATCGATTAGGTATATGATTTTTTGGAGTAGCCAGTTATTCTCTATATTAGTGGTATTTTTATTATCATTATTATGATCATTATTGTGGCTAGCTTATAACCGATTGGCAGTTGATTTGGTATCAAGATTTGAGGTTTGTATTTGGACTCTTTTATCTTATAATTGTATTGTTATGTATGATTATTTCATGTCTAGATATGTGAATTAGAAACCTTAAGCAGGATACAATTAAATCCCGATAGTATTATAATAAGGTCTTCGAATAAGGATATGATGATCTAGACTATGCTTTGAGATGGCCATATGTTCATATGTATATTTATACGTATGTCTATGGCACTACCATATATACCTTCCTTCATTGTTCATATTTTATAGTCGTTTGTTCATCTTGTATATTACTATATACCATTATTTTTCTCTTTATTCGTATATTGAATGAGGATACATGGTATAGATGGGGTGTATATTGAATGTAGGTGGAATAGGATTGTTCACCCTGATACTTTCTTAGTCTTATTATGTTAGACTTTTGGACATGAATAGGATAGTTGTCCCTCATTATCTCATCGACTTGTTATATGATTTTGGAACTCTTGTGTGTAGTTTCCATTGTTTTTATATGTTGTATATATCTCCTTTATCTTTGAAGATCAGTTTGTAATTTCCTACTGAGTACAATTCATTTGGTACTCATACTACACTTCTACAGCCTGCAGATCATAGTATGAGTTATCACTGTTGACTGTGCATCATTCGGGGCATCCATAATTCAAAGACTTAGAGTGAACTCCTAAAATTTGGAGTATTACTTATATCTCTCTCTTTTGTATTCGGCTAATCACTATTATTATGATCACAGATAAATCGTATCAGTGTAATTCCAATGTTATTTCACTTTTGTACTCTTGTGATATTAGAAGCTCTTGTACTGGTACCAACGAGTTTTGAGATTTTATCATGTATTGATCTTTATGTCATTTATTCTGTATTCTTTTCTTTTTATTATTGAGTAGTTCATTACTTGCCGTTTCGGACTACAGGTTGGATTTCCTACTGGTGGGTTATGGTAGGTGCCATCATGACCTGAGAAATTAGGTCTTGACATTCTCTCCTCAAGTGTGATGAATATACATGATGAGAATTGGGAGAAAATATTTCCCATTGGTGGATGTTGGAAAGGACCACTAAGAATTTGACCCACTAAAATAGTAACACTACTAGAGAGTATGGGATAGATGGCACATAATCCAAAATGCAACAACTACAAAACTTGATATAGGCAAACCTGTTAATGTAGTTGGTATTTCCACTAGGTTAAGATATCATCAAATTATGAATCACAATCAAATAGGCATGGAACAGGTCCAGTTATGAAGTTTTTTAATCATCATAACTAGAATTGTAATAGAACCCAATGAATGCCTCATTGGAGGTGGTTAGTAATTGGTGTTGATGGATTTCAAGAATTATATGCTAGTTACCAGAGGAATGGTAGTCTTGTAAGTTATTAGTATTATAATTGAATGTTGGGGTATATTATTGCACAGACCATTGGTGCAGATGTATACCTTAGATATTAGAAGTCCTAACTGAGGGTGGATTATAGGTGATAGTTTAATGTAGTTGAAACCCAACTTTATCTATGAGTTCATGCTAACTGCTCTTTGTATACTTACTACAAGGCATGTTTAAATAAAGTAAATGGTTAACCAATATCCTAGTAAGGGTTATACTAATAGCTTGTTGAATGAACACGGTTAGTAGTTGCTTTCATTGTATTCATCGTATTTGAGATTATGGTGATATCATATTGATTATACTGGGATGTAATGATATTTTTACATTTTTATGAAATTTATGTTATTAATTTTGTTTGTTCTTGTTGTGATGTCATATTGATTATTGTGGGATGCACTAGTATTTTGGACATCTTCACGAGAATTAGTATTGTTATTATTGTGGGATGTAACGGTATTTGTACATCTTCACAGTCTTGGTGATATAATGTTGGTAGGTAGTAGATACCTAGGATTTTGGTTCATGGCTAGTGGGAGACCATAAGATCCTTAGCATGTGTATACAAGTATGGGAGAGAGTGATGATAACACGACCCTAACCAAGGCATAGTTGTGTCGGGTATCTCAAGTCCTACCAGGTCTAGAGACCCCCCCAATGACCAATCCAACCAACCAATATACAACCCATGTCAGATGAATTCCAAACATATAAAAATTTAGATTATTGAAATTTCACTAACTTTGGGATAAGTCTAAATCAAAACTGATCCGACCAAGTCATACCGTCCAAATTAAACCAATCAAACCATAATATACCCAAGTCCATAGTTGTCTATACAAAGCCTCTAAATAATGTCCAAGAATATCTAGTCAGGACATTCCCCTAATCATAGCCAAAAACAAATGTCAAATGAATAGTAAAGACATATGATAAACCTTAACATGAAATGGGCCTTCCAAAAAATAGAAGCTTACCACATTAGTCCGACTCAAAGTTGTCCCTGAATCCAAACCACTGAGTAGGGGGGATGGTAGTATGGCTAGTTCCAGCATTGCATAGGGATACAACACCCAAAGATGGTTTAGTGGGTGACGATAGAATGTACTCAGGAATAAGAATAAAATAACAAAATTATTCAAAATTGAAGTGAATGGTCATATGAAATCACATACATGCGTAGATATATCATAGCGGGTAAGGTAACCGGGTTTAACATGCATTTAAAACCTTAATCTGGATTGTGCAGCTTTAAATCATAATCCACCCACGAGCTATATGGGTCCAGTGTTACACCTAAACGAGCCCCAGTGAATGTAGCCGCACAAACTGGAGATACCATAGGTGGCTGGGGATTCCCATATACCCTTCGCTCTCTATGATACATATGCACGAGTATATACTTGGAGGATTCTCATCTACCCCACAAGTACATAGAAAACAAGACCAATCCGCATGTAGGCAAACATGAGTTACAAGTGTCAACATTTGGGACTCATACCTTCATGGCTAGCTATGACAACCCCCATTATTACCTAATTAAAACATTTAACACAAACAAACCACCAATTATAGCTTCCAAGAAATGTCATTATCCAATACTTAGGGGATTCCCATTTACCCAAAACTCCATTATTAAAATCACTCGAGGGATTACCCTATACCCTAGAAAGTTTTCATAGATTACTCACTTAGGGAATTCTATTACAAAAATCAGTTGAGGGATTCCCGTGAACCTCACAAGGTTTTCAAAACCAAAGCTATGGAAACCAAGGCCTTTCCAATCCATATAAAACCATTTAAACCAATTTAGGTTCCATTACCATATTATCCAATGTAAAGATTTCAGTAAAAGTCAAACTATGTGACAAAACATTTTCATTGGCATTTTAACAAACATGTTGAGGGCATATGGTTTCCAAAACCAAAAAGAAACAATTTGGGGAATCCAAAGTACCCCTAAACCCATCTACCATTACCATGCATTCCACAATGTTCTAACTAACATAGTAACATGAGAAACCATAAGTAAAAACATGGGAAAACATTACCCACCAAGAACAACAAAAGCCCCCACCATATATTTCTTAACCCACCATATATTTGAAAACCAACATAAACCAACAATGATATCATGAAAACCATTCATTAAATATGCTTTTAGTTAAAATATCAATGAGGGAAGAGTAACATACCTTATTCATGAATATTAATGGAAAGAACTTGACTCTTTAGCCTCTAGATGAACACCTTTTAGAAACCCTAGCCCAATATTCAAGAGAGAGTTTGGAGAGGATTTTGATAGTGTTTTGATCCTTCCAAGTGTGTTATGAAAGGCCACAAAGTGTTATAAGTTGTGAGATCTTAAGGGTTTTTGAATGGGAAATATTCAAAAGCCCTCAGCTTAAAATCTAAAAAATATGTGCAGATGCTCCTTGGCCCCGCCATAACTCATATACACAATACACGTGTGATACCTACCACTCATACCCTAGATAGAAAGTTAGACTCTAATCTTGTCCAACATACATCTTCATAGCCCAACTATTATCCATAAAATATGATTAGTACCCTAGAATCGTACCCTAGGCAGCCTACCAAGGGTTTGACACACTAAGCAACATACGAGTGGCACTCCAATCGCATACCACCAACATACGCCCTTATGATGTCCATTCGTACCTTCGACAGAAAATATCCAAAACCACACTAGTAACATATGAATAATACCCCTAAACTATCCCCATATCGTACGACAAGTAAGCATGAGTCATATGATGATCAAAAAGATCAAACTCAGGAAACTTCTAAGGGTCAAAACTTAGGGTGTTTCAATTCTCCCTCACTTGGATCATTCATCCTTGAATGATGGAACGAGGAATTGACAAGCATGAATAAACCCCCAAACATCCCTATTCTAACCTTTAACTAAGTTAGAAAACAAAGATATGATGAAGAACACATACATACTTTAAGCACGATTATCCAGAATGAAGAGCCAAAATAGGTGGTCGGACTCCTTGTCCCCTCCAGCTTCATAAAAATCCCCTCCCTCCCTTTACAATGCATATAATGTCCCTTAAACATGTCTACACTCTCTACTAAGATTTTAGCTATGAAGACAACACTCCTCCATTTCAACCTCCTAACTCTCTCCCCGCGAGTTCATAACTATAATAGCCTGAGTATAGCCGCATATCCATCCCATATTAAAGACTAACTTGAAGTTAAACGTTCTAGTAAAAGCCATGGGACCCTATACTTTACACTGCCCTAGAAATATTATCCCGTCTATCACTATAATCAAGAAACCTCAGGTCTTACTCAAGGAGCTATACTCATATAATATAATGGTTAGGTGTTTAGCAATCACCATGCTCCACCCTATCTTTACTACATCCACTATATGGATTTTCTCACCAAAACTAACATCCTCAATCACTACCATAAAGGTTTTCACCACGCCTCTCTTTCACAACTATTTCATATGACAATATTCATTTTATTCTTCTATCTACCCTCATAACCTTAGCTCTAGTATTCACCCCTAGATTTCATAAAAAAGGATGTCTAATCTCTCATCCAACACATTAATATGACTCCTAGGGTACACCATCCTAATATAAGAAGGGTCATTAAGAAACTAGAGTATAAACATCATGAAGAAGGAGAGGGGTTACATCCCAATTACAACTCCTATCTGTCGTACTGCCCAAGGCAAGACCTATGAAATAAGACACAGTCTGAAGAAACCATATAGGTTATAATATAGGATGCTCTGACATAAATACACCATCCTTCGGAACATAACTACATACATAATAGGTAGTGTAACATAAAGCCAAGATTCGTATTTAGGGAACAAAGTAAGTTTTGTCCCTTGAAACTACTGTTTGTTAGAATGAGGAATGATGTGAGACATGAATATATGGATCATGAGTGTCATGGCATAGATATTTAGCACATGAAAGATCATATTTCAGAGGACCATTATTGCATTTGATTCAGGGGCTGGATTATGGACATATGTGGCATATAGAATCTGGACCTTAGGCATAAGCACTATTAGAATGCGTGCAACACTATTTAGATCCCTCATAATCAAAATAGGAGGGAATCATTGGAATAGGAGTAAATTCACCCCAACTTTCACTTGAAGTCCACCACTAGAAGAAAATTTAAGTTTAGCCCTTCGATCTCCATATTACTATAGTAACAAGCACAATACTTGACTCTAATGGGTATCACTACAGATATGAACTATGGACACTAGGATCTTTTAAACTTAAAGCCTCATCTATTTGAATTCAACTTGGAGTCCACTATAGCCGCGCAAACCTCATTCCTTAACCCATTTAATGACTTAGCCCTAATCCATCTGTTCAATCTGGACTCTAGCCTTTATATCACAACTTTTCTTACCCCCCGTATTCATTAAGTCATCAACTTCATTCCTTCCACATACCTTACCAAGCTTACCAGTATACCTTATAAATCTCGCATTGCTATCCTCGAGCTAACATACACCCTTCACAAAAATTTAACATCTAAGGTTCAAACTTAGTATTTATCAACTATCATGAACTACCAATAGAGTACCTCATGCAAAATATATATATAGTCCACCCCATGAGGGGGTCACCCTGAATTCCTTATCTATCTACTAGTAATCTATACATACCCGAAGGAACCCATCCCTTATGTAAAAAAGAATGAAAACACCTCGCAGTGATGCACTAGAACGGATGAAACCCCTGTCTAAAATATCCTTTTGCTTCTTCTTAAGCTCTTTCAAATTAGTTGGATCCATTATATAAGGTGAATATAAATAGGAAATTTGTTCAGAACTAGATTATCCCAAACTCAATCTTCTTATCAAGAGGGACACCAAGAAAGTCATCAGGAAAGATAAGAAATTCATTCACCACTAGTATGGAATACAAAGGGCCCTTAGAGTTAGAATCTAAAACCAAAAAATATAAAAAAGACACCTCTTAGAGATTAATCTATGATCCGAGGTGGTTTTGTACACTTTTAGGTTATTATTATAGCTTATTTTGCCTTGTTTTGAGAGTAACTTGAATGCTTAATGTGTTCATATGGATAAAATAAGTATAAAAGTTTTAAAATATGTGATTACAATGTGCAAAGTGTATTTCAAACATGTTTTGGTTTGACTGGATCACTTAGAGTTCAATCGAGGAAACTAGTGTCACCTGCTTAAGCTAGGTGTGTGTCTAGTTAGTTTTATTGAATTCTATTGCTTTTAATGTGTTCCAAATGGTTTATGTGTGTAATTATATATGGAAAAACTTGTTGTGAATTTTCAAAGTTCAATTGGATCAAGCCAAGAGTCAAAACAATAAGCTTAAGATCAATGTGAAGTATCTTATGCTTAGCTTGTGTTTCTAGTTCACTATTTTGGATGTTGTGTTGTTTTAAGCACTAAATTATTTTATTTAATGCTATAGGATAATATTTTAATGGATTATAATGATATATAAAGGATATACATGCTTCAAATAAAGTATAAAACACTCAAAAAGGTTCAGTATGAATCAACAAAAGCACAATACACAACTTGGATGCAATTTGGAGCCCTGGAATGTCCAAGGCGTGTGTGGGCTATAGGAAGTGTCAATTGGCTCATTATATAGACCAAAATCTGCATAAGGGTCCCAAAATAGGTATCCCTTATGATGATGGTACGTCGAGACCACCACACCACCTTTTAAGCCTCACAACGCGACTTTTACTCTTATTTTTAGGAAGTGTGATCCGAGGTCCAATTCACACATGGCCAGAAGTGAAAATTAAATCTAACATGGCTATGGACTACTTTTATATGATAAATACATCTTTGTAAATATTATTATTTATCTTGGAATGTACTGGATCAAAAAGGAGGCTACTATAACTTCATAACTTAGGTTTTACATTATTTCTTGAGGTTTCTTTTAGATCATAACATAATTTTAACCTTTTGCATCATGATTATTACTATGAGTTGATAGAAACCCTCTTTCTAGGGTTGAATACAATAACATGAGTACTATTGTTTTGAGTTAAGTTCATTGATTTGCTTATCATTGTTGGTTGTGTGTTCAATCTCTTTTTAACTATTTTGAGGCTTGATCACCCTCAGAATATATCAATTGTCAACTTTGTGAACACTAGAGAGGGAATAAGAAGATATAATAAGGGATTGATCCAAGTATGGTTCATATTCTTTTATGAAATAAGGAATACGAATTAGTATCTAGGACAGGGATGTACTTATATGCCTTACTTGATTTAAATGTAGGATGATAACTTATAGAACTTAATTAGATTATTACATCCCTACTCAATGATATAGTTGTAATATCCATATTAGGTAATTGGTTAGATGTTGGGAGACCATGATCATGCAATTATCCCTACAAATCGACAATCAAGATAAGTGAATTGACGAATCATACTCAATAACATAGCACGATTGTTCAAAGTGCTTCGACCCTGGATTTTACTCCAACTGATTATCTCAAGATCTTTACTTTATGCACTGTTACTTTAATTGCAATTTACAGACCCAAAACTTCTTTCGATTACTCTTGCATGAAATCAATCTAAACTGTGAACTGAAATCAAATTTTTGTTTAACCAAGTCCCTGTAGGATCGATACTTGGCTTTCATTAGGCCACTTTACTACTTCATAAGACTACGTACACTTGCGTGTGTACCTAGGCGCTGTCAAATTTTTTGAGCCATTGTCGGGGACTTGAAATAGGCAATTATTTTATTTATTTTTTCTTTTTAGATTTCTTTGGTGTTTTTAAGCTTGATCTTGTTTTTGTATTTTTAGAAAATAGGTTAAAAGGTTAGTAAGCTGGAAAGGGATACAGATTTGGTGGAACCAAGTCCCAAACATAAATAATGCTTCCATCAACATAGGAGAGACACAATTTGTCCCCCCTAATTTCTGCAAATAGAAAAAGACCAAGAAGCTCCTGCTCCAATGGTTGAGGAACAAGCAGCCCGCAGGATAGTGATGGAAGTGGCAATCCCACTTCCAACAAATTTGACCTCGTCATTTCTAAAGCCAACAGTTTAAGGAAATTTTGAACTTAAATAGAATATGGTATATCTTTTGATTAGCAGTGGAGGGTTCATTAGGATTTCACATGAATATCCATAGGCCCACTTGAGAAATTTTCTAGAAATTAGTGATACATTCATGTTTATAGGCGTGAATCACGATTATGGGAGGATGACACTTTTCCCATTTTCACTCTTGGGGGAAGCAAAAAAGTTGTTGGCTGTGGATATGAAAAATTCAATCCCATCATGGGATGATTTGGCTAGAAAATTTCATATTCAGTTCTTTCCGTCTAGCAAGACTGCGAGACTTCACAATGAGATAGTGTGCTTCAAAAAAAACCCATATGAGAATCTCTATCATGCTTGGGAGTAGTTTAAGGATCTTCTTTGGGACTATCCATACCATCAACAAGTCCAATAAGGTACTTGATCATACTTTTGTAGAAGCTCTTCACCACAATACAAAGATATTATTAGATTCAGCTGTTGGTGGTCAAGCTCTTGAGATGACATATGATGAGTTGTACTCTCTATTGAACTACATTGATAAAGGTAATCTAGAGTGGAATTCAGACTCAAGGAGTGAAGCAAAAAGAATTATAGGGGTATGAGAGTTTGATGAATTCACTACTATATCCACACAGATATCTTCCTTGCAAAATCAAATTAGCAGTCTGAAGTTGGGAGTAGCACAACCTACAGCCATAGTCAATGCAATCCAACAAGCTGCAGGTTAGTTTGAAGTATGTGGTAATAGTGGGCATCATGCGTCCATATGTGCAGCAAATACGAAATCGGTGATGTTCCTAGGCCATGCTCAAAGGTAGAACTACGGAAATGCATACAAGTGGCAGACTCATCCACAAAATCAGCCATGGACCGCCTAACAACAATAATTTCAGCAATCACAGGGTCAACTACTTTAGTCAACTAGCAAATTGGAAGAGATGATGAAGCAGGTTCTAGCTAATCAGACAAAGTTGGCTGAAGATGTAGAAAATCAGCAAGCGGTACAGAGATGCTTAGAGTTGCAGTTGAGGTAATAACAACAGATGCTGAATACCAAGCCTCAAGGTGGTTTTCCAAGTGACATAAAAAATCCTAAACCAGTCATGGAAATCACTTTAAGAAGTGGTAAGGAGCTAAATGAAGAATCATCCAAGAAAACTAAGGAGGTGAATGCAGAGTTGATTCCCCTATAGTTATCTGAACAAGTTGCTGAAAATTCAAGAAAGTCTGAGTACTCGAAAACCAAAGTTGTTGATAAAGTAGAAAAGAAGAAGATGCCGCCACTTTCTTTCCTTCAGAACACTGAAAAGCGAAGGAGGATACAATGTTCAAGAAGTTCTTTAACACGTTCAGAGAGATTCATATTAACTTACCTTTGTTAGATATTTTGTAAGGAATGCTGAAGTATGCTAAGTCCTTAAGGGATATGGTTGCTACTAATAAGTTAAAATTGCAGGATGTGGAGGCGATAACACTCACTGAAGATTTTAGCACGATAATAACATAGAAAATGCCCATGAAACTTAGGAACCCAGGGAAGTTCACTCTCCTTATTCAAATTGGGAGTAGTAAGGTGGTCCACACATTGAGTGATTTAGGGGCTAGCAAAAATTTAATGCCTCTTTCTTTGTTCCACACATTGGGCTTGGGAAAGCCTAGAACGACCACCATGGTTCGGCAGGCAGATGGTTCCATTGGATATCTTGAAGGAATCATAGAGGATGTCCTCATAAAGTTTGGTTAATTCATTATTCCTACTGAATTTATTGTTCTAGACTTTCAGGCAGACGAATAAATACCAATCATCTTGGCGAGTCCATTTTTAGCAATAGGTGGAGCATTAATTAATGTGAGAGAAGGAACACTAACTTTAAGGTTGAATGATGAGGAGGCAATTTTTAAGGTGTACAAACTACTCACCAACTATCCCAATATAAAGACTTGTGCATGATCACTATTATTAAAGGAGATGAGCGTGGGTTGGTTATTCCATAAAAGACCTCTTCTGACACCCTCATCGAGTTTCCTAAGCTAATACACCCACCACCACTTGATTTGATGCTAATTGATGATCCTGAAAAGGCTAAAGTTGAAAAATCTTCTACCCTTGAGAGGGGTGAAAAGAAGAAGGAGGTGGAGACCAAGTATGAGAAAGAGAAGGAAAGAAAATGACTAAGTCATTCAGTTAGGTCATGCCGCGACACTAAATTAGGCGCTGCTTGGGAGGCAACCCAAGTTAAGTAGGTATGTTTTATTTTCAGTATTTTTAGTTTTTACTTCGCGTAGTTTTTGTTTTCTGACTCATGGGTTGATGGGAAGTTTGAGTACCATAAAACCTGAGCGAAGAAGCATGGCAAAGAGTAAGTGTGTGGCATCGAACCCTCGTGATGTGTGAAGATGATACTAGCTAGGCCTAAAGGCCTCTAGGAGTATTTCTATCTCTAACTTTAAAGTTTACTTTGGGGAAAAAGTATATTTTTTAGTGTGGGGGTGGGAGAACTCTTATTTTTAGGGTTAATTTAATTTTTTTAGGAATAAATAAGATTTTTTGTTGATGCTATATTTGACTACATGGGGAAAGTGTTTTTAATGTAAAAATCATGTTGATTGTGTGAATTACTACTTGTTAGACTCTTAGGGTCATGATTATGACTCTTGTATGTGTGGCTTAAAAATTTGAATTCATTTTATTTTTGGTTGAGCGTCTATGATGATCCTGTGTGAGTCAAGTATATGCCATGTGTGATGTGAGTTTTTGTATATTCCTTATTGTGTGTATGTCTAGAACTTTCCCGGTGTGTGTGCAAAGCAAAATAAAGAATGTGAGTTTAGGAGATTATTTTGGCATTTCTTTGATAGCCTTCTTTTGTGTCATCTTTTGACCCACCATGTTTGCTTAATCATAGTCAGCCCCTTTGATCCTTTAGCTTTTTCTTTGAAATCCTAATAAGTAGCCTAATCCCTTCTTTGAATAACTTGAATTTGATCCAAAAAGCTCATAGGTGCTTTAATGAAAAATCAATTGAGTGAGGAGTTTGAAAAATAAGATAGAAATGTGAAATTAAAGCCCCAAAGTAATAGTTATTGGTGTGTACAATTGTTATATATGATAGTGGGGAGCTGAATAGGGATAAATAAGAATTTGTGCTTAAAGTTGAGTCATGAAAAAATAGAGAAAAAAAAACACTGCTGCCAAAGTGTGTGAATATGCTTAAATGAAATAGGGTGAAAACAAAAGAATGGGGTAAACAAAAATGGTGTAAATTGGTTATTGGAGAATGGTTTTAATTGATAATGTGTTGCATTAAAGTGCTTGGGAAGATAGTAACTATTCCAAAATAATTCCTACCCATTCCTTAGCCTTCATTATAACCTGAAAAGACCTAATTGACCCTATACTTGATATTCATATATTAGTGAAGTACTACACTAAGGGAAAGCTTATGGTTTATTATGTGTAACTTGTGAATTCCTGGTGAGAGTGAGTGTAACTTAATTCTTGTACCCATCTTATTCTAATTACATTATTGTGAGTGATGTTGGGTAACTCTCTTTGTTGTGAGGGTCACATGCATTGATGAATATGAGTCATTTATGTGATGTATTTGATTGATAAATATGCGTAAGTTTTGCACTAGTGGAGTCAATTCTTGAGGCTAGAATGTTTTGAAGTAGGATTCTTGAGTTGTCAATTGTGTATACAACATGCTTAGTGTAGAAACTTGCATTCTGTGTAGTCATTATAGTGCTAGCTTGAGTGTATTTAAAGTATAAGAAGTGTAGAGTCACCTCAGCTTATAATGCTTAGCTTAAAGAGTGTTCAAAGATGAACAAGAGTTTAAGTGTGGGGTGATGATCTGAGGTGGTTTTGTACACTTCTGGGTCATTATTATAGCTTATTTTTCCTTGTTTTAAGAGTAAATTGAGTGATTAATGTTTTCATATGGATATAAATAACCACATCTAAGTTTTAAAATGTGTTATTACAATGTGCAAACTGTATTTCAAACAAGTTTTGATTTAATTGGATCACTTAGAATTCAAGCGAAGAAACTAGTGTTACCAGCTTGAGCTAAGTGTGTGTCTAGTTGGTTTTGTTGGATTCTATTATTTTTAATTTGTTCCAAATGGTTTGTGTGTATAATTATATGTGGAAAAACTTTCTGGGAATTTTCAAAGTTCAATTAGATCAAGCCAAGAGTCAAAACAATAAGCTTAAGATCAATGTGAAGTAGCCTTTGCTTAACTTGTGTTTCTAGTTCACCATTTTGGATGTTGTATTGTTTTAAGCTCTAAATTGTTGTTTTTAATGCTATAGGATGTTTTGTGAATGGATTATATGATATATGAAGGATATAAAATCTTAAAATTAAGTGTAAACAGCTCAAAATGGCTCGGTATGGATAAGTGAAAGCACAATACACAACTTGGATGCAATTTGGAGTCCTGGAATGTCCAGGGCGTGTATGGGACTGTAGGAATGGCCAATTGGCGAGTGATATATACCAAAAGCTTCATAAGGGACCCAAAATAGTGATCTCTCACAATAAAGTGGGGTCTCTACCTCCACAGTAACTTTTAAGCCTTGCGACGCGACTTCCACTCTCGTTTCCAGCAAGTGTGATGCGAGGTCCAATTCACACATAGCCAAAAGTGAAAATTCAATCCTACAGGACTTAGGACTCATTCTCTATCATAAATACATCTTTATAAACCTTATTATTCTTATTTGAACGTATTGGAGCAAAAAGTAAGCTACAAAAACTTCATAACATTGGTTTCACATTATTTCTTGAGCTTTCTTTTAGACCATAGCATGACTTCAACCTTTTGGATCATGATTATGACTATGAGTGAGTAGAAACCCCCTTTATAGGGTTGAAGCCAATAACATGAGTACTATTGTTTTGATTTAAGTTCATTGATTTGATTATCATTGTTTGCTGTGTATTCAATCTTGTTTTAACTATTTCGAGGCTTGATCACCTTAGAATACACGAATTGTCAACCTTGTGAACTCGGGAAAGGGAATAGGGAGATAGAATGAGGGATTGAAAAAAGTATGGTTTTATGAAATAAGAAATACGACTTAGTATCTAGGAGAGGGATATACTTAGATGCCTAACTTGATTCAAACATAGGATGATAGCTTAAACAACTTAATTGAATTATTACATCCCCGCTCAACGATGTAGTTGTAATGTCCACATTAGTTAATTGGTTAGATGTCGGGAGACCATGATCATGAAATTAACCCTATTAATAGACAACCAAGATAAGTGTATTGACGAATGAAATTCAATAACATAGTACGATTGTTCAAAGTACTTCGACCCTGGGTTTTACTCATATTGATTGTCTCAAGATCTTTACTTTACGCACTGTTACTTTAATTTCAATTTACAAACTCATAACTTCTATCAATTACTCTTGCATCAAATCAATCTAAACTATGAACTGAAATCAAATCATTGTTCAACCAAGTCCCTGTGGATTTCATTAGCATATGTTACTACTTGATAAGACCACGTACACTTGCGCGTGCGCTTGGGCGATGTCAATCTTCGAGCTCTAAGATATGATATAAACCTCCTCTCAGGAACTAAGGAGCCACCCTCCCACTCAATAACCAGCTCACTAGGGAATTTAAAGATGACTGTATGGGTCTGACAGTCTAGAGACACATAGCACAGGTGCAACAAATCCATCCCCAATCTGACATCAAAATCAACCATGTTAAATTCAAACAAATCCACCAAAGTCTCTTTAATACCAACAAATACCATACACCCCCTATAAAATTGTCTAGAATCACAGAGTCACCTACTAGAGTAACACAGAGATAGGATCAGAAATGCACTCAGGAACAAAACCAAAATGCACAACTAATAATGGGGTCACATAAAAGAAAGTGGACCCCAAATCAAGTAAACAATATACATCATGGGAAAAGAGTTTCAATGTACCAATAACGATATTATACAATGCCTCAAACTACTATCAAGTAGTGAGATCATAAGAATGGTCCTGACCAGTGCCCAACCCAGAAGTATTACCCCTTGATGTAGGATCTAGGGAAGTGGTAACCGGGATCCTATTTTTCCCAAGGGCAATTCTTGCGGGATAATCCTGCTGCATTTGACCCAAATGACCACAATTAAAACACCAATTCCTCCCGTTATGGAAATAACCACAGTGTAGTAGACCACAAAACCTATAGGAAGGATAGGGTGGGGCTGACCCAGCTCAACCATCCCGACAATGATATTCACCAGAAGTCTGAGGATAAGGGAACCTGACAACCATTGAATCCTTGTTCAACAAGGCATGACTATTTATTCTACTATAAATAGGACCTTATACGCATTTTTATTTACTCCTGGACGTCTTTGGAGATTGAGGGGCTTCTATAACTTTATCTTTTTTAGTTTTTTCTTATTTTAATTTAATTCATTCATGTTTTTGGTTGTTAATTACAATATTGTGATTTTGATTACGACTATGTGTGGCTAAACACCTTTTTTTCCCGGGTTAAGGCCAAGATCATTACTACTTTCATTTTGAATTAAGTTTGTTAAGTTGTTTATCATTATTGGTTGTTTGTTTATTCTTCTTTTAACTATTTTAAGGATTAGCTACCCTTAGAATACATCAATTGTCAACCTTATGAATTTGGGTGAGGTAATAGGGCGATAGAACATGGGAATAAACAAATTATGGTTTGTATTATTTTATGAAATAAATGCCTTACTTGATTCACACGTAGGATGACAGTTTAAAGAACTTATTTGAACTATTAATTCCCCGCTCATCAATGTAGTTGTAATGTTCATATTAGGTAAAAGATTAGAGGATGGGAGACCATGATCATGCAATTAACACGATGAACCAACAACCAAGATAAGCGATTTAATGAATGAAGTTCAATAACGTAGTATGATTTTTCATAAGCCTTAACCCTGGATCTCTTCCCATTGATTGTCCGGAGTCATTACTTTTCCTCTTTAGTTTAGTTTCTTTTTAGTTTTCAATTCTAAAACTTTATTGTTTATTTTTTCATAATTGTTAAACTAGAATTTGGTAGTTGTCAACACAAGTCCCTGTGGGATCGCTACTTGGCTTCTTGAAGTCCTCTTTACTACTTGGTAGACCACGTACACTTGTGTGTGTACTTGGGCGCTGTCAGACTCGTACCCCTAAATCATATCCCTAGTAGAATATAATGAAAGGAAATTTGAACACTGCCTACCATACAATTCGATGGTACGAATTGTACCGAACGATATGACTTGTACCTCCAAGTCGTACCCATTCTAGAAACCAATCCACCCCACCAACCAACACTGGTTAGAATACGACCAATCCTTACTGACCATACCACAGCATACGTTTTCTACCCCATTGTCGTATCATGTCCAGAAACCAGAAATTCAAGAAATTTTCTAAGGGTCCTAAAACCCATGGTGTTTCAGTCTCCCTACTAGGATCATTCATCCCCGAATGATGAAAAAGGTAGTAAAACACAAGCACGATTCATTTGCATTATCAAATATCAATCCAACCTTTAACCAAGTTGGAAAATAAAGATGCAAGGATTTATTCTAACCCTTAACTAAGTTAGAAAATAAGGAAGTGACCAAGAACACATACCTTCCGCATGAATATCTGGAGTAAAAAACATATGCGGATATTTGGACTTCATGTTCGCTTCCGTTTCCCATGAAGCCTCTTCTACCTTATCTTTCCATTATAGAACATTAACCGAGGAAGCATAATTAGTCTATAACCAATGAACCTGCCGATCCAATATCTCAATCAAGACCTCTTCATAAGATAGAGAATCTGAGATACCTAATCCTTCCAAAGGAACCATCGAAGAAGGATCACTAAGACACTTTCTAAACATAGAGACATGAAATACCAAATAAATGAAGCTCAAACTATAAGGTAACTCCTATTCATACTCCATATTACCAACCCTCCACAAATCCATATAAGGACCAACATACCGGGGACTGAGCTTTCCTTTTTTTTAGCAAACTACATCACTCTATTCATGGGAGATACCTTTAGGAACACCTTATCCTCGACCTCGAACTTCAAGTCTCTATGCCTTACATTTGTATAGGATTTTTGGTGACTTTGTGCAGCCTTAAGCCTATCCCGAATCACCTTTAGCTTTACTATATTCTGATAAACCAAATCCAGACTGAACATATCCTCCTCAGCAAGCTTGAACCACCCAATAGGATATCTACACTTCCTACCATACAATACCTCAAAAGGGGTCATCCCAATGCTAGAATGATAGCTATTGTTGTAAGCAAACTTTACCAAAAGTAGATGCTCAACCCAATTGCCACCATAATCAATCACACATGTATAAAGCATGTCCTCCATTATTTAAATAGTCCTCTCTATTTGTCCATCCATCTGCAGATGAAAAATAGCACTTAAACTGACTTTGGGACCTAACCCTTTTTGAAAAGACCGCTAGAAATGATATGAAAATTATGTACCACGGTTAGAGATAATCTAAAAAAGTACCCCATGCAACTTTAAAATCTTATGAAGATACAACCGTTCATAATCCTAAGTCAAAAAGTGAGTCTACACTGGCAAGAAGTGAGCGAACTTGGTCATCCTATCCATGATGACCCAAATCAAATCAAATTGATTCTGAGACCAAAGAAGACCGGTAACGAAATCTATATTGATCACTTCCCATTTCCATTCCAGAAATGCCATTTCTTAATACAACCCATCAGGACTTATGTGCTCAACTTTGACTTGTTGGCACACCATACACTTGGCTATAAAGTTAGCCACATCCTTTTTCATACCACTCCACCAATACATCTCTTTGAGATCATGATAAATTTTTGTTGAATTGGGATGAACAACATGGCGCGATTCATATGCCTCAGCTATAAACCTTGTTGCAAACCATCGACATTAGGAATGCATAACCGCCCTTGGTAACTCAAGGTACCATCACCACTGATCTCGAATACCATCACTTTTTGCCCACAAAATCACATTAATTTTAATCAAGATAGGATTTAGCATTTACTTTTCCTTAAAATCTACACCAAGAGATGACTGAACCACTTCCTGTACCATCACACCACCATTATTAGAGTCCAAGAGACAAACTCTAAGATTAGTCAAGCGGTGAATATCCTTCACAAATTCTTGTTTCTCCTTTTTGACATGAGCCAAACTCCCCATGGATAACCAGCTAAGAGCATCAAAACCATGTTAGCCCTACCTGGGTGGTAGTGAAGACTCATATTATAGTCCTTGAGAAACTTCAACCATCCTCTCTGCCTGTTATTTAGTTCCTTTTGAGTAAACACATACTATAGTCTCTTACGATCAGAAAAGATGTCCGCTTGTACTCTATATAAATAATGTTGCCAGATTTTCAAAGCAAAAACCATCGCTAAAAGCTCAAAATCATGAGTAGGATAATTCTTCTCATATACCTTCAACTGCCTGGAAGCGTAGGTCATCACCTTTACAAGTTGAATTAACACACAAATAAGTCTTACCCGGGATGCATCACAATAAACCACAAACCCTCATTACCTTCACGCAATGTCAAAACTAGAACCGAAGTTAGATTATCCTTCAGTTTCTTGAAACTTCCCTCACAAGCATCTGACCAAGAAAACTTTACCTTCTTCTGAGTCAACTTAGTCAGTGCGGCAGCTATCGTATAGAAACTTTCCATGAACTACCTAATACCCAATCAAACTCAAGAAGCTCCAAATACCGATTAGAGTCGTGGGTCTAGGCTACTTCTTAACCACAACCACCTTTTGCAAATCCACTATGATCCCCTTACTAGAAATAATATGACTAAGAAAAGTCATAATGTTTAACCAAAACTCACACGTGGAGAATTTGGCATACAACTGGTGCTCTTTTAAGAGCTGCAACACAACACGAGGGTGATTAGCATGATCTAACTCACTCGTAGAACACATCAAGATATCATAAATGAATAAAATGACAAAATAATCCTGAAAGTGCCTGAAAACCCTATTCATCATATCCATAACAGTCCTTGGGGTATTAGTCAAACCAAATGACATCACCAAGAACTCAAAGTGCCCATATCGAGTACGAAAATCCATCTTAAGGATATACTCCTCCTTAATCTTAAGCTAATGATACCCAGACCAAAGATCTATCTTAGAAAAGAATCTGGCATCCTACAATTGATCAAGCAAGTCATCTATCCTTAGGAAAGGACACTTGTTCTTGATCGTTTCCTTATTTAATTATCAATAGTCAATGCATATTCGAAGTGAACTATCCTTCTTACACATGAATACAACCAGTGCACCCCATGGGGATATACTAAGACGGATGAAACCCTTATCTAGAAGTTTCTTAAGTTTCTCTTTGAGTTCCCGTAACTCAGCCGAAGCAATTCTATAAGGAGGAAAAATATTGGACGAGTGTCTGAAACTAAATCAATACCAAACTCAATCTCCCTATCTGGAGAAACACCAGGAAGATCATTTAGAAAGACTTCAGGAAATTCATTCACCACCAAAACTGAATGAACAGAAGGACCTTCTGAGTTAGAATCTTTAACCCTGAACAAATGATAAAGACACCCTTTAGAGATTAATCTTCGAGCTCTAAGATAAGAAATAAACCTCCGCCTAGGATCCCTCCCACTCCATAACCAATTCACTAGGGAACCTAAAGACAACCTTATGGGTCCAAAAATCTAAGGACGCATAATAAGAGTTTAACCAATCCATCCCTAGAACAACCTTAAAATCCACCATATCAAGTTTAAATAAATCTACCAAGGTCTGCCTACGACCAATAGATACCACACATCCCCAATAGACTATTTTAGTAGCCACATAGTCTTCTACTAGGGTAGAAATAGAAAAAGGATCCAAAATAACCTCAAGATCAAAATCAAACTACACAGACACAAATAAGGTCACATAAGAAAGAGTCGACCCCAGATCAAGCAAGCAATACACATCATGAGAAAAGAGTTGTAACATGCCAGTAATAATATCAGGTGATGCCTCAAATTCTTGTCGAGTAGCAGGAACATATAACCTATACCAAACTGTGCTAGTACCAGAAGCAGGAATAGATACAGAAGCAACACGCTTTGGTGCAAGAGCATAAGATGAAGCAACCAGAGCCTTAATCTCTCCCAAAGAACCCTTACCAATTGGATTATTTCTAAGCATATAGCCTGGTTAACCATATTTAAAATACCTGTCCTTTCCCTAATCATAAAAACCCTTTTGTAACCTACCATAGAACTAAAAAGGAGGGCATTATGAGGCTGACTGAGCCCCACTTTCCTAAGATTGGTCACCCAGTTCTCTAGAATTATCTCTACCCTACTGACACCTATAAATCAAAGGCTTCGAGTAAGGAGCACTAGCTAAAGAAAAGGAACCAGAACTCCCCCATTTATTTTTTGGCCACTTACCACCAGCCCGACCACCTTCCTAGTGAGCACCACTTTGTTCAGATAATTTGAACATCTTACCCTAACTTTCCCCAAACTCAACTTATTTTTTATTTTTCTCCTCCACCTGTTGCATATGAACAACCAACCTAGAAATATCCATATCGTTGATCAGCAATGCAGTCTCCCTATTAAGGATCAAATCTCGATATAGTCCAGAAGTGAACTTTCTAATCCTTGCTCTCATATAAAACATCATATCCAGACCATACCTTGACAGCTGCTGAAATTTAAAGGCATATTCTTTGACAAATATATTTCTCTACTTTGGATTAATGAATTCCTCCACCTTTGCTACCCTCAAATCCTGAGAAAAAAAGTTGTAACACCCAGAATGTTAGAGCTTAATATAAAAAAAGTTGGACTACTTATCAAATGTACTTGGATATGAATCTAGAAATTTTATTTTATCTAGGTGGAAAGGTCATGTCATTGTGACGTAGGGGTATTGGGTATGAATTAAGGGCATAAGAAAGCTCTAAAAATATTTAAAATGAAAGATCTTTTAATGATTAAGTTTTCGTATGGGTTCATACAAAGGACAAATTTAAAAAAAGATTTCTCCCAAAATATTAGAGTTACATGACCTATAACCTATCGAATTAAATAATTT
Organism: Capsicum baccatum var. pendulum; assembly: GCA_030864225.1. NCBI lineage: Eukaryota > Viridiplantae > Streptophyta > Magnoliopsida > Solanales > Solanaceae > Capsicum > Capsicum baccatum. The sequence goes on from CM061552.1 coordinate 152,986,080, forward strand.
TTAGTCTTCTTTTCAATGCCACCAACAGGTCATCAATATAGTTACCAAGTAAAAATTTATGTGTTTTTCTAAGAACAGTTAGAATAGCCTACCAGATAAAATTTTATATTTTATCTAATATTTTCACATTCCTGGGGGGGGGGGGTGATTTCGTCCTTTCCTTTTCCTATAACCCCCAATACCTTTTTAAAACTCTTTCTTTATCATTTTTAAATGTTTTTTCAGTCTTAACACATCTCTCCCTTCTCTAAAACTCAAGCTTAAGAAATGCAAGAGGATTGGCTCAAAATCAAACTTAGTTCCCTCCTTCACGATCATTAAGTTCCTCAGATAATTTTTGGTATGTATGACTACTCCGTTATCTTTCTTTTGGGATTTGTTATCCTTTATTTCTAATTACTCTCATTCCAATTAGGTTTCAGAAATTTCCATGCCCTTGTCAAAGAATAGACCTCTTTTACCAAGTCGTATGGAAACTCTTGGATAAACTTTTAACTTCATGAATATTCCAAAAGTTTTAATGAATTTTACATACCCTTATATATTGATGAAAGTCTCTTGAATCTAGAAAATTATGAAACTCATCATATTTGTAAAAATCATGAACTTGTGGTTATTTTGAATAATGATTTGAATTATAGCATGAACGATATTAAATTCTATTGAATTCCTAATGTAGAACTTGAAAAATAATAATTTTTGTGATGATTTTTAAGATCTTAACCATGAATTGCTCTTGTTATTTTCTTACAACATAAAGTTATTGTACAATCCTAACTTGAAACCTCCATTATTTTTATATGATCCATGAATCCTACAATATTTTCTTGAATTAACCCCAATTTGAACATTTGATAAATGATGGACATTTTGTAATCCCTAACGAACTCCTTTCATTTTACTCACAATTAAATGGTATAAATTCTTCATTATTTTTTTATGGAATAATAACCTAAATTACAACACTTTTGATATATATGATTCACCCTTAATAGGAATACTTCAAGTTACTCCATAGTTCCTCTAAATGCTTTAAAATCCAGACAATGAGTGATGACATAAAGTATGATGACGTTTTCCTCTTGTGACATCCCAAACATGTTATGGAATGATAAGAACTCATGATTTGAGAACCTAATATTAAAATTCTCAGGAATGAACCCTACGGTGGCAATTCTATGACTTTGTGCCTTAAAATGGCCAAATTATATATGTACGCCTAAAAGGGATAAACTATGAATATGAGCCTAACAAGGTAAACATTTTGATCAAGAATAAAGAATATAAACACATTAAATCATTAGCTTAAGGGTGTTTGTTAGCTGACCGTGAAAGCATAGGTTCAAACAACAAATGCCTAAAACTATGTTTGCCGACATATGATAGAGATCATTCCGCAAGTCAGATACTCTCTTTTCTTTCTTGTGTCCCAAAAAAGGGGTAACCATGGATACTTGCTAGAAAATTATGTCATGTCATGTCTTATTCCTAACAAGGTATAGGACGGCTTAACTGATCGGGCCAAGATCAGACTTCATGCGCTCATATGGTGGTTTATGATGGTTCACTACTTTCTCCCACAAATAATCAAAGGAATTTAAATCTACTTTACTTGGTCAATTATAAATTTAGTTTACATTCTTATTCCTTTTTGGATGCCTTCACTTATATTTGAATTTTATTGTCATTTTTAATATCTTGATGTACTACCATCCAAAAGTTGTTTTACATACCAATACATTTCATGTATTTATCTTTTTTGGCACTACATTATTTCATGATGTAGGTTCTAGATCTTAATTCCGCAGTCAGGCGCCTCATTAGGACTATTATCTTCTACAATTGGTTAGCCTCCTTTCAACTATGAGAAAATTTAGATATGACAAATTCTCTATGTTCCTTTTAGTATCAGGGTATGCTGGGTGATGTTGGGCGTATTTGCACGCCTAAGAACCGTAATTTACCCATATTTTAGCTAAGTTTTGAGAAAAAAATATATAATTCCTGCACTTTTAGTCCATTTTCCTTTAAGTGAGCTGACCAACGTGATTAGCATGTTTTCAGGTATTAATGATGAAGATTTCAGCATTTTGTGGACCTTTGGGCAGCAAAGAAAAACTTCACATAAGAGGGAAGGCATCTTTTGGAAGCTTGTGGACTGAATGTGATGCATTGAGAAATTGTCCCGGGAAAAATCAGTATTTCTAAATACTTAGGGATGCAGCAGTAACTTAGTAGGACAAGGATGTTATAAAAACCTTATTTTGCTGAATTTTTCAGCATTGATTCGATTATTTTTTTTGACACTTTGGATTATTCAGTTTACAGATTCTGTAAGTTTAAGACAGAGAAAACACGACTCATGTGAGAGATGACTAAGAGGGAAAAAACATCATCTCCCTTTCGACGCCAATCTCATCCCCAACGTGAGATTATTCTAGCTTTGGTATGATGATGATGATGTTTATTGTGATCTCCGTTGTAGTCATGGTTGTAGTCATGCGTAGCTAAACTTCTCTGTTAGGGTTATGGAAGTCTTATGAGATACTATCTATTACTATGAGTTTGTGAATTCTTGATGTGTATGCTACTTATATCATTACTTTCTTCGTTTTAATTGAATTCTTATGGTTGCAAACATAGGGGTTACGCCAGTATAGCATTAACTTGTTCGAGAGAAAAGTTACATGTTTGGAAAAGAGAGTGTGACAAGGAAATAGGGCTACCAAACTCTATTTACACGTTAATGCCTTAACCGGATTAACTTTCTTGGAGAGTTTGTACCATTAGTTATACATTTTAGGCTCGAGAGAGTTAAAGTGAAATAATCCTTGATGGTTGAGAAACACTAGGATTTACCATTAGAATACGAATCTCTATAAGTGCATGCATGTCTAAATCCTGCATTACTCATAGTTAATAGATACGTAGAACTGATAAGGTGGACATAACCCTAACTTATTATTCTCTGTGATTGAATCTTACTAAACCAAGCATTCCGTTGTTACTTTAATAATAGTAGTTCACGCCATAATTAAATCCCCCTTTTCCGTGGAATTTTTGAGTCTACTAATAGTTGCAACACTTAGTGACCAAGTATTCCCTGTGGGATTCGACACCCAACCCAGTTGGGTTCTATATTTGACAGCGACCACTTACACTCTTACAAGAGCTGTAGTTTGGGTGTTATCACTAGGGCCTTTTTCCGACAGATATTATTAGTCAGTAGAGGCTTCACAGACTAGTTTAGTTTTTAGAAAGATCTTGTAAATTGAGTCTTATTTATCATAACTATTGTATCGTCAAAAGTTATATGATATTAAAGAACATTGATGAAAGACTTTCAATTTTAAGAAATTTTATTTTGTATTTTTTTATCTCTATTCATTATGTTAGATGTATGCTCATGTGATTTCCTAGAATGTTCGCTCATTCTTGCAATAGTATGGGTGCGTCTCACGTCTAGGGCCTCAGCTCGGGTCATGACAAACTTGGTATCAGAGCCTAGGGTCAAGTGTCCTAGGGTGTCTAGCATATTTCTTTTTATGGGTGTGAAGCGCACCACAATTATAAGAAGGAGGCTATGGTGCATTTAAGAGACTTTTGTTCTTTCGTACTCTAGATCTTGCAATATAGCGATGCCAAAAAGAGATATACTTACTTGGATTTATGTGTTTCTCAAGTTTCTCTATCTACTCCTCATATTAATGGTGGTTAGAGTTGTGAAACTTATATTCTTATCAATGAGGCTCTCTCCAATAGAGCCAAAAGAAATCTAACTGACTATACAAGGTCTTTTGAGCAACCCATTAGTGTACTCCAGTCTACCAATTCAAAGAAAAAGATACACTCTAGTTCATATAAATTGTAATTTCCAAAGTGAGATTGTTCTCCCAGACCCTTTCCAGAAACTTATTTAAGGTGACACCCTTAAGGGCGGATGGGTGAGTATAGAAACTTGAATAATGTTGCCACCCAAGAGATGATATGATTTTGGGGGTTGTATGTCATAAGTAGTGGAATAAATTTTAGATCTAGAAATATGAATTCGAAAGTGTAGTGTCCTAAAAGTGGAGATAGTAAATTAATTAAAGTATATAACTAGGGTCTTATATCTAATTATTGAGTAATGGTATGGTATGTCCTCTAGTGTTGTCTAGGGTATAGCAAGACTTGGAAATTTTATGGTAGTTAGTGGAAGTAAAATGGTTGGTTTATATGACTCTGACATACGTATTCTAGGAAAAAAGTTTATCATGGTTTGTCATTATGTCAATAGGTAGTCATAATAATGTTGTGAAGGATAAGGTATTTGTAGGCTATAATGAGATATATGGTACAATATTTTAGATCGACTATTTTGTTATGAACTTTCAATACAATAGTGGTTCCTTATTTTTTTATTAGCTACAGCTTGGATTAGTATAACTAGATAATCTTTCCATCATTATTTATTTCTAGCCACTAAGCTTGAACTTTAGATGGCCATATCGATTAAACAATGGTGGTATAAGGGTGATAGCACTAGTTTTGGAAAATAGATCAAGTAGGCTTTATTTTTTGTGTAGAAAAGTTTAAGTTTGATAATTTAGGAATAGTATGAATCTGTAGAAGTAATACATATGTGGAATAGAAGTGAAATAATGAATTGTACCTGGGTCTTTAGATAAAGAATGGCCTTAAGTTATATAAAAATAAAGGTGCACCCAAGGTAGTATTTTATTATATAGGATTCTAAGTTATTTAGTGCTATGTGAGCCTAGTTAGTACCCTTGATTTTCTAAGTGTAGAGAAGCCTAGTTATGTAGTATGTGGTGCTCTTGAGAGCTGAATTGAGAGGATTATAAGTGTATGATGATGAGCCTCTTTGTTCAATTTTAATTTTGATTGGAATGGGTGGATAAGAATTTAGAAGTGTGATGTTAATAGACTAAAAATGAAAGATCATGTATAGAGGAAGTGATTATGTATTCTAATGAAAGCATAAAATATAAAATGATTACTGCAAAGTTTACAGAATGTTAAGAAAAGTATCTTAGGATGAAGTCCGAGTAAGAGTTGTGTACCTAAAGATATAGTATTCAGGGGAGTAAGGTGATGATAGCTTAGATTTGAGAATAGGTTCACACATTTTAAATGTCGACTTTGACCTAAGTAGGAGATGATAGGGTTTGGTTCTTGAGATGTATATAGTAAGGCTCTTCAAAAAAGAAGTAAGATTCATTATGGTTTATTCTTATTCTAGCATATTTCATGACTTCAACCAAAATGACACTCTATACATGTCTTATGCATTTATGTCATGCCTATGTCTAATATCCAAATTTTATGTGCAAACTCATGTCCATGTTCTAACCCTTGAATAGGAAACGATAACTTCACACTGCTATCCTAATATTACTCTAAGGTTCTCGATATCCAGGCTCTACACTACATTGTTCCAGAGCTAAAAAGTCATGCTTTACGTTATGTTCAGTCCTAAGGAACCATACTTTATGATATATTCCTAGCTTGTTCTATGTCATGACTATTCCCAAAATGACTCTCTGTTCATGCTTTATATATTTGATACATAAAATATTCATGCCTACTATGCTTTATTCCTAGGTCACATCTTTATTAGCAAGGTCACGATAACATGGATGAAGTGCGAGATGAGGATTAGCTATATGTAATAGTTAGATGAATTTATATAGGGCGTCCCCTGGTAGGAGTACATGAAATTTCGGTTCATAAAGGTTCAGGGTACATGGAAAAGATTTTTCTTTTTATATAGTATTAACTAGGAAGAAACCATGAAGTTGTTATAGTGATGAGCTTGGATATCATGTTGATACCTATGTGTCTAAATACACTATGAAATTTCTAACTTCTTGATTAAAGTTCGAGGATAGTTGTTTTCATGATGATAAAAAGTAGTGTCCATAGGTATAATTATAGATACAAGAGAGACCTTGTTAAGATTTAGAACTAACCTAAGAACAAGTCAACAATAAAGATGAAGGTTCTTAAAGGGAAATAGAATATGGGATCCTAAAATTTAGATGGCCATGAGTATTTTAGGTTTGGCACCTTGTACCTCTAGGTAGGCTTGGACATGGTAAAAATGTGTTAGAATCATATTTTAGTACTTATATGTGCCCATGTGAGAATTGTACTTTGGAAATAATGAAGTGTAATATTCAGGGGGGAAAGGTAGGTTCTAAAGTAGTTGCTAAGATCTAATGCTACTAGTATAAGAGGTGAAAATACCCATATTCCTTTGTCTAATGCACCCCTAATTCATGTTATGTAACTTCAGATCGAATAGGGCGTATTTCAAACTCTTCGATATGTCATTCATGCTTTATAAGCCCTATTTAGATAACTTAGATACCTCTATAGCTCATACCTAAATTCATTTCTTAGGTTGTTATGTTCATCTTCCATGAAACCTATGTCCGATGACATGTCTATGTTAAGTCTCGTACATTTCATGACTCGTGCCTATAGGTTTCATCCATGGCTTGTTACTACTCTCCATATGTTAGGAAAGTTCATGTCATTAAGAAATAGTTCAAGAGAGCCTAGACGATTTCAGTATTCCTATGTAATGTACTCATCCATGACCATCATTCGAGGATGAATGATCCCAAGGGGGAGATATTGTAACACCCTGAATGTTTGAGCTAAAGATAAAAAAAATTGGACCGCTTATCAAATGTACCTAGACATGAATCTATAATTTTTATTGTATCTAGGTGTAAAGGTCATGTATTATGTGACGTAGGGGTATTGGGTTTGAATTTAAGGCATAAGAAAGCTCTAAAACAAATTTGAGTTGAAAGGTATTAAGTTTTCGTATAGGTTCAGACAATGGTCAAATTTTAACAAGGATTTCTCCTAGAATATTGAGAGTTACGTGACCTATAACCTATCAAATTAAAGATTTTTGACTCTTTATCCCAACTCCACCAAAAGCTCATCAATCCGATTCCCAAATAAAAAGTTACGTGTTTTTTGCTAAGATAGTCAGAACAACCTACCAGATGAAATTTTATATTCTTTCCTATATTTTCACATTCCTGGAGGGGAGATTTTGTCCATTTCTTTTCCCATAACCCCCAATACCTTTTTAAAACTCTTTATTCATCAGTTTCAAACATTTTATTAAGTCTTAACACCTCTCTCCCTTCTCCCAAACTCAAGCTTAAGAAATCCAAGAGGATTAGCTCAAAAATCAAGCTTTGTTCCCTCCTTCACGATCTCTAAGTTCCTCGGACGATTTTTGGTATGCATGACTACTCCTTTCATCTTTATTTTGTGATTTGTTCTCCTTTATTTCTAATTACTCTCATTCTAATTAGGTTACAAAAATTTCCATGCCCTTGTCAAAGAATAGAGTTCTTTTAGCAAGTTGTTTTGAAACTCTTGGATAAACTTTCAACTACATGAATATTCCAAAAAGTTTAATGGATTTCACAAACCTTTATATATTGATAAAAGTCTCTTGAATCTGGAAAATTATGAAAATCATCATATTTGTGAAAATCATGAACCTTGTGGTTATTTTGTATAATGATTTGAATTATAGCATGAACGGTATTAAACTCTATTGAATTTCTAATATATGAACTTGATAAATGATGATTTTTGTGAAGATTTTTAAGATCTTAACCATAAATTGCTCTTGTTATTTTCTTGCAACATAAAGTTATTGTACAATCCTAACTTGAAACCTCTATTATTTTTATATGAACCATGAATCCTATAATATTTTTTTTGAATTAACCCCAATTTGAACATTTGATAAATGATGGACTTTATGTAATCCCTAATGAACTCCTTTCATTTCCTCAAAATTAAATGGTATAAATTCTTAATTATTTTTATATAGAATAATAACCTAAATTTCAACACTTTTAATATGATATGATTCACCCTCAACAAGACTACTTCAAGTTACTCCATAATTCCTCTAAATGCTATAAAAGCCTGAAAATGAGTATGACATAAAGTATGATGACGTTTATCTCTAGTGACACCCCAAACATGTTATGGAATGAGAAAAACTCATGATTTGTGAACCTAATATTAAAATTCTCAGGAATGAACCCTACGGTGGCAATTCTATGACTTTGTGCCTAAAAATGGCCAAATTATATACGTGCGCCTAAAAGGTCTAAACTATGAATATGAGCCTAAAAAGGCTAAACTATGAATATGAGCCTAACAGGTAAACATTTTGATCAAGAACGAAGAAGATAAACACATTACATTATGAGCTTAAGGGAGTTAGTTAGCTGACTATGAAGGCATAGGTTTAAACAACAAATGCCCGAAACTATGTTTGTTGACATATGATAGACATGATTCCACAAGTTGGATACTCTTGATAACGCCCAAACTACAGATCTCGTAAGAAAGTATAAGCGGTCGCTGTCAAATATAGAACCCAACTAGGTTGGGTGTCGAATTCCACAGGGAATACTTGGTCACTAAGTGTTGCAATTATTAGTAGACTATTGGTCGAAAATTCTATGGAAAAGGGGGGAGGGGATTTAATTGTGGCACGAATTACTATTGTTAAAGTAACAACGGAATGCTTTGTTTAGTAAGATTTAATCACAGAGAATAATAAGTTAGGGTTATGTCCACCTTATGAGTTCTACGTATCTATTAACTATGAGTAATGTGGAATTTAGACATGCATGCACTTATAGAGATTCGTATTCTAATGGTAAATCCTAGTGTCTCTCAACCATCAAGGATTATTTCGCTTTAACTCTCTCGAGCTTAAAGTGTATAACTAATGGTACAAACTCTCCAAGAAAGTTAATCCGGTTAAGGCATTAACGTGTAAACAGGGGTTGGTAGCCCTATTTCCTTGTCACACTCTCTTTTCCAAACATGTAACTTTTCTCTCGAAAAAGTTAATGCTATAATGGCATGTTCCTCATGTTTGCAATCATAAGAATTCAAATAAAACGAAAAGAGTAATGATATAAGTAGCATACGCATCAAGAATTCACAAACTCATAGTAATAGATAGTATATCACAAGGCTTCCATAACCCTAACAGAGAAGTTTATCTACTCATGATTACAACGGCGATCAACAAAGACATCATCATCATACCAAAGTTAGAATAATCTTCGCGATGGGATAATGCTTGGCGTCAAAAAGGGAGAAGAACGTCGTTCTTTCCGCTGCTCAAGAAACCCGTGTTTTTCTTTGTCTCAAACCTTACAGAACTTGTAACGTGAATTATGAAAAAGTGCTGAATGATAATGATCGAATGAATGCTGAAAAATTCAGCAAAATAAGGTTTTTATAACATCCTTGTCCTACTAAGTTACTGCTGCACCCCTACGTATTTAAAAATACTGCTTTTGCCCGGGACAAATTCTCCATGCGTCACATTCAGTCCAGAAGCTTCCAAAAGTTGCCTTCCCTCTTATGTGAAGTTTTCCTTTGCTGCCCAAAAGTCCACAAAGTGCTGAAATCTTCATCATTAATACCTGAAAACATTCTAATCACATAGGTTAGCTCACTTACAGGAAAATGGACTAAAAGTGCAGGAATTATATATTTTGTCCTCAAAACTTAGCTAAAATATGGGTAAATTATGGTTCTTAGGGGTATAAATATGTCCAACATCACCACCCCACACTTAAAGCTTTGTTCTTCCTCGAACAAAATATTATGTCCATGCAAACATCTACTTAGAATTTCACAGTAACAACACAAAATGTTCAACAAGACATGCACGACAATCATTAAGAAAGAGTAGTTTTCTTGATCACTACTAGAAACAATTCAACCTCCAACATAGACTCGTGATGATGGTTAATTCGTATCCACAAGTTAAGGTACAAAGAATCATACAAAACTACCCAAAACTCATCAACCATGTGTGTCTCACATAAGATATCCCCCATAATTACTCACAAGTTTTGCATTTTTCAAAACATAGGTACAAGATTCTCCTTGCTCTCACTCTCACAAAGAATTCATATGTTGCAACTGATGACCATAGGCTTGCCCTTAGTGTAATGCTCTACTAATATCAGTATGCTAAGCTTAGGATCAAATAGGTCTTTACAGGTTGTAATGTAGGCTAAAGGACAGGTAGGACTATTGTGGCCAGAAATAGTGACTATGTTCCCTAAGCGCTTTAATACACTACGTTATGTCATTAACACTCTCTTTTAAACAACCCCTCTACTTTTCTTTCATCTACCACCCATTTTCACCTATTTTGTTATTCAATTAAAAACACAACTATCTTTTTATTTTTCTATTTCTCCTTTTTTTTCGATTATTTATTTATTATTATTTTTCTTTTTTTTTATAAAACACCTCTATGATAGCCATTCTTTTTCACAACAATTTCAAGTACCAATACACTCTGAAGCATCACTCTCACCCAATTTCCTTTTATATTGTCACATGACTCTACAATTTAAAGCGCTTAGGAGCTTTTGGATCAAAATTATGGTCTTGAAAAAAAAATGGATTAGGCTACATATGAGGTTGCCAAAGAAAATAGCTAAAGGCTTAAAGGGGGTTAACTAGGATAATGTACACAGGTAGGTCAAAAGAAGGTAAACAATCACAGGCTGCAAAAGAAATGCCTAAATCATCACCTAAACTCACACTCTTTATTTAGCTTTACACACACACCAGGCAAGTTCTAGCATCAGTCACAACACAAAATATATTATAACCTCACACACACAAGGCACATGGTCAACTTTATTGGGAGCAGAATAGACTCTTGACCCAACAGATGAATGAATCAAACCACCTAGCTATCACACAGTGAGTCACACTTAGAGCCTAAATGTCTCAATAGTAATGATTTTAGCACAAACTCTTGTCATAATACCACGCCACCTATCAGAACAATTTCATGCAAATCTAAACTAACTAATTATGACTAATTCAAACAAAAAAACATAAATAAATGTAGGTAAAGAAGTACAGCATACACTACAGCATACAAATACCAGCACCCCACACTTAGATGGGACACACTGCCCTCAGTGGAAAATAAATAAGGAAAATCGGATTAGTCGGACTCGTCCTTTATGTCTGGGGTCATACCCCCTGCATCGAAATCATCATCAGAGTCGTCGTCATCAGATTTGTCCTCCATGTCTAAGTCTGGCATTCGGCGATCATCATCAGTCGACACATCATCATCAAGAGGTTCCTCAAGGTGTATTGATAACGCCCAAACGACAGCTCTCGTAAGAGTGTAAGCGATCGATGTCAAATATAGAACCCAAATGGGTTGGGTGTCGAATCCCACAGGGAATACTTGGTCACTAAGTATGCAACTATTAGTAGACTATTGGTCGAAAATTCTACGAAAAGGGGGGATTTAATTTATGGCGTGAATTAAAGTAAACAAAGTAACGAATGCAATGATGTATTTAGTAAGAGTTAATCACAGAGAATAATAAGTTAGGGTTATGTCCACCTTATGAGTTCTACGTATCTATTAACTATGAGTTATGCGGAATTCAGACATGTATGCACCTATAGAGATTCGTATTCTAATGGTAAATCCTAGTGTCTCTCGACCATCAAGGATTATTTCACTTTAACTCTCTCGAGCTTAAAGTGTATAACTAACGGTACAAACTCTCCAAGAAGTTAATCCAGTTACGGCACTAACGTGTAAATAGGGGTTGGCAACCCTATTTCCTTGTCACACTCTCTTTTCCAAACATCTAACTTTTCTCTCGAACAAGTTACTGCTATAATGGCGTATTCTATATGTTTGCAACCACAAGAATGTAATTAAGATGAAGAGAGTAATGATATAAGTAGCATACGTATCAAGAATTCACAAACTCATAGCAATAGATAGTATATCATAAGTCTTCCATAACCCTAACAGAGAAGTTTAGCTACTCATCAGTGCAACGGAAATCATAATAGACATCATCATCGTACCAAATCTTGAATAATCTCATGATGGGGATGAGTGTGGCATCAAAATAAGGTTGACGTTTTTCTTCTATCCGAGCCTCAAGAGAGCCGTGATTCTCTGTCAAATTCTAAAGAAAGAAAATAGAATTGAATAAGAATGCTTGCTGAAAAATTCAGCAAATAAGGTTTTTATAACATCCTAGTCCTAGACCTACTCGGTTACTGCATCCTTGTCATAGTCCTACTAGGTTACTGCTGCACCCCTCAGTATTAAGAAATACTGATTCTGCCCGGGACAATTTCTCCCTGCATCATATTCAGTCCACAAACTTCCAAAAGTTGCCTTTCTTCTTACGTGAAGTTTTCCATTGCTGCCCAAGGTCCACAAAGTGCTGAAATCTTCATCATTAATACCTGAAAACATGCTAATCACATAGGTTAGCTCACTTACAGGAAAAAGGACTAAAGGTGCAGGAATTATATATTTTATCCTCCAAACTTAACTAAAACGTGGGTGAATTATGGTGCTTTAGGTGTGTAAATACGCCCAACATCAACACCCCACACTTAAAGCTTTGTTCGTCCTCGAACAAAATATTATGTCCATGCAAACATCTACGTAGGATTTCACAGTAACAACACAAAATATTCATCAAGACAGGCACGGCAATCATTAACAAAGAGTAGTTTTCTTGATCGCTGGTAGAAACAATTCAACCTCCAACATAGACTCGTGATGATGGTTAATTCGTATCCACAAGTTAAGGCATAAGGAATCATACAAAACTACCCAATAATCTTTAACCATGTGTGTCTCACACAAGATATCACCCATATCACTCACAATTTTGCATTTCTCGAAACATGGTTATAAGATTCTCCTTGCTCTCACTCTCACAAAGAATTCATATGTTGCAACTGCTGACCATAGGCTTGCCCTTAGTGTAATGCTCTACTAATATCAGAATGCTAAGCTTAGGATCAAATAGGTCTTTACAGGTTGTAATGTAGGCTAAGGGACAGGTAGGACTATTTTGGCCAGAAATAGTGACTATGTTCCCTAAGCGCTTTAATACATCACATTATGCCATTAACAATCTGTTTTAAACAACCTCTATACTTTCTTTTTATCTACCACCCCTTTTCACCTATTTTGTTATTCAATTTTAAACAGAAGTAACTTTTTATTTTTCTTTTCATTTTTTTATAACACACCTCTATAATAGCCACTCTTTTTCATAACAAATTCAAGTACCAATACACTCTAAGGCATCACTCTCACCCAATTTCCTCTTATTTTGTCACATGACTTTACAATTTAAAGCGCTTAGGAATTTGGATCAAATTATGGTCTTGAAAAAAAATGGATTAGGCTACATATGAGGCTGTCAAAGAAAATAGCTAAAGGCTCAAAGGGGGTTATCTAGGATAATGTACATGGGTAGGTAAAAAGAAGGTAAGCAATTATAGGCTGCCAAAGAAATGCCTAAATCATCTCCTAAACTCACACTCTTTATTTCACTTTACATACACACCAGGAAAATTCTAGCATCAGTCACAACACAGAATATACTATAACCTCACACACACAAGGCACATGGTCAACTTTATTGGGAGCAGTATAGACTCTTGACCTAATAGATGAAGGAATTAAACCACACAATTATCACACAGTGAGTCACACTTGGAGCCTAAATGTCTCAATAGTAGTGATTCTAGCACAAACTCTTGTCATAATATCATGCTGCCTATTAGAACAATTTCATGCAAAACCTAAAAAATCTAAAAAAAAAAATTGAAAATTTAACTACTAACTGTTAACTACGACTAAATCAAACAAACAAACATAAATAAATGTAGGCAAAGAAGTACAACATACAAATACCAACACCCCACACTTAGATAGGACACACTGCCCTTGGTGGAAAATAAATAAGGAAAACCTGATTGGTCGGACTCCTCCTCTATGTATGGGGTCATACCTCCTGTGTCGAAATCATTATCAGAGTCGTTATCCTCAGAAGTTCCTCAAAATGTACCCTACTTAATTCCAAGAGTGAGGTGGATGCTTTTTCTTTTCCTGGTCGACTTTTTGGTGCCATTTTTCCTGAGATAAAAAAATAAAATCATGTTAGCTTATCTCGGAAGGTTTGATCGACACACAACAATAGTGGAACCACCCCACACTTAATTTGTTGGTACAAACTAATTAAGTGAGTGATGTCGATTACTCAGACTTCATCGACATACATATAGGCAGTATGTTCCAACAATATGTTCAGCACAGTCATACTTTCATGTCATCTTAACTATCCTTTCCAACTCTATTTCATGTGATCTTGACAATACTTTCATGTTTGGATTAATGTACCTTTTGAACAAGACTACTTCATAGAGATTGTATCAAGTTATGGCATAGAAATAATCACAACATTATATGCTTGTATTCAATCATGATCTTTATCTCGATGAGTCATTCAAACATCCAAGCTTTCAACTTTGAAGATTATGCAATTAACTTTACCATTTCGATTCCATAAAACTACGACAGTGTATAACAATTAAATACAAGTAGGAACAAAGTCAAGAACACCTCCACATATTCTTTCACTCAACTAGATGTATCATACAAATCAACCATATTCTAATCACTAACACCACTTTAAGATCTAACATACCATTATAAGCATAGTATTGTAACACTTACGGAATATAAAAGAAGAACTTACTTGATGATAGACTCGGAATATGATCTTGCAAGGTTAGATGAGCAAAAAGAAAAGTTTTGAGAGATTTGGGAAGGTTAGGCGGCGCCTATGCTATAGTATTGTCGATTCATCCATCTCATTCAGCTGCGCCAATCTCAGATTAATAGCATCATCCCAATTCAAATTAAGCCGCTTCAACACCCACAATGCTTTATGTTCGAGCTCAATTGGCAAGTGACAAGCCTTCCCATAAAGTAGTTGGTATGGGGACATGCCAATTGGTGTCTTGAACGCAGTCCTATAAGCCCATAAGGCATCGTCCAGTTTCTGAGACCAATCTTTCCTACTAGCATTTACAGTCTTAGCAAGGATCAGCTTGATCTCCCGATTAGAAACTTCTACCTGCCCACTAGTTTGTGGGTGGTAAGGTGTGGCTACCTTATGTTGCTTGACCCCATATTTCACCAACACGGCTCTGAACAGCTTGTTGCAAAAGCGTGATCCTCCATCACTTATGATGGTACGTGGTACCCCAAAACGAGAGAAGATATTTCTCTTCAAGAATGCTACAACACGCTTACCTTCATTATCAGTCAGCGCTACTGCTTCGACCCATTTGGATACATAATCCACAGCAACTAGGATATATTTCATCCCAAACGAACTCACAAATGAGCCCATGAAATCAATACCCCATACATCAAATAGCTCTACTTCAAGAATTTTAGACATGGGCATCTCATGGTACTTCGAAATTGCGCCTTGCCTCTGACACTGATCACATCTTCTCACAAAATCATAGGCATCCTTAAATAATGAAGGCCAATAATAGCCGCTTTGCAATACCTTTCTGGTTGTCCGATCACCTGCATGGTGGCCCCCAACTTGGGAAGCATGACTTGCTTCCAATATGCTAGGCACCTCCACATGAGATATGCATCGCCTAATAACACCATCCGCACATTGTTGAAAAAGATATGGTTCATCCCAGAAGTAGTGTTTCGCATCATGCATGAACTTTCTCTTTTGATAAAAATAGAGATTCTCAGGCATCACATTACTTACCACGTAGTTCGCAAAGTCTGTGTACCATGGTAACTCTTCTACCATCGTGGCTTGGATCTCTTTGTCGGGAAATGCATCATCAATCTCAAGATTGGGCTGCGCTATGTGCTCATTCTCAAGTCTAGATAGATGATCAGCTACTTGGTTTTCGCAATTTTTTCTATCTGTTACCTCGAAATCAAATTCTTGCAGTAATAACACCCATCGAATTAGCCTTGGCTCCGCATCCTTCTTTGCCATTAAATATCTCAGAGCTGCATGATCTGTATGAACCACCACTTTGGTTCCCAACAAGTAAGCACGGAACTTTTCAAAAGCATAAACAACCGCTAGAAGCTCTTATTCTGTAACGGTATAGTTCTTCTGGGCTCCATTCAAGGCCTTGCTCGCATAGTAGATTGGATCAAATAACCTTTCTCTTCTCTGACCAAGTACAGCACCCAAAGCTACCCCGCTTGCATCACACATAACTTCAAACGGTAGAGACCAATCAGGCGCTACAATGATAGGAGCTTCAACTAGCTTCCCTTTGAGGCATTCAAATGCCTTCAAGCAATCTTCACCGAAATCGAACTTTGCATTCTTCTCCAAAAGTTTGCATAACGTACTAGAAATCTTGGAGAAGTCTTTAATAAACCTTCGATAAAAACCTAGATGACCGAGAAAACTACGAACTCCCTTTACAGAAATTAGAGGTGGTAGTTTCTCGATACCTTCAATCTTAGCTCGATCAACCTCAATGCCTTTTTCAGAAACTTTGTGCCCAAGAACAATACCTTCCTTTACCATAAAGTGGTACTTCTCCCAATTTAGCACCAAGTTGAATTCAACACATCTCTGCAACGCCATACTTAGATTCACCAAGCATGATTCAAACGACTCACCTACAACTGAAAAATCATCCATGAACACCTCCGAGGTGTCTTTAACCATATCCAAAAAAATGGACATCATACAACGCTGAAAAGTGGCGGGTGCGTTACATAGCCCAAATGGCATACGTTTGAAGGCAAACGTACCATATAGGAATGTAAACGTTGTCTTCTCTTGATCTTCGGGAGCAATACAAATCTGATTATAGCCAGAATAACCATCTAAGAAACAAAACCATCCTTTCCCTGCCAATCGATCAAGCATTTGGTCCATGAATGGTATTGGGAAGTGATCCTTAAGCGTCCACGAATTCAGCTTCCGATAGTCCATGCACACTCTCCACCCTGTGACAGGTCTGAGTGGAATTAGCTCATTCTTTTCGTTTGCAACTACCGTCATGCCCCCTTTCTTGGGCACACACTGTACCGGACTCACCCATTTAATGTCGGAGATTGGATACACTACCCTTGCATCTAACCACTTAATAATTTCTTTCTTCACCACCTCTTGCATAGGTGGATTCAAAAGTCTTTGATGCTCAATAGTGGGTATGCAATATTCTTCAAGCTGAATCTTGTGCATACATATCCCAGGCGAAATACCAATAATATCAGTGATAGTCCAACCGATGGCTTTCTTTTATCTCCTCAGAATAGAGATGAGAGATGCAACTTGCTGCTCACCCAAATCAGCCACAACAATAGTTGAAAATGTGTTTCCACTTACCAAGAACGCATACTTTAGATGACTGGGCAGCTCCTTTAATTCTAACATTGGTAGCTCTTCAATGGATGGTGTCGCTGGTGGTATAGGTGGATTTTTTAGATCAAGGTCCAGCTTCTTGGGAGCATGAGAATACGAACCTATTCCTGCTAGAGCACAAATAGTTTCTTCATAATCTTCAACATCCTCACGCTCAAAATTCATTAGCACAGCAGCCAATGGCTCAACAATGAGCTGCTTCTCTACAGATAATTCTTTCTCATCCTCATAGTACACATCAGCTATAGAGAAAACATTCATATCTTTGGGATGCTTCATTAATTTTCATACATCAAAATAGATCACTTCGTCATTCATCCAAAATAAAAGCTCATTGGCTCTTAAATCAATAAGCATACTTCCTATTGCAAGGAAAGGACGCCCCAAGATTATGGGAACTTCAGAGTCCACCTCACAATCTAAAATAACAAAGTCTGCAGGAAAAATAAAGGTAGAAACCTTCACCAATACATCATATAGGATACCAACAAGTCATTTTACTGACCTATCTGCCATCACGAGCCGCATATTGGTTGGTGTAGGATCACCCAACCCCAACTTCCTGTAAATGGATAGCGGCATCAAATTGATGCTAGCCCCCAAATCGCATAATGCCTTGGATAAATTCAAAGATCCAACAGTGCAAGGAATAGTGAAAGCAACAGGATCTGCCTTTTTCTGAACTAACGATCTTGTAGTAATTACACTGCAAGGATGAACATTATCTTCCAGCTCATAACTTGCTGACCGCTTCTTTGTCAAAAGATCCTTCATGAATTTTGCATACCCAGGCATCTGTTCCAGGGCCTCGACCAAAGGAACATTAATAGTCAGCTGCTTCAACATAGTCATAAATTTATTGAACCTGGTATCATCAGCTTTCTTCTTCAGTCTCTGAGGAAAAGGTGGTGGTGGAAGAGGAATAGTTTTCTCCACCGCTTCCTTTTTATCTTTGACCAAAGGGTCTAGTAACTATCACAAACTTAGTTGACAACCATATTCCCTAGCAACGGCGCCAAAATTTGATAACGCCCAAACTACAGCTCTCATAAGAGTGTAAGCGGTCGCTGTTAAATATAGAACCCAACTGGGTTGGGTGTCGAATCCCACAGGGAATACTTGGTCACTAAGTGTTGCAATTATTAGTAGACTGTTGGTCAAAAATTCTATGGAATAGGGGGGATTTAATTATGGCACGAATTACTATTGTTAAAGTAACAACGGAATGCTTTGTTTAGTAAGATTTAATCACAGAGAATAATAAGTTAGGTTTATGTCCACCTTATGAGTTCTACGTATCTATTAACTATGAGTAATGTGGAATTTAGACATGCATGCACTTATAGAGATTCGTATTCTAATGGTAAATCCTAGTGTCTCTCAACCATCAAGGATTATTTTTCTTTAACTCTCTCGAGCTTAAAGTGTATAACTAATGGTACAAACTCTCCAAGAAAGTTAATCCGGTTAAGGCATTAACATGTAAACAGGGGTTGGTAGCCCTATTTCCTAGTCACACTCTTTTTTCCAAACATGTAACTTTTCTCTCGAACAAGTTAATGCTATAATGGCATGTTCCTCATGTTTGCAACCATAAGAATTCAAATAAAACGAAGAGAGTAATGATATAAGTAGCATACGCATCAAGAATTCACAAACTCATAGTAATAGATAGTATACCACAAGGCTTCCATAACCCTAACAGAGAAGTTTAGCTACTCATGATTACAACGGCGATAAACGAAGACATCATCATCATACCAAAGTTAGAATAATCTTTGCAATGGGATAATGATTGGCATCAAAAAGGGAGAAGAACGTCATTCTTTCCGTTGCTCAAGAAAGCCTTATTTTTCTTTGTCTCAAACCTTACAGAACTTGTAACGTGAATTATGAAAAAGTTCTGAATGATAATGATCGAATGAATGCTGAAAAATTCAGCAAAATAAGGCTTTTATAACATCCTTGTCCTACTAAGTTACTGCTGCACCCCTAAGTATTTAAAAATACTGCTTTTGCTCGGGACAAATTCTCCATGCGTCACATTCAGTCCACAAGCTTCCAAAAGCTGCCTTCCCTCTTATGTGAAGTTTTCCTTTGATGCCCAAAAGTCCACAAAGTGCTGAAATCTTCATCATTAATACCTGAAAACATGCTAATCACATAGGTTAGCTCACTTACAGGAAAATGGACTAAAAGTGCAGGAATTATATATTTTGTCCTCAAAACTTAGCTAAAATATGGGTAAATTATGGTTCTTAGGGGTATAAATACGCCCAACATCAACTCTCTTTTCTTTTATGTGTCCTAAAAAGGGGTTAACGATGGATACTCGCTAGTAAATTATGTTATGTCGCATCCTGTGCCCGACAAGGTATAGGACGGTTTAGCTGATCGGGCCGAGATCAGATATCATGCGCTCATATGATGGTTTATGACGGTTCACTAATTTCTCCCACAAATAATTAAGGAATTTAAATCTACTTTACTTGGTCAATTATTAATATAGTTTACATTCTTATTCCTTTTTGGATGCCTTCACTTATATTTGAATTTTACTATCATTTCTAATCTCTTAATGTATTACCCACCTAAAGTTGTTTTACATACCAATATATTTCAAGTATTTATCATCTTTGGCGCTACATAATTTCATGATGTATGTTCTAGATCTCAAGTCCGCATCCAGGCGCCTCATTAGGACTATTTTCTTCTACAATTGGTTAGCCTCCTTTCTACGCGGGGAAAATTTAGATATGACAATTTCTCTATGTTTTTTTTAGTATCAGGGTATGCCAGGGCCTTTTCCCGATGGATATTGTTAGTCTGTAGAGTCTTTATAGACTGGTTTAGTTGTAAGAAAGATCTTATAATTTTTAGTCTTATTTATCATGACTATTGTATCGTTAGACGTTATATGATATTAAAGAACGTTGATGAAAGACTTTCTCCTTTAAGAAATCTTATTTTGTATTTCTTTCTCTCTATTTATTTGTTAGATGTATGCTCATGTGATATGCCATAATGTTTGCTCATACTAGAAATAGTATCGGGTGCATGTCACACCTAGGGCCACAGCTCAGGGCATAACAAACTTGGTATCAGAACCTAGGGTTCAAGTATCCTAGGGTGTCTATGAAGCGGTGTCTAAGAAATTTCTTTTTATGGGTGTGAAGCACACCACACTTATAAGGAGGAGGCTATGATGCATTTAAGAGACATTTTTGTTCCTTCATACTCTAGATCGTGCAATATAGCGGCGCCAAAAAAAGATATACTTACTCGGATTTATGCGTTTCTCAAATTTCTCTATCTACTCCGCATATTTAAGGTGGTTGGAGTTGTGAAACTTATATTCTTATCGATGAGGCTCTCTCCGATTGAGCCTAAGTAAATCTAACCGACTACGCAAGGTCTTTTGAACATCCCATTAGTGTATTGGAGTCTTCCAATTCAAAGAAAAACATACACTCTTGTTCATATAAATTGTACTTTCCATAGTAAGATTGTTCTCCTAGACACTTTCTAGAAACTTATTAAGGTAACACCCTTAAGGGGGGATGGGTAAGACTAGACACTTGAATAGTGTTGCCACCTAAGAGATGATGTGATTTTTGGGGTTGTATGTCATAAGTAGTAGAATGAATTTTAGAGCTGGAAATATGAATTCAAAAGTGTAGTGTCCTAAAAGAGGAGATAGTAAATTAATCAAAGTATATAGCTAGGGTTTTGTATCCAATTATTGAGTATTGGTATGGTATGTTCTCTAGTGTTGTCTAGGGTATAGCAAAACGTGCAAATTTTATGGTTGTTAGTGGAACTAAAATGGTTGGTTTATATGATTTTGACATACACATTCTAGGGAAGAAGTTTATCATGGTTTGTCATTATGTCAATAAGTAGTGGTAATAATGTTGCGATGGAGAAGGTATTTTTAGGATATAATGAGATATATGGTACGATATTTTAGATCGACTATTTTATTATGAACTTTCAATACAATAGTGGTTCCTTATTTTCTTATTAGCTACAGCTTGGATTAGTACAACTAGATAATCTTTCCATCCTTGTTTATTTCTAGATACTAAGCTTGAACATTAGATGGCCATATCGATTAAACGATGGCGGTATAAGGGTGATAGCACTAGTTTTGGAAAGTAGATCTAGTAGGATTGACTTTTTGTGTAGAAAATCTTAAATTTGATAATTTAGGAGTAGTGCGAATCTGCAAAAGTAATACATAAGTGGAATAGACGTGAAATAATGAATTGTAGCTGGGTCCTTAGATAAAAAAGGGCCTTAAGTTATATAAAAATAAAGGTGCACCGAAGGTAGTATGTTATTATATAGGATTCTAAGTTATTTAGTGCTATGTGAACCTAGTTAGTACCCTTAAGTTTCTAAGTGTGGAGAATCCTAGTTATGTAGTATATGGTGCTCTTGAGAGATAAATTGAGAGGATTATAAGTGTATATGGTAATGATCCTCTTTGTTTATTTTTAATTTCGATTGGAGTAGGAGGATAAGAATTTAGAGGTGTGAAGTTAGTGGACTTAAAAGGAAAGATCAGGTATAGAGGAAGTGATTATGTATTCCAGTGAGAGCATAAAATATAAAATGATTACTACAAAGTTTAGAGAATTTTAAGAGAAGTATCTCAGGATGAAGTCCTAGTAAGAGTTGTGTACCTAAAGATATAGTATTCAGAAGAGAAAGGTGATGATAGCTTACATTTGAGAATAGGTTTGCACACTTTAAATGTCAACTTTGACCTAAGTAGGAGATGATAGGGTTTGGTTCTTGAGATGCAGATAGTAAGGCTCTTCAGAAATGAAATGAAATTCATTATGGTTCATTCTTATTCTAGCATATTTCGTGACTTCGGCCAAAATGACACTCTATACATGTCTTATGCATTCATGTCATGCCTATGTCTAAGATCCAAATTTTATGTGGAAACTCATGTGCATGTTCTAACCCTTTAATAGGAAACAATAAATTCACACTACTATCCCAATATTACTCTAAGGTTCTAGATATCCAGGTTCTACACAATGTTATTCCAGATCCAAAAAGCGATGCTTTACATTAGGTTCAATCCTAAGAAACCATACTCTATGATATATTCCTAGCTTGTTCTATGTCATGACTATGCCCAGAATGCCTCTCTGTTCAGGATTTATACATTTGATACATGAAATATTCATGCCTGCTATGTTTTATTCCTGGGTCACATCTTTAGTAGCAAGGTCACAATAACATGGATGAAGTGCGAGATGAGGATTAGCTATATGTAATAGTTAGATGAATTCATATGGGGTGTCCCCTGGTAGGAGTACATGAAATTGCGGTTCATAGAGGTTCTAGGGTACATGGAGATGATTTTTCTTTTTATATAGTATTAATTTCAAAGAAACTATGAATTTTCTATAGTAATGAGCTTGGATATCACTTTGATACCTATGTGGCTAAATACACTTTGAAATTTCTAACTTCTTGATTAGAGCTCGGGGATGGTTGTTTTCATGATGAGAAAATATAATACCTCGAGATTCCCAACCAATAGTAGAACCATGCTTCAAGCTCATGAGAAATAAATTTTATTGTTTTGGTAGTTTTATGATCAAGTTTGATTTATATTAAGGCCTCAAATATGTCCTAGCTATTAGACGAATCAAAACAACCTTTTTTCGATTGAATTCTTGAGAAGGATATTGTCATAGCCAACTTCAAATGATCATATCTCCCGTTCTACGAATAATTTTTGAGCTTATGATCCATCAACCTATATATAATTGAATTATATTTATAACAATACTGTCACGACCTGAGCCTAGGCCCTAGCCGTGATGAGCATCCCGAACCATGAAGGCCCGAAAACGCCCATTCTCTATCTGGTTATCATGCACAACATTTATAATCATAATAAAATGCGGAATTAAAACTGAGTACGGAAAACATGGTCAAGTCCTGCAATATTTCTGAATAATACTATCTGACATCAGTCTGCGAAAATCTCTACCAAGAACACAAACATCTGTCTGAAAAGAAACTGGGACAAGGCCCCCAGTGAACCAAAAATATAATAAATAAGATAATGTCTGACATAATTAGGCCTTCCAAATAATAGAAGGCTCACCACTATGAGATCAAGTCTGCAAATTCGAGAATATCTACTGAGTAGCTGGACCCCTAGACTGTGCCTCAGAACCTGGAAGGAGGTGGGGTCAGCACAAAAGTACTGGCACGCCAAGCACTCCAAAAATAGTATAATGGAACATACACATATATATATATATTAAGTGAAAGCAATTTTTCATCAAGACATCATGTATAAAACTGTTTCTGAAAAATACATGGGCACTTTCTGAAAACATGCAACCTGTCTGTTCATTTCAAATCATGATCTGTGTTTTACTTCTGAGTTAGGTGGTGTTCCCCTACAAGTCTGAATATTTCACGGGCTGTATGGAATCCGCCATTGACTCGGCGGGGAAGCCCCCAACCCAAGTGTGCCGCATGGGTTGGAGTCTCTGAGTCTGATACGCCACAGGACATTTAAGTCAGCGCATAGTAATATACCCAGGTCAGCAAACCACGGTTTTAGGAAATGAGTCGCTTGAACTCAAGCCCTCTTCGGGGGACCACCTAACATCTCTGTATGCCCATTTTTAACCTTTTCTGTACATGCAACATTCTGAATGTCTAAAATCATGAAAGTCTAAAATGTCTGTTAGTCTGAGTCTGATATGGCATTAATCTGAATTGGTATCCTCATACCAAGACTTTGCAAGTCCTATTTCTGAGCCATAATGTATTAAGCAAGAGCTTTCATTCAAAACATAGTTTAGACCACCAAAACATGTAACTTGCATTAAAAAGGTCATGTTCCGAAACTCAAGTCAAATACATGCAAAACTTTCATCAAACATATGGTGGTCATGTGCATTTTGGCAAAACCATGCATTCTTTCATTACATGCATATTCAACATTCACAAACCTCTCTTTCGTGTTCAAAACATTGTATATTACGCGAAACATGGAAAAATTTACATTAAGAGAGGGGTTTCATAAAAATCATGCTCTAAATTCATATTTCAGGACAAACACATATATACATATACATATAATTTTCAAATCACTTTGGGGGAAAGCCAAAAGGCCAAAACAATATCATTAAAGCTTCTAAAACATGAGTATGCACATGAATTCGAAAACCCGATACTTAAAACATGATTTCTATGCCCATGAGATTTTAGAGAAAACCCCGCGTACCTCTATTTCCAAGGATAATAGATGTTTCTTGAAGCTTGCGGATTGGTGATTCCGAATATGTAATTATCTTTGAAAACTTACGGTCGAATCTTGAACTATTTGGGTTTTTATTTTGAAACTCTAAGGAGAATTCTTGAGCAATTTTGAGAAAAGAATGTGTATTATGGTGTTTGAGAGATTAAATCTCGTGTTGGTGGTATATATAGGGGTGGAGGATGACCAAAATACCCCTAAGGAACAATTAAGGTCAAATCTGTCCCTCAGTTGACAGTTTGATAGGCTGAAGTAAATCGATTATAACATTTTACTTATATATTCAAATTGGATGAAACCAACTGCATTTGAAAGAGTACTCAAAGATATTTCGTTTGATATATTATATCTCACACAGTTCATTATATTCAGGGAGTTATGATCGTTTGAAGTTGACCCTGAAATGCTGGAAAAAAACTGGGCAATAGGCCATGCGTTTTGCTACTGTTTTGAAATCCAAACGCAGCCTTATGCATTCCAAAAAATTTCAAAACTTATCCGAGATGTACTATGAGATGGCCCGATCGTAACGCAACTTGAAAATCTAAAAATAAAGGTCGGGAAGGTCGAGAAGTTGTATCCCGAATGTTGCCAGCTAAGAATGAGTCTAAGTCATTTCAACACTTAGAAAAATTTTAAAACTTAAGTCTAAAGCTCAGAAATTACAGTCTAATACATGCATGAATTTTACGGGGCGTTACCGATACCAATTTTTCCAGAATCCAGTATTGAAATAAAATATTATGGTCATTTTACTAAGAGCTGTCCAAACTGCCCAGGAGCAACGGGCAAGCTGACGGACCGTCAAGTGAGCAATGGACCATCGTTATGGACATTGTAACTATGGTAGTAAGGCCGTTTTCTGGCCTAAAACATACGGTTGGAGTGATGGTCAGTCAACAGAGTGATGGTCCCTTACCCAGACTATCAACTTTGTCCGAAACAGCGCTGAAACAACATTTTAAATGGCTTTTTGGGTCTTTTCCCACCCATTTTAACCCCTAATTACATCAAATCAAAGCACATAACTCCTCATTCATCTATAACATCAAAATTATACTTTCTTTCAAGATCAAAACACAAGAACAAGATTCAAACCCTTCTTCAAGAAAACTCAAGAATTAAAACATCACCATTCAAGAACCTTCATGAAAAGTTAATCTCCTTCAATATTTAAGCTTTTGAGGTATATTAGATGTTGATTCTGGGGTTCCTTCCACCCAAGAAGTTTAAAAATCCTTTTTAAATTATAAATATTGCATATTTATGATTTTTTATGATTTATGTGAGTTAAAGTTCATGTTCATGTTATTGTTGAGTTTTTATTCAAGTTCTAAATAATAAGTTTCATGATTTTGTCCTAGTATGTGATGATTTGCATAATTTTCATGATAAACCCTTCAAGTTGCATGTAGATTTATGTAACCATGTTAATTAGATATAAAAATTGTTGTATAACCAAATCAAGACCCCCATATGTTTGATAAAAGGTCTATGTGAAGAAGATAGTTCCATTGTAGCATGTTAATATGAAATCACCTTTTTATGTAAAAGTTAATGCATACTAAGTGTTTGTTGAAAGATCTTAGTGAATGAATTATGATATGTTAGTATGCATGCCTATTCATGTATAAGTTTATGACTTTTAAGTGCTTGATGAACTGCCTCATTGATTGTATTGTGAGTTGTTGACCATTGTCAAGTATTTGAGAATTGGCATGTCCTATTTAGTTTATGCTATCGAGTCCTGGGGTTATTTAATACCCGACAATTTAGTTGAATGTCTAGAGATGTTGTCAGTTTTTAAGATAATCTCAGTTGTGCCATGATTAGTAGAACTCAATCAGTTATAGAACTTAAAAAGACTCACTAATCTCTGTACCAGTCCATTCCAGCTCAGTATGTGGTTCAGACCTCAATAGTATTCAAGCATTCAGTTTAGAACTCTGTAGCATTTAGTTAGATAACAAAATTCAGTAGTTTTCCATCTGTCAATGGAACTCAGTAGATTCATTGCAGCTCAGTTAATCAGTATGATTAGCAAAAGATTCGATTCAGTCCAGTATAGTCTAAGAATCAATTTAGAGTCTATTCAGTTGAGAGTAGGATTCAACACCAAGCGAGGGCAGGGGTGACGGCTTCCCCGTTAGAAAGGCAAAGTCATTAGTAGCAGTACCTATACTCCAGAACAGCATAGCCAACATAGGATAAGGAGTCACCCATCATATTAAGGCTTGGCTACCATCCAGGTGCACCCGTTATATTAGGCTTGACTTTCTATTTAGGGTCACCCGTTAGACAGGCTTGACCATAGAAGGGTATTTACCCGTAGCACGGTACTAACAGCCTTCCAACTGGGGTTATAGGTTGGACTTCACTAGTTTAGATTTGGGGAATGTCGTTTAGATGACTACCTCCCACAGCCTCAGTTTCAGATTCAGTCTCAGTAATAGAACTCAGTTCAGCTATACAAAAATCAAGAGTATCAGATACAGTCAATCAACTAAGTAAAGAACTTTGATAGTTTCAGAGATTTATAGATCACCCGTTAGATAGGCTTGATCTCATATTAAGTCAATCATTATTAGTATCAGCAGAGCCAGAGATCATCTGCTAGATAATCTTGACCTCAGATTCAGTTAATTAAGTTTCAAACATTAGTAAACCTAGTTATCAGTAATCTAGTTATTAGAACTCAGTTTCAGTGTTACTATGATTTTAGCTATAGTCTATGCATTCATGCATGTATTCCTCATTTAGTTTACTCATGTTATTCAGTCAGCTATGGTTCATGTATATGAGCCTTTGCATTTAGCCTTACCTCATCTATAATACTAGTACATTCTTATATACTAACGCATACTTTTCTGTGTTATGGTGTTTTATACCATAGCTTTAGAAGCACAAGATCCAGAGCACCCTTAGCAGTTCAGATCCAGCCAGCAGCAGTAGACTTAGCAGTGAGCCCTCATTAATAGAGGATGTTCTATTATTTTAATATATTTCTAGATTTAGTATTTTAGTAAACGGAGTTTATTGGGGGATTGTCCCATCAACTCCTTATTAAGATAGTTTAGAAGCTTTCAGACTACATATTTAGACAGTTGCCTAAGTATTTTTGATACTTTATTTAGTAGTATTTTAGTTTTGAACCTTATGGAAAGTTTCTGCCAGTTGTTTTCCTCATTTTTACAGTATATTATACAGTGATCATTTACAAGTACCATAAAGGGGTTAGCTTGTGGTCCTTCAAGATCATAAGCACCGTGTAGCTTTCGGGGTTTAGAATCTAGGGCGTTACAAACATGGTATCAGAGCCTAAGGTTCAATAGATTCCTAGGAAGTCCAAAAGCCGCATCTAGTAGAGTCTTATTCATGGGTGTGTTGCGCGCCACACTTATGGACAGGAGGCTATGAGATGTTTTAGAAACAATTTCCCTTCATTCAGTATTCATATCGTGCGAGTGAGTATGAGCTCAAGTTAAACTCTAAGTCTAATCCATTTCTTCCTTTCATTTACAGAATATGCCTTCTCGCAGGACTAATGTGTAGGGTGGATAACCAGCTACCTCATCTCGTAGATCCCTTTAATGAGAATATGTCACAGGAAGAGTTTTGGGCAGCTTTTTAGGCGCTATCCCATGCTGTGACAATTAATGTTCAGGGTAACCGTCACGCTGCAGCCCCACCTCAGCAAGATAGGAATTTAGCCATAGCCAGATTCACAGATTTCATGAGAATGAACTCACCAAAATTCTTTGGGTCAATAGCAGGTGAGGACCCATAGCTTTATCTTGATGAGGTAAAGAAGATCACCCAAGTTATGCATGTGTCAGAAGAGGAGAGTGTAGAATTGGAATCCTATAGTTTGAAGGATGTTGTTCATGATTGGGTAGTGATGTGGAAGAAGAGTAGAGGGAAGGATGTAGCTTCTATGACTTGGTAGATATTTCAAGATATGTTCTTAGATAAGTTTTTCCTACTTGAGATAAGGAAAGCTAAGGTAGAAAAGTTCATGAACCTGAGGTAAGGATCCATGACAGTGAAGGAGTATTTCCTTAAGTTCTATCAGTTGTCTAATTATGTCCCTGAGCAGAAGGCTGACCCTAGGTCAAGCATAAGTAAGTTTGTGACCAGTGTGTCGGTGTTGGTGGTTAAGGAGTGTAGGAATGCTATGATTAATAAGGATATGGATATTTCTAGGTTGATGATGCACGCTCAGCAAATTGAGGCAGAAAAATCTAATGAGAGAGAGAGAGAGTGAATAAGAAAGCCAAAATAGGTAGTTTTAGTTTTTCTCAGCCAGGGTCATAGGGTAGTAACTGTTCTCAATATAGTCAGAATTTTTCAATCCCAGCTCTATCCTCAGCTAGTGCACCAGTACCAAAGATTGGGAAAGATAGTCAAGATAGGGCGCCAGGCTCCAAAACCCAAAGTAGTGTGAGAAATAATTATACCTATCCACTTTGTAGAGAGTATCGTAAGAATCACCTAGGTGCATGCAAAGAAGGTAGTGAGGTATGTTTTGGATGTGGTAAGCTAGGCCATAGGTTGTGGGAGTTTAGAGTAATAGCCCAAAGGGGTAGAGATTTACGTCAGCAGGGGGCCACTTCCAGTACCACTAGTGGTCAATGTCAGAACAGATTTTATGAACTCCAGACTCGCCATGATCAAGGAAGTTTCCCTAACATAGATTTGGGTACGTTATACGACCTTCATTTTTATGATATGCATTATTAGATCCTTTACTCCCATTTGATCTTAAATTTTCAGCATGATTTAGTTAGTAAAGCTAGCAAGTCAGTTTAGCAATCAGACATTTAGATTCATATAGTTTGTTTTCTCATATTTCAATCTAGTTATGCTATCAGAAATCTAAAGAATGTAACTATTCTAAGATAGAAAGTCCCAGTAGTTGCAAGATAAACTCAGTTCATGATTCATGCATTAGTTTCAGGTCCCAGATGTTTAGTTATGATCCAATTCATAGGTTCCTTATGCATCATCTCAATTTTCTTGGTATCCCAGTAAAGTAAATATTCATAGAGAGACATAGTGTCCCAAGGGAGAGATACTCTATAATTCCCCGATGCTTTCATATCCTTAAACCCATTCAGTTTCATGCTCAGATTTTCAGTACAAACTTAGCATCAGTTAGCATTGAATATTCGTCCATGCATTTGAGAGTCAGTTCAGTCAGATATTCATGCATTAGATATACATGTTCAGTAGGAGAAACTCAGTTTTATCAATAATTCCTGTCATGCATTCATGAGAACAACTCAATCAGATATCCATGCATCAGATATGCATGTTCTGTATGAAATTTTAGTATATGAGTAGTTCTATTCATATAGACATATTTCAGATGTTCATGTCCTTTAAGTAAGTTTAGTCCATCTGAAATCTCAGCTTAGTCAGTCCCATTCAAGGACGAATATTCCCAAGGGAGAGATATTATAATACCCTAAGAATCCCAACCGATAGTAGAACCATGCTTCAAGCTAATGGGAAATAAATTTTAGTGGTTTGTTAGTTTTATGATCAATTTTGATGTATATTAAGGCCTCAAATACGTCCTAGCAATTAGATGAATCAAAACATCCCTTTCCGATTGAATTCTTGAGAAGGATATTGTCATAGTCAACTTCAAATGATCATATCTCCTGTTACACAAAGAATTTTTGATATCATGACCAATAAACATATTGATAATTGAATTATCTTTCCAAAAATACCAATTTTGCCAAAATCCGGTACCATAGTAAAATGTTATGTCCATTTTATGAAGAGTTGTCTGAGCTACCCAGGAGTGATGGGCAAGCTGACGGGTCATCAAGTAAGCGATGGACTGTCGCTCTGGAAATCATAAATGAGGTAGTAAGGCTGTGTTCTGGCCCAAAACTGATGGTTGGAGTGATGGTCAGTCACCAGAGTGATGGTCCGTCACCCAGATCGTCAACTTTGTTTGAAACAGTGCTGAAACGACGTTTTAAAGGACTTTTTGGGTCTTTTTCCACCCTTTTTAACCCCTAATTACATCAAATCAAAGAACATAACTCCTTATTTATCAATAACATCAAAATTAGGGTTTTTTTCAAGATCAAAACCCAAGAATAAGATTCAAACCCTTCTTTAAGAAAACTCAAGACTCAAAACGTCACCATTCAAGAACCTTCAAGAAAAGTTAACCTCCTTCAAGATTCAATCTTTTGAGGTATGTTAGATGTTGATTCTTGGGTTCCTTCCACCCAAGAAATTCAAGAATCCTTTTTATATTAGAAAGATCGTATATTTATGAGTTTTTATGATTTATGTGAGTTAAAGTTCATGTTCATGTTATTGTTGAGTTTTGATTCATGTTCTAAATTATAAGTTTCATGATTTAGTCCTATTATGTAATGATTTGCATAATTTTCATGATAAACCTTTCAAGTTGCATGTCGATTTATGTAACAATGTTAATTAGATGAAGAAATTATTGTATAACCCAAGCATGCTCCCCATATGTTTGATAAAAGGTCTATGTGAAGAAGATAGTGTCATTATAGCATGTTAATATGAAATCCCCTTTTTATGTAAAATTTAATGCATGCTAAGTGTTTGTTGAAAGGTTTTAGTGAATAAATTATGATATGTTAGTATGCATGCCTATTCATGTACAAGTTTATGAATTTCAAGTGCTTGATGAACTGCCTCATTGATTGTATTGTGAGTTATTGACCATTGTCAAGTATTCAAGAATTTTCATGTCCTATTTATTTTTATGATATCGAGTCCTGGGGATATTTAATACCCGACAATTTAGCTGAATGTCTTGAGATAGTGTCAGTTTTCAAAATAATCTCAATAGTGCCATGATTAGTAGAACATCAGTTAAAGAACTTACAAAGACTTAATAATCTCAGTAGTATTCCATTCCAGCTCAGTATACGGTTCAACCTCAATAGTATTTGAGTATTCAGTTTAAAACTTAGTAGCATTCAGTCAGACGATAGAATTCAATAATTTTTTATCAAACAATGGAAATTAGTAGATTCAGTTCATCTAACTTAATCAGTTTGATCAGTAAGAGATTTGGTTCAGTCTAGTACAGTCAAAGAATTAGTTCAAAGTCTATTTGGTTGGGAGTAAGATTCAACATCGAGAAAGGGCAGGGATGATGGCTTTCCCGTTAGTGAAGAAGAGTCATTAGTAGTAGTCTCTGTATTCTAGAACTGCGTAGCTAGTACAGGATGAGGTCAACTATCAGATTAAGGCTTGGATATCTTCTAGGAGTCAATCTTTAGATTAGGCTTGACATTCTATTTAGGGTCACCCGTTAGATAGGCTTGACAAAAGAAGTGTCTTTACCCGTGGCACAGTACTGATATCTTTCCAGCTGGGGTTACAGGTTGAACCCTATTAGTTTAGATTTAGGGCATATCGGTTAGATAAATACCTCCCACAATTTTAGTTTTAGATTCTATCTCACTAATAGAACTCAGTTCAGCTATACAGAAATCAAGACTGTCAGATACAGTCAATCAGCTCAGTAAAGAACTTAGATAGTTCCAGGGATTCAGAGATCACCCATTAGATAGCATTGATCTCATATTCATTCAATCATTATTAGTATCAACAGATCCAGAGATCACCCTCTAGATAGGCTTGATCTCAGATTCAGTTAATCAAGTGTCAGACATCAGTAATCCTAGTTATTAGTAATCCAGTTATTAGAACTCAGTGTTCAGTTTTACTATGATTTCAGATATAGTTTATGCATTCATGAATGTATTTCTTATTTAGTTTACTCATGTTATTCAGTCAGTTATAGTTCATGCATATGAGCCTTTGCATTTAGCCTTACCTCATCTGGCATACCAATACATTCTTACGTACTGACGCATACTTTTCTGCGCTATGGTGTTCTATACCATAGGTTCAGAAGTAGGAGATCCAGAGCACCCTTAGCAGATCAGATTCATCCAGTAGCAGTAGACTTAGCAGTGAGTCCTCATCATTTAAAGATATTCTATTATTTCGTTATATTTCTAGATTCAGTATTTTAGTAGACGGAGTTAGTTGGGGGATTGTCCTATCAACTCCTTATTTAGACAATTTAGATGCTTTCAGACTAGATGTTTAGATAGTTTCCTTATTATTTTTGATATTTTATTCAGTTGTATTTTATTTTTGAACCTTATGGCAAGTTTTCTGTAGTTATTTTCTGCTTTTTACTATATATTATACAGTGCTCAATTATAGGTACCAAAAAAGGGTTAGCTTGTGGTCCTTTGGGATCATAAGCATTGTGTAGTATTTGGGGTTCAGAATCCGGGGCATTATAGAAAAAGTAGTGTCCATGGGTATAATTATAGATACAAGATAGACCTTGTTGAGCTTTAGAACTAACCTAAGAACAAGTCAACAATAAAGATAAAGGTTCCTAAAGGGAAATAGAATATGTGATCCTGAAATTTAGATGGGCATGAGTTTTTTAGGTATGGCACCTTATACCTCTAGGTAGGCTTGGAGATGGTAAAAATGTGTTAGACTCATACTTTAGTACTTGTATGTGCCTATGTGAGAATTGTACTTTGGAAATAATGAAGAGTAATATTCAGGGGGAAAGGTAGGTTCAAAACGTGTTACTAAGATCTATTGCTACCAGTATTAGAGGTGAAAATACTCGTATTCCTATGTCTAATACAACCCTAATTCATTTTATGTATCTTCGGATCGAATGGGTCATATTTTAAACTCTTCGGCATGTCATTAATGCTCTATAAGCCCTCTTTAGAAAACTTAGATACCGCTATAGCTCATACCAAAATTCATGTCTTATGTTTTTATGTTCATTTTCCATGAAACCCAAGTACTATGATAAGTCTTGTGCATTTCATGGCTCGTGCCTATAAGTTTCATCCATGGGTTGTTACGACTCTCCATATGTTAGGAAAGTTTATGTCATTAAGAAATAGTTCAGAAGAGCCTAGACTATTTCAATATTCCCATGTAAGGTACTCATCCATTACTATAATTTGAGGATTAATGATCCCAATAGGGAGATATTGTAACACCCTGAATGTACAAGGTAAAGATAAAACAAATTGGACCGCTTATCAAATGTACTTAGACGTGAATCTAGAAATTTTATTTTATATAGGTGTAAAGGTCATGTCTTATGTGATGTAGGGGCCAAATTTAAATAAGATTTTTGAATCTTCTTTCCAACGCCACCAACAGCTCATCAATTCGAATTCCAAGTAAAAATTTACATGTGTTTTTCTAAGAACAGTCATAACAGCCTACAAGACAAAATTTTCTATTCTTTCTTATCTTTTCACATTTCATGGAGGAGTGATTTTGTCCTTGCTTTTACCTATAAGCCCCAATACCTTTTTAAAACTCTTTCTTCATCAGTTTTAAATGCTTTTTCGGTCTTAAAACCTGTCTCCCTTCTCTCAAACTCAAGCTTAAGAAATCTAAGAGGATTGACTCAAAAATCAAGCTTAGTTCCCTCCTTCACGATCGCTAAGTTCCTCAAATGATTTTTGGTATGTATGACTATCCTTTCATCTTTATTTTGGGATTTGTTCTCCTTTATTTCCAATTACTCTCATTATAATTAGGTTGCAAAAATTTCCATTCCCTTGTCAAAGAATAGAGCTCTTTTAGCAAGTTGTTTTGAAACTCTTGGATAAACTTTCAACTTCATGAATATTCCAAAAAGTTTAATGAATTTCACGAACCCTTATGTATTGATGAAAGTCTCTTGAATCTGAAAAATTATGAAACTCATTATATTTGTGAAAATCATGAACCTCTTGGTTATTTTGTATAATGATTTGAATTATAGCATGAACGGTATTAAACTCTATTGAATTCCTAATGTATGAACTTGAAAAATGATGATTTTAGTGATGATTTTTAAGATCTTAACCATGAACTGCTCTTGTTATTTTTTTTCCAACATAAAGTTATTGTATAATCCTAACTTGAAACCTCCATTATTTTGATATGAACCATGAATACTATAGTATGTTCTTGAATTAACCCCAATTTGAACGTTTGATAAATGATGGACTTTTTGTAATCCCTAACGAACTCCTTTAATTTCCTCACAATTAAATGGTATAAATTCTTAATTATTTTTCTATAGAATAATAACCTAAATTTTAACACTTTTAATATGATATGATTCACCCTCAACAAGAATACTTCAAGTTACTCCATAATTCCACTAAATGCTATAAACGCCAGACAATGAGTGGTGACATAAAGTTTGATGAAGTTTACCTCTAGTGACACCAACGTTTACCTCTAGTGACACCAACGTTTACCGCTAGTTACACCCCAAACATGTTATGGAATGATAAGAACTTATGATTTGTGAACCTGATATTAAAATTCTCTAGAATGAGCCCTATGGTGGCAATTCTATGACTTTGTGCCTAAAAATATCCACATTATATACATGCACCTAAAAGGGCTAAACTATGAATATGAGCCTAAAAAGGCTAAACTATGAACATGAGCCTAACAAGGTAAATATATTGATCAAGAACTAAGAAGATAAACACATTACATCACAAGATTAAGGGAGTTAGTTAGTTGAACGTGAAGGCATTGTTTTAAACAAAAAATGTCTGAAACTATGTTTGCCGACATATGATAAATATCATTCTGCAAGTCGAGTACTCTCTTTCTTTCAAGTGTCCTAAAAAGAGGCTAACCATGGATACTTTCTAGCAAATTATTTCATGTCACATCCTGTGCCTGGCAAGGTATAGGATAGCTTAGCTGATCGGGCCGAGATCAGACTCCATGCGCCCACATGGTGGTTTATGATGGTTTACTACTTTCTCACAATAATCAAAGGAATTTGAATCAACTTTACTTGGTGAAATATAAATTTAGTTTATATTCTTATTCCTTTCTGGATGTCTTAACTTATATTTGAATTTTATTGTCATTTCTAATCTTTTGATGTACTACCCTCCTAAAGTTGTTTTACATACCAATATATTCCACTTCTTTATCATCTTTGGCACTACATCATTTCATGATGTAGGTTTTGGATCTAAAGTCTGTAGTCAAGAGCCTCATTAGGACTATTATCTTCTGCAATTGGTTAGCCTCCTTTCTACCCGGGGCAAATTTAGATATGACAATTTCTCTATGTTCTTTTCAGTATCAGGGTATGCCAGGGCCTTTTCCCGACAGCTATTGTTAGTCAGTAGAAGCTTCACAGACTGGTTTACTTGTCAAAAATATCTTATAATTTTTAGTTTTATTTATCATAAATATTGTATCGTCAGATGTTATATGATATTAAAGAACATTGATGAAATACTTTCTCCTTTAAGAAATCTTATTTTGTATTTATTTGTCTCTATTCATTATGTTTGGTGTATGTGATGTGATATTCTAGAACATTCGCGCATACTTGCAATAGTATTGGGTGCGTGTCACATTTATGGCCTCAGCTCAGGGCGTGACAAAAGTGGTCCAGAAAAGCATTAGAGAAAGTTTCCCACAAATTCTACTCCTCAACATCACCTCTCACCCTATCGCACTCCTCGTACAAGTGTACGCCACATCCTTAATCTGGTAAGAAACAAAATTCACCCCTTCTACATTTGTTACCAACATGACCCTAAAAATTTTCTCCATTTCATCCAAGAAACCCTAAGGATCCTCCTTCATATTCACACTAGTAAAAGTAGGAGGATTCATTATATAAACTAGACACCCCTTGTAGCCTCAGCAGATGAAACACCAGACATATCCTACTAATCATAAGTAGTAACCAGCTGAGCAATATCATGAATATATTGGCAAAATTGTACATAAGTCACCTCATCTTGAGGAGGACTAGTAGCAACCGGTGGAAAACCAGAAATATCAGGGTTTGGACCCCTAAACCTAGTATGGATCCCCTGAGTAGTGTGTGTACCTGTAAAATTATCCCCTGTTGGGATAGAAGAGTTACCTTGTGTCTTAGGTCATCAAGACATGATCTACAAAGCAAACAAACCAGGATTGGGGAAGATTTCAAGACTTAGACTCCAAGATTGAAAATAGGATACCAAGAAATGAAACATTCCTAAATGCCTTGTAGCCTCTCCCTTATGAGTGTGGCATACTACACATCCTTAAAAGAGACTCTACACTATACATCTTTGTCGACTCCCAATTAACCATGAACCAAAGGCTCTGATACCAACTTGACATGACCCGACCAGGGGCCTTGTTGTAAAAAGCATCTCAAGTCCAACCAAGACTAGAGAACACCCCCAATACCTGATACCAAATGTTATTTACAACACCAAAATAGTCTGCAACAACCTACAACAACACACCTAAACCCATAACAATAAGACAACAAGATGATATTAAAATCAAATACAAATGGAAAACGATAAAAGGTAGGTAACTTGACCCAAGGAAAATAAGAAATATAGCAACTAAATAGTGTATCAAACTATAAAACCTCTACAAATCATATTAACAAGTGCCAAGTTCTTGCGCGAACACAAGAGGAACTCGGCTCACTCAAGTACTCACGTTTCTAGTCATTTCACAACACAAGTGGAACTTTCACTTGTGATGTTCAAATGTTTGGTGGTATACTCTATTCTTGAGAGGAAAATGATATTAAATATTACAAGTAATTTAAATAATAAGCTAACTAAGGAACAAGACTAAAGGACACACTTTAAATAGTCTATTACAAAAGGTTGGCAAAAAGACCCCTTTACCCTTATTAAAGAGTGGCGGGTGTGGAGTGTTTTGGGGAAGCCTTGGGTGTATTTTGAGTACCTAGTCCATCCCTCACACTTCAAGACTTACACTCCCTTGGGCGATTTTGAAACAAGCTCAATTGCATCCATTTTCATAAATGCGCCTTAAAGTCATTATAGTTTTCGAGCTTGGCTTCTAGTAAATGGTTTCTATCCCATGATACCCGTATCATCCTCTCCATATTTAGAGACGTTTGACCTCAAACTCACATATTCTTCATCTTCAATGGTATCAATCCATGAGAGATCATACACATTGAACGTGTTATGTACTTGGTATTCAGGTGTCAAGTGGATCTTGTAAGCATTGTCGTTGATTCTTTCAAGAATTTGGAATGGACCATCACCTCTTGGTAGAAAATTTCCCTTTATTTGGTTGGGAAACTTGTATTTTAATAGGTGTACCCATATTCAATCTCCCGGCTTAATCACAAGACACCTTCTTCCTTTGTTAACTCGTTTGGACACCTCTTACTTCTTATTCTCAAGTCGTAATCTCACCTTCTCATGTAAGATTTTCATGGATTTGGCCCTCTTGTTTCCATATAAGCTAACATCACTTGGAAAAGGAGTTAGATATAATGGGTTTAGGGGATTGAAGTCGTAGACACATTCAAAAGGCATGATGCTTGTACTTGAATGAATCACCCGATTGTAAGCAAATTAAATGAGAGGTAGGTGATCTTCCCAATAAGTAAACTTACCTTTAAGCATGGAAGGTAGAATAGAACCAAAGTTTTGATTCACTACTTCCATTTGTCCATTGGTTTGTGGGTGGCCAGACATAGAAAACAACAACTTAGTTCTGAGCCTACCCCACATCGACTTCTAAAAGTGACTAAGAAACTTGGAGTCCCTATCACTTACACTGGTCCTTGGGATGCCATGTAACTTAAAAAATATTTTCAATAAACAAGAAAGCTACACTAAACAATATTCACTACTAGAGCAAGGAATAAAGTGTGCCATTTTGGAGAAGCAATCAATAACAACAAAAATGCTATCCCGACACCTTCGAGTCCGTGGTAGCCTCAACACAAAATCCACAGATATATCAAACCACGGATGTAATGGAGTGAGAAGCGGGTTGTATAACACATGGGAGAGAATCCTAGACTTAGCACTCCTACAATCCATGTATTGGCCGCAAACTTTTACAATATCTTTGTGCATCCTTGGCCAATAAAACCATTCCTCCAATATTTCAAGGGTCTTATCAATTCCAAAGTGACCCATGAGACTGACTTCATGTGTTTTCCTTACAAATAACACTCTCCAAGAGCTATAAGGTACACACAACTCTTTTTCCCAAAACAAGAACCCATCAAACAAGGGCATAAGAGCTTGGATCTGAGGGCCTCCTTTCCCTGCCCATGGCTTCACTTTCCCTAAATATAGGAGCAAAGTAAGGGTCCTCGGTATATAAATACTTGAGGCTCTCAAACTCCATTAGCTTGGACAATAACGTAGACAAAAGAACATGTTTTTAAGACAATGCATCGGCTACCATATTATCCTTACCCAATTTTCTATTGAATCACATAGGTAAAGGTTTCAAGAAATTAAATTCATTTGGCATGCCATTTTTTAAGTTTGTCTTGTGCCCGAAGGTGCTTCAAATATTCATGATCCATTCAAATTACGAATTCCTTGGGCCAAAGATAGTGTTACCAATTGCCTAACACTCTAACCAAGGCATACAACTCCAAATCATACATAGAGTAGTTTAGAGTTGCTACTTTGAGTTTTTTGCTAAAATAAGTAATAGGCTTCAATTCTTGCATCAAAACTGCACCTATGCCTACCTTGCTAGCATCTCATTCTATTTTAAACATCTTGTCAAAGTTAGACAATTGCAATAATGGTGCCAAAATGAGCATATCTTTCAAGGTCCTAATGGCCTTAGATTTCTCTTCACCCCTCTTTAAAATTCAGTCCTTTTAGATGATTTCAGTCAAGGGTTCGACAATGGTACTAAATCCTTTGACGAACCTCCTATAAAAACTTGCCAACCTGTTGTAATACTCATTTTTTTCTTAGCTTGAAAATCATCTCAAGAATGTTAGAACTTACTTTGAAATAAGAATTAATTATTATACACATATTATTTCCAACATTTTCACTTCTTATCATCTGGGAAATTGAATAATCATTCCATCGATATATAATTCACCCAAATCTGACACCCGGCCAAAGAGTTAGAGCCTTTTTGGTGAGACTGTTTTTGACCTGAGCCTTCAGCGCATCGCGGAGATAGCTCAAATGGAAATATTCAATTCCCAGTGTTGCTCCACAATACAGGTGCATCGTACCAAACTTCCAGGTTGTAGACAAGGTGGCAACACAATAGCTCTACGTCATGCCACTGTGCAGTGTCCCAATTGTCAATTTCCAGTGACACAAAGCGATAGCATCGCGTCGTGCCAAAGGCCCAATTCAGGAAATTTTACTGAAAATTAAATTTCGTGTCTAGGGTTAAAAGGATTAATTTCCCTACCCCACCCCCCATATAAGCTTCCAAAGACGGGATTTAGCCCTTATTCATCCAAAATATTGATGTTTTTCTCAAATACTCTCAAGAACTTAAGCTAGGGTTTTCATAAAAAATCCAATTTCAAGAAGGTTTCACCATAAATCTACACGAAATCATGATCTAAGGTATGCATAGTGTTCATTCATGGACTCCTTTCATCCATAAAGTCCAAGAATCTATTTTCTAAACTCAAGTTATGAATTTTCTATACGTTTTCATGTTTTGGCTGCTCATGTTCATGTTTGACGGATGTGAAATTGATCTACTCCATGATTGTTGATAGTTTCTATGTGGGTTTAATTACAATGGCCATATATTCATGCAACCCTAAGATTTAAACCCTTGAATGATGAAATTAGAATTGAATAATGATGTTTACATGTACCGTGCCTGTCATATGTTTGATTAAATTCCTAGATGGAGGAATATTGTCTAACTAGCATGATATCATGAAATCCCCATGTATGTACAAGATCATGCCTATTATATATTTTGATGAAATGCTCCTATGAAGGTAGTATGTATTATGATAACAGTCAAGTCTTCAAATAAATCATGCTACGTCAGTTTCCTTTTATCGAGTCCTGGAGGTACTTTTACCCAAAATATTAGTTGGGTGACTAGATATATGTCATGTTTTCATGATACTTTCAGTCAAGCTATGAACTCCTAGACTTCAGATAGTCTTATGAATCAGGAAAAATCTCTATGATCTCATGACTCAATCAGTTGTTAGATATCAGTAGTATTCTATCATCAATGGAAATTTAGTAACTCAAACCATGCTCAGTTTAGTTCTGTAAATAATGTTCAGTGTCCATTCATATGGGAGTAGAAATTAGCACCGAGTGAACCCACAGATGGGGACTCACCTATTATATGAGCGTGTGATTCCTAGAAGCAATCCTTGCATTCTAGAACTATGTAGCCATCATAGGTTGAGACATCGTAGCCTGCTATATGAGGGTAGATAAGGTGGCTTAACCTGTTAGACAGTCGGTAAGCATTATTCAGTCATGTAAACCATTGTACATAGCCTACCTCATATATATACTCGATACATAAGTACTGATGCATTCGCACTATGGTGCTTTCTTTTTAAGTTACACCATAGGTTCAGAGACACGAGTTCTAGATCAATAGTAGATTCCAGATTCAGTAATCAGAGTAGAAGTGAGTTCTTATCCTTCGATGACATAATGATTTTCTAGTATCTTATTGATTATCTTATTAGTTGGAGTTAGTTATGGATATGTCCCATCAACTACTTATTCAGATTCTTTAGACAGTAGATGCTTTCAGACTAGATGCAGACTAGATACAGACTATCATGTTTTAGAATTTAGTTTTTGTTTTTGGTATTCTATTAACCCACAAAGATGTTACGTTATTTATTTATGTTCATGATCGAACCTTATGGCCTTTCAGTGCATGTTTCTACATTATTATGTTATCTTATGCAGTATACAGGTACTGATATCAGTCATGGATTAGCTTATGGTCCTTTGAAGTCATGAGCACCGTGTAGCATTTTGATTCAGCAAATTGGGTCGTTACAAACTTGATATCTGAGCCAGGTTTAATAGAGTCCTAGGAAGTCTGAAAGCCACATCTAGTAGAGTCTTGTACATGGGTGTGTTACGCGCCATATTTATGTGCAAGAGTCTATGAGATATTTAAGAACAATTTCCCCTCTTTCAGTATTCGTGTTGTGCCAGTGAGCATAATCATAATTCAGTCTCTCAGTCTAATCCACTTCTTCTCTTTATTTCAGAACATGTCTCCTAAGAGAAGAAATCAGTCAGCCCTGTAGCCCGAAGAACCTTTGGGTGATCATGTTTCTCAAATGGATTTCAAGACTACATTTTCCACTCTTGCTCAACTAGTTGCTGCTCATAATGAATGGCCAACAGTTGTTTCGGCCAACCCAGTGGTCAACTCAGCTGCAGCGAGGATTCGGGACATCACCTGAATGAATCCTCCAACCTTCCTCAGGTCTAAGGTAGATAAAGATCCTCAGGAATCCTTAGATCAAGTTCAAAAAGTGACAGACACCATGGGGGTGAGTACTATTAAGAGTGCTGAGATAGCTACATACCAGTTGCAGGATGTGGTTCATACTTGGTACAAATAGTGGAAGTTTGAAAGGGTAGTTGATGCAAGTCCTATAGAGTGGGAGGAGTTTGTCACTGTATTCTTAGACAGATTCTTTCCCCAATAGCTTAAAGAATCTAAGGTTCTAGAGTTCATCAACCTCAAGCAGGGCAATATGACAGTGAAAGAGTATTCTTTTAAGTTTACTCACTTAGCCAGGTATTCCCCTCATGTAGTTGCAAACAGTAGATCCAAGATGAGTAAGTTTACTTTGGGGGTGAATGACAGCGTGGTTAATGAGTGCAGATCTGCCATTTTGAATAGTGACATGACCTTAGCTAGTCTTATGACCCATGCTCAACAGATAGAAGAGCAGAAAATTAAGCAGAGGGAAAAAAGAATAAGAAAGCTAGGATAACTATCTTTAATTTTAGTCAGCCTAAATCAGAAGGAGAAAACCATTCTCAGTTTTATCCTAAGTCATCAGTTCCATCTCCCTATACAGTCAGTGTTCCATTTCCTAAGTTCAAAGAGGGTAACAAAGATAGAGCGCTAGGCTCTAAGACCCAGGGTCGTGTTAGCAGTGCCCGCATCTATTGTAATACCCCGTATATTTCTAATCCTGTGATTCATACTTGATTACATGACTTACAATGAATAT
The DNA here is from genome assembly GCA_030864225.1 of Capsicum baccatum var. pendulum. Lineage (NCBI taxonomy): Eukaryota > Viridiplantae > Streptophyta > Magnoliopsida > Solanales > Solanaceae > Capsicum > Capsicum baccatum. The sequence continues at coordinate 153,028,795 of CM061552.1, forward strand.
CCTAGTGATAGGATAGCTTATGATCCATTAAGAATGTTCATATGAGTCACTTAAGGTAATACAAGCTAAGAGTTTTTAAATCCATCAAGTTTTAGTGCTCGATTTTATAAGGGTCATATTTGAATGAGTATAACTCAATGTTAATGTGGTATTTTGGCTGATTTAGACCCACCAAATTGTATAAAATAGAATTATCTTTCCAACGATACCAATTTTGCCTTAATCCAATACCCGAGCAAAAAGTTATGCCCATTTTCGTGAGAGATAGTACGCATAGGCGATTGGTTAGGCGCCGCCCAACCCAGGCATAGGTGATCACTTAGGCGCTGCCTAAGTCAATTCTAGGTGTCAAAAACACTCCGTATTGAGTTATTTTAAAGGTAATTAAGTCTTCAAATACTCCTTACTCATCCCTAAACATAACCCTACGAAATTTATATCTTCTAAACATACTGCAACCCTATTTTCATCTCAAAGCTCATCATCCAAGAGCACTAAAGGACAAAAACAACTAGGGTTGCAGAAGTAAGCTTGAAGATCCGATTTCAAGAAAATTCCTCCGTCAATCATCAAGAATCTTCCTTCTAAGGTATGCGTAGTGTTCATCTATGGATTCAATTCGTTCATAGAGTTCAAGAATCAATCTTTAAAATACAAAAGCTTGGTTGATTGTGGTGATATGATCATACCCATGTTGATGCTTGTTTGTTTTCCTCTTTTTCATTATAAAGTATGATTTCTATATTGTTGGGTGTTGATGATCATGTTGTTGATATTGGGTGATTCCCAAGATGGAATCTTTTTATGTTTTTCTGAATTCATGATATCATATGAGTTGGAAACATGTAAATTTGGTTGTTCATGATGTATAATTTGATGAATTCACCTATGTTTAAGATGTGCATGTAAGGTGTTTGATGAAATACCTAAGGAACTAGAAATAATGCAATATAGCTAAATTGTGACTAAGTGAAGGATTTATGATATGCTCTTACGTTCCAATGACTTCTATGTTGTTAATGTGCCTTGTAAATGTTGTTGGAATACTCATGAACTATTCTTATGAGATTATGCTATGTTTACTTGCAAATCCTACTTATGAACAAGATGCATGATAACCATGCAATCCACATGAACTTTCATGCTATTAGTATGTGTTGCCAATATGATTATGCAACGAACATGATATTAAGATTGTGCAAGTACTTCCATATGATATGAAATCCTTTCCATGCAATACATTGTTGATAACCATGCATAGTATGAGATCCCTACTTATGATATTATAGATTATGGACTCTACTCTTATGATCAAGTCAGTCATGTGCATCAGTTTCCTTCCATCGAGTCCAGGGGGTACCTGTACCCAAAAACTATAGTTGTGTGCCTAGATCCATGTCATGTTTAACGATAACTGAACTCAAGCTATGATTCCATAGTCTTCAGTCTGTCATGTGACTCAAGAAAATCTCATGATCTTAGCTAGTTGTTAGATATCAGTAGCATTCAGTCAGTCATTGGAATCAGTAAACTTAGTTTAGCTCTGCTAAACAATACCACTAGCAACATTCCAGTTAATCAGTATCAGTTCAAGTAATCAGTTTAGTTCAGTTATTCAGTTCAGCTTCGTTATTCAGTTTAGTGTCCCTCCAGATGGGAGTAGAGGTTAGCACCGAGTGAACCCAAGGATGGGAACTCACCGGCAGTTCAGGGTGTTATTCTTAGTAGCAATCCTTGTGTTCCAGAACTACGTAGCCATTTTAGGTTGAGACATATTAACTCGTTAGCTTAGGGTTGATGAGGTGGATTAACTTGTCAGTTTAGGGTTCCCACCATTCTCATTGAGTACCCGCCAGATAAGGGTCACTCACAGTTGTCTTACCAGTGGCACGGTATTGACACCCCTCTATTCGGGGCAGAGATTGGACCCCAGCATAGCCATAAGGGCATACACGGGGCATGTCGGTTAAACACTACTTCCCACAGTTTTAGTAACAGTCTCAGTAAAAAAACTCAGGGTGTTCTTCAGATTTCAGTATATACAGGACTGCCAGATACGGTCATCCATGTTATTAGTTTCAGTATTAGTCTCAGTAAAAGAACTCAGAGCTTTTTTCAGATTTCAGTATATATACAAGTCTATTAGATATAGTCATCCATGTTATTAGTTTCAGTATCAGTCATGACAGTTATCAGTAAACCATGTATTAGCTTACAGGTCATGCTATCACGTATTTATGGTCCCAGTTTCTATATGTGTGTGTTTGCACTCTCACATTCATACTAGTCAATTAGTGTTGTTCATGCATGAAACCCTTTATGTTCCTCCTACCTTCCTCGTACACTCAGTACTCCAGTTGTACTGACGCATTTTCGCTATGGTACTTTCTTTTCATGTTACACCATAAGTTTCGAGACACGAGCTCCAGCCCAGTAGTAGTGGTAGCATTCCAGTCACAGAGACACAGTGAGTCCTCATTGATTCTAGGACAATATGATTTGATTTATTTACTTATTTCTTCAGTTTAGTCTTACGGAGTTAGTTGGAGACATGTTCCTTCAACTCCTTATTCAGACTATTTAGAGGCTTTCAGACTTACTTTTAGATTTACGTCTAGATTTAGTTGTTTTTGGTATTTTCACCCACATGATTGTATTCATTTGAACCTTATGGCCTTACAGTTCTATGTATTCCACATTATTATGTTATGATTTGCAGAATACAGGTACAGATATCAGACATGGGTTAGCTTGTGGTCGGTCCCTCGGGGTCATGAGCACCGTGTAGCATTCTGGTTTAGCAATTTGGGGTGTTAAAAACTTTGTATAAGATCCTAAGGTTCAATAGAGTACTAGAAAGTCTGAAAGAAGCATTTAGTAGAGTCTTGTACATAGGTGTGTTGCGCGCCATATTTATGTGCGGGAGGCTATAAGATATTTTAGGAACAGTCCCATTTATTCATTATTCATGTCATGCTAGTGAGCATAATCACAAGTTAAACTCTCAATCTAATCCATTCTTCTCTTATTCTAGACCATGGCCCCAAAGAGAAGAAACCAGCCAGCTCCTCAGCCTGAATATCCTTTGGGAGAACATGTTTCCCATGCAGAATTTAGAGCTGAATTTACCGCACTTTCTCAGTCCATGGCTGCACAGAATGAAAGGCCACCAGTCATTTCGGCTAATTCAGTGGCCACTCCTGAAGCAGATAGGGTTCGGGACTTCACCTGGATAAACCCTCCATCTTTTCATGGGTCTAAGTTTGATAAAGACCCTCAGGAGTTCATTGACCAAGTCCCGAAGGTCATTGACATCATGGGTTCTACTTCTATTGAGAGTGTTGAGTTATCTACCTACCATTTACAGGATGTTTCTCATGATTGGTACAAACAGTGAAAGTCTGAGAGGTTAGATGATACAGGCCCTATCGAGTGGAAGGAATTTTTCACAGCCTTCTTAAACAGATTCTTTCCCCGAGAGGTGAGGGAAGCCAAATTTCTTGAGTTCATCAACCTTAGGCATAGGAATATGAAGTTTAGGGAGTATTCTATCAGATTTACTCAGCTAGCCAGGTAAGCTCCTTATGTGGTTGTAGACAATAGAGCTAAGATGAGCAAGTTCGTGTTAAGGGTCAACGATAGCATGGTGAATAAGTGTAAGTCTGTGATGCTGATCGGTGATATGACCTTAGAAAGACTCATGACCCATGTCCATCAAGTAGAAGAGTAGAAGTTTATGATTAGGGAGAGGCAAAACAAGAGAGCAAGGTCAGGTAATTTCAACTTTGCTCACCCCAAGTCAGATGGAGGAAATCGTTCACAGTTTTTCTCCAAGTCAGCCGTTCCAGCTCCTTTCTCTGCCAGTTCTCCTGTGCCGAAGTTTAGAGACAGCAATAGAAACAAAGCGCCGGGCTCTAAATCTCTGGGCAGTATTAGCAGTGCCCGAACGAATCCCCTTTGTCAGACTTGTGGTATGAACCACAAGGATATTTGCAGAGTCAGTAGTGATGTCTGTTCTGGTTGTGGCAAGTCAGGACACAGGATTAGAGAGTGTCTGCAGTCAAGTCTTCAGGGTCAGCAGAATCATTCTACAGCTCAGTCCAGTCGCTCGAAGAAGCATGGTGCTAATTCCAGTACTACCAGTGGGCAACGCCCAAACAGACTCTATGCTCTTCAGTCCCGAAAGGATCAGGAAAATTCTTCTGATGTCATTACTGGTACGTTATAGATTTTCCATGTTCATGTTTATTCTTTGCTAGACCCAGGTGCATCTTTGTATTTTGTTATGCCATACATAGCAACCGATTTTGGAATCAGTCCCAAAGTCCTAGCAGAGCCCTTCTTAGTCTCTATCCCAGTGGGTAAAACCATCATAGCCCGATGGGTATACAGGAACTGCCCGGTTGTGATATCTCAGAAATCCACGTCAGCAGATTTAGTGGAGTTAGAGATAACTGATTTTGATATCATTCTTGGCATGGATTGGTTTCATTCCTTATATGCCACAGTCGACTGCAGAAATAGGATAGTTCAGTTTTAGTTCTCGAATGAGCCCGTCCTAGAGTGGAAGGGTAGCATTTCAGCGTTCAGGGGTAAACTTATTTCCTACCTTCGGGCAAGGAAAATGATTTCTAAGGGGTGTGTGTATCATTTCGGGCATATTAAAGATTATAGTTCTAAATCTCCCAGCCTCAAAATAGTCCCTGTTGTTAATGAATACTCAGATGTCTTTCCCGAAGATCTTCCAGGCATTCCTCTCGAAAGGGAAATAGACTTCGGCATAGACCTTCTTTCAGATACTCAACCTATTTATATTCTGCCATACAGAATGGCACCAGCGGAACTTAAAAAACTGAAAGATCAGCTGAAGGATCTCTTAGATAAGGGATTCATTAGACCCAGCATTTCCCCATGGGGTGCGCCAGTATTATTCGTATGCAAGAAAGACGGTTCTCTCAGGATGTGTATTGATTATCGTCAACTCAACAAGGTCACAGTCAAGAACAGATATTATCTTCCCTGGATTGATGATCTATTCAACCAATTTCAGGGTGATAGTTACTTCTCTAAGATAGACCTCAGATCAGGCTATCATCAGCTCAGAGTTAGAGAATATGACATTTCGAAGACAGCTTTCCGTACTCGGTATGGTCACTTCAAATTTTTAGTCATGTCATTTGGTCTTACCAATTCCCCAGCGTCTTTTATGGATTTGATGAACCGTGTATTAAAGCATTACTTGGACATGTTAGTCATAGTATTTATAGATGATATTCTAGTCTATTCTCACACAGAGCGTGATCATGCAGACCATCTCAAGATTATTCTTCAGACTCTCAGGGATCACCAGTTATTCGCTAAGTTCAGCAAGTGCAAATTTTGGCTAAGATTGGTAGCATTCCTTGGACATATTATTTTCGGTGATGGAATTAGAGTAGATCCTCAGAAAACTGAGGCAGTAAGAAACTAGCCCAGACTCGTGTCTCCATTAAATATTAGGAGTTTCTTGGGTTTGGCGGGCTATTACAGACGGTTTATCGAGGAATTTTCTTCTATTACACCTCCCATGTCCAGATTGACTCAGAAGAAGATTAAGTTTCAGTGGTCAGATTTGTGCGAGAAGAGCTTTCACGAGTTGAAGACTCGACTCACCTTCGCTCCAGTTCTAGCTATTCCAAATGGTTCAGACGGTTTTGTAGTCTATTGTGATATATCCAGAGTGGGTTTAGGTTGTGTCCTCATGCAGCATGGTAAGGTCATAGCCTACGCCTCCAGACAGTTAAAGCCACATGAGAAGAATTATCCTACTCATGATCTTGAGTTAGCAGTGGTAGTTTTTGCATTGAAGATTTGGAGGAGTTATCTCTATAGAGTTCATGTAGATGTCTTCGCAGACCATAAAAGCCTCCAGTATGTCTTTTTCCAGAAATATCTCAATCTTCGCCAAAGAAGGTGGTTAGAGCTCTTGAAGGATTATGACATGAGTGTTCTTTATCATTCGGGAAAGGCCAATATTATGGCCGACGCTCTCAGTCAACTCTCTATGAGTAGTATTTCTCACGTTGAGGATAGTAAGAAAAAGATAGCTTAGGAGATCCATCAGCTTTCCAGAATAGGCGTTCGCTTAGTCGATTTTTCAGAAGGTGGTGTATGTGTTCATAGTAGTTCAGAGTCATCTCTACTTTTCGAGGTGAAATAGAAACAAGACAGAGATCCTAGCCTTGTCAAGCTCAAAGAGTCAGTTCAAAATCAGAAAGTTAAGGTTTTCTCCCAAGGGGGATATGGTGTTCTTCGTTGTCAAGGTCGTCAATGTGTTCCAGGTGTAGATGAATTGAGCCAACGAATTATTGCAGAAGCGCATGGTATGATACCCTAATCATCCAAGGTCCACTAAAATGTACCGTGACATGCGGAAGATCTATTGGTGGAGTGGAATGAAGAGAGATGTTGCAGAGTTTGTGGCTAAGTGCTCTACATGTCAGCAGGTTAAGATAGAGCATTAGAAATCTAGTGGTTCCATGCAAGAGTTCACCATTCCTACTTGGAAGTGGGAAAAATTTAACATGGACTTCGTGACAGGTTTTCCTAGAACTCGTCATCAGCATGATTCAGTCTGGGTCATTATAGATAGAATGACCAAGTCAGCCCATTTCCTTCCTATTCGTACTTCTTATTCCACCGAGGATTATGCTAAACTCTATATCAGGGAGTTAGTCAGGTTACATGGTCTTCCACTATCTATCATCTCAGACAGAGGTACCCAGTTCACTTCTAACTTTTGGAAACCATTCCAAAAGGGTCTCGATACCCAAGTCCATCTCATCACAGTATTTCATCCTCAGACAGATGGTCAAGAAGAGAGGACCATTCATACTCTTGAAGATATGCTAAGGTCATGTGCAATTGACTTCAAGGGAAGTTGGGACTACCACTTTCCTTTAATTGAGTTTGCATACAACAATAGCTATCATTCTAGTATTCAGATGGCTTCATTCGAAGATCTCTATGGTAGGAGATGTAGATCTATGATTGGTTGTTTCGAAGTTAGTGAGGCCTTAGTCATAGGTCCTGACTTAGTATTCGATGCCTTAAAGAAAGTTCAGTTGATCAGAGAGAGACTCCGGACTACTAAGAGCCAACAAAAGTCCTATGCAGATATTCGTAGAAAAGATCTCGAGTTCAAGGTCAATGAATATCTATCTTAAGATCTCTCCCATGAAGGGAGTGAAGAGGTTCGCCAAGAAAAAAAAACTCAATCCCCGGTATGTCGATCCCTTCAGAATTCTTTGTCGCTTCGTCAAGGTTGCTTATGAGCTTGAGTTGCCTTCAGATATAGCCTCAGTCTATCCAGTCATCCATGTCTCTTTGCTAAAGAAGTGCATAGGTTACCCAGCAGTTGTTGTCCCTATTCAGAGCATCGATATTCAAAATAGCCTCTCTTAAGAAGAGAATCCAGTCGAAATCTTATATTATCAAACTCGTAGATTGAGGAACAAAGAAGTCCCTCTAGTCAAGGTTCTTTGGTGAAATCAGTCTCATGAGGGAGATACTTAGGAAGCAGAAGCAGATATGCGTACCAAGTATCCTCACCTCTTCCCCGCCAATTCAGATCAAGCTCAAGGTAACAGTTCTCCTTAAGCTTATTAAGTTTCATGTTCATGTTTCCAGTATAAACTTGGTACCTATTATCCGCTTTATACTCAGTCATGCATTCATGTATTAGTTTTCCGTGCATCAGATATGCATGAGTTTAGTATGTTTAGCATGTCAGTCATGAGATCAAGTTTCAGTTCTTTATGTTCAGTTCAGGTTCTATTGTTTTGTATCCCTTCTCAGTAAATTCTCATTTGAGGATGAATGTTCCCAAGGGGGAGATATTATAATACCCCGCATGTTTCTAATCCTGTGATTCATACTTGAGTACATGACTTACAATGAATATCCTAGTGATAGGATAGCTAATGATCCATTAAGCATGTTCATATGAGTCACTTAAGGTAATACAAGCTAAGAGTTTTTGAATCCATCAACTTTTAGTGTTTGATTTTGCAAGGGTCATCTTTGAACGTGTATAACTCGATGTTAATATGGTATTTTGGCTGATTTAGACCCACCAAATTGTAGAAAATTGAATTAGATTTCCAATAATACCAATTTTGCCTTAATCCAATACTCGAGCGAAAAGTTATGCCCATTTTCCTGAGAGACAGTAAGCATAGGAGATTGGTTAGGCGCCGCCTAACCCAAGCATAGGCGATTGTTTAGGCGCTTCCGAACCCAGGCATAGGCGATCACTTGGGCGCCGCCTAAGTCAATTCCAGGTGTAAAAAACACTCCATCTTGAGTTATTTTAAAGGTAATTAAGTCTTTCAATACTCCTTACACGTCCCTAAACTTAACCCTATGAAATTTATATCTTCTAAACATACTGCAACCCTATTTTCATCTCAAAGTACATGATCCAAGAGCACTAAAGGAGAAAAACAACTAGGGTTGCATAAGTAAGCTTGAAGATCCGATTTCAAGGAAATTGCTCCGTCAATCATCAAGAATCTTCCTTCTAAGGTATGTGTAGTGTTCATCTATGGATTTCATTCATAGAGTTCAAGAATGAATCTTTAAAATACAAAAGCTTGGTTGATTATGGTGATATGATCATACCCATGTTGATGCTTGTTTATTTTCCTCTTTTTCATTATAAAGTATGATTTCTATATTGTTGGGTGTTGATGATCATGTTGTTGATATTGGGTGATTCCCAAGATGGAATCTTTTTATGTTTTTCTGAATTCATGATATCATATGAGTTGGAAACATGTAAATTTGGTTGTTCATGATGTATAATTTGATGAATTCACCTACGTTTAAGATGTGCATGTAAGGTGTTTGATGAAATACCTAAGGAACTAGAAATAATGCAATATAGCTAAATTGTGACTAAGTGAAGGATTTATGATATGCCCTTACGTTCCAATGACTTCTATGTTGTTAATGTGCCTTGTAAATGTTGTTGGAATACTCATGAACTATTCTTATGAGATTATGCTATGTTTACTTTCAAATCCTACTTATGAACAAGATGCATGATAACCATGCAATCCACATGAACTTCCATGCTATTAGTATGTGTTGCCAATATGATTATGCAACGAACATGATATTAAGATTGTGCAAGTACTTCCATGTGATATGAAATCCTTTCCATGCAATACAATGTTGATAACCATGCATAGTATGAGATCCCTACTTATGATATTATAGATTATGGACTCTACTCTTATGATCAAGTCAGTCATGTGCGTCAGGAAAATCTCATGATCTTAGTTGTGTGCCTAGATCCATGTCATGTTTAACGATATCCGAACTCAAGCTATGATTCCATAGACTTCAGTCAGTCATGTGACTCAGGAAAATCTCATGATCTTAGTCATTTGTCATATATCAGTAACATTCCATCAGTCATTGGAATCTAGTAAACTTAGTTTAGCTCTACTTAACAATACTACTAGTATGAGTCCATTTAATCAGTATCAGTTCATCTAATCAGTTTAGTTCAATTATTTAGTTCATCTTAGTTATTCAGTTCAGTGTCCCTCCAGATGGGAGTAGAGGTTAGCACCGAGTGAACCCAAGGATGGGAACTCACCCGCCAGTTTAGGGTGTGATTCTTAATAGCAATCCTTATGTTCCAGAACTACGTATCCAGCGTAGGTTGAGACATCTTAACCCATCAGCTTAGGGTTGATGAGGTGGCTTAACCAATTAGTTTAGGGTTCCCACCATTCTCATGAAGTACCCGCCAGATAAGGGTCACTCACAGTTGTCTTACCAGTGGCGCGGTATTGACACCCCTCCTGTTGGGGCAGAGATTGGACCCCAGCTTAGCCATAACGGCATACACGGGGCATGTCGGTTAAACACTACTTCCCACAGCTTTAGTAACAGTCTCAGTAAAAGAACTCAGGGCGTTCTTCAAATTTCAGTATATACAGGACTGTCAGATACAGTCATCCATGTTATCAGTTTCAGTATTAGTCTCAGTAAAAGAACTTAGAGCGTTCTTTAGATTTTAGTATATATAAAAGAATGTCAGATATAGTCATCCATGTTATCAGTTTCAGTATCAGTCATGACAGTTATCAGTAAACCATGTATTAGCTTACAGGTCATGCTATCACGTATTCATGGTCCTAGTTTCTATATGTGTGTGTTTGCTCTCTCACGTTCATATTAGTTAGTCAGTGTTGTTCATGCATGAAACCCTTTATGTTCAGCGTACCTTCCTCGTATACTCAGTACTCCAGTTGTACTGACGCATTTGCGCTATTGTGCTTTGTCTTCATGTTACACCATAGGTTTCGAGACACGAGCTCCAGCCCAGCAGTAGCGGTAGCATTCCAGTCGCAGAGACATAGTGAGTCCTCATTGATTCTAGGACAATATGATTTGGTTCATTTACTTATTTATTCAGTTTAGTCTTACGGAGTTAGTTTGAGACATGTTTCTTCAACTCCTTATTCAGACTATTTAGAGGCTTTCAGACTTACTTTTAGATTTACGTCCAGATTTAGTTGTTTTGGGTATTTTCATCCACATGAGTGTATTCATTTGAACCTTATGGCCTTACAATTCTATGTATTCCACATTATTATGTTATGATTTGCAGTATACAGGTACAGATAACAGACATGGGTTAGCTTGTGGCCGGTCCCTCGGGGTCATGAGCACCGTGTAGCAATTCAGTTTAGCAAGTTGGGGTGTTACATCTATCTTCTTTACGTAACTTACGGTAAGAACCATCAGGGTATTTTTAAAGTGGGTAGTGGTATTTGTTTTGGTTGTGGAAAGCCGGGCCACAGAGTTAGAGACTATCCTTATCCAGGTCCTCAGGGTTAAGAAAATCCCTACTTAGCTCAGTTTGGTCACCCAAATCAGCAGGGTGCCACTTCCAGTTCTACTAGCAAGCAATGCCCAAATCGTCTCTATGCTCTTCAGACTTGACAAGATTAGGAAAGTTCTCCTGATGTAGTTACTGGTACATTATAGATCTTTCAAATATATGTTTATGCTTTGCTAGATTCAGAAGCTTCCTTATGTTTCGTTACTCCTTATATAGCAGTTGATTTTGTAATCAGTCCTGAAATTCTAGCAGAGCCCTTTTCAGTCTCTACTCTGGTGGGTAAAACCATCATAGCTCAGTGAGTATACAGGAACTGCTCAATTATGATATTTTAGAAAGTTACTTCAGTGGACTTAGTTAAATTAGAGAGAACTAATTTTGATGTCATTCTCAGCATGGATTAGCTTCATTCCTTCTATTCCACAGTCAACTGTAGAAATAGAAATGTTTAGTTTCAATTCCCAAATAAACCCATCCTAGAGTGGAAGGGTAGCGTATCTGCTTTCGAGGGTCAACTTATTTCCTACCTTTGGGAAAGGAAAATGATATCTAAGGGATGTGTTTATCATCTAGTTCATGTTAGATATTCCAGTTTTAAGGCTCCCAGTCTCAAATTAGTCCCAGTAGTGAATGAATATTTAGATGTCTTTTTCGAAGATCTTCCAGGAATTCCTCCCAAAAGAGAAACAGACGTCGTTATTGATCTTATTTCACACACTCAGTCTATCTCTATTCCACTATATAGAATGACACCAGAAGAACTCATGGAACTAAAAGAATAGTTGAAGGATCTCTTAGATAAGGGATTCATCAGACCCAGCATTTCCCCATAGGGCGCACCAGTCTTATTCGTGCGCAAAAAATGTAGTTCACTCAGAATGTGTATAGATTACCATCAACTCAATAAATTCACTCTTAAGAACAAGTATCCTCTTCCCAAAATTGATGACTTGTTAGACCAACTTTAGGGTGCCAGTTATTTCTCCAAGATAGACCTCAGATTCGGCTATCATCAGCTCAGAGTTAGAGAATGTGACATCTCAAAGATAGCTTTCCATACGTGGTATGGTCATTTTGAATTTTTAGTCATGTCATTTGGTCTTACCAATTCCCCAGCCACTTTCATGGACTTGATGAACCGCTTTCATGCACAAATCATATGTTACACCATGAACCATGTAGCGATTATGCAAACCATCTCAGAATAGTACTCCAAAATCTCTGAAATCATCAATTATTCACCAGATTCAGTAAGTGCGAATTTTGGCTAAGATCAGTAGCATTTGTTGGCCATATTGTTTCTGCTGATGGAATTATAGTAGATCCTCGAAAGATCAAAGCAGTAAAAAATTAGCCTCGCCCTATTTCTCCATCAGATATCAGGAGTTTCTTGGGTTTGGCTGGCTATTATAGATGGTTTGTTGAGGGTTTTTATTCTATTGTATCCCTATGTCCAAATTGACTCAGAAAAAGGTCAAGTTTTAGTGGTCAGATTCATGTGGGAAGGGTTTTCAGGAATTGAAGACTCGACTCACCTCGGCTCTAGTTCTAGCTCTTCTAGATGGTTCAGACGGTTTTTTAGTTTATTGTGACACATCTAGAGTGGGTTTAGGTTGTGTCCTCATGTAGCATGGTAAGTTCATAGTCTACGCCTCCAGATAGCTTAAACCCCATGCGAGGAATTATCCTACTTATGATCTTGAGTTAGCAGCCGTAGTCTTTGCCCTAAAGATTTGGAGGCATTATCTCTACGGAGTACATGTAGACGTCTTTACAGATCATAAGAGCCTTAAGTATGTCTTTTCTCAAAAAGATCTCAATCTTCGTTAGAGAAGGTGGTTAGAGCTCTCAAAAGATTATGACACGAGTGTCATCTATCATCCAGACAAGGCCAACGTAGTGGATGACGTTCTCAGTAGACTGTCCATGGGTATTATTTCTTATGTTGATGATAGTAAGAAGAATTTAATCTAGGAAGTCTACTAGCTTTCCAGACTAGGCGTTCGCTTATTCGACTCTTCAGAGGGCAGTGTATGTGTTCAGAGTAGTTCAGAATCATCTCTAGTTTCTGAGGTGAAAGAAAAGCAAGATAAGGATCCTAGCCTTGTCGAGCTAAACGAGTCAGTTTAGAATCAGAAAATAGAGGTTTTCTCTCAAGAGAGAGATGGTGTTCTTCGTTGTCAGGGTCGTCTCTGTGTTCCAGACATAGATGACTTAAGGGAGCGAATTCTTGCAGAAGCGCATGGTGCGTATTACTTTATTCATCTAGGGGACACTAAGATGTACCACGATTTTCAAGAAATCTATTGGTGGAGTGGGATGAAAAGAGATATTGTAGAGTTTATAGCTAAGTGCTCTATATGTCATCAAGTTAAGATAGAGCATCAGAAGCCTAGTGGTCCTATGTAGGAGTTCAGTATTCCTACTTAAAAGTGGGAAGTTGTGTAAATGAACTTCGTGATGGGTTTGCCTCGAGCTCGTTGTCAGCATAATTCAGTCTGGGTCATTGTAGATAGAATGACCAAATCAACTCTTTTCCTTCCAGTTCATACCTCTTTTTCAGTCGAGGATTACGCCAACCTTTGCATTAAGGAGCTGGTCAGATTACACGGTGTTCCATTGACTATTATCTCAGACAGAGGTACCTAGTTCACCTCTTATTTTTGGAAAGCATTCCAAAAGGGTCTTGGTACCCAGGTTCATTTCAGTACATCCTTTTATCCTCAGATAGATGGTCAAGTAGAAAGAACCATTCAGACTTTGGAAGATATGCTAAAGGAATATGTAATTGATTTCAAGGGTAGTTGGGATGACCACTTGCCTTTGATTGAGTTTGCATACAACAACAGCTATCATTCCAGTATTCAGATGGCTCCATTTGAATCTTTCTATGGTAGGAGATGTAGATCTCCAATAGGTTAGTTTGAAGTTAGTGAGGCCTCAGTCATAGGTCCTAACTTACTATTCGATGGCTTAGAGAAAGTTTAGTAAATTAGAGAAAGACTCTGGGCTGCTTAGAGCCGATAGAAGTTTTATGTATATGTTCGTAGAAAGGATCACAAGTTCGATATTGGTGACTATGTCTACCTCAATATGTCTCCTATGAAGGGTCTGAAGAGATTTGGCAAGAAGGGAAAGCCCAGTCCCCGATATGTTAGTCCCTTCAAGATTCTTAGTCGATTCGACAAGGTAGCTTATGAGCTTGAATTTCCTTCAGATCTAGCCTTAGTTCATCCAGTCTTTCATGTCTCTTTGATCAAGAAGTGTATAGGTGACCCATCAGTCGTAGTCCCTATTCAGAGCATAGATATTCAGAATAGCCTCTCTTATGAAGAGATTCTAGTGGAAATCTTAGACTATCAGACTTGTAGATTGAGGAACCAAAAAGTCCCTCTAGTTAAAGTTCTTTGGCAAAATCAGTCCGTAGAGAGATATACTTTGGAAGCAGAAGTAGATATGCGTGCCAAGTATCCTTACCTATTCTCCACCAACTTAGATCAAGCTCAAGGTAATAGTTCTCCTTAAGATTACTCAGTTTCATGATTAGTGTGCATCACTAACTTAGTATTCAGTCTCATGCTCATGTTCCCATGATAAGCTTGGTATCAAGTACCACCGCATATTCAGTTATGCATTCAAGTATCAGATCAGTTATATAGTTATGCATCAGACATGCATTCTCATTGTGAGAAAACTTAGTTCTTTAGATGTTTCAGTTATGCATTTATGAACCAGTTACGCTTGCATCAGATATGCATGTTCAGTGTTATGTTCATCTTGTCAGTCACGTCCATCATGAGATCAGTGTTATGTTAGTCCCTTCAAGATTCTTAGTCGATTCGACAAGGTAGCTTATGATCTTGAATTTCCTTCAGATCTAGCCTTAGTTCATCCAGTCTTTCATGTCTCTTTGATGAAGAAGTGTATAGGTGACCCATCAGTCGTAGTCCCTATTCAGAGCATAGATATTCAGAACAGCCTCTCTTATGAAGAGATTCTAGTGGAAATCTTAGACTATCAGACTTGTAGATTGAGGAACAAAAAAGTCCCTCTAGTTAAAGTTCTTTGGCAAAATCAGTCCGTAGAGGGATATACTTTGGAAGCAAAAGTAGATATGCGTGCCAAGTATCCTTACCTATTCTCCACCAACTCAGATCAAGCTCAAGGTAACAGTTCTCCTTAAGATTACTCAGTTTCATGATTAGTGTGCATCACTAACTTAGTATTCAGTCTCATGCTCATGTTCCCATGATAAGCTTGGTATCAAGTACCACCGCATATTCAGTTATGCATTCAAGTATCAGATCAGTTATATAGTTATGCATCAGACATGCATTCTCATTGTGAGAAAACTTAGTTCTTTAGATGTTTCAGTTATGCATTTATGAACCAGTTACGCTTGCATCAGATATGCATGTTCAGTGTTATGTTCATCTTGTCAGTCACGTCCATCATGAGATCATGTTCCAGTTATTCATGTTCATCTCATTATTTCCCCTCTCAATCAGTCTCATTCGAGGATGAATGTTCTCAAGGGGGAGATATTATAATACCCGTGCTTTTCTGAGCTTGAAAATCATCTCAAGGATGTCATAACTTTCTTTGAAATAAGAACCCATTCTTATACATGTGGTATTTCCATATTTTCACTTCCTATCACGAGGGAAATTGAATAACTTTCCATCGATATATAATTCGCCCAAATTTGATACTCGGGCGAAGAGTTAGAGCCTTTTTAGTGAGACTATGTTTGACCTGAGCCTTCAGTGCATCGGGGGATAACTCAAATGGAAATTGTCATTTTCCAGTGTTGCTTCACGATACTGGCGCGTTGCGCCAAACATCTAGGTTATAGACAAGGTGGCAACGCAATATCTCTGTGTTGCTCCACCATGGAGTTTCCCAATTGTCAATTTCCAGTGACATGGCGCGATAGCACCGCATCGCGCTAAGGGCCCAATTCTAGAAAGTTTACTAAAAATTAAATTATGTGTCTAGGGTTAGAAAGGTCAATTTTCCCCCTTATATAATCTTCCAAACACAGGATTTAGCCCTTATTCATCCAAAATATTGATATTTTTCTCAAATACTCTCAAGAACTCAAGCTAGGGTTTTCATAAAATGTCCAATCTCAAAACGTTTTCACCATGAATCTTCACGAAATCACGATCTAAGGTATGAGTAGTGTTCATTCATGGACTCCTTTCATCCATGAAGTCAAAGAATCCCTTTTCTAAACTTAAGTTATGGATTTTCTATATGTTTACATGTTTTTGGCTGCTCATGTTCATGTTTGATAGATGTCAAATTGGATTCTACTCCATGATTGTTGATAGTTACTATAGCCATAGATTCACGAAACCCTAAGATTTAAATTCTTGAATGATGAAATTAGAATTGAATAATGATGTTTACATGTACCATGTCTGTCATATGTTTGATTAAATGCCTAGATAAAGGAATATTGTCTAACTAGCATGATATCATGAAATCCCCATCTATGTAGAAGATCATGCCTATTACATGTTTTGATGAAATGATCCTATGAAGGTAGTATGTATTATGATGATAGTCAAGTCTTCAAGTAAATCATGCTATGTCAATTTTCTTCTATCGAGTCTTGGGGGTACTTATACCCAAAATATTAGCTATGTGCCTAGATCCATGTCATGTTTCCACGATACTCTCAGTCAAGCTATGAACTCTTGGACTTCAGATAGTCTTATGACTCAGGAAAAATCTCCATGATCTCATGACTTAGTCAGTTGTCAGATAACAGTAGTATTTTGCCAGCCATCAAAATTCAGTAACTCAGTCCATGCTTATTTCAGTTTAGTAAATCTGTTCAGTATCCATTCAGATGGGAGTAGGAATTAGCACCGAGTGAACCCAAGGATGGGGAGTCACCTGTTATACGATCGTGTGATTCTTAGAAGCAATCCTTGCATTTCAAAACTATGTAGTCAGCATAGGTTGAGACATTGTAGCCTGCTATATGAGGGTAGATGCGGTGGCTTAACCTGTTATGTGAGGGTTCCCACCATTCTCTCTCGAGTTACCTATTATATGAGGGTTACTTATAGTTGTCCTTACCAGTGGTGTGGTATTGACACTCTTCCAATCACGACATAGATTGGACCCCAGCTTAGTTATCATAGCACCTTTTGGGCATGTTGGTTAGATACTACTTCCCACATATTTATGTTACAGAATTAGGACCTTCAGATACAGTCAATCAATCTCAGTAATAGAACTCAGATAGTACTTCGGATTTCAAAACTGTCAGATACAGTCAACTCAAATACAGTACGAAACTCAGAAAGTTCCATCAGATTTAGAACTGTCAGATACAGTTACCCATGTTATCAGCATTATTCATATATTATCCTTCATGTTATCAGTCATATCAGTATACAAACTCAGAAATCATTAAATCACGTTGTCAGTTATAGTTACGTATTTATGCATGTATTCTCACATTCATATTAGACAGTCAGTTAGCATTATTCATGCATGTGAACCATTGCACATAGCCCACCTCACATTTATACTCGGTACATATGTATAGGTGCATTCGCGCTATGGTGCTTTCTTTTTATGTTACACCATAGGCTCAGAGACATCAGTTCCAGATCAGCAGTAGATTCTAAATTCAACAGTCAGAGTAAAAGTGAGTTCTCATCCTTCAAGGACATAATGATTTTCTAGTATCTCATTGATTATCTTATTAGTTGGAGTTATTTGGGGACATGTCCCATCAACTCCTTATTCAGATTCTTTAGAAAGTAGAGTCTTTCAGACTAGATTCAAACTAGATGCAGACTATCATGTTTTAGACTTCAGTTTTGTTTTTGGTATTCTATTACCCCACACAGATGTTACGTTATTCAGTTATGTTCACGATCGAACCTTATAGCCTTTCAGTGCATGTTTCTGTATTATTGTGTTATCTTATACAGTATACAGGTACAAATATCTGTCATGGGTTAGCTTGTGGTCCTTCGGGGTCATGAGCACTGTGTAGCATTCTGGTTCAGCAAATCAGGTCGTTAAACCTGTGGAAACTCTGAACTTCACCCACGGTTTTAGGGGTTGGCCAATCCTTAATGGCGGTTATCTTGGATTCGTTTACCTTTACTGCCCTCGAGCTTAAAACAAATCCCAAAAACACAACTTTATCAACACCAAAGGAACATTTCTTAATATTAGCATACAACTTTTCTTTCCTAAGAATGTCAAACACACTCCTTAGATGCAATACATGTTCATTAAGGGACTTACTATAAAATAAAACATCTTCAAAGTACACAACCACAAACTTGCCAATAAATAGCTTCATCATATGATTCATTGGTGACGAATATTGGTGAGACTGAATGACATGACCATCCACTCATATAGACCAAACTTGGTCTTGAAAGCAATCTTCTATTCATCACCCAGTTGCATACGGATTTGTTGATATCCACTCCTAAGATTAAAGTACTAGGAACATTGGTGAGACTAAATGGTATGACCATTCACTTATATAGACCAAACTTGGTCTTGAATGCAGTCTTCCATTCATCACCCAGTTGCATATGGATTTGGTGATATCCGTTTTTAAGATCAACCTTAAAAAACACACAGGAGTCATTTAGTTCATCAAGCATATCATCTTACTAGGAATAGTATGATGATACTTTACCATAATTTTATTTATGGCTTGGCAGTCCACGTACATTCGCCATGTCCCATCCTTCTTCAGCACAAGCAAAACTAGGATCGTGCACGAACTCATTCTTTCCTTGATTTATCCTTTGTTGAGGAGGTCCTCAACTTTCCATTGGATTTTCTTTGTATCCGTGGGGTTTCTCCTATAAGCCAGCTTGTTCGGCAATTGCGACCCCAAAACAACATTGATTTGGTGCTCAATACCTTGAAGTGGAGAAAGTCCTTGCGGAAATTTACTAGGAAATACATCATCAAATTCCTACAAAATAGTAGAAATAGAAGATGGGATATAGGAAGTGGATGAGTTAGCATTCAAAACATGAGCCAAAAGTAACATGGGGTAGTATCATCATACTCTTTGAAGAGGTCGCCCTTTTGAGCCAACATTACCATCGAATCCCTAGCCCTCAAAGATGAGACTCCCTCTTTACCCTCACCTTTCCCACTCTCAGGTGCATCCTCTCAACTCGCGGATTCCTTCTCTTTCTTTCCCTTACCTTGCAAACTCTTCATTTGTTGATATGCCTTACACATTTATGATTGTGATAGTGGTCGGAGGCAGTACTTTTGACCCTTGAACTCAAAAGAGTAGTAGTTGGTTCGGCCCTTATGTTTGGTCGACCTATAGTATTGCCATGGCCAACCCAACAAGAGATTGCAAGCTTGCATAATAATGATGTCGCAAAGTACTTCATCCTCATAATTTCAAACTTCGAATTGAATCACCACTTAACGAGTTACCTTCAACTCTCCATAATCGTTCAACCATTATAGTCTATATGGACTCGTATGTGGAGTAGTTGGTAACTTCAAGATATCTACCATTGAGGAACTAACTACATTACCACAACTTACTCTATTAATAATAAAGGAGCACACACTCCCCTTAATGAGGCACTTAGTATGAAAGAGGTTTTCCCGTTAGCTAGGATCATCCAACGCTTTGCTAATCATTAAACTTTGCACCATATAATTAGGTACTTCAAGTTAACCTTATTGGGCCAAACCTCTTCTTTATCATTATCACTAGGCCCCTCGGCCTCCCTTCCCTCTCTATCTTGAGAGGCTTCTTCATTTTCAACCATTTCAAGCCCTAATTCTTCCCAAAAAAGATACAATTTCCCTTCTGTCAATATCATATTTCTCTGATTAGGAAACTCACTAGCCTTGTGTCCCCATCCATGATATTTGAAACATTGGAATCCTTTAACATTGGAAAATACATTTGGCTTGCCCTCAAACCGTGGAGGAGGTGGTTGAGAAATCTTACTCACGGTTGGAGGGACCTTGGTAGGTTGTTGTTTGGACTTGTTCCACCCCGAAGTCAATGAAACCATTTCTTTCCCCTTGGTCCAACCCAAGGACCCTTGGTATGTTTTGGTTTTGCATGCCAACCTTTCCTTGTCCTCTCGTTCAATCTCCAAGGCTGCTTGAAAGATTCCTTTAATAGTTTCAAACTTATGATGTGTCATATGCATAGAGATTTCCTTGTTTGGGCCGACCTTGAACCGGATGATATTGTGGCTCACTTTTTCTCCCCTATGATCAACTTTTAAGATGCGTTGTTGAAACTAATCATAGTAGGCTTCCACACTTTTGTTTACTTGTTTCAAGTTGTACAATTTTGCAAGGATTTCATGTTGATAGATTTTGGGAAGGGTACCTTTTCCTCATAAGATACCTTAACTGAAACCAAGGTGGGGGTTGTCGCTCGATCAATATATTACCAAAATGTTTGACATACTCTCACCGTGTAGTAGAATATCCCTCAAAATAAGCAATGGCATAACAACTCTTCTTCTCCTCCATGAGATCATTCACTTGAGAGACTCTCTCACATGCAGATTCCTATGCGAGAAACTCTTTGGGATTACTTTATCCCTTAAAGATCGGAAGCCCCATTTTGATAGTGTTGAGGAAAACATCCCTTTACCTGATACCTTGGCCACCTCTACCTTCAATCCCTTAGTTTTTCTTTGGTTGTACCCTTCTACCCCTCATTCCATCTTCCATCAAATAAGTATCATCATACATTCCATACCCTTCCCTTCAGTTCTCTCTTACAAATCCCTCTTCTTGCATTGGCAGGTTTTAGACATTTGGAATTTGGTAAGAAGTATTGGCATTTAGTAGTGTATGTCTTTAGATTTGAGGGTTTTGTTTTAGAGGATTCGGATTTAAGGGTGGCATTTGGGTTCCAAGTCCTTCATGTGGGACTTGGTGATGTTGAGAATGGCTAGGTCCATCAAGGCCTCAGCTTTGTGGGTAATAGTTGGCTTAAGGTATGGCATTCTTTGGTGCATGGCTTCGGGGGTAATGGTTGGGGATGTGTTTTGAGGAGTTGATGGTCGAGAACTCCATTGGCTTTCTACCCTTTCTACCTGGCCACTAATAAAGGCCACTTCCACACCCAACTTATAAACAGTAGCATTTACTCTAGCCATATCCCTGACAAGGACAAAAGACTAGCTACAAGGGCATTCATAACATTATGATCCACGGTTTGTGCATTGGAAGTTTCAAGTTCCATATGTGATGGTTTCATTTTTAAATGTACCTACAAAATGACAAATGTTAGTTTAAAAGATCCCCACATACTCTCACACTCGGCTTCCTCACTTGGCCCTTCAAGTGTTGTAAGCTAACTATCAACTTGTGAGTGTTTTGGAATGAGTCTACTCTTGAGTTACAATGGATTTTGGTTTGGAATACTCAAGGAAGTCTTGTACGCACTTGAACCAAGAATAACAACGAATTATTGTAACGCCCCAAAATCTGATCCTGAGACGTCACACAGTCTCAAGATTATGAGTAGCCTTAAGCTAACCCTATCTACCTATGACTAGGTATAAATCTCATAATCAAGGTAATATAGACATTAAAGTGATACTAAATGCGGAAACTGTCTGAAATAACTAAGAATAATTTGTGAGAAATGTCTGAAAATCAAATATTATAAGTATGAATCAAATCTAGCAGTCTGACAAGCCTCTACTACTAATAACTATAGAGTCACTGGGACACAACCCCAACTAACTTGAACTTTCTAAAAAAAACACTGAATCATATAAAACTATTAGCTACAGAATCTGAATGAATAAGTCACCGAACTATAAGGATTCACCAACTGTCGGATGTAGATAAAGATGCCCAAACTACTCACGTTGTTGATACAGAGCACCTAAACCTACATTATGAGACAAAATAGCACATAGAGGTATATGTGGATCAGTACTTTGAGGATATAGTGAGTATATAGAGGTGAAATGCATAAGTAAAACATAATCTCATCATCATAATTTATAAAACAGTGCATGCTAAATGTAAATGACTCACATAAGATGGAATATCTGAAATACTGAAATAATAAGAAGAAAATCATACTTTAGAAATCTAGTGAGTCATAGCATTTAGTTCTGAAAGTTGTGCTTGAGTTCTCTCTTTTAATCATACTGTCTAAGTGTAGAAAGGACTCACTCTAAATTCTAAAATCTGAAATCTGAAATCTATAGCTTATATCTTTCTGTAAAGTATAATCTGAGTAAACTTTGTGATCCTCTACACTTAGTTTTCTAAAAGCTTTCTGTTATTCTTTTCTGAGAAACTATTCTGAAGTTCTTTACCATTAAGCTATGAGGAAAACAATTTATCTTAAGGAAATTCTTTCAAAGCTTTTATTTACTAGTAGGGAGGTACTCTTAACTGACATAAACCATGCGAGCTATATGGAGTCCAACGTCTCGTTCTCCTGAGGAAGAAAGCTCACATTAGGAAGAGGTGTCATACTCTTGCTAGAGAGTATAACCCCAGCTTAAGTGATCACTATCTCAGCCCACTATGGGCACTTTAATCTCAATTATATGGTGGCACGTAGTTCTGGGGTATGAGACCTTGGAATCATACCCAACTCGATGCTAAATACTACTCCCTTTAGTTTGCTACGCTTATCTTGTTGAAAATCCACTTTAAAACTAGCATAAGGGTTTATTATGAAACCAATGATGCACTTATCTGAATCAATCTATAAATGAAGTATTTTTCTTTCTGTTGTCTGTAAAAAAATTATAAAGTGGATTCCAAAAATTATCTGAGGATCAAAATATCAAAACTTTATTGTAAATCTAAAATATCAACTCATAGGATGCTTTAAGCATCATCTTTCTTGAAATATCAACATATAAAATTGGGGCTTGATAACCCATGCATCAAAATCATGTCAAAACATCATAATAATCATTATTGGTAGTGAGATCAAAGATAATTAAACTCAAAATTTGGAAATTACTGCCATAAGCATGAAAACATGAAAATAGACATGTTATTTATCTTCAAATTCTCTCGAAAACTCATAATCTTACAATTAGCAATAAAGGGTATGAACCCTAAATCAAATCTCATGAATAATCATTTAAAATAACATGAATTTGTAAATAAAACTTGGTTTTGGACACAAGGATGAAAAAGGATCCTTGTTCATAAACCCCACATCCCTTGATTGATGATTAGATGATGAAACTTGAATTATTGATTCCTAATTGAGTTTTTGAAGATGGATTCTTGATTATATTGCCTTGGGAATCTTCAATCTTAAGCTTTCTTGGAGAAACAATGGAAAATTTTGATTCCTTGGAGAAGAAGCTTTGGAGCTCTAGGGTTTTTGGCTTTTGAAGAGAATGATAAATAATGGGCATAAAGTGCTAGGAATATGCTTAATTCCTTGTTTTGGACGAGTTGGGGCCTTGGGAATTGACCAAAATATCCCTATTAAACTTTTAGTTAGAAGTGAAAATGCAATAATTTTCTGAACTGGTAGGCCACCGCAATGCGCCACTATCGCAGTGGCTTACTGAAAAGTGGACGAGTGGGAATTGGACAAGCTCTGTGATGCGCCACCATCGCGGTGCCCCTTTGGAATGCCATTTTGGCCACCAATGCGATGCGGTAAGATCGTGTTGGGCTACTGGATTTTGACAATTTGGAAAATGGACCACTCCGCAATGCGCCAATATCATGGAGGTTCACTGGAATTGACGATTGCCAATTTTTCCTTCTCCGCTATGCACTGAGTGCCCAGGTGGCACTTTGTCAACTTAAAAATGCCATAACTTTTCAACCGCATATCGTATTTAGGCAAATTTAGTATCAATGGAAAGCTTATTCAATTTTTTACACAATAGAAAGTCTAAATCTAGAAAATACTGCATGAATAAAAATTTATTAATCTTTGAAGAAAATCTTTGACATTCTAGGGATGGATTTAAGCTAGGAAAAAGTGTGGGTATTATATTATCTTCCCCTTGGGAACATTCATCCTCGAATGCAGCTAGTTAAACTGAAAATACTGAGGAATATGAGGCTATAAGCTATCATGTACAACTGAAATAAATTGAATGACTGAAAAGAAAGGAAAACAGAATAAAGAAAAAACTATTACCTTCGGCTAAATCTAATTCGTGCAGAAGAGATAAGGATACTTGGTACGTATGTCTACTTCTGCTTCCCAAGTAGCACCCTTAACTAACTGATTTTTCCATAAAACTTTGAACAAAGGAACTTCTTTGTTCCTTAGTCTATGAATCTGATGATCAAGAATCTCTATTGGGACTTCTTCGTAAGAAAGGCTATTCTGAATATCTGTACTTTCTAGAGGAACTACAATAGGTGAATCGTCTATGCATTTCTTTAACAAGGACACATGGAATAATGGATGAACTAAGGATAAATCTACAGGTAACTCAAGCTCATACGCTACCTTCCCAACACTGCTCAAAATACAGAAGGGACAATATAACGGGGACTAAGTTCCCTTCTTGCCAAATCTCTTCGTCCCTTTCATGGGTAAAACTCTTAAATACATAAGATCATCAACCTCGAACTCAATGTCTCTTCTTCTTATGTCTGTATAAGATTTTTGATGACTCTGGGTTGCTTTCAATATTTCTCTAATCAACTAAACTTTCTCCATGGCCTCACACACCATATCTGGCCCAATCAAAGCGGCCTCACCCACTTTGAACCAACTGACTGGCGATCTAAATCTTCACCTATAAAGAGCCTCAAATGAAACCATCTGAATACTAGCATGATAACTGTTATTATAAGCGAACTCAATAAATGAAAAATGCTCATCCCAACTACTTTTGAAATAAAAAACACATGCCCTCAAAATATCCTCTAAAGTCTAAATGGTTCTCTCTGCCTGACCATCTGTCTCCAGATGAAAGGCTAAACTAAGACGAACTTGGGTACCAAGACCTTTTTGAACAACTCTCCAAAACTGAGAGGTAAATTGAGTACCCCTATATGAGATGATGGACAAAAGAACTCCATGCAATCTGACGAACTCTCAGATGTACAGCTTAGCATAATCTTCAGTTGTGTAAGACGTGTGAACTGGCAAGAAATGTGCTGACTTAATCAATCTATCTACTACCACCCAAATTGAATCATGTTGATGATGCAAATGGGGTAAACTAGTCACAAATTTCATAACCTCTTCCCACTTCCAAGTGGGGATGCCAAACTCTTGCAATGCACCACCAGGTCTTTGATGCTCTACCTTAACGTGTTGACAAGTTGCACACTTGGCTACAAACTTTTCTATATCTCTCTACATACCACTCCACCAATAGATTTTTCGCAAGTCGCGGTACATCTTGGTAGCACCTGGATGGATTGAATAACGCGCACCATGCGCTTCCACCAAAATTTGTTGCCTCAAATCATCAACACATGGCACACACAATCTACTTTGGTAGCTCAACACACCATCTCCCCCTGAGAGAAAACTTCTACTGTTTGGCCTTTGACGAACTCCTTTAATTTGACCAAACTAGAATCCTTATCTTTCTTTTCCTTCACCTCCGAAACTAGGGAAGATTCAGAACTACTCTGAACCCAAATATTCCATTCAGCTGAATCAACCAACCTAACACCAAATCTAGCTAATTGATGCACTTCCCAAACTAACTCTTTCTTATCATCTTCCACATTGAACAACACTTCCCATAGACAATCTACTAAGGGCGCCTGCCACTATATTGGCCTTGCTCGGATGATACAACACACTCACATCATAGTTCTTCAACAATTCCAACCACCTTCTCTAACAAAGAGTAAACTCCCTCTAAGTAAACACATATTGCAAGCTTTTGTGATTCGTGAACACACCAACATGCACCCTATACAAATAATGTCTCCATATTTTCAAAGCAAATACAACAGCTAACTCAAGGTCATGGGTTGGGTAATTATTTTTCATGAGGCTTAAGTTTTTTAGAGGAATAGGATATGAACTTACCTCTCTGTATTAAAACACAACCCAAACCAAATCTGGAGGCATCACAATACACCACAAAACCATTTGTACCATCAGGTAATGCTAAAACTAGGGCTGAAGTGAGTCGAGTCTTCAACTCCTGAAAACTCTTCTTGCAAGAATCTAACCACTGAAACTTAACTTTCTTTTGGATCAATCTAGACATAGGATATGCAATAGATGAGAAATCCTCAACAAAACATCTATAGCAGCCAACTAAACACAAGAAACTCCTAATGTCTGATGAAGAGATAGGTCTAGGAAAATTTTTTACTACTTTTATCTTTTGGGGATTAACTCTAATACCCTCACTGGAAACAATATGACCAAGGAAAGTTACTGACCTTAGCAAAAATTTACACTTATTGAATTTGGTGAACAATTGGTTATCTATAAGAGTTTGCAACACAATTCTAAGATGGTCTGCATAATCATCCTCACTACAAGAGTAGACAATAATATCATCATAAAGACTATGATGAACATATCTATATATTATTTAAACACTCTGTTCATCAACTCCATGAAGTCTGCTAGGGCGTTTTTCAGTCCAAAGGACATGACTAGAAACTCAAATAAACCTAACTGGTTCTGAGCTGTCTTTGGAATATCACATTCCATTACTTTAAGTTGATGATAGCCGGATCTAAGGTCTATCTTTGAGAAATAACTAGCACCTCGGAGTTGGTCAAATAAGTCATCAATTCTAGGAAGAAGATATTTATTCTAGACTATAACTTTATTCAACTGATGATAGTCAATGCACATACGCAAGGAACCATCTTTTTTTTGCATGAATAGGATGGGAGTGCCCCATGGAGAAACACTAGGCCTTATAAAACCTTTGTCTAAGAGATCTTTGAGTTGCTCTTTCAACTCCTTAATCTCAGTGGGAGCCATACAATACAGAGGTATAGAAATAGCCTAAGTATCTAGATGAAGGTCAATACCAAATTCTATTTCCATGTCGAGAGGTAGCCCTAGCAAATCATTGGGAAAAACATTAGGAAACTCATTAAATATACTGACTGACTGAATTATTGGAGTCTTAGACTTAGTATCTTTGACTCGAACTAGATGATAGATACACCCTTTGGAGATCAACTTTTGGGATCTAAGATAAGATATGAAATGACTTTTGGGAGACACTGAATTACCTTTCCACTCAAAGACTGGCTCATCTGGACTGTCACGACCCAAATCGGGGCCCTGACTGTGACGAGTATTCTTAACCCTAAGGCCCGAAACACCCCTATCTATCTGTCAATCATGCTCATAATTCATATGATAATAGAAATGTGGAAGATACACAGTATAAAGGAAACATGGTCAAGAATCATATGCGAACAATAATGGGGAAACAATGTCCCACAATCTCAATCAACATCTCTAAAATCGTCTGCGAAATTTCTACTACATGAACTGAAACAATTATCTATCAGTAAACTGGGACAAGGTCCCCAGTAGCCCCAAAACTAATAAATGATAAATGAAACTACCATATATCAGGCCTTTCAAAATATAGAAGGCTCACCAAGTGGCTCTGCGAATCTGTCTGAGGAAACTACTGATTTTCTGGACCCTTAGACTGTGCCTCCAAACCTAGGAGGGAAGGGGGTCAATATAAAAGTACTGGTACGCAGAGATATCAAAACAAAACCTAATATTTTTATAAAATATAGTTGAGAGACATTATAACACAATTTCATATCAAATCACTTGAAAACACATGGACGTAATGTAATTGTTTTCAACAATAATCCAATGCAGCTAAGGTAGGTGGAATACCCTACATATCATATTTACACCAACTGTTAAACCTCGGTTGCCATCGAGATTAGAGTATAAGTGAGGGGAAGACACACAAGATCACACAGCAGGGTGTCTCGACCCAATGGTAGTGCACAAGATCACAAAGCAGGGCTCCTAACCATAGTCCCAATTTGGGAATGACATAAAATCTGGTACGCAAGATCACAAAGCAGGGTACCAAATTCCCATGTTGGTAAATATGGTTTCCAGCTATGAGCCCTTATACTCAAACGCCTTCTTTGGGCATCTACCTAGCCCATAAAAAATCAATGAATTCAAATTTCATCTAATTTAATCACTTATCACATTCTGTAGGGTATCGTCATACCCAAATTGTAAGCCATCAATATCACATCATTTTTCTCATTCAACATGTTTCAACACAAATAGCCCTCTCGTTTTCAAGTCAAAATCATATAAATTCTCAAAATATTTCATTTCATGCTTTTCAAAATGTTTTCAAACAATTTACATCATATGAACATTTAAAACAAATTCACGTCAAGAGAGGGATTCCATATCACTCATGCTCTCAAGTTAACATCTTTTTGGAATACATGCATATACAGATATCATATAGCAAATCACTTTGGGAGTAGGCCTAAGGGCCAAATCAATATCATAAAATGTTTAAAACATAATCATATTCATAATTTCAAAACCCCCATTTGAAAACATGAACTTTTAAAGCCCATGAGATTTTTGAGATAACCTCACATACCTCGATTACTATGAATATTAGGTGCTTCTTGAAGCCTACGTTGAGAGGATTCCAAATAAGCAATTAGTTTCTAAAACCCACGGTTGAATCTTTAGTTTCTTGAGTTTTTATTTTGAAACCCTGGAGAGAGTTCTTGAACAATTTTGATGAATGAAGGTGTATATTGGGGTCTTTGGGAACTGAATTTAGTGTTTAGGGCTAAGTAGGGTGGAAAAGGACCATTTACCCCAAAAACAGAGTGTTTAAATTACCTGAACCCTTTTCATAGGCGCTGCCTATGCTATCTCCTATGTTTACATAGGCACCGCCTACTACTTTGAAAGGCCATAACTTCTTGCTTGGGTGCCGGATTTTAGCAAATTTGGTATCGTTGGAAAGCTAACTCGAAGACCTATCATTTGACACATAGTAGGCTCTCTAATTCGACATATATAGAGAGTTATGGTCGATAAAAGATGACACAAATTACAACATCCACTAAAACTTAATCTATCAAAATAGTTTTAACTCATGCTTGAGTTAAAGGACCTCTATGGTCTAAATTCAAGCTTGAATGGATTCACATACTATGCAAATAATTAACATGCCATATTGGCATAGGATTTATGGCTTCAGGATTATCAACGCATCGAAATCATGGTTTTTATAACACCCCAAAATGCGTGGTGTTACATGGACACTAAAACTTTACCACTTGGGTGCGACAATCTATAGAGGCATAACAGGAATGAAGCCAATCCATACCAAGAATAAGATCAAAGACAACCATATCTAACTCTATTAGGTCTTCTAATATGACTTTATGAAGGACAGTGACAGGACACTTTATATAGATCTATTTAGCAACAACTGACTCACCTATTAGGGTAGAAACCAAAAAAGGCTCACGGGACTTTTCAAAACTTATCTTAAAATTTACTGCAACTAATGAGGTCACATAGAAGAAACTCGACCTAGGGTCTAACAAAACAAACATCAAGATAAAAGACACGAAGCATACCATTAATAACATCTGGTGAATCATTCTGCTCCTAATGGGATGTAAAGTATAGAATCGATTCTGGGGCTAACCGCCACCGGTACTGGATGATACGCCTTGAGGAGGGACTGGGCGACCTACAGAAGTTAGGGCTCTAGTAGTCTGAGCTTGGGGACGATTATATCTATTTCCCTACTTAGCATATAGGCGCTCTTTAATTCCATGACCCGACTTACCACAACCAAAACAACCCTTCTATCCAGCCAAACACTCACTGGGATGATTCCTACCATACTTGGCAAAAGGAGGATAACAAGGTCTTCCACTTACACTATTCTAAGATCTGGACATAGAATATTTACCCTACTACTCCTGTCTATATCTAGGAGTAGGAGCACTAGATAGAGATTGTGCTAGCATAGATGAATGGTTCTAAACCCAAACGATAACCATAACCAAACTAATCTCCATAACATAAAATAAAAGGATATAACAGTGAGAAATTTAGTCAAACGGTATCAGGCCCAATACCAATGCCACTACTAAGGCTGACACCACTACCGATCCCGCCCATACCACCCCGTTATAGTTCCACAAAAGCCTCTAACCAAAAGAAATCCAATATTCGGTTGGGACAGACCCCCAACCATAGCCAAAACTAATATCCATAAAATATCCAAAATAAATAAAGATGTCCATGATATGAAATGGAGCCTTCTAGAATATTGAAGCTCACCACTTCAATCTTATCGAGCAGATCATGAAATCTGATCACTAAGCAGGGGGAGTAGAATGGTTGGTTGCTGCATCGTATGGGAAAATAGTCGCATGAGAAAGGGTTAGTAGGTAAACTCTAGCAATTACTCAGGACAAGGATAAAATAATATAATCTAGTAAAACCAAGTACACCAACCATATGCACACAGCCATACATATAAGTATAACTATGCAGGGAAAGGGAGCTGGTTTAGAAAATATTTAAAACCATTAACCTGGGTATGTGTAGCTTAACTATCCTAAAACCACCCATAGGCTATATGAGTCCAGTGTAATCTCTTGAACAAGCCTTGAAGAGTGTAGTCACATGAACCGGAGATAGCATAAGAGTAGGGGATTCTCGAGTACCCTTCGCTCTCCATGATACATATGTACCGTGTACTTAGAAGATTCCCATGTACCTTTTAATATCATATATGGTCGCTATGACCTTCCCCTTATGTCGACAAAAATGATTTTTCAGTTTCCATCTATTGGACTAGCACTTTCACGATTACCTATCACATCCAGCCATTATTTCCCAATTAAAACCATTTCCAACCAACTAAACCATTATTCCACTATTATTAACCAAGGCTTCGGTAGTGGTATCGTCATACCAAAAATATCTTGCAAGAAATGTCCTTAGCCAATCTTTTTATGTAAAGGGATTCCCATGTACCCAGAGATTACATTATCAAGTTAACTTGGGGAAATACCGTGTACACCACAAGTGTTACATTATTAAGTTTGCCTGGGGGAATCCCATGTACCCCACAAGTTGTTCATTAACATGTTTACTTATAGGATTCCCTTGTAGCCCACAAGGATGTTTAATTAACCATAACCATGACCACCACACCTTACCATTTAACCATTCCAAATCATTTAAACCATTTATTCCATTTAGGGTTCTATTTCCAAACCATTCCATGCAACAGTTCCATTAAAAATCCCATAATATAGTAAAAGCATTATCATAGGCATTTTATCAAACATGTTGGGGGCATAGTGTCTGCAAAACCAAATCCAGTTACCAATTAACCATTCCTATGCAACCAATTGTCCAAACTACCATTAAAGCATACAAATACATAATTAAAACATGAAAAAACCATAACCAAGCATTTAATACCAACACCCCAACATATATTTGAAAACGCCAAAACTATACAATAATTATGCCATTAAAACATTGTATAAATCATACTTTTAGTTTGAACTAACAATGAATAAGAAGTATCTTGCCTTAGATTATGAAGATGGCGGAGAGAAATCACTCAAACAAGCCCCAAATTGCTCCTCAAGATAAAACACTAGCCTTCCTTTACCCAAGAGCCTTAGAGAGAATTAAAGAGTGTTTGTAAGTATTTTAGATTAGAATAATAAGGCAAATAACCTCCCAAGTATGATATAAGTTGTGGGGTCATGATAGATTATGTAGGGAAATATCCATATTATCTCCACTTAAACTGCACAAAATCCCTGCCATAGGATACGACCATCCTATACCAGCCGTATCCACCAATACAAGTGGTATCCACCACTCGTAGCCTCCCCCTTGAACCCAACACTGTCCAACATACGACATACGCAAACCAGGTCATATTCAAGCATATGACTAGTAACCTTAAATTGTATCCCTAGCAGAATATAATCAAAGAAAGTTTGAACACTACCTACCATACGAGTCCATGGTACGACTCGCACCCAACTATACGACTTGTACCACCAAGTCGTAACCTTTCTAGAAACCAATCCAACCCACCAACCAATACTAGTTAATATAGCATACCCCAGTATACGACCTACACCCCCTAGTCGTATCTTGTCTAGAAATAAGAAATCCAGGAAATTTTCTAAGGGTCCCGAAAACCAGGGTGTTTCATAATCTTACTATCAATTTGGTATTATTTATGTTGAGGTTTAATTGACACTAAAATGATATTGAGGAAGTAATATGCAGAGTTTATAACTTTATTATTATAATAATGTGTAAAAATTAATTATTTTAATATAACAAAATATAATTTTGCTTACATTAATTAATAATCACATTAATTGTAGGATGGGATAGTTTTATCCAATAGTTTGGTAAGTAGTGTGAATTTTGGTTGCCAATGCACGTTATATACATTAAATGCATATAGCAGAAAAAAATGGAGGCATCAAACTTAATGGAAGGTTTGGCTGCACCAAGTTCATTTTTCAGTCATTGCACTTTAAATGTACAAAACATTAGTAGATGTGACTATTTATATTGTATTTGCAGTCTTGAAATTCCAAGTAAAAAAAGGTTTTCCTACTAATTTATAATGGACAAAAACTAATTGTGACCCAATGTTTTATCTCCACTTTCATTTTACTGATGTCAAACTAATTATTGATTTTAGACTAAAATTTGGACTTGATTAACTTTATTAAAATTTACTCTAACAAATAAAAAAATGTAAGGCATAACATGTTGAAATGCAAGGATTACACACCACGAAGGGACCAAGTCTCCAATAGATAAAATATCATAACACACTCAAACAAAAAACAAATAAACTATAAAGTAAAGAACATAATGATTTAACGTGGAAACCTCATTGATCGAGGGGGGAAAACACGGCTTGCACTCACAAGCACTCAAACTCCACTATAATCAAAACTCATCTTGAATACAGAATCCATTAGAACTTAACTCTAAGTTACTTTAACTTGTCATAACTTTATTACAAACACCTTTTGACAGCTCTGTCAATTTCACTCTTCAATATCGATTAATTCTAACCCTTGGAAACTCAGATAACTCTACCTGAGAGACTCAACAGCTATAAACAATCTTTAATCTTAGATTTGAATAAATCCATTACAAAAAGAGACTTGACTCAAGAACACCTAGACCTTAAGTACAAAATATTTAGACCTTGATCTTAGAGAGTTTTTGCCGCCACCATGAGATTCTTCAAAATACAAAAAACTATAGAGGAAAAAGCATCCTTAAGTATTTATAGTAGTGTAGAATTGAGGATGGAATTTTGATTGGACTAGGTGTACAATCAGGTATGTTGTACACCGACACATTTTATTGCACTAGCGGACAAAACTGTGCAGAGAAGACATAATTGTACTAAGGCAAAGTATGCAAGGGACCTGGTCCTCCAATATCATCTAGTCATCATCAAAATATGAGAACAATTTTTCCCCTTTTTGATGATGACAAATCATGTCACCAAGGCATTAAAATTCATTCAGATTTAGAGCAACTATATCTATACCAGCACACACCAACATTCCCTCTATTAGTGGCATCCCTTCAATCTCTCTTATCACATACATCATAACAGCATTAGTGTCTGTTCTACCTATTGATATTCCTTATATCATCAATACTGTTGCATATCACATCAAGTTACTCTCTATATTAGTAGCATCCCTTCATTTTCTCTATCACACACATCGTAGCAGTATTAATGTGTGTTCTCTCTATCGATATTCCCCCTATCATCAACATTTTTGCACATCACATCACATTACTTATGGTACCTAGTCCCTACCATAGTGAAATAATTTTACCCCATTTTCCATCATAAAAAAGTAAAAATAGTAAACCAATATAGTAAATAAGCATAAATTGGTTAACTCATGGCCATTGAGGTAATACTAGCACAAATGAACAACTAGAAAGAAGGAGAAATAGTTTACCGACATAAGTTAAGATTTCATTCATTAAAGATAGCAAGTACCATATAGTGCAATTAAAATTAAAATAAAAATTCTTGATCCTAAAAAGCCACTGGAATCAAGAAAGGAAAACTGACACAAGGTTCTAAAGGGAGACTAAATAAGGGGGGCTTAGGTAGATAGAGGTTTTAGGGAGAGGGACTTGAGAGGCATTTCCATCCATAGCAACCAAACTAAACCTTATCTCCTCCATCTTTTCTCTCAAGTTTTCCTAAACAGCCATTAGTTTTTATAACTGGGACATGGTCCCCAACTTTTCCTTCTTGAAATTCATTTTCAATCAATGTTGACTGACTGAACATTCGTTTTACTATTTTAGGAGTTCCCTTTTTACCAAAAACCCCAAAGTGATAAAATACCCTATTTAGGAAGTATCCATAAGAAATACCATGTCTTTTCTCCTTCTCATAGATAACCTTATACATATGTTCAATTGTCAAAGTAGGTAAGCTAATCAATTCAAACTTACTAAGGCATTCAATCACATACAAAGCCACAATAGATACTATGGTCCTCTTCTCAAATCTAGAAAAATATTACAATCTTTAGCGAAGGTTGAGTCACAGGATGATGAACAGAAACATTTACCTCAATTGATGTCGACTTTTTCTTGCCTTTATTTGAATTCTAAGATTGACCTATTTTGTAGATAAATTTAGCTCGTCAAAGGGAGGATGAAACCTTGGAGTTCAATAGAAGAGAGAACTCTAATCTCTTCATCTCGTTCAAGGGTGGCTTAAACCTTAGAGTTTAATAGAAGAGAGAACTCCAACCTCTTATTTTTACTAAAACTATCCATATGTATTATTCTTCACATCTCCATTTAAATATGAGTCTTATTACATCAATATAAATCCTAATCCTTAGGAAACTAGGAAACATAAAACCCTAGTCTAGAATAATCAATAGAAAGCCTAATCCTTATGAAACTAGAAAACATAAAACCCTATTCTAAAATAATAAATAAAGCTACTTTAATATAAATATATGGATTAGGCTTCTTATTGATGTAATAAGACTCCTATTTAAAGGAAGATATGAGGAATGATACGTATCAATAGTTTCAGTCAAAAATAAGAGGTTGGAGTTCTCTCTTCCATTGAACATTAAGGTTTCAGGCTCCCTTTAACAAGCTAAAGAGATCGGAGTTCTCTCTTTTATTGAACTCTAAGGTTTCAACATCCCTTTGATGAGTTGAATTTATCTACCAAATAGAAGAGAGAACTCTAATCTCTTCAGCTCATTAAAGGGAGGTTGAAACCTTAGAGTTCAATAGAAGAGAGAATTCCAACCTCTTAATTTTTATTGAAACTATTCATACATATTATTCCTTATATCTCTATTTAAAGAGGAGTCTTATTATATTAATAGAAATCCTAATCCTTATGAAACTAGGAAACATAAAACCCTATTCTAAAATAATAAATAAAACTACTTAAAGTATAAATATATAATAACCATATTCTATGCATCCATTTCATTACTCTCTTCATGTTGAAAGATCTTATCCTCAAGCTCGAATTGCAGTTTAGTTATTTAGAACTTCTGGAATAGTGTCAACTAAATCATTCAATTCCAGCCAGAAAAGTCATTTGCATTGGTGAATTGCTGAATATAGTTCATCATAATTATAGCATAACCTCTTTAACTCTTCTCACTACCATTTCTGTATGAGTTAACCGCTTGACAAAAGGGGTTTGATTGTTGGTTTGGGTATCAGCTGAGGTAAATGAGGCAACTAAACTAGCACCAGATTTTGGCGAGTTTGTTGTGCTACCCAAACTTATTCGAGACTTCTGACATGTCTTTTCACCAAAATTACATAACTTCTGCAGTTGGTGTTTTTGTTCTAAAGCCCTGGATACACTCATGGCTGCCGATTAGTTAGATAGTTTGGGCAACTACATATCCAATCTGATTGAATCATCCAACCTCGCCATAAATATACCCGCATTAAAGTGTTCTGGAATTAGCTCATCAGCCTGGCCAACTTCTCTTGAAACTAGTGTTGATAAATTTCAACTATACTAGTTTATCGAAGCGTGACTAATTTGACACTAGGTTGCTACTTTCAGGAGGTCCAAGTCATTGGAAACAATGTTTTCTGAAATTCTTCCTAACCAATGGGGCTCTTTGCTCGTTTAAGTTGATAGTACCATAATTGTGTTTCTCCTAATATGTAAAATCCGACGACTCCAACCTTTTATACTTCCTTTGTATATTGATATTCAAAAAATTATTTACAATGGTATGCCTAATTTAATGGGTCATCGGTGCTATCATGAGAAGCAAAATCCATCTTTGCATACCTTGGTATTGTCGAATGTGAATTACCTTTTAATAGATGATTTAGGTTAGATGGTTGAACTGGCAGTGTAGCAGCAATTGTTGATTTTCCAATTGTTAGGGCACTACTCGACGTATTTCCCTGCGTTACTAATTTTGTGGAGCCAATTCTTATGCCAAAAAGTAATTCTTGGATGACTTGGATAATTTTTTCACCGAGGCATTGTTCCATCCCTGCAAGTTTAGAATCCCTTAGGGTTTCTAAAGTTGCATGTTATTCTAGGTATCTGGAATAATTCTATAATGCCTCGAAATCTAATTTTTGGGATGCCACACAATGCTCCAAACTACAAGTAGTCCTAGGCTAACCCTAGCTGCCTTTTACTAATTCTGAATCTCAAAATAGGGAAAGATAAATATATGATACTGACAAATAAGGAAAACTATCTAAAAAATCTGAGTATATCTAAAAATATTTATCACATCAATCTAATAAAATCAAATGCTGAACGATCAGAATAGGACATCTAAAATCTACGACTAAATCTAGTAGTCTGATAAGCCTCGATAACTAAATCTAGAGAGTCACTGGGACAGACCCCAGCTAACTCAGACTGTCTTAAGAGAATAATAAAAATATTTACCAGCAAGTAGAAATCTAAATAGTTAAGTCCTAGAACTAAGAGGACACTAACTGCAGGGATGTAGATGAGATGCTCAAAAATCACTTTCACTACTGAGACTGAGCACCTGAACCTGCATTATGAGACAATGTAGCACATAGACGTATATGTGGATTACTACTTTGATGATAAACTGAGTATATGGGGGTGCATGAAATAAGTAAACAATATCATCACAGTTTATCGAACACATCATGCATGCTAAATGTAAATGACTCACCTAAGGTTGAGTAATTTGAAAACTGAAAGTCAAATCATGAATAATAAAACATGTAATCTAAATCTTGTGAGTCATTACACTTAGTTCTGAAATTTGTATTTTGTTCTTATTCTCAAACCACATAGGCTAAGTGAAAAAGGGCTGACTTTTCATATCTGAGAACTAAAAGCTATAATTTTATAACTGAAGTCTTAAGTAAAGTAATATCCAAGTAAGTTTGTGAGCCTTTACACTTAGTATCTAAATCTGGAAAATACTCTATCTTAGGGATTTAAAGAAACTAGTTTATCTGAAGGGAGGTTCTCTTAATCAACATAAACCATGTGAGCTAACATAGAGTCCAACGTCTCATCCTCCTAAGGTAGAAACCTCATGTTGGGGAAAGGTGTCATACTCTTGCCAAGGAGTATAACCTGAGCTAAGTGATTAGATCTGTAACTATCATCCATACAAAAGTAGGAATAATCTGATAATTTGTACCTACGTTGGAAAAGTAGTTCTGTGGAAGTAGGATTGGATAAACCCACACTTCTCCTTCGGTGCTAAATACTACTCCCTTTTCTTTATTTGCTACACTCATTCTGTTGGAAATCCACTTTTAAAATAGTATAATGGTTTATAATGTAAACAATTGTATATCTATAAAGCTAAATCTGTAATCAAAATCTTTAAACTGGATTTCATATCTATTCTGAGACCAAAAGGTCAAATCTTTATAATAATCTAAAAAGAATCTAGTCATAAAGTGTTCATAGCACAATAAATCTTGAAATAAATAGCCCATGCATCAATCTTTGGTTAAATCATCAAAATGTTCATGTTTGATAATATGGTTATTGATAAATCAACTCAAAATATAGAAATTTCAGTAATATACATGGAAACATAAACATAATCATGTAATTCAACTTCTAAATCATGAAAAATCTCATAGTCATGCAAATAATGATAATAGGTATGAACCCTAACTTTAAATTCATGGAAAATCATATATAATTCAGAAAGTTTGTAATTAAAACAAATTTTTGGGCACAAGGATGAAATAATTATCCTTGTTCAAACCCCACATATCTTAATTGATGAACTAGTTGTTAATACTTGAATCTTGGATATCTATTGATGCTTTGGAGATGAATTCTTGGAGATCTTGACTAGGGGATTCCAAATATTGAGTTTCCTTGGAAGATTAATGGAGGAATTTGAGTTGCTTGGAGAGAGCTTGGTGAGCTAGGGTTTTGTTTGAGAGAAATTTGATGAATAGGGCACAAAGTGCTTTGATATTTGAGTAATCTTATGTTTTTGGATAGATTGGGGGCTGGGAGATTTACCAAAATACCCTTTTTAAATTCTTAAATGGAACTAGAAAATATATTTTTTTCAATCTGGGTGGCCACCGCGACGCACCACTATAGTAGTGGCTCACTAGAAATTGACAAACGGGAATTGGGCAGACTTCGTGATGCGCCATTATCGCACTAGATCTCTATAAATTGACAACAGGGAAATCAGCCCTCTCTGCGATGCACCAATATCGTAGAAGACTACTGAAAAATGACAATTGGGATTTGACACTGCTCTGCGGCACACTAAGGGTCTAAATGAGGGTGTTTTGCGATTAGAACTTCAAATAGCCATAATTTCTTACCCGATTATCAGATTTAGGAGAATCTTATATACTTGGAAAGTTAATTCAATTTCCTACATCATGGAAAGTCTAAATCTAAAGAATTCCACATGAAATAAACATTACTCAGTTTAGAAACTACTCCTTGTCATTCTCAAGATGAGTTCAAGCTAGGAAAATCTCGGGGTATTATAATATCTCCCCCTTGGGAACATACGCCCTTGAATATGGCTAGTTAATCTGAAATTTCTAAGGAATCGGAGAGAATAATATAGCATGCACAACTAAAGTAAACTAAGCAACTGAATCTAAATCATTCTAAGCTTCTGAATAATTTTGTGAATCTATAAACTTAGATGAGGACAACTATATAGCTAAATGTATGACTAGAAAGAACTAGATTAAGGAAGAGTAGTACCTTCGATTAGATTTGAGTTTACGGAGAAAAGGTGAGAATACTTGGCTCGCATATCTGCTTCTGCTTTGCAAGTGGCGCCCTCAACTGACTGATTCTGCCGAAGAACTTTGACCAAGGGAACTTATTTGTTCCTTAGTCTATGAATTTGGTAATCTAAAATCTCAACTGGAATCTCTTCGTATGAAAGGCTATTTTGAATATTTGAGCTTTTTATAGGAACTAGAACAGTAGAGTCACCTGTAACGCCCAGAAAAACGGGTCCCAGAGCGTCACACGATGCTTGAGGATACAAGTAACCCCAAGCTAACCCTTTGACTCATTTTCATTCAGTTCAACACAAATCAATGGAGTTTCCATAAATAACCCTCAAATATCAATAGAGTAATCATCATCCAAGAATAAAAGAAATTTCAGAAAGATAACAAAATACGACTTATTAGTCAACTCCCAACATCTATACTAGTCTGACAAGCCTCTAAAAAATCAATAAAACCAGTGAGCCATTGAGATATGCCCCAACTGACTCATACTCAATTATCAAATGTAAACAATTCCGTGAAACCAACATCAGACATCACGTCCTCGAAACATGAGGACTCACCACAACAGAGGATATAGAACAGCGTGCCCAAAGAATCACTGTCAAACCTGGACTGAGCACCTGAACTTACATTTCAAGAAAATGCAGCCCACATCCAAAGATGTGGGTCAGTACCATGGAAAGAAACCAAGTATATGGGGGTGTATGCAGTTTTATAAACATCATCATCATCATAAGTATTTATAAGAAATATGCAGGATGTATAAAAGACTCACAGAGCCCAAAGAAAATCATCATAATCATGAGAGGATGAAATAAATACAATAACACATGTGAGTCATCATATAATTTGTCAATCACTTTCAGTTCATCAAGAATATCAATTATCATAATGTAAATATCATTTAAATCTTTCGAAAGAATAACTTTCACAATTCCACTTTCAAATCACTTCACCATTCACCATAGACGCAAGGAAATACACACACACTGGGAGATCCTATAACCGACATAAACCATGTGAGCTACATGGATTCCAACGTACAATGAACATTGGGGAGAATCATCCAATCCTTGCCATCATAGTAGGACTATCGATATCAAATCCACACAAACTAGTGATCACTATATAAATCAGCCTCAGGCTCACTCCTATGAGGGCACGTAGTTCTAGGGAAGTAAGGTCACTTTATACCTCCCACTCTGTGCTAAAGATTTCTCCCAGACTTAGCTCAGATCATTTCAAAGACAATCTACAAAAAAACAATTTCAGTAATATATAAATATACATCAAGAGCCATCATGCTTCCCATCTATCAAAATCAACCACGTTGTGGATTTATTTCACACTCGAGTTCAAAACAACTCCATTAAGATCAAAAGGTAAAATCATTCAAAATATCTCAAATATTCAACATCAACGTGCTTGTAACACACATTTTCTCAAAAAAACACAATTTCCAATCGTGCCTTTGAATGATGGTTCTTGGAGTTCTTGAACTAGGAACTTGGAATCTTGAATAAATTTGCAGAATTAATGGTCAACTTTGGAGGTTCTTGAAGTTAGATGTAGGATCTTAGGGTTTTCTTTTTGAGGGAATTTGATGAAATATAATATATACAATTCTTTTAATAGGCTTTAATATAGGGTTTGGACAGATTTTGGGTGAGGGGGGATGACCAAAACGCCCCTAAAATCAAATAATTCTCGAA
The DNA here is from genome assembly GCA_030864225.1 of Capsicum baccatum var. pendulum. Lineage (NCBI taxonomy): Eukaryota > Viridiplantae > Streptophyta > Magnoliopsida > Solanales > Solanaceae > Capsicum > Capsicum baccatum. The sequence goes on from CM061552.1 coordinate 153,069,707, forward strand.
TCTGCCCTTTGGTGGACTATTTTAATAGTCTGAAGTAGATCAACCATAATGTTTTACTCCAATATCTAAATTGGATGAAACCAATTTCATTAGAAAGAGGACTCTCATATCTTTCTGTTGATATATAGTATCTCACCCAGATCATTATGTACGAGGAGTAATGATTGTTTGAAATTGACCCAAAAATTTACTTTTGATAGGCTGAAGTAGATCGACCATAACTTTTTGCTTCGATAGACAAATTGGATGAAACCAATTTCATTCGAAAGAGGACTCGCAGAACTTTCCGTTGATATATAGTAGATCACCCAGATCATTATGTACAAGGAGTTATGATCATTTAAAGTTAGAGAAAAAATACGTCAGGCCTCAGTACTTTTTCCTGCACGTTTTACTGTTTACTACTATTCACGGTTCAATCGGAATGTTCATAACTGGTCGCTCGGGTGTCCGTTTTGGATGATCCACATATCATTTGAAATCTTATTTGATACTCTATGCAATGGTGGGTCATAATCTAAGACATTTCTCACAGAAAATTTGTAATTCATTCTAGAAGATAGAAGCCAACACGCCTACGCACAAAATTTCAATGAAAAATTTCCCGGGGTATTACATCATACCCCCTTGGAAACATTCATCCTTGACTAACGCTAGACATGCCAAGATTAGATAGGGAATAGAGCATACAGCTGAAACCATTCGTTAGACTCATCACCACATCGTTTCTCACTCCGAATGCAACATAGAATGCATAAATTCAAGAAACTACAGCTGAACACATAATAAATGACAGCTGAACTGCTGCAACTTTTATCAAAAGTGCATGATTTAGGAAAGAACGGTACCTTCGGATTGATCGGAGTTCGTGGAAAATAGGTGTGCGTACTTGAATCACATATCTGCCTCAGCTTCCCAAGTTGCACCCTCAACAGATTGGTTTCGCCACCACACCTTGACCAAGGGAACTTCTTTGTTCCTTAGTCTTCGGACACTGAAATCAAGAATCTCAACAGGAATCTCATCAAAAGAAGGATTTTCTTGAATGTCAGCACTCACAGAGGAATCCACTACCAAAGCATCGCTACTATGCTTTCTAAGCATGGAGAAATGGAATATTGGATGAACAGAGGACAACTCGGAAGGCAACTCAACCTCATAAGCTACCTTACCAACACGGCTAAGAATTTCCAACATAATGGGGACTAAGCTTCCCCTTCTTTCCAAATCTCTTCACCCCCTTCATGGGTGAAATTTTTAGATACACTAGGTCACCAACTTCAAACTCAAGGTCTCTCCTTCTAACATCCGCATATGACTTCTGACGACTCTACGCAGTTTTCAGCCTTTCCCTACACAACTTAACTTTTTCCATAGCCTCAAATACCGAATCAGGATCACTCACAGCCGCTTCACCCGCCTCAAACCAACCTATGGGTGATCTACACTTCCTCCCATATAAGGCTTCAAACGAAGCCATGCCAATACTAGAGTGGAAACTGTTATTATAAGCAAACTCTATCAATAGTAAGTGATCATCCCAACATCCCTTAGAATCAAGTGCACAAGCTTTCAACATATCCTCTAAGGTCTGGATGGTCTGCTCAGCCTAACCATCGGTCTGCGGATGAAAAAGAGAACTCAAAAGCACTAGGGTACCAAGACCCTTCTGGAAAGCTTTCCAAAATTGCGAAGTGAACTGAGTACCCCTATCCGAAATAATAGACAAGGGAACTCCATACAGTCTGACTAGCTCTCGAATATACAATCTAGCGTAATCCTCAGCAGTATATGAAGTATGAACATGCAAGAAATGAGAAAACTTAGTCAACCTATCAACCACAACCCAAATTGAATCATGATGGCGTCGGAAAGGAGGTAAACCAATTATGAAGTCCATATTTATCTCGTCCCACATCCAGGTGGGAATACTAAACTCTTGCATCATACCACCAAGTCTCTGGTGTTCAACCTTAACCTGTTGGCATGTTGCACACTTAGCTACAAATGTTGCTATATCTTTCTTCATGCCACTCTACCAATAGATTTCCCGCAAGTCTCGGTACATCTTGGTGGCACCAGGATGAATAGAATATCGCACCACGTGCGCTTCAGCCATAATCCTTTATCTCATATCATCAATATTCGGGACACACAATCTACCATGCAATCTCAACACACTATCTCCCCCTTGGGAGAAAACCTCTACTTTTTGGTCCTTGACTGACTCCTTCAGTCTGACCAAACTAGCATCTAAGTATTGCTTTTCCTTCACTTCCGAAACAAAAGAGGATTCGAAACTACTCTGAACCCTTATACTACCTTCAGCAGAGTCAAACAACCTAACCCCCAATCTATCCAAACGATGTACATCACGAGCCAACTTTTTCTTACCTTCTACCACATGCAAAACACTACCCATGGACACTCTACTTAGGGCATCCGCCACAACATTGGCCTTGCCCGGATGGTACAACACACTCATATCATAGTCCTTTAACAATTATAACCATCATCTCTGCCTAAGATTCAATTCTCTCTTGGTAAACACATACTGCAGACTCTTATGATCAATGAAAACATCAACATGGACACCATACAAATAGTGTCCAAATTTTCAAAGCAAACACAACAGCAGCCAACTCAAGGTCATGGGTGGGGTAATTTTTCTCATGGGGTTTCAACTGTCTAGAAGCATAAGCTATAACCTTACCCTTCTGCATCAATACGCAACCCAACCCAACTCTCAAAGCATCACAGTACACCATAAAACCATCAACACCATCAAGCAAAGACAAAACAGGGGCTGAAGTGAGTCGATTCTTCAACACCTGAAAAATCTTCTCACAAGATTCGGACCACAAGAACTTTACTTTCTTTTGGGTCAACCAAGTCATAGAAGACGCTATAGAGGAGAAACCCTCAACAAAACAGCGGTAATAGCCAGCTAAACCAAAGAAACTTCAGATATCAGTCAGACAAATAGTTCTAGGCCAATTTCAAATAGCTTCGGTCTTTTGGGGATCAACTCTAATACCCTCGAAAGAAATGATATGACCCAGAACAGAAACCGACCTTAGCCAAAACTCACACTTACTGAACTTGGCAAACAACTTGTGATCTCTAAGGGTTTGCAAGATAGTTCGGAGATGATTAGAATGTTCGTCCTCACTATGGGAGTACACCAGTATATCATTGAAGAATACTATGACAAATATATCTAGATATGGTATGAACACTCGATTCATGAGGTCCATGAAAGCTGCTGGGGCATTAGTTAACCCGAAAGACATAACAAGAAACTCAAAATAGCCATAACAAGTTCGAAAAGCGGTTTTCGGGATGTCACACTCCCTAACTTTATTTTGATGATAGTCAGAACGAAGGTCTATCTTTTAGAAATTACTTGCACCTTGTAATTGGTCAAACAAATCATCTATTCTCGGAAGGGGGTACTTATTTTTTACAGTGACTTTTTTCAGTTAGCAGTAATCAATGCACATACACAAAGAGCCATCTTTCTTTACCACAAACAACACAGGAGCACCCCAAGGAGAAACATTGGGCCTTATGAAACCCTTTTCTAGTAGATCTTTGAGTTGCTCTTTCAACTCCTTAAGCTCTGCAAGGGTCATATGGTAAGAAGGAATAGAAATGGGCTGAGTATCGGGAAGAAGATCAATCCGTAACTCTATCTCTGTATCAGGAGGTATCCCTAGGAGATCATCCGGAAAGACATTAGAAAACTCATTGACGACGTTAATAGACTGGAGAGTTGGAGTCTCAGACTTAGTGTCTTTGACTCTAACCAAATGGTAAATACACCCCTTGGAAATAAGCTTTCTAGCTTTGAGGTAAGAGACAAAATGACTCTTGGGTGACACAATTCTCAGACCACTCAAACATGGATTGTAACGCCCCAAAAAATGGGTCCCAAAGCGTCACACGATGCTTGAGGCTACGAGTAGCCCCAAGCTAACCCTTTGAGCCATTTTCATTCAGTTTAACACAAATCAATGGGGTTTCCATAAATAACCCTTAAATACCAACATACTAATCATCATCCAACAATAAAAGAATTTCATAAAGATAACAAAATACGACTTATTTGTCAACTCCCAACATCTATATTAGTCTGACAAGCCTCTAAGAAAATTAATAAAACCAGCGAGCAATTGAGACATGCCCCAACTGACTCGCACTCAGTTATCAAATGTAAACAATTCCGTGAAACCAACATCAGACATCACATCCTCGGAACATGAGGACTCACTACAATAGAAAATGTATAACAGTGTGCCCGAAGAATCACTGTCGAACTTGGAACTGAGCACCTGAACCTATATTCCGAGAAAATGCAGCCCACATCCAAAGATGTGAGTCAGTACCATGGAAAGGAACCAAGTATATGGGGGTGTATGCAGTTTTATAAACATCATCATCATAAATATTTATAAGAAATATGCAGGATGTATGAAAGACTCAAATAGCCCGAAAAAAATCATCATAATCACGAGAGAATGAAATAAGTACAATAACACATGTGAGTCATCATATAATTTGTCAATCACTTTCAGTTCATCAAGAATATCAATTCTCATAATGTAAATATCATTTAAAGCTTTCGAAAAAATAACTTTCACAATTCCACTTTCAAATCACTTCACCATTCACCATAGACACAAGGAAACACACACACACTGGGAGACCCTATAACCGACATAAACCATGTGAGCTATATGGAGTTCAACGTACAACCCACGTTGGGGAGAGCCGTCCTAACCTTGCCATTGGAGTAAGACTAGCGATATCACATCCACACAAACTAGTGATCACTATATAAATCAGCCTCAGGCTCACTCCTGCGGGGGCACGTAGTTCTAGGGAAGTAAGGTCGCTTTATACATCCCACTCGATGCTAAAGATTTCTCCCGGACTTAGCTCAGATCATTTCAAAGACAATCCACAACAAAACAATTTCAGTAATATAAAAATATACATCGGGAGTCATCATGCTTTCCATCTATCAAAATTAACCACGTTGTGGATTTCTTTCACACTTGAGTTCAAAACAACTCCATTAAGATCAAAAGGTCAAATCATTCAAAATATCTCAAATATTAAACATCAACGTTCTTATAACACACACTTTCTCTAAAAAATAAAATTTCCAATGGGGATTCACGACCCAAATATCAAAAGCATGATAAATATCATTCAAGATTCATGCTTTATATCTCCACATATGTAAATTCATCTTTCAAAATAATAAACATCAAGATTTCATAATAATCATCATAAGATATGGTTTCATGCTTCAAATTCATAAAAATCAAACAAAAATCATGCCTTTGTAAAGAAAATTACTTTTGGACACAAGAACGAAAGAGAGTTCTTGTTGAAAAACCCCACATACCTTGAATGATGAACTTTAGATCGATACTCATTTTTAAGATGTTAATCGTGCCTTTGAATGATGGTTCTTGGAGGTTTTGAACTAGGAACTTGGAATCTTGAATAAATTTGCAGAAATAATGGTGAACTTTGGAGGTTCTTGAAGTTCTTGAATTAGGAACTGGGAATCTTGAATAAATTCGCAGAATTAATGGTGAACTTTGGAGGTTCTTGAAGTTGGATGTAGAAGCTTAGGGTTTTCTTTTTGAGGAAATTTGATGAAATATAACATATAATGCTTCTAATAGGCTTTAATATAAGGTTTGGACAGATTTTGGGTGAGGGGAAATGACCAAAACGCCCCTAAAAATCAAATAATTCTCGAATCTGTCCTTTGGTGGACTGTTTTGATAGTCTGAAGTAGATCAACCATAACGTTTTACTTCGACATCCAAATTGAATGAAACTAATTTCATTATAAAGAGGACTCTCATATCTTTCCGTTGATATATAGTATCTCACCCATATCATTGTGTACGAGGAGTTATGATCATTTAAATTTGACCCAAAAATTCACTTTTGATAGGCTGAAGTAGATCGACCATAACTTTTTGCACCAATAGACAAATTGGATGAAACCAATTTCATTGGAAAGAGAACTCATAGAGCTTTCCATTGATATATAGTAGATCACCCAGATCATTATGTACAAGGATTTATGGTCATTTAAAGTTGGAGCTAAAATACGCCAGGCCTCAGTACTCTTTCCTGCACGTTTTACTGTTCACTACTATTCATGGTTCGATCGAAATATTCAAAACCCGTCTCTTGGGTGTCCATTTTGGATGATCCACATATCGTTGGAAAGTTTATTCAATACTCTACGCAATTGTGGGTCATAATCTAAGACATTTCTCACAAAAAATTTATAATTTATTCTAGAAGATAGAAGCTAACACGTTTACACATAAAATTTCAACGAAAAATTTCCCGGGGTATTACATTATCCCCCCTTGGAAACATTCATCCTCGAATGACGCTAGACATGCCAAGATTAGATAGTGAATAGAGCATACAACTGAAACCATTCGTTATAATCATCACTACATCGTTTCTCACTCTGAATGCAACATAGAATGCATAAATTCAAGAAACTACAGCTGAACACATAATAAATGACAGCTGAACTGCTGCAACTTTTACCAAAAGTGCATGATTTAAGAAAGAACGGTACCTTTGGCTTGATCGGAGTTTGCGGAAAATAGGTGCGGGTACTTGGATCCCATATCCGCCTCAGCTTCCCAAGTTACACCCTCAATAAATTGGTTTCGTCACAACACCTTGACCAAGGGAACATCTTTGTTCCTTACTCTTCGGACACTGAAATCAAGAATCTCAATAGGAATCTCATCAAAAGAAAGATTTTCTTGAATGTCAGCACTCACAGAGGAATCCACTACCACAGAATCGCTAATATGCTTTCTAAGCATGTAGACATGGAATATTGGATGAATAGAGGACAACTCAGAATGCAACTCGACCTCATAAGCTACCTTACCAACATGGCTAAGAATTTTGTAAGGACCAACATAACGGGTACTAAGCTTTTCCATTCTTTTTGAATCTCTTCACCCCCCTCATGGATGAAATTTTTAGATACACTAGGTCACCAACTTCAAACTCAAGGTCTTTCCTTCTAACATCTGCATATGACTTCTGAGGACTCTACGCAGTTTTCAACCTTTCACTAATCAACTTATCTTTTTCCATAGCATCAAATACCGAATCAGGATCACTCAAAGCTATTACCCACCTTGAACCAACCTATGGGTGATCTACTCTTCCTCCTATATAAGGCTTCAAACGGAGCCATGCCAATACTAGAGTGGAAACTTTTATTGTAAGCAAACTCTATCAATGGTAAGTGATCATCCCATCTTCCCTTAAAGTCAAGTGCACAAGCTCTCAACATATCCTCTAAGGTCTGGATGGTCCGCTCAGCCTGACCATCGGTCTGCGGATGAAAAGGAGAACTCAAAAGCACTTGGGTACCAAGACCCTTTTGAAAAGCTCTCCAAAATTGCGAAGTGAACAGAGTACCCCTATCTAAAATGATAGACAAGGGAACTCCTTGTAGTCTGTCTAGATCTTGGATATACAATTAGCGTAATCCTCAGCAGTATATGAAGTATGAACAGGCAAGAAATGAGTAGACTTAGTCAACCTATCAATCACAACCCAAATGGAATCATGATGACGTCGGGAAAGAGGTAACCAATTACAAAGTCCATATTTATCTTATCCCACTTCCAGGTGGGAATACTAAACTCTTGCATCATACCACCAGGTCTTTGGTGTTCAAACTTAACCTGTTGGCATGTTGCACACTTATCTACAAAAGTTGGTATATCTTTCTTCATGCCACTCCACTAATAGATTTCTCGCAAGTCTCGGTACATCTTGGTGGCACCAGGATGAATAGAATATCGCGCCCCGTGCACTTTAGCCATAATTCTCTGTCTCAGATCATCAACATTTAGGACACACAATCTACCCTGCAATCTCAATGCACCATCTCCCCTTGGGAGAAAACCTCTACTTTTTGGTCCTTGACTGACTCCTTCAGTCAGACCAAACTAGCATCTAGGTATTGTTTTTCCTTCACTTCTGAAACCAAGGAGGATTCGAAACTACTCTGAACCCTTATACTACCTTCAGCAGAGTCAAACAACCTAACCCCCAATGTATCCAAATGATGTACATCACGAGCCAACTCTTTCTTACCTTCTACCACATGCAAAACACTCCCATGGACACTCTACTTCAGGCATCCACCACAACATTGGCCTTGCCCAGATGGTACAACACACTCATATCATAGTCCTTTAATAATTCTAACCATCATCTCTGCCAAAGATTCAATTCTCTCTGGGTAAACACATACTACAGACTCTTATGATCAATGAAAACATCAACATGGACACCATACAAATAGTGTGTCCAGATTTTCAAAGCAAACACAGCAGCAGCCAACTCAAGGTCGTGGGTGGGGTAATTTTTCTCATGGGGTTTCAACTGTCTAGAAGCATAATCTATCACCTTACCCTTCTGCATCAATACGCAACCCAACCCAACTCTCAAAGCATCACAGTACACCACAAAACCATCAACACCATCAGGCAAAGACAAAATAGGGGCTGAAGTGAGTCGATTTTTCAACTCCTGAAAACTCTTCTCACAAGATTCGGACCACAATAACTTTACTTTCTTTTGGGTCAACCGATTTATAGAAGACGCTATAGAGGAGAAACCCTCAACAAAACAGCGGTAATAGCCAGCTAAACCAAAGAAACTTCAGATATCAATCAGAGAAATAGGTCTAGGCCAATTTTAAACAGCTTCAGTCTTTTGGGGATCAACTCTAATACCCTTGGAAGAAATGATATGACCCAGAAAAGAAACTGACCTTAGCCAAAACTCACACTTACTGAACTTGGCAAACAACTTGTGATCTTTAAGGGTTTGCAAGACAGTTCGGAGATGATCAGAATGTTCATCCTCACTATGGGAGTACACCAGTATATCATTGATGAACACTATGACAAATATATCTAGATATGGTATGAACACTCAATTCATGAGGTCCATGAAAGCTGCTGGGGCATTAGTTAACCCGAAAGACATTACAAGAAACTCAAAATGGCCATACCATGTTCGGAAAGCAGTTTTTGAGATGTCACACTCCCTAACTTTGAGTTGATGATAGTCGAAAGGAAGGTCTATCTTTGAGAAATAACTTGCACCTTGTAATTGGTCAAACAAATCATCTATTCTCGGAAGGGGGTACTTATTTTTTACAGTGACTTTTTTCAGTTAGCAGTAATCAATGCACATACATAAAGAGCCATCTTTCTTTCCCACAAACAACACAGGAGCACCCCTAGGAGAAATACTGGGCCTTACGAAACCCTTATCTTATAGATCTTTGAGTTGCGCTTTCAACTCCTTAAGCTCTGCACGGGCCATACGGTAAGGAGAAATAGAAATGGGCTAAGTATTGGGAAGAAGATCAATCCTAATCTCTATCTCTCTATCAGGAGGTATCCCTGGGATATCATCCGAAAAGACATCAGAAAACTCATTGACGACGTTAATAGACTGGGATTTGGAGTCTCAGACTTAGTGTCTTTGACTCTAACCAAATGGTAAATACACCCCTTGGAAATAAGCTTTCTAGCTTTGAGGTAAGAGACAAAATGACTCTTGGGTGACACAAAATTCCCAAACCACTCAAACACGGATTGTAATGCCCCGAAAAATGGGTCCCGGAACATCACACGATGCTTGAGGCTACGAGTAGCCCTAAGCTAACCCTTTGAGCCATTTTCATTCAGTTCAACACAAATCAACGGGGTTTCCATTAATAACCCTCAAATACCAACATACATTACATCATCCAACAATTAAAGAATTTCAGAAAGATAACAAAATACGACTTATTAGTCAACTCCCACCATCTATACTAGTCTGACAAGCCTCTAAGAAAATTAATAAAACCAGCGAGCAATTGAGACATACCCCAACTGACTCATACTCAGTTATCAAATATAAACAATTCCGTGAAACCAATATCAGACATCACATCCTCGGAGCATGAGGACTCACCACAATAGAGAATGTATAAGAGTGTGCCCGAAGAATCACTGTCGAACTTAGAACTGAGCACCTGAACCTACATTCTGAGAAAATACAGCCCACATTCAAAGATGTGAGTCAGTACCATGGAAAGGAACCAAGTATATGAAGGTGTATGCAGTTTTATAAACATCATCATCATAAATATTTATAAGAAATATGCAGGATGTATGAAAGACTCACATAGCCCGAAGAAAATCATCATAATCATGAGAGAATGAAATAAGTACAATAACACATGTGAGTCATCATATAATTTATCAATCACTTTTATTTCATCACGAATATCAATTCTCATATTGTAAATATCATTTAAAGCTTTCGAAAAAATAACTTTCACAATTCCACTTTCAAATCACTTCACCATTCACCATAGACACAAGGAAACACACACACACTGGGAGATCCTATAACTGACAAAAATCATGTGAGCTACATGGAGTTCACCGTACAACCCACGTTGGGGAGAGCTGTCCTATCCTTGACATCGGAGTAGGACTATCGATATCAAATCCACACAAACTAGTGATCACTATATAAAACAGCCTTAGGCTCACTCCTACGAGGGCACGTAGTTCTAGGGAAGTAAGGTTGCTTTATACATCCCACTCGGTGCTAAAGATTTCTCCCGAACATATCTTAGATCATTTCAAAGACAATCCACAACAAAATAATTTCAGTAATATATAAATATACATCGGGAGCCATCATGCTTTCTATCTATCAAAATTAACCACATTGTGGATTTCTTTCACACTCGAGTTCAAAATAACTCCATTAAGACCAAAAGGTCAAATCATTCAAAATATCTCAAATATTCAACATCAACGTTCTTATAACACACACTTTCTCAAAAAAATACAATTTCTAATGGGGATTCACGACCCAAATATCAAAATCTTGATAAATATCATTCAAGATTCATGCTTTATATCTCCACATATATAAATTCATCTTTCAAAATAATAAACATCAAGATTTCATAATAATCATCATAAGATATGATTTCATACTTGAAATTCGTAAAAATCAAATAAAAATCATGCCTTTGTAAAGAAAATTACTTTTGGACACAAGAACAAAAGAGAGTTCTTGTGGAAAAACCCCACATACCTTGAATGATGAACTTTAGATCGATACTCATTTTTGAGATGTTAATCGTGCCTTTGAATGATGGTTCTTGGAGTTCTTGAACCAGGAACTTGGAATCTTGAATAAATTTGCAGAATTAATGGTGAGCTTTAGAGGTTCTTGAAGTTCTTGAACTAGGAACTGGGAATCTTGAATAAATTCGCAGAATTAATGGTGAACTTTGGAGGTTCTTGAAGTTAGATGTAGAAGCTTAGGGTTTTCTTTTTGAGGAAATTTGATGAAATATAACATATAATACTTCTAACAGACTTTAATGGTACAACACACTCATATCATAGTCCTTTAACAATTCTAACCATCATCTCTGCCTAAGATTTAATTCTCTCTGGGTAAACACATACTGCAAACTCTTATGATCAATGAAAACATCAACATGGTCACCATACAAATAGTTTCTCCAGATTTTCAAAGCAAACACAATAGCAGCCAACTCAAGGTGATGAGTGGGGTAATTTTTCTCATGGGGTTTCAACTGTCTAGAAGTATAAGCTATCACCTTACCCTTCTGCATCAATACACAACCCAACCCAACTCTCAAAGCATCACAGTACACCACAAAACTCTCAACACCATCAGGCAAAGTCAAAATAGGGGCTAAAGTGAGTCGAGTCTTCAACTCCTGAAAACTCTTCTCACAAGATTCGGACCATAAGAACTTCACTTTCTTTTGGGTCAACTGAGTCATAGGAGATGCTATAGAGGAGAAATCCTCAAAAAAACAGCGGTAATAGCCAGCTAAACCCAAGAAACTTCCGATATCACTCAGATAAATAGGTCTAGGCCAATTTCTAACAGCTTCAGTCTTTTAGGGATCAACTCTAATACCCTCGGAAGAAATAATATGACCCAGAAAAGCAACTGACCCTAGCCAAAACTCACACTTGCTAAACTTGGCAAACAACTTGTGATCTCTAAGGGTTTGCAAGATAGTTCGGAGATGATCAGAATGTTCATCCTCTCTACGGGAATACACCCGTATATCATCGATGAACACTATGACAAACATATCCAGATATGGTCTGAACACTCAATTCATGAGGTCTATGAAAGCTGCTGGGGCATTAGTTAACCTGAAAGACAGGAGAGCATGAATCAATAGCAGAGAGAGACATTTTAAGCATAATAGACTTCTGAAAGAAAGACTCACACTTTTTTCCTAAAATGTCTTGTAGCCTCTTGCTCATAGATGTGGCGCGCTACACATCGATGATCAAGACTCTACTTAACGTGGCTTGTCAGACTCCCTAGGACACCTTAAAACCTTAGGCTCTGATACCAAGTTTGTAATGCCCTGAAAAACGGGTCCCAGAATGTCACACGGTGCTTGAGGCTACGAGTAGCCCCAAGCTAACCCTTTGAGCCATTTTCATTCAGTTCAACACAAATCAATAGGGTTTCCATATATAACCCTCAAATATCAACAGAGTAATCATCATCCAAGAATAAAATAATTTCAGAAAGATAACAAAATATGACTTATTAGTCAACTCCAACATCTATACTAGTCTCACAAGACTCTAAGAAAATCAATAAAACCAACGAGCCATTGAGACATGCACTAACTGACACATACTCAGTTATCAAATGTAAACAATTCCATGAAACCAACATCAGACATCACGTCCTCAGAACATGAAGACTTACCACAATAGAGGATGCAGAACAGCGTACCCGAACAATCACTGTCGAACCTAGAACTAAGCACCTGAACCTACATTCTAAGAAAATGCAGCCCACATCCAAAGATGTGGGTCAGTACCATGGAAAGGGATCGAGTATATGGAGGTGTATGCAGTTTTATATACATTATCTTCATAAATATTTATAAGAAATATGCAGGATGTATGAAAGACTCACATAGCCCAAAGAAAATCATCATCATCATGAAAGGATGAAACAAGTACAATGACACATGTGAGTCAACATATAATTTGTCAATCTCTTTCAGTTCATCAAGAATATCAATTCTCATAATATAAATATCATTTAAATCTTTCGAAAGAATAACTTTCACAATTCCACTTTCAAATCACTTCACCATTCACCATAGACACAAGGAATCACACACACACTGGGAGATCCTATAACCGACATAAACCATGTGAGCTACATGGAGTCCAACGTATAACCCGGGTTGGGGAGAGCCATCCTATCCTTGTCATCAGAGTAGGACTATCAACATCAAATCCACACAAACTAGTAATCACTATATAAATCAGCCTCAGGCTAACTCCTATGGGGGCACATATTTCAAGGGAAGTAAGGTCGTTTTATACCTCCCACTCGGTGCTAAAGATTTCTCCCAGACTTAGCACAGATCATTTCAAAGACAATCCACAACAAAACAATTTCAGTAATATATAAATATACATCGGGAGCCATCATGCTTCCCATCTATCAAAATCAACCACGTTGTGGAGTTCTTTCACACTCGAGTTCAAAACAACTCCATTGAGACCAAAAGGTCAAATTATTCAAAATATCTCAAATATTCAACATTAACGTGCTTATAACACACACTTTCTTAAAAAACACAATTTCTAATGGGGATTCACGACCCAATATTGAAATCATGATAAATATTGTTCAAGATTCATGCTTTATATCTCCACATATATAAATTCATATTTCAAAATCATAAACATCAAGATTTCATAATAATCATCATAAAATATGGTTTCATGCTTCAAATTTATAAAATTCGAATAAAAATCATGCCTTTGTAAAGAAAATTACTTTTGGGTACAAGAATAAAAGAGAGTTCTTGTTGAAAAACCTCACATACCTTGAATGATGAACTTTAGGTCGATACTTATTTTTGAGATGTTAATCGTGCCTTTGAATGATGGTTTTTGGAGTTCTTGAACTAGGAACTTGGAATCTTGAATAAATTTCTTGAATTAATGGTGAACTTTGGAGGTTCTTGAAGTTCTTGAACTAGGAACTTGGAATCTTGAATAAATTCGCAAAATTAATGGTGAACTTTGGAGGTTCTTGAAGTTGGATGTACGAACTTAGGGTTTTCTTTTTGAGAGAATTTGATGAAATATAACATATAATGCTTCTAATAGGCTTTAATATAGGGTTTGGATGGATTTTGGGTGAGAGGGAACGACCAAAACGCCCCTAAAAATCAAATAATTCTCGAATCTATCCTTTGGTGGACTGTTTTGACAGTCTGAAGTAGATCAACCATAATGTTTTACTTCGATATCCAAATTGGATGAAACTAATTTGATTAGAAATAGGACTCTCATATCTTTCCATTGATGTATAGTATCTCACCCAGATCAGTGTGTATGAGGAGTTATGATCATTTGAATTTGATCAAAAAATTCGCTTTTGATAGGCTGAAGTAGATCGACCATAACTTTTTGCTCCGATAGACAAATTGGATGAAACCAATTTCATTGGAAAGAGGACTCGCAGAGATTTCCGTTTATATATAGTAGATCATCCAGATTATTATATACAAGGAGTTATGATCATTTAAAGTTGGAGTTAAAATACGCCAAGCCTCAGGACTTTTTCCTGCACGTTTTACTGTTCACTACTATTCATGGTTCGATCGGAATGTTCATAACTCATTACTCGGGTGTCCGTTTTGGATGATCAACATATCATTGGAAATCTTATTCGATACTCTAGGCAATGGTGGGTCATAATCTAAGATATTTTGCATGAATAATTTATAATTCATTTTAGAAGATAAAACCCAACATGTTTATGCACAAAATTTCAATGATAAATTTCCCAGGATATTACACGGATGCACCCGAAAACTGAAACTTGACCACTCGGGTCCAATAATAAATAGAGGCATAAGAAGAATACAGTCAGTCCATACCCAGAATCACATCAAAATCTACCATGTCTAACTCAATCAGATCAGTCAACAAGACTATGAAGAACGGTAACAGGACACTTTTTATACACTTTCTGGGCAACAATCGAATCACCCACTAGGGTAGAAACTAGGATAGGCTCAGGAATAATCTCAGGACTCATTTCAAAATTCACAGCAATCAAAGGTGTAACATATGAGAAACTGGATCTAGGATCCAACAAAGCATACACATCAAACTGAAATATACGAAGCATACCAGTAACAACATCGGGAGAGTCCTCCTATTTCTGGCGGGATGGTAAAGCATAGAATCTATTCTGGCATTGCCCGCCAACATTGCTAGAAGAGGCGCCCTGAGCTGGGGCTGGTCGAGTCACTAGAACTAGAGCACTAACAGTATGAGTCTGGGTCTGAGGGCGATAGTCACGATGCCCTTGTCCATCCTGTGGACAATCTCTAACTTGTGACCCATGTCACCACACTAGAAACAACTCCTCTTCTCACGCTAACACTCACCCAAATGAGTCCTACCACACTTAGGACACAGAAGATGATTTGGCTTACTGCCAGCATTGTACTGGGACCTGAATGCATATGACCTGCTATCTTTCTCCTTCCTACCTCTAGGTATGGGAGCACTAGCAGATGATGGTGCTGGCATACAAAAACAATCCTGATACTGAGGGCGACTCCCTCCCTGCAATTTAGTTTGACCATGTCCGTGCTGCTCGGACCTAGCTCTCTTATTCCCTCTTATTCTATCTCTCTCCTTAATTTTGTCTGCCTCAATCTATTGGGCATGAGTCATCAGCCTAGAAAAATTAATCTCACTATTCAGCAAAGAAGACCTACACTTTTTAACCACATAACTAGACACTCCAGTCACAAACTTACTCATACTATCTTGATTATCAGCCACTAAGTCAGGAGCATACTTGGCCAACTGATTGAACTTTAGACAATACTCCCTAACAGACATAGATCCCGATCGCAGGTGCATAAACTCCTCCACCTTCGTCTCCCTCATCTCCAAAGGGAAAAACTTACCCAGGAATGCATCCTGGAACTCTTGCCAAGCTGTAAGGACAGCTCCCTCACCTCTACCTTTCCTCCAAGCAACAACCCAGTCATAAGCAAGGTCTTTCAACCTATAGGCAGCAACCTCCACACTATGTTCCTCGGAAACATGCATCACCTGAATAATCTTCAGCACCTCCACTAAAAAAAACCGTGGATCCTCATCAGACTTGAACATAGAATTCCGACGGATTCATCCGCATAAAGTCACGGATCCTAGCGACAGCTGAATCACCTCCCTACTGCTGTGGAGCAGGGGCTAGGTTGGCCTGAATATTTGTAGAAACAGCTTGGGCCAGCGCCTGAAAGGCTACCCAAAATTCAGGTTGAGACACATTTTCATTCAATGGGTCAGTGGGTTGAGGTTATCGACCAACATTATTTCTTCTCGCTAGACATGGAAGCATATTTCTGAAAGAAGAGGGCACGAATCAATAGCAGAGATAGACACTTTGAGCACGATAGACTTCTGAAAGAAAGAATCACACTTTTTCCTAAAACGTCTTGTAGGCTCTTGCTCATAGATGTGGCACGCTACACACCGATGATCAAGACTCTACTTAAAGCGGTTTGTCAGACTCCCTAGGACACCTTAAAACCTTAGGCTCTGATACCAAGTTTGTAATGCCCCAAAAAATGGGTCCTGGATTGTCACATGGTGCTTAAGGCTACGAGTATCCCCAAGCTAACCCTTTGAGCCATTTTCATTCAGTTCAACACAAATCAATGGGGTTTCGAAAAATAACCCTCAAATATCAACAAAGTAATCATCATCCAAGAATAAAAGCATTTCAGAAAGATAACAAACTACGACTTATTAGTCAACTCCTAACATCTATACTAGTCTGACAAGCCTCTAAGAACTGAGCGAGTCATTGAGACATGCACCAACTAACTCATACTCAGTTATCAAATTTAAACAACTCTGTGAGACCAACATCAGACATCACGTCCTCGAAACATAAGGACTCACCACAACAGAGGATATAGAACAGTGTACCCAAAGAATCACTATTGAACCTAGAACTGAGCATCTGAACCTATATTCCAAGAAAATACAGCTCACATCCGAAGATGTGGGTCAGTACTATGGAAAGGAACCGAGTATATGGGGTATATGCAGTTGTATAAACAACATCATCATAAATATTTATAAGAAATATGCTTGATGTATGAAAGACTCACATAGCCCGAAGAAAATCATCATAATCATGAGAGGATGAAATAAATACAATAACACATGTGAGTCATCATATAATTTGTCAATCACTTTCAGTTCATCAAGAATATCAATTATCATAATGTAAATATCATTTAAATCTTTCGAAAGAATAACTTTCACAATTCCACTTTCAAATCACTTCATCATTCACCATAGACGCAAGGAAATACACACACACTAGGAGATCCTATAACCGACATAAACCATGTGAGCTACATGGATTCCAACGTACAATGAACATTGGGGAGAATCATCCAATCCTTGCCATCATAGTAGGACTATCGATATCAAATCCACACAAACTAGTGATCACTATATAAATCAGCCTCAGGCTCACTCCTATGGGGGCACGTAGTTCTAGGGAAGTAAGGTCGCTTTATACCTCCCACTCTGTGCTAAAGATTTCTCCCAGACTTAGCTCAGATCATTTCAAAGACAATCTACAAAAAAACAATTTCTGTAATATATAAATATACATCAAGAGCCATCATGCTTCCCATCTATCAAAATCAACCACGTTGTGGATTTCTTTCACACTCGAGTTCAAAACAACTCCATTAAGATCAAAAGGTAAAATCATTCAAAATATCTCAAATATTCAACATCAACGTGCTTATAACATACACTTTCTCAAAAAGAAAACACAATTTCCAATGGGGATTCACGACCCAAATATCAAAATCATGATAAATATCATTCAAGATTCATGCTTTATATCTCCACACATGTAAATTCGTCTTTTAAAATCATAAACGTCAAGATTTTATAATAATCATCATAAGATATGGGTTCATGCTTCAAATTCGTAAAAATCAAATAAAAATCATGCCTTTGTAAAGAAAATTACTTTTGGACACAAGGACGAAAGAGAGTTCTTGTTGAAAAACCCCACATACCTTGAATGATGAACTTTAGATCGATACTCTTTTTTGAGATGTTAATCGTGCCTTTGAATGATGGTTCTTGGAGTTCTTGAACTTGGAACTTGGAATCTTGAATAAATTTGCAAAATTAATGCTGAACTTTGGAGGTTCTTGAAGTTGGATGTAGGAGCTTAGGGTTTTCTTTTTGAGGGAATTTGATGAAATATAATATATAATGCTTCTAATAGGATTTAATATAGGGTTTGGATGGATTTTGGGTGAGAGGGAATGACCAAAACGCCCCTAAAAATTAAATAATTCTCGAATCTATCCTTTGGTGAACTATTTTGATAGTCTGAAGTAGATCAACCATAACATTTTACTTCGACATCCAAATTGGATGAAACTAATTTCATTAGAAAGAGGACTCTCATATATTTTCATTGATATATAGTATCTCACCCAGATCATTGAGTATAAGGAGTTATGATCATTTGAAGTTGAATCAAAAATTAGCTTTTGGTAAGCTAAAGTAGATCGACTATAACGTTTTGCTCTGATAGACAAATTGGATGAAACTAATTTCATTGGATAAAGGACTCGTAGAGCTTTCCGTTGATATATAGTAGATCAACCAGATCATTATATACAATAAGTTATGATCATTTAAATTTAGAGGAAAAATACGCCAGGCCTCAGTACTTTTTCCTGCACATTTTACTGTTCACTACTATTCATGGTTCGATCGGAATGTTCAAAACTCGTCGCTCGGGTGTCTGTTTTGGATGATCCATAATCGTTGAGAAGATTATTTAATACTCTACGCAATGGTGGGTTATAATCTTAGACATTCCGCATGGAAAATTTATATATCATTCTAGAAGATAGAACCCAATACGTATACGAATAAAATTTCAACGAAAAATTTCCTAGGGTATTACATCAACGATACTCTTCTTAAGTATAAAGACGTGGAATACGGGATGACCAGCTAACAAGTCTGTACCAAACTCAAGATCATAAGCTACCTTTCTAACATGACTTAAAATTTAATAAGGGCCAACATACCAGGGACTAAGCTTTCCTTTCTTACCAAATCTCTTCACCCCTTTCATGGGTGAGATCTTCAAATACATAAAATCACAAACCTCAAACTCGAGGTCCCTTCTTCTGACATTTGCATATGATTTTTGGTGACTCTAAGCTATTTTTAATCTTTCTCCAATAAACTTAAGTTTCTCCATGGCCTTAAACACTGAATCAGGCCAAAGCAAAGTGGCCTTACCCACTTCAAACCAACCTATGGGTGACCTACATCTCCTTCTCTAAAGAACCTCAAACGAAGCCATTTGAAAGCTAGCATGATAACTATTATTATAAGCAAACTCAATCAATGGCAAATGCTCATCCCAACTACCCTTGAAATCAAGAGCATATGCCTTCAACATATCTTCTAGAGTTTAGATGGTCCTCTCTGCCTGATGATGTTTCATCTTTTGACAGAATATTTTAGGCCTTTTTCTTAGGATAATTGTGTGTTTTCAAGCAACCATGGTTGTATTTAACATGGTATTTTAGTATTTTTGGGGTAAGGACTGAGTGTGAAGGATAACTTAGACAATCTGAGTAAAAAAGGAAAATTGAATAGCGATGGTTCAGGCGATGGACCGTCGACCTTGTGATGATCCATCGATCTAAACCATTGACAAAAAGAAGAAGGCATAGACTCTAGAAGTCCTGCGACAGTCCAGACAACGTACCATCAGCCCTGTGATAAACTGTCGGTGTGAACCATCACCATAATATAGAAGGCATCATCATTAGAAGTACTGCCATAATGCAAGCGATGAACCGTCGACCTTGCATAGGGTGTCGCACTACCCGTCATCCGAAAGTAGAACATGGAGTCACTGGACACCCTACGATGATACCGGCAACTAAACATCGGACCTACGATAGACCGTCGCTTAACCCGTCATCCAGAAACCAAACATAGAGTCACTGGACACCCTGCAACACTGCAGGCGATGAACCATCAGACCTGCGATGGACTGTCGCTTGACCCATTGACCAAAACGCAAAGAATCTGAGTTTAAATTTAAAACCCTAATTTTGGAATCAATTAAATACCAAGAAGTGATTCGTATGAGCTTCATAGGTTTACGCTTTGGGTTAACGGGTTGATGCCTTAGCAGGATCAACCCTCGTGAGAGTATTATTGAATAATGCATGAATCCTTTAAGTTCGAGAGAAATAAAGGGTGAAATACTCATTAGGTTGAGAAACACATGGGTAATCTTTAGAATTCAATAATTCTTCCAATTGGATACATAAGTTAAAATTTGAACACAAACTCACAACCCTGATTGTTAGAAAATCATGGTGAGCATAACTCTAGTTAATTTCTTCTCATTGGAATTACATCTAAATTTACACACAATAGCTGGGCTTTTATGTAATATCAATACAAAAGAATACCAGTAACATTTTCAAACCCCCTCTATTTTGGAGCCTTAGATCAACAGTCTAATAACAGTCACAATACTTAGTGAACATGGTATTCCCTATGGGATTTAATATCTAACCCAGTTGGGTTCTATATTTGACAGTGACCGTTTACTCTCTCGTAAGAGAGTTGTAATTTAGGTGTATCAAATTTTGGCGCCGCTGTCGGGGAATACGGTTATCAATTAAGTTTGTGTTTGTTAATTGAACTTTGGTCAAGCTTCCTAAATTTTATTTTTGTTAGTTGTTTTTATTTGTGCAGGGGAATTGTTGTGTATGCCAAGTGCACAGAGATCAGGTACACTATTATTACCAATACATCCAGAACAACAACTTATTAGCAGAATGATAGAACCCCAAGATGTTGAGAGACTAGACGTATTGGCTAGAGCTCAACTAAATCAGCAGAATAATGGTCGTTAGATGCGCCATCCTAACCTTGACAATTATGATTTAGGGGATGATGACTTATTAGATCTTGATAATCGAAGGTGTGCAGAGAATGTAGCTGCACCAGCGAACAAAAATATGAACAGAAACCATCCCATCAGGGCGAGACCTGATCGTTAAGCTGTTCAATTTGATCGTAATGATGATGAAGATGGAATGGATGGAGCTGGTGCCACTGGATCCATTATTTCTCCACCTCTAGCACCAAGGGCAAAGTTCAATATTACTAGTACAATGATTCAGCTCCTTCATCTGAAGGGGTTGTTTGGTGGACTCCCGGGAGATGATCTCAATATGCATTTAGTGAATTTTGTCACTATTTGCAAGTCCTTTGTTAACCCGAGAATGAGACAGAATGCCATCCAACTACATTTGTTTCTGTTGTCTATATCTGGGGAGGTAACATTATGGATTAATGAGCTGACGCCTAATTCAATAACCAATTGGAAGCAATTGAAAGAGGCTTTTCTAGAAAGGTTCTTTCTGCCTTCCAGAAGGGTACAGTTGA
The DNA here is from genome assembly GCA_030864225.1 of Capsicum baccatum var. pendulum. Lineage (NCBI taxonomy): Eukaryota > Viridiplantae > Streptophyta > Magnoliopsida > Solanales > Solanaceae > Capsicum > Capsicum baccatum. The sequence continues at coordinate 153,091,420 of CM061552.1, forward strand.
GGGACGAGATTGGCAACTTTAGGCAGCTCCCAATTGAATCCCTTCATGAGATATGGGAGAGGTTCAAAAAGAAGCTGACGTAGTGTCCGAACCATAATATGACAGATATTCATCTAATGGAGACTCTTTATCAGGCTTTGAATTCTATTACAAAGCTAGTTGTTGATAATGCTATAGGGGCTTATTTGTGGATCTCATATTTCAGGAGGCCTAGGAGATGCTTGACTAGATGACCAAACAACGCAGAGCTTGGCATACTAGGGATTCTATAGTAGCAAGTCATGTTGCATCTGTCGGCAAAACTATAGAGCAACGTAAGAAAGAGGAAGAACGTGATCAAGACATGGCACACTTAAAGATGCAGATGGATCTGTTAACCAAGCATCTATTATCTGTAATGACTGAAAAGTAAAGGCTATTGTTGCTAAAGGTAGAGATAATTCTAATTTGGAAGAAGAGGCTAACTATTTGAATAATCAGGGGGGTTTTGAGTAAATAGCCAAGGAAATCAAGGTCGGAACTACTATAATAAGGTTGGTTATAAGGATAGGGAGCAAGGAAATTGGAAAGGTAAGAATGATAGAAGTGGACTATATGTACCTCCCGGAAGTAGAGATAGTGTTGCAACTAGCTCTAGCAAGATGTCCATAGAAGACATAATGGAGAAATTATTAAAGGTAGTTAAAGCTACCAACTCTTGAATGACTACCATGAAGAGTGATTTATCTTCTATGAGTCAGTTGGTGAACTCACACTCTACCTCTATCAAGTAGTTAGAGTAATAAATGAGCCAGCTCTCAGTATCTTTGAATCAAAGGAAGACTAGAACATTGCTAAGTGACACCATTCAGAACCCGCGAAATGATGGCTCTTGCATGGCTTTTACTACTAGAAGTGGTAAGGTATTGGCAGGCCCTCCTGTGGGTAAGCCTACGGTTGATATTATAGCCGATGATGTTGAAGAAGCAAAGATTTATCATTCGGTAAAGTCTGGGAAATAGGATAAGGTTATTGATGACACACCATCCAACAGTCAGCAGGTTGATGAGTTAAAGAAGAATAAGGGAAAGGCGGCTGAAGTGGTGGTTACCACTCTTCCAAAGCCACCTCTTCCATTCCCTCATCGGTTGAAAAAGAAAGCTGATGACACCAAGTTTAGCAAATTCATGGCTATTTTGAAGCAGTTGATAATTAATATACCACTAGAAGAGGCATTAGAGAAAATGCCCAGGTACATAAAGTTCATGAAATACCTCATCACAAAGAAGCGGTCGATTAGTTTTGAGCCGATGGACAATTTATATCATTGTGGTGTTATTTCCACAAGTTCTCTGGTGCAGAAAAAGATAGATCCAGGAGCATTTACTATCCCATGCACTATTGGACCTATTGACTTTACAAAATCTCTATGCAACCTAGGAGCTAGCATCAATCTAATGCCACTAGCTATTTATAAAAAGTTAGGTTTTAGAGATCCCACACCCACTAACATGTGACTTGTGATGGTGGATAGGTCAGTCAAACGACCTGTTGGTGTTTTGTATGATGTGTTGGTGAAGGTTTCTTGTTTCAGATTTCCTATGGAATTTGTTATTCTGGACTGCGAGGTGCCCATAATCTTGGTTCGACCTTTCCTCACAACCGAAAGTGTGCTGATTGATTTGTGAGCTAATGAGCTCTTATTTAGGCTGGATGATGAAGTGGTTTGATTTGATGTGTGCAAATCAATGAAGCAGCAGAAAGAAATGAGTGTGTTTTCCATTGTAGATGTCTATTATGAGGAAGAGCAGGAAGTGCCAATAGAAGAGAAATTTGTTGTTGAAACCTTACCTGTAGTGTTGATGAATTTTGATCAGGATGGTATAGAAGATTATGAGGAGACTGTTTGTTCCTTAACGGGCATGGGGTCTTACTCATATTCCCCCAAGAAGTTGGACTTGGACTTAGAAAATCATCTTAGTCCACCTGCTAAGACCTTTATAGAAGAACCACCTGTCTTAGAGCTAAAAGAATTACCCAGTCATTTTAGGTATGTGTTCCTGGGATGTGGGAATACACTACCTGTTATTATTGTGGCTGGCCTGGGTGAGAAGCAGGTGGAAGCACTTATTTCGATGCTTCAAGGATACAAAAAGAGCAATAGGCTAGATTATTATTGATATTATTGGCATTCCTCCTGGCATCTGCACTCATAAGATACAACTTGAGGAAGAATGTACTCCTACATTGAGCATCAATTACGACTTAACCCACCAATTCAAGAGGTGTTTAAGAAGGAAATTATTAAGTGGTTAGATGCAGGAGTGGTTTATCCTATTTTCGACAGTAAATAGGTGAGCCCGGTTCAATGTGCACCTAAGAAAGGGGCATGACTGTTGTTGTAAATGAAAAGAACAAGTTGATTCCTCTCAGGCCTATGACTGGTTGGAGAGTTTGCATGGACTACCGCAAACTAAACTCATGGACTTTAAAGGACCACTTCCCAAATCCCTTCATAGATCAAATGCTTGATCAGTTGGCAGAAAGTGGGTGGTATTACTTCTTGGATGGATATTCTGGCTATAATCAAATTTGTATTGCTCTTGAAGATCAAGAGAAGACAACATTCAAATTTTTGTATGGTACTTTTTCATTTAAGCGGATGCCGTTTGGGTTATGTAATGCACCCGCTACCTTTCAAAGGTGTATGATGTCTATTTTCTCGAACATGGTTGAGGACACCTTGAAGGTTTTCATGGATGATTTTTGTGGTTGGAGATTCATTGGGCTGTGTCTGGAGAACTTGAGTAAGGCTTTGCATAGGTGTGTTGAATTCAATCTTGTGCTTAATTGGGAGAAATGCCACTTCATGGTGAAGGAGCGCATTGTTCTCGGACACAAAATTTCAGCAAAAGGGATAGAGGCTGATCGATCTAAGGTAGAGGTTATTGAGAAGCTACCACCTCCCATCTCAGTGGAAGGGGTGCATAGTTTCCTTGTACATGTTTTCTTTTACCGAAGGTTTATACAAGACTTCTATAAAATTTCAAATCCACTTTGCAAACTTTTAGAAAAGGAAACTAAGTTATTTTTTTACGGTGATTTCATTAAGGCATTTGAATACCTTGAGAGGAAGTTGGTTGAGGCCCCTATCATTGTTGCACTGGACTGGTCAAAACCGTTTGAGATAATGTGTGATACAAGAGGTGTTGCCCTCGGAGTTGTGTTGGGGGAAAAGAAGGACAAATTATTTCATCCAGTTTATTATGCCAGTAAAGAACTGAATGGAGCTCAGAAAAACTACACCGTCATAGAGCAGGAACTTTTAGCAATGGTATATGTTTTTGAGAAGTTTCAGGCATATTTGCTAGGTACCAAGGTAGTGGTACACACTGACCACACTTCCTTGAGGTACCTAATGGCGAAAAAGTATGCTAAACCAAGGTTGATCTGGTAGGTATTGCTACTTTAGGAATTTGATTTCAAGGTTAAGGATCGTAAGGAGTGTGAGAATTAAGTGGCTGCTCACTTATCTAGACTCGAAGGTGAGGAAGCAATAAAAGACGGGCTTGAGATTGATGATTCCTTTCCTGCTGAGAAATTATTGGCTACAGTGCTCGAAAAAGTCCCTTGGTATGCTGAATTCACGAATTATGTGGTAAGTGAGGTGGTACCAGAAAATCTTTCCTTTTTTCAAAGGAAAAAGTTTCTTCATGATGTGACCCATTACTTCTGGGATGAGTTATATCTTTTTTAGCAATGTGCAGATGGTATTATTAGACGATGCATCCCAAATGTAGAAATGTTGAGTGTATTGGAAGCAAGTCATGCTTCCCTAGTTGGATGTCACCATGCAGGCCCTCTTTGTTCAAGGATGCTTATGAGTACATGGAGAGATGTGACTAATGTCAAAGGCAAGGGTCCATCTCAAAGCACCATGAGATGTCAATGACTAAAATGTTGGAGGTAGAATTATTTGATGTGTGAGGCATAGATTTCATGGGACCTTCATGAGCTCATTTGGAATGAAGTACATACTTGTTTTTGTTGACTATGTGTCAAAATGGGTTGAGGTTGTAGCTGTGGAGGATAATAAAGGAAAGCAGGTTATTGCATTTTTAAAGAGAAATATCTTCTCTCACTTTAGGGTACCATGTACCATCACAAGGGATAGAGGATCGCACTTTTGCAATAAGATATTCAGAGCTTCCTTGGCAAAATATGGAGTTAAGAATCATAAGGTAGCTATGCCATATCACCTGCAAACAAGGGGGCAAGTGGAAATCTCCAATCAGGAAATCAAGGCTATCCTTGCCAAGATTATGAATGCTATCAAGAAGGATTGGTCTAGGAAGTTGGATGATGCACTATGGGCATATCGAACAGCTTTCAAGATACCTATTGGCATGTTGCCATACTAATTGGTTTATAGCAAGGCATGCCATTTACTGATTGAGCAAAAGCATAAAGCATTGTGGGTGCTGAAGCATCTGAATTTGAACTAGAATAAGGTGACAAATATAAGACTGGGGCATCTTAATAAGATGGATGAGTTCCATCTCGGAGCGTATGAAGAGCTGACCTATACAAGGAACAAATAAAGAGATACCATAATCGAAAAATTGAAAAGAGAAAATTTCAGAAAGGTGACTTGGTGCTTCTATTCAACTCCAGGCTCAAACTGTTCCCAGGTAAACTTAAGTCCAAGTGGTCAGGCCCGTTTAAAGTTAGTCAAGTCTACTCATCTGGAGTAGTTGAACTTGAAAATGAAGATAGAAGTGTCTTCAAAGTCAACGAGCAATGATTCAAACTTTATATTGGTCCAAAAGACTCGATAAAAAGTATCGCTACTTTTTATCTCGATAAATTCTGACTAATCGAGATAACTAAGTCGTGACACGATGATAAATCAGGCGCTAGTGGGAGGCAACCCACATTGAGTTGTTGTAGAGCATTTAATTAAGTTATTTAGTTGTTTGTTTTGTTGATTTGTGCAAGCTAAAGGGATATAGAAGTGTGCAGATACAACAAAGCAGAGTAAACAGAAGCTAAAGGAGTTTCCCATGACCGACGGATCACCTGATGAACTGTCATAAGCTCGATGTACCGTCACGGGCAATCATCGCAACCATTTCTAGAAATCAAGAATCTGGAAAAATAGTGATGGAATTATCCGACGGACCATCGCATGCTTGATGGACCATTATTTGAACCGTCGTAGGTTGGCCCCAAGGTTATTTCACTGGATAGTCATGACAGCATGTTCGACGGACCGTCGCATACTCGACATACCATCGATTTCACCGTCGCACTTAACCCTAGTGATGCGGGTCAAATCAGATAAGTTTAAATAGCTGAATTTTTTATTCTTATCTAATCTGAATGGTTTGAAACTGATAATTTGAAGAGTTAAGTAACTCCCACCTGTTCAATGCACCTGTGCCTTTTCATTCTCACTTATAACTTCTCAACTCCCCTTTTTCCCTTTCTGTTTAAACACTACTCCCTCCTTTTCATTTTTTCATCACAAGTCATAAGTTCACTTCACTAAATCAAATCTCCATCCGACTATTTGAAGTGTATTATGCAAGACCAAGTAGTGATTCAATACTATAGCAATCAGGTATGAATTCTCCTTTCCTTTTCTTCAACATGATGAGAAATCAAATAGGTGAAAACAACCTAGTGCATCAAAGTCATTTCTTTTGTAAATTTTGTTGGTATGTTCTTTATGTTAGTCGAAGCGTTGCATATACTATCTTGGGGGAAGTCTGAGTAACCCATCTAAGAATGGCAAGTTAGGGTGAGGTATTATCGATCAAAATGTTGTAAAATCACCCTTACATGAGATGCACGCAAGGTGTCTGACAAAATGTCGAAATGAGAGTTGCATCTGCCAGTTACAGTCGATGGTATGCATGATGGACAGTCTTATTAGATCATCGCATATTTTATAGAAAAAGGGATACTAGAATGACCCCGAAGGTTGGGGTCGACGGACCATCGCATACTTGATGGACCGTCTTCTTTAACCGTCGTTGGTCAGAAAAATTTCTTTTCTCTAGTTTAAAACTGTATATTGATAAATGTTGCATTTGTAGGTACCATGGCTCCCAAATTACCACAAACCAGAGGCCGGGGTAGAGGCCAAGAAGCCAGGTTCGATGCACCAGCCCATAATACTCGGCGAAGTCAACGAGTGGTTTCTTCATCCTCATCTGACAAAATGGTGAAAAGTAGCAGCAACAGTGCCTCCATTTCAATTTCACTCGAGGTGGGGGTTGAAACTTCTAACCTCTTTCAAGAAGATGTCCTAGAAAAAGAGGATCCAAATGTGATTCGACGCAAGGATCAGCAACTAAGGAAAACCATAAGATGGCAAGTAGCGGGTGCCCGTGACATTTTCTACAAAGGGATGGCACCAATGGATAGGATGCCTATAAAAAGGACAATTTTTTAAGAGCACCAGATCATCACAACAACCCAGCATGAGTATCCAGGACTTGAGCGCCATTTCAATGCATATGAGTTGGCCTGGATGAGTAAGCCACTTGGACCTTACCAACCAAGCTTGGTTCGTGAATTTTTCACCAACTATTTGGCATTGCTAGAGAAAGACTTCCCTAAAGGTTCATCGGTTACCGATATGAACAAGCTTGATATGGTTCCTGCGAGGGAAGTTGACATTGACATTTTAGAGAGGACTTTGGATAGATTTCTATTTGGGCCTGACTATCATATACCATGGCCTATTGCGGAGTTGGGGCATCAAATATTTTCATGGGCTGAACAAAGGACATGGCTAGCCAGGATACTGATAGATGGGGGAGAGACTGCATGGTTGTTTGACCCCCATGAAAAAATATTGAAGAAATCACTAAGTTTTAGGGACAAGTTTGGGTGGGCGATTGTGCGTTTGAGGCTTAAGCCAAAGGTTGTGATGATCACTTAGAGAGCACCAGAGTTGTGATTGTTACCACTTTTATATAAAGGTTGAGCATAGATTTTGGGCACATCATTTCCGATAAGTTATTTTTCCATGCTCACAAGACTCACATCCACTACCATTTCCATGCCTTATCACTGAGTTGTGCATAAAGGACAAAGTTTCTTTGATCAGAGGAATAGACAACGAGCTCCCAGCACAGCACAAGCAGGACATTGAAAAGATGAAGGATGACTCAAGATTTAATTTGTGAATCAATTGACCTCTAGCCCAAAAAATTCAGTCAGCACCGGTGCCCAAACCATCATATTTTCATGCAGGTATGCCATTACCTTTGACTATGTATGTGCCTCCTACCACCTCTATAGGTTTAGCTTTTATGCCGATGGGCGGGACCCCAGACTTTGTATCTATTCCGCCCCAAACTTCTGAGTACAGGCTAAACCCTGATAACTTCGCAAAGACTATGCGAACCATCAAAAGGTCGAAAAGCAGATAGCAATTTGGGAAAAGATTTCAGACCCTTTGTGGAGAAAATTATGGAGGATGCATTGCGCTCTTTCAAAAACGTCCATCTACGTATGGACAACATGGAAGAGAACATAAATAAAAAGTTGGATGAAATGTTCATTCCTAATTTTGCTAAAGTAATCGAGGCGGTTAGATAGCGCCGGGCAGATATTGATAAGATAAGTCAGCAGTCACAGCAGACCATATTCGATCCAGTCCAGGTTTCTAGTGATGAGGACGAAGGTCTTGTGGACTTATTTGGGAGTCCGATGAAGGACAAAGGTAAGAAGGTAGTAGAATCAGACAAGAAGACTAAAAAGCTACTAAGAAAGAAGAAAAGAAGTAAAGACTGGAAGCCATGTTACCTGAATAATTCAAAGATTACCAGATATGACAGGCAGTAAAAAAGTTAAGGACAGAGGTAGAGAAGTAGTAGAAAAGGCTTCAAGATGAAACATCTGGAGTATCCACTAGTTCAGCCCCAATTAGGTGGCAAATTTCAGACCCTGTCAGAGATGTGCTACCTCCGACTCTAGATAGAGAGATTTTGAGAACTCCCACCACCATGGGAGTCAACATTGAACCTGGTGAGGACGTGTCACCTCCCCACACTTCACTAACACCTTAGATTGACTAAGAAGCACGATAAGTATTTTCCCATCCTTTGTACTTAAAATATTTTTCATTTGAGGATAAAGCATTTTTTGGGGGGGTAGATGTGCTTGTTGGGGGACTGTGTTGCCGATATTATCGACATGTTTGAGTTTTAATTTTTCATTTTCATGTGTTTGTTGAATTTTTAGTTTTATGATTGGTTGGTAATATGGTTGCATGGAATAAAAGTCCATTCCTATTGGCACCTTATTGTACATATGTGGATGACAACTAATGGTGGCAAAATTGTGTTTTTTTTATTTTTCATATAAATAATTCCTCTTACCAAGTGGCAAAGTGTTGTGTAACCATGTGTGACTCCGTTAATGGCATTAGAAGTTAGTAATAAAGCAAATCCTAGCTATGTGATCGAGATCCCAAAAATTAGTAGGATAGAAATTTACTCAGTGCTTGTGTGGGTGAGTATTTGTGTAGTTCTGACATAAGTGTTACACCTAGAAATTTCCCGGTTCATTAGATGTTGTCATGTGTTTTGACTCAATAAGAGGGGATAGTAGGTCATCTTGTATTGTTAGTCCACTTAGCCAAATGATTAACCCACTAAAAACATTGTGTGCCCTTTGTCAACCCTTTTGAGTTGTGGTAGTGGTTTTCTGTCCAAATAAGTTTGATTCACTCTCTATAAGGTGTTAAGAATTTAGCTTTGGCCCTGGTCCAATTGTGGACATTGTGCCCTTTAACTTAGGCAAATCACCTAAGTTGAGGGTGGCTACTATTGGATTGTTAGTAGCCTTGGAAGTTGAGTTGAAATTAATGTGAAGAGTAGCATCCGGCCCTGGTATAGTTAGCAATATAAATAGATATTGTGAACCTCAATATTCTACATCAGCATAAGTTGAGGATGGCTGATGTTGTGTTCTAAAAAAATCAAGTTATGACAAGAGCATTGAAGAATAACTGTTAATGAATGAGAGGGTCCTTAATTCTGGTAACTACCAAATAGGATAAAGAGAGTGAAATTCTTGTACTTTAAGTCACTTACCCAAATAAATAACCTTCAACGAGCATAAAACCTCATTAGAACCCTTATCAAGTCCTACATGATCTAAGCTAGTCAATCATAAGAGAACATTAGATGATAAGGGTAAGTTTATAGGTGTACACTGTGTTAGCGACTTCTTTTCAGAGAGTGATAAGCTTAGTTTTGTCCATGATTTAACTGTGTGATGTGAGGTTGACTTCTTTGGATTTAAGGGCATTTTGAGTTATATCTGTTTTATTTAGTTCTTTGGGGTGTCGTATCTGTAGCTATAAATATGATGATTAGTAGTTAATGCCAATAGTGGATCCATGTGTGTTGAAATGGCATAACCAAATGGGTAGTGGAATGATTGTATGATTGTGTTGGTTTTATTGTGAACTGCCTATCATGATGTTGTACATACATGTATCCCGGTGTTGAGTTGCTTGAGGATAAGCAATTACCTTAAGTTGAGGGTGTTTGATGTTCTGGCTTTTGAAGGAACATTTTAGGCCTTTTCCTTAGGATAATTGTGTATTTTCAAGCAACCATGGTTGTATTTAACATGGTATTTTAGTGTTTTCAGGGTAAGGACTAACTGTGAAGGATAACTTCGACAATCTGAGCAAAACAAAGGCAAATTGAGTAGCAATGACTCAAGCGACAGACCGTCAACCTTGGATGATCCGTTGGTCTAAACCATCGACAAATAGAAGAAGGTATAGACTCTAGACTGCCTACGGTGGTCCAAGAGATGGACAGTCATCCCTGCGATGAACCATCGATATGAACCGTCGTCATAGTACAGAAGGCATCATCATTGGAAGTCCTGAGAATGCAGGCGATGAATTGTCAACCTTGTGATGGGCCGTCGCACTACCCATCATCCAGAAGTAGAACATGGAGTCACTGGACACCCTGCGATGATGGAGGCCACTGAACATTGGACCTGCGATGGACTGTCACTTGACCCATTACCCAAAAGAAGAACATAGAGTCCCTGGACACCCTGCGATGATGCAGGGGACGAACCGTCGAACCTGCGACGGACCGTCGCTTGACTCGTCGACCAAAACACAAAGAATTCGAGTTTGAATTTTAAAACCCCAGTTCTGGAATCATTTAAATACCAAGTATTAGGGTTTATTCCAGATCTTTTGTCTTCAGTTTCATACTTTCTCTTCTATTGAGAGCTTTGTACTACTGTTTTTTTAGATTTCAATCTAGAGATTGAGACGTGATTATTAATTTTCATATTTTCCATCAAAGATCGAGAAGAACAATATTGTGAATTCTGTAAGTACTCTTCTAAAGTTATTTATGAACAACAATATAAGTTTGATTTTTGACATGGAGATGAATAGCTAAACTCCCATAATTAGGGTTATGGGAGCCTTGATGTAGAGAACTATTTTGGGGTTATGAATGGGTTTGTTTTCTAACATCTATCTAAATTGCATGAATCTTTCTTCATTTTAATGACATTTCTTGGTTGCAAACTTGAGAAGTGAGCCCATGAACTCCACTTATCTGACAAGAAAGTGGATGTTGGGAAATGAAGTGATTCACATGAGCTTTATAGGTTTACCCTTTAGGTTAACGGGTTAATGCCTTACCAAGATCAACCCTCGTGAGAGCGTTATTGAATAATGCATAAATCCTTTAAGTTCGAGAGAAGTAAAGGGTGAAATACTTATTAAGTTGAGAAACACGTGAGTAATATTTAGAATTCAATAATTCTTGCAATTGGATACATGATTTAGAATTCGAACACAAACTAACAACCCTGATAGTTTGAACATCTTGGTGAGCATAACTCTAGTTAATTTCTTCTCATTGGAATTAATCTAAATTTACTCTCAGTAGCTGGGATTTTGTGTAACATCAATGCAAAAGAACACCATTAACATTTCCAAACCCCCTTTATTTCAAAATCTTGGATCAATAGTCTAATAACAGTCAGAATACTTAGTGAACATGGTATTCCCTGTGGGATTCGACACCCAGCCCAGTTGGATTCTATATTTGACAGCAATCACTTACTCTCTCATAAGAGAGTTGTAATTTAGGTATATCACTTGACCATCTGTCTGAGGGAGGAAAGCTGAACTAAAATGGACTTGGGTACCAAGACCCTTCTAAAAATCTCTCCAAAACTAGGAAGTAAACTGGGTACCCCTATCTGAGATGATAGACAAGGGAACTCCATGCAATCTGACTAACTCTCGGATATACAACTTATCATAATCCTCAGTTATATAGGACATGTGAACTGGTAAAAAATGCGCTGACTTAGTCAATCTGTCTACAATAACCCAAATCGAATCATGGTGACGACGCGAATGGGGTAAACAATTCACAAAATCCATATTTACCTCTGCCCACTTCCAAGTGGGAATACCAAAATCCTTATCGTTGTCCTTCAACAACACCAACCACCTTCTCTGATGGAGATTCAAATCCCTCTACATAAACATATACTGTAAGCTTTTGTGGTCCGTGAATACATCAACATGCACACCATACAGATAATGCCTCCAGATTTTCAAACCAAACACCACAGCAGCTAATTCGAGATCATGGGTTGGGTAATTCTTTTCATGAGGCTTCAACTGTCTACAAACATAGGCTATGATCTTACCTCTCCGCATCAACACGCAACCCAAACCAACTCTAGAGGCATCACAATACATAACAAAGTCATTTGTACAATTAGGTAATGCTAGAACTGGAGTTAAAGTAAGTCGAGTCTTCTACTCCTGAAAACTCTTCTTGTAGGAATCTGACCACTGGAACTTAACTTTCTTTTGGGTCCATCTAGATATAGGAGACACAATAGATGAGAAACCTTCAACAAAATGGCGGTAATAGCCAGCTAAATCCAAGAAACTCCTAATGTCTAACAGAGAGATAGGTCTAGGCCAATTCCTTATGGCTTCCGTCTTCTGGGGATCAGCTCTAATGCCATCGACGCAAATAATATGACCAAGAAAGTCTACTGATCATAGCCAAAATTCACACTTGCTGAATTTGGTGAAAAATTGATGTTCTCTTAGAGTTTTCAAGACAATTTTAATATGTTCTATATGATTATCCTTACTACGAGAGTATACAAGGATATCATCTATGAATACTATGACAAACATGTCTAGATATTGTTTGAACACTCGATTCATGAGGTCTATGAAAGCTGTTGGAGCATTGGTTAGCCCGAAAGACATGACTAAAAGCTCAAAATAACCATAACTAGTTCTAAAGACTATCTTTGGAATATCACACTCCCTCACTCTAAGCTGATGTTAGCCAAATCTAAGGTCTATCTTTGAGAAATAACTTGCACCTTGGAGTTGGTCAAATAAATCATCAATTCTAGGAAGTAGATATTTTTTCTTGATTGTGACCTTATTTAGCTGATAATAGTCAATGCACATTTGCAAAAAACAATCTTTCTTTCGCACGAATAGAATGGGAGCGCCCCATGGAGAAATACTAGGACTTATGAAACCCTTATCTAGAAAATCTTTGAGTTGCTCCTTCAACTCCTTAAGCTCTACAAGAGCCATATGATATAGAGGGATAGAAATAGGCTGAGTATTTGGAAGAAGGTCAATACCAAATTCTATTTCCCTATCAGGAGGTACCCCTAGGAGATCTTCTTGGAAAATATTAGGAAACTCATTTACTACATCGACTAACTAAACTGTAGGGGTCTCAAACTTAGTGTCTTTAACTCAAACTAGATAGTAGATGCAACCTTTAGAAATCAACTTTCTATCATTAAGATAAGATATGAAATGACTCTTGGGAGACACTGAATTACCTGACCACTCAAAGACTGGCTCATCTGGAAACTAAAATTTTACTACAAGGATGCGAAGCCTATAGAAGCATAACAGGAATGGAGACAATCCATACCAAGAATAAGATCAAAATCAACCATGTCTAACTCTATCAAGTAAGCTAACATGACTCTATGAAGAACAGTGATAGGACATTTTTTGTAGACTTGTTTATCAATAACTAACTCACCTAAAAGAAACTTGACCCAGGGTCTAACAACATATAAATATCAAAATAAAAGACACGAAGCATACCATTCACAACATCGGGTGAATCCTCCTACTCCTGATAGGATGGTAAAGCATAGAACTTATTCTGGCGCTGACCGTCACTGGTATTGGATGATACACCTTGAGGAGCAGTTTGGCGACCTAAGGGTGCTGGTACACTAGTGGCCTAAGTCTGGGGAAGGTCATCTCTATTTCCTTGCTTAGCATGCGGACAATATCGAATGTTGTGGCCCAACTTACCACACCCAAAACAACCTTTCTAACTAGCCAAACACTTACCAGTATGATTCTTACCACACTTAGCACACTGAGGATAACCAGGCCTACCACCCATACTACTCTGAGACCTGGGAATAGAAAACTTAGCCCACTGTTCCTGTCTATTTCTGGGTGCAAGAGCACTGGCTGAATAAGGCGCAGTCATAGATGAACGATTCTAAAACTATAAATGATTTCCTCCTTCATACCTATTCTGACCATGATCAAATTGCCCTATTCTAGCCCTCTTATCCACTCTCTCTTCTTTATTTTTTTTCTTCCTTAATCTACTAAGCATCATCATCAATCTAGGATGGTCCATGTCCCTATTGAGTACAGTGGTTCTAAACTCCTTAACCACCAACCCAGACACACCGGTTACAAACTTACTCATGTTTGATCTAGAGTCAGCCATCTGATCAGGGGCGTACTTAGGCAGCTGGTTGAACTTAAGCCAATACTCCTTCACTGTCATAGAGCCCTGCCGCAGGTTTATAAACTCTTGTATCTTAGCTTTTCTCATCTCAAGTGGGAAGAACTTGTCTAAGAATGGATCCTGAAACATATTCCAAGTCATGGGAGCTGCATTCTTCCCTCTACTTTTCTTCCACATCACTACCCAATCATAAGCAACATCTTTCAGTCTATAGGATGCTAATTTTACACTCTCTTCTTCAGAAACATGCATAATTCAAGTGATCTTCTTCACCTCATCTAGATAAAGTTGTGGGTCCTCATCTGTCTTCAACCTAAAGAATTTTTGTGGGTTCATTTTCATAAAGTTTTGAATCCTAGTAACGGCTAAGTCCCCATCTTGCTGAGGTGGGACTGTAGCCTGACGGTTAACCTAAATATTTTCTATCACCACTTGGGCTAGCGCCTGAAAGGTAGCCCAAAACTCTGCATGTGACGCATTCTCATTCAAAGAATCTGCGGGCTGAGGTAGCAAGTTATCATTTCTATGGGCATTAACTCTATGAGGAGGCATATTCTATCATAAAAGTGCATGAGTTAATAATAAATAGAGACAACTGTAAGCACTATAAATTATAAAGAAGAAATAGTTTCCTAAAATGCTTTGTATCCTTTTGCTCATAGATATGGCGCACTTTACACCGATGATCAAGACTCTATGTAACGTGGCTTGTCTGACTCCCTATGACTCTCCAAACCTTAGGCTCTAATACCGATTTTGTAGTGCCCTAAAATCTGATTCCTGGGATGCCACACAGTGCTTTAAAATACAAGTAGTCCTGAGCTAACCTTGACTGCGTTCTACTAATTCTGAATCTCAAAATAGGGAAAGATAAATATATAATATTGATAAATGCAAAAAACTATTTGAAAAATCTGAGTATATCTAAAAATACTAATCACATCAATCTGATAAAACCTAATGCTGAATGGTCAGAATACGACATCTGAAATTTAAGACTGGATTTAATAGTCTGACAAGCCTCTACTAACTTAATATAGAGAGTCACTGGGACAGGCCCCAGCAGACTCAGACTGTCTGAAGAGGATAATAAAAATATTACTAGAAACTAGAGATCTGAATAGCTAAGTCCCCGAACTAAGAGGACTCTCTAACTGCAGAGATATAGATGAGATGCTTGAAAATCACTCTCACTGCTAAGACTGAGCACCTGAACCTACATTATGAGACAATGTTGCACATAGACATATATGTGAATCAGTACTTTGATGACATACTGAGTATAGGGGTTCATACAATAAGTAAACAATATCATCACAGTTTATAGAAAATATCATGCATGCTAAATGTAAATGACTCACGTAATCTTGAGTAATCTGAAAATTAAAAGTCAAATCATGAATAATAAAATATGTAATCTAAATCTTGTGAACCATTACACTTAGTTCTGAAATCTGTATTTTGTTCTTATTCTCAAACCACATAAGCTAAGTGAAAAATGGCTCACCTTTCATGTCTGAGAACTAAAAGTTGTAATTCTGTAACTGAAGTCTAAAGTAAAGTAATATCCGAGTAAGTTTGTGAGCCTTTACACTTAGTTTCTAAAATCTGGAAAATAGTTCATCTTAGGGATTTAAAGAAATTAGTTTATCTGAAGGGAGGTTCTCTTAACCGACATAAACCATGCAAGCTAACATGGAGTCCAACATTTTGTTCTCTTAAGAAGAAACCTTACGTTGGGGAGAGATGTCATACTCTTGCCAAGGAGTATAACCTGAGCTAAGTGACTACATCTGTAACTATCATCCACATAGAAGTGGGAATAATTTGATAATTTGTACCTAGGTTGGCTACGTAGTTCTGTGGAAGTAGGATGCACTAAACCCACACTTCCCGCTCAGTGCTAAATACTACTCCCTTTTCTTTATTTGCTACGCTCATTCTGTTGGAAATCCACTTTTAAAATAGTATAATGGTTTATAATAAAAACCAACTGTATATCTGTAAAGCTAAATCTGTAATCTGAATCTTTAAAGTGGATTTCATATTTATTCTAAGACCAAAAGGTCAAATATTTATAATAATCTGAAAAGAATCTAGTCATAAAGTGCTCAAAGCGCAATAAATCTTGAAATAAATAACCCATGCATCAATCTTAGGTTAAATCATCAAAATGTTCATATTTGATAATATGATTATTGATAAATCAACTCAAAAACTGGAAATTTCAGCAATATACATGGAAACATAAACATAATCATGTAATTCAACTTCTAAATCGTGGAAACTCTCATAGTCTTGCAAATAATGATAATGGGTATGAACCCTAACTTGAAATTCATGGAAAATCATATATAATTTAGACAGTTTGTAATTAAAACAAAGGTTTGGGCACAAGGATGAAAGAATTATCCTTGTTCAAACCCCACATACCTTAATTGATGAACTAGTTATTAATACTTGAATCTTGGATCTCTATTGATGCTTTGGTGATGAATTCTTGGAGATCTTGATTTGGGGATTCCAAATCTTGAGTTTCCTTGGAAGATTAATGGAGGAATTTGAGTTGCTTGGAGAGAAAGCTTGACGAGCTAGAGCTTTGTTTGAGAGAAATTTGATGAACAAGGCATAAAGTGCTTTAATATTTAAGTAATCTTATATTTTTAGGCGGATTGGGGGCTGGGGGATTTACCAAAATACCCCCATTAAATTCTTAAATGGAAATGGAAAATGTGTTTTTTTCAATTTGGGTGGCCACCGCGATGCGCCACTATCGTGGTGGCTCTCTGGAAATTGACAAATGGGAATTGGGCAGACTCCGCAACGTGGAGTCATCGCAATGCCCCTTTGGAATGACATTTTGGCACATGGCACGATGCGCCATTATCGCGTTGGATCTCTAAAAATTGACAACTGGGAAATTGACCCTCTCCGCGATGCACCAATACCGCAGAAGGCCACTGGAAAATGACAATTGGGATTTGACACTACTCCTCGGTGTGATAAGGGTCTAAATGACGGTGTTTTGCCACTAGAACTTCAAATAGCCATAACTTCTTACCCGGTTATCAGATTTAAGTGAATATTATATTGCTGGAAAGTTAATTCAATTTCCTACGTCATGGAAAGTCCAAATCTAAAGAATTCCATATGAAATAAATATCACTCATTCTAGAAACTACTCCTTATTATTCTCGGGATGAGTTCAAACTAGAAAAATCACGGGGCATTACAAAATCTCATCGTCCATTGTGTTAGGCTCTAATACCAAATTGTTATGATCTTTGCCGAAGGATCGAGTTACCGAATGATGAACAGAAAAGTCCGCCTTAAATGATATCGACTTTCTCTTACCATTGTTTGAATTTCAAGATCGACCTATTTTATAGATAAATTTAGTTCGTCAAGGGGAGGCTGAAACCTTTGAGTTCAATAGAAGAGATAACTCTGATCTCTTCAGCTCGTTAAAGGGAGTCTGAAACCTTAGAGTTCAATGGAAGAGAGAACTCCAACCTCTTGTTTTTGACTAAAACTATTCATACGTATTATTCCTCATATTTCCTTTAAATAGGAGTCTTATTACATCAATAGAAAGCCTAATCCTTATGAAACTAGGAAACATAAAACCCAATTATAGAATAATCAATACAAAGCCTAATCCTTATAAAACTAGGAAAGATTAAACCCTATTCTAAAATAGTAAATAAAGCGACTCAAATATAAATATATAATAAATAAAAATACTTAAAATATAGATAACTAATAACCATATTCCACACATTCATAACAGAAACACTACCTTGTTGACAAACTTAAATACCAGATGAAACTCACTTTTGAGAAATTTTTTTCTCATACTTGCCATAGATGCCCCCCTTACCTTTGAGGCATCCACTATGATCTTTGTTGAGTTTCGTTGTTTTGAAACATTCCTCACACCAACAACGAGAACATCCATGATTTTCCCAAGAATTTCTTCATCCAATTTCAGTTTCATCCCTTGAACCAAGGCAGTCAACCTTAGCCTATCTTCTGAAAATTTCACTGTATAGTAACACTGCCTCACTTCTCCTTTAAAGACAGCGGGAACTAGTTCCACTGGGATGTGTAACTATCCCTGATGCCTAACATACTCAACTAACTCTACCATATCAGGTTTCTTAAAAATTCTAGAGTCAAAGACTCTCTTATTCAACACCTTCTGTGTTCTCAGAGTCTTATTTGTTTCTTCTCTAGTCACACTCTTCTCTACTTCCTCGATATTCCTTATTTAAGAACCATTGCTAGGTTCTAATTCTATCACTTTTCTCTTCTTGGGACCAGGTCCGATAGTTGCTCTCTTTTCTTTATAGCTATGTGTTTCTATCTTATCCCAGTTGAACTCCTAGATTTTGTAGGGGAGGCCAGGTCTTTTCTTTATCCTACACCTATTTCTTCCTTTTCTCTGTTACAACAACAACATCAAAGTCAATTTCTTCATCACCCTCTCCAATATCAACCATTTTGACATTTTCTTCCTCAATCACAGTCATCTTCTTTAACCTTCTTCTCTTAATAGTTGCCGACTTATTTTCCTTCATAGCATCTCCCATAATATTCTTCTCAACACTTCTTATTATATATGTCTTTGTTATTTTCCATGTCTCTTCTACTTTTTGTTTTCCTTTGCTGCCTCTTTGCCTTTGTACTGGCCACCTTGAGAGTAAGTCTTTATCGTCAATCTCCTTTAATTATTTGGGGGTGGAATAAATGAAGCATCAACCTCATCAACCTTAGGAGATGTATCTCTCTTTTTATCACCAACATCTTGATCCTCCATATTAAAAGAACTCTCCCCAGGGTTATTTGAGAACAAAATGAGATTCTCAACAACCCAATCCTCTCCAGCCAACTCACTACTATATGGGTTAGAATTTTTCACAGAGAGTTTTTTATTAAAGAGTTGGGCAAAGATGGTATTTAAGTTAGAGGGGTGGGAGATCCAGGTTTATTTAGGGATTTAAAGTGATCAATTTTTCAAGAACTTTTAAAGGGGGGTTGAGTGAGCTCAACTTCAATGGATGAGCCAGAAACCTCACTTTGGTCAACCATTATAGTAGACTCAGATGGGGGTTCGACTACTTTTAGGATTTCTTCCTTGGTTAACTCATCCATGGATGTTGGTTAGAAAGATAAGTCAGCTAGTCGAATTTTAAAAAAGGGTATAAAAGGTGGAATGGACTCGATCTTAAAGGGGGTTTGAATAAAGATCCTTTTTAATCATAGACACTAATGGGGAATAGGTTACAATAGGAGGTTTTTCGGACTGGGTAAATGAGTTTAAAAAATTTTAGAGTCTTTTGTGGGGTTTAAAAGTGAGGTGTTGTCAGCCATTTAGTATTTTTAAGGATGGCTTGTAATAACATCAAAGAATTTTTTGAGAATAGAACAGATTTCATTTTTGGTACTAATTTTGGAAATGAAATACATGAGAAAAATATATTGATTTGATTTTTAAAGAGAAGAAACGGTGGAACGTTTTGAATTTAAGAAGTATAGGACATGTCTGGTCCTTATAGGTGTGACCTTTTTATTCTTTGATGATTTGACAATTCACAGACATGCAGGAAAGTACATGTCTTTTCAGATAAGACTTTATGCAAATTCTAAAAAGCACATTAATGATACTAACCTATGTGAAGGGACTAGGCCTCTCCCTTTGCTATAGTGAATCTTTTATATTAAGTCTGTCTCATATGTTTCCCTTCAAAATGGATCACCATGCATGTATACTTTCAAAGGTATCGTACTAAGTTAGAACAAAAATCACAAATTTCATCAAGGATACATATCTCCTAATCATAACCAATGAATAGAGGTGGAGCTCTACCAACTGAGCTATATCCCCCCGAGCCAAGTGGAGCATGCATGAAGTAGTCAGATGCTTCTTCTATTCTTTTCCATGGCTCAGCTGGTCCATCCTGGACTTGAACCAGAGACCTCACCCGTGAAGTAAATCATCGCACCTACAGTCCAACCAATTGGGAGAGAATCAATAGATTCCTTTTCGGGAGTGATTCATCCTTCCCAAAATATTGATCCACCAAGTAAGTCAGTCCATCTTGATCAAACCCAACCTCAGCCTATTCTTCATAAATTTATCCTTGTGAAGATCCTTTGTAAAGATATCAGCTAGCTAATCTTTAGTGTTACAGAATTTTATGCAAGTAGCTCTTTTTTCAATATTGTCTCTCAGAAAATGATGCCTCACATCAATATGCTTTGTTATTTTATGTTGCACTAGATTTTTAGCCATGTTTAGAGCACTTTTATTATCACACATCAGAGGAATGGTATTAGAAACAATCCCAAAATCCTTCAGTTGTTCTTTGATCCTTAATAATTGAGCACAACAACAAGCTGCGGCCATATATTTAGCTTCAGCAGTAGATAGTGTAACTGAATTTTGTTTCTTAGATCCCTATAAAATTAGAAAGGAACCTAGAAAATAAGCCATTCCTGAAGTAATTTTTTTCCACTAAGTACCCAGCATAATCAGCATCAGCATACCCTATAAGATCAAAACAGTCTCCATATAGATAGAACAGGACCAGGTTCCTTGTCCCTTTCAGGACTAAGTCTCCATTTTAATTGGCTTGGCATCTTTCATATTATGTTTTACCAACATCTCTTTGATGCATTTTTTCTGACAAATTACTATCCCTTGTAAGGTCTGTTTAATCTGTAGGCCTAGAAAGAAGCTCAATTCACTCATCATGCTCATTTCAAACTCGCTTCCCATTAATTTTGTAAATTCTTCACATAGAGATTCAGAGGTTTCTCTAAAGATTATTTCATCAACATAGATCTACACAATTAATAAGCTAGTACCTCTGGACTTCAGAAAGAGAGTATTATTAATTTTTTCTCTCTTAAATCCATTTTCTAGAAGGAACTTTAAAACTCTTTTATACCAAGCTCTGGGTGCTTCAACCCATAAAGAGCTTTATCCAGTTTGAGCACATGATGTAGGAAATCTGCATCCGCAAAACCTAGAAGTTGTTTGACATAAACTTTTTCCTTTAAATTTCCATTTAAAAAGAAACTCTTGACATAATTTGGAAGATTTTGAAACCCATATAAGCTGCAAAAGCAATAAGAATCCTCATAGATTATATCCTTACAACGGGAACAAAGCTCTTACAAAGTAAATACCTTCTACCTGATTACATCCTTGAACAATAAGCCTTGCTTTATTTCTATTAATAGTGTCATGTTCATCTTGTTTGTTTTTGTACATCCATTTTATCCCAATGATTGTTTTGTCAACAGGCCGAGGGACTAGGTGTTAGACTTTGCTCCTTTCAAATTACTGAACTTTTTCATACATAAAATTAATCCAGTTAGCATCTTTTATGGCTTTACATCCTTGGTCTTAATTTGTGACAAAAAAACTGAGAAAGTCATAAAATTTCTGGCTTGAACTCTTGTTTGCATTCTAGATTCCAAAGAAGAGGTCAAATTTTCAAGAAGGTGAAAAGATTTATGATTTCAATTTGATATGCTTGGCTGAGGTCTACTGGGACCATTTCCTTGAGGATTTTGAGCAGGTTCTTCTTGATGTTCCTCCTCTACATTTGGATTCATCAACTGAGAACTTAATTTACTATCGCCTTCTTCATCTGTAACTATATCATTTTGTTCTTAAACTTCAGCTTCTACTATATTATCCCTTTAAATAGGAATGGGTTCTTCTATGTCAGA
This sequence comes from Capsicum baccatum var. pendulum, assembly GCA_030864225.1. Classification (NCBI taxonomy): domain Eukaryota; kingdom Viridiplantae; phylum Streptophyta; class Magnoliopsida; order Solanales; family Solanaceae; genus Capsicum; species Capsicum baccatum. Next base: position 153,112,998 of record CM061552.1, read on the forward strand.
ATTTTCACCTCCACCAAAATCTTTTAGCTTTCCTAATTCATCAAAAACTGCGTGTACACTTCCTTCCACACACAGTATTTTTTTGTTGAAGACTTTGTAGGCTTTACTTGTAGATGAGTACCCTACAAATGTTGCTTCAACACTTTTATAGTCAAATTTCCCAAGCTCATTCTTTCAATTATCCAGGATAAAATATTTGTTCCCAAAGGGTCTAAAATAATCAAGTTTAGGCTTTTTGTTGAAGGCAAGTTCATATGGAGTCTTATTTAAGAGTGATCTGATCAGGCATCTATTTGTCACATAATAAGTAGTATTGACAGCTTCATCCCAAAAAAATTTTAGAAGACCATTATCAATTAACATGGTCCTGCTTATTTCAATAAGAGTTCTGTTTTTCATTTCAACTACTCTATTTTTCTGAGGGGTTCTTAGAGCAGATAAGTTGTGACTGATGCCACTTTCAGCACAGTATTTGTCAACTTTTGAGTTTTCAAACTCAGTTGCATAATCAGATCTGAATTCAGCAATTTTATAGTTCAATTTCATCTGAATTTGCTTGGCAAAGATCAATAGTACTTCATAAGTTTCATCTTTAGCTCTTAGGAACATGGTTCAAGTGAATCTGAAATAGTCATCCATAATAACAAACACATATCTTTTACCACCTCTACTTTATACTTTGACAAGTCCACATATGTCCATGTGCAATAATTCAATATATCTTGAAGTACTTACCTGCTTCTAATTTTTCATTTTTGTGAAGTGCATTCATAAGAAGCTTTTTAAAATTCTTCAATTTTTCTTCAAGATCAATTTAAAGCTTTGAAGCTACTTTCTTGCCTTTCCCATTAGACTCATCTATTTTCTTCAGTTGATCCATCAAAACCTTGTTATTAGATTTCGATTTTAAAGATTGTTCTCCCATTTTAGACGACTGAATGGTTAAGGAAAGTTTTTTATGTTATAGATTCTCTACCTTATCTTCAAGTAAATCCCTCTCAGTAGTAAGTTCATGCACATAATCAAGAAATACATTTACAAGTTTCTCTATCTTCTTAGGGTAATAATCATTTAAGTTCTACTTGATATCAAAAAGAGTTACCTCATTCTCTTCTTCATCATCTAATTTTACCATGAGAGAAAAAAAAGAGTTGTATGAGGTTTCACTATCTTCTACAACTAACATGAAGGAATCCTCAGTCTTTCCACATTCATCATTTTCACTTGAGGTATCTCCCCAGACAGTCAAGGCTTGTTTCACTGCATAATCAGCAACAGTCTTCCTTCTTGACTTATCAAGAACCTGGTCCTTCTTCTTTCCTTCGTCTCCACCTAACTTTAGATACTCTTGATAGTATATTTTGAGCAAAGGGCAATCTTTAATAAAATGCCCAGGTTTCCCACATTTGTGACATACTTTAATAGTACCTTTTTTTTTCTGTTGCCGCTTCTTTTTCTTTAAAATTGACTACTTCTCTTCATTGCCCTCACAATCTTCTTAGCCAAGTAGGCCACATCAATATCATCTTTACTAGACTAAGACTTTGATGTTTTAATGCTAGTGACTTTTCCTTTTTGGTCTCCTTCTTTTCTTAACCCTGTTGTTTCTTCAATTCATTAATCTTTAAATCCCAATCAGTTCATCCATGGTAAGAGTCTTCAAGTTTCTGGCCTTAGTAATAGCATCAACTTTGCTTTTCTAAGACTTGGGAAGAACTCTAAGGATTTTGCTCACTTATTTTTGCAGAGAAATAACCTCACCAAGGCAATGAAACTCATTAGCGATTGATGTAAATCTTGTGTACATCTCTTAAATGGTTTCCCTTTCCTTCATGGAGAAGGCTTCATATTAAGTGGTAAACATATCCACTTTTGACTCATTCACATCAGTTATTCCTTCATGAGTTGTTCTCAGGCAATCCCAAATTTCTTTGGAATTTTCACGAGTAGAAAATTAATTATATTCTTCTAGTCCTATCCCACACAATAGCAATTTCTTGGCATTGAAATTTTTTTCAATTTTCTTACGATCTTCATCATCATATTCTCTCATGGTTTTGACAACTATTCTGGTTATGTCCCATCTTTGACTTCCTTTACTAGCACATGAGGATCATCAAGTATCACATTCATCAGCTCACTAGCCTCAGCCATAATGAAATCGTACATCCTAGTTCTCCATCACCCATAGTATTGCCCATTGAAATAGGGTGGCCTAGTAGTAGATTATCCTTCCTCCATATTAGGTAGTGCAACTATGATCAAGAATCCACTCTAGGTGTTAGCCTTTTAGAGTGTCCTGGCTTTGATATCAATTATTGAAATACAGGGATGACACACCACTAAGGAACCAGGTCCCCAACAGACAAAATATTGCTACGCATGCAAATATAAAACAAATAAACTGTAAAGTAAAGAACACAATAATTTAATGTGGAAACCTCCTTGCTCAAGGAAGGAAAAAACACATCTTGCACTCATAAGCACCCAAACTCCACTATAATCAAAACGCATCTTGATTATAGACTCTATTAGAACTTAACTCTAAGTTCCTCTAATTTATAATAGCTCTATTACAAACATCTCTTGTTAACTCTATCAATTCCACTCTTAAATATTTGTTAACTCTAACCCTTGCAAACTCAGATAACTCTACTTGAGAGACTCAACAAGAATAAAGAAGCTTTACTCTTATATTTGAGTAAATCAATTACAAAACAAGACTTGACTCAAGAACACCTAGACCTTAAGCATAATAGATTTAGAACTTGAGCTTAGAGAGTTTTCGCTGCCACCATGAGATTCTTCAAATTGTAAAAAAACTAAAAAGGAAAAAGCATCATTAAGTATTTATAGTAGTGTAGAATTGAGGATGGAATTTTAATTGGATCAAGTGTACAATCAGGTACACTGTGCACCTTCACAGTTTGTTGCACTAGCAGACAAAACTATGCAAAGATATGACAGCTATACTAGGATAAAGTAAATAAGGAAACTGATCCTCCACTATCATCTAGTCATTATTGAAACATGAGACAACATAACATCAAACAAAATAATAAATGAAACAAAGCACCAAGTGCCAATAATTCACTTACCGACAGTAGCGGATTCAAAAGTGGTGATGCCACTGTTGGCCATGTGACCAACATTTAATGATCCAGTAATAACTGTTTTGCCCATGCCATCCCCTAAAAATATCAAATTCCTCTTAACCATATGGGGGACTCTACCTTGTAAAAGAATAGGCGACCGCCTTAGGCCTCCAAATTTGAGGAGCCTCATTTTTCACAATAACATATATAGATTTTTAAAAAAAAATGAATATTATTTATAAAAATAATATTTTTTATCTAAAAGAAAAGAATTATTAGAAGAAGTTCATATATCGATCTAGAGTACTATGTCTCAAGAAAGATTAAATGCATTGATTATATTATTAATTAAAAAATAATACTCCCTCCGTTTCAAAAAGATTGACCTACTTTCCCTTTTAATCTGTTTAAAAAAAAATGACCCCTTTCCTTTTTCGGCAATACTTTAATTTCAATTTTCCACATGGCATACTTAGGACCACAAGATTAAAGGGCATTTTGATACATTTGACACAACTTTAATTTAAGGTCACAAGATTCAAAAGTTTCTTTATTTTCTTAAACTTTGTGTCAAGTCAAAATAAGTCATTTTTTTTAAAACGGAAAGAGTAATTAGAAAAAATCATTGTATAATTTGGAAAATAGAATTCATTAAAAGAAAGCTTTTTTTTGTTAAAATTTTAAAGACTCTATTTGATTTTTGTGTTAGGCCACGAATATGCTTGAGCCAACCGATAGCCATAGGAACCCGAACAATCCCATCATACAAAACCCTTGATCCATATAACCAATCTCTGAGAGATCAAATTGTTGGGCGCTGCATTCACCGCATCCTGCACCGTCCTATACCCACAATTTCCAACCTTGCAAACCGTCACCTTCGGCCTCAAACTCAATGGCACCCTGCCCTTGACGTCCCTTCTGATAAAGTCGATAACATAATATAATTAAATAATTACTAATATTTTTCTCTAATAAGTAAAATTTAAATACCTGGTCCCTCTAGCACCTTCCCAAAATCCATCACGCTCGATTTTAGGCCGACTCCATGATGTAATTTGGTTCCCGTGAATGTCGTAACTGATTAACATCCCCAAAGTGTTGCTGGTGACCTCAATCAATGACTCGATTAACACTATGGGATGTCTGACTCGAGAGGTATCATTCTCCTTTTGCAAACCGGAGGAGCAGCCGTATTGGTACCCCAAGGCTGCGCTCATCCATACACGAGCGTCCTTGATTTGGTCTCTTGGCAATGCATAATTAGCAGTCTGTTTGAATCTGTATTCTAAAAAAGTAAGTCCCTCCACGCAATTTGTTGCAGCGACTGTAACGTTCACGTTTCCAGCCGAAGATTGTAGTATGTCCTTCACCACGGGCTGGGCCTTGGCTAGTTTGTGCGATGAACGACCCAATGCTGAATAGATTATTTGAAGGGTTGAGAGGTTGAAAGGAAAGTGATGATGGAAGGAAACTCGCATGTTGATGGGTCACATGAGGCCTTGCAGGTTCCTCGAATTCCAGGCGGCAAATGCTGGTTATATTTGGCGTAAGTGAGAGAGAAGAATAAGAGGAGGATAGCCAGAGAGAAATTACCAGACGCCAGTGACTTGTATTAGTTACGAGATGGTTTAAAATTTATTGGCTAGATTTCTTCAAGTTGTCGTTCTGCACGATATATACATGGATCAATGGTTGAAAACAAGTGTTTGGTTGAATAGTGAGCAGGGAGGCTCTACCCTTTTTAAAGAAAAGGCAAACAGCTTAGGCTTCAAATTTGAAGAACTCACTTTTTTTCAGTAATATTATTTATAGAAGAATAATTTTTTATTCAAAATTAAAGAATTGTAAGAAGAATTTTGATATATCTAGCATACTATATGCATTAATTATATTTACTAACTAAAGGAGAATTATTAGAAGAAAGTCAGTACATAATTTAAAATGGACTTTGTTTTAGAAAAAAAAAAAAAAAACTTAAGAACTTTGTGATTTTGACCTTAAATCATTAACATACTTGAGCCGCCCCTAATGGTGAGAAATGTGAGGATAGGGTTCTGAGGTTTCGAGGTGCAATGCTAGAGACGCCTAATTTCACGTGGTATAAAACCTTTTTCTTTGGCATACAAAAATAAATTAACTATCCATATCTATAATCTATATTATATTATATTATATTATATTATATTATATTATATTATATTATATTATATTATATTATATTATATTATATTATATTATATTATATTATATTATATTATATTATATTATATTATATTATATTATATTATATTATATTATATTATATTATATTATATTATATTATATTATATTATATTATATTATATTATATTATATTATATTATATTATATTATATTATATTATATTATATTATATTATATTATATTATATTATATTATATTATATTATATTATATTATATTATATTATATTATATTATATTATATTATATTATATTATACTATATTATATTATATTATATTATATTATATTATATTATATTATATTATATTATATTATATTATATTATATTATATTATATTATATTATATTATATTATATTATATTATATTATATGAGGATGAACAAATATATTATATGAGGACGAACAAACCCTTCATATTTTGATTGAAGAAATTCTTCATATAGCTCTGCAAGTTCTAATTTTCCTATATTACAACAAGGAAATAGAATTTTAATTAATTCAAAAATTTCTCGAGATGAATCATCATCATCCAAAACTCTGAATATTGGTTCTTCTGTACATCTAGAAGATATTCCTGAAAATGATTTCACCATAAGATCCTCTAAGTGATTTTCTAACTCTTTCAGCAAATAAAGGTGGAAGACCGTCAATGAATTTAGCTTTCCAATGGTCAAAACATATATGAATACGAATTTTTTGATAAAATAAAACATAAACAAATTAATATATTATATTATATTATATTATATTATATTATATTATATTATATTATATTATATTATATTATATTATATTATATTATATTATATTATATTATATTATATTATATTATATTATATTATATTATATTATATTATATTATATTATATTATATTATATTATATTATATTATATTATATTATATTATATTATATTATATTATATTATATTATATTATATTATATTATATTATATTATATTATATTATATTATATTATATTATATTATATTATATTATATTATATTATATTATATTATATTATATTATATTATATTATATTATATTATATTATATTATATCATATCATATCATATTATATTATATTAAAAGTGTGAAGGGTCTTAAAAATATTGTTTGAACTTTTTGTTCTTCATTAAAAGTCTTTGTTCTTCATTAAAAGTCTTTGTTTTAGACAAAATCATCCTTTTACTATTTTTTCCTAATATTTAAGAGTTTAAAAATTAATTAAATGTATTTATGGTAAAACCTTTTCTTATTAGAAGTCATCAAAATTAATGACAAATAATACTTTTTTCATTAGTTTAAGAATTCTAAATCAACTAGATTTAATTTTAAGAAGATTTGAAAAATCTAAAAATAAATATCAAAGCGTTGGAATAAGAAAAATTTAGAAGTGCCAAACTTTTAAAAGTTTAAAGTACGTAATTAGAATATAATCAGTGATATTGTAAAGATTTGACTTTAAAAATAAGAAAAATTTTAAACATAAAAAAAAATAGTACTACAAATATAATTTGAATTGATATCTCTCTTAGTCTTTGATAATAAGGGAAAGAGGTACTGTATTGCAAACTCAAAAGAGATAATCTGGTGGTAAAATATATATATGTTTACATTAAAATATATATTATATTTATATTTATCAAGCCTTGGAAACAGTCTCTGGCAGAAATATAAGGTAAGGCTGCATACGATACACCCTTATGGTGGGGCCCTTCCCCGAATACCGCGCATAGCGGTAGCTTTAGTGCACCGGGATTCCCTTTATACTTCATTGAAAAACTTCAGAATAAATAAAATTATTTAATTTTAAATAATCAAACGTTATAGTGTGAAGCACGTACAGTTAAACTAGTATTCATTAAAATGGTAAAGTCAAATCAGTATACAAAAAAGACAAATATATTCCCGAACTATGGTAAATGATACCTATATATCCTCTGTCACACTTTGGGCATACATATATCTCAACCGTTAATGAAATGGTACGTATATGTCCCTTACATTAATAGTAGGGACATGTATGTACCTAAAGTATGGCAGAGGCTATATACTTATCATTAATTGTAAGGGTATATTTATTCTTTTTTTAATTTAATTTCTTTATCCCAAAAATTAACAAAAACCCATTATGCGACCCGATAAACTCACTATCTGATCTGTTTCCAATTAAACCCAAGAGATGTCTATTTAACAGATGTATTTTTTTCATCCCTATAGCAATATACACACACAATACAATAATACCCACTAGTACTAATTTTGAAAAAATATTAACCCATAACACCCAAAAACAACATCAAACAAATTGAGCCCCTCAAGTTTCAATTTCCAATGAAATTTCATCAGAAAAACACTACCCACCACAGGTCAACACCACACCATATTCTCCGTCAAACCAAAAACACCTACTGGCGAACCATCTCCTTACCCCTTACTTTAGCTACCTTCGGCCTAATCTCCACTCCCTCCAATAAGTAAACATCAACTAGCAGCAGCGACCAATCACTATAATTTGTTTGAGATTCAAGTTTAAGAAAATAGAGGGAGTATCGAGTTTGGAACAAAAATTAGAGGTTGGGTCAAGTTGGTTTGAAATTGGATTTAATGGGTTTATTGGGTTGGGTAGTAGTTTTGTGTTAATTATTTAAGATAAAAAAATTAAATAGAAAACGAACAAATATACCTTCGAACTATGATAAATGGTATATATATATATCCTACGTCATACTTTGGGTACAAATATGTCCATACCGTCAGTATGAGGGGCATATACGTACCATTTCATTGTCAATAGGGGCATATCTGTGTCCAACGTATAACAAAGGGTATATACATACCATTTATCATAATTCAAAGATATATTTATCTCTTTTTCAAATTAGTATTATATATAACATATATTGAAGAGAATCTTGAATTTTGGTATTACTCACAAACTTTTTGGTGCAATCAAATTGTCATACATGTTTATTGTTTTTTCCATACTTATTGTTACATTTGTCTTCATTTGTAATTTTATGATATTTTTATTTGGACCTTAATAATTGAATTATATATAGTAGTATTTTTTTATAATTATCTTCTTGTTCCTTATTAGATTACTTGTTCTTTTTTAATTATTTATTTAAGCAAATCATGAAAGAGTTAATATTTTTTTATATTATTTTTATTTATTAAGTAACTATATAAAGTATCAATAGTCAAATTAAATTTTCAAAACATAATTAATAAGGATAAGTTTGTTTATTTTACTCCTAATATATAATTTCTTAAGTGAATTGCCACGTCAAAGAGTCAAGTGAAAAGAAATTGAAAGATACCATTTTCTCTTTTTTTTATTTATTTTACTCGACTCTTTTATTACTTTTTTTACATATTATTTTAGCAAATCAATAGAGATTTATTATTTTTTTCAAATAATGCTATTACAATTAATTATATAACATAATAGATGTTAATCATGTACTCTCAAAACGTAATATGAACAAATAAGGTAAACTCCGAACAGGAGAGTATTAAATCAACTAATGTAAAATAAAATGAAACGGTTAGAGTGCATTATTTGTTATTGTACATATTAGTAAAATTTGTGCAATTTTAAAGTTAGTTTCATTTCGAATCAGAGTAGTTAATATTTTTTATTAATAATACCTCATATTCTCTTTTTGTGTGTGTTTGGTATAAATAAGTTTTTTATGAAAAATATTATTTTAATTTTTTTTTTCAGAAAAATAAGTGTGTTTCTTACTTATTTTCTTGTGTTCTCTATGTAACTAAAAATATTAGTAAAAAAATTATTTGTATATAATTTAGATAGTACATGAGAAGGTGGGGATGGGAGCTACAGGGCTTAGGGTGAACACAAGGTGTATTGAAAAGTTGAAAGGGCTCGATAAATGTGAAATACCACTTGTGAAATGTAATTTTCCTACTTTCATAAAATCATTTTCCTAATTTTGAAGAAACTTAGTTTCTAGAGAAATGTTTTTCAACAAATTAAACAATCAAATTTGAAAAAGATCTAAAACATACAAAACACACCATTTATTTGTGTTAAATTGGATTCTATGTTCCTCTGTATTTGCTAATTCTCCTTCATACTTTAATTCATATAAATAAAGTCCGTTAAAAGTTATTCGATTAAATGGAAAAAAATCTTTATTAATTATGAATACTTACTAAACAAGATATATTTAACGAGTTACTAAATTAAATTAGTTGTTCAATAAAAAAACATGACATAAGTTATTTTTAAATAAATTACATTTATTTTTGTACCATAAGATTAAGTTCGGGCTTAGCACAGGCCTTATACAACTAGTATATATATATATATATATATATATATATATATATATATATGAGAATCATAAATAAGGTGTTGTGATACTTCTTCATGACATCCAATGACATTTATCTTTTTTTCTCGTTTTTTGATATTTTTCTCATTTATATTCTATGTAAAAAATAAACTCAAAAAGCACTCATTTATATCTCTTAATTATGTTACATGTATTTAAGTTTTTTTCCTTCCAAAGTCAAATGTAGGGGTGTATATAGGTTGGGTTGATTTGGTTTTTCATTAAAATATAACCAAACCAATAACGTCGATTTTCTAAATCTATTAACCAAATCAAACCAATATACAGTCGGTTTTTTTATTTCGATTTTAGTCAAAAAAAATTTTCAATTTTTTAGTTTTTTTGGCATTTTTACAATTATAATGTGATTGAAGAAAAAATTAAATGTTTTCACTAAAAATATAAAAAAATAATGGTCATTGAGTAGTTTCAATAAAAATTAAGTTGGCAAATTACTAAGATGTCTAAACTACTATACCTCAAAGTAATATTATGTGGATACCCAGTGGTTCAATTTCTAAGTCACTAGTCATAGTAGTTTGTCTGAAAGTTCCTTTCACATAAAATGTGAGCATACAAATGAATGAAGAATTGGAGACAACTTATTAAAAGCTTAACTTTATAAAATAATTAACTATAACATAATTCCATAAGAAAAAAAAAAAAGAAAAAAGAGAAACAACCCAAATTACAACTTGATGGATGAGGAGAATGAGAAGAGTAGGATGAAAGTAAGATGAGGAAATAATGAGAACTCTCTGAAAACTTGGAAAGTAAAATGTAAAGTGAAGCAATTGAAGAGTTTTAGTTTTTTATATTAAAATTGAGCTTTGTATTAATTTGTTACTAATGGACAAATATTATAATTAAAGGCCAAGAATATACATCTATTTTCTGAATATAAAAAAGTAATAAAAGTAATTAAAAAAGTAGATTATAAGTAATACTTTTTTACGTATAAGAAATTAAAATTATATATGTATTATGTCGGTTCGGGTTGGGTTTGATTTTATTTTTTCTAATACCAAACCAAACCAAAAATGACCGATTTTATTTTCTCAGCACCAAACCAATCAAACCAAACCATAAGTCAGTTTTTTTCCTCGGTTTGATTTGAGTCATCGATTTAATTTGACTTAGCAGTTCGGTTTGTACACCCCTAGTCAAATGAATGGTTGCAACAATTACCTCATTAGTTTTTCAAAAAAGACATCAATTGCCTTAAATTCGAAAACAGTAGCATCATTAATTCATAAGTAATTGCAATTTCCATATTTTTATAACCTCCACACTCAAATGCTATTAATTCTTATAAGTCATGACCTTCCCTTCTTCATGTATGTGCTATATATAAGGATCTGATATCCCCTCTTCTTTTTCTTAAAGATTTCCATCTTACTATGAATTAATGTTATGGATCCTCTATTTTTCTTCTTAGTTTTTTTAAGTGTATATTTTATATTTTAGATATGCATTTTGAAATTATGTGTTTATTGTTTTTTTAGGTTTAGTAAAATTTGTATTTTACAATAAGAACTTTAAATGCATGTTCATACTAAAGTGTGGACAATCAAATCAATTTGTAACTCTGTATTCACAAATTTGAACTTTTAACAATAAGTTCAACCCTACTTATGAACAATCAAAAATGAACTTTAAATAAATTTCTAGAAAATGGCAAAATCAAACATTTAAAAAGAGATCAAGATTAGAATATTCAAGTCCAGTGAATTCATGGTATGTCTTTAAAGAAATTATTCCCTTCAAGTATATAAGGTTATGAAATATATCCTCCCAGTAAAAAATAAATCACCTCGATAGAATAGTTGTACCTCCAACTATGTCGAACTATAAATTTATTTAATGATAGCAAATCACACTAGAGTTTTTCAAGACAAATGAGTATTTTTACTTCAAAATTTTATGTATGTACCTGAGGAAAACATCAAATATTTATAGCCATCAATGTGTTGCTTCATGAATAGAAGCAATGGTTCAAAAAGGTGCACTTCTTCATAAAAGTGCAACTCTTCGGAAAGTCACAACCAATTGAAAAGATCATAATCATCCAAACTTAAAAGATGTCTATTCAAATTGCATTATTTCTCTTAGTGTCTTTTCAAAGAAATACTAATTCATTTTTCATTCACATCTCTTTAAAACCTAACAATCTTCCACATGAATGAGGAATGACTATTTTATCAAGAAATATACTGACAAGTGTTTGATCTACAAGCAAAAACTAATTGCATCCAGATAAATAAGTCTTCTTTGAACTTTTTGTAATGAACTTGCATCGGATGGACATGGTCAATCGATATATATGACATCTTTGAACCGTCAAACTTTAATATTCGCCTCGGCAACTAGCCTTTTACCATTACACAACTTTTATCTTTGCACTCGGTTCAAAGATGATACATTTAAACTATCACATAACTAGCCTTTTACTGTTTATGATTCTCATAATTTTGTTCGTTTCATCCATGAACACTTCCTAGTTTCATGAGATCCTAGAGAATAGGCCTTTACTATCATTCTCCTCAAATCGGCTTCCACTTTATCCTCACATAGGTGATTCCTAAACATTTAATCCTATAGATTAAATTATTTGGTTATAAATGTCAAACTTAGAAACCATTAAAAAGCTTCAAACCATAAGCCTTACCTTTGTTTTCTGAACATTGTCTTCATCATGAGAATGGTTTGAGTACATTGATAATGTTGAACCATCAGACATAACTTTGTTTAATCTCCTTGAGTCTAACACTTGGAATTTCCAGTCGAATAGATAGAGTTATCTTCGTAATGACCTGTTCTAGGCCGTAAACTCACTGCCTTCAATGATCTCTCAACTCCCTCTCTAGTTAGGCTTTTTGTAAGTAAATTCGACATACTATTATTTGGCCTCTCACATAGTCAATCAGAATAATTTTACTAAAGAGTAGTTCTCTAGCGGTATTATATCTTCATCTTATATAATGAGATTTATAATTATACATCATGCTCTTTGCCTACCTATTGTAGCTTGGATATCACTGTATATGCATACTGGTACCAAAGGTTTAGACCAATAATGAATATTTTTTAAGAAATTATGTAGCCATTCAGCTTCTTCACCGATTTAGATTCCATAATAAAGATGGCAATACATATCTGTTTGGATGATTTTCAAGAAACTTCTCCTCCACCTAGAGTAAATATATATCCACTCGTGAATTTTACTTCATTTAATTCGATGATCTAATTTACATCACTATATTCTTCAATTACCATGGGATTTTTTTTATAATGCAAAGCATAGTATTGAGTGTGTTTTAGATATCCCAAAAATCTTTTCATTTTTATTCAATGAATTTGATTAGGACTACTTGTGTACCAACTCACTTTACTAATAGCACATGCTATGTCTGATCGTGTAAAATTCATGATATACATCAAACTTCCTACACTCTTGCATACTCCAATTGTGAGTCACTTTTATCTTTATCTTTCAAAGGGCAAAGCTCATATCCAATAGTGTCTTGGAAATATTAGAATTTCAATACCTGAACTTGTCAAGTACCTTTTCAATGTAATGAGACTATGATAATGTCAATCCTTGTGGAGTTCTGTAAGTTTTTATCCCTAAGATCACATCGGTAAATCCAAGGTTTTTCATATTAAACTTGCTCTCAAGCATTTATTTTATAGCATTTATATCAGAAATATCTCTATTGATGATAAATATGTCATCTACATATAAATAAACGATGACTTTGTGATGTGGAGTGTCTTTAATATAAATACATTTATCACACTCATTCATCTTAAATTTATTTGCCAACATGATTTGATCAAATTTTGCATGCCACTATTTGGGTGCTTCCTTTAGTCCATATAGTGACTTAACAAGGTTGCATACTTTTTCATTACAAGGAATCACAAAACCCTTGGGTTATTTTATTTAAATTGCTTCCTCCAATTATTCATTTAAAAAAGCTATTTCCATATCCATTTGATGAATTTTAAGACCATATACTGCAGCTAATGCAACCAACATCCGAATGAACGTTATATTTGTTAATGACGAGTATGTGTTCAAATAATCAAGGCCTTCTTTTTATATAAAGTCTTTCATAACAAGTCTTTCCTTGTATTTTTCAATAGTATCATCAACTTTCATTTTCCTTTTGAAGATCCATTTAGAACCTAAAGGATTCTTGGAGGAAGATCAACCAACTCTTAAGTATGATTTCTTAAGATTGAATCAATCTCACTATTGACTGTCTTTTTTCAAAAGGACAAGTCCACATACGACATCAATCTTTTAAATGTTTGAGACTCATTTTTAAGAAAAAATATTATAAAATATTATTCAATGGAAGTTGGCGTTCTTTGTTGCTTACTATACCTTGGATTCTCTTCATAAAATATATTTTCCTTTGGTTCATCCTTAGGTCGTTTAAACCCTCCACTAGACAGTTCATGTCTAGTTTTATATGAATAAATGTGTTAAAAAAATTCAATATTATATGATAATCATTGTATTATTCTGAATATCTAGATGTTTGGATTTATAAACCAAAACTAAATATGCTTTACCATTTGTAGTATATCCAGTGAAAATATAGTCCATAATCTTTGGTCCTATTTTCACCCTTTTGGATATAGAAACTTGGAATTTAGCTAGATACTCTCACACTTTAAAATATTTCAAATTGTATTTTCCTCTATTCTATTTCTCATATGGAATAGACTGTGTATTGCTACAAGGCATTCTATTAAGTATTCAATTAGTTGTAAGCATAGCTTCCTCCCACAAATTTTTTGGAAAACCTGAACTTATGAGTAAGACATTCATCATTTCCTTCAATGTTTAATTTTTTATTTCCGCAATTTCATTTGATTGAGATGAATACGGGACAGTACTTTGATGAAAATTCTATTTTTCAAATATATCTATGTAAAATAAGATTCATACTCTCCATCGCTATCACTTTTTATCAGTTTAATCATTTTATCCAACTGATTTTCAAGTTCAGTTTTATATTGCCTAAATGTGTTTATTGTTTCATCCTTACTATTTAGAAAATAAACATAATAGTATCTAGTGCAATCGTCACCAAAAGTTATGAAATACTCTTTTCCACTATGAGATGTTGACTTTGTATCACAAATGTCGATGTGGATTAAGTCTAAGGGATTGAAATTTTGTTCAACAGACTTATACAAATGCTTAGCATACTTAGATTCCACATATGTTAGACACTTTGATTTATTGCACTCAAAGTTAGGTAAAACTTTTAAGCTAATCAATTTTTACAAGATTTTGTAATTGACATGTTCTAAACGACTATGCAACAAATTATTTGACTCAAGCAAATAAGAAGAAATCTCAACTTTATTCATTTCATCAACCATTACTTCAAGTTTTAGAAGGCCCTTACTGAGGTAGCCCTTTTCTACATACATTTCATTCTTACTTATTACAACTTTCTCCAAAATAAACGCATGCTTAAATTTATTTTTAATGAGAAGTGTCGCCGACACTAATTTCTTCCTGATAGTAGGATAATGGAGAACATTATTGAGAGTCAACACCTTGCCGAAAGTTATTTTTAGGAATATATTTTTTGACTTTCTTCAACCTTGGTTGGGCATAGTTTTTAGGGATTTTTCTCCTTTTCCACTTTGCTAATAAACTTCTTAACATGCTATTTTTTGAATAATTCTACTATAAAGTAACTAACATGAACTTATTTTATCATATCATGATTGTCAGGAATTTATGAATTTAGCTATTCATAACCATAAATAAATATACCTGTTCTGGTAGATTTGATAATTCTGGGCTTTGTTCATCCATAACTTTTGCTTTGAAATATATCTGTTTTTTATCACATATTCAAAAGTTTTTTTGTTTACAAAGGAGGACTTTTTGCTTCAATACATGAAGACTTGCCTTTATCTTGTCGAATGACTTACATATTTATAGGAGGAAATAAACTATTCCTACTTCACACGTTTTTTACATGTAAACTATACTATTCCTACTTTTTACAAAAAAAGTCTTCCTTTTCAAAGCCTATGCTATTTAAAGTTATGGAAGTAGTATAAATTGGATTTATTTGATTAACTTATTAATTATGATAAAATTAGATTTAGATATCCACCAAAATATTATAAATATTGTTTAGACGAATAACGTAAAAAAACCACAAAAATATAAAGAATTAAAATAAATAATATCTGAAAAACGTAAAGAATTAAAAATAAGAATAGAAAGACTACAGTATAACATAATTGCCGGAGCTAGTAAAAACTCAATAAATGCACAAAAAGAAGAAATATCAAATTTAGAACAACAATAGATAGTCTAAAATATATATATCAACATAACCTATATATATATATTTAAATAAAATGAACAAAGAAGAATTTATAATATATGAAAAAACATATGAAAATCACGAAGGATTAAAAATAAAAATAGTATTCTCTAATTTAGGAAGGAGATATAAGAAAATAGGTGAACATTTATATT
The DNA here is from genome assembly GCA_030864225.1 of Capsicum baccatum var. pendulum. Lineage (NCBI taxonomy): Eukaryota > Viridiplantae > Streptophyta > Magnoliopsida > Solanales > Solanaceae > Capsicum > Capsicum baccatum. Next base: position 153,129,211 of record CM061552.1, read on the forward strand.
TAATGTTAGAAAAAAAATTAAAATTAGAAGATAAGTTGACAGCCATGGTAAGAATAGAAAGAGAAAATGAAGAGATAGACAGAAAAAAGAAAATAGATAAAATAAAACAACAAACCATAGAAGAAATACGAAAAATAGAAGAAACTAAAAATAGTAGGATTGCTGAATTAGAAAAATAACTGCAAATGCTAAAAGATTTATATGAAAAGAGACAGAAAGAAAAAGAAGAAAGAGATAAAGAACAAAAATTATTAAACGAGATAAATCAATTTAAACAAAAAATAGAAATAAAAAATAAAGAATCAGAAACCAGTGAATTAGAAATAAATTCAATAGATGCTGAAGAAACAGATAATTATGATTCGGAAGATAGTGAAACATATACAGAAATTCTAGAAAACATAGGAAAACTAGAAATTGATGAAAAACAAGAAGTAATTAATAAAGAAAATCTAGAACTAATAAATACAGAAGTAAATACTCTAGATAAAAATATAATACCTTGTACATCAGAAATAAGAAAACCAACCAATAATTACAAAAATAAGTTCAAAAGATATAATCCAAAGGATGAATATAATAAATGGACACCAAGACAAATAATTAATTACAACTTTTTAGATTTAGACTGTATAATAGACACAAATAAAATACTACAACTATGGGTAGGATACATGTCAAAACAATTATTAGATGATAAAATAGATACAACAAACACACCTGAATATATAGAAAAGACATTAATAGGAACAGTAAAATTGTGGTTTTTAAATCTAACCGAAGCAAGTTAAAAAGTACTAAGATCTGATAATAAAACAGAAGGAACATCAATACCTACTAAAATACTACCGACAGAAATATTGAAAAAATATGAAATAGCTATAAGAGAAGAATTTAGTAGTATAACAACAGAAGAAGAAAAGCAAAATAAAGAGAAAGATACGAATAAGATTTTTAATATTATAATTAGCAATATGTAATATGTGCTATATAGATGAGTATACATGCGCATTTAAAGAATATTATTATAAAGGAACATATAATATAGAAGAAAGTAAAGAAATAAGAAGATTATATTTTAGTAAATTACCTGAACCATTTAGTTCAAAAATAATAAAAAGTTGGAATGAAGCAAAAATAGTAGATACCCTAGGAGCAAGAATAAAATTTTTACAACAATGGTATAGAAATCTATGTGAAAAATATAGAGAAGAAATAAAAATGAAAAAAACATTAATAAGAAATTTAGCATGTTGCAAAGATAAAATAACACCTCAATTTGGATGTGAAGAAAGATATTATAAGAAAAGAAAAAGACATAAGAAATATAAGAAATACAAAAAATCAAAATATAAATATAAGAAACCAAGACAAAGATATTATGTAAAATATTATAAACATAAAAGATCATACAGTAAAAAGAAATCTATAAAAGAATGTACTTGTTATAATTGTGGAAAACTAGGACATTTAGTTAGAGATTGTAAATTACCAAAAAACCCAAAAAATAAACAAATATCAGATATAAAAATAAAAAAAAAAAACAGAATATATGCAAATAGATTATATAGAGCAGATAGATTATATAGATTATGAATTAGAAAGTGAAGATAGTATATATGAAATTTCAGAGAATGAAATAGATAGTGAATTAGATGAATCAAATGACTGAAGAAGATATAAAAATGAACCAAATAACTGAAGAAGATATAAAAATAATAACAAAGGAAGAATATTTAAATGAAGAAGGAACAAATCAAAAAATAATATTTGACAGTAATATATTTGACGAAATAAAAGGAAAAGAGTTAGACTTAAGTGTAGAAAAAATATTTAAAATACCAACAATAAAAAATATATTTAGTAGAAAAAAGGAAGAATACTACGTAGTAAGACAAAAAGAACAAGTAATAGACTGTAGGTATGCAAAAGGAAGAGTTAGTATACCACTAGTAACAAAAAGAATAATTAATAAAGAAATAAACGATATAAAAAGTAAAGACCCAATAAAATATGTACACCTTGGAGGATTAAAGATATTAATAAAAGCATGTTTTAGAGAAGGAATAGATACACAATAGAATTATATTTAGCAGATGATAGAATTATAAAACCTATAGAAAAAAGTATAATAACAACCATAAAAGGTAATTTAATATACCAAAAATTTAAATTTATAATAAGTGTGAATTATTCAGTAGCAATAACAGATAAAAATATAGATAAATCATTAATATTATATTGGAAAATATCAGGAATAGAACTAACCCCAGGAAGTAAAATATTTACAGCAAGATGTAAAAATCTATATGTATTAACAGCAAAACATAAAATAATAGGAAAAATAAAATTAATAAAATACAAATAGAAAGTCCTTTTGAATGATTTGTAAAAACAATTGATAATAATGACAATAGTTACCAAGACATAAATATAGAAGAAGATTTAGAAATAATAAATGATAGAATAAGTACAACAAAAAAATAGCTCATGAAAAACCAGAATCATTAAGCTCATAAAAAAGAACAAGTTATGAAACAACTTCAACAGTTAATTTAAATCAATATAATATAACAGGAATAATAAATGAAAAAGAATATTTAATACTCTTAAACACATGACAAGAAGAAAATTATATAGCAAAATATCTAGTAAAAAGTAAAGAAATTAAATCTAATAGTAATATATGTCCAGATCTACCAAGGAGTCTAATAAACATTAAAGATATGACAGAAAAAAGAAATAATAATAGGAGTCAGAAAAATAAAAATAGAAGTTGAAATAAAGAAAGAAATGCAAAAAACAGACATAATATTAGGAATAAAATAGTTAGAACAAGTAAAACCATACAATATAGAACATACACAATTATCTATAACATATAATAAATAAATATTATTCATAAAAAAAACTTTAACATGATATGACAATATATGTTCTTGTAAAAATAATAGTAGAAGGATATTATAATAGGTATTATACACCTATGATAGATACAAGAGCAGGAACAAACTTTTGTAGATACAACTGTTTACCAGAAAGTAAATGTGATAAATTAAAAACACCAATAGTAGTCAAAGGATTTAATAAGGAAGGGAGCTTAATTACATATAAAGCTAAAAATATAAAAATACAGATATGATATAAAATAATAACAATAGAAGAAATCTATAATTATGAACTAACATCAAAAGATATGCTTTTAGGAATGCCATTTTTAGATAAATTATACCCACATATAATAACTAAAACAGATTGGCGGTTTACAACACCATGTAAACAAAAAGTAAGGGCAAAAAGAGTTATTAATAAAATAAGAAAGAAAACTGATTGGATAGAAGGAAGTGAAAAAAATTACACAAAAGTTAGAAAATATAAAATATATAGAAGACACAGTAGAACTAGTTGTATTTTTTATACATAAAAAAGAAATAACTATATTTTCAATAGATAAGGTAGAAATAATAAAGAAAAAATTAAGACAATTATATAGTGAAGATCCATTAAAAGGATGGGAAAAACATAAAATACTATAAAATTGAATTAATAGATAAAAATAGCATAATAACTCAAAACCCATTAACATATAATTTAGATGATTTAAGAGAATTTAAAATGCATATAGATGAATTATTAGAAAAACAGTATATACAAAAAAACAATAGTAAACACAATAGTCCAACATTTATAGTAAATAAACATAGTGAACAAAAAAGAGGAAAAAGTAGAATGGTTATTGATTATAGAAACCTAAATGCAAAAACTATGACATATAATTATCCAATACCAAATAAAATATTAAAAATAAGACAAATACAAGGATATAATTATTTTAGTAAATTTAATTGTAAATCAGGATTTTACCACTTAAAGTTAGATGAAAATTCTAAGGAATTAACCGCATTTTCGGTACCACAAGAATTTTATGAATGGAACGTATAACCATTTGGATATAAGAATGCACCAGGTAGATATCAATATTTTATGGATAGTTATTTTAAACAATTACCTAATTGTATAGTATACATAGATGATATACTACTATATACAAAAACTAAAGAGGAACATTTAAAATTATTAGAACAATTTACAGATATAATAGAAAAATCGGGAATAAGTTTAAAGAAAGCTGAAATTATGAAAACCAGATAGAGTTTTTAGGAATACAAATAGATAAAAGTGGAGTAAAAATACAACAACATATAGTACAAAAAATAATAAATTTAAAAGAAGAGTTATATACAAAAAAGAAATTACAATCATTTTTAGGATTAGTAAACTAAGTAAGAGAATATATACCAAAATTAGCAGAAAACCTAAAGCCTTTACAGAAAAATTAAAAAAGGATGTAGAATATAATTACAACAAAGAAGATAAAAAACAAGTCCAGAAAATAAAAATACTTTGTAAAGAATTACCAAAATTACAATATCCAGACGAAAATAAAAAATTTATATATATAGTAGAATCAGATGCTAGTGAATATAGTTATGGAAGAGTACTTAAATATAGATATGAAGAAGAAAAATTAGAACATCATTGTAGATACTACTCAGGTACGTTTGATAAAACAGAAATAAAATGGGAAATAAATAGAAAAGAATTATGTTCATTATATAAATGTTTATTAGCATTTGAGCCATATATTGTATACAACAGATTTATTGTACGGACAGATAATACACAGGTACGTTGGTGGTTAACAAAAAAAATACAAAATTTAGTTACTACGAAAGAGATTCGGAGACTAGTATTAAATACATTAAATTTTACATTTACAATTGAAGTAATTAGTACTAACAAAAATGTTATTGCAGACTACATATCAAGACAAAGCTACACAGACTAATATAATAGAAGATGATGCTTTAGAAAAGATACTCAAAACCCTAACTACACTTTCAATGAAAGTGGATAATATGGGTAATGAAATAGAAAAGCTAAAGACTAATGAAGTTAAACTGAAGTCTGAAGCTACAAATCAGCTAACTCAGCAGTGTGCAGAGCTATGTCGATCGGAAGACATTAAAATTCTAGAGCTAAAAGGAGATGTTGGGACACTCCAAAAAACCCATAACGTTTATCAATCTACAATTACAGGTACAGGCAAAGGAGTTAGTGGACAAAGATACCAGAACATGAACATGAATAAGATATTTGAAAAACCATTTATACCAAAAGCACAAAAAGACCCCTTGTACATACCCCCACAAATTATCATATATCAAGATAGTTTGAACCAAGATAAAAAAGCTTATAACTATATAGCCCGAGGATATATAGAAAATATCTACAAAGTACAAACTTTTTTAAACCTTAACCCCAGAGCTACCAATATCCAAAAACCAAACACAAACTACATAACCCAAAAATTGCAAAGTTACAACAAGCTAATCGCACTACCCAAAATCAATCCAAGCTTAATAAAAACATGTTTCGACTATGGATTATTAAATACCATATATACCCAAGATGGAGAAGAACTAACAGCTATAGAAGAATTACATAAAGTATTCACCACCTATAAAAGAGTAACTAAAGGAAATCCATTTTATATAAAGTTTTATACTGCACCAGCAGAGATATTATACGATGAGATCAAACCAGTTATACAAATTGTAAAAATAGGATTAACCAGAGATATGATTATACCGGAAGATATTGTGCAGCAGCTAGAGATACCCAAAATCGAGATACCTAATTTTTACGCAAATAAACGACTTATTGGACTAGCTACAATTATTCAAGAATTAGCAAATAATTATATCAATGGAAACCCAATATGGAGCTATTATTCAAGAGATCATCAAATGATTTATTCAAATTCAAGAGAACTACGACAAACAGATATGAAAGATATTAGGCAATGGATAGTGACGTTACTTAACCTAGAGAAACAATCTATTGCAAGAGCAATTAGGAAGGGATTTATTTCAGACGAATTATTAATAAGATATTGTAAGATAATTGAACACAAATATCCAGACCATCAATGTTCGAGATGTAATGGAGAATATAATATCATCTCGAAAGTCCGGCTAAAATAAAAAAAATCAACCAAGAAGATAAGGACGCCATCTAGAAGATAAAAATCAACGGAGTAATGATGAAATAAAGACAAAAAAAAGATAATAAAAGATAGAAAGTGACATGTATAGTTTTGAAATTTTGTTACGTAAATTGTTTAGTTTTTGACTTTTTGGCCAAAGTGCCATTATTGGTCTTTTATTTTTTAGTCTTAAGATTTTTTTTTTTTGTAAAGATAGGACCTAGTTTTTGTCTTATTATACTAGTCTAGTTTAGTCTAGTCCTTTTCTACTATTGAAAAGGAAGACTTTTTTGTAAAAAGTAGGAATAGTATAGTTTACATGTAAAAAATATGTGAAGTAGGAATAATTTATTTCCTCCTATAAATATATAAGCCATTCGGAAAGATAGAGGCAAGTCTTCATGTGTTGAAGCAAAAAGCCCTCCTTTGTAAACAAAAAACTTTTGAATATTTAATAAAAAAACAAATATATTTCAAAGCAAAAGCTATGGATGAACAAATCCCAGAATTATCAAATCTACCAGAACATGCATATTTATTTATGGTTATGAATAGCTAAATTCATAAATTCCTGTCAATCATGATATGATAAAATAAGTTCATGTTAGTTACTTTATAGTAGAATTATTCGAAAATAGCATGCTAAGAATTTTATTAGCAAGTGGAAAAGGAGAAAATTCCTAAGAACTATGCCATCCTAAAGGTGAAACCGGTGAGTGAAGAAAGCCGTGATAGGGGAATAGTCAGAGTAGAGACGCTGTTTAAGGGAAAAGTATCCAAATTACCATGCTAATAGTGACCGAAGAACATGTTATTTAAGAATAATCTAGTATATAGTGATCTAAAATGATCATATTTTGTTATGTGTATGATTGAAGGGAATATTTTGAAAAAGCATCATATGAAAAATGAATACTTATTTATCTGACGAAATGGTTCATAAATTTAAAATACTTGTTTTGTATGTACTTAAGGATATAGAAATTATAGATATAAGAAAAATCATATTTGAAAAAATATTTGATAAATATTTTATGACTAGAATAAATTACATACCTTACCTACCTAACTACTCTTATAAATACATACATACCAAACCTACACATCAACCATGATAAATTACGTATATTTAGAATATTGAAAAATGGATATGAAAATATACAATTAATAGAAAAATTAATGAAAATAAATTTAGAAGAATATATGAGAACCAAAGATATAAAATATATAGAATACCGTAATGAAAATATAGAGGAATTAGTAAGATTAAAATTAAAAAACTAAAGAATATTATGAAAAATCATTTAATTAACCCACCTAAATGACAGATAATTTTGAAGTACTAGTTTTATACATACTTAGAGATATATAAATTATAGACGTAAGAAAAATAATATGGAAAAAATATTTAACATTGAAGATGAAGAGTTAGATATAAATCAGATAGAAGACGAGTTAGGAGAAATATACTTAATTGATGACAATCACTGTTACTACCTAGATAATTATTCAGATGAATATTATACAGATTAAGAAATCCTAGAATAGATTCAAAGAGTTAAAGAAAAACAAAGTTGGCTATACGAAGAAATTAATTATAGAAACCAGCTTAGAAAAGGAATAGAACAATTAAAAAAAAGATTAATTTGGATAAATAAAACCATAAAACAACTAGAATTAAAAGACAATTTAGAATATGATTTAGACATAGAACTATTCATAGACGAAAAAGACAGAATAATTAACGAAATAGATAACCTAGAATTTAATATCAGATATAGTACAATTAGAATAAATTATTACAAAGAAATTTGCAGTATCACAACTACTTTAGGATAAAATGATAGACAATGAGTATTTAAAATATTGGAGACAAGATATGGAAGAAATAAGATTAACAGAAATACTTATGAAAGAGAATTTAATTGGATATTTTAGAACAAAAGATATAGAATATTTAGAATACCTCCAAAATAATATACAAGAATTACAAAGACTAAGAGAAAAAACTAAAAAATATTACAGTAAAGCATTTAATCAAATATCATCTAATCACCCCCAAGATATAAACATTAATAAAATTAAAATAAATACACTAAAAATAAAAATGTTTAGAGAAGTTAAGAAATATCCATGCACAAATAAAAATAGATCCATTAGAACTATAATAGATCTATTTATTACCCAAGTTATCCGCACCCCCTCCAAAAAATTTATATCTCAATGTGAAAGTATCGAAATCATGATCTGCTTGATTTTTGGGAAACTAAACACAAAGATATCTAATATATTAAAAATTTATAATTTAATATCTTCGAGATCTTTTCAGGTACTATCCCAAAATCAGCAGTGGATTTTAATGCACCAATAGTTTCAGATTTGCGTTGTGATACCAGAAAATTTATATGTCAATGTAAAAGTATCAAAATCATGATCTGCTTGATTCTACAAATGCTAGAAACATACATATATAGATTATCTAATATTTGAAATCTATGATCTTCGGAATTGTTCTAGACAATTTTTTAAAGTTGATCCTAAATTCTGCTAGACAAAAAATTTTAGATCTGTATTGCCTCACCAAATAATTTATATCTTTATGCAGAAACATCCTGCTAGGTACCAATCTCTCTCCTACTTATGTTTTCTTTGTGTTGTCTCTCTTTTCTCTTGTAGAATTGAAGCAGATAAGAATATGCAACAATCGGCTTAGGGTGCAATATTCCCCTTCACCTTAAGACCCGATCAATTTTTCTTCAAGATGGTGGCTATACAACACTTGGCATACGGTGCGAGATTTTAACTTCACCTCCGTCACCTTAAGACCCGACCAGTTTTTCTTCATGATGGTGGATATGCGACAACCAGCTTAGTGTGCAAGATTTTAACTTTGCCCCCGTCACCTTAAGACCCAACCAATTTTTCTTCAAGATGGTGGCTATAAAAAAATCGCCTTAGGGTGCGAGAGTTTAACTTTACCCCTATCACTTTAAGACCCAACTAATTTTTCTTCAAGATGGTGGCTATGCAACAATTAGCCTAGGGTGTGAGAATTTAACTTCTCCTCCGTAATCTTAAGACTCAATCAATTTTTCTTCAAAATGGCCCTTCTTAATGGTCAGCTTAAGATGCGAAAGTTTAACTTCGCCTCCATTACCTTAAGACCCAATCAATTTTACTTCAAGATGGTGGCTATGAAATAATCTACTTAGGGTGCGAGAGTTTAACTTCGCCTCTATCACATTAAGATCCCACCAACTTGGCCTCAAGATGGTAGCTATGCAACAAATGGCTTAGGGTGTAAGAGTTTAACTTTTCCTCCATCAACTTAAGAGCCAACCAATTTTGCTTCATGATGGTGTCTATGCAATAATCAACTTCGGGTGTAAGAGTTTAACTTCTCCTCCGTCACCTGAAAACCCGACCAATTTTGCTTTAAGATGACCTCTTTTTAATAGTCAGTTTAATGTGCGAAAGTTTAACTTCACCTCCTTCACTTTGAGACCTGACAAGTTTGGATTCAAGTATGGCCCTTTTTTAATGGTCAACTTAAGGTGTGAGATTTTAACTTTGTCTCCGTCACCTTTATACCTAACAAGTTCAGCTTCAAGTATGGTTCCTTTTTAATGGTCAGATTAAGGTGCGAGAGTTTAACTTCGCATCCGTCACCTTGATACCTGACAAGTTCAGCTATTTTTCATAATAAATCCATGAAAATTCCAGCTTAGGTGCAAAGGGACAAATTTTGTTCACCTTAAGACATAGAATTTTTTAAATCCTCTTAGGGATAAATCCGTGAAAACACTAACTTAAGGTGCAAAGGAACAAATCTTTCCTACCTTAAGGCATGAAAATTTTGAGATCATTTTAAAGATAAACCCTTGAGAGGCCAGCTAAGCTGCAAAGGGATAAATTTTGTCCACCTTAATGCATGAAAACATTTAGATCCTTTTAAGGATAAACCTATGAGAGACAAGCGTAAGGTGGAAAGGGATAAATTTTGTGCACCTTAAGACATGAAAATTTTGAGATCCTTTTAAGGATAAACCCATGAGAGACCATCTTAAGGTTCAAAGGGACAAATCTTATCCACCTTAAAGCATGAAAATTTTGAGATCCTTTGAAGGATAAATCCATGAAGGGACTAACTTAAGGTGTAGAGCGACAAATCTCATCCACCTTAAGACATGAAAATTTTGAGATCTTTTTAAGGATAAATCTGTGAATGGACTAACTTAAGATGCAAGAGGACAAGTTTTGTCCACCTTAAGGCATGAAAATTTTGAGCTCTATTTACGGATTAACCCATGAACATACAAACTTCAATATGGTGAATTTGAAAGTTTAAACGTGAAAATTTAATGAATATGAAGACTTCAACTTATGTGAATGAAACTCATATTCCATTGGAGTTTTACCCCATTGAGCCACCAATACTTAGTGTAAGTCCAAAATTTAAATAAAAATTTGCAGACTTAACTTTCATGTGGCAGATCAAGCGGGAATATCTATTTTTTGACACTTATGCAACTAAACTCAGAGTGAAATTTCAAGCGCCTACGTACCTCAGTGAAGAGGATCAAGTCATAATGTAGTTCTGGGTAAGTTTTGTTTTTTTAATAATTTTTTTATCCTAACCTTTGCCTAAGTTGCCTCTTTCGAGGTTTTCAACCTAGTGGACCTTTTTTTTTAGCTGTACATAGTTTATACTCTTGCAGTCCAGGAGTAAACATATAGTTTATAGTTGTGCCTTAAGGAGTGTCATCTTTATTCAAGGATAATACTTCTTTAAGATCTTGGCGTTGATAGGGCCAATTTTTATGCCATCTACATCGACAAGCTTGTAAGCACTATTTGAATATACTTCTTGTACAACATATGATCCATCCCACTTTCGGGTGAATTTTCCTCCAGACTTATGAGAAGTAATAATGGGCTTTCTTACTATAAGGACTTGATCCCAAACTTGGAAGCACCTCAACCAAACTCTTTTGTTGAAAGAACGATATAGACGGGCTTGATAACATTCAAGATTTTACCGATCCTCTATCCTCTTCTCATTAAGAGCTTCTAACTCCATAAGAAGCAACTTAGCATTCTCTTCATTGTTGAGCCCTTCTTGACTAGCCAGTCTTAAAAAGGTATTTAACACCCAAGTGGCAAGACTACTTCAACTCCAAAAGCAAGTGCGTATGGAGTTTCTTGCATCGATGTGAGATTAGTTGTCCTATATGACACAAAGCTTCTTTCATTCGCTCATGCCAGTCTCGTTTAGACTTAGTGACGACTTTCTTCAATAAATTGCATATAGTCTTATTGAATGCTTCAGCTAGACCATTAGCGGCAGCATAGTACATAGAAGACTTATGCTACTCAAAACTAAAAATATCACAAATACTATTCATAAACTCGTTATCAAATGGCTTGCCATTATCGGTTATTATGTATGGAGGAATTCCGAAGCGGTAGATGATAATCACTCAAATAAAGTTTGCAATATTTTCTTTCTTTACTTCCTTGAGAGAAATATCTCCGGCCCATTTTGAGAAGTAATTTACTGCGGCCAAGATGTACAAGTGTCCACCAACAGATTTAAAAAGTGGTCCAACAACATCAAATCCCCAAGCATTGAATAGCCAAGATGCTATAGTTGGGTGTAATTCTTCAAGAGGTTGATGTATAAAATTTGTATGGAGTTGGCAAGCTTTGTATCTTCTAGCATGTCCAACCAATTTTTCACCATCGTGGCCAATAATAACTCATTCTTTTAATGTGAAAATGGAGCTTTGGTCTAGACTGATGAGATCCATAAACTCTCGAGTGTGCTTCTTACAAAGCTTGAACTGCTTCATCCTCTCCCAAACAGCATTAGAGTACTACCTCAAATGATCTTCTATATAGAGTGTCTTTGTAGCAAAGGAAGTGGGGTGCACGACGATGGATGCCAGTCCTTTTTCTTAGATCTTCAAGTATTCCATAACACAAGTAGTTAATGATTGGTTGTCATCAATCTTCCTTCATGGATTCAGACACAGTGACGAGGTTCTCAATCTTATTTTCTATATCTTCATTCTCATTTGGTGGTTCTACTACCCATTCTTAGCGGATAGTAACTCTTGTCTTATTCAAAAGAGTTAGGGTTGGGGATATATAGCTAGGGCAAAAGCTTGCTTATTTTCTTTCCTGGGCACATGTTGGAGGGTTACTTCTCAAAGCCATCCCATGAACTCCTGCACATAATCATGATATAATCGTAACTCCAACTTTTTGACTTTATAGCTTTCCAAAAGCTGCTTGATCACCAATTGGGAGTCATGATAACGCTCAATCTACAGCTCTCGTAGGAGTGTAAAGCGGTCGTTGTCAAATATATAACCCAACTGGGTTGGGTATCGATCCCACAGGGAATAGCTTGGTCAACAAGTAAGCAAAGATTACTAGACTTTTAGTGCTCGCAAAAAGGGGGGTTGTAACGTGCAAAATAATGTAAACAAAGTAATAAAGTAAAAACGGAAAATAGCAAAGTAAAAAGAAAGAATGTTTGGTAAGATGTAAAACAATGAGAATTGAGAAGTTGGGGGTATGTCCACCTTATGAGTTGTACGTCTCTATTGGCTATGAGTTATGCGGAATTCAGACATGCATGTGCTTATAGAGAATTGTATTCGATGGTAAATCCAAGCGTCTTTCGACCTCAACAAGGACTATTTCACTTTAACTCTTTCGAGCTTAAAGCGTATCTAATGGTACAAATTCTCCAAGAGGTTAATCCAGTTACGGCACTAACTTTTTAATAGGGGATGGGACCCTATTACCTTGACATTATCTCTTTTCCAGACATATAACTTTTCTTTCGAACAAGTTAATGCTATACTGGCGTATTTTATGCGTTTGCAACCACAAAGAATTTAGATTAAGATGAAGAGAATAATGATATAAGCAGCATACGTGTCACGAATTCACAAACTCATAGCAATAGATAGTAGCTCATATGGCTTCCATAACCCCAACAGAGAAGTTTAGCTACTCATGAGTGCAAAGGAAATCACAATAGACTTTATCATTATACCATAATAAAGATATCACGTGTAGTATGGTGTGGTATGGCTTTAGGCGTGAACTCCCTTTCAAAGTAGCGTTTCTCTTGTTGTGGAATTTAAGAATTGAATAGATGAATAGAAGAAAAGTAGAATTAATGGAAGAATTAGAAGTAGAATGAGAATTAAAACTAGAATGAATGAAAATCTCTAGCACAATAGGGTATTTATAATACTCCTATCCTATTCCTACTAAGCTAATGCATTACTTAACCCAATCCTACTAGGTTAATGTATCATTATCCTAATCCTAATGAATTACTGCATTATTATCCTACTCCTAATAGGTTACTGCTGGTCCCCAAAGTCTTCAGAAATGCTATTTTTTCCCGGGATAGGTTTTCCATGCATCACTTTCAGTCCATCAGCTCCCAAACGCTGCTCTCCTTCTTTCGTGAAGCTTCCTTTGGCGTCAAGTTATCCATAAAATGCTGAAATCTGCATCATTTATACCTGAAAACTTGCTAATCATGTTTGTTAGCTCACTTACAGGAAAAAGGACTAAAAGTGCATGAAATGTATAATTTATTCTCAAAACTTGGCTAAAATATGGGCAAAGTCTAGTGCTATAGGCGTGTAAATTCGCCTATCATCAACACCCCACACTTAAAGCTTTGTTCGTCCTCGAACAAAATATCATGTCCATCTAAACATCTACTTAGGGTTTCACAGTAACAACACAAAATATTCATCAAGACAGGCATAGCAATCATTAACAAAGAGTAGTTTTCTGATCATTAGTAGAAACAATTCAACCTCCAACATAGACTCGTGATGGTAGTTAATTCGTATCCAAAAGTTAAGGCACAAAGAATCATACACAACTACCCAAAACTCATCAACCCTGTGTGTCTCACAATATATTACCCATAATCACTCATAAGTATAGAATATATTTCGAACATGGGTATAGGATTATCCTTGCTCTCACTCTCACAAAGAATTCATATGCTGCAACTGATGACTATAGGCTTGCCCTTAGTGTAATGCTCCACTAAATGTCAGAATGCTAAGCTTAGGATCAAATAGGTCTTCTACAGGTTGTAATGTAGGCTAAGGGACGGGTAGGACTATTTTGGCCAGAAATAGTGACTATGTTCCTAAGCGCTTTAATACATCACATTATGCCTTTAATACTTTCTTTTCAAACAACCTTTCTTCTTTCTTTTATTCTACCACCCTTTTTCTCCTCTTTTGTTTTTCAATTTTAAACATAACTGACTTTTCAGTTTTATTTTTTTCCTTTTTTTTTCTTTTCATAACACCTCTTATGATAGCAATTTTTTTTCATAACAAATTCAAGCACCATTACATTCTAAAGTATCATACTCACCCAATTTCCTCTTATTTTGTCACATGACTTTACACTTTAAAGCACTTAGGAATTTGGATCAAATTATGGTCTTGAAAAAATGGATTAGGCTTACATATGAGGTTGTCAAAGAAAATAGGCTAAAGGCTCAAAGGGGTTAACTAGGATAATGTCCATGGGTAGGTAAAAAGAAGGTAAACAAGTTTAGGTTGCCAAAGAAATGCCTAAATCATCTCCTAGACTTGCACTCCTTATTTTCGCTTTACATACATACCAAGCAAGTTCTAGCATCAGCCACAAACACAGAATATACTATATCCTCACACACACAAGGAACATGGTCGACTTTATTGGGAGTAGCATAGACTCTTGACCCAACAGATGAAGGAATTGAACCACACAATATCACATAGTGAGTCACAATTAGAGCCTAAACGTCTCAATAGTCATGATTTTAGCACAAACTCTTGTTATAATCTCATGCTGCCTATTAGAATAATTTTATGCAAAGCTAAGTAAAAAAATTTAACTACTAAAAAAATGAAAAACGAAAAAAAACTAAAACGAAAAACAAAAAAAAAACTAAAGCAAACATAAATGCAAATGCGGATAGAGAAGTATAGCATGCAAATACCACCACCCCACACTTAGACGGGACACACTGCCCTCAGTGGAAAATAAATACGAAGAACCTGGTCATTCGGACTCCTCCTCTATGTCGGGGGTCATACCCCCTTCGTCGGAATCATCATAAGAGTCGTCGTCATCAGAATTCTCCTCCACGCCGGAGTCTGGCATTCGTCGATCATCATCAGTCGGCACATCGTCATCAAGAGGTTCCTCAAAGTATGTACCTACTCCACACATCTCCCTTGCATGCACATTCATTGGATAGTCATGATCTAGCTGTTGGATCTCTGCAGCAGTTGGAACACGACCTCCGCTCATCATTGTAAATCGAGTCATGCCATAAAGATGGCAAAAGAAACTCTCGTCCCGAGCATGTCTCTCTGCCGTAGTAAGGTTGATTCCATGTGTTGATTCAGCATCTTTGACCTTTGTGAGGTCAACCTTCTTCGGGTTGTGTGGGAGTTTATGATCAGCCGGCTCCTCTTCGATGTCTTCCTTCCTCAAGATTGCAGTTAACAGATTGCCAAAGCTGAAATGGGACCGCTTGTGTAGCCTAGCCTTCTGCATTGTAGACCGAATGATTGCCCCAATGTTGATAGGGACATTCGTCATCAATGCGTATACCAAGCACACTCTATCTCGTGTTATCTTAGTGTACTGAGTCCCTGGAATTAGGCAAGAGTTGACTATGTGCAACCATATCCTTGCTTCCCTATTCAAAGGAGCATATGGGAAGGTGTTGTGTCGACCGGTGTCTTTGTGTCGACTCCACCGTGCCATGGATCTTGTTCCACAGAGTGTGTGTCGAATGGCTCTATATGGAGTTCTACTGTACAGCTCTTTGAATGGTGATGGATCAACAGCAGGCAAGCCAAGAAAGGAGTTGAAGAAATCCGCATTGAGTTGTAAAACTTGGCCCCGAATCTTGACCTCGCTGCCTGTGGTTTTCGGCGACCAGTTGGCATAAAGTTCTCTTGTCAAATTGAGATTACATTCTCCCATGTCTCGGAAGATGAAATCAAGATGTAATGCCATGATCTTGGCCAACATGCGTGGTTCCTTCTTCGCTAGGCTTTCCTTGTTTATCAAGTCCACATGAACATATTTCTTCTCTTTGTTGTTCCTATACCATTCCTTCGCTTCCTCCTCTAAAACCCATTTAATTCCGAACATGCGGCGTGGTACTTGCATCGAGGAGGACTCTCCTTGCTCTTTGCGTCCTCTTTTCTTGCCTTTTTGGGAAGTGGTTGCCTTATCTTTGCCTTGTCTTGCTTTGGGTGCCTTTGTACCTGAGACTAAAACAATGTTCATGTTAGCATCATCTCGATGGATACAATCTATAAACAAGCAGTAGGGGCACCACCCCACACTTAGTTTGTTGGTACATACTAGTGAAGTGAAAGTGGTCGATTATTCAGACTTCATCGACATACGTTTTAGGTGCTATATTCCAACAATAAAATCAGAGCAGTCATACTTCTTGTAATCTTGGAAATACTTTCATGTTTGATATAGCAAGACTACTACATAGGGATTGAATCAAGGTATAGCATCTAACAATAATCACAACCTCCTATGTCGGTAGGCAACTATAATTCTTATTCCGATGAACAAGTTATTCCAACATGTAAGTATTCAAGTGACAAGATTATGCAATTTTTGTGACCATATCAATTCCACAGAAGTATGATAGTGCATCAAAATCAAATTCAAGTTGAAAATAAGTTAAGATCATCCTTACGTATTCATTCACCCACTTGGTTGTATCACAATAATTCAATCACATTCAAATCATCAATACTACTTTCAAGATTCAACAATTCATAACGGGCGTAGTAGTGTAGTACTTACGAAATATAAATGCAGAACAAAGTAGTACTTACTTGATTGATGCCTTTGGATGATGTTCTTGTGAAGAAAACGAGTAAAAGGAAAATTTTTGAGAGGATTTGGAGGCTATAGGCGGCGCATAAGCTAGGTTTCCAATGTGTTTTTGGTTCAAGACTAAGTCTCATATTTATAGGAAAAGGTTGGGTCGGGTTTTGACCCATTTAAAATCATATTTGGAGACAAGAAGTGACCATAGGCGGCGCCTTTTGCTTTGCCTATGCTTGGCATAGGCGGCGCCTTTTGCAAAGCATTGTCTAGCATAGGCGGCGCCTATGCCATGGCATTCCTAGGCATAGGCGGCGCCTTTAGCATGGCATATGAGATTCAGAGACAAAAGGCATTAGCATAGGCGGCGCCTATGCTATGGCATACTTGGGCATGGGCGGCGCCTATGCTATGGCACACTAGATTCCGAGACCTTAGGCCATAGTATAGGCCTTGCCTTGTTCGTGGCCTAGTTTTACCTAGGCCTAGCCTTGTTCGTTGCCTATATTTTCATAAGCAATGCCCAATCCATAGCCTTTTGCTTCTTCATTCCTAACTTACCACCTTTAACATGCAATACATCCAAATCAAAATTTGAAACCGACCTCCTCGTTTTACACCTCTTTGCACCTGTATTTACTCAAAAACAATAAAGACAATTAGAACGATGGGTTGCCTCCCATCAAGCGCCTTAGTTTTGGTCGTGGCACAACTCTTCTTTTTGGATTTTTATTTATCAAAAGAAAATACGTAATAAGACAAGAAATGAAAAACGATGGGTTGCCTCCCATCTAGCGCTTGATTTATTGTCGCGGCACGACATGGCTATCTCAAGTACTTAGACTTTGTCGAGATAAGTGATGGCAATATAGTTTATCGAATTAAGAGGACCGATATATGGTTTTACTCGTTGGCCATTCACCTTGAAGACAACACCATTAGTGTCTTCCAACTCAACTACTCCAGACGAGTAGACTTGGTTAACTTTGTATGGACCAAACCACTTGGACATTAACTTACCTGGGAATAACTTCAGTCTGGAATTGAAGAGAAGTACCATATCATCCTTTTGAAATTTTCGTCGAACAATCCGCTGATCATGATACTTTTTCATCCGCTCCTTGTAGATATCCGATCTTTCATAAGCATGTAGATGGAATTCATCCATCTCGTTCAGTTGCTCTAATATCAGATTCATTGCATCATCCCAATTCAAATTTAATCGTTTCAAAGCCCACAATGCCTTATGCTCAAGCTCAATGGGTAAGTGACAAGCCTTCCTATAAACTAGTTGGTACGGGGACATGCCAATTGGTGTTTTGAATGCAGTCCTATAAGCCCATAGTGCATCGTCCAACTTCCGAGACCAATCTGTCCTATTAGCATTTACCATTTTAGCAAGGATTTGCTTGATCTCTCGGTTGGAAACCTCTACCTGGCCGCTAGTTTGTGGGTGATAAGGCGTGGCTACCTTATGTTGCTTGACACCATATTTTGCCAACACGGATTTGAATAGCTTGTTGCAGAAGTGAGATCCTCTATCGCTTATGATAGTACGTGGTACTCCAAAGCGAGAGAAGATATTTCTCTTTAAGAATGCTACAACACGGTTTCCCTCATTGTCGGCCAACGCTACAGCTTCAACCCATTTTGAGACATAATCTACAGCAACTAGGATGTACTTCATTCCAAACGAATTTACGAATGGACCCATGAAATCAATACCCCATACGTCAAAGAGCTCTACTTCAAGGATTTTCGACATGGGCATCTCATGGTGTTTCGAAATAGCACCTTGTCGCTGACACTGGTCGCATCTTCTCACAAATCCGTAGGCATCTCTGAATATCGAAGGCCAATAATATCCACTTTGCAATACCTTCCTTGCTGTCCGATTACCTGCGTGATGTCCCCCAACTTGGGAAGTGTGGCATGCTTCCAATATATTAGGCACCTCTACATGGGATATACATCGTTGGATAAAACCATCCGCGCATTGTCGAAACAAATATGGCTCATCCCAAAAGTAGTGTTTTACATCATGCATAAACTTCCTCTTTTGATGGTAAGATAAGTTTGCAGGTATCACATTACTCACCATAAAATTTGCAAAGTCGGCATACCATGGTAGTCCTTCCATTATTGTCACTAAGATCTCCTCATCAGGGAATGCATCATCAATCTCGATTTCAGGCTGCGCCACATGCTCGTTCTCGAGTCTAGATAGATGATCAGCCACTTGGTTCTCATAACCTCTTCTATCTTTAACCTCGAAATCAAATTCTTGCAGCAGAAAAACCCATCGAATTAGTCTTGGTTTTGCATCCTTCTTTGTCATTAGATACCTCAGAGCTGCATGGTCTGTATGAACGATCACTTTAGTTCCCAACAGATACGCCCGAAACTTCTCAAAAGCATGCACAACTGCTAGGAGCTCTTGTTCTGTGACAATATAGTTCTTTTGGGCTTCGTTTAGGACCTTGCTAGCATAGTAGATATGATGAAATAATTTCTCCTTCCTCTGGCCAAGTACAGCGCCAACAGCAACCCCACTAGCATCACACATAACTTCGAACGGTAGAGACTAATCTGGTGCTACCATGATAGGGGCTTCAATGAGTTTTCTTTTGAGGCATTCGAATGCCTTCAAACAATCTTCATTGAAGTCATACTTTGCATCTTTCTCCAAGAGTTTGCACAATGGACTCGCAATTTTGGAGAAGTCTTTGATGAACCGCCGATAGAAACCTGCATGACCGAGGAAACTACGAACTCCCTTCACTGAAATTGGGGGCGGTAGCTTCTCGATGACTTCAATTTTTGCTCGATCAACCTCAATTCCTCTTTCGGAGATTTTATGCCCAAAAACGATTCCTTCTTTTACCATGAAGTGGCGCTTTTCCCAATTCAGCACTAGGTTGAATTCTACACATCTTTGCAACGCCATACTTAGGTTTGCCAAGCACACTTCAAACGATTCGCCAACAACTGAAAAGTCGTCCATGAATACCTCCAAAGTATCTTCAACCATATCAGAAAAAATGGACATCATACAACGCTGAAAGGTGGCTGGTGCATTACATAGCCCGAATGGCATACGTTTGAAGGCAAACGTGCCATATGGACATGTGAATGTTGTCTTCTCTTGGTCTTCGGGGGCAATGCAAATCTGATTATAGCCTGAATAACCGTCTAAGAAACAAAATCATCCTTTCCCCGCTAATCGATCTAGCATTTGGTCCATGAATGGCATTGGAAAGTGATCTTTGAGCGTCCATGAATTCAGCTTTTGGTAGTCCATGCATACTCTCCATCCGGTGACGGGTCTGAGTGGAATAAGCTCATTCTTTTCATTCTCAACCACCGTCATTCCTCCTTTCTTGGGAACACATTGTACCGGGCTTACCCATGTACTGTCAGAGATTGGATACACAACTCCTGCGTCTCACCACTTAATTATTTCATTCTTGACTACTTCTTGCATAGGTGGATTGAGACGTCTTTGGTGTTCAATGGTGGGTGTGCAATTTTCTTCAAGCTGAATCTTATGTGTACAAATCCCAGGTGGAATACCAATAATATCAGCAATGGTCCAACCAATGGCTCTTATATACTTCCGTAGAATAGCAATGAGAGCTGCAACTTGTTGCTCACCCAAATCTGCTGCCACAATGACTGGAAGTGTGTTTCCGTTTCCTAAGAATGCATACTTTAAATGACTAGGCAGCTCCTTCAATTCTAACATGGGTGGATCTTCAATAGATGACTTAGCTGGTGGTGTGGGTCGATTTTTGAGATCAAGGTCCAGCTTTTTGGGAGCATGGCGATATGTCCCTAATCCTGATAGAGCACAAATAGCTTCTTCGCAATTTTCAGCATCCTTACTCTCTCCATTCATGAGCACAATCGCCAATGGGTCTTCAATAATTTGTTCTTCTTCAAGTGATTCTTCCTTATCATCAAAGTAAACATCAGCCACCGAGAATACGTTCAGCTCTTTGGGTTGCTTCATTGCTTTGCACACATCAAAGCCAACTACTTTGTCATTTATTCGGAATGAAAGCTCATTAGCTCTCAAATCAATAAGCACACTTCCCGTAGCAAGGAAAGGGCGCCCCAAGATTATGGGGACTTCTGAGTCTACCTCACAATCCAAAATAACAAAGTCTGCTGGAAAGATTAATGAAGAAACCTTTACCAATACATCACATAGAATACCAACAGGTCGTTTTACTAACCTATCCGCCATTACGAGCCTCATATTGGTTGGAGTAGGATCTCCTAACCCCAACTTTTTATAGATAGATAATGGCATCAAATTGATGCTGGCTCCTAAATCACATAATGCCTTGGCAAAATTCAAAGATCCAACGGTACAAGGAATAGTAAAAGCACCGGGGTCAGCCTTCTTTTGAACTAGTGATCGAGTAGCGATTGCGCTGCAGTGATGAATGTCATCTTTCAACTCATAGCTGGCTACTCGCTTCTTTGTCAAAAGATCCTTCATAAATTTTGCATACCCAGACATTTGTTCAAGTGCCTCAACCAATGGAACATTAATGGTCAGCTGCTTTAGCATAGTCATGAATTTGCTGAACTTTGTATCATCCGCCACTTTCTTCAATCTTTGAGGAAAAGGTGGTGGTGGATAGGGAATTGTTCTCTCCACGACTTTCTTCTCCTCTTGCTTCCGTATTTCAGCCTTTTCAGGCTGCAACATGCTCGGTGTGACGTCATGGACGTCGTGGGTGGCTTCCGCAGATTCCTCTTCTTTTGCGTTATCATCAATGTCCGCTACTTCGTCAACCACTTTCTTGCCTTTTGATGAAGTTTCCAGCACCTTACCACTTCGGGTAGTAACAGCCATGCATGACCCATCATTCCTTGAGTTTTGCACAGTGTCGCTAGGTAAAGAGCCAGCCTTTCTTTGATTGAGTGCTGCTGAAAGTTGGCTCAATTGCTGCTCTATTTGCTTGATTGAAGTGGAATGAGAACCAACTAATTGCTTCATAGAGGACAAATCATTTATTACCTCCGTTACTCCAGCGCTCGTTGCTTCCACTCCTTTCAATAGTTTAGCCATCATCTCTTCCATATTTCCAGAACTAGATGTGGTGGTGTCACGTCTTCCTGGGGAAACATACAAACCACTCTTTTCATTCTTGTTCTTCCAAATACCTTGGTCCTTGTTTCCAGATTTATCATAATAGTTCCGACCTTGGTTTCCTTGGGTATTCCCTCGGAAACCCCCTTGATTGTTTAAGTAGTTGGCCTCTTCTTCCGAATCAGATTCGTCTCTTCCTTTCGACGCAATAGCTTTGACTTTTTCGGTCTTCCCTGATAATAAATGCTTTGTAAGAAGATCCACTTGTGTTTTCATGTGCGCCATATCTTGATCACGTTCTTCATCCCTTCTCCTTTGGTCTGCAGTCATGCCAATAGATAAAGTGGGGCTTGCTACCTCAGAATCCCTGGTATACCAAGCTCTACTTTGCTTCGTCATACAATCTAGCATATTGCTTGCTTGACCAAAGGTGAGGTCCATAAAATATCCTCCAGCCGCATTATCCACCACTGGTTTAGTTATTGAATTCAAGGCTCTGTATAGTATCTCCATTAGGTGAACATTAGTCATGTGATGGTTTGGGCACCTCGTTAGCTTTGTCTTGAACCTCTCCCATGTTTCATGAAGGGCTTCAGTTGGAAGCTGCCGAAAGTTGCTGATTTCATCTCTCAATTGTGCTCTTTTGGATGGCGGAAAGAATCTTTCTAGGAAAGCGTCTCTCAATTGCCTCCAATTTGTAATAGAATCAGGAGTCAGCCCATTCAACCATAGAGTTTCCTCCCCAGACAGAGACAGTGGAAATAGGCATAATCGAATTGCATTCTGACCAATGCCAGGATTGTCAAACGACTTGCATGTAGAAATAAAGTTGATCAGATGCATATTCGGATCATCGCCTGCTAGTCCACCAAATAATCCCTTGAGTTCCAATAACTGAATCATGGTGCTTGTGATGTTGAACTTGGCTTCGGGTGCCAATGGTGGAGGAATAATGGCTCCTGTGGCTCCGGATCCATCAAGATCATCATCATCATCGTCGAAAACGGGTTCCATAACTCGGCGTTCAAGCCTAAACCTAGCTTAACGGTCTCTTCTATTGGCAGGTGTTGCGATCCCAGCAGCATGCCTAGGGTTTAGTAACTCGTCATCACCTAGGTCCTCGTCGTCAAGATTTATTGCTTGCCCAGGGTTATCAATATATTGTTGATGCACTTGAGCGGCGGCAAGAGCAGCTAATCTCGCCTGTTCCTGTTGAGCAGCCATCCTTTCAATTTCGTGTTGTGCCTCCATTTTGCCAATACGTTGTGGTTCAGGATTGATAGGTAATAACGGTTGACCAGAACTTCGAGTATGGGGCATGCACTGAATAAAAACCTGCAGAAAACAAAAACAAAAACTAAAAGTAAAAGTACGAGAATCTCTGACCAAAGGGTCTAGTAATTATCACAAACTTAATTGACACTCGTAGTCCCCGGCAACGGTGCCAATTTTTGATAACGCTCAATCTACAGCTCTCCTAGAAGTGTAAAGCGATCGTTGTCAAATATATAACCCAACTGGGTTGGGTATCGATCCCACAGGGAATAGCTTGGTCAACAAGTAAGCAAAGATTACTAGACTTTTAGTGCAAGTCTCGCAAAAAGGGGGGTTGTAACGTGCAAAATAATGTAAACAAAGTAATAAAGTAAAAATGGAAAATAGCAAAGTAAAAAGAAAGAATGTTTGGTAAGATGTAAAACAATGAGAATTGAGAAGTTAGGGGTATGTCCACCTTATGAGTTGTACGTCTCTATTGGCTATGAGTTATGCGGAATTCAGACATGCATGTGCTTATAAAGAATTGTATTCGATGGTAAATCCAAGTGTCTTTCGACCTCAACAAGGACTATTTCAATTTAACTCTTTCGAGCTTAAAGCGTATCTAATGGTACAAATTCTCCAAGAGGTTAATCCAGTTACGGCACTAACTTTTTAATAGGGGATGGGACCCTATTACCTTGACATTATCTCTTTTCCAGACATATAACTTTTCTTTCGAACAAGTTAATGCTATACTGGCATATTCTATGCGTTTGCAACCACAAAGAATTTAGATTAAGATGAAGAGAATAATGATATAAGCAGCATACATGTCACGAATTCACAAACTCATAGCAATAGATAGTAGCTCATATGGCTTCCATAACCCCAACAGAGAAGTTTAGCTACTCATGAGTGTGAAGGAAATCACAATAGACTTTATCATTATACCACAATAAAGATATCACGTGTAGTATGGTGTGGTATGGCTTTAGGCGTGAACTCCCTTTCAAAGTAGCGTTTCTCTTGTTGTGGAATTTAAGAATTGAATAGATGAATAGAAGAAAAGTAGAATTAATGGAAGAATTAGAAGTAGAATGAGAATTAAAACTAGAATGAATGAAAATCTCTAGCACAATAGGGTATTTATAATACTCATATCCTATTCCTACTAAGCTAATGCATTACTTAACCCAATCCTACTAGGTTAATATATCATTATCCTAATCCTAATGAATTACTACATTATTATCCTACTCCTAATAGGTTACTGCTGGTCTCCAAAGTCTTCAGAAATGTTGTTTTTGCCCGAGACAGGTTTTCCATGCATCACTTTCAGTCCATCGGCTCCCAAACGCTGCTCTCCTTCTTTCGTGAAGCTTCCTTTTGCGTCAAGTTATCCATAAAATGCTGAAATCTGCATCATTTATACCTGAAAACTTGCTAATCATGTTTGTTAGCTCACTTACAGGAAAAAGGACTAAAAGTGCATGAAATGTATAATTTGTTCTCAAAACTTGGCTAAAATATGGGCAAAGTCTAGTGCTATAGGCGTGTAAATTCGCCTATCATCAAGTCACCAAAGACTTTTAATTATAGTTGCTTCGTGTCGACAACCATCTCAATTCCTAATATTAGCACTTGATATTCAACAACATTATTAGAGCAATAATTTGTCAAGGTAAAAATGTATGGGATGACCTCTCCTTAAGGAGTGAGAAATACCACACCAACAATAGATCTACCTTGATGTGCGTCACATTAAAGTACATCTTATTATATCTTTATCAGGAAGTTTATCAGTCAGTTCCCAATCATTAGGTATCGAGTGGTATGCCAATAATTCTTTCAATACTTGATCCTCTAAAGCTTTTTGGGGAACGTACACAATCTCAAACTATTGAAATTGAAGGTACCATCTTATAAGTCGATCACTAAGGACTGGTTTTGACATTACAAACTTGATGGAATTTTCCCTAGACACAAGGCAAAAAACATAAGCTTGAAAGTAGTGTTTCATCTTTTAGATTGAGAAAGCCAACACCAAACACAAAATTTCAATTGGAGAAAAATTCAGCTAATTGGTGTCATCATTCTACTAAGATAGTAAAGAGTGTTTTCTTTGCCGTCACTACTTTCTTATGCCAGTAGTGCTCTAGCTGACCTTTATTGTGCCATGATGTAGAGTATCAATGGTTTTCTAAGTATAGGTGCCGCAAGAATTGAAGGCTTCATCAAGTATGATTTGATACTCTCAAAGGTCTTACTACAAGTTTGGTCCCATTCGAAAGGAATATCCTTCTTCATGAGATGGCTAAATGGTTGACATTTCCCGACCAGGGTTGAGATAAACCTCTTTAAATATGCTAGCCTTCCTTTAGGACTTTTTAACTCATGAATGTTTTGAGGCTCGAGCTTCTTCAAAATTTCATCGACCTTGGCCTGGTCAATTTTAATTCTTCAGTGTCATACAATGAAACCAAGAAACTTTCCAAAAGTAACTCTAAAAGCACATTTCAATGGATACATCCTAAGTTGATATCTTTTAACCAACTCAAATACCATTCTTAGGTCTTTTAATTGGTCGTCTCTCTTTCTTTACTTTACCTGTAATACCTCAAGACTACCCCTGGATATCACAGAGTGCTTAGGACCACAACTAATCCTACGCTAACCCATGAACCGGCATACTGTTAAGCAACTGATTAAATATATGTAAAATAACTGAGTTTACTATGCGAAAAATAATCATGATAAAATATAGAGAAAATACAATACTAATGCAATTTTACATTTTGATAAAAATGAAAAGAGGAACTGAAATTACATGATTGACTCTGATTAACATCTATGAAGCCTCTACGATATTGACTATAGATAACTGAGACATGCCTCCAGCTATTACTAATCAATACATGTGAATAATAAAGTAAGGTATATGAACAATATCTAACTGAAGTCCCCAAAGTAGGAGAACTCATCACCTGCTGGCTGGAAACTGCAACTGTCTGATCATTAATGTATGGGCTACAAACAGTACCTACATTATGAAACAATCTAGCCACATAGACATATATATGGATCAGTACTTCTAGAATGTAAAGCGGGGGTGAATGCACTAAGTAAAATTAGTTATGTATGAAATCTTTAAACATGCATGCTAAGTGTAAGAAGGCTCACCAACAAGCTGGAATAAGCTAAAAGCTTGAAACATCTTAAAACATGAGTAACAAACATAATCTGATAAGCTAGTGAATCATTACACACAGTTTCTTAAAACTTTACTTTTGATAATGTAAGTAGGACTGAAGCTGAAAAATAGTAAAACATGGGTACTGTATGAATACTGTGTCATGTAAGGCTAAACTATACTTAGTTTGAATAACTGGGCTGGGAAAAGACCCCATTGCTCCTCATTCATTTAAACCAAAAATTCATATCCCAGATTGTGATTTGAAGGCTCACCCGACGTGGTGTAATCCCGGTGGCTTAATGCCTCACACAAAAAATGCCATAACTTTTCACTCGGTTATCAGATTAAGGCAAAATCGGTATCATTGGAAAGCTAATTAAATTATATACAATTTGGTGGGTCTTGAGCTGAAAAATATTACGTACATAAAAAGTTATACACTTTTAATATTGACCCTTGTAGAATCAAATTCCAAACTTTGGACAAATCAAAGGATCTTAGCTCAACTTGGCTCTAAGTGATTTCTATGAACATTTTTCCTCTAATAATCACTTCACACACTAGGATAAAGATAATGACACATGCATTCGAATTATGAATCAAGAACATGACAAATATACCTTCACCGCAATGCGCTAAGGTTGCCACCACTATAGCCACCATGACGCACCATAATCGCGGTGACTTACTATTTTGGAAATCCAAACGTGATCCAAACCTCATCCGAAAAATCTAAAATTTACCCAAGACATGTGAATTACACCCCCGAACATGAACCAACTCAAAAACTTACATCTCAAGGTCGGGAAGGTCACTTTAAAAATCATCAAAGTTAAGAGGCCGAAACTTAAGCTAAGTCCCCAACACTAAGCTAAATTTTCAGGCTTTTAGCCTTTTATGCAAGAACTAGGAGCTAAACTGTACTAAGAAAAGTATGGGGTGTTACAATATTTTCCCCTTGAGAACATTTATCCTCGAATGAGACTAGTCAGACTGATATTATTGTACTAATGCAACTGAGGTCATAGACTGAACATGCATATATCTAAGTCTGAAACATGGGACATGAACTGAATATCATAAACTGAACTAATTTCTTGAATATATACAATGGCATGAGAATAGTCATAAGGATGAGATAGAAACGAGTGAGTCAACTTATGAGTAACCATTGCCTTAAGATTAATTTAGTTTCGTAAAGAAAAGGTGAGAGATTTAGGACATGAAAACTTAGGACATCACAACATCTCCCCTTGGGATACTTTGTCCCTAGAATGATACTGACTTAGCTGAAATGCTAAGAAAAGACTGAGATGATGCACGGGGTACTTATAAGCTGAATCATGAATAAATATCTAAAATTTGAAACTGATGCATGATGCATGAACTAAGCTAAGTTCATAATTTGAATGGATATAAATAGTTTACCTTATGAAATGGCCATATTCATGAAACTTTGGATAGTAAGACTAGATGGAAAAATGGAAAACCATAGGAACTTGTTTGTTTGATCGTTAAGCTGAATTACTATCTATACAGACTGAATCATACTGAAAGCTTATACTCAACTATACATTCCACTTATACATCAACATAACATTCAAGCCTATATTCATAACAACACATGAACTTGTAGGAAAACAACAACAAAAGCATCTTTTCATATTCTCTAAACCTCTATCCTTAGAACATTCATGCACTACCCCAAAAAAACACACAAAGAATTTCTACTAATCATGGCATAAGGAGAGGTCACTGAAAGTTTGAACATGAGTACCTGAAGGATGAAAGAATACTATGAATATCTTGGACACTTAACTGAGGCCTAAGAAATAAATATCAATATCATGAACTCATCAAGGAGGTCTAATCTGAGGACATATATGGCATTGTCTGAATATCGCTGATTATTGAGAGTGTAGCATGAGTACTTGGAGATGAACATACTGTAAGACATGAGTACCTGAGTCATAAGCTGTATAACCTGAGTTTGGACTTTATAAATTCATGGAACATGATTCGTACTGTTGAATGAACTGGAACTCCTCATACTAGGAACTAGAAGAGTACATGATTCTCTATTATGTGCATGAACATGAACTATGATCATAGATTTGATATGTAAGGCATAAGTAGATATCGTGATGACTAAAATACAATACTAAAATAACAATGGGTTGGAAATCATCCTTTCTTATTGCATTTCTACACATACTGGCATCACTGCTAGGATCTGAGAGCTTGACGTGGTTACTTGTTCTATCATCTCCCCCTTAGATTTAAGCTATCACTCTAAGTCTATGGACCAATTTACTAAACTCTAAACTGAACTAAAATCACTTTACTTTAGAGTCTGGGGTATAATAGTACACATGAATGATAAACTCATCCTGAAATACTACACCTAAAAGTATAAAACCTACTACTAATACTATCTCCTGGGATACAACTCTTAACTTTCTATAGCCCCAATAGTCATCATACAATAACTTAAACTTACTAACTTAGAATCTTCAAGAGTTTTATTATACCAACATACCCAACATCATCAACCTATATCCCATAACTTAGCTGGTAAGAATATCACATACTACAAAGCCTCATTTGCCATTTAACAACTCAAAAGTACAATCTAAGAACACACACTTTAAAAATATAGAAATAATGCATTCCCATCAACTTGGGTGCATATCTATATCATGAACACATCATCATACTTAATTCTTTATTAATAAACTTAAATTCTTACATTCATGGTGTCAAGCCTACTGATTCACCTTTCATACAACTAGTGATGTGTGAGCATATGCTAACATATTTAAGGCTTTTAACTCTAAATAATTGTAAGGTCTTGAGCAACTTTAGTTATTTTTTATTAGTTTATGTTTCATTTTACAGTTTAAGCTGATATGATGGAGAACCAACATGAAATGAAGCAAATAAGTAGAAATTTAAAGAAATCTAAAGACAAGTGTGGCTAGCGATTTGTGATAAGTCGCTAGCCCTATGATAACCTATCAGGTTGGTCATCATCAGTAGACAGAGAATTAGCCTACAGTGGAAGTTGTGATAATATTTTATGATAAGCCATCAAGTATCTGATAAGTTATCAAGAATGTTGTCAGCCTAAGGCAGCCAAGGAGAACTGAAGCAAAGCTTGACAACATTTTGTGATAGGCCGTCACGTAGCTGATAGATTATCAAGTTTATCGTCAACCTTAAGAAGGAAGAGCCAAAACTGAAGAAGAATTTTGATTGGCTAATCCGAAGGATTTTTGATTTTTATTAATTTGTTTCCTTATTTAGGGTAAACTATTTAAAGCTTTGTTTTAGGGTTTTCTAGACATTATTATTATTGTTTTGCACATTGAGTTTTGATAATAATTTTGATATTTTCTCTCTAATTTCTTGGCTTGAGAAAGCAAATACTTTGAAGAGATTATTATCATTATTTTGGGATTTTCCTTTGTGATCTAATCTGAGAATCTCTAATTTCTATTCATCTTGTGGTAAGTTTATCTTTCAAAGCATGAATTCATCTAGTTGCTTCAATTTTTATGTCATGAGTGGCTAAATTCCTTTAACCTAAATTATGGAATCTAGGGTTAGTTCTTAATATGGTGCTAGGTGTTCAAGATTCAAAAAGTGGTAGGATTTCTTGATAAATCTGAGGTTTTAATTAACGTCTGTTGGTTGCAAATAATAGTAACACCTTCTTTGGTTTGCTTGAGAAAGAAATCAAATATAATGGGAAGTGAATTATCAATAGGGACTTAGAAATACTCTATTTAATAATCAACGCTGTAAAAAGGTTGGTTAACTTGAGGTAAAATCTGAGCAGTGAATATAAATTTCCTAAGTTCGAGAGGATTAGGTAATTAAATGCTTAAGTAGGTCGAGAGACATTTAAGCATAACGTCGATAAAGATAACTTATTTTCCTACCTACCATTAGAATATTGAACCACTATTAGCATATGTCAAGTACCTAGTGAACATAATTTTAGTTTTTCAGAAACTCTTGATTACGAACACTGATTAAAGCAACGGACAATTACTTGTTAAACTCAAAACCCCCATTTTATCTTTTCATGCCAATTATTTTAATTTAACTTATAGCTTTAGTTTCAAACTAGGTTAATCGCCACTCACATTATTCCCTATGGATTCAACCCCGATTCCAAAGCTGGGTAACTATATTAATGACGATCGTCTTGCACTAAATTGACGTGTAAGTTAAGATTTTCAAAAATGGTGTCGTTGCCGGGGAAAAATTTGGCGTATTGAGTTGGTTTGGAATTTTAGCCTACTTACTTGAATTTAAACTTGTAAATTTTTTTTTTAGTTTTCTTTTAAACTTGTAAACTTACTTGATCCATGTCCATATTGTGATGGACCTCACTTTTGGCAAGATTATAGATATGCTCCCCGGAGAGAAATGTGTGCACCATCTCCATCCTATTGGGAGTATGATTGTTTTTTATGTGGTGGTCAAGATGGACATTGGAGTGATTGCCCAAATGCCCCCCTCCCCAGTATACTAACCCAAATTCTAGTTCTTCTTATGATTTTGATTGGTCTTATAGTCAAGAACAAGAAGAATGAAGCATTGGAAAGAGTGGCATTGAATCTATGCTTCAACTAATGTTAGATTATATGGACACAAAGAATGATATCATACGTGATATACATCAAGACATAAGGGAAAATAACAAGGAAAGAAGAATAATAGAGAATATGGATATAAAGGTCAAGCATTCAAAGTACTTTTCCACATTATGTTTAGATGATATCTTGTCTATGGAATTATTTAACATAATGTATGAGTGTGAAGATGAGGAACAATAATCCTATATCGATGTTGTGCTTGATGTTGAGCAACCCTCGATGATTTTTCAACCAACCGAACTAACCATGAGGGATGATGCCAAGATTGAGGAAACGGTGCTAGAGGAAAAAGAAGAAACCAAGAAAATCTTTTCTAAAGACTCTAGTCCAATTCGAGGTAAGGATGCCCAGAAGGATGCAACTCTGAAATTAAGGAGAAGACCTCATTAGAACCATTTTTCAACATTGTTCTTAGTGGATGGATGAAAGTCCACCTACCCAAGCAATTGAGGTATTTTGAGGATGAGGAACATAATCCTTATACTATGGAGTTTGGCATTCAAAAAGAGCAAAATGAAACCCCCCACTTGAAGGTCAGTAAAGCAAAAATTCAATGTGCATCAAGTGGATTATTGATAATCTTGTCAATACCCAATGAGCCTATCTGGAAATTTGATATGAAGTTGGGTAAGAGATTTGAGTCATCAAAGTGGAAAGATAAAGAAAGTGTCATTGTATCCGTACGTTAGCCCAATGCACCTCGAAGATGTATTGATCAAAAGTTGGGTTGACGTTTCAAATCCTCCAAGTGGAGACATAAATAATTATCAACAAGGTATCTTGATGAAGTCTGAGTAGTCAAGATAACTGAGTCGTGCCGCGATACTAAATTAGGCGCGTCTTGGGAGGCAACCCAAGGTATTTTATTGTTTGTATTCGTATTATATGATTGACATCAGATCTTTGCACCCGTGGTGTCATGGGTATATTTCTAACTCTTATTTTGGTTTGATGAATTAGGAACATTTCATGAATTTAAGTTGAGGGTGTGGCTACTTGTGGGTGTTGATATACTTTTGGGGGTTTTGTTGTTGTGCCTCTTTATCCCAGAGTCTTGTTCCTAGTAGAGCTGGCATATTTAGGCGTATTGTGATTTGTTGTAAAGTATTGTAGTTGACTAGGAGAAATACAAGTACCTTAGGCAGTTAACATATTTTTGTGATTTTTGAGCACCTCTTCAATGGACTGAGTATTTAACTATGTGAATTGCATCTGATTGTGACCACTGTGCATCTTTGTATGGCTTAAGTTTTAGTGACGCAGTAATCATTGCTAAACATCTGCATGAACTGAATGAGTAGTAGCTTGTGATATACTTGTGTGCCAAGTGCGTGTGAGATCTTACTCAGTTCCCATTGTATGTTGAAATTCAGAACTTACTCGGTTAGTCTAACCTTGGTTGAAGGATAGAGTTTAGGAAAGGATCATAAGTCGTTTTGATATTAGCTCACTTTTAGCCTAAATAACCTTCCTTGTATGTAGAATATCCCTTGATCCCTGCTTTGAGCCTGATTAGCCTATTTCTTTTTATAACACCTATCACTTTTCTAGTTTATATCATAATGAACCTGTTTTGGCCCTGGTCCTCCTTGGACACTGTGTACCTTGACTTAGGCAAACAGCCTAAGTTGAGGGTGGCTTCATAGGGGTGCGTGGTGTAAAATGAGCATGAAGAGAGGTAGAATAAGAGAAAAGAATAAAAAGTTGGGTGCAGTAAAAAAAGGAATAAGAAAAGAGAAAGTTGTGTTAAAGATGATAAAAAGAAAATATGATGATTGAAAAGACCGCATCCATCTTGAGCATGTGTGATCAATAAAAGAAGAGGAAAAAAAGAAGGTTCAGAAGTAAAACCCTAAAGTTTAGTATAGTGTCAAGGAGGCATATCCATGAATACCATACCAGCCCCTAGCCTACATTACAAGCCTAAGAAAAGCCCTAACGTGATCCTAACTGACCTACCTGAAGATTTAGGTACTGAATCTAAGGGAAAGCCTACGGCATTTGACATGCAGTGTTTAGAACTTTATTTTGAGAGTGATACTTGTGATTCTCCCTATGTTTATGTATGTGAATTCTGATATGAGTGAAAAAGGGATTTCTTTGTTGTGAGGGCACATTGGGTAGGTTGCTAAGTCACGTACTTGTTCAGATAGTGTGATCTTGGTATGGCATGTTGTTATTGCTGAATTTTTGCCATATCTTGATGCTTGTAAGTTGTATGGTTGTTCTTCAAAACATCAATAGTGAGTTTTAAATTGACTGACCTTGGAGATGGTGAAATTATTTTGAACTAATATGAGTAGTTAGCTGCCAAATTGTACTTTGTATTCTCTTAGTTATGTTTTGGTTGCTTGAGGACAAACAATTATTTTAAGTTGAGGGTGTTGATGTGTGAGCATATGCTAATACATTTAAGGATTTTAACTCTAAATAATTGCAAGGTCTTGAGCAACTTTAGTTATTTTTGATTAGTTTATATTTAATTTTGCAGTTTAGGCTGATATGATAGACAACCAACATGAAATGAAGCAAAGAAGTTGAAATTTGAAAAAATCTAAAGACAAGTGTGGCTGGCAACATTTGTTATAAGTCGTCAGTCCTGTGGTAAGCTATCAGGTTGGTCGTAATCAGTAGACAGAGATTGGCCTAAAGTGAAAGTTGTGACGACATTTTGTGATAAACCGTCAAGGGTCAAATAAGTTATCAAGAATGTCGCCAGCCTAAGGCAGCCAAGGAGAACTGAAGCAAAGCCTTGACGACATTTTGTGATAGGCCGTCACTTAGTTGGTAGGTTATCAAGTTTGTCGTCAACCTTAAGCAGGAAGATCTAAAACTAAAGAAGCAGCTGACGAACTTTGTGATGATTCATCAGCTTCTTGATAAGCTATCACAAATGTCGTCGGCTAATCCTAAAGATTTCTGATTTTTATTAATTTGTTTCCTTATTTAGGGTAAACTATTTAAAGCTTTGTTTAAGGGTTTTCTAGACATTATTATTATTGTTCCGGACATTGAGTTTTGACAATACTTTAGATATTTTCTCTCTAATTTCTTGGCTTGAAAAAGCAAATATTTTGAAGAGATTATTATCATTATTCTGGGATTTTCCTTTGTAATCTAATCTGAGAATCTCTAGTTTCTATTCATCTTGTGGTAAGTTTATCTTCCAAAGCATGAATTCATCTAGTTGCTTTGATTTTTATGTCATGAGTGGCTAAATTCCTTTAACCTAAATTATGGGATCTAGGGTTAGGTTTTGATAAGGAGCTAAGTGTTCAAGATTCAAAAGGAAGTAGGATTCTTGATAATTCTGAGGTTTTAATTAACGTCTGTTGGTTTCAAACAATAGATAAAACCTGCTTTAGTTTTCTTGACAAAGAAATAAAATATAGTGGGAAGTGATTTATCAACAAGGACTTAGAAATACTCAGTTTAATAATCAGCGCTGTAACAAGGTTGGTTAACCTGAGGTAAAATCTGGGCAGTGAATATGAATTCCCTAAGTCCGAGAGGATTAGGTAATTAAATGCTTAAGTAGGTCGAGAGACATTTAAGCATAACGTCGATAAAGATAACTTGTGTCCTACCTACTGTGAGAATCTTGAACCACTGTTAGCATATGTCAAGTACCGGAAGCCCTATGAACATAATTCTAGTTTTTCAGAAACTCTTGATTATGAACACTGATTAAAGAAACCGACAATTACTTGTTAAACTCAAAACCCCCATTTTATCTTTTCATACCAGTTGTTTGAATTTAAATTGTAGCTTTAGTTTCAAACTTGGTTAATCGCCACTCATATTGTTCCTTGTGGATTCGACCCCGACTCCAAAGTTGGGTAAATATATTGATGACGATCGCCTTGCACTAAATTGACGTGTAAGTTGAGTGTTATCAACTAGCTCCATGAATACAAAATCTGCCCAATCTAGATAACACTATCCCAACTCTACTACTGCTAAACTTCTGGGTTCATGCTTTTGATTCTAGACTATATGCTATAATAGGATTCTGGGGAGGGATCTAAAAGTACATATGACTTTGGATTAGTGCATGAGTTTTCATGATCATGAATAAAATTTGTAAAACTTTGGAACATAATTTAACTGATAGGTACTTTTGAGCCTGCATGCAATCCCACAATTGTCTACGGGGATTGTCTGAGAAAGCTCTATTTATAGAAATTTAAGCTTCGCTATTTTTGTTACCTTGAAAGTAAGGTAGAGTTCACATTAGTGGAGCATGATGAGAATCTACATCAGTTTATTAGAGAACCTTTCTATAGCACGATCTGAGACATGAAAGAAGGGAAATATTTTCTAAATGCCCTGCAGCCTCTCGAAGAAAAGTATAGACGTTTTCATACTGTTTCGCAAGACTCTACTAGACACGACTTCATAGACACCTTAGGACACTTGAACCTTGTGCTCTGATACCAAGTTTATAATGCCTCTAGACTACCCTTGGACATCACAAGGTGCTTAGGACCATAAGTGATCCCATGCTAACCTATGAAATGGCATAGTATTAAGCAACTAATTTAAATATATATGAAATTACTGAGTTTACTATGTGGAAACATAATCATGATTAAATCTGGGGAAAATACAATACTGATACAATTTTATATCCTGATAAAACGGAAAAGAGGAACTAAAATTACATGATCGACTCTGACTGACATTTATGAAGCCTCTACTATACTGACTATAGATAACTGGGACATGCCTCCAGCTACCATTAATCTATACATGTGAATAATAAAGTAAGGTACATGAACAACATCTGACTAAAGTCTCTGAAATAGGAGAACTCATCACCTGCTAGCTGGAAACTGCAACTGCCTGATCATTAATGTATGGGCTACAAATAGTACCTATATTATAAAACAATGTAGCCATACAGACATACATGCGGATCAATACTTCTGGAATGTACTGAGTAAATGGGGGTGAATTCACTTAGCAAAACTGATTATGTATGAAATATTTAAACATGCATGCTAAGTGTTAGTAGGCTCACCAACAAGTTGGAATAAACTAAAAAATGAGAACATCTTAAAACATGAATAACAAACATAATCTGATAAGTTGGTGAATCATTACACTTAGTTTCTTAAAACTTTAATTTTTATAATGTAAGTAGTACTGAAGCTGGAAAATAGTAAAACATGGGTACTGTATGAATACTGTGTCATGTAATGCTAAATTGTACTTAGTTTGAATAACTGCGCCGAAATTGTGGAGTATTATGCTTATTAGGTAAGGACTATCAAAACCACATGAGATAATTGAACATGAATGCATGAAACTGTATTATCTAAGGATGCAAGGCTAAGTGTATATCCATTATGGTACTGGGATAATTTGTAATCTAAAAGACTGAAAGTTGTAAAACTGCATATCTGAAAATCTATTCACTTAGTCAAGCAAACGTGAACTGAAAACATAATGAATACTGACTGAGACTGTAGGAGCTACCATGTAACCGACATAAACCATGTGAGCTATTATGGAGTCGAACATCTGACCCACACTGAAAAAGATTATTCTATCATTTCTATCAGAGTAGAAACTGAACTGGAGTGATCACTAAACTGATCCCATATTGGGCAAGGGGAAACACTCTCTGGCGAGGACCCTAAACCTATGGTGGCACATAGTTTCTAGGAAAGTAGGATGCGTTAAATACACACTTCCCACTCGGTGATAAATCCTACTCCCAACTGAAAGACACTAAAATACTAACTGGTGCATGCACTGAAGCTGATAAGATAAGCTCAGGTTATGGTGTTCTGAATACATCAGTGCATACAGATTTGGAGGAAATTATTAACGTATAAAATGAAACTGGAACTGAAACAGAACTGATTTTAACTAAACATGATCTTAACTAAATAGTAAGGTTCATGGTATGACTATAATCATTCTGTAGGTACTAAAAAAACTAGGTAAATAGCTAAATTTTGGGTATTCATAACCCTCAAGACTCGATAAAAATAACAATAAGAATACATTAAAACTTTGAAACCATAGAAGGGAATCATTGTTCAATATTTAACACTTAGGCATTTCATCAAACACATGGAGATTAAGACTTTAACATAGGGCAATTCATCAAAAATATGGGGATCATAAACTTGAACATAGGAATATCTTGAACATGGAAGCATAACATGATTACATGACTAAAATAAAGAATTGGGGGATTTACATGGAATTCATGTGAAATAGGACATAAGCATTTTATCAATACATGTAACGATCATAACTTGAATCATAAGAATGTCTTAAACATGAGGGAACAATAAAGTTACATGGTAATATTCATAACTTGGGGATTCATATTGACATTAATTGAACATGATATGGGAATTTCATCAAACAGAAAGCAATAATTTAAAACATGGGAATGTTGTTAAAAATCATGAATAGGATCTATCATGGAATTCACTTGAATAAAGCATAAGGAAGCTCAAATTCATGGCATGATGAATTCAAAATCTTGCATGGAATCATACATGGGATGAATTGAATAAAAAAACACATGAAAACATAAAATTCAATCTCTCTTGAACATCTAAAATAACATAATGATCGAAAAATTCATTCTTTAATTGAAAGAAAAGGATTTTGGGCTTCATGGGTGAAAGAGGACTCATGGATGAACTCTCACATACCTTAAAATTTTAAATCATGAAAGCTATCTTGAATTGGAAACTTAAAATTTTGATTGTTCTTGAAGAAGAGGATTGAATTTGATGTTCTTGAAGGGGATTGTTTAGGGTTTGTTCTTGAGAGTAAAATAGGATAATGAGGGCAAATAATGCCCTAATGGATGCTTAGAATCATGTTTTTACGATCTAGGTTGACGTGGGAAAAGACCTCATTGCCCCTCATTCATTTACACCAAAAATTCGTAATTTGTATTGCGATTTGAAGGCTCACCGCGACACGGTATAATCTCGGTGGCTTACTGCCTCACACGAAAAATGTCATAACTTTTCACTCGAGTATCAGATTAAGGCACAATTTATATCGTTGGAAAGCTAATTCAATTATATACAATTTGGTGGGTATTGAGCTGAAAAATTCTACATACATCAAAAGTTATACACTTTTAAAGTTGACCTTTGTAGAATCGAATTCCAAACTTTCGACAAATCAAAGGATATTAGCTCAACTTGTCTCTTAGTGATTTCTATGAATATTTTTCCCTTAATAAACACTTCACATACTAGGATAAAGATCACAACACATGCATTCGAATTATAAATCAATAATATGGAAAATACACCTTCATCGTGATGCACCAAGGCTGCCACCGCGATATGACATAATCATGGTGACTTGCTATTTTGGAAATCCAAACATGGTCCAAACATCATCTGAAAAATTTGAAACTTACCCGCGACATGCTACTTACATCCCTGAACATGAATCAAATAAAAAATTTATATCTCAGGGTCAGAAAGGTCACTTTAAAAATTGTTAAACTTAAGAGGCCAAAACTTAAGCTAAGTCCCCAACACTTAGCTAAATTTTCAGGATTTTAGCCTCTTCTGCAAAGACTAGGAGCTGAACTGAACAAAGAAAAATATGGGGTATTACATTACCACTAGGTCAACCATATAACATTCAACATTTTACGAACTAGACCATCAAAATATTTTTCATAGACCTTTGATAAGTGGCGCCAGCGTTCTTCAAACTAAAAGGCATCACCTTGAAGCAATAAGTACCTTTGGGCATATGAAATATAGTGAGCTCTTCATTCTTTAGCACCATATATATTTGGTCTTAGCTGGATGAACCGTATATGAAGGACATTAATAACTAGTGGTGGCATCAATCATCAACTCTAGTATAGAGATTAGAAAATCATCCTTAGGACATGGATTGTTGAGATTCTGAAAGTCGACACGAACTCAAATTTGACCATTCTTCTTTCGTACTGGAATAATACTTGAAATCCACATGGAGTATTTGACTTCAAGAATAAAGCTAGCTTCAATGAGTTTGTTAACTTTGTTTTCAATTAATGGAACCAACTCTGGACTAAATCACCTTTAGGCTTGCTTAATAGGATGAGCCTCATTCTTGACCGCCAACTAATGAACTACTTTTGGATCTAAGCCAAATATTTACTTATAACTCCAAGCGAAGACATCCATATATTCTTTGATTATGTCCATATAAGTGATTTCCTCCTCTATTTCTAAAAATGCACTTAGGAAAGTTAGTCTTGCGTCTTCATCAGTTCTAAGATTAACTTTTATCAAGGAATCTATTGTGTCCTTCACTTCTTCTTTGAGTTGCGTTAGAGCATCTCCAGTATCTTCCTCCTCTTGAGGATTATCGTCATTGATGGATATGTGGTAACACTTGAAAGTATCTTCCATCTCTTCATCAACCTTTATTTAAGATGAGACATCATTCTTATTATGGGTTGTAAGATGATATGAGCATCCAACACTTTATTCATCTTCCTCGTACTTCTTGGTATAAACTATAGTATGTGTTTTTGCTTTTAACACCTCCTTGAATGAAACTACGATTCTATATGTTACATCATTCTAGAAAGAATCAAACTTCAGAAATCCTTCAGGATCTTAGGTGAAGAGTGACTTTCTGTGTTTAGTCAACTTCTCCGGCACTTGCTACTTTTCTTGGTATTTAGTGGACCTAACCTTTAAAAAACAGAAGTTCTTATAGTTGGTTCTACCAATCGATCAAAGGCAGAAGGCATTGTATTGGATGCAGTAGACTCCTCTTCTACAGTGTTGTAGTCACTAACTACTCTTCTTATGGAGATATAAATTAGAGGTATTTGCATGTACCCTAGGCCTTCACGTGTCTTCCTGGTTGTACCTTTCATCAGAAGTTTGACCAACCTTAATGGCTTGTTAGGATTATATCCATCCTGTATAAATTACTTGTATGCATTTGGATTGAAGACTTCTTTTGTACATTTTGCAAGGAGTGTTATCTCTTGTGGCATATTTTGAGCCACAAATTCTCCAAGTATCCTTGAGGATGGGTTTATTGTTTCAATCTGTTTGATAGGTAGAGTTAGCTATTCTAGAACACTATCTTGGGCATCAGATGAATGATCCTTTTATTTCCTAACCTTTGGTTTGTAGCGGAGGATAGAAGTTGCCTTTTATGAAGATCCGATGCTTTTTTTATTTGAAGTGGAGAGATGCTTCTTGGTGGTGGCTTTTTTGACAGTCACCATGACCTTCTTAGCTGCAAGATCATCACACTTGGTCTTGGTGACATCATCAAACTTTTTTCTATTTACAACATAATTCTTCAGGCAGAATTTCACATCGACGAAGTGTGAATCAACTACAGTGAATGGCTTATCATCGTCAACTACATTTATTTCTACTTCGCATTCGAGGTACATCAAGCATTGATAATAATAAGATGAGATAATTTTATTCTCATGTACCCAAAGCCTACGAAGCAATAAAATGTATGAAGTCTTGGCATCGATCACATGCATGAACACATTTGATCGAAAATCAACCATATGAATCTCCAATTTGATAGATACTATGGCCCTCTAACCCCCTTGGTTGAAGCCTTGAATTATCAAATAGATTTTTGTAAGTTCTTCAGTAGTGATGCAAAGCTCCTTTATTGTATGAATAGGTAGGATGTTGAGTCTGGACCCCTTATCTATTAGTATTTTGTTTATCTTCTTTCCGAGAGCTTAACCTATCATGTACAAAGAATAATTGTGTAAGGTTTCACCAAGTAGAAGATCGTTATTTGTAAATGTGATTTTTGTATCACATACATGTGAATCTTGGCCAAAAGTTTCAGTAAGATTTTCAGTATATGAAGGAACTTCCATGGGTAGATTTTTACCCTTTGCCCTCTCTTTGGCAGTATTAAAACAAGATGACTCAACATTCACTTGGGGAGTCTTTGCACGAAACCAAATTGGTAAGAATTTTTCCAAAGTCACTGGACGCCGTGATTTTTTGTGGTAAATCTCCATTACCCTCGTCTTCTTCAGAAGCTCAACCAGCCTCTGTTTCATTGTTTTCTTCACCATCCTCCTTCTAGTTGGCTGCTCTGACGACTCTTTTCATAGACTCATCTTCTTGCATTTGCACCTAGTCTCCAGAGTCTAACCTTCATTATCACCTTTATCAATTGAAGCCCTGTCATGCTCAAATAGTTTCTCATTATGCTCTTTTATACATATTTAAATCGGATTGAGCAAGCCAAAAATGATAGAGATTTGATGAGAACTGGGCATTTCATTATCAAAGAAGATCTTATTCCCATTTGACAATTACATAACTTTGTCCTTAAAGACAAAAAACTGATCCAGAGGGTGACCTACAAGCCTATGATACTTGCAATAATTTAGGTCATTGGTCTTTTCAGTTTCATTGGGCTGCTTCATCTCTGGAAGTTCAATGCACTTATGCTCAAGGAGTTCATTGAAAAATCTTGGAAACATCAGAATCAAGGAGATTTTATTCCTTCTTTTGTATCTCCTTTAAAGTTAACTTCTAATTTAGACGTTCTCGAAGAGTTGTCTTTAAACTTTGCTTCTTTCTCACCTTCATGGTGACATTCACAGGAGATATGTCAACATTCATGGATTCTTATTACTATTTTTGGAGACAAACTTGCCTTATCTTTTTTGTTTTAGCTTATCTTTTCCTCTTCGAGGGTCATGAATAGGCTCTACTCCCTTTCCAATAGAAGACATGCTCAACTCCATGTTGTGAGAACGAGTAACTATCTCTTCGAAAATTTTAGCTTAATGTCTTGCAAGATATAGAGAAGTTGCGAGTGTATTCCTTGGATGCGCATCTCTATTACAGAAGTTTTACTAAGCTTGTCTTTGCAGTTTAGACTCATATTTCCCCATCGATTGATGAAGTAAATGACTACATCATCCTTTATTTGTTGAGTATTCGTGAGCTCCACTATGCTCACTATACGCCTTGTGCTATAAAATCAATTTAGGAACTCATCCTCTAATTGCTCCCAACTATCGATAGAGTTAGGCTCAAGGTCCGTATACCAATCTAAGGTGTTTCCCTTTAGGAAATAAAGAAATTATTTGACAAGATAGTCACCATAAGCTCTAGCATTATTACATATCTCAACAAAGTGTGTGACATACTATTTTGGGTTTCCTTTACCCTTAAATTGTTGAAATTTAGGGGGTTGATAGCCGAAAGACATTTTGAGGCTATAAATCCTTGAAGTGTAGGGCTTGGCATACGTAAGGGAAGACTTGGTGACAACATCATACTTATCTTTTAGGGTCCCTTCAATAAACTCTTTCAACTGATCAATCGGGATCATTCCCTCTGAAGAAATTATACCTCCTTAGCTGGTGGTATTTGTTTTCCAAGATGTTTTGTCTTGTGACCTTCTGGAGTTTTTCCAGGTGTATGCTAGACTCTCCACCTATTAAGCCATCCATCATGTCCGCTATCTGATCAATTCGAGCGTCTTGTTTTTGCATATACTTAGTGAGACTTTTAATTGCCCTCATCAAGTTTGCAAGTTGCTCTTCCACAGATGAGGCATTAGTCACCATAGCTTGTATAATTATTGGAGGCATTGGATAGCAATATAGATTATCGCATAAATTGGTCTTCAAAGTGCTCAGTTTACACGGTATAAGTGGAGATGATCCATTGGTTGAATGACCATCGTTCTTTGCTAGAGTATTTGCAAGCAGAGTGCTCAAGTAGAGTTAAAGTCTTCTTAAGTGCCTCTGCCACATCGCTTCCACCACCTAAAGTAGTTGCATGGGATCTCGCTCCTTTTGGGGTTGAAGATCTAAAAATTAGAGCTAGTACAGATGACACTTGATGTTTTTGTTGTCCTATCTTGTTAGCCTTGCTCCTTGTGACAGCTCCAAAGCTTCCAAAAGTTACACCAAGGATGCTTTCTACTTCAGCAGAGAATTTAGAATCGACAGCCTAGGAGACGGTGATTGAGAGTTAGCCTTCTTCGAAGTCATTTCAGTGTTTTTAAACTTTGATGTTGGAAAGTTGAGATGACATGTGGATATTGTCCCACTGACCGTGTAAGAATTTTCTGGATAGTAAAATTTTTTAGACCAAAAAAATGAATAATTGGGACAAGAAAAATATTGTAACAATCATTTTATTTATTAAAATATGTGAGTGTTACAATCTCTGTGAATCCTCTGATTTGCCTTTTCAAATATAAATTCAAGGGCTTCGAGCTTGATCTTGAATTTGAACTTGATTTGTTGATTTGATCCTGACTTGTGCTTAAATTCAAGGGCTTTTGGACTTGTTATTGAACCTTGCAATCTTGATCTTAAATCTTGATGAATTGGATTTGAATTCTTGAGCTTTGTAGAGAAATTATGGTGTTTGATCCATGAATTTTCTCTTGCTTCTTGTTAGAGTTGTTGGTCCTTTTTTTGACTTATTAAACCCCTATTTATAGTTGTAGGGAGGAAAAAGTCATGATAAATATGGGCTTCTTTTGGCCAATCAAATTTAAGTGGCATGACACCTTTTATGGGATTTTAATTTCACTTGGCTTGTTGCATCATTTTGACATGTGGCATATTCCTATTGGCTCCTTCACTTGACTTGGCATGCCTCGTCATTCGACACACTATGCTTATTT
The DNA here is from genome assembly GCA_030864225.1 of Capsicum baccatum var. pendulum. NCBI lineage: Eukaryota > Viridiplantae > Streptophyta > Magnoliopsida > Solanales > Solanaceae > Capsicum > Capsicum baccatum. Next base: position 153,173,052 of record CM061552.1, read on the forward strand.
GGACGTCTAGAATAAGACAATATCTTGGGTTTAGCAAAGTGCGTTCATCATTTGTAGCCCAAATCAACTGGCTAGCCCAATAAAAATTGGACTTTAATTAAATCCATACATGTTTGGACTTTAAATAATTAATTCAATTATATTAATCCACAATATTTATTTGGGACTAATATATTTTTAATTTAATATAATCCAAATTTCGTACGGATTTTAATTTAATTAAATTGTGTTGCCCACAAGTCCCTCTTAACTTTTGTGTTCACTTTGGACTTCGCACATTTCTTAAATAAAAATTATTGATATGAGTAATTTATCATAATTTTATAATAATTATGGGTCATTTGGTTCGAAACAAGTTATTCCAAGATTAATTATTTGGAGATTAGCTATTCTGTGATAATTTATCCTAGCATATATATGGGATATCCCATCACTAAAGTATAAATGGTGGGATAAATAATTTTAGGGCTAACTTATACCTCCAACCAAATGCAGGATAAAATAATCATGTATTTTATCTCGATATTATTATACATTATGCCTCTGTTACCTCATACCAAACGACTCTTTAATGTATAATCTTAGATCTTGCGAAATAAATAATTAGTGTTGAGATTAAAATATGAAAAATATTTTTCCTAAAATATAAAGTTCAAAATATATTCTTAAGGCAAAATAATCTAATGGACCCCTGTACTTACCAAGTTTGTAAAGTGAACACTGTTAACACCTAATTTATTCGCTCCACGACTAAATTTAATTCTGAGTTTCTTCGATTTGTAATAAAATTTAAATATTTATTTCATTCTAATAAAAAAATTTCAAAGTATTTTTTTGAACGTAATTTTTTTCATTTTAAGTGGTGATTTTATATTATCGTGTTTAATTATACGAGATTATATAATTTGATTACTTAAATATTTATCCTATGGAATATCGGATTTTAATTAAAGATTATTTTTGAAAATAAATTTAATGATTAAAATTTTGATTTTAATATAATTTATTATCAAAATAATTTATTTGGATAAATATATGTTTGATTTCATTAAATCAAGAAGCCCGGGATTAAACGAAGAATATTCCTATCGAATTTAATTAGGAATTATTTTAATTTGATTAAATTTGATTCAATTAAATTTAATTAGGGTTATTCTAATTCAATTAAATTTAACTGAGATTATTTTAATTTGATTAAATAAATTGGGGTTATTTTAACCCCAATTAAATCTAATTGGGGTTATAAATAACCCCAGTTTTTAACCCAAGCGGCCCATTTTTGTGATTATTTCAATTAGCAGCCCAAAGTCATTAAAAAACCAGCAGCCTCTTTTATCCTTTAAACTTCATAACCAAGCCTAACAAAGAACAACCCGGCCCATACACTTAACCCTCTTCAGCATTAGCATCCATTCAACGTACAACAACCAAAAAGAAGCAACGTACAACAGCTGTTAACAGTAGAAATTTCATCGATCTCAACACCAATAATTTCAACGTTACCAACTTCCAATCACAACAAACCCAACCCGAATTCGACCTGTAACCACCGATCCAAACCCGTTACCAATAACTCATCAACAATTCGAAACAACCCGACCCCTATCCATGCGTGAAAAAGCCAAGAAGCTTCCAAAAGAGGTACAGGTGTCCCCCTCAACGGCTAAATTCTATGAATCTCGGGATGACCGGTACGAATTCATACATTTATGGCAATTTTTGATTGGATCATGAGGGAACTTCGCTTCCTTAGTCTTTATTGGCTAATTATTTCGAATCGTTGGAGGAAAATTCCAAAATGAGTACCGATTTTGAATGGGAAACTCTATTCGGAGCCCAAAAAATTCAAAATCCCTCATTGCAAATTCTAAAATTACCCCTAAAAGGCCCCATTTGCCCTATCTGTTGAAGCCCAAAAAGAAACCCTAGAGGTTTCTCTATAAAAGACTGGTTGGAGGAGCAAAAAGGGGGTTGGGAATTTTGATTTGATGGTGTTGAAAAAATTCTGGTTGGAAAAGAGAAAAAAAAAAAAAAAAAAGAAACAAACTGTGGGAGGAAAAATTCATCTTTGTGGTAGAAATTCTATTTTTTGAAAGTTCGTCGGCTAGATTAGAGCTTCGAGTTGAAGGCGAAAATATTTTTTCTGGTGGTTGTGATTCCGACGAAGCTTCGTGTTCTATTTTGCTGCTTCGAAAGAGGTAAACACTTCTTTTTCATTTTAACTTCTATGTCATTTTTTTTCTTTTCTTCATCTCCTTCTTTATAATGTTGTTGTTGATTAATTGCTGGGAGTAGCTGTAGAAGCCATGAAGGCTTTAGAATTTTATATGACAATATATTCTAGAAGCAGACATATTTTCACTTAAAGGGTTAAAGTTTGTGCCTTTTTCATTGATTTTGCTTTGGAATTGAACTTTGTGACTTTAATTTTGTGTTATGCTTTTTTCTGCGTTGTTGTAATGTCTAATAAGAGTAAAATGGTGCGAGAAAGGTGTCTACCATTTAGGTTGTCAAAGGACATGCTGAAATTTGTTTTAAAAACTGGGTCATTAGGTCTTTGAAATAGTCAGGTTGCTTTAGGAGTATTTGTTCGACCTACCTATGATAAAATGAATCGTAGTGCGACTTAGTATGTACTGTGTTATGATAATGTTAATTATTAGCTACTAAAATTTGTTTAGCATAGCATGAAGGTTCTGCTTTCTCTTATCCGATTTAATTCACATATCGCGATTCCATACTTTTCATTGTGAATTGTTTGTCACCATTTCAGTTCTATCCTTGTTTGACGTAGATCTCATGTATAGTTTCCTTTTGATTCAATATATTTTTTTAGGTCCAACAATAAGTTGAATGCATCAGTTTTTGTAACTTATGTTTAAAAATCTACCTTCGAAATCGCTGCAACAACAGGCTTTTCCTTCTCTTTATATTGCTAATTATAAGCTTGTTGTAGAGGGATTCTTAAGCATTATGGCCTAATTCGCTACTTTTATTATTATGTTTTGTTTTTTTTGTTCTTTATATCAATTTGTCGTCGCCTTAGCCATTCCTAAGGCTCTTGTTGACAAAAGATGTCAAGCCAGGATAAAGAAACGTTATACAAGTTCTTTATTTCATTGAAAGTTACAATTGATGTGTTAACATTCTCATGATATTATAATACTAGTTTCGATGTCTAGTACAAATTTGTGGATGTTCTTGTCGCATAGATATTAGAAAATTCACTCTGGATATCCTTTGTAGCAGAAAATTCTATCTTCCAATATTGTATTGCACGAATAGGTTACTTGTCTTTTCTTTCTTCCTTTTACCCTGTTCTTCTCTAACTTGTGAAAAGTTGAATGTTGAATCTTAGTGGCACATTAATAAGCTTGATAATTTGGGTTTTCATAGTTCATAAGCTTCTTTGTTCGTGATTTGCTCATGTTCTTATCCGCTATTTATCACTGTCTTTGCTGGTCAACTAAGTCTTTCTTAAGTCTTTCAATTAATATCTTTGTGTTACCAAAGTTTTCTGTAGCATTAAAACATAATCTGTTAATTTTGTTTGCTTGCAATTGTGAGAATTTCGTATTTTACCCTATACTCTCTGTTTATTTGGAAATCATTGGTTGATATAAGTTTCTCTTCAATTTTGTGAGCCATTGTCTTCTCTACATTTTTGTGTTTAGCCGTTAATTTAGAACATATATTAATTAATTTGCTTTCCTTTTGCACGTGGATACATTCGAGCCCTACATGGACTCCTTTGCCTTTGCGTGTCTTTTGTGGGCCATTGAGGCCCAATAACCCAAGTTGATCTCGAAAGGCCTAGTCCAAAGACAATCTCATGGAATATGGATACGAGAAGTCGAAAAAAGGGAAACAGGTTAAAGTCTCGTCTCTGAAGCGGACGAGAGACGTGAAAGTTTTTTTTATTTGTTTATTCATTTAGTAATTTATTATTGTCCTTATTTATTTATTTATTTATTTTATTTATTCATTCATTTGGGGCTTGAAGTCAAAGTTGTAAATTTAATACAGGTGGAGCAGATTCTGGGCCAACGAGCCTGAAAAAGTAGTTTAGGACAGGTTATGGGTCGAAGGCCCAATTAGGCTCGGACAGGTTTCGCTGATTTGGGCTCAATGGCCTAAATCTTTTACTTTCTCCTCGCTTTCCCTTTTATGTGTTTATTTGCTTATTAGTTTTGTTTGGACTTAGTTAAAATCTCTACTAAGTCGCCGAAATCTATTTTACACAAATTTTTTCTAAAAATTGATCACTTTTCAACAAATCAATCCTTTTTTTGAAGTTAGTCAAAAGAAGTTTTCAAACAGTCCGGATAACTGTAAGTTAGCAGACGTTTTAGGTGCCTTAAACCTTTTTAAAACGTCAATAGGAACAGTTTACTCAAAATCTCTAACTTAAACAGTTTTTCTGTTTTGGATAGTTTAAAGTATTTTATAAAGGTTTCTTAATTCTTTTTCAAAATTAAGTGGCAACTCTTCAAAAATCAAAATTTCTCGCAAAATAAACACCTCTACTTAGCCTTTTATCATCTGAGCCCCTTAACTCATCAAAACATAATATTTTAAAATCCTCTGACCATTGACCAAGCTTATGAATTAAGGTGGCTGAGTTGGACAAAGAGTATGACTATACGTGCATAGGTGTGAGTGAGCGTCATTTTACATCAAAATAATTTAAAAAAACATAGAAAAAGGAAAAAAAGGGACCCCCTCTCCCCCAAACCCCAAAACCTTCTTTCCTTTGTTTCCTTCGCACCATTTCACCCCTCCCCCCGCCAAACCCCAAAGCACCGCCATTGTAACTCCCCACCTCTAAAGGCACCACTATTACCCACCCCACCCCAAAACAACACCATTACATCCCCAGACACCCCCACCCCACCAAAATCTCTCTTCTTTTCTTGGTTCGCAACAGTATCTCCCCCAAACAAAGCACCACCATTACAACCCCTCCTTCCTTATGCCAAACCACCACCATTACGCCTTCCATCAACCCCCCAACCAAACAAAGCACTGCTATTACAGCCTTCTCCCCCCTCCCCCGGGGCCAAATCACCACCATGATTCACTTTTTTATTTTTTTAAATTCACTTTCTCAATTCAAACCTTTCATTTTTTTTTAGGATTAAAATTTGAACTTGAATTAAAAGTGAGTGACAGTGATTATTGAAAAATTAATGAACTCCATGGATAAGCTTGAAAAAGCTTGAAGTTTAATTTTGAAGAGCAATAAATATTTTTTGTGAATTTGTTAAAGATATTCAAAATTGAAAATTAAAACTTCATTGTGTTTGTGTATATGAATTTATAGTTGAAAATTTAAATTAATCGGAGAGAAATTTTAATTATTTGGAATGAGTTTGATGCTCAATTTGTAAGCAAACATCAAGAACATGATGACTGAAAAATTTCTACAATTTGTAAAAGTTTTTTATTTAATTAATTTATTTTAATATTTAATTTTTTATGTGGCATTTAAAAATAATGTGGAATTTAACTCAATATTTAAAAATGACGTGGAGGGATGTTGTACTACACACACTAAAATATGGTTTAAAATATTGTATTTTGATGTGTTGAGTGGTTCAGATGACAAAAGGCTAAATAGACGTTCACTTTACAAACTCGAATAAGTACAAGGGTCCACTAGACCCTTTTGCCCATTTTTAATACAATGAATTCATAAGCAATGAACAAGGCTGCTATATTACTACTATTAATAAGAGAGAGTGCGGTGGTGTTAGTTCACGATTCAAGGGGGCGGGCTTGGGCTCCAGAAAATTTTTTGGGTGAAGCTTCTTGGGCGGTCCCCCAGCAGCCTATTAAATGTATAGGGTTGTTTTGACAGCTGACAGTTATAATGCCTGCTTCCAACTGTTTGTTTATGGTCGAGGGAATTTTTTGTGATTTATATATTTGTTTTAATTAAATTATGTTATTTTTATTTTTAATCTGTTATATATTTAAAAATTACATAAAAAATATTATAAATTATAATAATTAATAATTTAAATTATTTTGAGACACATAAAAGATTTTGATTGACTCAAAATTCTATTAGTGCAACATAAATTGAGATATATTATTTAAAATTTTTATAAAAAATAATATAAATTACAATAATAATCAAATTAAAACCTTTGAAAGATGTATAAGAAATTTGTTTGACTTTTCAAATTCTATCAATGTTATACAAATTGAGATAGATGGAGTAAGATATATTACTTGAAAATTACATAGAAAGTCGTATAAATCATAATAATTAAAAACTTAAAATATATAAAACTATATAACAAATTTGATTGACTTTCTCAAATATTTCATCAGTGCCACATAAATTAGGACAAAAAGAGTAACATATAATATCTGAAAATTAAATAAAATATAACAAATTAGTAATTAATAACTTAAAATATTTAAAAATCATACAAAAAAAATTGACTTTCCAAATTTCATAGGTGTCATGAGATAAAAAAGTAACGTACATTAGATCCGTGCTGGCACGGGCTCCAATATCTAGTACTCCTTTCATTCTTTTTTAATTACTTCCCTCATTTTTCATGAGTCAATTTAACTAAGTTTTAAAACTAAATTATATTATATTAATTTATTTTTTAAAATTAAAATTTAGGTATTCAAAAACTACATGAAAACTAAATTATATATTTTTTCAATTTGATTAAGAAATATATCTTAAAGTATTGATTAAAATTTATATTATTTGACTCTAAAAAAGCAACAAAAATAGAATGGAGAGAGTAATATATATACACACACGTGAAAATTGAAATCAATTTGAAAGAGGGGTGCCGCAAGGGTTGGAGAGAGTGTCATGGGGTTGAGGACGATAGTTACTACTCACCAGGCTTTTGACATCTGCCTTCTTGTATCGGTAGTAATAAATGAAATCTGACTATCTGAGGAATTTTTTGTCCTTAGATCTAAAAGCAAAATCCAGATTTATAGGAAGGCGTATTGAACGATGACACGTGAAGATTAAAGATCAATCAGATATAAAGCTAGTACATGTGAAACACCAACCTTAGTAAGAGCCCGTTTGGATAGAATTAGAGCCCATTTAGATAGGATTAAAATCTAATTAAATCATCTTTTAATCTCTTTTTTAGTTTTTTAATATGTTTGGTAAAATTAAAAAGTGCTTAAAAAAAGCTAAAAACTGATTAAAAATATCAAAAGGTGAGAAGTTGGGTACCCCCAACTTTTTTTTTTTAGATTTAAATTCTTTTAGGTTTGACCAAAATATTTACCTTTTTATCTTTTATGTTTTTCTCCAATTTCAACAATATCCTAAACTTGTAGTCCTTAAATATGTAATAGTTTTTTTTTTCATTTTTATTTTTTTCTTTGTTTTCATCAAATCCATCATTACGTCGGAAGTTTGTTCAAAAATTTTATTTTAGAATTAAAAATTATAAATAATTCACCTTATTTATGGTGTTAATAATTTTAAGGACATTTAAGTCATTTTAACAACAAAAAATTGTTTAACATTACTTGTTTACCAAATACATCAACAACTTTTTCAGTTTCAGCACTTCTATCCAAACATTTATCTGCATAATTTATAAGCACTTATGTTAAGCTTTTAATTACTTAAGCTAAAAAGTTTTTTTTTTAATCTTATTCAAACAGGCTCTTAAAATCTGGTCAAACCAACTTTTAATCTCTTTTTTAACTTTTGAAGGTGTTTGGTAAAATTTAAAAGTACTTTAAAAAAGCTAAAAATTGATTAAAAGAATCAAAAAGTGAGAAACTAAGTACCCCAACTTTTTATTTTTTAGATTAAAATTCTTTTAAATTTGACCAAAATATTTACATTTTTATCCCTTATATTTTCCTCCAATTCCAACAATATCCTAAACTTGTAGCCCTTAAATATATATATTTTTTCTTTTTCTCTTTGCCGCGTCGCTTCATCTCTTCATCTTTCTTTGTTTTCATCGAATCCATCATTACATCAGAGGTTTGTTCAAAAAATTTATTTTAGAATTAAAAATTATAAATAATTTACTTTATTTATAATGTTAACAACTTTAAGGACATTTAAGTCATTTTAACAACAAAAAATTGTTTAACATCACTTGTTTACCAAACACATCAATAACTTTTTTTTTTAGTTTCAACACTTCTATCCAAACACTTATCTGCTTAATTTATAAGTACTTATTTTAAATTTTTAATCACTTAAGCTAAAAAGATTTTTATTTAATCTTATCTAAACAGGTTCTAAATGAAGTTCGATGTCGACGCATTTATTTCCTGATAATTTGGACTTCCGGTGCCTATTGGTCTAATTCTACAGTTACAAGGTTTGAAATATTCCGGCAACAAGTCAACATAGATTTTAGAGTAATCATTCTCCAATAATCCATGACCCTGTTAAGGAATTACGGTCCACTTTCTTATTGACACACAAATTAAGCAACAGTAAATGACAAGGATAATTTTATCATAGTACCTTTAAATATAATAAATTGAATGTTTTGAAAAATGCATTAGATAATAATTACTATTAATAATAAGGATAAAATAAGTATAAATAGGTAAATTATCTATTGATTTTATAAACTAAATAAATATTATTGAACATTTTAAAATAAAAAAAAAAGTGAATAAATAAAAATGGACGAAGAAAATATGCAGTCAACATGTAAAAGGAAATAATGTGCAAAAATGGATCGGGCGACATTCATACCCAGGGTTGAGCTATAAGTATATTTATATCCCTCATTTGTGCCCCCATCAAAATTTCACTTCTCACAAGCTATTATTTTGAAGCTTTGTAACTAACAACTCTCAAACACAATTGCTTCTTTCTTTTCTGGTGTCGATGTTGTCACACCCTTATTTTTTTTTACCCCCAGCCTCACTGGGAGTTGGTTTTAGAGAAGAATGAATTTTTTCAATATAAGTAATTTTTTGAAAAGAGATCATTTATTTTACAGAGTATCACTTGAAATTGAGTTTGAATGTTTCAAGTCACCTTATTGAATCTTTAGTTAAAAGGAAATGACTCTTTAGTTTAGTCTTATGAAATAAAAATTTGGATAAAAAATTCTATTAAGCAAGGGAAACTGTAAGACACCCCTCAAGTCTCGTGGTTCTAGCACGGTCGCTTTAATGACTTATATCTAGCATAAATTATTTTATTGGATAGATTAGATTTGGCTAACTGCTTTATTTACCTAAAGATTATGAGAAAAATTATGATTTATATCTTTGACTGAAGAGCTAACCACACATGGAATCTTGTAATTACAGAAATTGACCAAGGAGCATAACCACACACATAATCAACCTCAATATATTAATTAAATTTACATGTTTTTTCACAGATTATTCTTTCATTATCTAAAGAAGTGATTGTACACATAATTTATATTTCTTAAGCCAATAATATTTGCCTATTATTATTATTGACTTAATCATACTCCTAATGGTCTAAATTAGATAACAAAGTAATGAGAATCTTAAAAATAAAATATAACTTCAGTTGTCATAAATTTTCATCTGCTCATCACCCAATTGGTATGACAAATATTATTTAAGGTAATACAAACTTTTAACAAATACATCAAATAAAATATTAAGAAAATTTGAATGAAATATTATAAAATAGCGCATACAGATTCAAAGGACCACAAAAGCAGAATCAATTTAATTAATCTTATTTATAAACCCACTTTGCATTTCATCCGTACTATATTATTTTCTTTACTTATCTAATTTCTAATCTCTAATTTCTATCTTTAATCTCTAATCTCTAATATCTAATATATTAAAAATGTGAAGGTCCTTAATAATGTTGATTGAAATTTTTGCCCTGTTGGTGTTTGTCCTGATTTTCTTACCATAATTGGGGTTTCCTTTAGGTACCATAATTGAGTTTCCTTTTAGAAAAAGGAAAACATATTCTTCATATTTGGCTAATCTTTATTCTAGTAGAAAAAGGTTATAGACTTTATAAATAGAGGTTCCTTTCTTCTAGTTTTATAGCATCCATAGTGTAGTCCTAGGGTTTTGAGAGTTTTGTTTTGGGGGAGGCTTTGTGAGACACAAGTGTTACAGGATCACTTGTGTGAGTCTCTTTTATTCTGAGTGAATTGTATGAGGTTGTCTCTCTTGACAGTCTATATTCTCTTTTATATAGTGGATTGCTCATCTCTTTTTGTGGATGTAGGTCGATTGACCGAGTTATGTTAAATTATTGTGTCTCTTTTGGTGTATTTCTCATTTGTTTCTTATTTGACATCTTTCGAGGTTTGCTTTACTAGCTTCCGCATGACACCTGATTGTTTCGGTTCCAACAAGTGGTATCAGAGCCTAGATTCGAGTGTGTTGGAGTAGTAGACTGCGTTTGGTGAGAAGTTTTCGGTGTGACAACAAGACTGGAGATCTGTAGGTGGTGCCTTGTGTCAAAAGTTTTCCTGGCAAGTGGTGGTCAGGCGGCGTGTCTCGTTGGGGGATAACAGCGGTACAAAATATTTGACAGATCATGTGAAGTGACCCAGTAGCTGAGATCTACGGTTGATGCCTTGTGTCGAAAGTCTTCTTGACAAGTAGTGGTCAAGCGGCGTGTCCCACTGGTTGGTAGTGGCAGTACAACATGGTTAGCGAGATCAAATGGATTATTGCTGAAGGGGAGGTCACAAGTGATGTAGTCTTGGTTTGAGGGGAGAATTATTGGGAAGCAAATCAATCCCACATCGGAGAAATAGAGGATACATGTCCAGTATTTAAGAGTCTCACCCAACTCAACTAGTATGATGCCTTTTGGGAGGTGCCCAAAAATAAATCTGTGAGGGCTTGACCCAAAGCGGACAATTTCATACTAGTGCAGAGTTACACGCGGTCCCAACAAATACTTGGGAAGCAAATCACTCTCATATCAGAGGACAATTTCATACTAGTGCAGAGTTACACGCGGTCCCAACAAATACTTGGGAAGCAAATCAATCTCATATCAGAGAAATAAAGGATATATGTCCAATATTTAAGAGTCTCACCTAACTCTAGTATGAGGCCTTTTGGGAGGTGCCAAAAACAAATCTGTGAGGGATTGGTCCAAAGCGGACAATATCATACTAGTGCAGAGTTACACGCAGTCCCAACAAGTGGTATCAAAGCGAGGTTAAAATCGGGTGTTCATTTTGGCAGATTCAGTTCTAGTCGCAACCTATTTGACGATAATGAAGATTTTAGTTTGAGAAATTTTATCAGAGTATTACTTTGTGTAGAGGTAAGATTTAATGAAAGAGATTTTGGAGATGGAGATTGAACTTGTTGAAGACTACATAAAGAAGGTGGAGCAAATTTATTTTATCAGAAATTCAAGCCAAGGGGGAGAATTGTTGGTGTTTGTCCTAACTTTCTTACCATAATTGGGTTTTCCTTTAGGTACCATAATTGAGTTTCCTTTTAGAAAAAAGAAAACATATCCTCCATATTTGGCTAGTCCTTATTCTTGTAGAAAAATGTTATAGACTCTATAAATAGAGGCTCCTTTCTTCTAGTTTTATAACATCCACAATGTAGTCCTAGGGGTTTGAGAGTTTTGTTTGGGGAAGACTTTGGGAGACACAAGTGTTGCGGGATCACTTGTGTGAGCCTCTTTTATTCTGAGTAAATTGTGTGAGATTGTCTCTCTTGACAGTCTGTACTCTCTTTTATATAGTGAATTGCTCATCTCTTTTTGTGGATGTAGGTCGATTGATCGAACCACGTTAAATTATTGTGTCTCTTTTGATGTATTTCTCATTTGTTTCTTATTTGGCGTCTTCCAAGGTTTGTTTTACTAGCTTTTGCATGACACCTGATTGTTTCGGTCCTAACATGACCTTCGTTAAAAGACTATGCAATAGACAAATCATCTTTTAACTTTTTTCCTGCAACTAATAAATATACAAAAATTCGGGTGAAAAAGTTATTCTATTAAAAATAGAATTCCTAACAAGTCGGCTCAACTTTTTTTTTTTACCAAAAGTAGAATTCCCAAGTATATATGCGTACTTGGTTCAAGATTTTTAACCAAAAATAGAATTCTCAAGTATAGGCGTAAAGTTTTTATGTACGAGGTCGGCTCCTAAGTTAGTTATAAAATACGTTGTACTTTTTTTTTAGATTTCGAAGTAAATTTAAGTTTTAGAATTATAGGATTATAAAAGTCAATTTAATTTTTGGACTATATTCTGCTTTGCGCTGCAAAGAAAAAAATTGTAGTTCCACAGCTGCAATAACAGTCAATTTCTCAAGATTAGAAGAGTACAAAACGAGATAAGAGTTTGGAATTGTTCTAGTACAATGACTAATGAAAGAAGCCTGCATTATGAAGAAAACAGGAACATGTTGCTGAAATATTTAAGCAGCAGTTTTCTGAGATCGCAGCCATCAGGAAAGCCCATAAGAGCACATGACGTTAATTATCAGGTTCGATCTTCCTCTGAGTTCATTGATAATAAAATTCATGTCATTTTTATTGTGAAATTATGGCTGACAGAGGGTTTGTGAAGCAAGAAAGACTGAAAAACAGAGAAAAAGTGGCAGAGAGTTTTTCGAAGGTAGAAAGAATGAAAAGTAGAGAAGAAGTGGCAGGACAATGTCTGAAAGATCTTATCATAGAAGTTTAATATTCATCCACTGTTGGAATTTTGATGGAAAAATCAAAACTTGCGGAATGCAGGTTTGATCCGTGAACTCTGCTCGAGAGAAGCTCGAAGCATAAATTTTGTGAATATTATAATTGGAAGATCAACAATCATGTAAACAAATCAAGCATTTTTCCATAAAGCGTTGGATCGGTGTTTAGTCAGAGTAATCCTTTTTTGCTGCCAATCAGTTGGCCATGGTTCGTTCTAATAACGCCCTTTCTGTTTTTCTTTTTATTTGAAATCCCTCAAGCTAAAGAATAATGTAAGAGTTGGTACGTTTCAACATTTTAAGAATTCTAAAACTTGTTTCACCGACAGTGGATGCTTTTCCCAGTTGTATATTTGATTTATCTCAGTTGCGATGTCTAGCTTTGACTTTTTACTCATCCACTAATGATCAGGAGATTAATGTTCCCCCGTCAATGGCCAGGCTCAGATATTTGGAAACTTTTATACTATAATTGCCAAAAATTATGGACGTCTGAAAATTTCTTTCATATATCCCTGTGAAATTTTTGAGATGTCGCAATTGAGGAACCTCTCCTTGGATAGGAATAACATAGTTCCTGGAATCTTTGTACTGTGATTATCATTTCACTGTATAAGCTCCTTATGTAAGGAAGTTGCAGATATGCGGTAACCAACAAGACTACATATAAAGCAACAAAATGAAGGGCTTCCATAAGTTTTGGTCTTTTTCTGGCTCGAGGAATTGAAATTTTATGGGATGCCACAATTAGTACTTCCTCGTCTGGAAGCTTTCCTTGAGAACCTTAAAAAGTTAGCTTTTACCAATACTCAAGTGAATTTGGAGGATTTGAGAAGTTTTGGTAAGTTGCCCAAACTCGAGGCCCTCAAACTAAGATTTGCTTCCTCCAGTATTGGTACAAAGGGGGGAAGTAGTCGAGGAAGGATTTCCACGGTTGAAGTTCTTCATGTTGAGTCGCTTGAACATCAGATACTGGAGAGCCAATAGTGATATCTTTCCATGCCTTGAACGACTATTCCTTGTATGTATGAATATGGAATCAATCTCAGAAGATCTTCCAGAAATAACCACACTCCAGCTGATAGATATACGCATGTGTGAGTCATCAGTTGTGAATTTTGCCAAGAAGATTCAACAGGAAATTGAAAACAACTATGGAGGTTCTATTGAGTTCCGTTTTCGCTACATCCTTTAGGCCATCTTTTTGCTTGAATTTCTTTAGTAATTGTAACTTGTATTCATGTGTCAAGTTAATGAGATAAGTAACAACATGAGATTATACCATTTCCTTTTTAGGATCTGATAATGATCTGCAGTCTTGTCTTTTTAACTAACTAACTGTGTTCCATTCATAAGGCTAAGAAGAAGCAAAGTTTTGGAAAAAGAAAATCAAATCTCTTGATCATTATTGGTACATGGATTCTATCCGACAAGATTTTGTAGATGTAACAACACTCGAGCTAACTTTTATAGCCAACTATCTGAAATCTGTTGTGAAATTTACATTTAAGACTAAAAAGACTAACATAAATCCAATTCTAAACTGCCGACATTTAGAACAAACAGAAAAACGATCCACGAAAATTGGAATTGCAGAAAGGGGCACTGGAGCCTGTTCTGGTACATAAAATTTGGAGTACTTTAAAGAACACCAAGGCACTAAAAGTGATTACACCTGGCTCTCCATTTCTCAAATTTCGAACATTTCAGTAGCAAGAATTTCAAGAGAGAAAACCTTACCGATGTCTCCAGTTTCTTGCTTTTTCTTGTTTGTTTGTGTATGATAAGAATTGAAGTTTGTGCATAAACAATGAAGAATCTCTCGCTAGAACGAAATTATTTACATAAGTACAAAATAGTCAAATATTCTTGCTCATTGTATAAATTGTAATGCAAAAACAAGTACAATATATATAAAAGTAAATCAAGTAAAAAAGACGACTTAAAAGGCCAAACTAATACGAACCTCAACAAAACTTGCATAGATGTCTTTAATTTCTTGGCAGAATTCACAATTTATTCTTTACACTTGCATATATCCATTAGCTGATGTGTGGTTATTTTTGCAAACTCTTCCGGGATCGAAACCATAGTTTCAAATATGTAGCTTTTGTTTTAAGAAATTTAAAGATTTTATGTTTGACTTTATGGTAAAAATTAAATAAATCCATACTCTCGAAATTCATTGAGACACCCTTCAATTTTTACGATTAGTGTATGTATGCCCTAATCGTTTGTTAATTTTTACTTTTAAACGGTTTGAAAAATTGTACTCTTAATTTTTATGGTAATAACAAGAAATTAATTAGAGTTCCTTTTATGTGTTATGATGATAGGGTACAACAAAATAAAACCACAATTTCCAACTAAAATAAAATATTTAATTAAAAAAAGGCTAAGTAAGGTGATGAATTTAATGAATAAAATATAAGCGACACAAAATAATATATCCTGTAAAATAGAGAGAATGATGAAAAACACATTTGAAGTATTGCATTTTTGTGAGTTTTATACACTCTCCATTTAAAAAGAATGACCTATTTCGGCGTGACACAAAGTTTAAAAAAATAAAGAAGAATTTTAAATCTTGCGTTTTTAAATTAAAATTATATCAAATGTAACAAAATGTTCTTTAATTTTGTGGTCTCAAATATGTCACGTGGAAAGTTTATTAAACTATTAACAAAAAGTGAAAGAAGTCAATTTTTTTTTTGTAAAACAGACTTAAAGGAAAAGTAGACCATTCTTTTTGAAATGAAGAAAAAAAAAATTAATTTTTAGGCATGCAAGTTCTTTTTATAAACATAAACCTCACATACAATGCACGTATCCTAAACTAGTAACTCATAATAATATGGTAGTTGGAGATACTCTACGGCTGTTTTATACAAAGATTCTTTTTTTCTTTTTGGTTAACTCAGATATGTAGTTCATTAAATGATTAATTTTTCCATGCAAATTTGTGTAAATTTACTCAGCTTTCGTTTGTAACTATTAATTATATCCACTCTTATGTTTTGTCTTTCTCAAATGAGTGATCTCAATGTTCGTAACATGCGAACAATTCCTCTAAAGAATATGAGACCTGAGTAAATGATAAGTATCAACTAATAATTTAAGAACATAATTCAGAATCGCTCACTTAATTTTTCTACCTCCTCCACGAATACAAAATCGTTTAATACTGAAGTAAGAGGAAAATGTAAATCAATATAGCCAAAAGTTACTCTAATAAAGTTTTTGTAAGACCACAAATGACAAGTCATATGCTTAGCCTAAAATGTCTAAAGGGGTTATAGTTTTTGGTGTTGTAGAAGGATTAAGCTCGATCCAAATAATTAACATGACATATTATTTTTTATGAAACGAAACAAAATGTAATATTTCTTGAATTGAACTGTGCACAACACATAATAAAGAGCAAATTTATGTCCTTTAAATGACTATTTGGTCAAACGTACCAAACAACGAAAAAATAAAGAAATTTACCGAATTCCTTCTTTACCAAGTAACACCTCAAGACATTATATTTTATTATATATTGCCCTTTAAATGATTATTTGGTCAAAAGTACAAAACAACGGGAAAATAAAGAAATTTACCGAATTTCTTCTTTACCAAGTAACACCTCAAGACATTATATTTTATTACATATTATATTGTTGTTGTTGTTGTTATTATTATTATTATTATTATTATTATTATTATTGTTATTGTTATTGTTATTGTTATTGTTATTGTTATTGTTATTGTTATTGTTATTGTTATTATCTTAAAAAAATGATGAAGTATTAATCAACATTACTTCAATCAACTTGAAATATTATTTAACCTCAGCACACTTCTTTAAATAACCAAACATTCTCAAAATTAACTTATAAGAAAAAAATCTCACATAAACGATCCACATTACATACTAAATAATACACAAAATCATGTAAACAACTTCATTCATGCTTTGATTCACAATAAAACCTATAAGAAAAATGCCGAATCGAGAAAGAATCTGTGATGAACTAATTAAAAGTAAAGCATAAAAAACCCTAATCCTAAACCCTAAAATCTACATCTTTATTAGTCACTGACCATCATAGCCACTGCCTCTGGTGGGATACTGCCACCGGAAGAACCAGTGAAGAAGAGTACTAAGGAGCAGAACATGGTATCATAATCAGTAGTTAATATACCAAAGTACACAGAGGTTTTGAAACCTAAACCTGTCATTAATAATATTACTAAGGTTCCACCAAAATCTGTTGTCATGCTGCATAGAGAATCTAGTATCACATGGAAATCTTCAGAGATGAGAAACTTAATCAGTCAAAATAATATACAATCTGCTATCATTGATAAATTTTCTTATGGTAAATTGGACATTAAAGATTTGAGAAAGGCAATCCCTGGACAGTGTGGATTCAAAGATAAATGCACAATAGGAGTATTAGATGCAAGGCTGAAACACCCTGGGTTTTGATCCTTAGAAAATTTCTTGATTTTGAGCTCACTGGACATCATACGACTTGTGGGTACTAGTCATATTGATGATGTGATACAATTTAGGGTCCCTTGCTCATATAATGATCAGTGTCGTTTGGGTGGTTTTTGTCGAAGGTACGACTAGACTCCATACGAGTCGTATGAAGGTGGTACGAGTAGCAAAGTCCTAGTCGTATAATTAATAGTGTCAATCTCTAGAGGTACTTTCTAGGGTACGAATTAGTGGTACCACTCGTACGATGGGGTACGAGTGGGGTTCCCAAACCGTACCCACCTGCAAAATTTTTTACAGTTGTAGTTGGGGGTATTTTGGACATTTCTCTCTTATAACTTCTTTGGACCCCACGATGTAAAAAACCTTTTGGGGATTCATTAATCTATTTTCAATCAATCACACTCTTAAACACTCTCAAATCTCTCTCAAGTTTTTGGTTCAAGAAAGAGGCTAGGGTTTCATCAATATAATTAGTTAAAGGCTTTCAAGAGCAAATCTCTTCGTACTCTTTGGTATCTAAGGCATGTTACTCCTCCCTCACTGTTAGTTCAACTAAGTTCATGTTTTAATGAATAGTTATCATGATTTAATTATGGGTATTGTTTGGTTTTGAAACATATGTTAGGGGGTTTTGGTTATTAATGGTTGGATAATGTTTTCCCATGTTTTACTTATGGTTTTTCATATTATAATATTGGTTTAAACATGGTGGAATGGATGGTAATGGTAAATGGGTTTAGGGTTACAATGGATTCCCCAAATCATTGATCTTGGTCTTGGAAACTATATGCACACAACATGTTTGATAAAATGCCTATGAAAATGGTTTTGTTACATATTTGGGCGTCCATTGAAAACTTTACATTGCATAATATGGTAATGGAACCTAAATGGTTTAAATGGTTTTAAATGATTTTAAATAATTTGGTAAGGCCTTGGTGTCTATGACTTTGGTTTGAATAAAAAAACCTTGTGGGGTACACGGGAATTCCCTAAGTGATTTTAACAATGGAAACTATAGGGTACATGGGAATCCCTTAAGTATTAGCAAAGAAAATTGCTTGCAAGCTATAGTTGGTATGACGATATCACTTTATAATGCCTTAGTAATGAACTATGGAATTGGTGGTTTGGTTGTGCGTTAAGGATCTTAATTGGACAATAATGTCGGGTTGTGATAGCTAACCGTGTAGGTGTGAGTCCTACAGACGGACACTAGAAACTTATGTTTGCCAATATGAGGGTTGGTCATGGTGACCATATACTTATGGGGTACATGGTAATCCCTTAAGGTATACTTGTATATATGTATAATGGGAGGTGAAGGGTATACGGGAATCTCCGGCCCTAGTGATATCTTTGATTCGTGCAACTACACGCACTGCGGCCTGTTCAAGGGGTAACACTGGACCCATATATCCCGTGGGTGGTTCTAGGACGGTCAAGCTACACAACCTAGGTTAATAATTTAAATGCATGGTAAACTAGACTCCCTTTCCCAGCATGGATTATATATATATATACATATATGTGTGTGTGTGTGTGTATGGATGTGGTTGCATATGGTTATTTTCTTGGTTTTAAATGTTGGCATTATTTTATCCTTACTCCCGAGTACATGTTAGCGTTCACCCGCTAACCCATATTCGGGTGCTGTATCCCCATGCGATCCAGGAACCGGCCATACTACCCCTCCTGCTCATTGACTGAATTCAGGGACAGCTTGTGTCGGATTGAAATGGTGAGCTTCCATACTTTGAAAGGCTCCATTTCATTTTATGGTCTTCACTGCATACTTTTGTTATCTCTTATACTTTTGTTTTAGGTATGGTTGGGGGCATGTCCTGACTGGATATTGCTTTACTTTTGGATAGAGGTTTTGTGAGACTACTTTATATTGGTATGGACGGTGTCAGTATTGGTGTCATCCTTGGCATTGGTATTACTATTGGGGCTGACACCGTTTGACTGTATTTGATTTATGATTATTATATTCTATCTTATTATATAAAAATTAGAATTTATTCAACATATGGTGTAGGGAGGTTATGGTTGGGTATTAGGGATGGTCTCCTGTCCCGGGTGGGGCTTGAGGCACCCGACACGACTAGGCCCTGATTCGAATTGTGTCAAAGGCATATACTTATTAGGCTGGAAGGTTTAGAGGATTATGTACAATTGATTTTAACAACAACTTATTACATAAAAGCTAAGGAGATGTATTAGCATATGAGAACACTAAAATGGGATCCATAGTTTGAGCCTGATATGGAACCTACAATAGGGGTAGCATGGATATCAATTCCTAATCTTTCACCTAATTGTTTTTGATAAGGAAACAATTTTTTTCAATTGCTTCAGCAGTTAGGTAACCCTTAACAGTGGATATGGCCACTCAAAACCAAAACAAGACCTAACTGTGCAAGGGTGAAAGTAGAAGTGGATCTAATTTACAAACTTTCTCAATGGGTGAGAATTAATGAGGAGAATGATATTACTGGAGAAGTCAAATCTAAGTGGATTCAGATCCAATACGATTATAGGTCTAATTACTGTAAAAAATATTGCTTGCAAGGGCATGATGAAGAAATCTATAGGAATATCCACCCAGAGCTGCATGCGAAGACACTAAAGGAAAGGGAAGATGAAATAAACAGATAATTAGAGGAAAAGAATGTTAAGAAAAAGGGGGAGTCATATGTAAACAAAGGAAAAATAAAAACACAACCAAACATCAATGGTTGACAAGGAGAAATAAATATAAGAGGGATAGATATGGACATATTGTAAGAAAAGTTGATAAAGAGACTAATGATGGAGTTGCTATTTCAAATCCTTTTGAGGCTTTACAAGAAGAAGAAGAAACAGATAAATTCAAACAAAAAAGATAAAGAAAGGAAAGGAAAATACTAAGTAATGGGTTAGTAAAAGCCTTGGTAATTCAGTAGAGGCCACACAACTAACAAAAGGGAACAGGTGAAAGCTGGAATCAAAAGATGAAGAAAAAACCAGTGAGGAAAAGGAAGTATCAACAACCAATGAAGGTCATGTAGTCCAACCACAATGACATACAACAGATCAACAACATCAGGTAGACAATGCACAACAACATGCAATAGACCAGATGGAGAAATCAAGGTAGCTGATAGTACTTGATCAAGAGAATTCTGCCAAAGAAGTAAAGGTGATAGAAGGAATTGTACCTTTAGAAATACAAGCTGGAAATCAAATAGAAGTTAGCAATAAAAGGAAAAAAGATTTAGATGGGGAAGATCTGGATGATAATATAGAAAAGGTAGCTATTGAAAATTTGTCTCCCAAATAAATAGACACAATAAAAGCAACTCATGGTACACAACAGAGGATAAGGAAGCATACTTAAAAAACAAAATCACTACAAAAAATTGTAGGCTTTACAGGGGTTATATTTACATGTTGCATAAGTCGAAAACCCCCACAATGTGATTGCACGACGATTTTCAAAACCCCCGCAATTACGAGTGTCACAATCAATCTACGGCGGTTTGTCATTTACAGCCGCAATCAGTTAGCGGCGGTTATGTAAATACGGTTTCAACCCCCGAAATATGTAAAATAAAATTATCTCCCAACTAATTCTTTAAAACATATAGTGGCGGTTAAAACCTCTACCGTATATTTTAAAAATTGCAAGGGTCAAAACCCCCACAATTCACTTGATATTTTCAAAAAAAAAAAAGATTACACTGTTCATGATCAATATTTAAATTTAAATTTTATTTAATAGATTTAATATATATCATTCACTGTTGGACCAAACAAAAATAAATCATAATAACAACAAAAATCAAATTACATTAGATCATAAAAACATACCACAAAGTATTGTCATTAGCTTTAAAAACTATTTAAGCACAAAATACTTCTCCAACAGCAATTCGATAACATTGTCATAATTACTAATACGATTACAAATTTCAATGATTATCACTAGAATAACTATCATTAGATCTTCCATTCACATCTGAAAGAGGTTCCCTAGAGACATCACTTGACAAAAGTAAAAATAAAAAAAGTAAGGTTTTTGAATACTAAATATTTTATAACAATACAATATTTACTGTAGAAGGAGTGAAAAATCCTGCAAACTGTTCAGGTATCATTCCTTGTTTCAGTATCATATATGTCTTGAAAGCGTTCATCATTATATTGGAAGGATTCACCGGTTCTTTGTAGTTCTCTTGGCTATTCTTATGAGCATCTAAAATTTAAGAGTAATTTTCTTGGCAATTGGATGGACATGAACTGTTACTATTTGAAGAACTAATACTGCTAAAACGAGGATGTGTTTGTTTAAAGGATCTACTAGGAACGACTCCTAATCCCAAGCACCTCACCCTTCCAGAATGCTCTTTTCCTAGCACCTTACCAACAACATCATTTAGAGAAATTTTAGACTCGTCCATGGTGCTTTGATTTACTGCGAGTTTAATTTTTTCCTAAAATATTGTACAACACAAAAACCATAGTATAAATTCATCTAGCAGCGAACAATGAAAGAAGAAAGAAAAAATAAGCAAGAGATAGATGCTGCAACTTTAAAACTAGAAAGATATTTAACATTACAAATGTACTGCCATTTAATAACTTCTGCTGTTGCACAAGTAATATCCTCTGAATAAGAACGGTTTAAGAGGTTAGTTCTTTAGATTTCTTCATCCCCCCATACATCAACAATTCTTATCCATCCAACAAATTCAAAAAAGCTGTTTCCCTTCCAGAAGTACTTCAAGATCACTTGTTTCCTTTCCAGAAGTACTTCTAGATCACTCCAAAAATTATTTTTGTATCTTACTATCTTTTCCAAAAATCCCACTGTTTACTTATAGATAATAGTACCTATTTTTAAATAAAGTAAAGTCAGTTTAGCTAGAACTTGGTTAATAGACAACTAGATTTACTACATGAACTATGTAAGTAAATAAAGATTTGCTTGCTTCAGGTATGCTTTAGTCCCGATAGCAATTTACAATATGTTCGATTTGATAGCAAGATACATTCCACAGATAGACAAAATCAAGTTAAAATCACGAAAGGAAAGTACAAGACAACAGACAACAGACAATATAAAGACCATTAAGAACAACAACAAATTGCAAAACAAAAACACAACAAAACAACACGATTATCAGGTATAAGGAACAGTAGCTAGTAACAAAAATTGAATGACAAAAAACTACGATGACAGTATTGTTGACTACTAGTGGGGTACTTATAATGGTTTCTATGACATCTACAAGGATATAGAATGGTGAAAAATTAAATTAGACCCTAGATGGCTAGTAATTTTCTTCAACAGTCACGTCGTTTCATAAGAACATAGTCGTTTGTAGACTTCGACGTATTTCGTTTTGGTCAAAAGAAGCAACTTTCAGAAGTGTCTGGTCGGCAATAATATTCCAATAGAAATTGTTGGTTTGGTTATTTACAATTCATGGTAATGAAGATTTTGAATAAAAATCTCTAAGTCTAAACAAGCATTGATTATTTATCATGCTGACCTAATAGAGCAAATTGGTTAGATTCAATAATGTATAGCCTGTGGTAATAGACTCTATTTTGTATTTATAGCCTCTATCTCTGTGGATATGATTTTGTTCCTAAGATATGGTTGCTGCAATATACATGTCACTAGTGTTGAAATGTCATATTAATAGTTGTGCCTAATTTGTATCATGCCTATGAAGAAGCATCATATTTTCTTTTGTCTTCCTTAATATGAGTTGGTAATACGGAGTACACAATTAAAGTGAAAGTGAAAATCTATCAATTTTGCATAAATTAGTTCAGGATCCACATCTATATGATCTAAAAAAGTATCATTTGCATAAGTATCTTCTCTGTATGATTAGCTATATTTGTTTATTGTTTAAAAAAGTCTGCAATGGACTTATCATTAGTTTTATCTGCAAACGGAAACATGTGCTCCTGGAAAACAACATCCCTGGTTTCACATAGCTTATTAATGGTCAGGTCTATTAATAATTATCCTTTCTGAGTAGTGGAATAATCCATTAGAACTGTAGGTTTGGCCCTATCTGAAAACTTAAGTAACTAGTACTTAGATTAAATGTAACAAGATTCTCTTACTATCTTTGAGTTTAGACATTAGTACTTAGTAGATTAGTAAGATTAACACAAGAACAACAAGATGAACAACAAGTTGCTAGTGAATCGAAATAGGCCTCACATGACTTCACTAGACTTTGAGTTTGTGTTTTGAACAAGAAAATAAAATGAATAACAAGAAAACAATGCTAGTGAATAAAAAAAAAACCCACACGGCTTCATTAAACTTTATATTCAACAAAACAATGTTAAAATGATAAAAATTGCTCAACAGAGCACTTACACAAATCTCCTTTGCCACTTCATTAACATATGATCCACCTTCCTTCTTATGAGTAGCAAGATAAAGTTCTGCTCGTCCAGGCTTATGTCCAGTCTCATCCATCTACAAACAATATTAACCATTTCAAATCTTCTTCTCGCGTTAATAAACTAAACTAAAATATAGTGAACAATTATATTTCACTATTTCAGCTCTTCTTCTCATGTTAGACTTGGAGCCACCAATGTGTGAAATAGTTTGTTTCTTCCAATTTTTAGCATTTTTCTTGCACATTTTCTAGAAAATAAATACTTGAATTCAATATAAAAATAATAATTTTAGCTTCAAATGGAGGATTTAAGAAAATACCTGCGTTTTTTTGTCCAAACGATAATCAACATAAGAAATCCATCGATCCTCTGAAATTTCTTTAGGAACATTAGACATAAGTTCAGATCGTCTTAAAAGTGGGTTGGTCTTGTCCCACAACTTTAGCTTCCTTGCACCTCACTTATTTGAAATAGAATTATAGACATAGCATCGTGCAATTGACTCGGTTGTTTTAAAAGAAAATCAGGACTTTAAAAATGAAATATTGGTTAGATTATGTATAGCCATGACAATATAAAGTATGTATACATAATATATCAATATAGTTATAAATATATAGATTTTATACCTTTATAATTTGACCAAAGCAATGGTTAAAGTATGACTCGGGTAAATCATTCCATTTGGCAAAGCCAATTGGAAAAATAGTGCTGCCAGTTGCAAAAATCCCACAAAAACCTGCAAGAAGGGCTTGTGCTTCTCCAATTGGTGCAACATCATCAAATTCAACGACTATACATTCTTCAGAGGATAAATTTAACATGTCATTGATCTTTAATTGTTTTGTTTTTACAACCCCATGTGAATCTTTACAAAAAAAGAAGATATATTTATGCTAAAAAGAAATAAGACACCCATAAATTAGATGAAGTGTACCATCTTACCTATTACAACTACTGTCCAATATCTGCTTGACTTACGACCAGTATATTATTTGGATGACGCTTGTGCTGTGGGCTAAAATGATGGAGCCTGTTGTGCTTGTGTTTATTGTACTGCTTATTGAATTAAAGGAGTTGGCTGCGATTCTATTTGTTGTGCTGCTTGTTAAACTGGAGGAGTTAGTTTTGAGGGCATTTGTTGTGCTATGGTTTGAACTGAAGGAGTTTCCTATGATGGTGCCTTCTGTGTTATCTAAAATAATGAAGTTGGTTGTAGTGGAACTTAATGTGCTACAGGTTTAACTAATAAAGCAGCCCATGATCGTACCTGCTGTGCTATGGGATGAATTAAGGAAGATTGATGTACTGGAGGCTTTGATGGTGCTTGATGTACTGGAGGCTGTGTTACAGGATGAACTGAGGAAGATGATTTTAGAACTTTTAGATTCATTTATGTTGTGGCGTGAACTAATCGATTTAGATGCAATGTGGTTGAAACTGAACGTGTTACTTGAGGTTTTGATCTAAGAAGTGATTTTAATGGTACCTTTGACTTGTTTGCTTATGATATGGATTCATCTTCTGTTGTATGTGTCGACTGAACTGGCTTTATAATAGTATCTTCAATCTTTCTCTTTGACATATCTATATTCAACAAAGGAAACTGTATTAAAAGATCAATGAAATATTATTACTTGCAACTTGAAGAAGAAACAAATTAACTAATCTGCAGCAATGAAATATTTTTACCTACAACTTGAATAAAAAAACAAATTAACTAATCTGCAGAGAAAATATTTTCAACTTGAAGACACTTACCATAGATAGAATTGATCCAAATGATATGCATTTGAAAACATACTTGTAACTTAATGGTTTAATCCTCTCCTTGACAAATTGCGTCAAGTGATACTCCAAAAGTTCCTCGAGGGATCATTATCTTTTAAATCAAAATAGAGGCATTTGATCAATCTAAACATAACCCTTAAACTCAAAAAATTAGAACGGAATATATTCATATAACTTGTTTCACATAGAAAACATTCAGAATTGGACGATATGATGATGACTATGATAATGTAATATGCAGTTCATCAAAATTAAACATTTTCATATCAAATAAAGTAACTTAATTCCTATTAGACATATGCTCCTCCATCGCAATTTGAATATTTTCATAATTATCATAAAAAAAGTTCATATTGTTATTGTTGGTATGGCTCATTCTCATATATTTCTTCATCAGCTTCACCTATGTCAAACAGATCTCTTGGCTTTAGATGTACAACCACACTCCATTCTTTATCAGTTTCATCATCAACATAGAAGACCGAATTCACTTGAGATGCTTTAATATAAGGATCATGATCCTCACGATCACCAGCGTGAATCATCTTAGAAAAATTGACACAATTAAAATTCCAAATATCTTTTTTGAACCCTCTATCGGAGTAGTATCAACCCACTGACATTTGAAGCACACAACTCTAAACTGACCATAATAATTAAGCTCAATAATATCTTCTAACTTTCCATGATTTGGCAACTCTGCTTGCCTCATATTTCCATCAGTAGTAGATGCAATACATGAGGTGTCAAATGTAAGAAAAACTTCACTATTTTGAGTTTTCTATCCTTGTTATCTGGACAAAGTCTGAAATTTGAATCCATTAATGTTATAATCATTGAATCGTCTTACAATTGCGATTGGACCTCGTGCTAAGAACTCCAAATTAGTAGAGATCATGTCTGCTATATCTGGATTCATAATCTAAATAAACAAAATTATTTTCATTAAATATTATAAATTATAATAGTAAGTTATGAATATATAAACATTCTAATACCATTCACTCACTCTCTTTGGAAACCAATCAGCAAATTCCTTATTAACTCGCTTCTCCACCTCTGTTGTTGTAGATCGTCGACCTCTTGGACTTCTTCTTATGCGATCCTTGAATTCATTACAAAGGTGTTATTTCAATCAATTAATCACTTACTTTATTAGTTTTGCCAATTATAAAATTGATTTAACCTCTTTCTCTATAAATGGTTGAACTGCTGCACAATTAAGTAACACATATCAATGAGCTTGAGTCTTCTCTAGAAGAGTCAAGGGAAATATTGAGGATCCCCCAACAGGTTTACCTTGTCGAGGAAACATAGATGACATA
Source organism: Capsicum baccatum var. pendulum (assembly GCA_030864225.1). Taxonomy (NCBI): domain Eukaryota; kingdom Viridiplantae; phylum Streptophyta; class Magnoliopsida; order Solanales; family Solanaceae; genus Capsicum; species Capsicum baccatum. The sequence goes on from CM061552.1 coordinate 153,199,749, forward strand.
TTAGAAGCCTCATTATGATTTGATTCATTATTAACACGTTAAGGCCTATTTACCCTTGACTCAATATCCTCAAAATAATGGGAACAGAAAGTTAAAGCTTCTTCAACCATGTACGCTTTAGCTATGGAACCTTCAGCCTGTGACTTGTTCCCCATAAAAGACTTGAAATAACCTAACATTCTAACAAAAGGTAGAATGTTATTAGTACAAGCATTTAGTTTTAATCACTATTACAAGATCAATTTAAAGAGTTTCTAAATAACAAATTCTTTACCTTTCAACAAAATACATCTAACGATAATGCATCGGACCACCTTGTATTACTTGATCCACTAGATGGATAACTAAATGAACCATTACAGTGAAAAAATATGGAGGGAATAGCATCTCCAAATGGCAAAGTGTGAGAACAATTCTCTCCTATTTTGGGCTTTCCAATCCAAGATTTATCCTTCGAAATATGTTAAGAACTAATCTGCAACATAATTAAGAGTGCAAATAATAAAGTAAAGTTAGATTATCAAAAAGCTAAAGTATCTTATTTCAAAAATAAACATGAAATGTAAATATAAAGATTGCACTAGAGACAAAGAACAACAACCTTCTGCAATAAAGAATTAATATTGTTACATCATGATGATTTTGATGATGAAGTTGAAGAATCTATATAGAGAAAAATAGATAAAGAAGTATCACTTTTTATTTTCAATTTCTAAGATCGTTTTATTAGTTGGACAACTGAAAAGTCTCCTACTTACCTAAGTACTATAGTTCATTTTATGAGTTTAAATTTTATACACTAGTCGAATAGAATATTTTTTATATAATTAGATTACTTAAAACATAACTGTAACTAACAATTCTAATAAGTGAGATTAGTAATCTATAAACAACACAATAACCTACAGGATGTTGTGTCACACCTCAAATCCTATTGGGGCGGACTGGCACTCGTAATCGTGGAGGCCCGGGAGAACCAGCTCATAACCTTATACTTCCCATGCATACCTCTATGACAACTCAAAATTTGGACAGCATCATGTCACATATAAAAGGAAATAATCACCTGTATAAGCTCGAGCACACATATATATGTATATACAATACTTAGCCGTTGGAGCCATCACGTCTATTAACAAAACACCACCTTGACTGTACATTAGGTCTACAAAGCCTCTAGATAATACACAGAGTTTAACTAAGGTCGGGACACACCCCGCAATATAACTAACTTCTATACAATACCAAAAGTGACTGGATATGACACAGAAAGCCCCGAAGTAAACTGGAGCTCACCAAAAGTAGCTGGATATCCTGGATCCTACTTGTGCGGTGTATGAGCTGAGGTACCTGTTCCTGCAGCATAAAATGCAGGTCCCCCGTGGGGGACGTCAGTACGAAATATGTAATGAGTATGTAAAGCTGTAGATAATAACATATGATATAGAAGCTCAATAGAAATCAGAAACAAGTGAATCAATCGTAATAGGAGTGGACCACACTTACTAGAACGTGTGACAACCTGTACATTGTATTTATTCAATCACTTTACCTTCGTTCTTATCATCTTTGTAATCATTACTGTACTATACTTTGACCATTAGGCTACCTCCAGTACATATCAACTGGGACCGACCCATGATAGGCTTATGCCCCTGGGATACCATCCATAAACATATAATAGGAATCGACCCATGATAGGCTTATGCCCTTGGGATACCACCCGATAAGAGAGAACTTTCATCACTTAGTTCAATTAATCTTTGAGATTGTTATTTCGATCACCACCGCATTTTTGATACTTTGAAACAATGATACATCAGTAAGAGACATATAAATAGACCATCAATGCAATAGCAATGAAGTAAGAACTCATTGACACATCAATGAAGTGTTTTGAAGTCATCAATGCCATAACAATGAAGTAGGAACTTATTGGTATATCAATGAAACGTTTTGGAGTCATTAATAGCACATGGATCTTGTTTGAGTAACCGGATACCTTATGACATTCATTAGTGCAATAAACATGTAAGATTTGGAAAACAAGTAAGTATTGGAATGTCTTGACATCTTGTAGGGTGGAAACAGGTTCATTGGTAACGTAGGACATCATACAAAACCATAATGGATTAGATGTTATTGAATAACTTTGGAAACTTTCTTAATAGAACAATTGTTCACTTTCATGCCAAAGATATGGTATAGAGTATGCTTTACATACCTGACTGTCAACCTTCAATACTAGTCCCAAATAGACTTTCCGTCTTTTCGGATTACTTATCTACAATGAACATATATAGCAATCTAGTATTAGCAACCAAACGTCATAATTGAATTATTTGAATTCACCAAACTAGTGGTTGAGTAGTAAGCCTTAATTACACCATAAAGGGTGTCACTTTAATCTTCTTACACTCCAATTACGTTTACATGCCATGCATATTCATACAACATTCTCCAATATCAACTTTGTATTTATTTAACCTTCCAACTAGTCCATTAAACCATATTGAGCCATAGACATAAATAATCATCAATTCAATAGTATATCACCATATCCACCTTCCATAACTCAATTACCATATACAAATTCCATAACTCAATTACCATATCCACCTTCCATAATTCAATACAACCAAACTATGCAAAATAGTCCATAACCCTATTTCCATCACCTTTCAATAACAACCAATACATATAATCCTCTATCACACATATACATATGAAAAAGAACAAAGGAAAACAATATTAATACCTTAGAATTCACCTCTTGATTATGCAATCCTGTTTGCACAAATAATAGGTGCCGTTTGAAGCTCTTGAGATGACAAACGCAGTTATCGGATTACTTTAGAATTTCTACGGTTGAATCAAAAGTAATTTAAAGGTCAAATTTGGCTAGGGTTTGTTCTTTCTCAATGATTGTTGATGAAAATGAGTTTCTGAACTCATATACATGTATATATACACATATTCCCATCCATAATATAATAGGAAATGACTAAAATGCCTTTAAAATTTAAATAATATCAAATCTGTCCTTTGGTGGATTGTTTTGATAAGCTAAAGTAGATCGACCATAAATCTTTGCTGCGCTATTGGATTTGGGAAAAATTGGTATCATTGGAAGGATAATTCAAAGGGATTTCATTTCATATAATGTAGGACACCCAGTTCGTCCTGTACAAGGAGTTATGGTCGTTTGAAGTTGACCCTAAAATCTGTCTTGATAGGCTGAAGTAAAACTAGTATAACTCCTTAATCAGACGTTGGATTTGGATAAAACCAATTGCATTGGAAAGAAGACTCAAATATATTTCTTTTCATAGATCGTAGATATCCTAGTTCATTATATTAAGGGAGTTATGATCGTTCGAAGTTGACCCAAAAATTCGGCTGGCCTTAGTAGTTTGTGTGCAGGAAATTTTCCTGCACATTTACTATTCCCAAATATCCCGACCACCGTTTTATAGTTTCGAACGTGCTCGATTATATACGAAACCTATCCGTTTTTGGAAATCTTTGTATCATTGGAAATCTTATTCAATAACCTTCGTATGGAACCATCGACGGGCAAATTCCGGTATAAATAAAATAATATAAAAATTAATTCCACATAAATAAGACCAATACACGTACTTGAATACGCCAATACACGTACTTGAATATGGGGTGTTACATACTTACCCCCTTTAGGACATTCGACCTCGAATGTTAGCATAGTTATTCAACCGAAACAAGTTCAAGTCCATCATTAATATTCACATCATCACATAAATACTATGCATATATATAAAAAACTTACTTGTTAATGTTCTAACTCCGTTTTTAGAACTTCCTCTTCATCTTTGAACAAATGAGGGTACTTAGATTTCATTGCTTCCTCATCTTCCCATGTAATCTCTTCCCTTTGATGATTTCTCCAACATACTTTCACAGATGCTATCTCTTTATTTCTCATCTTCTTAACTTGGCGATCTAGAATAGCACTAGGCACTTCCTCATAGGTAAAATCTTCCACAACTTGCACATCCTCAGTAGAAGTGATATGTGATGGATCTCCGATGCACTTTCAAAGCATTGACACATGAAATACCGAATGTACTGATGAGAGCTCTTGGGGTAGCTCTAATTTATATGCAACTTGTCCAAACCTTCGAGTGATCTTATACGGGCCTATATAATGTGGAATCAACTTCCCTTTCTTACGAAATCTCATTATCCCTTGCATTGGTGATACCTTCAAAAATACCCAATCACCTATAGAAAACTCTAGACGTCTCCTTCTTCTATCCGCATGTGACTTGTGTCGACTTTGGGCTATTTTCGGTCATTGCTGAATTACTTTAACCTTCTCTATGGCTTAATAAACAAGATCCGGTCCGAACAAAAGAGTTTCACCCTCTTCGAGCCATCCTATTGGTGATCTATACTTCCTTCCATATAAAGCTTGATATGGTGCCATTTAGATACTTGAATGATAGCTATTATTGTAGGAAAACTCAATAAGAGGTAAATGATCATCCCAGTTGCCCTTAAAATCTATTACACAAGCTCGTAGCATATCTTCAAGTGTTTGGATGGTACGTTCTTCTTGTCCATCTATTTGAGGGTGAAAAGCTGTACTCAACTTCACTTGTGTTCTGAAACACCTCTGAAAAGACTTTCAAAAGTTTGCGGTAAATTGGGTTTCTCGATCTGATATAATAGAGATTGGCACTCCATGTAATCAGACTATCTCTTTAATGTACAGCTTCACATACTCTTCAACTATGTAAGTGGTCCTAACTGGTAGAAAATGTGCGGATTTGGTAAGCCTATCAACAATCACCCATATAGAATCAAGCTTCCGGGATGTACGAGGCAAACCAATAACAAAATCCATGTTGATCATGTCCCACTTCTAGCTTGGAAGATCAATGCATTGCATATAACCTCTGGTTTTTGGCGCTCAACTTTAACTCTTTGACAATTTAGATATTCAGCTACAAATTCTGCAATGCTCTTCTTCATGTCATTCCACCAATACATATCTTTAAAATTTTGATACATTTTGGTTGATCCTAGATGAATGGAATACCTTGAAAAATGTGCCTTTGTCATAATCTTCTTTCTTAGCCCGTCTACATCCGGCACACACAATCGATTTTGGCACTGAAGAACTCCTTCTCGCGTAAGCTCAAATGCCTTGGTCGCACCACTCTGAACATTCGCCTTAAGCTTTAATAAAATAGGATCTGCATATTGCTTCTCTTTCACCTCAGCTACTAATGAAGATTCTGCAGCATTATGTACGATAAGCTCTTTATTTGGAGTTTTAAGAAGGCGAACTCCCAAACTAGATAACTGGTGAAGATCTTTAATCATACCTTAACTTTCTATAGGTGCCATCATAGCCTTACGAATTAACGCATCAGCTACCACATTTGCTTTCCCTGGATGGTACAAGATATCAATATCGTAGTCCTTTAATAGTTCAAGCCATCTCCGCTGCCTTAAATTTAGATCCTTCTGATTAAAAATATATTCCAAGCTCTTATGGTCAGTATATATATCAACATGAACCCCATATAAGTAGTGGCACCATATCTTTAAATCAAGAATAACTGCTGCCAGCTCAAGATCGTGTGTAGGATAATTTTGCTTATATGGCCGTAATTGTCTAGAAGTATATACTATTACCTTACCATGCTGCATCAATACACATCCTAAACCAATTTTAGAAGTATCACAATGAACTGTATGCCCTTCGGTGCTTTCTGGAAGTACCAACATGGGTGTAGAAATCAACTTGTTCTTTAAATCTTGAAAACTCTTCTCACAGGCATCATTCCATTAGAATTTGGATGCTTTATGGGTTAGCTTGGTTAAGGGTGCTGAAATGGAAGAAAAGCCTTCAACAAACCTTCTATAATAATCGGCCAACCCAAGAAAACTACGAATCTCCATAGGCGTTGTGGGCCTTGGCTAGTTCTTCACAGCTTCTATCTTTTGAGCATCAACCTTTATCCCTCCACTAGGTACAATATGACCCAAAAATGCCACCGACTTTAACCAAAACTCACATTTAGAGAACTTTGCATAAAGTTTACAATCAGGACGAGTCTACAATGCCTGTCGTAAGTGATTGGCATGGTCCTCTTCTGATCTAGAATAAACTAGAATATCATCTATAAAAACTATCACAAATACATCCAGGAATGGCTTAAACACCCTATTCATCAAATCCATAAAAGCTGCGGTGCATTTGTTAGCCCAAATGACATAACTAGAAACTCATAATGATCATACCGTGTTTGAAATGCTATCTTGGGTATATCATTCTCTTTGACCTTCATTTGGTGGTAACCTGACCTCAAATCAATCTTATAAAAGCACTTGGCGCCCTGTAACTGATCAAATAAATCATTAATTCTTGGGAGAGGATATTTATTCTTAATAGTCACCTTATTAAATTGCCGATAATCAATACACATCCTCAGCGATCCATCATTTTTGCGCACAAATAACACTGGTGCTCCCCAGGGTGACATACTAGGCCTTATGAATCCCTTCTCTAGCAAATCTTTCAATTGCTTTTTCAATTCTTGTAATTCTACTAGGGCCATTCTATACGGAGGAATGGAGATTCGTTGGGTGCCTGGTATTATATCAATACCAAACTCTACTTCTCATTCCGGAGGCAAACCTGGAGGATCTTCAGGAAATACATCAGAAAATTCATTTACCACCGGAATAGAGTGAAGAGTTGGTGGATCCGCTTCTGTATCCCTTACTCTAACTAAATAATATATGTATCCCTTGGAAATAATTCTTCTTTCCTTAAAATAAGAAATAAATCTACCTCTTGGCGTGCCAATTTCACCTTTCCATTCAAGGACTGATTCATTTGGAAAATGAAAATATACCTTTTTTGTGCAGCATCAATTGTGGCATAACAAGACGCCAACCAGTCCATACCCATTATAACATCAAAATCTACCATTTCTAACTCTACAAGATCAGCCATCGTATCACGACCACAAACAGTTACTATACAGTTTCAGTAAATCCTTCTAGCTATAATAGATTTCCTAATTGGTGTGGACACTTCAAATGGCTTAAATAATAGTTTAGGTATTCTTCTGAAATTTCCAGAAACCAATGGAGTAATATAAGATAATGTATAACCGGGATCAATTAAGGCATATGCATCGAATGAAAAGATAGACAACGTACCCGTAACCACATCTGGGGAAGCCTCTAAATTCTGTCGATCTGCTAGAGCATACGTACGATTTTCGAGCCCCGCTAGAACTCGTGGCTCCTCTATCACCTCTAACATGACCCTTTGGTTGTGCACCCCTTCCTGAATAAGGCATCGATGATGATGATGCAACAAATGACCCCGTAGGTCATGCCATACCCCCTATGTCCCTTTGTGGGCATTCTCTCATTATATGCCCGAACATAGTGAACCAAAAGCAAACATTGGTCCCCAGCCGGCATGGGCCCAAATAATACCTTCCATATTTATTGTATGGATCTTGAGGAGGTCTCAATTGGCTCATATTCCCTTGCCCTTGGTACTCCATTATCCGCAAACTCTGACTCTTACTTCTGTGCCCAAATTGATTTCCTCTGGACCCTTGGAACTGTGGTGGGGCACTAGCTGTAGAATAAGAAGATAATAGCCTAGGTGGTCTAGCAGAAAACTGTGGTCTAAACCCTCCTTGGGATGCCATGAACTTCCCTGTAGATCTGGCCCTCTTGGAATATCCTCTTTCTAATTCCTGTGTTCTTCTCCTCTGCCTTTGATCTTCCATTTTTTATGCAAAAGCGTGGATCCTTGCTATGTCCATATGTTTGTTCAAAGCGAAAATAGTACAATCTCTAACCAGAAATGGATCCAGCCTATCCATATATTGATGAACTCTGTCATCCATAGTAGCTACAACATTAGGAGCATATCTCGACAAGGAATTAAATCGGAGACTGTACTCCCTCATGCTCATATTCCCCTGACGAAGATTTAAAAACTGATCTGCATGAGCCTGAGAAATCTTGAATAGAAGATAATGATCAAGAAATGCCTCTTTGAACTCTTTCCAAGTAGCTGGTGGTGCATCAATACCCCTAGATCGTTTCCAATCTTAGTACCAATATATAGCCTCCCTTTTGAATCTATATGCTGCTAACTCCACTATCTCTCTACCCGTTACATGCATAACATCTAAGGCCCTTTGAATTTGATCAATAAAGTCCTGTGGGTCCTCGTTAAGATCTGATCCAGTAAAAGTGGGAGGATCCATCTTAAGAAAATCCTGTCTTCGAAGGCTAGCCGCCCTATCTGTACCACTAGGACCCGTGGTAGGAATGGCTTGCCCTTAAGCTTGCCCAAAAACTATACGAGTCAAAAGTTACACTCCATTTCTAAGATCTTGATCAACAACATTAATAGGTGGCTCTGGGGATATAGTTCTCCTTCCCCTTATTTCTTTCTGCTGGAGTGGAAGAAGTTTCTGATGCATGCTTAGATGGAGCCTTACTTTGATTAGCTGGTATAGTGGGTGACTTACTAGTCCCCTCTCCGGCAGCCACATCTACTTGCTTACCAGTATTCTTGCTTCTGGTAACCGACATCATTACTATGATAAAAGAAACAAACGGATTCACTAGTTAACTATGACTTTATATACAATATAGGATCTATCGCATGATCTAAGACATGAAGAAAAGAAACAATTCCTAAATGTCCATAGCCTCTTATTTATAAATGCGGTGCACGACACACCGATAAACAAGACTCTACACAGACACGGATTTATAGACTCACTAGGACAAACTTCTCTGATACCACTTTTGTCATGCCTCAAATCCTGTTGGGGCAGACTGGCACCCGTAATCGAGGAGCCCCGGGAGAACCAGCTCATAACCTTATACTTCCCATGCATACCTCTATGACAACCCAAAATTCGGAAAACATCATGTCAGATATAAATGGAAGTAATCACCTGTATAAGCTCAAGCACACATATATATGTATATCCAATACTTGGCCGTTGGAGCCATCATGTCTATTAACAAAACACCACCTTGAATGTACATTAGGTCTACAAAGCCTCTAGACAATACACAGAGTTTAAATAAGGTCGGGACACACCCCGCAATATAACTAACTTCTATTCAATGCCAAACGTGACTGGCTATAACACGGAAAGCCCCAAAGAAAATTATAGTTCACCAAAAGCAGCTGGATATCCTGGCTCCTATTTGTGCAGTGTATGAGCTGAGGTACCTCTGCCTGCAGTATAAAATATAGGTCCCCCGTGGGGGACGTCAGTACAAAATATGTACTGAGTATGTAAAGCTGTGGATAATCATATATGATATAGGAGCTCAATAGAAATCAGAAACAAGTGAATAAATCGTAATAGGAGTGGACCACACTTACTAGAACTTGTGACAACCTGTACATTGTATTTATTCAATCACTTTTCCTTCGTTCTTATCATCTTTGTAATCATTACTATACTGTACTATGACCATTAGGCTGCCTCCAGTACATATCAACTGGGCTCGACCCATGATAGGCTTATGCCCTTGGGATGCCACCCATAAACACATAAATAGGGATCGACCCTTGATAGGCTTATGTCCCTGGGATACCACCTGATAAAAGAGAACTTCCATCACTTAGTTCAATTAATCTTTGAGATTGTTATTTCAGCCGCCACCGCATTTTTGATACTTTGAAACAATGATACATCAGTAAGAGACATATAAATAGACCATCAATGCAATAACAATGAAGTAAGAACTCATTGGCACATCAATGAAGTGTTTTGGAGTCATCAATGCCATAACAATGAAGTAGGAACTTATTGGTATATCAATGAAACATTTTGGAGTCATTAATAGCACATGGATCTTGTTTGAGTAACTGGATACCTTCTGACATTCATTAGTGCAATAAACATGTAAGATTTAGAAAACAAGTAAATATTGGAATGTCTTGACATCTTGTAGAGTGGAAACAAGTTCATTGGTAACGTAGGACATCATACAAAACCATTATGGATTATATGTTATTGAATAACTTTGGAAACTTTCTTAATAGAACAATTGTTCACTTTTATGCCAAAGATATGGTATAGAGTATGCTTTACATACCTGACTGTCAACCTTTAATACTAGTCCCAAATGGACGTCCCGTCTTTTCGGATTACTTATCTACAATGAACATATATAGCAATCTAGTATTAGCAACCAAATGTCATAATTCAATTATTTGAATTCATCAAACTAGTTGTTGAGTAGTAAGCCTTAATTACACCATAAAGGGTGTCACTTTAACCCTCTTACACTCCAATTACATTCATATGCCATGCATATTCATACAACATCCTCCAATATCAAGTTTGGATTCATTTATTCTTCCAACCAATCCATTAAACCATATTGAGCCATAGATATAAATAATCATCAATTCAATAGTATATCACCATATCCACCTTCCTTAACTCAATTACCATATCCACCTTCCATAAATCAATTACCATATCCACCTTCCATAATTCAATACAACCAAACCATGCAAAATAGTCCATAACCCTATTTCCATCACTTTTCAATAACAACCAATACATATAATCCTCTATCACACATATACATATGGAAAAGAATAAAGGCAAATAATATTCATTCCTTAGAATTCACCTATTGATTATGCAATCCTGTTTGCACAAATAATAGGTGCCGTTTGAAGCTCTCAAGATGACAAACACAGTTATCGGATTACTTTGAAATTTCTACGGTTGAATCAAAAGTAATTTAAAGGTCAAATTTGGCTAGGGTTTGTTCTTTATCAATGATTGTTGATGAAAATGAGTTTTTGAACTCATATACATGTATATATACACATATTCCCATCCATAATATAATAGGAAATGGCCAAAATGCCTTTAAAAATAATGTCAAATTCGTCCTTTGGTGGACTATTTTGATAAGCTAAAGTAGATCGACCATAAATCTTTGCTCCGATATAGAATTTGGGTGAAATTAGTATCGTTAAAAGGATAATTTAAAGGGATTTCATTTCATATAAAGTAGGCCACCCAGTTTGTCTTGTACAAGGAGTTATGGTCTTTTGAAGTTGACCCTAAAAATCTGTTTTGATAGGTTGAAGTAAAATGAGTATAACTCCTTACTCAGACATTGAATTTGGATGAAACCAATTGCATTGGAAATAAGACTCAAATATCTTTATTTTCATAGGTCACATCTCATCTAGTTCATTATATTAAGGGAGTTATGTTCGTTCGAAGTTGACCCAAAAATTTGGCTGGCCTCAGTAGTTTGTGTGCAGGAAATTTTCCTACACACTTACTATTCCCAAATATACTGGCCACCGTTTTATAGTTTCGAACGTGCTCGATTATATTCGAAACCTATCCATTTTTGGAAATCTTTATATCGTTGGAAATCTTATTCAATAAACTTCGCATGGAACCATCGACGGGCAAATTCTGGTATAAATAAAATAAAAAAATATTAATTCCATATAAATAAGACCAATACACGTACTTGAATACGCCAATACACGTACTTGAATACGGGGTGTTACATGTTGTCCACCCAATTAGTTGAATTTTTTGATCAGCTCAACATAAATAACCCTAATGGTCATTCCTTTAAAATCAGTAACCTTGATTAATGCTGGGTGTAATAGAACATTAGTTTGATTGTTGTAAGACTTAGCAATTTCAATAAGCACCTTTACTGTTAAAAATTCGATATTAGAAAATTGATTACTGTCAGACTTAGCTTGATCAATAAGCACCTTTGCTGCTAAAAACTCGAAATCAAGGTCCTAGTATGACCAAGTATTAAAACCTTAAAACTATAAATATAAAAAACTTACCGCCCCAACAAATCCTTGCAACTTTAATTACAGATATACCTTTATCTTTTAGAATAACGACAATCTGCTTTGCACCTTAGAAAAATAATTAGAGTTACTACATTCCCAAAAATTTCAAAGTTAATATTCCCAAATCATGAAATAGAAAATACATAAGAATTAGAAATACGATGAAAAAAAAAATAATCAGTTACGTTCCCAAAATTCAAAGTTAATAATTCCAAATCATGAAACAAAATATATGTAAGAATTAGAAACACAATGCAAAGATTAAGAATGATATTTATTGAACCAAATATGAAATACAACAACAAATAGCTTCCACCCGAAACAAAATAATACTACAATCAATCCACCCGAAACAACACATATCTCAAAAAGGAAAAAAAGTACAAACAACCTATACTGATGCAAATAAGAGAAGCATTTTAATTAAAGAGGCTCTAACAAATATTCCACTCATCAAACAAAAATATTTTCATTATGAACTGTGCAAGACATAAATTCCTTCAACCATTGAAACCATTATAGTAAAAAGAATCCATTGGAGACTAATATTTTTTTTAAACAGTAAAGACCTTAAAGAAGAAATCAAAATAGAAATGCTCTAAATATAGGAAATTAAGAAAGGCTTTAGGAACATATACCGACAATCAATTTTCCAGAGAAATACAGTCCACAAAAAATATTTACCGCCAGAGAAATACAATCGCTGGAGAGAGGTAGGGCTGTGTCGCTGAATTCTGGTGTCGTCGGAGAATAGATACCTCTAGAGTGAGGTCGGGTCGGGTCAGTTGTGATGGTGCAGTTGAGGGTTTTGACAAAAAGAGGGATTTTGAGGTTGTAGCGTGAGGTTGTTTGCCCTTTTGAGAAAAAGGTTTTTGAGAGAAAGAGTTGCTTTTGGTAAAAAGGATTTTGAGAAAAGAGACGCTTTTGAGAAAATATGGATTCGCAGGTTTATTAACTGACTTCATGGTTTTCTTAAAGTATAGCGGGGGTTTCAACCGCCCCAAAAATATTCGCGGTTTATTTTTAATTATAGCATTGGTTTTAGCCACCGTAATTGTAATTAAAATAGCAGGGGTAAATAAACCCCCACAATTTGATATATTTGTGCAGGTTAATACTGACCCCTATAATAAAACCTCCGCAAAATACACTTTTTTTTGTAGTAAATTAAGATGAATACTTTGATATGGAATACAAGGTCGGTGTACACTCAAAAAGCATTCACCAGGATGATAAATTTACAAAAATACATCACTATTATTTCATTAGGCTGATGGAACCTTTTTAGGAGAGTCACAACATTGAATTTTACATAATAATGCTTGGTATGCAACATCCAATAGCTAATATAGCTGGTGAGATATGGGAATTTATGGATTCAATGGAAGAATATAATATGATAAGAGATAAGGAGAAATAGCTGACACTGGAACTAAAGAATCAAGAAGCTGGAGTGCCAATCATTATTACATTAGTGTATGCAAAATATAATTAGAATGAGAGGTTACCACTATAGGAATCTCTGAGAGATATGGCTCTTTCTTTTCAAGATCCATGGCTGGTGGGTGGTGATTTTAATGTTATAAAGAATGATGAAGAGTAGTTGGGAGATCTACCTGTAACATAAATATATGCAATTTAAAAGACTATGGGTTTCACGAAAGCAAATTCACATGGTGGAATGGAAGAACTGATGAGGATTGCATATTTAAAAAGGTTGGACAGATCATTATGCAATGACAGAATGCATGGAATTTTTCCAGTGATGGAGGTAGAGTATTTGGTTAGAAGTGGATCAGACCATTCTCTATTACTACTACACTTCAGCAATGTCAATGACAAATTGTAAAATCCTTTAGATTTTTAAACTTCTGGTTGAATGAAAATTCTTGTATGGAAGTGATAAGGCAGAATTGGAAAATTGATATAGCAGACAACCCTTTCATCATGTTTTATTAGATTTTAAAAAATACCAAATCAGCCTTAACTCTATAAGTAGGGAAAAATTTGGTAATATCTTTCAAGAGATTGCAACTTTAGAGGAAATCATAAAAGTTAGGGAGAAGCAGTTTAAAGAAAATCCATCAGGAGCTAATAGGGAAATATTTATCAAATTCTAGGTAGAATTAAGCTTAAAGATTAGGAGGGAAGAAGATTTTTAGTGACAGAAAGCTAGTTTTGAATGGTTTAAGGATGACGAACGAATTACCAAATTCTTTCATATAATTATAAGAGGAAGAAAAAGTAAACTTAAACTAAGGAGAATCCATAATGAAGAAGGTATGTAGCTGGAAGAACAGACAGAGATTGTAGATGCTCCTGTAGATTTCTTTTAGAAACAGTTTAGAAAATAAAAAAATAAAAAAGATTTTTCAATGTTGGATGAATTGCCTACAATAGTAACTATAGAGAAAAATGAGGAATTTAAAAGAGTTCCAAGTCTAGAGGAGGTTAAAGATATAGTCATGGGATTGAACAGACATAGTGTCGGGGGTCCAGATGGAATGATAGGTACCTTCTACAAAAATGCTTGGGATATCATAGGCGATGAAATATACAAAATAATAATAGTATTGTTTTGTGGTTTTGAGCTTCCAAGATTCATTACCCATACTAATTTGGTTCTTTACCAAAAAAAGTTGGTGGAGAATATTTTTCAGACATGAGGCCCATATCCCTTAGTAATTTTGTGAATAAAATCGTTTTAAGGATTATTCATGGAAGAATTAAAGGACTATTGCCAGAGATTATCTCAGAAGAACAAGTTGTCTTTATTCAAGGGAGAAGCATTGACTAAAATATATTGGTGGTTCAGGAAATAATTTTAGAGATAAGACACCTTACATGGTCATTAAATTAGATATGATGAAGGCACATGATAAAGTGAAGTGGTTATTCCTTACAAAAGTTATAAGAAAGTTGGATTTTTGTGAAGCAATAAGAGACATGGTGCACAGGTTAGTTGGGAATAATTGGTATTTAATTCTCTTGAATGGGCAACCTAAAGTATTTTTTTAAATCCATAAGAGGATTGAAACAAGTGGATCCTCTATCTCCTATTTTATTCTAGCAACAGATATATTATATAGGGCTCTAAAAACTTTGTTTCTCAAAAAGGATTTCAAAATGTTTGGTATGTCAAGAGCTAGACCTAGAATAAATCATCTTACTTTTGTAGATGATATAATTATTCAATACAAGGCTAAAATAGTCACTCTATAGATGGTTACAACAGACTTGGACAAGTATGAACAAGTATCGGGTCAGAAGATTAATAAGGAAAAAAGTGCAATTTACTTGCATAAAGCAGTTTCAAATGGCATTGCTGTGATGACAGAGGTAGCTATAGGTATTTTAAGGAATGATTTTACTTTTACTTACCTTGGCTGTCCTATTTTTTATATAAGGAAGGGAAAATATTATTTCCAGCAAATAATGAGTAGTATAAGCTGCAATTTGTACAGTTGGAAGGGTAAACTATTATCTTTTGAAGGGAGAGTTATTTTTATTAAGCATGTCTTGTAGAGCATTCCTATTTATTTTCTTTCAGTGATGAATCCCCTTATGAATGTTATGAATACAATTCAGAGAATACTTGCTCAGTTTTTCTGGAACAGTTGTATGGGGGAATATGGAGGCATTGGATTAAGTGGAAAAACTTGTGTTTACCTGAGGAAGAAGAGAGGCTAGGTTTTAGAATGTTACTGGATATGTCTATTGCTCTTTTTTTCAAGATATGATGGAACTTCAAGACTAGAAAGTCTATCTGGAGCACTTACATGCATAATAAATACTGTAAAAAAGAGCGCCTCAAACTGGTAATATTGAGAACTGGAACAAGAGGCTCATAAGTATGGAAGAAAATATTATAAGCCAGGGATCTGATAGAGCATATAATTATCTAGAAAACTAAAAGTAGGAATTCCCATTAGTGGTTTGATAATTGGATACCTTTGGGAGACTTGTATACTATTATGTTGGACAATAAGGAATAGGATGAGAGATATCACCATATGAAAGACCCAGTACTAGATAGAGCATGGAATGAATATCTGATTAAAGATGTATTTCCAGATAAAGTTACTACTCACATATTATAAAAGCTAAGTCCACCAATCGAGATAGTGGAGTAGGATAAACTTACATGGAGTCTTGAGTCAAGAGGCAATTTGTAATACCCCAAAGATTTCTAACAAATTTCATCCCAAGATTGCCTAGTATTAATTTCTAAAGTGAATGATAATTATTCCATGACGAATTTTCTAGATTTTCACTTTTTATCATGTGGAAAATTCAATAAGCTTTCCATTGATAATTGATTCACTTAAATCCGATAACCGTGTAAGAAATTATGATATTTCTAGTTCTCGTCATAAAACAGCGCCATATTAGTCAGTGGCACGCCGCACCACAAGAGGAAATAGAATTTGGCAATTTCTAGTAGGTTTCTGTGATTATGGCGCTTCGCGCCAGCACTCAAAATTTAGAATTTCCTTTTTCCAGTGTCTCAATGCGATTTCCCCCGCGTCGTGCCAAAGTTCCAGGTCATGAAGGAAGGGGCAACGTGATGGCTCCGCATCGCGCCATCCCACAATTTCCCAATTATCAATTTCCAGTGACACGACACTATAACGCGCCAGGGGCCCAGTTTGGGAAATTTTTACTGAAATTAAATGACGCATCCAGGGTTAAAAGAGTCTATTTCCTACCCCTATTTAAATCTAATAACACATGATTTACCTATTCTTTACCCAAAATATACTATTTTCTCTCATGTTTCTCTCAAGAATAGGCTGGAGTTTCTATTAGGGATTCAAATTCAAGAAGGTTTCACCATCAATCTTCACGAAATCATGAACTAAGGTATGCATAGTATTCATTAGTGAACTTCTTTCATCCATGAAGCCTAAGAATCCCTTTTCTAAATTCAAGTTATGGATTTTCTTATGAATTTCATGATTGGGCTACTTTTGTTCCTGTTGATAATGAGTAATTGAATTGTATTCCATGAATGTGTGTTAAATTCCATATGGGTTGATTTGTTTCGGTATAGATTCATGAAACCCTAGGACTAAACCCTTGAATGATTAAATTGGAATTCAATCACGACAGTTAATTGTTGTATGATGTTGTTGATAGATTCTTTCCATACAATATGTTTGGTTGAATGCCTAGATGAAGGGAAAGTGTCTAATTAGCATGATATCATGAAATCCCCATGTACATACAAGCTTATCCCTATCACTTGTTTGATGTAATACTTCAGTAAACATATTATGATGATTATTGTGTATTCAAGTAAGTCATGCTTTTTCAGTTTCCTTCCATCGAGTCCTAGGGTTACTTGTACCTGAAACATTAGCTGTGTACCTAGATCCATGTCATGTTTTCATGATACTCTCAGTCAAGCTATGAATTCTTAGACTTCAGATAGTCTTTTAACATAGGAAAAAGCTCTATGATCTCAACTCAGCCAGTTGTCAGATATCAGTAGTATTCCATCAGTCAATGAAACTTAGTAACTCAGCTCATGTTCAGTGTCCATTCAGATAGGAGTAAGAATTAGCACTGAGTGAACCCAAGGATAGGGACACACATTATTAGATGAAGGTGTGATCCTTGAAAGTCATCCTTATATTCTAGAACTATGTAGCCAGCATAGGTTGAGATATCAACACTGTCCGATGAGGGTTAATAAGGTGGATAAGCACCGTCAGATAAGGGCCCCACCATTTTCTTTTGGGGACACTATCAAATAAGGGTCTCCCATAGCTTATCCTTACCAGTGGTGCGGTATTGACACTTTTTCAATTCGAGTTACAGATTGGACCCCAACTCAGCCATAATGGCGTATCAGGGGCATGTCGATTAAATACTACCTCCCGCAATTTTAGTTCCAGTCTCAATAAAAGAACTGAGATAGTTCTTCAGATTTAAGACTTTTAAATATAGTCGACTTAGATACAGTAAGGAACTCAGATAATTCCATCAGATTTAGGACTGTCAGATACAGTCACCCATGTTATCATTTACATTCAGATCATGCTATTTATGCTATCAGTTATATCAGTTATTAGTATGTCATGTCATTAGTATTCAGATTTAGTAATCACGATATCACATTGTCAGTTATAGTTATGTATTTATGTATGCATTCTTGTATTCATGTTAGACAGTCAGCTAGCATTATTCATGCATGTTAACCCTTGAATTATCCTACCTCACATGTATACTCGTACATTCCATTGTACTAACCCATTTATGCTATAGTGCTTTCTTTTTATGTTACACCATAGGTGCAGAGACACGAGTTCCAGGTTAGGAGTAGATTCCAGTCTCTGCAGTCAGAATAGAAGTGAGTCCTCATCCTTCGAGGACATGATTATTTATCCACTATTTAATTGATTAGTTATTAGTTGGAGTTAGTTGGGGACATGTCCTATCAACTCCTTATTCAAATTATTCAGACAATAGAGGCTTTTAGACTAGATGCAGACTATTATGTTTTATACTTTAGTGTTTATAGTTTTGTTTTGGGTATTGTATTACCCCACAGATGTTATCTCATCCATGTTATGTTCAGTATTGAACCTTATGGTCTTTCAATGCATGTCTCCACATTATTTAGTATTTTATGCAGTATACAGGTACAAATATTAGTCATGGGTTAGCTTGTGGTCCTTTGGGGTCATGAGCACTGTGTAGCATTTTGGTTCAACGAATCGGTGTGTTAAAAACTTAGTATCAGAGCCTAAGGTTCAATAGAGTCCTAGGAAGTCTGAAAGACGCATCTACTAGAGTCTTGTACGCGGGTGTGTTGCGCGCCATATTTATGTGCAAGAGGATATGAGATGTTTAGGAACAATTTCCCTTCTTTCAGTATTCATGTCATGCCAGTGAGCATAATCATAAGTCAATCTCTCAGTCTAATCTGCTTCTTTTCTTTGTTTTAGAATATGCCACCTAAGAGAAAAAATCAGCCAGCCCCTCAGCCCGAAGAACCTTTGAGTAATCATATTTCTCATGCAGAGTTCAGGACCATATTCACCAC
This sequence comes from Capsicum baccatum var. pendulum, assembly GCA_030864225.1. NCBI lineage: Eukaryota > Viridiplantae > Streptophyta > Magnoliopsida > Solanales > Solanaceae > Capsicum > Capsicum baccatum. Next base: position 153,218,714 of record CM061552.1, read on the forward strand.
TCTTTCTCAGTTAGTAGCTGTCCATAATAAGCGACCATCTGTCGTTCCGACCAACCCAGTGGCCAACTCAGCTGCAGCTAGTATTCGGGACTTCACCCGAATGAATCCTCCATCCTTCCACGGGTCTTAAGTAGATGAAGACCCTCAGGAATTCATTGATAAAGTTCAGAAAGTGACAAACATCATAGGGGTGACTACTGTTTAGAGTGCTGAGTTAGCCGTATACCAGTTGCAGGATATGGTTCATACTTAGTTCCAACTCCTTCTTTAGCCAGTGCTCTATCTCTTAAGTTTAGAGATAGAGTGCCAGGCTCTAAGTCTCAGGGCAGTGTCAGCAATGCCTGAACTAATCCCCTTTGTCAGACTTAAGGTAAGAACTACAAGGGTGTTTGCAGAGCTGGCACTAATGTCTATTTCGGTTGTGGCAAGCTAGGCCATAGAGTCAAAGACTGCCCTAAACTAGGTTATGAGAGTCATCTCTGCTCCTCATCTCAGTTTCGTCGCCTAAATCAGCAGGGTTCCACCACCAGTGCTACTAGCGGGCAATGCCCAAATAGACTATATGCTCTTCAGACCTGACAAGATCAGGAAAATTTTCCTGATGTAGTTATTAGTACATTGTAGATCTTTCATGTGCATATTTATGCTTTGCTAGATCCAACAACTTCTTTGTCTTTTGTTACTCCCTATATAGTGGTTGATTTAGGAATCAGTCCTGAAATTCTAGCAGAGCCCTTCTCAGTCTCTACCCCAGTGGGAAAAACCATTATGGACTAGCAGGTATACAGGAACTGCCCGATTATGATATTTCAGAAAGTCACTTCAGCAGACTTAGTCAAATTAGAGATGACTGATTTTGATATCATTCTCGGCATAGATTGGCTTTATTCCTGCTATGCCATAGTTGACTACAGAAATAGAATAGTTCAGTTTTAGTTTATAAATGAACCCATCCTTGAGTGGAGGGTAGTGTATCCGCTTTCAGGAGTCATCTTGTTCCCTATATTCGGGCAGGGAAAATGATATCTAAAGGATGTGTCTATCATTTTGTTTGAGTTAAGGACACTAGTTCCGAAACTCCCTGCCTTGAATCAGTCCCAGTAGTGAATGAATATTCAGCTGTCTTTCATAAAGATCTTCCACGAATTCCTCCTAAAAAGGAAATAAACTTTGGCATTGATCTTCTTCCAGATACTCAACCTATCTCTATTCTTCTATACAAAATAGTACCAACAGAACTTAGAGAATTGAAAAAATAGTTAAGGATCTCTTAGATAAGGGATTTATCAAACCCTGTATTTTCTCGTGGGTCACACCAGTCTTATTCGTGCACAAGAAAGATGGTTCTCTCAAAATGTGTATTGATTACCATCAACTCAATAAGGTCATGATCAAGAACAAGTAGCCTCTTTCCAGAATTGATGAGTTGTTTAACCAAGTTCAGGGTGCCAGCTATTTATCTAAGATAGACCTCAGATCCGACTATTATTAGCTCAGAGTTAGAGAAAGTGACATTTTAAAAATAGCTTTCCATACTCGTATGGTCACTTTGAATTTTAGTCATGTCATTTGGTCTTACCAATGCCCCAGCAGCTTTCATTGACTTGATGAACCGCGAGTTCAAGAAGTACATGGATATGTTCATCATAGTCTTCATAGATGATATTCTGGTCTATTCCCACACTAATCATGCTTATGCAGACCATCTTAGAATAGTACTTCAGACTCTCAGAGATCATCAACTATTTGCTAAATTTAGTAAGTGCAAATTTTGGCTAAGGTCAGTAGTATTCCTTGGTCATATTATTTCCGGTGATGGCATTAGAGTTGATCCTCAAAAGATCGAAGTAGTAAGAAACTGGCCAAGACCTATCTCTCCATCATATATCAGGAGTTTCTTGGATTTGGCTGGCTATTACAGATGGTTTTTGAAGGATTTTTATCTATTGCATCCCCTATGTCCATATTGACTCAAAAAAATGTCAAGTTTTAGTGGTCAGACCCTTTCGAGAATAGTTTTCAGGAGTTGAAGACTCAACTTACATCAGCCCCAGTCTTCCAGATTATTTAGATGGGTTAGTGGTGTATTGTGATGCATCCAAAGTAGGTTTGGATTATGTCCTTATGCAACATGGTAAGGTCATAGCCTACGCCTCTAGACAGCTTAAACCGCATAAGAGGAATTATCCTACTCATGATCTTGAGTTAGCAACCGTTGTCTTTGCCTTGAAGATTTGGAGTCATTATCTCTACGAAGTTTATGTAGATGTCTCACAGATCACAAGTCTTTAGTATGTCTTTGCTAAAAAAGATCTCAATCTTTGTTAGAGAAGGTTTTTAGAGTTCTTGAAAGATGATGACATGAGTGTCCTCTATCATCCGGGCAAGGCCAACGTAGTGGACGATGCTCTCAGTAGGCTATCCATGGGTAGTGTTTCTCATATGGAGGATAGTAAGAAGAATTTATCTCAAGAAGTCCATCATTTTACCAGACTAGGCGTTCGCTTAGTCGATTCTTCATAGGGTGGTGTATGTGTTTCGAGTAGTTTAGAATTATCTCTAGTTTCCGAGGTGTAAGAAAAGCAAGATAGAGATACCAGCCTTGTTAAGTTGAAAAAGCCAGTTCAAGATCAGAAAGTAGAGGTTTTCTCCCAGGGGGAGATGGTTTTTTGCATTGTTAGGGTCGTCTCTGTGTTCCAGGTGTAGATGACTTAAGGTAGCAAATTCTTGTAGAAGCTCATGGTGCGCGCTATTCTATTCATCTAGGACCATAAAGATGTACCACAACTTGAGGGAAATCTATTGGTGGAGTGGGATGAAGAGAGACATTGTAGAGTTTGTGGCTAAGTACTGTAAATGTCAGCAAGTTAAGATAAAGCATCAGAAGCCTAATGGGTCCATGCAGGATTTCAGTATTCCTACTTGGAAATAGGAAGTTCTGAACATGGACTTCGTGATGGGTTTGCCTCGAACTCATAATCAGCATGTTTCAATCTGGGTCATTGTAGATAGAATGACTAAATTAGATTATTTCCTTCCAGTTCATACCTTTTATTTAGTTGAGGATTATGCCAAAATCTATATCAAGGAGTTGGTCAGATTGGACGGTGTTCCATTGTCTATTATCTCAGACAGAGGTACCCAGTTCATCTTTTATTTCTGAAAAGCATTCCAAAAGGATCTCGGTACCCAAGTTCATCTCAGTACAACCTTTCATCCTCAGATGATGGTCAAGTAGAAAGGACCATTCATACTTTAGAAGATATGCTAAGGGCGTGTGCAATTGATTTCAAGGGAAGTTGGGATTACCACTTGCCTTTGATTGAATTTGCATACAACAACAGCTATTATTCCAGTATTCAGATGGCTCCATTCAAAGCTCTCTATCATAGGAGATGTAGATCTGCAATAGGTTGGTGATCATGTCTATCTAAAGATCTCTCCCATGAAGGAAGTAAGGAGATTCGGCAAGAAGAGAAAGCTCAGTCCCCGATATGTCAGCCCCTTCAGGATTCTCAGTTGTTTTGGCAAGGTAACTTATGAGCTCGAATAACCTTTAGATCTAGCCTCAGTTCATCCAGTATTCTATGTCTCTTTACTCAAGAAGTGTATAGGTAACCCACCAGTAGTAGTCCCTATTCAGAGCATTGATGTCCAGAACAGTTTCTCTTATGAACAGATTCCAGTCGAATTCTTAGACTATCAGACTTGTAGATTTAGGAACAAATAAGTCCTTGTAGTAAAAGTTCTTTGGCTAAATTAGTCCGTCGAGGTATATACTTGGGAAGCAAAAGCAGACATGCACACCAAGTATCCTCACCTCTTCTCCACCAACTCAGATCAAGCTTAAGGTAACAGTTCTCCTTAAGCTTACTCAGTTTCATGATCAGTGTTCATCATGAACTTGGTATTCAGTTTCATGTTCATGTTCCAGTATAAACTTGGTATCAAGTACCATTGCATATTCAGTCATGCATTCATGTATCATCTCAGTTATATAATTATGCATCAGAAATGCATTCTCATTGTGAGAAACTTAGTTCCTCCAAACATTCAGTCATGCAGTCATGAATCAGTTACACATGCATCAGATATGTATGTTCAGTATGTTATGTTCAACTTATCAGTCATAAGATCATGTGCAGTTATTCATGTTTCGTTCATGTTTAGCTTATTGTTCCCCATCTTAGTCAGTCTCATTCAAGGACAAATGTTCTCAAGGGGGAGATATTGTAATATCCCAAAGATTTATAGCAAATTTCGTCCCAAGAATGTCTAGTATTATCTTCTAAAGTGAGTGATAATTATTCCATGAGGAATTTTCATGATTTTTACTTTTTGTCATGTGGAAAATTCAATAAGCTTTCCATCGATATATGATTTGCTTAAATCCGATAACCGGGTAAGAAGTTATGACTATTTCAAGTTCTCATCATAATACAACACCATATTAGTTAGTGGCGCGCTGCGCCACAAGAGGAAATGACATTTGGAAATTTCTAGTAGGTTTCTATGACTATGGTGCATCGCACCAGCACTCAAATTCAGAATTATCCTTTTTTCAGTTTCTCAGCTTGATTTCCCCCGCGTCGCGCCAAAGTTCCAGGTCACGAAGGAAGGGGTAATGTAATGTCTCCGCATTGCGCCATCCCTTAGTTTCCCAATTGTCAATTTCCAGTGACAGTGCGGTAACGCCGCATCGCGCTAGGAGCCCATTTTGGGAAAATTTTACTAAAATTAAATGACACATCCAGTGTTAAAAGGGTTAATTTCCTACCCCTATTTAAACCCAATAACACGTGATTTAGCTATTCTTCACCCAAAATATACTATTTTCTCTCAAGTTTCTCTCAAGAAAAAGCTAGGGTTTCTATTGATGATTTAAATTCAAGAAGGTTTCACCATCAATCTTCACAAAATCATGAACTAAGGTATGCATAGTGTTCATTCATGGACTCCTTTCATCCATGAAGCCCAAGAATCCCTTTTCTAAATTCAAGTTATGGATTTTCTTATGAATTTCATGATTGGGCTGCTTTTGTTCCTGTTGATAATGAGTAATTGAATTATATTCCATGAATGAGTGTTAAATTCCATATGGGTTAATTTGTATCGATATAGATTCATGAAACCCTAGGACTAAACCCTTGATTGATTAAATTTGAATTGAATCGTGATAGTTAATTGTTGTATGATGTTGTTTACACATTCTATGCATACTATATATTTGGTTGAATGCCTAGATGAAGGGAAAGTGTCTAATTAGCATGATATCATGAAATCCCCATGTACGTACAAGCTTATGCCTATCACATATTTGATGCAATGCTTCAGTAAATGTATTATGATGATTATTGTGTATTCAAGTAAGTCATGCTTTTTCAGTTTCCTTCCATCGAGTCCTGGGGTTACTTGTACCTAAAACATTAGCTGTGTACCTAGAGCCATGTTATGTTTTCATGATACTATCAATCAAGCTATGAATTCTTAGACTTCAAATAGTCTTATGACTCAGTAAAAAGCTCCATGATCTCATAACTCAGTCAGTTGTCAGATATCAGTAGTATTCCATCAGTCAACAGAACTTAGTAACTCAGCTCATGTTTAGTTCAGTAAATCATGTTTAGTGTCCATTCAGATGGGAGTAGGAATTAGCACCGAGTAAACCCAAGGATGGGGACACATACTATCAGATGATGGTGTGATCCTTAGAAGTCATCCTTGCATTCCAGAACTATGTAGCCAGCATTGGTTGAGACATTAACACTGTCCGATGAGGGTTGATAAGGTGGATAAGCATTGTCATATAAGGGCCCTACCATTCTCTTTTGGGGACACTATGAGATAAGGGTCGCTCATAGCTTATCCTTACTAGTGGCGCGGTATTGACACCCTTCCAATTGGGGTTACAGATTGGACCCCAACTTAGCTATAATGGTGTATTAGAGGCATATCAGTTAAATACTGCCTCCCACAGTTTCAATACCAGTCTCAGTAAAAGAACTCAGATAGTTTTTAAGCTTCAATACTATCAGATACAGTTGACTTTGATACAGTAAGTAACTCAAATAGTTCCATCAGATTCAGGACTGTCAGATATAGTCACCCATGTTATCAGTTACATTTAGATACAACTATTTTTTCTATCAGTTATATTAGTTATTAGTATGTCATTTCTTCAGTATTCAGATTCAGTAATCATGATATCATAGTGTCAGTTACAGTTACATATTTATGTATGCATTCTCGCATTCATGTTAAACAGTCAGCTAGCATTATTCATGCATGTTAACCCTTGCATTAGCCTACCTCACATGTATACTTAGTATATTCCATTGTACTGATGCATTTACGCTATGGTGCTTTCTTTTTATGTTACACCATAGGTTCAGAGACATGAGTTCCAGATCAGCAGTAGATTCCAGTCTCAGCAGTCAGAATAGAAGTGAGTACTCATCCTTCGAGGACATGATTATTTCTTCACTATTTCATTGATTTGTTATTTTTTGGATTTAGTTGGGGACACGTCCCATCAACTCTTTATTCAGATTATTCAGACAGTAGAGGCTTTCAGACTAGATGCAGACTATTATATTTCATACTTCAGTGTTTACAATTTTGTTTTGGGTGTTCTATTACCCCACAGATGTTATCTCATCCATGTTATGTTCAGTATTGAACCTTATGGCCTTTCAGTGCATGTTTCTGCATTATTTAGTATTTTATGCAGTATACAAGTATAGATATCAGTCATGGGTTAGCTTGTAGTCCTTTAGTGTCATAAGCACCATGTAGCATTCCGATTCAGCAAATCGGGGTGTTACATAATTTTACAGTAAAATTATCTTGGAAATATGTTAGGAAAAAAGAGCAAATTAATAGGACTTAAAAAGATATATGGATAAAAGGGCTACCTTTCAAAATAGACTTTTTTATACGGAGGATGTGGAAAGGAAAGGTTATAGTGGATGACAATGTAAGGAGATGGGGCGTTCAAGGACAATCTAGGTTCTGGTGTTGTGCAAATCCAGCATAAGAAACCATGTATCATATGTATTTGAGATCAGACATTGCTAACATGAATTGGTCCTACTTTTCCTCTTTTACAAGGATGAACATACAAGGATTAAGTTTGAGGAAAACTATGCTCGCATGGTGGAATGCAGATGTCAGGTAGAGGATAAAGACATATTTTCAATATCTTCCTAGTATCATTATCTGGGAATTATGGAGGAGAAGAAATAACATTAAGCATGAAGGGAAAAATATCATAGGACAGAGGATGATGTACAACATTACAAGGAATCTAAGAATGCTGTTGAAAATAAGTAAACCAAATCTGGAGTTTAGCTATGAATGGCCAGGGATACTTAAGGAGTTTCAACAACTGAATTCAGAACTAGAGGCACTATAGTTATATGGTAGTTTACACAAGAAAGATAGGTTAAATATAATATCAATGGAATATCTAGGGGGATTCTAGGAGCTAGTGCATATGCATTTTGTCTTGGAGATGAGCAGGGGGACCTAATTGACCCGACCTAACCTTGGGCCTTGTCGTAATGGGTATCCTAACTCCAACCAGGATCGGGGACCACACCTTATTACCCAAGCCAACCACCTATATCTGGTCTTAGGTAGGATAAATTTTGAATATATAACAAGATAGCGTTATATGATTAACCGTTACCAACCCAATCGAGTCCAATCGTACCACACCAATCGCCTAACCATACCAAACCAAACCATAGGCAATAAACCACAGAGAATACCAAAACATAATATGATTAATCCCATAATGTAATAGGAAGAAACAACCAACATTATTGTCTAAGGGTGTAAGCCCCAATACCAATACCGATGCCAAGGCAAACACCAATACCAATCCCGCCCATACCAACCCCAGAAGTACCATAAAGTCTCTATCCAAAAGAGTAAATAAATCCAGTTGGTACATGCCCCCAATCATGGCCAAAATCAATATCCAAATTAAAATAAAAGTGTATAAAGAAATCCATAACATAAAATGATGCTTCCCAAAAGGATGAAAGCTCACCATTTCATTCTAAATGTTGATACCAAATTCACGTGCCAAACAAGAGGAGTAGAATAAGCGATTATCATATACCACAGGTGTACAATTGCCAGTAGATGAGGTTAGCTAGTGTCTGCTAGCATGAATATCAAAATAAAGATAAAATAATGCCAGTTATAAAACTAAGTAAAACCATCCATAATGTATAAAACCATACATATATAAGTGTCAGCAAAGGGAACTAAGTTTAGCATGCATTTAAAACCTTTATACCTGGGTTATATATCTTGGCTGTCCTAAACCACCCACGGACTATATGGGTTCAGCTCCCCTTGTTGAAAGGGCTTCAGTGTGTGTAGCCAGTTTCATGGCTTTGCTACACCCCACCATTAATGCCCAATTAAAACCAATTTCCAAATACCAAACTATTATCCATTTATTAGACAAGGACAACATTAGTGGTATCATCATACCACCCCTTACTTACAAGTGATATCCATAGCCAAACTATTTAGGTTAAGGGGACCTTAGGTGCCCTTTGAATTACCATATTGAATCCTCTTCGGAGACTTCCATGTTCTCTACAAACATAACCATTTAGTAAATCCTTTTCACATCATTTATACCATGTATAAATCCTTTATCAAGTTTAAAACATGCAAAAGTTCTATTAAAAGAAGTCAATGCAGTGAATATATCTTTATACGCATTTTATGAAACACCTTGGGGCATAATATAACAAAAACTAATTCCAAAGACAATAAAACCATTACCATGCAATACAATTATCCAAAACCACCATTAATACTTATAAAAGCATAATTAAAATCATAGGAAACCATATCTATGCATTCAATATCAAAACCCCCAAATAATAGTTGAAAATGATAATCATGAAATAGTAAAACCATGAAATCAATCATATAAATCATGCCTTTAGTTTAAATTACAATGAGGGAAGAGAATCATACCTTATACCAAAGAATTAATGGAAGTAAATCACCAAGACAAGCCCTAAAATAATCTGAAAGATAAAACCCTAGCCTTCTTGTTCCAAAACTCTTTAGAGAATTATGGAGTGTTTTAAAATAGTTTATAAGTGTTAATGAATAGAATAATAGGGTAAATATCCTCTAAAGTGTATTACAAGTTGTGAGTCCTAATTAGGATAAGTAGGGAAATATCCAGAATGCCCTTACTTAAGTTGCACAAAATCCTATCATAGGGATACGATTGACCCATCTGAGTCGTACCCTCCTATACAGTTGGTACCCACCACTCGTATATAAGAATCAACCCTTGGATCAAATACTGTCCAGTATATGACTCATCCAACCAAGTCGTAACAACAACATATGATCCATACCCATAGCCCGTATCCTGGCAGAATGAAATACCAGAAGGATCAAATACCTTCAACCATATGAGTCCTTGATATGTTTTGTACCAATCCCTACGACTCAAACCCCTAAGTCATAACCATTTTAATGACCCAAAGCATCCCACCAAATAGCACTAGTCAACATGGACAGGACCATACCACTCGTACCCCAGTATATGACTCATACTCAGGAGTTATATTAGGTTTGGAAAACGGGATTCCAAGAAATTTTCCTAGGGTCAAAACCCAAAATGCTACAGTAATGTATGCAAAAGAAGCTAGTATTGAAAATACTAATAATGTGGATGCAGAAACAATAACAATTTTATAGGAAGTCATACATTACAGTCAAACAATCATAATATGGTGATTATTCAAACAGACTCTTTAATAATGCAAAAATTTTAATAAAAAAATGGTCATGTGTATGGAGTATATCAGATACAGTACAACAAATATGGTAATGAATGTTAAGAAAACACGTGCAGTATCAATATATACTTAGGAGAGAATCAGTTAACTGACTACTTAGCTAATTTGGCATTATAAAAAGGGATTTCACATTTACAGTGAAACATTCTAGGTTTTGACCCCTTAGAAAATTTATTGGAAATCCGTTCTTTGAACCCAATATGACTCATGGGTATGAGTCATATATTGAGGTTCGAGTGGTATGGTCCTATCATATACTAACTAGAGTTAGTTGGTGGGATGGTTTTGATCATTGGAATAGGTAAAACTTAGGGGTATGAGTCGTAGGGATTGGTACGAGTCATGTCATGGACTCTTATAGTGGATAGTGTTTGATTCTCCTGGTTTTTTATTCTACCAGGGATTCGAGTTATGGGTACAGATCTTATACTATGGTTATGACTTTGTTAAATAAGTCATATATTGGACAATGTTTGATCCAAAGGTTAAGGCTTGGATACGAATGGTGGATACCGATCGTATAGGAGGGTATGACTCATATGGGACATTTAGATCCCTGTGATGGGCTTTTAAGAGATTTAAGTGGGGTATTCTGGATATTTCCCTACTTACCCTAATTAGGACCCATGACTTCTAATATACTTAGAAGGTTATTTACCCTATTATTCTATTCATTAACACTTAGAAACTATTTTTAAACATACAATAATTCTCTCAAGAGCTTTTGGGGAAAGAAGGCTAGGGTTTCATCCTACGGATTGATTTGGGGCTTGTCTTGGTGATTTTTTTCCATTAATTCTTTGGTATAAGGCATGATTCTTCTCACTCATTATAATTTCAACTAAATTCATGGTTTATATGATTGATTTCATAGTTTTACTATTTCATGATTATGGTTTTCAACTATTATTAGGGGTTTTGATATTCAATGCTTAGTTATGGTTTCCTATGATTTTAATTATACTTTTATATGAATTAATGATGGTTTTGGACAATTGTATTTCATGGTAATAGTTTAATGGTCTTTGGAATTGGTTTTTGTTATATTATGCCCCCAAGGTGTTTGATAAAATTCTTATAAAGATATCTTTATTGCTTTGACTTCTTTTAATGGAACTCTTGCATGTTTTAAATTTGATAAATAATTTATGCATGGTTTAAATAGTTTGGAAAGGCTAAAGGATAAATGGTTATACTTGTGGAGAACATGGAAGTCTCCCAAGTGGATTTAATATGGTAATTTGAAGGGCACCTAATGTCCCCTTAACCTAAATAGTTTGGCTATGGATATTGCTTAGAAGTAAGGGGTTGTATAATGATACCACTAATATTTTCCTTTGTTAATAAATGGTTAATGGATTGTTTAGACATGTTTGGGCATTAACGGTGGGGTGTGTAGCTAAGCCATGGAAGATGCTGGTCCCAGAGGTACCAAAACTAAAAACTTATATTTTTTGATATGAGGGGTCCTTGAAGATCACATATAAGTGTCATATTTTTATGTTGGAGGGATGTACTAGTAATCCGATAGGATATTCCATGGTTGTGCAGTTACATGCACTAGGCCCATTCAGTAGGGAACGCTAAACCCATATGGCTTGTGGCTGGTTAGGACGACAAAGCTACATAACCCAGGTAAAAGTTTTAAGTACATGCTAAACCTGGTCCCCTTTCCCTGCACTTATATATTTATCGTTGTATGATTTATGGATATTTTTACTTGATTTTATGACTAACATTGTTTTATCCTTATCCTGAGATTCATGCTAGTGGTCATTCGCTAATCCTGTCTACTGACAGTTATATACCCACGCTATGTAGGAACTGACCATTCTACTCTTTCTATTTAACACATGGATTCGATATTAGTATTTGGACTAAAGTGGTAAGATTTTATCCTTTTGGAAGGCATTATTTTATGTTATGATTTTGTGGTGAGCTTCTATTCTTTTGGATATTAGTTTTGTCCATAGTTGGGTGCATGTCCTAATTGTATATTTTTATTCTTTTGGATAGAGAATTTATGGTACTTCTGGGGGTTGGTATGGGTGATATTAATATTGGTGTCTGCCTTGGCATTGGAATAACTCAGTGGGTTGATATCACTGGATGATATTATTGGTTGTTCCATCCTATTACATTTTGGGATTGATTTTCACGTTATGTTTTGGTATTCCCTTTGGATTTTGGTCTATGGTATGGTTTGGTATGGTTGGGTAACAGGGGGTGGTCCTCGGTCCTGGTTGGACTTGGGATGCCCTTTACAGTAAGACCTGGGGTCGGGTTGTGTCAAGTTGGTATTAGAGCCTAGGTTCACGGTCAACTGGGAAGTCCACAAAGCCGTGTTGAATAAAGACTTCTTTTAGGGGTGTGAAGCACGCCATACTTATAAGAGGGAGGCTATAAGACATTTAGGAATATTTTACTTTCTTGGTATTCTATCTTTAAGAATGATTTCTCAATTCTGGAATCTCTTCTAATCCTTGTTTGTTCGTCTTTTAGATCATACCTCCTAGATTTAGAACACAAGGAAATCCTTTTGTCTCATCTTGGGATAATGCTAAAGGGGTATGAACTACGTCTAGAGTATATCTTCGATCTCATGGTCCTATTTTAGATGGTGTTGGAGTTCCTCATATTTTGGCTAGTTCTTCTCAGGCCCCTTAGATCAATGTGATGAACACAAAATTTCACCAGTCTATTCCTTTTATTGCCCAATTGGTTACTACTCAAGCTGAGAGGGGTGTGACTGGTGCTTTATTTGATAAGGCCAGAAGGGTTGGTCAAGTTATTAAGATAAGTCCTTTAACTTTTATTGTGGTAAAGGTGGAGGAGAATTCACAGGGCTTTTTAATAAGATGGAAAAATCTTTTGGGTGATGTAGGCTACTAATATAGAGGGGGTTAACTTTACAGCTTATCAGTTCAAGGATGTTGCTTATCAGTGGTATGAGGAGTGGGATAGGGATAGAGGTGATATGGAAGAAGAAGGGTTATGTGAGGCTTTTTCTAATGCCTTCATGGATCATTTTTTTCCTTAAAAATTGAGGGAAACAAAGATGGAGGGGTTTGTGGACCTCAGTAGGGAAGGATGTCTGTAAAGAAATATGCTTTAAAGTTTCATCAACTATCAAGGTATGCTCTTAATTTGGTGGCTGATATGAGGTCGAGAATAAAAAAGTTCACTTTTGTGTTGAATAAAGATTTGATTCTGGAGACAAAGACTACCTTGTTGATTAAAGATATAGATATCTCGATGTTGACTGTTCATATGAAATAAGTCGAGGATGAGAAGAGAAAGAATATGGAGTTTTGGAATAGGTGAGGAGTAAGTTTTTTAACCAGGGAGGTGTACAGTCTCTGGGTGGTAGGGATGGTGACAAGTAGCAGAAAAAATAGGGGACTTTAGGCTCTTTTTCTGCCAGTGGTCCTTACCCATAGTAGTTGCGAGACAGGTGTCATCAAGGTGGTGACAATTCTCGAACACATGTTGCCCAATCTCAGGCGAACGGAGGTCAATCAGTTTCTTTATATCCTTTTTGTCAGTTTTGTGGTCATTCTTATCAAGGTTATTGTAAGGAAAGAAGGGACAAGTACTTCAAGTGTGGCCAAGTAGGCCATCGACTCAGGGATTGTTTTGTCAATAAGGTTGCTACAGGGGAAAATAAGATTTATGTGGCATCATCTTCTATTCTTAAACTTGGTGGTCTGGCATCTGCTTCTATTACTTCTCCTTGTTCTAGTTTTGGTCGAAACAAATTGTATTCTTTGAATCATGATATGAATCCGAGGCATCACTTGAAATCGTTACTGGTATGTTATAGCTTTTCTCTCATGACATCTATTGTTTGCTTGATTCGGGGTCCACTCTTCCTTATGTGACTCCATATGTGGTTGTGTCTTTTGGTTTCAATCCGGATGTTATCTCAGATATTTTTTCTATTTCTACCCCGATAGGTAACTCAGTTATTTCTAAGAGAGTCTATAGGGGTGTATGGTAGCTGTTGGTGGAAAGTAGACCTTGGTTGATCTATTTGAGTTGGATATGGGAGATTTTGATGTAATCTTAGGTTTGGATTAGTTCCATTCTTGTTAGGTGTCTGTGGATTGTCGGATCCGTAAGGTTATCTTTAAGTTCCTTGGTGAACTGGTTATAAAATGGGAAGGTAGTTCCTTAGCTCCTAGGGCTAGAGCTCAGAGGTTAATATCTGAGGATTGTCTTTATCACTTAGTCCGGGTTAAAGATTTTAACTCAAAAGGTCCTTCTTTGTCTTCGGTCCTTGTGGTTAATGAGTTTTCGAAGGTTTTTCCAGATTATCTTCCTATTGTTCCTCCGGATAGGGAAATAAAGTTTGGTATTGATTTACTTTCGGACACTCATCCAATATCTATTTCACCGTATAGAATGGCTCCGGATAAGTTAAGAGAACTCAAGTAGAAACTTAAGGATCTTCTGGATAAGTTGTTTATTCATCCTAGTGTTTCTCTGTAGGGAGAACCAGTGTTTTTTGTGCTCAAGAAGGATGGTTCCCTTTGGATGTCCATTGACTACAGACAATTGAACAAGGTGATGGTCAAGAATATGTATCCTTTTTCTCGGAAAGATGACTTGTTTGACCAGTTATAGGGTGCCAAGTTCTTTTCTAGGATAGATATTCGGTCTGGATACCATCAGCTTAAGCTTAGGGAGGTGGATATCCCTAAGATGGCTTTTCATACTCTGTATGTGCATTTTGTATTCTTAGTGATGTTATTGGATTGGGTAATTCTCCGACATCATTTATAGACTTGATAAACAAGGTGTTCAGGCAGTATTTGGATCTCACGTAATTATATTTATTGATGTTAAAGGAACAACAATTGTATTCCAAGTTCTCTAAGTATGTGTTCTGGTTGAACACTGTGACTTTCTTGGGTCATGTTATTTCTAGTAAAGGGATCAAGGTGGATTTGCAGAAGATTGTTGTGGTGAAAAAGTGGACTATGCCCACGACTCTATCCGATATCTGAAACTTTTTGGGTTTGGTCGGGTATTATAGGTGGTTTGTGGAAAGATTTTTCTTTGATAGTTTCTTCTTTGACTAAGTTGACTCAAAAGAAGGTTAAGTTTTCTTTGCGGATGCTTGTGTAGGGAGTTTTGAGAAGTTGAAGGATAAGTTGACTTCGGCCCCAATCTTGATTTTGCCAGAGGGCAATGATGGGTTTATGGTTTATTACGATATATCTCAGGTGGGTCTTGGTTGTGTATTGATGAAGTTTAGGAAGCTGATTGCCTATGTTTCTAGGCAGTTGAAGGTACATGAGAGGAATTATCCTACTCATGATTTAAAGTTATTGGCGTTTGTGTTTGCCTTGAAAATATGGTGGCATTATTTGTATGGTATTCCTATGGATATCTTTTCTGATCAAAAGTTTCTTTAGTACGTGTTCACTCAGAAAGAGCTTAATCTCATGCAGAAGAAGTAGCTTGAGCTTCTCAAAGTTAATGTGGTTGCTGATTCTCTTAGTAGGTTATCCAGGGGGAGTTTGGCTTATGTAGAGGAAGGAAAGTAGGAAGTGGTGAAGGATATTCACTGGTTAGCTAATCTTAGAGTTTGTCTCTTAGAATCTAGGATGATGGTGTGATGGTGTAAGAAGTGGTTCGGTCCTCTCTTGGTGTGAATATTAAAGAGAAGTAAGTGCTAGATCCCATCTTGATGAAAATCAAGGGTGATGTCGGTGGGAAAAAGGTAGTGGTGTTTGAGATCAGTGGTGATGACACTTTACGATATATCAAGGGAGGTTTTGTGTTCCTAATGTCGACGGACTGCGACAAAGGGTTTTTGGTGAGGCTCCTGAGTCACACTATATTTTTTATCTCGACTTGACTATGTTGTATTATGATATCAAGGAGATCTATTAGTGAAATGGCATGATGATAGATGTGGCTGATTTCATAGCCAAGTATATGGTGTGTCAACTGGTTAAGGTCGATCACATGAGGCTAGAAGGGTTATGTAAGGAGATTTATTTGCCCGAATAGAAGTGGTAAGTGATCAATATGGACTTCATTACTAGTCTTCCTTGATCTTAGAATCAGTGTGATTTAATTTGGGTTATTGTAGATAGGATGACCAAGTCTGTGCATTATTTGCCAGTGCGGACTACCTTTTTGGTGGACGATTATACGTGGTTGTATCTTTAAGAGATTGTGAAGATGCATAGGGTACCTATTTTGATTATCTCTGATCATGGTACGCAATCTGCATATCATTTTTGGCAGTCTTTCTAGAAAGCGTTAGGGACTAAGGTTAGTCTGAGTAGTGCTTTTCATCCACAGTCGGATGGGCAAAGGGGAGAGAGGTATTCATACATTGTAAGATATGCTTCGGGCTTGTGTAACTGACTATGGTGTCTATTGGGTTGAGGATCTACCTTTGGTAGAGCTTTCTTATAACATCAACTATCATTCTAGTATTGATATGACTCCTTTTGAGGTATTGTATGGTTGGTGGTGTATATCACCTATTGGGTGGTTTATGCTTTGTTTGGTGGATATGTTTTATCCTGATTTAGTTTATCCGGTGATAGAGAAGGTCAAGGTGATTCGGGAAAGGCTTAAAGCTGCCCAAAGTCACTAAAAGTCCTATGTGGATATTAGGAGTAGAAACTTGGAGTTTGAGGTTGGGGATACGGTGTTCCTTAAGGTGTCTCCCATGAAGAGAGTGGTGCTGTTTGGAAAAAATAGGAAGCTCAGTCCTCGGTTTATTGGTCGTTATATGATTTTGCGTAGAGTTGGCAATATTACTTATGAGTTGGAGTTTCCATCTAGCTTAAGTTTGGTTCATCCAGTCTTTCATGTTTCTATGTTGAGAAAGTGTCTTGGTGATCCTTCTTCGATTGTTCCATTGGAAGGATTGGGTATTTTGGATTCTCTGTCTTATGAAAAGTTCCCATCTACCGATGGCTGTATAACCATGCTATGTAGGAGTCGACCAATTCTACTTCTCCTATTTAGCACGCGGATTTGGTATCAATATTTGGATTGAAGTGGTGAGCTTTCATTCTTTCGGAAGGCATCATTTCATGTTAGGGATTTCTTTAAACTTTTTTTTTATCTTGGATATTGTTTTTGTCCATGGTTGGGGGCATGTCCTAATCGAATATTTTTACTCTTTTTGATAAAGGCTTCGTGGTACTTCTGGGGGTTGGTATGGATGGGATCGATATTGGGGTCGGCTTTGACTTTGGAATAAGCCGGTGGGCTGACATCACTAGACAATATTATTGGTTGTTCCATCTTATTACATTTTGGGATTGATTTTCATATTATGTTTTGGTATTCCCTTTGGTTTATGGTCTATGCTTTGGTTTGGTACGGTACGGTTGGACTCAGTTGGGTCGGTCATGGTTGTGACCCTTTCCTAGAGTCTTAATAACAATAATAACACTATCTTGTTATATGTTTGAAATTCAGCCCATCTAAGGCTGGGTATAGGCTATTGGGTTGGGTAATAGGGGACGGTTGGGGTCGGGTCGTGTCAGTGTTCTTGGATGTGGTCTCATCAGCACATAATGCACTGATGCTATGCGATCAATAGTGCTTGAGATTTGAGATTTTGATGCGATTGAATCTGCATAAAATAGGTGCATCACTCTCTGATGCATGATATGGGTTGATGCGTACTGATATGCACGCATCGTGTTTATTTAAATTGTTGGGCTATTTTTAAATTAAAAAAATAATCGGGTAAATTTAATGAAAGAAAAGAGTTGCGATTTTGTAGGTTTAGCTATCACTATTTCCCTTTTTCAGCTTTTCTAGCTGCTGTGAGAGCAACTTCTTCTCTTCTTCTCTAATCTCCAATGTTGTTGTCACTTCTCTTCGTTAAGGTGAACTTTCTTCTTTCTTCTTCTGTCTTCTTCTGTCTTCTCCTTCTTGTTTCATCTTTTCTTCTCTTCTTTTTGTTTAAAACCTCTGCTCTTCTTTCTCTTCTTTCTTCTTCTTTACTACTGCTCTATTTTTATTCTTAACACAACTATGTTTCCCCCCTTTTTTCCATCTATTTTACTTTTAGTTTTTTGTTGCTGTATTTTTATTTTTATTGCAACTCTATTTTTCCCTTTTTTTCTCTTTTTTACTTTGATTTTCTTTTCACTTGTGATTTACTATTTTGGATGATCTATTAGGTATTTTTTCTATTAAATTGTGCTTCATATCAATGATACAGTTGCATCATTTCACATATCACTTAGTTCATGATGTGGAGTCTTGTCATATTTTTTTGCATCATGCATCCCTGAACACTGATTAGAATCAAAAGGCAAACACATAATCAATAGTGATAAGTTCCAATGTCCATATCTAAAATTTTCACCATCAAAAGGGCCATAGGGATGGGAAGGCTACAATTTTGTTCATCACATGAAATATATTTTCAAGCCTTGATGGCAAAAAAAAAAGTGAAACAATTACTTTGCCTACACTACAATAGCCAACAAAAAGGACTCGCAACAAAATAGGAGGATCACTTGGTTAGATTGGAGTTGATAAAACTGGAAACATGCTACTCTCAAAATATTTATGGTTTCGAGCATCCCATTATCTCCATACTAGGCATATCTGTAGATTTGGGGTTGTTAGATCAAGCACAATACAAAAACACTGTAGTACGAGAAGAAGATGGTCAATTTTAAGCATAATTGGAGGAGGTAACAATTGCTAGTCGACTGGATCCCTTAAAGCAACACAAAATGAAGAAAATAATCCCATCCACCGGAGAGCATAGCTGAAGAATCATATAGAGACAACAATCTTAAGAATTAAAAAAAGCAAACAAAATAGAGAGCAAATAAATTTTACTCACTTTTGTAAGCCGAGAAATGCTCATTCCAAAGTCAGTCATAGTACAGAGTTTATCACCCAAAGCTAAAGAAGGATGAAGTGATGATTAACAAAAGAAGGCATACCTCAGGTATTGTAGGGTAGAAGCTGAAAAGAGGGGAGGAGGACTAGGAATTTGGAAACCCTACTCTACTTTTATATATAATAAATTTTATAGTTGGGTTGGGTCGGGTGGGAGTGTAAGGAGTAGGATTAACTTTAATTTTATGCTTTTCGGATGGGTTGGCCCATTAATGTCGAGACTTTGTTTGTCTTTGTTGCTTTGATTAGTAAGATTTTCAAAATTTGACCAATAAAAAACTAAAAGAGAAGTTCTAACGTCATCACCAAAAACTCAAACAGAAACCTTAAATTCAATTAGCCACTCTTTCTTTTCTTTTTCTCCTTTATTTTTTTCTGTTTATGCTTTTTTATATTCTTCAAGTGTTTTTCTTTTGAGTATTAAGATATAGATAGGCTATTTTAGTATTTGGATGTGACGAAACATTTGATTTTACGGGAATTATTAGTAATTGTTTTTGTTGTTTTCACGTAAGAGAGTATATCTATGTAGAATTAGGATTTTTCTTTTCTTTTGCCAATTAAAAATTATTAATTATATAATAATTTCTTTGAAAGTTGGATAATATATAACAAAAGGTAATTAGAGATATAGAACAAATTTTGAGTAAATTTGATAACAATCATGTTACATGCGAACTACGGTAAAGGAGTATTAAGCTATTTCAATCGTTAAAAAAGCAACACATGAAATAAGAATTCCAGATTAGCGAGTTTGTATCCAAAACAACAAACGAAAACATTCATACACTTTGTCAAATACGAACATCATATCAACACAATCATATGCAAGTAACACACAATAATTGATGAGACTTTAAGCTTCCTTTATAATTAAATTAATCAAAGGAAGAAGTGAACAAGAAACTGTAATTAGAAATAATTATGCCCAAAGTCAATTGGCAGCCAGAGCCGATAAGAAATGGTAACAAAACTGCGTCGCAAGCCAAATAGGAATGAACTCGACTCACGAACTCGAATATGTTAATGTTTTCATTTCTTTAGTATTGTTCTTCTCTTTTTTTCTTTCTAAGCGCGGTTAAGAATGTTGATCCCTCCTTTTTTTTGTATATTTCTAGGTGTGTTTCTATAGATGCGAGTGGAGGAAATTGTGTAGGAGTTGAGGGGGATTTGGGATGAGGATTTATGTATGTGTGTGGGATGGAGTTAGGGAGGTTGAATGAAAATGGGATTGTTAGAGGAGGTTAGGGCAGTTTAGAATTTGGCTTTATCCCTTTTTAATATATATATATATATATATATATATTGTAAATTTACTTCTTTAAAATAAAAATGGAAAAATAGAAATTATCCTAAACTATGACTCTATTTTTGTAGTTTTCAAATCTTTTAAAACGAACTTGGTAAAAATAAGATAAAATAAAATAAAAGATATCGAATTTAAACCTAAAAGAAATATTTAAATACTAAAATGGTATAAACCTTAGCTTTGGTAAAAAAAAATGGGTGTTTACAGAATGCCCCTCTTTACTTGGGAACATGAAGAGTTTTCATGTAAAGAAGTAAACATGACAAATTTTTGACCTAACCATTTACTCAAAAGTAAAACGTAAATAATAGGAAAGAGGTGTGACAAAGCCTTGGATTTGGCCAACCTACATATCTCGAGTTATAAGAGAATCAAGTCACGTGTAGTTCAAATGGGTGTAGAAATGAAAAGATAAGTTAAAAAGTCAAGTGAGGTCTGATTATGGTTTGGGTCCGTGGCTCCTTTGATACATCGGAGAAAGGAAGAAAAATGAAACTAGAAAGGAAAAATGCAAGATCCTATCTATTCTATTTGTCTTGATTCTTTTGCTTTAGATTTTCCTTTTGGATCTTCTGTTATCGCCTCACCTACTTCTGGTGGGTACCTCAATCTTAAAATTTAATCTTAAAGTTAAGATTTGAGACTTGAACTTGAAAGTTGAATTGAGTCGTTTACATTCCTCCAAAGGACAGTTCATAGAATATTCTTGAATGCTTGTTCTCTTTACCAGAATCTAAGAAGATGACTCTCGAGATGTTGAGCCGCTACATATGTAGAGCTAACTCTAACTATCTTTGATATTGAAAATTCTTCTCAATTCTAACTGGATAAGGGATTTCATTCTTGGACATCAAATCTGTGCTTTACAGAAAGGCCTGAAAGTCATCAAATAAAAATAAAAAACGATGAAATTTTTTTTTCTTCCCCAGTTTGCACTAAAATTTTTTTGTGAGTTATTAGAAAAGCTATAGACTAATTACTTAAATGAAAAGGATGAAATTCTAGAAAACTAAGCTAGGAAGGAAAATAAAATAAGATTCTTGTGCTCAATAATTTCACTAAGGGATGTTATACCTTGTGAATGCATGAAAAAGAATTAGGATCTTTTCTTATTTAAATGCGATTATGGGATGTTGTACCCTGTGAAGGCATGAATAACAAAATAGAAATTTTATTTCTTAAAATCCAACAGGAAATGTCATACCCCGTGAAGACTTATAGAAGAAAAGAAAAAGAATTTTATTTTCTAAAATGATAACTATGGAATGTCGTATCCTATGAAGATTTAAAAATAAAAGATTTTATTACCTAAAGTGGCAACTAGGGGATATCGTACCCTATGAAGACTTATAGAAAAAAAATAAGAAATTTTTATTTCCTAAAATTACAACTAGGGAATGTCGTACCATATGAATACTTAAAGAAGAAGATTTTGTTTCGTAAAAATGAAAACTAGGGGATGTCGTACCCTATGAAGACTTAAGAAAAAAATAGGAGATTTTGTTTCCTAAAATGACAATTAGGGAATGTCGCACCCAATGAAGACTTAAAGAAGAAAATAAAAAATTTATTTCCTAAAATGACAACTAGGTATTGTCATATACCCTATGAAGACTTAAAAGAGAGGATTTTGTTTCCTAAATGATGACTAGGGGATGTCGTGCCCTATGAAGACTTAAGGCAGCAAATAGAAGATTTTGTTTCTTAAAATGACAACAAGGAAATATTGTACCCTATGGGGACTTCAACAAGAAAATAGAAAATTTAGTTTCCTAAAATGGAAATTAGGAAATATTGTACCCTATGAAGACTGAAAGAACAAAATAACTAAGGATTTTCTTACTTAAAATGCAACAAGGGAGTGTTGTACCCTATGAAGATTTAACGAAGAAAAAATAAGAATTTTTGTGACCTCAAATGCAACTAGGGAGTGTTGTAACTTATGAAGATTTAATAAAGAAAAAAATAAGGATTTTTGTGACCTAAAATTCAACCAGAGAGTGTTGTACCCTACGAAGGCGAGATATAATTATTATTTTTATTTTTATTTTATTTTTTTAGGAAAGGAAAAAAAATTCCCCAATCTTAAATGTGAGGAGTTTTGATTTTTGTTGATAGGGTTTTTGATTTCATATTGATGCAAACTCGAAATGGTAGAAGCATAATGAAGAGTAAAGATTTAAGAAAAATTCACTTTGTGGTGCTTGTCTATTTCCATGAACTTTTCAAAACAACTTTATCCCTGTTCAAACAAAGAAAAATTAGTGAATTCTGAAATCGATGGTAGGTTTGTGGCCTTGAATCCTGTAGAGATTTGCTTTATTTTTGCCCAACATCCATATAGTTGATTCAACTAATTGGTTGGAGAGCTTGAACCTTCGTCTTTTGAATCCTTTCTTTCAAATCTTGTCGTACCTATGGTGGAACGATACTATTTTGTAATTTACTTTCAGACATTGCACTTATTAAAATCTTATCTCAAATAGCTTTCTGCCCTTATCAATTTGGTGCATGCCCAACAGTCTTTGCTCATTTTCACTAGAAACCATGGTTAATTTTTTGATCATTCTTTATTTTAACATTTGACATAAGACTATATCAAGAAGGAGTCAAAGAGTACATTGAGACAAAAACAAAGAAAAGACAAGAGTAGGGATAAAAGAACTATGTTTAAACAGAAGGTATTCCTTACGAGAATAAAGGAAATAAGCTAATCTGGAGGTACATATTGATTTCGATGAAGTGTGACATGCATTTTGGAGTAGACATTAGATCCGTCATAACTGTCCAATCTCGATGTAGGTTGCATCTTTCAATCTAGTACCAAATCATCTTTCTTGATCTTTCTCATGCTAGGATAAAACCTCATGCAATCGATGGTTTCCTTTTTAGACCTTTCGCAATTGACCTCTCTCTTTTCATTTCTCTCAAATCTTTATTATCTTAGGGTGCCCATGACAGTTTTCACCTATACGATTCTCTCATTTCATTTCTCTCTCTCACCATTGTTTTATGATGTCCATGAGGATTTTCACCTATTAGAATCTCTCTTTTTATCATATTTTTCTTCTCCTTATGATGCTCCAAAGGGTTTTTACCTATAAGAGTTTTTTCATAATTTGCACGTTCAAAGTACACTAGGATTGATATTCTTAGAAATTAATCATACGGTCGTAAAGAGATAAAGGAATTTTTGGAGAATAAATTACAACTTTGGAACTATATCATGAAAATAGAGAAATGATGAAAATAGTGACAGTAAAAGTTATACCCCAGTTTCTTTGAATATTGAGAAATATGATATTTTTTGGACAGATCGAACCCTAACTAGGGTAACCTACATATCCTTTTAGGAATCAGGCGAAATGTAGTTCAATGAACACACATATATATTTTTTTAATTTGTTTTCTCCTTTTTAAATTTATTTTGGTTCCAAAGAGGGGGAAGCAAAATGTAGATAAACTCAAAGGGCTAGCAAGGGATTAATGGCCTTTAGTTAAGAAGACTGATGGCCTTTTGTCATCCCAATTTAAGAATGCTAAGCAGACAAGTATCAAATATAGTATCTTTTGACTGGGTTAGTATTGATATCTTACTCTATTATTTTCCCTCTATATCCATAAGTTGCACAACACCATTTGATAATACTTGTTTAACCACGTATGGGCCTTGCCAATTTGGAGTAAATTTTCTTTTATCCTCTTCTTAGAGGGAAAGAATACATTTCACAATAAGTTGGCCGACCTTGAATTTCTAGGACGTACCTTCTTATTATCAGCTCGTGCAATCCTCTACTGGTATAATGGGACAAAGCAAACTGTTGTTAACCTTTTTTATCTATCAATGATAATTGTTCTTAACCCATTTCGTATCGTCAATCTTATCTTCAAAAATGGTTCAAAAATAGGGAATTTCAACTTCTGCAAGTATCACAACTTTGGTCCCATAGACTAATAAGTTAGGAGTTGCACCGATTGATGTATGGATAGTTGTACAATATTCTAAAAGAGCAAAAGGTAATTTCTCATGCCACTGTGTAGATCCTTGGACCATTCTCCTAAGAAGCTTTTTAATGTTCTCTTTTACTGTTTTAATAGCTCCATTTTCTTTAGGTTGGTAAGGGGTAGAATGGAGATGTACAATCTTAAATTACCCGCAAACCTCCTTCATCAAATGATTATTAAGATTGATTGCATTGTACAATACCCCAGGTTTAGGACCCTAAAATTTTTGGAGTGTTGCCAACATTGCCATGACTACGACTCAGGTGATGAGTCATTATCACTCATCATAAGTCATTAGGTAAGACTCTTTGTCTCATCAGTGAGTGACTTAGGTTATGGTCCCTTGATAAAGAGTCCATGGTATGACCTATTATGTCATGTAATGAGCCGTTAGGTGTCACTTGTTGTCTCAACAGTAAGGTTGCCTAGGGTTTCTGCCTTGACCATAAGTTGAGGTCACGAGTCGTGATATTAGAGAACAAGATGTAATGTATGAATCATGGTCATAATAGTGAGGTGCCAGGTTTTTCACCCTCAGGTAACGAGTCCAATTGAGGTAAGAATTCAAAATTTCTTGGTAAAACTTCTTGATTTCTTGCTCAAACCCCCAAAATATATAGGGATTGATTTTATCCCCAATATTGCTTGGTTTTCATCCATTTTTTGGGGTAATAATTCTTTGAGCTTGATATTATGTTGGGTTGGTATTAGAAATGCAATTTTCATAAGTGGGACCCTCATGAGGGGTTTGATGTGATTTTTGGACCCAAAGCATAGTGGTGCAATATAGGTATCATTATTCTTATATTAATAAGTAGAATGCTTTTTTGATAGCTTGAATCTTGAGAAAGCTTCTCAAAAGGAAAGAATAGTGGTTTAGTAGTTCATTGAGCTTTCTTCGGTGTCTAGGTAGGCCAGGTTTATCCCTTGTTTTATCGAGATATTTCATAATACTCTTATGATATTCTATTAGATTTTGGATGGGTTTTAGGTGTTGTATTGATTAAATACAATACTTGGGATAGTTGTATCATTTAGGCCTTATTGAAATCATAGAGTTGAACACTTAGCTTGTTTTCTTACGCCTTAGGTGAATTTGACGTCACTCCTTATGTTTAGCATGAGAATGCCTTACGTTACTCAAATTAGGTATCATTGACCTAGTTTCTAACATTTTGGTGAATTTCCTATGTTAGGGCTAATTGAGGCTTGTTAATATCTAAAAGTGGAAATTAGATACCTTAAGCCTAGTTTAGATAGAAATTTGAATGGAACTCGAGGATTAGTAGTGGACTTTTATTGTACTATAGTCTATGACTCATGTTAGTATTAGTAAAACCTTTTTACGCTTATTAGGCTCTTGGAAATGTGTCTTGAGGTAATATTGAGAAATCTTGATACTCGATGGTTATGTTGATTAATATAAGAGTTGAAGCCTATTGATTATGCTATTGTTCATGCATGTTGATGATACAATTTATGATGTTGATTATATACATATATATATCCGGTTTGAGTTCGGAAGATTATTATGTTATTGATTATATACCTGGTTCGAGTCTAGAGGATGATTATAACATTAATGATATTATTACTAGTTTGAGTCTGGCTATTGATTTTATTTACCCATTCGAGTTTGACAATTGATTATACTTATTGATTTGAGTTCAGATATGCGTATTATACTATGATGGTATACTTTGTATGATTGATGATATCGAGATGTGAGATTGAAGGTAGTAATTTGTCTAAGTTGCAAAATGAGGGAATGGCTATACTATAGCATGACATAAATGGACTCTGGTGATAAAATGGTTAGTTGAAAAATAATGACTAGAGGTTATATGATGACTAGTGATTAAATGAACTAGTTAATAAGATATAGTTATCTAATAGCTGGTGACTAGTAAGTAACAATGATAAGGTTATTAAATGATGGTAACATTGTCGAATGTTCGTAAATTGTAGAATAATGGTTAAGTGACAGTGAGGGTTAGTTATAATGTTGGTTGATTACTTTATTCTATCCTTGGGTGTACTTTCCAGGCATATGAGAGTCTGTGATAAGTTATTTATTTTCGTGTACCAATTGACGTATGGGAGCAAATTTCGTAGTTTGTGATTGCTTGTGTGAAATTACGTTACATTTATGTTATTTATCTGGTTCTTTTTTGTTAGTACAATGGTATTGGAGATGATTCAGGTTCATTTCTATACCTTGACTTAGTTATGTTATCTTGAATTTCATCATGCTTATATCATGATTTATCTTAGTCGACTAATGATGCCTACTGAGTACCCAATGTTTTGGTACTCATACTACACTTCTGTAACTTTTTGGTACAGATCCAAGTACTAGTTGCCGCCATTAAATAACGTTCATGCGGTGGTTAATATTTGGAGATAGGGTGAGCTCTTGGAGTCTGAATCATTTATTTCCTTCTATATTTATATAATTAGTCTTTCAATTTAAGACAGATGTATTGACTACTATAGATACTTGTGTTGCCTTTCTATTCTTAGTTCTCTTGTACTAGCTCTATCAGGTCATGGGATAATATTTGTATTGACTATTTAATCAATTTAGAACACTTTATTTATTTATATATGACTGGGCATTTCCTAACCAATTAACCCATTGCGTTAACTTTGGGTTATGGTTTGGCTTACTTACTAGTGGGATTTAGCAGGTCCTATCATGAGTTGTAAATAAAGTTGTGACAATAAGGTCACTATCAAGAATAAGTACCCCTTTCCTAGAAGTGATCATTTATTTGATTAGCTTTATGGCGCCCTTTGGTTTACGAAGATTAATATTAGGTCGGGGTATCACCATTTGAAGGTCAGGGAATATGACATCCCTAAGACCACCTTTAGAACTTGGTATGGTCATTTTGAGTTTGTGGTTATGTCATTTGGTCTAACAAATGCTCCTACAACCTTTATAGCTTTGATGAGTAGGTTTTTCAAGCAGTACTTGGACATGTTCATCATTGTTTTCATAGATGACATACTCGTATATTCTCAGAGTATGGAGGAGCATGCAGACCATTTAAAAAAATTATTGTTGATCCTTAATGATTGTCAGCTTTATGAGAAGTTTAGTAAATGCAAATTTTGGTTGGACTTTGTTACATTTTTAGGGCATGTTATTTTGGGGCTGGTATTCATATAGACCCTCAAATGACTGATGTAGTGAAGCTCTAGACTAGACCAATCACTTCATTCAATATTTGTAGCTTTTTAGGTTTAGTCAGTTACTATAGGAGGTTTTTTGAGGGACTTTCCTCAATAGATGAACCATTGACTAAGTTGACACAAAAGAAGGTGAAGTTTACATGGTCAAATAAATGTGAGCAGAGTTTCTAAGAGTTGAAGAATAGACTGACTTTGGCTTTAGTGTTAGCCTTGTCAGAGGGGTTGGATACATTTGTGGTATGTTATGATGCTTCCAGAGTTATGTTAGGTTGTGTTTTGTGAAAAATGGAAAGGTAATATCCTATTCCTCCAGAAAACTTAAAGACCATAATAAGAATTATCCTACCAATAATTTAGAGTTAGTAGATGTTGTGTTTACTCTGAGGATTTGGAGGCACTACTTATATGGTGTGCATGTTGATATTTGCACTGATCATAAGATTCTCAAGTATGTATTTACGTAAAAAGAGTTGAATCTTTGTTAGTAAAGGTTGGACTTATTGAAATATTATGTCATGAATGTGCTTTACCATTCAGGTAAGGTAAATATGGCGGAAGACACGCTAAGCAGGTTGTCTATGGGTAGTGTGGCTCATGTTAAGAAGAAAGAGCAGGAGTTGGCCAAGAAAGTGCATAGACTAGCTCTTTTGGGTATATGTTTGCTGGATATGGATGATGGGGGAATGGCGGTCCAGAATGGTTCAGAATTATCCTTAGTGGTGGAAGTGAAAGAGAAGCAGCATAGTGATCCCATACTTAACCAGATATTAGATGCAATTTAGCAGTAGAAGGTGGAGGTTTTCTCCCAAGGGGGATATAGTGTCCTTCTCTATCAAGGTCAACTTTGTGTTCCTAATGTAGATGGGTTGTTATAAAAAGTATTAATAGAAGATCAAAGTTTGAAGTATTTTATTAACCCTAGTGATACTATGATGTGTAGCACAGTTTGTGGCCAAGTATCCCAATTGTCAGCAGGTCAAGATTGAGCATCAAAGTCTTGGAGGTACACTATACGATATTAGCATTCCCACTTGGAAGTTGAAGGTTATTAATATGGATTTTGTTACTAGAGTTCCTCACACCCAATGTCAGTACGATTCAATTTGGGTTATCATGCATCGAATGATAGAATCAACCCATTTCTTACCTATTAAGACTTATGGTACAATAAAAGATTATGCTAAGTTGTATATTTACGAGTTAGTAAGGTTCCATGGGATTCCCTTATCCATTATTTTTTATAAAGGCACACAATTCACTTTCTAGTTTTGGCAGTCATTTCAAAATGGCCTTGGTACAAAGGTGAATCTTAGTATGACTTTTTATCTGCAGACGGATGGTCAGGCTGGGCATACAATTTTGACACTGGAAGATATGTTGAGAGCGTGTGTGATGGACTTTAAGGGAAGATGGGATGATCATTTACCTTTGATTGAGTTTGCCTATAATAATAGTTATCATGCTAATATTCAGATGTCTCGGCAGGTCACCTATAGGTTGGTTCGAAGTTGGTCAAGCTGCCTTGGTTGGGCTGAATTTTGTTCTGGAAGATATGGAAAAAGTCCAGTTAATTTGTGAGAGGTTCGAAACCGCTCAAAGTTGCCAAATAATGTATGCATACATGAGGAGGAGAGAATTAATATTTGAAGTAGGTTATTGGGCGTTCTTAAAGGTGTTACCCATGAAGGGGATAGTGAGAATTGGGAAGAAAGGAAAGCTTAGTCCCTGATTTATTGGTCCTTATAAAATAGTAAGCCGTGTCGGAGAAGTTTCTTATGAGTTAGATCTTCCACCAGAATTAGCCGTTGTTTATCTATTTTTCCATGTGTCGATGTTAAAAAAATTCATTGGGGACTCATCCTTAGTAGTTACTATAGAATGTATTAGAGTCAAGGATAGTTCTTCCTATGAGGAAACCCTAGTTAAGATTCTTAATCGACAAGTTCCAAGGATAAGGAATAAAGGTGTGGTTTCAGTGAAAATTCTTTAGAGAAATCAGTCGGTTGATGGAGAAACATGAGAACCAGAAGAAAATATGATGAGTTGATACACTTAGCTATTTACATGTAGCACAGAGTCAGCCTGAGGTAAGAATTCCCATTTAATTTATTCTACTCACCGACATCCTTACTCATACCAGTTCAACTAATTTGTTTTATGTATAGTTGGTGATTCTATTATATTCTCGTTCTTGTGGTGAGTAGTTCAATTGTAGAGAAAGATAAGCTTTCCATATCAGTCTTCGTTCGAGGATGAATGATCCCAAGGGGGAGATATTGTAGTACCCCACAAGATTCTAGATAAGTTTCCAACTATCCATCATATTTTTAAGGGCCCCATAGAGATTATATCATACTATAAATAAGATTCATGACCATTCACCTTGAGTGTGAATTGTTTTCAATGCAATTATGGTCATAGGAAGCACTTTGAGCAAAGTAGAGTTGAGAACATTTGTATTGATTGAGTTTTAATATTGAATTCTACAAGGGTCAACTTTAAACAAGTGTAACTCCTAGAATATAACAATTTATGTGGACTACTATACATAAAATGAAAGATCTTCGAGTCTTCTGTCCAAAAAATCCAATTTCACCTTAATCCAATATCATAATAGAAAGTTATGCTTGTTTTACTTCGGAGCATCTGTCTATGATAAAGTGACGACTAAGTTGACGAGTTGTCAACTAGGTGAAGACTAAGTTGATGAGCCTTCAACTCAAGTCATCAATCTTAACCAGTAAATGTCAGAATCCAGCTAGATATTGATGGCTAGGTTGTCGAGTTGTCACCAAACTAACGAGTTGTCAACTGAAAATTCTTGTAATTTTTTAAAGTTTCCTTAGGGGTAATTTGGTCTTTTCCTTACATCAAACTCCTCTTACATAACTT
The DNA here is from genome assembly GCA_030864225.1 of Capsicum baccatum var. pendulum. Lineage (NCBI taxonomy): Eukaryota > Viridiplantae > Streptophyta > Magnoliopsida > Solanales > Solanaceae > Capsicum > Capsicum baccatum. Next base: position 153,248,870 of record CM061552.1, read on the forward strand.
AAATTAGTCAGTAAGTATTATTTGCCCATTCTTCATTAGTTTTTAAAGCTCATTCTTCTCTCCACTTTCAAGAGAAAAGCAGTAGGGTTTTTTTTGTAAAAGTTCAACACCCAAGGCTCCAATTCAAACTTCCTTTAAGATATTCCCTGGATTCAGGTATGTGGGGTTTGAAAAAAGATATTCTTCCAGCCTTGTGCCCTAAAGTTTGATTTTTAATTGATTTTGAAGAAAGTGACTTACTGGGGTTGATACCCACTTTTGTTATGCTTTGAGATTTTGATGATTACTCTTACTTTTACATATGATTTCATGTGTACTCATGTTTCTATCTAAGAAAGTGATCTTAAGTATTGAGTTTGATATGAAATTTCTATTAGATAATGAATGATTTCAAGTTTAAGTATAAATTTTTGAATTTACAAAAAGTTTAAGCTTATAAGTTCAATTTACAAGTATTACATCTTGTTTAAAGTTTAGTTTTGATCTTATGATCTTAGATAAGACATAAAATACACACGTTTCCTTATGAATATGATTTAAGTAAGATAAGCATAGTTGGTTTGCAATTTATAAACCTATATGCTATTTTAAGGTAGATTTCATAAGTATGAGTATGTAAGTTTATGTTTTGCGAGTAGTATTTAGCACCGAGAGGGGAATGTAGGTTTAGCGTATCCCATTTTCTTGAAACTATGTGCCATCATAGGTTTATGGGCTTCACCAAAGAGTGTCCCCTCCTTTTCCCAATATGGGCTAAGTTTAGTGATCACTCTAAGTTAAGGTTCTATTCTGATGGCAATGGTAGGACAACTCTCTTCAACATAGGTAAGTCATTGGACTTTATGATAGCTCACATGGTTTATGTCGATTATAAGAATCTCCCACCAAAAACAATAAAAACTAGTAGTTTAGACTGATCTTGATATCTCTAGTTTCCTAGTCACATATCAAATAGCAGGTCAGAATCTCCTGAAACCACTAACTCACGTATATCTAGATTTATTTCCATATTTAAACCAATGATTCAAGCTTCATATTCTACTATGCTATTGGTACAAAAAAATAAAGTCATTATGGCAGAATAATGATTCTTAGTGGTAAGATAAGAACCACTCTAATCCCCACACCATTAATGTTGATAGCCCCAGCAAAATATAATTTCCATTTTCCATATGTGACTATCATCTTGAACTTCTTCTTCAATTGATTTTATCTCTTCATCAGGGAAGTAAGTTCTTAAAGGATCATATTCATTATCAACTGGGTTTTCTACCAAATGATCAACCAATGCTTATGCCTTCATAGCCATGACAGTGACATACATAACGTTGAACTGTGTAATAAAAATTTGCCACTTTGAGAACCTACCTATGGGAATGGGTTTTTAAAAGATATACTTTACAAGATCCATTCAAGATATGAGGTAGGTTTTGTAGGACGACAGATAATGCTTTAATTTTTGGGCCACCCAAGTCACGACACAGTATGTCTTTTCTAAGAGAGTGTATTTTACCTAATAACTTGTGAACTTTTTGCTCAAATAATAGATTTCTTATTCTTTATTGCCTATTATGTCATGTTGTCCTAAAATAGAACCAAAGGAATTATCCGTCACTGACCGGTATAGAAATAAAGGCCTATAGGTTCTGGTGGTACCAATTCTGGAGGATTTCTCAAATGTTCTTTAATCTTGTCAAATGATTATTGACACTCGTCTGTCCATTTGATAACGTCATATTTTTCCGACAACTTATATTGGTTCACATGGAGTGGTGAACTAAGCGATGAGCCTACTTATATAATTCAACCTCCCAAGAAAACTCATGACTTTAGTTTTATTCTTTGGAGGTGGAAATTCTCGAATGGACTTTATCTTGGAGGGGTCCAATTTAATGCCTCTTCAACTAACTATGAAACCCAGGAGTCTCTTAGAAGGAACTCTAAATGCACACTTGGATGGACTGAGTTTAAAATTATACTTTCACAAGCTTTCAAAAAGTTTTCTTAAGTCACATACATGATCAACTTGTGTTTTGGATTTAATAATAACATCATCCATATATACCTCAACTTCTTTATGCATCATGTCATGAAAGATAGTAGTAATAACTTTCATATATGTAGATCTTGTGTTCTTTAATCCAAATGGCATGACCATATAGCAATAAGTACCCTAAAGAGTGGTGAAAGTAGTCCTTTCTGCATATACTTCATCCATCAAAATTTGGTGATACCCGACATAACAATCCACAAAATATTGAATCTCATGTTTGGTGCAATTATCAACAAGGATATGAATGTTGGGTAATGAAAAGTTTTATTTGAGGCTTTCTTTGCTCAAATCCCTATAATAAACACAAACTTGGTCTTACCATCTTTATTTGGCACAAGCACAACATTGGCCAACTATGTGGTGCACTCAGTTGCTTCATGATTTCTATTCTATTTTATCATTTATGTTAATTTTACACTTTCTTTGGTTTTGTTAGACTAACTAAAAATCAGGATAGGCGGGAAGTTTGTGGATTACTAAATCAGTACTCAAACCAAAAATATCATCATATTACCTAGCAAACACATCTTTTGTATTAATTTTTTTTTTTTGAAAATTACATCCCTAATATTTCGTTCGCCATGAATACTTAGCTATATTTCTCAAATTTTCTTATTCGTTCCCAAATTTATTGCTTCAGTTTTATTTAAATTAGGCTTGGTCTTATCCTTGAATTGACCTAGTTTCCTTTTTATATCCTCACCACCTTCAGCTTTATTGTATTCATCTACCTCTTTGATGTTCCATTGTTTTATGGTACTTTCGATGCTTAAAACCAGACAAATATGCAAGTACTTAGGTTCATTTTGTTAGATATGATGTGTTTTTGTGTTTTTTTTTATAGGAAACTAAGTTCTGTAATTAAAAATAAGAAAAAGAGTTGAAGTGTGCAGAAAACCCCACTTATGGGCCGACTTATAGGTCATAAGTGGGACTTACACCATCGTATGTGCCATCGTGGGTGTCAGAGGAAAAGTCCTGAAAGTTCTGAAGATAACAATGTTTTGTCTAAGGCTTATAGAGACTACTTATAGGGCATAAGTGGTACATATGCCCCTCATAAGTGCCATCGTAAGTGGTGGTTTTGCAGTATATTTATTTGTTTTGAGACTTACAACCCACTAGTGGTCCGTAAGTAGTAGTCATCGACTTAGTTTTCCTTTTTCAATTTTGATTAGGATTTTTAGGGTTTTGATGTATTCTATAAATACCTTTTTTTTTTTTATGTTTTTACATTAGTTTACGCATTTTTTACATTCACAACACTATATTGATTTTGATATTTGACTTTTGATCTTGGAATCCATTGTTCTTGATTTTTATGATTTATTAATAATTTGAGATCCTAGGTTTTGTTCTTAAATTATTGTAAGATTATTTGTATACTTTCTTTAATGAATTCAATAGATGTTCTATCAAACATGAGCGGCTAAACCATCTAACAAGGGTTGCGGAAACCCTGGCGGAATAACAAAGTAGAGCAATTACAAAGTCTTTCTTGATCAATGTTTATGAATGTGTTGAGATCTTGTTCAATTTGATTGCTTTCTTAAAGACTGCAGAAGTTAAGAACCCACATGTATCCGAGATTATCTTCACATAAGAAGTTGAGATTAGGAAAAGTCATTACAATAGTAATTTAGGCTACTAACTCTTGTTTAATTAACTTGGAACCTAAAAGGAGATAGTTAAATTGGGATCCAAGACAAGGATTAGTAAGGCAATACTCTGAGACTCATAAGGTGAAGGGTGAAATTTACCAAAGGCATTCACAAGACCATTGGTGATACATATCTTGTCAGATTCTGCACGCAAGTCATTAAGATAGTTTGATGAAGATTGATAAATCTACGGAGTTAGGAAGTCAGGGGAACACACTCCTAGTATTCATCTCTTATTGATTTCATCCCAAAGTGACCAAGAATTGTTACTACTTTACTATTTTGACAAAATCCCCCATTTACTTTCCTTTACTTTTTGGCTTTTCTATACTTTCATGTGAGAGATTTGATCTATTTCCTGTGGATTCAATCCCAACATCTATTGGTTTCTATATTTGATAGAGATCACATTGTACTTTATTATAGGTATAATTTGGCTGACATCAAATTTTGGCGTCTTCGCTAGGGAATACAACTATGGATTGATTAGTTGAAGTTGCTAAGGTTATTTTTTTTACTTTTTTGTTGTTCTTAGTATATATGTCGGTGTATGCCCAACCCTCAGAGTCAAGGCAATGCTTTCATCCCACCTGATTCAGAGATTGAAAGAACCCTATGACATAATTGTAGGATGTTAGAACATGGTCTTGAAGGTCACTATGAGGGGGCTTTAAGATGATCCACTTGCCTTGAATCCCCCTCCTTTGCTTAGTGTACAAGAGACATTACAGGAAATCACTGCTCGATTATTAATTGAAGAGAATCCAAGGAGGGATGATACTGTCCGTCGTGCAACTCAAGAGGCCAGACTTAGACAGAAAAATGAGTGTTGAGCAGCACCCGATAGATCTATGAGAGATAGAGCTCAATCACTCTTAGCTTTTCAGTATCTGCCAGTGTATGATGATCTGAAAAAAGAATTGGGGTATGATGAGCTTATTGAAACAAGAGTTATTATTTCCCATGAGTTGTCTCAAGGGTTAAAATTCAATATCATGAGTCACATGGTTCATTTGCTTAACCTAAAGGGTTTGTTTGTGGGTTCGCCTATTGATGATGCAAACATGCACATCATGAATTTTTTTAGGATCTGAACTTTGTATAGTTTAACTAGGTTGAGTCTAGAATCTTTGCGACTCATGTTGTTCCCATTCTCTCTTGCAGGTGAAGCTACATTATAGTTATGGGAACTTTCTCATGGGTTCATCACTAATTGAAATGATTTGCAAAAACAGTTCTTGGACCGATTTTCCTGCCTTATAGAATGATGCAGTTAAAATATGAGATTTATAATTTCAGGCAATTGCATTCAGAACCATTATATGAAACATGGATTAAGTTCAAGAAAAAGTAGAATATGGTGCCAAATCACAAAATTTCAGAGAGGAATTTTCTTGAGATATTCTATAGAGCCATGAACACTAATACCAAAGCTATTGTTGATACTATTATTGGTGAGGCTTTCATGAGACTTCGTTGGGATTTAGCTGCATAAATCTTGGATTGGGTCTCTAATATCAATCGAGGGTGGCATACTTAGGAGATATAAAGAGGAGCCGACACTTATGCTATTGGTGCTTCTAGTGAGCAGAGAGTTCTAGATGATACAATGGCTCAAGAGGTTGCACAACTGAGGATGGAGATTGGGTTACTGAATAAGAAATTTGGAACTATGAATTAAGAAAATGTGAATGTTTTGGGCGCATAAGGTAAGGCTCCTAAATTGTATGATTTTGATAATGAGGAGGAGGTGAAGTACTTAGATAAAGAGATGAAGGGTTTTTTATCCAAGGGACAAGGTTCCAATCAGGACTCTTAGAACTTAAGGCAAGGGAATCAAAGTTGAAATTATTATGGAAACAAATATAGGGATCGAAGTAGATAGAGATATAGTGATTGGAGGAAAAAGGATGACTATAAGGAAAAGAGTGGTGCGACATTCCACTAGGGAACCATGATAGTTATTCGAGGATGGAAAAATTGTTTACTAAGCTGGTAAAGGGGTCAAAAAATCAAGAAAATTGCCTAAAGGATATTAAGGAAGACATTTTGAGACTTAGCTAGAAAGTAGAATTGCATGCTTCCCAGATTAAGCAGCTTGAGTAGCAATTTGATCAAATATACTTTGAATTAGCTTCAACTAGTCACTCTTTCATGTAGCATTGTGTAGAATTTGAAGAATGATAGTCACTTCTTATCCATCACCACTCGGAGAGGGAGGGCTACTATTGATCCCTCTATGTCTGTAGTTACTAAGGTTTGGGATGGTTTTGTGGATATTGATGATGCACCCAAAGTGGAATCTCAAAATTTAGTGAGTAGTGGTGAGTCATCACAAAAAAATAAAGAGTGTGGATAATTGGGATAAGAAGGATAAAGGTAAAGGGAAGGAAGCTGAGTCTATGTTGAAGACCATTCCATGGCCTCCCCTACCTTTTACTCAATGATTGAAGAAGAAGCAATAAGAAAACAACTATCAGAAGTTCATGTCTATGTTGAAGTAACTATCTATTAATATTCCTCTTGTTGAAGCATTAGAATAGATTTCTAACTATGAAAAGTGTATGAAAGACTTAGTGACGAAGAAGTGGATGGTGAGTTTTGAGCCCACTGATAATATGCACCATTATAGTGCTATTGCTTCCAGGTCATTGGTTGAGAAGAAAGAGGACCCCAGAGCTTTCACTATTCCTTGCACTATTGGGTCCCTAAATTTTTCACGAGCATTGTGTGACTTGGGAGCTAGTATTAATTTGATGCCACTAGTTGTGTACAAACTGTTAGGATTGGGGTCACCTAAGCCGATGTTAATGAGATTATTGATAGCCAACCAAACTGTAAAGAAACTAATTGGTATTCTGTGTGATGTCCTCATGACAGTAGCCTCTTTTATATTTCCAGCTGATTTTATGATTCTTGACTGTCAGGTGAATTTTGATATACCTATTTTTTAAGAAAAAACTTTCCTAACCAAAGGTAGTACATCGGTTGACATGGAGATGGGACATATAAAATTTAAGCTCATGCACAAATAAGTTTGTCTTAATATGGCAGTCAATGCGAAAATCAAAAGATATTAGAGTGGTGTTTGTGATAGACACTGTTGAGAATGATGCAACGAGTTTTCCCTTTTAAGTAGAGACTTGGTGTTGAGGCAATAGCGGCATGGTCATAAACTTTGGTAGTGACGACCTTTCTTTGGTTTCCACATCCCTCTTTTATGGATGATATACATTCCTACACTTCACCTAAAACCTTTCTTTTGAAGATGGCTATGAGCTTTCTAGACCTTGGAGCTTTCACTCATCAAACCCATGTGGGTATGTGGGGTTCACCCATTAGATCCCAATGAAATTAGCATAGCAATGATAAAACCCATAAATATGAACTACTAAATTAAAGCTAATCAATAACAGCCCACACACTTTAACCCCTATTTACACAAAACCCTAAGATGGAGACTTAGCTACACATACAAAAAATAAGCATAGATATACCCATAATCTCCATTGAAATAAATTGTTAAAGATATAAGCGAATGTTACTTCAAACTTGACTCTCCCATAATATCAAAAATGGTAGTGAGAAAATCTTCCACTTAGAAAATCTCTGATGTATTCTTCACCAAAAATTTATAAAATACTTTCTTCTCCAAAAATGGAGACTATGAAGTCAAGAGCTGAAACCTAAAAAATTAAGGAAGATGGAATATGACACATGAATCAAGGGTTTGGGTATTTTTGGCAAAAATTTGGATTAGCCTCGTGCATTTTTAGTTTTTTCCTTATGCTGAACTCTTCTGCTATGCCGCGGTCGCGCTAGCATGGCCATAACCGCAATAGGTAAATGCGACTGAGGTGTATTGACCTTGCTTGACCACCGCAATCATGGTCATCAAACCGCAATCATGGTCATCAGACCGCAACCATGGTAATTGAGGCCCTTCTGTTCCAGGTCTTCAGCCGCACTTTCTTGTTCCCTTTTTTACCATTTTGAGCTCCATTCCACATCTTTCCATCCCTTCAACTCTATGCCTGCAAAGAGTGGATATTAGTGCATTTAATTACAACTATGTCTTATTTATTCATCCAAAACAAGATAATGTGTACGAATGTTGAGTTCGAGTGAGTGTTCATTAACATCCCCAACTTAAATCTATTGCTTGTCCTCAAGTAACACTACCTCTTACTATGAGACATAATAGTTTATGCCAAAACTTCATGCCTTAAAGATCACAGTGACTTTACCCTTAGTCACTACCACCAATAGCTCATTGCATATGGGCTAATCAAATTTCACTACACCCCTCACTATGAAAGTGCTTTATTCAAGGCTACATAGGACTTCAAAGAGCAACGAAGCAACCAAAAACCAATAATCTAGAAGTGACTCTCTTTTGACCGCAACTAAGTTATACTCCATTTGCCTCATTTTTGAAAGGTGACAAAATCACCCACCTCAACTTGTTTCACATGCCAACCTCACAAGACAAAGAATTCCTCACACCAAGCTACAAAATATGCAACAAGGAATTTTAAGTGGACAACTCTCTCCCTCATAAAACAAATTTTAATGCAACTAGTGTCATAACATATGGTTTGCCCTATTTTCAATCACCCCCACAAAGAAAGTAAATGGTTGGAGATATCAAAGGGATTTTACAATTGTAATGTAGGTTCGGGTTAGGGTATTATATCATTGGGGAATAACATGGCTACACCCTTCCTTGAACATCTACATCACACTTTTTCAATCCTTCTTTTTGACTATGGGCCACTCTTCTTTGTTTTCTCTCTTTTATCATGCCTACATTTTATTTCCTTTGTTTACCTAACTTCTTTAATCTTTTTCTCTTGCACTTTCATGCAATTCTTTTCTTTATTCAACTCTTTCTTCTTTTATTCAGTTCTTTTCAAAGTCTAGGCACATTTGGCATATCACTACATCTTCAAGGCACCAAACTTACTTCGATCAATTTTTACCACCCCCACCTTAGGCTTTTAGCCTCAAATTACATTCTTAAGTTTAAGTAGGGTATGGTTCAAAAGAGGAATAAAAAGAATGGTTTACGACTTGTAATGTGTTTTTCAAAGAAAGGTCCAAAGGCTCAAAGTGGGTAACTAGAGATTCTATTCATGCTTGGGTAGGCTTTTTAGGCTAGAGTAGGCTTCCAAAATCACAAAGGTGGCCTAAGATCATTTCTCCAACAAAATACAATTAACATTAGCTTTGAAAGATGTATGGGGCATGTGCTAGATAACACAAGTGTACAAGAGATGAATACCAAATCCTCACCATAGATGGCATGCAAAATTCGCCAAGGGGGCTCAAATGTCCCTCCCGTGAGAGAAAAAATGGGAGTATCTATTTCTATTCATAAGTCAAGATTTAAGAAGTCACAAAAAGAGAAAAAGTTTTGTTACAAAATTTCTCATGTCTATGCCCTTGATTTTATTTTAAAAAATTTTGGACGAAGGGGGTTGCTCATTTTACATTAGCACCACACACAATTTGCTAAAATATGGCAACAACTAGAGCCTTAGTCTCACATTGAGTCTCAAAATGGGTAGACTACCCTATTGGCTACTCAGACTTCGCCAATGGTGTACAAAGTGACCCCAACTTTTCAACATACAATGCCACAGGTACTCAGACTCCCCTTGCATTTTTGACATTTATGATAATGGTACTAAGATTTCCCCTACACATATGCCTCAAAATTCACACACGAAATTTCACCTATAAGAATATCATCAATCAATCCGTCATAGGGAAAAACTAGTCATGCATCACCAAAATCAAAATAAAATTAAATTAAAAGAATACTAAAAATAAAATAAAAGCATGATAATCCATAAAACATGGGTACCATCAGGGTACCCAAAAATGTATCATCTCAAAACCAAATAAAAACAATATCCAAAACACCATCTTAAATTAATCACATAAAAATAAATATCCAGCATCATAACATCAAAATACTACAAATTCGGGGGAAATCCTAACTAAAAGGAATGTAGTATCCTCACTGTATATGAAATAAGCAAGAGTAAGAAGGGTCTTCCTGAATCTACCTCATGAGCTGCTCTCTCCTGTTAACACTGCACCATCACCATTAGCATTATTTGTCAACCAATTAACAGGGGCATCATCTTCACTGTCCAATCTTAGTGAAGGTAGTCACTCATTGGGTTTGAGAACCTTAAATATGCCCTTTACCCCCTTCCACAACTTCTTGAAGAATTTTTCTCTTTCTTTCTTTCTCTTTACCATTTTCTTATGTGACTCCTTGAGGTCATTGTGTGATCCCGCTAAGGCTGAGTAGGATCTCTCTAAACTAGAAATAGTGGCTCCCTGCTTCTTCTGTTCCTCACGATATATGTTATAATCTTATTAAGTGACATATGAGTGGTGAGTGGTGGATGGTTCTCCTGGTCCCTGAGGCAATCAAGAAACTAGCTCCCTAACCTCTCTTATTTAACGTAAGATGTTATCAAGGGGGTTGGCTATTGAAGGTATTCAAGAATTTGTGCCCTCTTGGACTGATTTTCCCATGTCTACTTTCCTCTTCTTACTCTGGCCTGGGTCACCCTCTCCTTTGAATTTGAGTGGACAGATGATGGAGCCTGGGCGCACCCAATATCTATAGCATACTCATTCACTCTTTTCCTCTTACAAAGCTCAGTGATAAGGGAAGGGAGAAGAAGGTATTTACCTTCATGAGTCTGGAAATACCTCCACTCTGAAAAAACGATCTCGCCTATATTGAGCATGCTACCAAATAGAATGAATGCCACTATCTGAGCTCTCAAATCTGCAATAACTATCATATGGGTGCATGGAAACACTCGATTACAGATGATGTTCAACCATAGCCTAGATTCTACTGTGAAGTCCTTCATTAGAATATATATCTTGGTGATAGACCAGGGAACTACTTTTTCAGGATATAAAATATTGGCCATCTAGGTCCCCGGCTTATATGCTCTTGCCTGGAAATGTCTCATGTCAATATTTGGGAGACCATACACTATATTAACCTATTCCGCTCCAAAGTTCACTAGCTTTCCTTAAATTATCATCACTAGGTTTGTGAGAGAAACTACGCTGAGATTTGCATAGAATTCACACACACACTACTCAATAGCATAGAAGGTTTTCAGGGCAAAACATATCCATTGGGTCACAGTGAGTCTGGCATGGAATTCTGAGAGCTTCTCCTTGATAAGTGGAACCACTCACTTACACTCATTATTTATGAACATTACCTTGATTTGAATGAATAAATGAGACATATTCGTGAGTAAATGAACTAATATCCACTCTTTGCAGGTTTAGAGTTGAAAAGATAGAAAGATGTGGATTGGAGCATAAAATGATCAAAAAGGAGATGGAAAAGTCCAGCTGAAGACTTGGAGCAGCAAAGCCTTAGGTACCGTGGTTGCAGTCTGCTGACCACGATTGTAGCTGTCAAGAAAAAGTCATCCAACTGTGATCCCAGAAGTTACCTGCGATCGCAGCCAAGTAGGCACAATCACGGCTTAGCTGAAATATTCATCCCAAAGGGAAAAATTGGAAATACATATGGCTAATACCAATTTTGGCAAAAAGACTCAAACCCTAGCCTCAATGATAACATTCCATCTTCCCTAATTTTTAGTTTTAGCTTCTGGAGTTGATATTCCTTTATTTTTGGAGAGAAAAATATTGGGTAAATTTTGGGTGAAGAATACATTGGAAACTTTATAAGTGGAAGATTTGCTCACTACCATTGTTGATATTTTGGGAGATCCAAGTTTGAAGTAAAATTTGCTTAAATCTTCAATAATTCATTTCAATGGAGATTATGGGTATATCTATGCTTATTTATCTTATGTGTGCCAAATCTCACTCTTGAAGTTATGTGTAAATTGGGGTTAAAGTGTGTGTGGTTCATTATTGTTAGCATCTATGTGGTTGTTCATTTTTATGGGTTTTATCATTACTATGCTAATTTGGTTGGTATTTGATTGGTGAAAGACCCAAATACCCACATGGGTTTGATGAGTGAAAGCTCCGAGCTCTAGAAAGATCAAGGCCATCTTCAAAAAAAAGGTTTTAGGTGAAGTTTAGGAATCCATATCACCCTTGAAAGAGGGATGTGGAAACCAAAGCAATGATAGGTAATTATGTGCGTAGTTTGCTAAATTTTTACTATCTTAGACATAAGGGTGAATGTGAGGTTGACTATACCATGGTTATCATCCTAGAAATAGGTATGCCTAGATTGAGGTTGTGGTTACAAATTGTTTAATACATCTATTAGGTATTCGAAAGAATCAATGAGTGAAAGTTTGGTGTTTTATCGAAAGACTAGCATCAAAATCTAGAACCAAGCCTACCTATATTTGATTTACTAAATTATTATTGATCACTAACTCCCACATATCACTCCCTTAGTAATACATAATCCCAAGATCCGTGCTTAATTTTTTAACTCTAATTATTCGTAGACCCAAATTTATACTAGAGAATCCAAAAAAAAATACTAGTGTTGGAACCTATCTCCCCCATTTTATCATTTTTTGTATCATTTGTTTGAATTTAACTTTTATCTATCATTTTGAGTTATCTTGATCATCACTCACATTGTTTCTCATGGATCCGACCCCGACTCCAAAGTTGGGTAAATATATTGACGATGACCTCCTTACACTTGAATTGGCTTGTGAGTTGAGGGTTATAAAAAATGACATTGTTGCCGGGGAATAATTTGGCGTATCAAGTTAGTTTGGAATTTTAGTAACTTTCTTGAATTCAAGCTTGTATATATTTGTTTGTGATTTTCTTTGTAGGTAGATTTTATTTTATTTTTACTTTTACCTGTTGCATCTTCCACGAAGTATGAGTTGGATAATTGGAAGACCTATCTGGACAACCCATGTTCATATTGTGATGCACCACACCTTAGGAGAGATTATAACTATGCTCCTCGGAGAGAGACAGAATCACCATCTTAATCTTATAGGGCGTATGGTTGTCCTTTGTGTGGTAGTCGAAATGGGCATTAGGATGATTGTCCAAATATCTCTCCCTCTATTATACTAACCAAATTTATAGTTCTTCTTATAAGATTAATAGGTATTATGATGAGAAGAAGGAAGAGCAACATGCCAAGAAAAAACAAAGAATAGACAAGTGTAAAGAAAGAGGTAATGGGAAAAGAAGAAAAACTTGAAATAATCCCTACCATGCCTATTTCCCAAGAGGAGGTTTTTCAAGAAGAGAAACCAAGCTATGATGACAAGCTTGGTAGAGAAGAATCCTCGGTGACTTCCCAATCATCTGACTCATATGAGAAAGACTAAGTCAAAATAAAATAAATGATACTAGAGTCAAGAAAAGAATCAAAGAAAATCTCTTATAGTGACTTTAGTTCATTTCAGGGTGAAGATGCTTCGGAAAAGGCTAACCCAAAGTTAGGTGTTGGACCTTGTTCAACCCAGTTTTCAACATTATGCTTAGAGGATATGATGAGGATCCATCCCTTTAAACAAATGGAGGATCGTGGGATGATGGAGTACGACTCTTGAATTTTGTAGTTGGACATTCTAAAGGAGCACATGGAAACCCATACATCAAAGGCCAAGATGCTCAAATTCTGAAGTAAGAGTAATGGCCTGTTGATATGCTTAATTTTACCCAAGGACCAAATTCGAAAGTTTGATGTGAAATTGGGTAAAAGGTTCAAGTCTTCAAAATGGCGAGATCAAAACTTGCTTGCCATTTGAATTTTCTATCCCCCTGTAGCTCATTGCATATTGAACGAAAGCTGGGATGGAGATTCAAATTTTCTAAGTAGAAATAAAAAGGGAAAGAGTGGAGGCGTTATACTGCGAACATTAAACTAAGAGCTAGGAGGGAGGTAACTCGTCACTCCACGATAAGTGGCAAGTATCCTTTTTATTCATGAATGATAGAGTAGAATTAATCTTTCTTCTTGTGTATGCATAATCTATGAGATGTTAGTGCAAAAGGAAATTTAGATTGAATTTGAAAGAGAAAAGTGTGAAATTGGCAAGTTTGGACTGAGCATGAAATGCAGAGAACACGATTGTTTGGTCTCAATTACCACAACCGCGGTCTGTGCCACCGCGATTGTGGTCTGATCAGTTTAAAAAGCTTGTTCAAATGCCATTTCCCACATGCATTTCTTCCAATCGTTCTCTCAAAATACTCTCAAATTTGTTGCTTTGTATTGTATTTCCAAGTACCAAATCATCCCGTGCATCCTTTAAACTGGAAGTGGTGGTAGTTTCTTTAATTTCGATATAAAAATTGCATGTTTAGAACTTGTAGTGTAGAAAAAGGCTCGAAATAGAGTTTTCATTGCTGAATACATGCTTGGTTGTAATTTTTGCCATGGTTGGCTGTTATAGTAGGTATACACACTAATGGGGAAGTCTTGACTACCCAAGTTTAAACTTTAAAAAGTTAGAGTAATCATACACTCCATATTTTTAATTGAATGCCCCTACAAGTTTAGTTTGATTTATTTAAAGTTTAGGGGATACAATCAGGCACTATGGGCTCAAATTCATTGATTATAATGTTACCATGCCTAGTAGAAATAAGGGATTAGGGTAGAAATTACATTCTAAACACTGTGCAAAAACTATCATACCTGGTCTCAGGTACCACGATCGCGGTCCCGATGACCATAATCGCATAACCATCGTCATGGTACCGATGACCACAATCACATAACTACAATTGCAGTTAACGCTCCGTAATCACCATACCTGAGAGCGAATTCTGGCATATGTCAAAATTTCTGCACATTCTTAGCCCCCCCCCCTCTCCCCCCCCCCCCCCCCAAAAAAAAAAACTGCCTATAACACCACCACATGAGTTTAGCTATTTGTTCTAGCATGTTGCTGGTATAATAATACTAATATTGGCTTTAGGTTTTATTGATTATACGTTCTAAGCTTCACAATGGGAGATTATAACCACACCTGATTCATGGCCCCAGAATGCCCTCTTGAGATCCAAACTATTAATAGAGAGAGACATGTACATTGATAGGGTCCCTAAATATTATCCAAGATTTTATTAAAGGATTGATAATTTTGGATGGATATAGTTTATCCTGGATCCTTGTGAGGCAAATAAGTAATAAGTGCAGGAGTTTAACACAAATTTGAGCGCTATCTCTCTTATAAACCCAGTAATGAAGATTCGGGGAAGAAATGTGTATTTTGGTGTGCAACAGGTTAATGAAGTGCATGTGCTTCAAGATACTGACACGAAAGACTTTCAAGCAAAGTGCCACGATCTAGGAACATAAATGGCTAACATTCTTTTCCTAAACAGAGAGGTTTCCTGGGCTGATACCAAAAGAGGGATCTCCACGTACAAATTATCAACAGAGGCAAAAATTTGGTTTCATATTATCTGTAACAAAGTCTTTCCATGTACCCATATGACGTTTGTCACCGAGTTGCGAGCTCGCATGGTATCCTTCCTGATGATTGGCATTGTTATAAATGTGGGCTAGATTGTCCTCGAAGAATGGAGGCAATACAATATTCAGGGTGGTATACTTCTTCCCTTCCCTTCTCTTATTTCTGAAATGTGCAGAAAACCAAGGGTAGAAGAGTATTATACATATACTTGGGTGAAACCAAGTCCCCGTATACCTCCTCTTAAAATTAAAAGAGAAGGTTCACTTGGGCACAATAAGAAATGAAAAGTTGACTCAAACAAGTTAGCAGATGGTGAGCCTGAATCTTGTAGGCCATCCACCACTGGGCCTTTGGATGACTTGGGCATTGATGCCAAGTCCATTGGAGAGCTGTTAGCATATTTGCCTTAGGGATCGGGGGAGCCATCCAGTAGGCGTCATTCATATGTGCTCATTGCAGATTATGAGAAATACCAGAAGGAATATAAGACACACGATGCTACAGTAGCCAACCTAGAGAGATCTTATTCAACTTTGGATGCATCTCACAGAGACATCCAAGTATCACATGAGAAGATGTTAACGAGAGAGAAAAAAAAAGATAAATTTTTCAACAAAATATGGAAAGGGGTTAAGGGTCTGTGGAAGGCCCTGAAGCCTAAGGCCAAACTCCCTTTTTCTAGGCTTGATAGTGATAATGAAACACCTGCTAAGTGGTTAAAAGATGAGGATGGTTGTGAGGATACAAAGTCAACAAAAGAGAGCAACTCATGATATATATTTATGGAGATCCTTTTACTTTCACTTGATTGCAATTTCATTGACGACACTGCAATCTTATAGTTGTGGGTGACTCCTGATATTTACTTTGATAATTTTTTTTGGATGATAATTTGGATATGGTTTTTATTGTGTTTTGGGATGTTATATTTTTTAGGTATTCGATCAGTTCCCTCATTTTATGGATTATCATGCTTTTCTCTTAGTTTTTAGTTTTTCCCTTAGTATTTTAGATTTTACTGTGGATTTTAGTGATTCATTACTAGCATTACGTTTGAGTTTTGAGGCATAGGTGTAGAGGAATTTTGAGTACCCATTGTAAAAATATCAATGATGCAAGGGAAGTCTGAGTACCTATGACATTGGATTTTGTAAAGTTGGGATCACTTTGTACACCATTAGCGAAGTCTGAGAAGCCAATTGGGTAGTTTGCCCATTTTGAGCCTCAATGTAAGAATAAAGCTTTGGTAGTTGCTATATTTTCACAAATTGTATATGGTTCTAGAGTAAAATGAACAACCCCCTCCATCCAAAAATTTTCAAAACAAAATTAAGGACATGGACATGAGCAATTTTGTAACAAAGCTTTTTCTCTTTTTGTGGCTTCATAAATTTTGACTAGTGAATAAAAATGGATACTCCAAATTTGTCTCTAGCTGGAGGGATATTTGAGCTTTCTTTGTGAATTTTACATGCCATGTGTGGAGAGCTATTTGCATGCATCTCTTGTATACTTGTATTATCTAGAACTTGCCCCAGTAGTCTTTCAAAACTAATTTTTATTGTATATGGTTGGAGAAATGATATTAGGCCATCTTTGTGATTTTTGAACCCACTCTAGCCTAAAATTCCTACCCATGCATAATTATAATCCCTAGTTACCCACTTTAAGCCTTTGGACCTTTCGTTGGCAAACTCATTACAAACCGTAAACCATTTTTTTAATTTCTCTTATGAACCATTCCCATTAAAAATATAATTCGAGGCTAATAGCCTAAGTTGGGGGAGGTACAGAGTAATGGAAGTTTGGTTCCATAAAGATGTAGTTATATGCCTAATGTACCTAGACTTTGAAAAGAACTAAAAAGAAGAAGAAAGAGTCAAACGAAGGAAATAATTATGTGAAAGTGCAAGAAAAAGAGATGAAAGAAGTTGATTAAAAAAAGGAAACAAAAGGTAGGCATGATAAAAAGAGAGAAACAAAGAAGAGTGACCCATAGTCAAAAGAGAAGATTGAAAAAGTGTGATGTAAATGTTCAAGGAAGGGTGTAGCTATGTGTCCCTAAATGATATCCTACCCTAACCCAAACCTAGGTTATAATCTTAGAAAGTCCTTTGAGATCTATAACCATTTGCTTTATTTGTAGTGACAATTGAAAATAGGGGCAAGCCTATGGTACAACACTTATTGCAAGGAAATTTCTTTTGTGTGTGAGAGAGAGTTATCTACTTAAAATTCCTTGTTGCATATATTGTATCTTGTTGTGAGGAATTCCTTTTCTTGTGAGATTTGCCTGTGAAACAAGTTGAGGTGGGTGATTTTGTAACCTTCCGGCAATGAGGAAAATAGAGTATAGCTTAGTTGTGGTCAAAAGGGAGTCACTTCTAGAGTATTGGTTTTTTGCTACTTGGTCTCTCTTTAAAGTTCTATGTAGCCTTGAATATAGAAATTTTATAATAAGGAGTGCAGTGAAATGTGCTTAGCCCATGTGCAATGAGCTGCTGGTGGTAGTGATTATGGTTAAAGTCATTGTGATCTTTAAGGCATAAAGTTTGGGCATAAATGATTGTGTCTCATGGTAAGAGGTGGTGTTGCTTGAGGACAACAAAATGCCTTAAGTTAAGGGTGTTGATGAGTGGTGATTTTAACACTCACATTTGTGAACATTACCTTGATTTGAATGAATAAATGTGACATATTTGTGAGTAAATGCACTAATATCCACTCTTTGTAGGTATAGTGTTGAAAAGATAAAAAGATGTGTATTGGAGCTTAAAATGATCAAAAGGGAGATAGTAAAGTGCAGCTGAAGACTTGGAACAACAAGGCCTCAGGTATCGTGGTCGCAGTCTGTTGATCGCGATCGCGATAGTCAAGCAAAAGTCATCCAACCACGATCATGGAAGTTACCTATGATCATAGCTAATTTGGCATGATCGTGGCTCAAAAAAATATTCAGCCCAAAGGGAAAAAATTATAAATGCACGTGGCTGATCCCAATTTTGGCAAAAAGACTAAACCCTAGACTTATGGATAACATTCCATCTTCCCCAATTTTTAGGTTTTAGCTTTTGTAGTTGATAATTGTGTAAATTTTGGGTGAAGAATACATTGGATACTTTCTTAGTGGAAGATTTGCTCACAACCATTGTTGATATTGTGGGAGATCCAAGTTTGAAGTAACATTCGCTTAAATCTTCAACAATTGATTTCAATGGAGATTATGAGTATATCTAAGCTTATTTATCTTGTGTGTAGCTAAATCTCTCTCTTCGGGTTATGTGCAAATAGGGGTCAAAGTGTATATGGATTTTTATTGTTAAAATAGAGTTTTAACAATTATGCATGGATCTACAAATAATTAGAGGTTAAAGCTTTTATTTTTGGGTTTTCTAGTATAAATTTGGGGCCACGAATCATTAGAGTTTTAAAAATTATGCATAGATCTCGAGATTATGCATTACTAAGGGAGTGACATGTCGGAGTTAGTAATCAACATTAATTTAGTAAGTCAAATATGGGTAGGCTTGGTTATAGATTTTGATGCTAGTCTTTTGACAAAACACCAAACTTTCACCCATTAATTATTTTAAATACCTAATAGGTGTGTTCAATAATTTGTAACTGCAACCTCAATCTAGGAATCCCTATTTCTAGGATGATATCTATGGTATATTCAACCTCATATTCACCCTTATGTCTAAGATAGTGAAAATTTAGCAAACTACACACATAATTGCCTTTCATTGCTTTGGTTTCCACATCCCTCTTTCGAGCTTTCTAGAGCTTGGAGCTTTTACTCATCAAACCCATGTGGGTATTTGGGGCTTTCACCCATCAAATCCCAATCAAATTAGCATAGTAATGATAAAACCCATAAACATGAGCTACTAAATGAAAGCTAATCAATAACAACTCACACACACTTTAACCTTTATTCACACATAACCCCAAGAGGGTGATTTAGTTACACATAAGATAAATAAGCATAAATATACCCATAATCTCCCCTCAATTGAATTGTTGAAGATTTAAGCGAATGTTACTTCAAACTTGGCTCTCCCACAATATCAACAATGGTAATGAGCAAATATTCCACTTAGAAAATCTCCAATGTATTATTCACCCAAAATTTGTACAATATTTTCTTCTCCAAAAATGGAGGCTATGGAGTCAAGATCTGAAAGAAAAAAAAATAGGGGAATATGGAATATGATATACGAATCAAGAGTTTGGGTCTTTTTGTCCAAAATTTGCATTAGCCACATAAATTTCCAGTTTTGCCCTTGGGCTGAACTCTTCCACTAAGCCGCGATCGCTAGCATGTCTGCGCCAGTGGCTTTTGTGACCGCAATGTATTGACCTTTCTTGACCACTACACTTGCGGTCAGCAAATTGCGACCACAGTAACTGAGGCCCTTCTGTTCCAGGTCTTCAACTACACTTTCTTGCTCCCTTTTTGACCATTTAGAGCTTTATTCCACATCTTTCCATCCCTTCAACTCTATGTCTGCAAAGAGTGGATATTAGTGCAGTTAATTACAACTATGTCTCATTTATTCATCTAAAACAAGGTAATGTGTACCAATATTGAGTGTGAGTGAGTGGTAAAATCACCACTCATTAGATTCCATTGGAGATCTGCACTCATAAATTTAGCTTAAATTGGATAGTGTTCCCAATATCAAGACCAACATTATTTGAATCCATCTATGCAAGAGGCGGTAAAGAAAGAAAACACACAATGGTTAGATATAGACATGGTTTATCCCATTGCGAACAACAAGTGGGTGAGACTGATTCAACGAGTACCTAAAATGATGGGATCATTGTGGTCCTAAATGAGAAAAATGTGTTAGTGCCTATGAGATCTGTTACTTGATGTTTTGGTCAAAGATATTTGGAGCTTCTTGGGTTATGTAGGGTTTTATAGGCGATTCATCAAGGACTTCTCAAAAATTCCAAACCAATTATGCAATTTATTTGAGAAAGAGGTGAAGTTTGTATTTGATGATACATACCTCAAGGCCTTTGAGTGCCCGAAAAAGAAGTTGATTTCTTCTCTCATTATTATGGCTCCAGACTAGTCTCTTTCATTTGGGGTGATATGCAATGCTAGTGGTGTAGCTTTGGGAGTTGTCCTAGTTCAGTGACACAAGAAGATTCTTTACCCAATCTACTATGCCAGCAGAGCATTAAACCCCACAGAAAAATTATATAGTTGCTGAGTAGGAGTTACTCACAGTGGTTTTGCTTTTGAAAAATTTTGATCCTATTTGATTGAGACCAAAGTTATTATTTACATTAATTATGCAACTTTGAGGTATTTGATATTGGAGAAAGATTCTAAGCCGAGGTCGATTCATTGGGCTTTATTGTTGTAGGAATTTAACTTTAAGGTGAAACACCGAAAAGACACTGAAAACCAAGTTGTATATCACCTATCCCACCTCAAAGAAAAGGAAATTCTAAAATTAGGGGATAAGCTTGACATTGATGATACTTTTCCAAATAATTGGGTCTTTGCATCAATACAAGACTTAATCCTAGGTGAAATACCCCAAATTTTTTTTGCTGGAATTCCTGAGTTTTTAAACTCACTGCCCAGACTAAGACCCTCCCTATGAGTCATAGGGAGTCATTACAAGTTGTAGAATCCTAATTATAGATCAACCAGTGTGTTTGGATAAGTCCCTGTGTTGTTCATGATTGGCACCCAACGATTCGTCAAGTCTCATTATGAGTTGCATAGTGGCTCTCGTAGCCAAACCAGTAAAGCTGGCCAATGTTTTCGTCTAGTCAATGATTTGATCTCAGGAGTCGTAAGGTATGAATATGATTCGTAGGGCATAACTTGTATTTAGACCAGTAGGTTTTGCCATAGATATTGTCCAGCCTATGACTACGTGTCACCATTCTTAGAGTGACCCTACGCATCGTTAGGTCATTCGTACTGGGTGATAGTTTTTCAACCTTTTTATTAAGGGAACTTTGGACATTTACACTTTTCCATAATAATAACCCACGACTTAAAATCCCTCTAGGTTATCATGATAACTCTAAAACAAATCAAAATTACTTCTTAAACTCTATCAACCTCTCACAAGCAAAAACACTTAGGGTTTCTCAAGGTTGGCAATTAGAGCTTCTAAGGGTGTTTTCTTCTTCAAATTTCTTGTTTATTAAGGCATGTGAGTCAACCCTTAGATTTGTTTTACTTAAATCATGAAATTATATTATTGTTTATATGGATTTGAGCATGGGTTTTGATATGGGTTGAGGGTTTTGGAATGAATGTGTCTTAAATTTTTCTCCAATGATTTATCATGCATTGTTCATGCTTTATTTATGGTTTTGAACTTGTGGGCAGAATGGGAATGGTGAATAAACTAGGGAATTATGATTTCCCCAAATTTTTTGAATATTGACAATTGAATCGGTAATAACTCCAACCCAATCTTGTGAGATTGGCTTTGAATATATGTATATCTGTATTGAACTATTTTTGGAACCATTGCATGATATAAAGAGGTTTTCAAAACATAATGGTTTGATTTTATGAACAAACAAGATTGATGTTCCTCACCATGTATTAATAAACAAAAGGAGTTATTTTCCCCAAGTGAATAGAATTGTATTGGCATGATGATGTTACCTTGAAAGTGTAGTTGGTATGACGATACCAATAGTGTATGCCTTAAAGTGTATTATGGTTCAAGGAATGGAAATTTTTTTAATTGGGCTAAAAATAGGATTATGTAGTTGGGCCTTGAAAGTGGAGGTCCCTAGGGACCAATACTAGAAACCACATTTTCCGGAGTGGGTGGTCTATATGATTGGGTAGTTAGAGTCCCCCTTATTGAATGATTAGGTGGTTCGAGTCCCCCATGTTAAATGACTAGACATTTAAGTCATCCTTGATATATGACCGAGAGGTTCGAGTCCCTTATGGTACATATGTACATGTGATTATTCTCTAATTTGTGAGGCTACATACACTAGGGCTCTTTCAGTTCAGGGAGAATTGGACGCATATAGACTGTGTGTGCCTTCTAATGATGGTTTGAGCTACACAATTCAGGTTAATGTTTTAAGGTTCATGCTAAGCCTTGTTCCCTATACCAGTATTTTATATAAGTATATATATGTTTGTATGTATATGAACATATAAATTGAGTTGAACTAGATTTTGAATTTTTATTACTTTATCCTTATCCCTGAGTTACATTCATCACTCAACTGACTAACCATCTCCAAATTCAGTATCACCATGTGCTGAAGGAACTAGAGACACTTCTACTTTTCCTATGCAGTGATAGGATTTTCAAATTTTAAGCAGTGAGCTTGAAGGGTGAGCCTCCTTCTTTTGAAAGGTTATTATTTCTTGGATTATCTTCTGTCTTTTCTTTGGACTTGTTTTGTCTATCGTCGAGCGCATGTCCTGACATTGGTTTTATTCAGTTTTTTCATAGAATCTTTGTGGATTAGGTATTGGCTTTGGTTGTTGACCTTCTTAGACTTTTTGAGTTGATTATTAGATCTTATTATATTTTTGGAATTCAGCCATTGTTAGGTATTGTGTTTGGTGTAACTAGGCAAGGGGGATGGTCTCTGGTCCACGGAAGATTTAGGATGGCCATCATGGTCAATCCCTAGTTTGGGTCATGAAAAATTTTGTATCAGAGCCTAGGTTCATGTCAATTGGATGTCCACAAAGCCGTGTCATGTAGAGTCTTTTTTATAGGTGTGCAGCGAGCCCACTTATAAGAGAGTGTCTACAAGACATTTAGGAATGTTTCCCCTTCTTGTTATTCTATCTCGAGCTGTAGAGTCTAAGGCCTTGAATCTTCTCTAATTCCCCTTTGTGCACATTTCAGATCATACCTCCAAGAAGATCTGATGTTCATAGAAACTCTTCAGTCTTGCTTAAGGACAATGCTGATGGAGCTCGTCTTACTTATGGAGTTCAGACTTGGTATAGGGGTCATTGAGTTTTCCGTATACTAGATGAATGATGTGGCATATCAGTGGTATGAGAAGTGGGATAAGATGATAGGAGATAATGCTAAGCCATCTATATGGGATGACTTTTTTAGTTCTTTTCTGAATTACTTCTTTCTTCTAAAGTTAAGGGAGGTGAAAGTTATGGAGTTTGTAAATTCAAAGTAAGGCAGAATGACTATGAAGGAGTATGACTTAAAGTTTCATCAGTTATCTTGTTATTCTCTAGACCTGGTTTATTCTATGAGGGAGGGGATGAGGAAATTTGCTTTGATCTTGTCTTTTGATATGGTTTTGGAGTGCAAAGCCGCCTTGTTAAATAAGAATATGGATATCTCTAGGCTTGTGGTGTACATGCAATAGGTTAACCAGGAAAAGAAGAAGCACGTTGAGATAGGGTAAAGATAGAGTAAGAAATCTAGGTATTTTGAATAAGGAGGAGGTCATCAGAATAGTGGTAGTGCTCCATATCCCAAACCATTTAGTTACCATCTTTTTCATAGAAATAGTGGATTTAGGGCATATGGTGCCCAGTCTTAGGTTAGCAGAGCTCAGTCGGCTCCGTCTTATCCCCCTTGTCATTTTTGTGGGCATGTGTATCTTAGGGTATGTGATAAGGGAAGGAATAAGTGCTTTAAGCTCGGTTATCTTGGTCACATATAAGGAGATTGTCCTTTGAAGGTCCCTTCTAGGGCTAATAAGGTTCTGGTTGCTACTTCTTCAGCTTATGCACCAAAGGGTGCTACTTCTGGCTCCGGCACTGGTCGAAATTGTTTGTATGCTCTTGCCACTCGTAAGGAATCTGAGGCTTCTCTTGATGTTGCCACTCTTCAAGAATCTGAGGCTTATCTTGATGTTTCCACTCATTGGAACACTAGCATGTAACTCATAGATAAGAGATAAGATAACATTATCAATCAATAACAAATCAATATATCACATTCATACACTTATCCATACATATACATATACCATATATCAACAAAGATATCAAGGTTCATCAATATTCTCAAAAATTCATTCATTAGATGTAAAGTAGGGGTGTACCACCTCCCACTCTCATAGATTCATCTATGTTTAATACACCAAGGACTTTAGCCACATTCACATTATCATTAGACCGGGGACTTTCCCCATGTACAGATGTTCATTATATTAAGGGACTTTATCCATACACGCCATCACTCAATAAGGGACTTACCCAAAAACTTAGGCCATTCAAACAAGGCACTTTACCCACACACATAGGTGGACTTTACCACAAGCCATAGGTATAATTTACGTCAATCCTCTTCATGAGCCAAGGTGCTTTGACCTCAAGAGCTCTTAGTAAGCAACAGACTTTACCTTGCATTTTCACTGAGCATTGGACTTTACCCTTAAGACATCACATAAGGAAAGAGACTTTAACATCAATCCATCACAAACATCATTAGTTGGCATTTGGTACTTTACCCTCTTGTCCATTCATCAACACATATTCAATACAACATTTAGGGACTTTAGCCATTTAGCCAATTTCAACATTGTACAAGACCTCATGGTCATTATAGGAGCCTTAATTTCTCAATCATCTCTGACTGCTGAGATTAGAATACTACTGATACTTTGGAGCTCATGCTTCTGAACCGATGGAATAAGACACCATAGCACAAATGCATCAGTACTTTGAATGTACTGGTATGCATGGAAGGTAGGTTGCATTGGATTCATATGCTTGAATAATACTGGCTAACTGACTAATATAAACGTGCAAATACATGTATAAATAAATCATATGTATATCTAAGATCATGATAACATGAATCTACTGATAACTAACATGACTGATAATTGAATTCTGATGACTGATATAACTGATGACATGAGTTACTATATCTGACAGTCCTAAATCTGATGGAACTAGTCAAGATCCGTACTGTTTTGAGTTGACTGTATCTGACAATCTTAAATTCTGTAGAACTATCTGAGTTCTATTACTAAGACTGAATAACTGTATTTGACAGTCCTAATTTTGTAACTGAAAATATGGGAAGTAGTTATCTAACTGACATGCCCCAATACGTCATTATGGCTAAGTTGGGGCCGAATCTATAACCCTAATTGGAAGGGTGTCAATACCGCGCCACTGGTAAGGACAAGCTATGAGTGACCCTCATCTGATAGTGTCCCCAAAAGAGAATGATGGGGCCCTCATCTGAAAGTTCTTATCTACCTCATCAACCCTTATCTGGTAGTGTTGATGTCTCAACTGATGTTGGCTACATAGTTCTGGAATGCAAAGATAATTTCTAAGAATCACACCCTCATCTGACAGTATGTGTTCCCATCCTTGGGTTCACTTGGTTCTAATTCCTACTCCCATCTGAATAGACACTGATCATAGGCTACTAAACTGAACTGGATAGAATTAACTCAGTTCCGTTGACTGATGGAATCGTACTGAGATTATTGTTTTACTGAGCTTTCCTGAGTCACATAGCTGATTGAGTTCTATGGATCATGGCTTGACTGAGGATATCGTGAAAATATGACACGGACTCTAGGCACAGCTATATTTTTTGGGTACAAGTACCCCCAGGAGTCAATAGAAGGAAACTGACAAAGCTTGACTTTCTTGAGTATAGGAACAACATCAACAATACATAATCTATTGGATAAGATATTTCATCAAACACTTGATATACATAACTTTCACATGAATGGAGATTTCATATTATCATACTAATATGGCACTTTTCCTTCATATAGTCATTAAATCAAACATGGGGGGAGCATGCTATGGTTATACAATCATCAACACATCTAATAATCTAGGATATATCAATAACCTTATGAATTGAAGGGTTTATCATGAATACTGCATAATTCCTCACATACTAGAATAAATTCTTGTATTTAATAGTCTATAACATGGAGTTAAACCAAAAAACAACATGAACATCCCTTTTCAATTCAATCAAATCATGAACATTCATAAATATACAAATCTTTGATTTTGAAAAGAGATTCTTGAGCTTCATGGGTGAAAGAGACCGATGAATCAACACATGATATACCTTAGTTCTTGATTTAGCAATGATTGACGGAGAGGCTTTCTTGAAATTGAATCCCCAATTGAAACCCTTGCTTGTTCTTAAGAGAAAATTAAGAGAAACTAGTAAATTTTGGGTTCCAAATAGCTGAATCTCATATTAAAGGGCTTAAATAGGGGTGGAAAATTGACCCTTTTAACCCTGGACGTGTCTTTTAAATTGGTTAAAACTTCTCGACCTGGACCCCTGGCGTGATGCGGCCTATCGCATCGTGTCACTGGAATTTGATAATTGAGAAATAGGGAAATGGCACGATGCAGAGCCATAAAATTTCCACTTTATTTGTGACCTGGAAGTTTGGAGCAACATGGAGAAATCACGCTGGGACATTTGAAAAAGGACAATTGTCATTTTATCTTGTGGCGCGGGGTACCACTGACCAATATGGCACTGTTTTACGACAGGGACTTGAAATAGTTATAACTTCTTACCCGATTATCAGATTTAGGTGAATTTTATATCAATGGACAGGTTATTGAATTTACCACATGAAAAATGTGAAAATCTTGAAAATTCGCCATGGAATAAACATCACTCAATTTAGAATCTAATACTTGACATTCTTTAGACAAAATTAGTTTGAAAACTTTGGGGTATTACAATATCTCCCCCTTGGGAACATTCATCCTTAATTGAGACTGACTGAGAGGGGAGAAATGATAGGCTAAAGTATATACTGAACTTGAACACTAAAACATGACTATATAAATGACATTTTTGAGATTCATACATAGCATGCATATATGATGCATAATTTCATGACTGAGCTGATACATGAATTCATGACTGAGAGTACTGATAAGCTGATCACACATAACTGATGTGTGAATACATAAAGGAACTGATTACATGACTGAGATTTTTAATAACTGAGTTTTCTCACAAGTAGATTACATGTCTAATGCATGAACACATGACTAATCTGATGCATGAACACATAATAGGATATGCAATGGTACTTAGTTCAAAGTTTAAAAATAAAATCTTGAACATAAGGATGATACCAAGTTGTAACTGAAATCTAGATATGAAAATTGAAAATCTTACAGAGAACTATTACCTTAATCTTGATCTGAGTCAGCGGAGAAGAGGTGAGGGTACTTGGTACGTATGTCTTCTTCTGCTTCCAAAGTATCTCCCTCAACAGATTGATTCTGCCAAAGAACTTTGACTAGAGGAACTTCTTTGTTACTCAGTCTACGAGTCTGGTAGTCTAGAATTTTGACTAGAATCTCCTCATAAGAGAGGTTGTTCTGAACATCTATGCTCTGAATAGGGACTACAACTACTGGGTCACCTATACACTTTTTGGGCAAAGATACATGGAAGACTGGATTAACTGAGGCTAGATCTAAAGGCAATTTGAGTTCATAAGCTACCTTACCGAACCGACTGATAGTTTTAAAGGGACCAAAATATCAAGGACTGAGCTTTCCCTTCTTGCTGAACCTCATCACTCCCTTCATGGGAGAGATCTTTAGATAGAAATAGTTACCAACCTCAAACTCAAAATCCTTTCTACGCACATATGCATAAGACTTCGGTCGGCTCTGAGCAGCCTAGAGTCTTTCTATGATCAACTGGACTTTCTCTAAGGCATCGAATACCAAGTCAGGTCCTATTATCGATGTCTTACTAACTTTAAACTAATCAACTGGAGATCTGTATCTCCTACCATAGAGAACTTCGAATAGAGCCATCCAAATACTGGAATGATAGCCATTATTGTATGCAAACTCAATCAAAGTCAAGTGGTCATCCCAACAACCCTTGAAATCAATTTCACATGCCCTTAGCATATCTTCTAAGGTTTGAATGGTCCTTTCTGCCTGACCATCTGTCAGAGGATGAAAGGTTGTACTAAGATGAACTTGGGTTCCAAGACCCTTTTGGAATGCTTTACACAAATAAGAGGTGAACTGGGTACCTCAGTCTGAAATAATGAATAATGGAATAGCATATAATCTGACCAACTCCTTGATGTAGAGTTTGGAATAATCCTCGGCTGAATAAGAGGTATGAACTGGAAGAAAATGGGCTGATTTGGTCATTCTGTCTATAATGACCCAAACTGAATCATGTTGGAATGAGTACGAGGCAAACCCATCACAAAGTCCATGTTTAGTTCTTCCCACTTCCAAGTAGGAATAGAGAACTCCTGAATTGACCCACTAGGCTTTTGATGCTCTATCTTAATGTGCTAATATGTAGAGCACTTTGCCACAAACTCTATAACATCTCTCTTCATCCCACTCTACCAATAAATATCCTGTAAGTCACGGTACATCTTTGTGGACCTTAGATGAACAGAGTATCATGCACCATGTGCTTATGGAAGAATTCGCTACCTTAAGTCATCTATATCTGGAACATAGAGAAGACCCTGACAACGTAGTACACCATCTCCCCCTTGGGAGAAAACCTCTACTTTCTGGTCCTTAGTTGACTCTTTCAAATTGACTAAATTGGGGTCTCTATCTTGCTTTTCTTTCACCTTAAAAACTAAAGATGATTCTAAACTACTCTGAACCCATATGTCACCCTCCTTTAAATTGACTAAGCAAATGCCTAGTCTAGTAAACTGCTGGACTTCTTGGGCTAACTTCTTCTTAATTTCCTTGACATGAGTAACACTACCCATAGACAGTCTACTGAGAGCGTCGGCCACTACTCTTGCCTTTCTCAGATGATAAAGGATACTGAAGGCTCTTATGATTGGTGAACACATATTCATGAACTTCGTACAAGTAATGCCTCCAAATATTTAAGGAAAACACCATGGCTGCTAACTCAAGATCATGAATAGGATAATTCTTCTCATGAAGTTTAAGCTATCTGGAGGCGTAGGCTATTACCTTACCACGCTGTATGAGGACACAACCCAAACCTACTCTGGATGCACCACAATACACTACAAACCTATCTGGACCATCTGGAAGAGCTAATACTGAGGCTGAGGTGAGTCGAGTCTTCAACTCCTGAAAGCTCTTCTCACAAGGATCTAACCACTGAAACTTGACTTTTTTCTAAGTCAATCTGGACATAGGGGATGCAATAGATGAAAATCTTTCAAAAAACCATCTATAATAGCCACCCAAACCCTAGAAACTCTTGATGTTTAATGGAGAGGCATGTCTGGGCCAGTTTCTTACTGCTTCGGTGTTTTGAGGATCTACTCTAATTCCATCACCGTAAGTGATATGGACAAGGAATGCTACTGACCTTAGCCAAAATTTGCACTTACCGAATTTGGTGAACAAATGATGATTTCTGAGAGTCTGAAGTACAATTTTAAGATAGTCTACATGATTACGCTTACTGCGGGAATAGACCAGAATATCATCTATAAAGACTATGATAAACATATCCAAGTACTGCTTGAACACACGATTCATCAAGTCCATGAAAGTTGTTGGAGCATTGGTAAGACCAAAGGACATGACTAGGAATTTGAAGTGACTATAACGGGTATGGAAGGCTATTTTTCGAATGTCACTTTCTCTGACTCTGAGCTGATGATAGCTAGATCTGAGGTCTATCTTAGAGAAATAACTAGCACCCTAAAGTTGGTCAAACAAGTCATCAATCCTGGGGAGAGAATACTTGTTCTTGACTATAACTTTATTGAGTTGACGGTAATTAATGCACATTCTGAGAGAACTGTTTTTCTTGAATACGAATAAGACTAGTGTGCCCCATGGGAACGCATTGGGTATGATGAATCCCTTATCTAAGAGATCCTTCAACTGCTCTTTTAGTTCTTTGAGTTCTGCAGGTGCCATTCTATATGGCAGAATGGATATAGGCTGGGTATCTGGGAAGATCAATGTCGAAGTCTATTTCCCTTTCGAGAGGAATTGTTGGAAGATCTTCGGAAAAGACATCTGAATATTCATTCATGACTGGGACTAAATCAAGGTTGTTTGTTTCATAACTAGTGTCCTTAACTCGAACAAGGTGATAGACATATCCTTTAGATATTATTTTTTGTGCCCAAAGATAGGAAACAAGATGACCTCTGAAAGCTGAAGTACTACCTCTCCACTCTAGGATGGGTTCATTTGGAAACTAAAATTGGACTATTTTACTGTTGAAGATGATTGTGGCATGGCAGGAATGAAGCTAATCCATGTCGAGAATAACATCAAAATCAATCATCTCTAATTCGACTAAGTTTGTGGAGGTGACTTTCTGAAATATCATAACCGAACAATTCTTGTATACCCTCAGGCAATGATGGTTTTAACCATTGGGGTAGAGTCTAAAAAGGCTCTGCTAGAATTTCAGGACTGATTCCGAAATCAACTGCTATATAGAAAGTGGCAAAAGATAAGAAAGCTCCTGGATCTAGCAAAGCATAAACATGCACATGAAAGATCTGTAATGTACCAGTAACCACATCAGGAGAACTTTCCTGATCTTCCCGGGACTGGAGAGCATAGAGTCTGTTTGGGTGTTACCCACTAGTAGCATTGGAAGTGGAACCCTGCTGATTTGGGCGACCAGACTGAGCTGAGGAACGGTTCTGCTAACCTTGATAACCTTATTGGGGACAATCTCTGACTGTGTCGCCTGGCTTGCCATGTCTGGAACAGACATTGCTACCAGCTCTGAAAGCACTCTTGTGGTTCTTGCCATAAGTCTAACAAAGGGGATTAGTTCTAGCATTGCTGACACTGCCCTAAGACTTAGAGTCTGACACCCTACCTCTATTTCCATCCATAAACTTAGAAGCTAGAGCACTGGCTAAAAAAGAAGCTGGAACTGATGACATAGAAAAGAAATAAGAGTGGTTTTCTCCTTCTGATTTGGGCTGAGCAAAGTTAAAACTACTTATCTTTGCTTTCTTATTTTGTTTCTCCCTCAACTTAACATTTTGATTTTATATCTACTGAGCATAAGTCATAAGCCTAGCTAAAGTCATGTCACTATTCAACATCGCAGACCTACACTCGTTGACCACACTATTGTTCAACCCAGAAACAAAGTTACTCATCTTGACCCTACTCTCTGCAACCATATAAGGAGCATATCTAGCTAATTGAGTAAACTTAAGAGAATACTCTTTCACCATCATGTTGCCCTACCTGTGGTTGATGAATTCTAATAGCTTAGCTTCTCTCAGCTCTTGGGGAAAGAATCTATCTAAGAATGCAGTGACAAACTCCTCCCACTTAATAGGCCCTACTTCATCTGGCCTTTCTGACTTCCACTGTTTAAATAGAGTGTGGGCAACATCCTACAACTCTTTTGCAGCTAGCTCAGCACTCTCAGCGGGAGTAACCCTCATGATTTCAATAACCTTCTAAACCTGATCGATGAATTCTGGAGGGTCCTCATCTTACTTAGACCTGAGAAAGGATGGAGGATTCATTCGGGTAAAGTCGCAAATTTTGGATGTAGTTGAATTGGACTGGG
Source organism: Capsicum baccatum var. pendulum (assembly GCA_030864225.1). Classification (NCBI taxonomy): domain Eukaryota; kingdom Viridiplantae; phylum Streptophyta; class Magnoliopsida; order Solanales; family Solanaceae; genus Capsicum; species Capsicum baccatum. The sequence goes on from CM061552.1 coordinate 153,280,545, forward strand.
TTTGCTGAAATAACGGATGTTCATTCAATATGAGCAATAGCTTACTGAGCAAGAGTAGTGAAAGCAAATCTGAACTCTGCATGAGAAACATGTTCATCCTAAGGTTCTTCGAGCTAAGGGGCAGAATGATTTCTATTTCTTCTTTTAGGAGGCATGTTCTATAGAAGTAAGGGAGAAATGGATTGGACTGAGATATTGACTTGAGATTAAGCTCACTGGCATGACATGAATACTGAAAAAAGGGAAAACTGTTCCTAAAACATCTTATAGCCTCCTATACATAAATGTGACGTGCAACACACCCATGTACAAGACTCTACTAGATGTGGCTTTCATATTTCCTAAGACACTATTGAACTTGGCTCTGATACCAAGTTAGTAACGACCCGAATTCGGTACTCAAAATGATACATGGCGCTCACGACTATTAAGGACCAAAAAATAACCCATGACTGATATCTGTACCTGTACACTGTATAACATACTAAATATAATATGGAAATAGAGGATGAATGAGCATAAGTTTCAATACTGTATGCTGATAAAATATAACATTCGAGTGGGGTAATAGAATACCAAAACTGAATACTGTCTGAACATACTATAGTCTGAAAAACCTCTAAAATATAATTGTCTAGATAAGGAGTTGATGGGACATGTCCCCAACTAACTCAAACTTATAAATTAATTAATGTGATAATAAATAAATGATCATGTCCTTGAAATATGAGGACTCACTACTAACTCTGACTACTGAGACTGGAATGCTACTGATAATCTGGAGCTCGTGCTTTTAAACCTATGGAATAAGACACCATAGCGCAAATGCATTAGTACTTTAAATGTATTGGTATTTATGGAAGGTAGGCTGCATGGGGTTTATATGCATAAATAATATTGGCTAACTGACTAATATGAATATGAGGATACATGCCTGAATACATCGTAACTATATCTGAGATTATGATAATATAAATTTACTGATAACTAACATAGCTGATAACTGAATTCTAATGACTGATATAACTGATGACATAAGTGACTTTATCTGACAGTCCTGAATTTGATAGAACTAGCTAGTTCCATACTATTCTGAGTTGACTATATCTAACAGTCCTTGAATTCTATTGAACTATCTGAGTTCTATTACTGAGACTGAATGACTGTATCTGGCAGTCCTAATTCTGTAACTAAAACTGTGGGAATTAGTTAGCTAACCAACATACCCCTAATACACCCTTATGGCTGAGTTGGGGTCCGATCTATAACCCAGTTGGAAGGGTGTCAATACCGCACCACTGGTAAGGACAAGCTGTGAGTGACCCTCATCTGACAGTATCCCTAAAAGAGAATGGTAGAGCCCTCATCTGACAGTGCTTCTCTACCTCATCAACCCTCATCTGACAGTTTTGATGGCTCAACCTATTCTAGCTACATAGTTCTGGAATGCAAGGATGACTTGTAAGAATCACACCCTCATCTGACAGTGTGTGTTCCCATCCTTGGGTTCACTCAGTGCTAATTCCTACTCACATCTGAATAGACACTGATCATGGGCTACTGTACTTAACTGGACTGAATTAACTAAGTTTGGTTGACTGATGGAATAGTACTGAGATTACTATACTACTGAGCTTTCCTGATGTTGTAATGACTGACTGAGTTCTATGGATCATGGATTGACTGAGGATATCATGAAAACATGACACGGACTCTAGGTACACAACTATATTTTTTAGGTACAACTGCCCCCAGGACTCGATAGAAGGAAATTGACAAAGCATGACTTTCTTGAGTACAGGACCAACATCAACAATACATAATCAATTGGATAAGACATTTCATCAAATATTTGACATTCATAATTTGTACATGAATGGAGATTTCATATTATTGTACTAGTATGGCACTTTTCCTTCACATAGGCATTTAATCAAACATTGGGGAGCATGTTATGGTTCTACAATCATCAACACATCTAATAATAAAGGATACATCAATCAACTTGTGAATTGAAGGGTTTATCATGAATACCACATAATTCCTCACATACTAGAATCAATTATTGTAATTAATAGTCTATAACATGGAATGAAACCAAACAACAACATGAACATCACTTTTAAATTCAATCAAATCATGAACATTCGTAAATATACAAATCTTTGATTTTGAAAAGAGATTATTGATCTTCATGGGTGAAAGAGACCCATGAATTAGCACATGTTATACCGTAGTTATTGATTTAGCGAAGATCGATGGAGAGACTTTCTTCAAATTGAATCCCCAATTGAAACCCTAACTTGTTCTTGAGAGATAATTGAGAGAAACTAGTATAATTATTGTTCTAAATAACTGAATCTTGTGTTATAGGGATTACATAGGGGTGGGAAATTTACCCTTTTAACCCTAGATGCGTATTTTAAATTGGTGAAAATTTCCTGACCTGGAATCCTTGTTTGATGCGGCGACATCGCGCTGTCACTGGAATTTGATAATTGAGAAATAAAGAAATAATGCGATGTGGAGCAATCACGTTGCCACTTCATTTGCAACCTGGAAGTTTGGCACAACATGGAGAAATCATGTTGGGACATTGGAAAAAGGACAATTACCGCCACTGACCTATATGGCCCTGTTTTACTATGGAGACTTGAAATAGTCATAACTTCTAACCCGCTTATCAGATTTAGGCAAATTTTATATCGATGGAAATGTTATTGAATTTTCCACATGACAAAAAATGAAAATCTTGAAAATTCCCCATGGAATAAACATCATTCAATTTATAAGCTAATACTTGACATTCTTTAAACAAAATTAGTTAGGAAACTTTGGGGTATTACAATATCTCCCCCTAAGGAACATTCATCCTTGAATGAGACTGACTGAGAGGGAGAAATGATAATATGAAGTGCATACTATACATGAAAACTAAAACATGACTATATAACTGACATTTCTGAGATTAATACAGAGTATGCATATCTAATGCATAATTTTATGACTGAGATGATACATGAATGCATATCTAACAATACTGATAAGCTAATCACACATACCAGACGCGTGAATATATGTTGGAACTGATTACATGACTGAGATTTCTAATAACTGAGTCTTCTCACAAGGAGAATGCCTGTCTGATGCATGAACACATGACTAATCTGATGCATAAATACATAATTAGATATATAATGGTACTTAGTACCAAGTTTAAAAATGGAATCTTGAACATGAGGTTGATACCAAGTTGTAACTGAAATCTAGACATGAAAATTGAGAAGCTTAAGGAGAACTAGTACCTTGAGCTTGATTTGAGTCAGCGGAGAAGAGGTGAGGGTACTTGGTATGCATGTCAGCTTCTTCGTCCCAAGTATCTCCCTCAATAGACTAATTCTGCCAAAGAACTTTGACTAGAGGGACTTCTTTGTTCCTCAGTCTACAAGTCTGGTAGTCTAGAATTTTAACTGGAATCCCCTCATAAGAGAGGTTGTTCTGAACATCTATGCTCTGAATAGGGACCTCAACTTCTAGGTCACCTATACACTTTTTGAACAAAGAGACATGGAAGACTGGATGAACTGAGGCTAGATTTGAAGGCAATTTGAGCTCATAAGCTACATTGCCGAAGCGACTGAGAATTTTAATGGGACCGAAATATCAGGGACAAACCTTTCTCTTCTTGACGAACCTCTTCACTCCCTTCATGGGAGTGATCCTTAGATAGACATACTCACCAACCTTGAACTCGAGATCTTTTCTACACACATCTGCATAAGACTGTGGTCTGTTCTGAGCAGCCTGGAGTCTTTCTATGATCAACTGGACTTTCTCTAAGGCATCAAATACTAAGTCAGGTCCTATCACCGAGGCCTCACTAACTTCAAACCAACCGACTGGAGATCTGCATCTCCTACTATAGAGATCTTTGAATAGAGCCATCTGAAAACTGGGATTATAGATATTGTTGTATGCAAACTCAATCAAAGGCAAGTGGTCATCCCAACTACCCTTGAAATCAATTGTACACGCCCTTAGCATATATTCTAAGGTCTGAATAGTCCTTTCTTCTTGACCATCTGTATGAGGATGAAAGGTTGTACTAAGATGAACTTGGGTACCAAGAACCTTTTGGAACACTTTCCAGAAATGAGAGGTGAACTGGGTACCTTTGTCTAAAAAAATGAATAATGGAATACCGTGTAATTTGACCAACTCCCTAATATAGAGTTTGGTGTAATCCTCGGCTGAATAACAGGTTTGAGTTGAAAGAAAATGGGATGATTTGGTCATTCTGTCTACAATGACCCAAATTAAATCATGCTGGTGACGAGTACGAGGCAAACCCATCACAAAGTCCATGTTCACTTCTTCCCACTTTCATGTAGGAATATTAAACTCCTACATGGACCCACTTGGCTTTTGATGCTCTATCTTAACGTGTTGACATGTAGAGAACTTAGACACAAACTCTGCAAGATCTCTCTTCATCCTACACTAATAAATCTCCCGTTAGTCACAGTATATATTTGTGGCCCCTGGATGAATAGAGTAGCATGCACCATGTGCTTCTGTAAGAATTCGCTACCTTAAGTCATCTACACCTGGAACATAGAGACGACCCAGACAATGCAGTACACTATCTTCCCCTTGGGAGAAAACATCTATTTTCTGGTACTTAAATGACTCTTTCAACTTGACTAAACTGGGGTCTCTATCTTTCTTTTCTTTCACCTCAAAAACTAGAGATGATTCTAAACTACTCTGAACCCATATATCACCCTCTTCTGAATCGACTAAGCGAATGCCTAGTCTAGTAAACTGATGGACTACCTAAGCTAACTTCTTCTTACTGTCCTTGACATGAGTAACACTACCCACAGACAGTCTACTGAGAGCGTCATCTACTATTTTGTCCTTGCTCGAATGATAAAGGACACTCATGTCGTAATCTTTCAAGAGCTCTAACCACTTTCTCTGAAAAAGATCGAGATCTTTTTGAGAAAAGACATACTAAAGGCTTTTATGATCGGTGAACACATCTTTATGAACTCCGTACAAGTAATGACTCTATATCTTTAAGGAAAAACCATGGCTACTAACTCTAGATCATGAGTAGGATAATTCTTCTCATGGGATTTAGGTTGTCTGGAGGCGTAGGCTATGACCTTACCATGCTGCATGAGGATACAACCCAAACCTACTCTGGATGCATCACAGTACACTACAAACCCATCTGGACCATCTAGAAGAGCTAATACTGGGGCTGAGGTAAGTCGAGTCTTCAACTCCAGAAAGCTCTTATCCCAAGGATTTGACCACAGAAACTTAACTTTCTTCTGAGTAAATCTGGACATAGGGGATGCAATAGACAAAAATTCTTCAACAAGCCATCTGTAATAGCTAGCAAAAACCAAGAAACTCCTGATGTCTAATGGAGAGATAGGTATGGGCTAGTTTCTTACTGCTTCGGTCTTTTAAGGATCTACTCTAATGCCAATACCAAAAATGATATGGCCAAGGAATACTACTGACCTTACCCAAATTTGCACTTACTGAATTTGGTGAAAAGTAATGATTTATGAGAGTCTGAAGTACAATTCTGAGATGGTCTACATGATCACGCTCACTGCGGAAATAGACCAGAATATCATCTATAAAGACTATGACGAACCTATCCAAGTACTGCTTGAACACAAGGGTCATCAAGTCCATGAACGCTGCTAGGGCATTGGTAAGACTAAAGGATATGACTAGGAATTTAAAGTGACCATACCGGGTAAGAAAGGCTATTTTAGAATGTCACATTCTTTGACTTTGAGTTGATGATAACCAGATATGAGGTCTATCTTAGAGAAATAACAGGCACCCTAAAGTCGGTCAAACAAGTCATCAATTCTGGGGAGAGGATACTTGTTCTTAACTATAACTTTATTAAGTTGACAATAATCTATACACATTCTGAGAGTACCATCTTTCTTATGCACAATTAAGACTGGTGCATCCCACGGGGACACATTGGGTCTGATGAATCCCTTATCTAAGAGATCCTTGAACTTCTCTTTTAGCTCTTTAGTTTCTACAGGTGCCATTCTGTATGGAGGAATGGATATAGGCTGAGTATCTGGAAGAAGATCAATGCCGAAGTCTATTTCCCTTTCAGGAGGAATTCCTAGGAGATCTTCAGGAAAGACATCTGAATATTCATTCACGAATGGGACTGAATCAAGGCTGGGAGTTTCAGAACTAGATTTCTTAACTCGAACAAGGTGATAGACATATCCTTTAAATATCATTTTTCATACCCCAAAGATAGGAAATAAGCTGACCTCTGAAAGCTGAAGTACACCCCTCCACTCTAGGATGGGTTTATTCTGAAACTAAAACTGGACTTTTTTGTTTTTGCAGATGATTGTGGAATAGAAGGAATAAAGATAATCCATGTAGAGAATGACATCAAAATCAGTCATCGCAAATTCAACTAAGTCTGCTGAGGTGACTTTCTAAAATATCATAATCGGATAGTTTTTGTATAGCCCGACAGTCTGCTGAGGTGACTTTCTAAAATATCATAATCGGATAGTTTCTGTATACCCGTCGGTCTATGATGGTTTTATCCACTGGGGTAGAGACTAAAAAGGGCTCTGCTAGAATTTTGGGACTAATTTTGAAATCAACTGCCATATAGGGAGTGACAAAAGACAAGAAAGCTCCTGGATCTAGAAAAGCATAAACATGCACATGAAAGATCTGTAATGTACCAGTAACCTCATTAGGAGAATTTTTTTTATCTTACCAGGACTGGATAGCATAGATTCTGTTTGGGCATTGCCAACAGTAGCATTGGAAGTGGCATTCTGCTGATTTGGGTGACCGGACCGAGGTGAGGAACAGTTCTGCTAACCTTGATAACCTAACTGGGGAAAATATCTGACTGTGTGGTCTGTCTTTCCACATCTAAAACAGATATCGCTACCAACTCTGCAAGAACTCTTGTGGTTCTTACTATAAGTCTGAAAAAGGGGATTAGTTCGGGCATTGCTGACACTGCCCGGAGACTTAGAGCCTGGACTCCTATCTCTATTTCCATCCCTAAAATTAGGAGCTAGAGTACTAGCTGAAGAAGAAGATGGAACTAAAGACTTTGAAAGGAACTGAGAGCGATTTGGGCTGAGCAGAGTTGAAACTACCTATCTTTGCTCTTTTATTCTATTTCTGCCTTATCTTAACCTTTTGATCTTCTACCTGTTGAGCATGAGTCATAAGCTTGGCTAAATTCATGTCACTATTCAACATTGCAGACTTATACTCGTTGACAACACTGTCGTTCACCCCAGAAACAAACTTACTCATCTTGGCCTTGCTCTCTACAACCACATGAGGAGCATATCTAGCTAATTTAGTAAACTTAAGAGAATACTCTTTCACCGTCATGTTGCCCTACCTGAGGTTGATGAATTCTCACACCTTAGCCTCTCTTAGCTCTTGGGGAAAGAATCTATCTAAGAATTCAGCGAAAAACTCCTCCCACTCAATAGGCCCTGCATCATCTAGCCTTTCTGACTTTTACTGTTTAAACCGAGTGTGGTCAACATCCTACAACTGGTATGCATTTGGCTCAGCACTCTCGATAGGAGTAACCTCTATGATTTTTGTAACCTTTTGAGCCTGATCGATGAATTCCTAAGGGTCCTCATTTGACTTACACCCGAGAAAGGATGGAGGATTCATTCGAGTAAAGTCCCAAATCCTAGATGTAGTTGAATTAGCCACTGGGTTGGCCGGAACAACGGATGGTCATTCATTTTGAGCAGCAACTTATTAAGCAACAGTCGTGAATACAACTCTAAACTCTGCATGAGAAACATGTTCGTCCAAAGGTTCTTCGGGCTGAGGGGCTGACTGGTTTCTATTTCTTCTTTTAGGAGGCATGTTCTATAGAAGAAAGGGAGAAATGAATTAGACTGAGAGATTGACTTGAGATTATGCTCACTGGCACGACATGAATGCTGAAAAAAGGGAAAATTATTGCTAAAACATCTTATATCTTCATGTACATAAATGTGGCGCACAACACACCTATGTACAAGACTCTACTAGATGTGGCTTTCAGACTTCCTAGGAAACTATAGAGCCTGGCTCTGATACCAAGTTAGTAACGCCTTGAATTAAGCACTCGGAACACTACACAGTGCTCATGACCCTGAAGGATCACAAGCTAATCCATAACTGATATTTGTACATGTACATTGTATAACATACTAAATATAATGCAGAAATGGAGGAAGAAAAGCCATAAGGTTCAAAACTGCATGACTAATAAAATAAAACATCTGAGTAGGGTAATAGAATACTGAACATACTATAGTCTGAAAAACCTCTAAAACATAACAGTCTGGATAAGGATTTGATGGGATATCTCCCCAACTAACTCCAACTTATAAATTAATTAATGAGATAATAAATAAAGGATCATGTCTTTGAAAGATGAGGACTCACTGCTAACTCTGACTACTAAGACTGGAATGTTACTGATACTCTGGTGCTCGTGCATCTGAACCTATGGAATAAGACACCATAGCGCAAATGCATTAGTACTGTAAATGTACTGGTATGCATGGAAGGTAGGCTGCATGGGGTTCATATGCATGAACAATATTGGCTAACTGACTAATATAAATATGAGAATACATGCTTGAATACATCGTAACTATATTTGAGATTATGATAACATGAATTAACTGATAATTAACATAGCTGATAACTGAATTCTAATGACTGCTATGAATAATGACATAAGTGACTATATCTGACAGTCCGGAATCTAATGGAACTAGATAAGTTCCATACTATTCTGAGTTGACTGTATCTAACAGTCCTGAATTCTGTTGAACTATCTGAGTTCTATTACTGAGACTGAATGACTGTATCTGACAATCCTAATTTTGTAACTGAAACTATGGGAATTAGTTAGCTAACCGACATGCCTCTAATACACCATTATGGCAGACTTGGGGTTCAATTTGTAATCCTAATTGAAGGGTGTCAATACCGCTCCATTGGTAAGGAAAAGCTATGAGTGACCCTCATCTGACAGTATCCCCAAAAAAGAATGGTGGGGCCCTCATCTGACAGTGCTTATCCACCTTATCAACCCTCATCTGGCAGTGTTGAGGGCTAAACCTATGCTGGCTAGATAGTTCTAGAATGCAAGGATGACTTCTAAGAATCACACCCTCATATGACAGTATGTGTTCCTATCCTTGGGATCACTCGGTGCTAATTCCTACTCCTATCTGAATAGACACTGATCATGGGCTACTGTACTAAACTGGACTAAATTAACTAATTTTCATTGACTGACGAAATAGTACTAAGATTACTGTATTAGTGAGTTTTCTTGAGTCACATGACTGACTGAGTTCAATGGATCATGGATTGACTGAGAATATCTTGAAAACATGACATGGAATCTAGGCACACAACTATATTTCTAGGGTACAAGTACCCCCAGGACTCGATAGAAGGAAACTGACAAAGCATGACTTTCTTGAGTACAGGACCAACATCAACAATACATAATCCATTGGCTAAGACATTTCATCAAACACTTGACATTCATAACTTGTACATGAATGGAGATTTCATATTATCATACTTGTATGGCACTTTTCCTTCACATAGGTATTTAATCAAACATAGGAGGGGGGTATGTTATGGTTATACAATCATCAACACACTAATAATAAAGGATACATTAATAAACTTGTGAATTGAAGGGTTTATCATGAATACCACATAATTCCTCACATACTAGAATCAATTCTTGTTATTAATAGTCTATAACATGGAATGAAACCAGACAACAGCATGAACATCACTTTTCAATTCAATCAAATCATGAACATTTGTAAATATACAAATCTATGATTTTAAAAAGTGAATCTTGATCTTCATGGGTGTAAGAGACCCATGAATCGACACATGACATACCTTAGTTCTTGATTTAGCGAAGATTGACGGAGAGACTTTCTTGAAATTAAATCCCCAATTGAAACCATAGCTTGTTCTTAAGAGAAAATTGAGAGAAACTAGTATATTTTGGGTTCCAAATATTTGAATCTCGTGTTAAAGGGCTAAAATAGGGGTGGAAAATTAACCCTTTTAACCCTAGATGCATCTTTTAAATTAGTGAAAAGTTCCCGACTTGGACCCCTGACGCGACAAAGCGCTATCGCGCCGTGTCACTTGAATTTATCCATTGGGAAATAGGGAAATGGACTGACGCAGAACCTTCACGTTTCCACTTCGTTTGCAACCTGAAAGTTTGGAGGGTCGTTGAAAAATCACGTTGGGACACTAGAAAAGGGACAATTGCCATTTTATCTTGTGGCGCGGCATGCGCTGACCAATATGGCGCTGTTTTACAACTGGGACTTGAAATAGTCATAACTTTTTACCCGGTTATCAGATTTAATAAAATTTATATTGATCGAAATTTTATTAAATTTTCCATGTTACAAAAGGTGAAAATCTTAAAAATTCTCCATGGTACAAGCATCATTCAATTTAGAAGCTAATACTTGACATTCTTGAGACAAAATTAGTTAGGACACTTTGGGGTATTACACCTAGCCTTCTCCTAGGTCAACCACACTATTTTGGGTATTAAAAGGGACCTTTGAGTCATAACCAAGTGGTACAGCTCACCTCCTAAGTTGTAAGCTCAACTCATTACCAAAATAGTCCACTTCTAGGTTAGGTTTTCCTCTATATGGTTGGCTAGTTAGAGGCTTAAACCCATCACAACAAGTCACATCATTTCATAGTATTAGGATCTTTAATCCATTGTCTAACAAAGATGTAAACCAATCTCAATCTTTGGAGACTTTACTTCATTATCTATCAAATACATACATCAAAGTAAGGAGATCAACTCATACCTCCATCGCAAGCTTTTGGAATGGGAAATAAATATGGGTACTTGGTCTTCATGCCCTCTTCCGCCTCCCAAGTAACTTTCTCAAACTTTTGGTTCCTCCATAGAACCTTCACCAAAGCCACTTCTTTTGTTTGCAACCGGTGAACTTGGAAATCCAAAATCTTCAGAGGGAACAACCAAGGAAGGATCACCCACACATTTTCCGCAACATAGACACGTGAAAAACTGGATGAATGGAGTTCATACTAGAAGGCAACTCCAACTCATCGGAAACATTTCCAACCTTCTCAACAATCAAGTAGGGACCGACATATCAAGGACTAAGCTTCCCCTTTTTACCAAACCGCATCACTCCCTTTATGGGAGATACTCTCAAGAATACCCAACCACCCATATTAAAGTCTAATTCCCTACGCCTCACATCCGCATAGGAATTTTGGCAACTTTGAGCGGTTTTCAATCTATCATGAATCACCTTCAAATTTTCTATGGCTTGGTGAACTAAGGCAACTTACCCTCTCCAAATTTGTACCACCCAATAGGAGATTGATATCTCCTACCATATAATGCTTCGAAAGGTGCCATGTCAATACTAGAGTGGTAACTATTATTATAGGTGAATTCAATCAAAGGCAAGTGGTCATACCAACTACCACCATAATCAATTACATAAGCCCATAATATATCCTTTAATGTTTGGATAGTTCTCTCCGCTTGACCATCCGTTTGCGGGTGGAAAGCGGTACTAAGGCACACTCTAGTACCCAAGCCCTTTTGGAACGACTTCCAAAAGTGGGATGAAAATGGAGGACCATGGTCTAAGATAATAGACACTGGAGCTCCGTGCAACTTTACGATCTCTGCAAGAAATAACTTAGCATAATTTTTCACCAAGAAATTAGTCCCCACAGGCAAGTAATGGGTGGACTTGGTCATTCTATCAACAATAACCCAAATAGAATCACATTGATTCTGAACCTAGGAAGACTGGTAATAAAATATATACTAATCGACTCCCACTTACACTCGGGTAATACAATCTCTTGGTATAGGCCACCAGGCCTCAAGTGCTTAACCTTTACTTGTTGGCACATCATACAGTTAGCCACATGGCTAGAAACATCACACTTCATAATATTCCACCAATAGAACTCTCTAAGATCATGATACATCTTGGTGGAACCGAGATGAATAGCATAACGGGCTCCATGAACCTTGTCCATAATCCTCTCCCTTAATCCATCGATGTCGGGAACACATAGACTACCTTGGTATCTCAAGCTAACATCACCACCAATCAAAAAGTCTGCAGCTTTGTGTTGACCCACATTACTCGATCTTCATCAATTTGAGGTCCAACACTTGTTTTTTCTTTATCTAAAAAACAAGAGACAATTGAGACGGATGCATAAACACACCACCATCATTGGAGTCAACAAGTCAAACTCCAAGATTAGCTAATTGATGAATATCTTTCACTAATTCCCACCTATCCACATTGACATGGGCTAAACTTTCCATAGACAATCTACTAAGAGAACTGGCGACTACATTCTCCTTACCGGGATGGTAATAAAGACTTGTATCATAGTCTTTCAATATCTTAATCCACCTTCTTTGCAAGAGATTTAACTCCTTTTGAGAAAACACATATTGAAGGCTCTTATGATTAGAAAATATATCAACATGAACACCATAGAGATAATACCACCTAATTTTCAAAGAAAAGACCACGACTAACAATTCTAGGTCATGGGTGGGGTAGGTATTTCCATGAATTTTCAATTGACTAGAAGCATAGGCTACCATCCTACCATGTTGTATCAACACGTAACAAATACCAATACAAGAAGCATCACAATATACCATAAAATCATCACTACCCTTGGGCAAGGTCAACACCAGAGCTAAAGTCAATTTATATTTAAAATTCTCAAAACTACCCTCCATGCATCAAACCATAAAAATTTGACCTTCTTTTGGGTCAATTTGGTCAACGAGCCAGCTATAGTGGAAAAATTCTCCACCAACCTTCTATAATAACTAGCTAGACCCAAGAAGCTCTGAATATCAATTGGAGTCATAGTCTAGGTTACTTCTTAACTACTGCAATCTTTTGGGGATCCACCATGATCCCTTCACTAGATATGACATGACCAAGAAAAGCTATAACTTTCAACCAAAAATCGCACTTAGAGAACTTGGCATGCAAATGATGATCCCTAAAAGTTTGCAACACGACACGAAGGTAATCTATATGATCCACCTCACTCTTAGAATAGAACAACATATCATCAATAAAGACAATGACAAACATGTCCAAGAATGGATTGAAGACCCTATTCATCAAATCCATGAATGCCACTAGGGCATTGGTCAACCTAAAGGACATGACAAGAAAATCATAGTGACCATATTGGGTTCTAAGGTCAGTCTTAGGGATATCCGTATCCCTAATTTTATGTTGATGATAACCCGATCTAAGATCAATTTTAGAGAAATACTTTGCACCCTAAAGTTGATCAACCAAATTATTGATCCTAGGAAGAGGATACTTATTCTTTAGGTTACTTTGTTCAATTGACAATAATCAATGCACATGCAAAGGGAACCATCCTTCTTGCACGCAAACAACACGGGAGAACCCTAAAGAGACACACTAGGCCGAATGACACCTTTATCTAAGAGATCTTTCAATTAATCCTTAAGTTCTTTCAACTCCACCAGAGACATTTTATAAGGAGGAATAGAGATTGGACGAGTTTCTAAAATAAGATCAATCCCAAAATCAATTTTTTATTGGGAGAAACACCGAAAAGATCATCGGGAAACTCATTTACCATGGGAACAAATTTTAGAGATGAATCTTCTGAGTTGTAATCTTTAACTTGGACCAAATGATACAAGCACCCCTTCACAATCAACCTTTGGGCCTTAAGATAAGAAATAAACCTTCCCTTAGACACTAAGGAACCACTTTCCCATATAATGACTAGCTCATTAGGAAATTTGAACATGACCCTACGGGTCCGACAATCTAGGGAATCATAACAAGAGTGCAACCAATCCATTCCCAAGGTAACATCAAAATCAACCATGTCTAACCCTATCAAGTCAACAAGAGTATCTTTACCATAAATAGATATCACAAACTCCCTATAGACTTTTAACAACCACAATCTCCAACTAGGTAGAAATAGAAAAAAGAACCAATAAACTCTCGGGACCATAATTAAGATGTACGGCCACATATGGGATCACATAAGAAAGAGTAGACCCTAAGTCAAGCAAGAAATACACATCACGAGAAATAGTCTCAACATACCCGTAACAATATCGGGAGACACCTCAACATCCTGGCGAGTAGCTAGTGCATACAAGAAGTTTTAGCCAGTGCCAGCTCTAGAAATACAAGCAGCAACAGACATAGCACCCTTTGGTATAAGAGTAGAGGGAGTAGCAACAGAGGCCCTATTAGCCCAAGAATCTGCTAGAATGGGGCACTCACGCTGTATGTGCCTAAGCTGACCATAATGAAAACATCTACCTCTCCTTTTCTCACACTCTCTACGATGACTCTGACCATAGAATCTACAAGGAGGGTAGGGTGGAGCAGATTGAGCACCACTAGTCTAAAATTAGGCACTTTGCGCTCGGGACCCACCACCAAACTGAGACCAACGAACACCCGAGAACTTTGGGTAAGGAGAATGAACACTAGATGAGGAGAATAAATCAAAACTCTCTCACTTCTTTCATGGCCACTTGAAACTACTTTCCACCACTACTCTCGAAAAGCCCAAACTTCCTTCCCTGCTTCTCACTAAGATCAACTTTGCTTTTTCTTCTCTTCTTATACTTGTTGCATATAAATAACTAATCTAGATATGTTCATGTTTTCAATCGACAAAGCCGCCTTTCTTTCAAGAACTAACTCACAGGACAATCCCGAGACAAACTTATGTATTCTAGCCATCATTCTAGAAACTATCTCGGGAGCATACCTTGGCTATTGATGGAATTTTAAGGCATACTCCTACATGGACATTCTCCCTTGCTTCAAGTTCAGAAACTTTTCTGCCTTTGTCTCCCTCTACTCTTAAAGAAAGAAGCGGTTAAGGAAAGCCTCAAAGAAATTTCCCAAGAAGTCGAACTAGCATCAATACCCCTAGACAACTCCCACTCTTCATACAACTGGTATGCTACATATTTTAATTGATAGGAAGTAAGCTCAACACCCTCAATTTTAAAAGCATGCAAGATTCAGAAGATTTTCTCTATTTAATCAATAAATCCTTGAGGATCTTCCTCAACATTGGTATCGAAGAACACAGGAGGGTTCAATCTCAAAAGTTGGCCAATTTTAAGGCACCACACTTTACTTGAGAGGCTACCAATAGAGTTAACAGGTTGATAGAGCAATCAAAATCTACATTAGTAGCATCCCTTTGAGGATACCAATGAGGAATACCACTCTTATGAGCAGGGTTGATGGGTGGAACCCCATGAGAATGGCCAGATACTGCAGACATAGCTTGGGTCTAAACTCCAGAAGTTGGACGAGATTCATCCATAGGACCCTCAGTAGTGTCTGCCTGAGTCTCAGATCTCCTTTGAGGCATGATCTGAAAGATAGAAAATGAAATCAGAGAAAATCCAAGACCTTAACTTAATAGATTGAGATTGAATCATAAGAAAGGGAAAAATTTCCTAAAATAGCTCATAGCTTCTCTTTTATAAGAGTGGCACGCTTCACACCCTTAAAAGAGACTCTATTTGACATGGTATTTTGAACACCCAACTGACTATAAACCTAGTATCTGATACGAACTTAATACAACTTAAACTTAAGCCATGTCATATGGGCACCTCAAGCTCACATAAATCGGAGGTCGCCCCAATAACCCAATCTAAACATCTCATCATACCATAGGAGTCAAAGGAACTCCACCTCACATAGTGAAATTAGTATCGTAAGTCAACATTAGATTCTTAATAATGATAATAATAGCTACGCCCAAGTTCACAGTTGTTCACAATACCTCTATACACAACCAAAGTCAATAAATGTATATGTAGGGTCAAGCCCCCGACTATAGGCAAACCAAGTCTTAAAGAAACTAAGTATAAAGATAAAGACTAAGATATGACATATTCTAAAGTAAGGAAGCTCACCATTTTAAGTCAAGCACAAACCACCTCAATCAACTAGTCACTGTGCAGAAAAATAAAAAAATGCACCGACGCATACGTAGCATGAGAATATAGCATCCAAAGATGGTTTGCGGTTGGAATGATAGCATGTAAATCAAGGATAGGTGATAAGATAATATCATTAATTAATAACAAATTAATATATCACATTTCATTACATTTGTACAGTTATTCATACATATACATATACCATATATCAAACAAGATATCGAGGTTCATTAATATTCTTAAACATTCATTCATTAGACGTAACGTAGCGGTCTAACACCTCCGACACTTATAGATTTATAATGTTAAATACACCAAGGACTTTAGCCACATTCACATTATTATTAGACTTGGGACTTCCCCCATGTACATATGTTCATTATGCTTAGGGACATTATCCGCACACATCATTACTCTATAAGGGACCTTACCCAAACACTTAGGCCATTCAAACAAGGGACTTTACCTACACACATAGGTGTACTTTACCATAAGCCATGAGTGGACTTTACCACAAGACTTAGGTGGAATTTACCATAAGCCTTTTTATGAGTTGGGTAAAGGACTTTACCCTCAAGCTATTACATAAGGCAAGGGACTTTAACCATGAAGATCTCTTTGTAAGCAATAGACTTTACTTTGCAGTTTCATTAGGCAAAGGACTTTACCCTCAAGCCATTACATAAGGCAAAGAACTTTAACCTCAATCCATCACAACCATCATTAGTTGACATTTAGGACTTTAAGCTCTTGTCCATACATCACCACTCATTCAATACAACATTTAGGGACTTTAGCTATTTTGCCAATTTCAACACTATACAAGACCTTAAGGTCATTATGGGAGCCTTTATTTCTTAATCATTTCAATACTCCAATGCCATCACTTAGTCCAACTATATAATTCCATTCATGGTCATCAATACCCACACAAGATATTGACATTTCATTAATAATCTATTACCATATTCTTACCATACTTGGGTTCTATGCACAATTCAAGTTCATCCTCATATCTGTGGACTTTACCCTCACATTATTCGTTTATCAACAAGGTTGCTAATTTCATAATTCATAGTTCATAATGCCTTCACAAGGTCATTAAACAATCATTCATAGTCCCTTAGGCCATTTCCCTAACTCAACACATTATCAACATGTAATTAGTCATTTTACTTAGACATTTTAACAAACACCTTTTGTGCATACTTATAACAAGGTTATTTCAATGGTAGAAATCATTAAGCCTAGGGTTATTACAGACCCCCATGTTAAATAATATGTAAAAATCACCCACATATTCAATCTATAATCAAATACATATATCAATACAATTATATACAAAAATCATCCTCATTCATTGTTAGGTGTCAAAACCCTTTTCATTTGATTCAAAACCACCATTTACACTTACTAATACAAGTGTAAAATATGTGGGTGTAGAGTTATTTAAAGAGGGAAAGATATGAATGCCTTACACAACTTGAATCACCAACAAGCTTGACCTCTCCCTTGACACTAGTTGAACACCTCTAAACCCTAGCCTTCAATCTTGCTTCCAAGGGCCTTTAGAGAGTTTAGGATGTTTAAGTCTTAAAAATAAAGACTTAGGAGGCTACTATGCCTTAAATAGGTCAAGGACTTAGGGATTCGGGCGAGGTAAATAATCAAAAGGTCCTTGGTTAAAAGTTGGAAAACACACATGTGCAGGGGTATGACTCCCCATCATGATTCACTTGGAAATCATAACCTAGGGTATGAGTGCTGCCCTAAATTAGACCCTATACTTGTCCTAGGTCACCAATACTATTTGAGGTATGAAAAGGGACCTTTAAGTCATAACCAAGTGGTATATCTCACCTTCTAAGTTGTAAGCTCAAATCGTTACCAAAATAGTCCACTTCTAGGTTAGATTTCCCTCTATACTGTTGTCTAGTAAATAAATTGTAAGCTTGATTATGACAAAAGAATGACCTTGTAGTATGGAGGAAAATATGTTACCCTAATTTACTTTTTAGTATACTAAATGGGAGGACATAGTGGGTACGAGTTGTGACCTAGGGTACGACTCAATCGTATTCACTCCAGAGGCATCAAAAGTTGATATTTTCTCAATGGTTCCAAGGTTAGGTTCTTTAACTCTCTTTCACTTTGATAGGTAAGTAAATATACAAGTTAACACCTCAATATACACCAAATAAATATTTACATGATTTAGAAATAACACTCTATAAGGATGCAATACAACATATATCATGATCATTGCCACTCAACAAAAAATTTTTGTGAGGTCACATTCTCGGGTGTTTCAATCATAAGAGCCTGTAGTATTGTTCACTCAGAAGGAGTTGAATCTCAACTAGAGTAGATGGATTGAGTTTCTCAAGGATTATTATATGAGTCTTCACATCATCTAGGTAAAACTAATGTAGTTGCTAATACTTTTAACATGTTATCCATGGGGATCTAATCTCATGTTTATAAGGAGAAATGAGGTTTGCTAAAGGATATTGACCATTTGTATAATCTTGGAGTCCATGTTTTGGATTTCGAGAATGGTGAGGTAATCTTTCAGGAGGTGGCGAAGTCTTATCTCAGTACTGAGGTAAATGAGAAACAGGTTTTGGATCCTATCTTAATGCAAATCAAGGATAATGCCAGGCAGTAAAAAATAATGGCTTTTGTGATTAGTGGTTATGGTATCTTAAGGTACCAAGGTAGGTTATATGTTTTTAATGTTGAGAGGCAAAGAAAGAAGATCTTGGTTGAGGCTCATGAGTCATGGTATATTGTTCATCCTGGCTTGACAAAGATGTACAATAATTTGAAAGAGATTTATTGGCGGAATAAAATAAAAAAATATATGGAAAATTTTGTTTCAAATGTATGGTTTGTCAATAAATGAAGGTTGAGCACATGAGTCCTAGTAGGTTATTTCAATAAATCAAGTTGCCTTTGTAGATATGAGAGGTGATTAATATGGATTTTATTACCAATCTTCAACGATCACATATTTAAATTGATTTAATTTAGGTCATCGTAGATAGGATGACTAAGTTTGCTCATTTCTTGCTTGTGAGGACAAATTTTTTACATAAGGTTATGCTAAGCTTTTCATGTAGGAGATCTACAAGTTGCATGGTATGCCTATCTCTATTGTATCTCTAATAGTAGTAATCAATACTCGTCTTAATTTTGGTTCTTATTAAGAAAGGTTTGGGGAATAAGGTGAGCCTTAGCACTACTTTCCACCCTCATGCAGATAGGTAAGCAGAGAAGACCATTCAAACGTCGAAGATATGTTATTGTGTGATCAACTTTGGTGGTAGTTGGGTTGATCATTTGCAACTAATACAGTGTGTGTCTTATAATAGCTATCACTTTAGTATTGGATGGATCCTTTCGAGGACGACCATGGTAGGAGGTGTAGGTATCTTATTGGGTGGTTTGAGATTAGTGAAAATAAATTGTACAGTCCTAACTTCGTTCACCAAGCCATGGAAAAGGTAAAGGTGAATCAGAATAATCTTAAGACTGCCCAAAGTCACCAAAAGTCCTATGCAGACATAAGGCAAAGGGAGTTAAAATTAGAAGTTGGCGATTAGGTGTTCTTGAAAGTGTCTTCCATAAAGGGAGTGATGTGGTTTGGAAAGAAGGGGAAGCTCAGTCCCCGTTATGTTGTCTTGTACTTGATCTTGAGGAGAGTGGGTAATGTTTCTTATGAGTTGGAGTTTACTTCTAGTTAGGGTTGCATTTACTAGGTTTTCCATGTTTCAATGTCGAAGAAGTATGTGGGTAATCCTTTCTTGGTTATTCCTTTGAGAGTGTGGGTATTTCAGATTCCTTGTCGTACGAGCAAGTCCCAATTGAGATCTTGGACTGGCAAGTCCATTGATTGTGGACTAAGGATATAGCTTTGGTGAAGGTCCTATGAGGAACCAAAATTTTGAAAAAAAACTACTTGGGAAACTAAAGAAGACATGAAGACTAAATATCCATTCTTGTTTCCCGATTTGGATAATCGCGATTGAGGTATGTGTATTCCTTAACATCTTTATCTTCTGTCTTTGTTAAAGGTAAGTAAGGTTGTGTTTCGTGTTAAATCATGCTAATGGATGCCTAGTCTCATCATTTGTGAACCAATGATCCTAAGGGGGGAGAATGAAACACCTTAGATATTTACCCCTGGAATTCTTGAGTTCTTAAACTCACGTCCCCGACTACGACACTCCCTACGAGTTGTAGGGAGTCATTATGGCTTGTAGAACCCTAATCTTATCCCAACCAGTGTGTTTGGCTAAGTTTATGTGTTGGTCACTATTGATACCCAAGGAGTCATTAAGCCTCATTACGAGTCGTGTAGTGGCTCTCATAGCCAAACCAGTAAAGGAGGCCGATGTTTCTGTCTTGTCTATGATTTGACCTCACAAGTCATAAAGTCTGAATACAAGTCATAGGGAACAACTTATAATCAGACTAATGTTGGTGCCCATGGATGTTGTCTAGCTTGCGACTAAGTATCACCAGTTGTATGGTGACCTTACGAGTTGTAAGGTCACCCGTAACGACTGGGTGATAGTTTTTCAGTCTTTTTATTAAGGGAACTTTGGATATTTCCTCTTTTACCCAATAATAAACCACAACTTAAAATCCCTTTAGGGTATCATTATCACTCTAAAAAATCAAAATAACTTCTTAAACTCTCTCAACTGTTCTCAAGCAAAAACACTCAGGGTTTCTTAAGGTTGACAACTAAGCTTCCAAAGGTGATTCCTTCTTCAAATTTCTTGGTGATTAAGGCATGTGACTCTAACCTTAAATTTGTTTTACTTAAAGCATAAAATTATATGATTGTTTATGTAGATTTTAACATGGGTTCTGATATAGGTTGAGGGTTTTGTAATAAATGTTTCTTAATTTTTTTTTCATGATTTAACATGCATTATTTATGGTTTTGAACTTGTGGTGTGAATGGGCATGCTGAATAAACTAGGGGATTGTGTATTCCCCTAATTTTTTAAATATTGACAATTGAATTGGTAATAACTCCAACCTAATATTGTGAAATTGGCTTTGAATATGAGTATAACTGGTTTGAACTATTTTTGGAACCATTGCATGGTATAAAGAGGTTTTAGAAATATAATGGTTTGATTTAATGAACAAACAGGGTTGATGTTCCCCCACCTTATATTAATGAACAAAGGGAGTTGTCTTTCCCAAGTGAATGGAATTGTATTGGCATGATGATGTTACCTTGCAAGTGTAGTTGGTATAAAGATACCAATAGTGTATGTGTTAAAGCATATTGTGGTTCAATGAATAGGAATGTGTGAAAATTGTTTTAATTGGTCTTAAAATAGTATTGTGTGGCTAGGCCATGATAGTGGAGGTCCCGAGGGACCAATATTTAAAACCGCATATGCCGGCGTGAGTGGTCTATATGATCAGGTGGTTTGAGTCTCCCTTATTAAATAATTGGGTTGTTTGAGTCCCCCATGTTAAATGATTGGATGCTTAAGTCATCCTTGACATAGGACCAAGAGGTTCGAGTCCCCAATGGTATATATGTACATATGATTATTCTTTGGTTTGTGCAGATACACGCATTGGGGCCCTTTCAGCTGGGTAAAGCTAGACCCATATAGCCCGTGGGTGCTTTTTTATGATGGTTTGAGATACATATCTAACTGAAAGATGTGGTATATGAATAGTATAAGGAATGGGAGCAGCTGATGGGAGATGATAATAAGCTAGATATGTGGAATAACTTTTCTAGTGCTTTTCTAGATCACTTCATTCCTCAGGAGTTGAGGGAGGCTAAATCTAAGGAGTTCATGAATTTAAAACAAGGCAGAATGACTATGAAGGAGTATGCCTTGAAGTTTCATCAGTTTTCTAGTTATTCTCAAGAGCTGGTTTCTTCTCTTTCTTTCTTGGATTATCTTCTATGACTTTTCTTTTGACTTGTTTTGGCTATTGTTAGGGGTATGTCCCAACACTGATTTGATTTTGTTTTGTCATAGAGGCTTTGTGGATTATTGTGGACTGGGTATTGGTATTGGTTGTGCACATTATTAGACTTCTTGAGTTTTGATTAGCCTATCTTGTTATATGTTTGGAATTCAGCCACTTCTAGTGTATTGTGTTTGGTGTAACTAGGAAAAGGGGGTGGTCTCAGGTCCACGACGGAATAGGGAGGCCCGTTATGGCTAGGACCTGGCTCAGGTCATGACACCTCGTTTGCCAATTTTTCCAACTATTTGGAAAGTGATCTTGTCCCTGAAGACTTGTCGTTTCAACAACACAAAAGATTCATGCATGAGGTATGTAATTTTTTTGGGATAAGCCTTATTTTTTTCGAGTCTATAAGAATGGAGTTATTCAGAGGTGTATTCCTGAGCTGGAGATGATGAACATTATAGAGGCTTCTCATTCATCACTAGTTGGGGGTTATCATGGTGGTACCCGACAACCCACAAAATTCTGCAGTGTGGGTACTATTGTTCGACTATCTACGAAGATGCCCATAGTTATGCTCAGGCTTATGATCAGTGTCAGTGGCAAGGAAATATTTGTAGAAACATAAGCCCTCCATGACACCTATCTTGGAGATAGAGCTATTTGATGTATGGGGAATTGATTTTATAGGTCTATTTGTAAGTTCTTATGGTATGAAGTACATAATGGTGGCATTCGATTGTGTTTCAAAGTAGGTGGAGGTGGTTGCAGTTCCAAATAATGAAGGTCGAAGTGTCACCACATTCTTGAAAAAGAACACCTTTTCTAGGTTTGGCACTCCAGGTGTTATTATTAGTAATGATGGGTCTCACTTTTAGAATCATCTGTTTAAGGCCCTACTTGAAAAATAGTGTGAAGCATAAGGTGGTGTTGCACCCAAGCACACACACAAGTGTACGTGGTCTTACCAAGTAATACAGTGGCCTTTTACAAAGCCGAATATTGATCCCTCAGAGACTTGTTTTAACAACTATCCAATTCCAATTCACAATTGAGATTAAATTGATCCAAAGTAACCAAAAGATTTTTGAAAGTTTATGAACTACAAGTAAACTAAAATAATGCGGAAAAGTAAGGACATTGGATAATCAATGGATGAAAGCCCGTGGCTAAAGTACCACTAACAATCATACTATGCTAATAAACTTCATCGGTCAGACTGCTTATCTCGGTTGTTGATTCTAAGGGTTTATCGCATGATCATAGTCTCCCGACCTCTAATCGTCTACCTAACTTGGACATTAAAAATACATTATTGAGTGGGGATGTAATAATACAATTAGATGAAATAAGATATCATCCTACATGTGAACCAAGCAAGGCTTCTAGGTATATCCCTATCCTAGATGCTAATTCAAATCCCCCTTTTTTATAAAGGAATAAGAACCCTACTCTATTTACCCTCACGTTCTATCTTCCTCTTCCCCCTCCCGAGATCACAAGGTCGATAATATATGGATTCTAAGGGTCGATAATCCTTAAAATAATGATAAAAAGGGTAAACAAACAACCAATTATGATATTCAATCAAACTAAATCAATTCATAGCAATTGTAATCATGTTCTTGGCTTTAACCCCGGAAAGGGGGTGTGTAGCCACTAATCGACATAATTATCATCCTAGTTAATGAATAAATGATTAAATCTATTAAAAATCTAAATTAAAGAGAAATAAAACCTAAAAGGAGTGTTGAGCAGCCTCTCTCCAAGTCCAAAAATGTTCAAAGTGTCCAAGGTCCAACAAAGTGTGCAACGACTCCTATTTATAGTAAAAGGCATTTGGTCGTGTAGGGAGTGGTATTCGTATTATGATGTCTGCAAAGGGTGAATGGTGGTCACATCACAAGCTGTGGAAAGGTGAAGTGGAGTTCCTGACATGATCTATGGAAAGGAGGTCTGGTGGTCGCGACCCGCTGCCATCGTGAGAGTTCTCTAGAATTTGCCATTTGACGTCTACTTAGTCTTAAGCATTTTCCCTTTAATTCCATGCCTTGCGGTATTATTTCCCTTGAATTTCAAGAGTGTGTATCATAAAAATATCCTTAAAATAAAATTTTCAAGATTCCTACTTCAACTCACACCACATATTAGAGCTCAAGACAACACAATAACAAGAACGATGAACTAGAACCTCGAGATAAGACTAGGCTTGTCCACATTGATCTTTAAGTTATTGTTTTGATACTTTTCTTGATCCAATTAAACTTTGCACATTATAAATAAGTTTTTCCACATGTAAGTACACAATAATAGCCCTAGGAAATCAATACACCTACTAGAATCCATCGAAATCAACTAGAACAACACCTAGCTCAAGCTAGCAAAACTAGTTTTCTCATCTAGACTCTAAATGATCAATC
This sequence comes from Capsicum baccatum var. pendulum, assembly GCA_030864225.1. Classification (NCBI taxonomy): domain Eukaryota; kingdom Viridiplantae; phylum Streptophyta; class Magnoliopsida; order Solanales; family Solanaceae; genus Capsicum; species Capsicum baccatum. Next base: position 153,305,073 of record CM061552.1, read on the forward strand.
TAAGTACAAAATTGTTTGAAATATATTGTGAACATTATAATTACATACTTAAACACTTATATGGTTATTTATATCATTATGAATACATAAAGAACACGAATTATCCTCAAAACAAGGTTAAATAAGCTAGGATAGCAACACTAAAGTGCATAAATACACCCAACATCTAGTGGCAACACCTTACCATCCATAGATGAGTGGGAAAGTTGAGGTCTCCAATCATGATATCAAGTCCATATTGGCTAAGAATATGAATGCCAATAGGACTAATTGCTCAAGAAAGCTAGACAATGCACTTTGGGCTTACCAAATAGCTTTTAAATCCCCTATAGATGCCTCTATATATCATCGTGTATATAGCAAGGCATCTCACTTGCCAGTTGAACTTGAGCACAAGTCACTGTGGGCGTTAAAAAAGCTAAATCTTGAGTAGAGTGATGCAACAAATTTTAGGATGAGCAAGGTAAATGGGTTGGATGAATTTAGTCTCAGAGCTTATAAGAGTTCATCTTTGTACAAGGAGAAGATAAATTTATATCATGACAAAAATATTGAAAAAAGGGTGTTTGCGCTCGGTGATATGTTCCTGTTGGATAATTCGAAACTTCACTAATTTCCTAAAAAGTAGAAGTATAGGTGGAATGGACCATTCTCTATGGTTAGAGTGTTTTTGCATGGTGCTATGAGTTCAAGCTAGATGTAGAAGCCCCATTCAAGGTGAACAAGAAGCATGATAAGAACTATATGGAAAATGTGGAAAAATAAAAGTATGTGTTGATGTACGCCTTGGCGAAGTCTGAGTATCCAAGGCAACCAAGTCGTGCTGTGATGTTAAATTAGGGACTTCATGGGAGGCAACTCATAGGCTTGTTGGTGAAGTCTGAGTATCCAACATAGCATGTCATGCCGCAACGTTAAACAAAATGTTGGTTGGGAGTTAACCAAATATTTTTAATATTTACTTTGTTTTCATTTTTATAGGTTTAAAGCATGGGGAAACACCTGAAAGCTGGTAAAAATTACAAAATTCAGACAAGTCCAGGTAAGTAGATTTACACACCCACTTACGGGGGTTGTAAGTCCCACCTATGATTGATAAGTGGTGTCCTAGATATTAGAGTAAAAATCTAAGGATTTTGGGGTCTCTAAAGTTGTATTTATGAACCCACTTATTGGGTCATAAGTACAACCTACGACTCTGTAAATGGGGTCATAGAAACTAAAAGGAAAAATAGAGCAGGTCTCACTTACGGAGGCACTTACGACCGCCATAAGTACCATTTACTGGCCTTAAATGGCCTCATAATTTGACAAAAAATGGGAGGTCAAATTTTTGAAATTTAGATTGAACCCAAGTGGATCTAACTCGATCTAACACACCCTCACACTTGAAAACCCAAATCCAATCCATTTGCCCCACTACCTCAAAATTTTAAAACTCCCACCCCTAATCAAACTCTTCAACTTCCCTCTAAATTTACGAAAGGCAAAAATCTTTAAAAAAATCCAATCACTTGCACTCATATTCAAGAACTAGAGCTAGTCTCACTTTGTTCATCTTCTACTTCTAGATTTCTTAAATCTAGGTAATAACTCTTGGCTCCACTTTGGTAAAATTAGTTCATGATTATTGGACTTGAGATAGTGCTAAATATAGTCGTACACTTGTCAAAGTCTCATAATTCTTGACCTATGTGGAGCCTAAATTTGATGATGATTAATTTAAAACCTATTTTGTGTTTGGGGAACCTGTAATCATTTCATATATAGAAGTAGAAGTTGAATAGTAAAGGTAAAGACCAAAAGTATTTGTGCAATACCTGTGAACTTAAAATGATATATGTTATAGTGTACGAAATTGGACTTAAAATTGCATTATACACTGTGTGGGATGAAAAATTTTGGGAAAAAGTTGAAGTACCCTCAGGAGAGATATTATACGACACTTATTGTAATACCCTGTATTATTCTTTGCTCAATTCAGGTCCTAGTTGCATGCATAAGAGTCTTAAAGCCTAAAAATTTCACTAAGTGTTGGGGACTTAGTCATTTTTAAGGGCCCTTAACTTTGATCATTTTCAAATTGGTATTTCCGATCCCGAGATATTAGTTTTTGAGTTAATTCAAGTTCAGGGGTATAGGAATCATGTCTCAGTGATGTTTCAGATTTTTTGGATGAGGATTGGGTCATGTTTGGATCACGCTTCCGCCAGCTCATCGTGATAGGACCGTGTCGCGATTGTAATAGCGATGGAGCCCTTATTGCATTGCGGTGCCCCTATAAAATGCATTCCAATTATGTATTTAAATGTCTGAGAGGTAATTATGTCTTTTCTTCTAAATCCAAGTCGTTAACTTACGAATTATAATGTCAGTTAGGGCATTATTTGCCCTTCTTCTCCAATTCTCCGATTAAAAAAACCCTAGTCATGTCCCAAGATCATTAAATTCCATTACTTTCTCTCCAAGAAAACCAAGAATTAAAGTTCCCCAATCCAAGAACATTTAAGAAAGCATCAAGATTGGTGTTTCTCTTTCAAGCTTAAGGGTTTATGGTATGTGTCATGTTCATCCATGGGCCCTTTTCACCCATGGAGTCGAAGAATCTCGTTTTATGTTTTAAATTATGAATTTTACATGATTAAGCTGAATTATTCCCATGAATATCTTGGTAATTTAATTTCAGGTTATGATTACACGTGTTTTCGATGGAATAAGCCATTACATGTTTTGAATATTAAACTTTTATCATTTAAAAACTTAATTCATGGTTTTAGTATTGTAAATATGTTATTATCACCTGATTTACCCATTTCAATGCTTAAGTTCAATGTCTCTCATGTGTTTGATGAAATGCCTAAGTGTTGGATTTTAAACAATGATTCCTTACTATAGTTTCAAAGCTTTTATATGTCCATATTGTATTTTCATTTAGTGTTGGAGGGTTCTGAACACCCGATACTTAGCTATTTACATAATTTCAGTATCTTCAGAATAATTTCAGATATACCATAAGCATTATCATCCAGTCAGTCATTATGATTGGTTGTTTGTTCTGTTAAGCTTCGTTCAGTCTAGTAATCAGTGCCAGTTCAATTGGGAGTAGCATTCAGCAGCGAGTAAACCCAGGGATGAGGGCATTCCTACCAGTTTAGGGTTTGACTCTTAGTAGCAATCCCTGAGTTATAGAACTACGTATCCAGCGTAGGTTTAAGATGTCTTCCTACCATCTTAGGGTGGACATATATCTCATAAGTTTCCTGCCAGTATAGGGTTACACTTTAGTCCTTCAAGACACCAGTTTAATGGATCCACACATCCATTGTTAGTACCTGTGGAACGGTACTGATACTCTTCCAACTGGGGCTATAGGTTGGACCCCAATTAGCTCAGATTGAGGCATATCAGTTAGATGATACCTCCCACAGTCTCAGTTTAGTGTTTAGTATAGAATTAAGTTAAGGTTTGCTTGACCATAGAATACAGACTTTTAGTTATTTAGTTATCAAATTTTAGTAATTTAGTTTACAAATTATTTCAGAAATATTATATGCTTTGTCTTGCATTCTCAGTTTTTCAATTTCCATGCATACATACTGAGTTATCTCATGCTATTCAATATGTCATTACTTCATGCATAGTTAACCCATGCATTTTAGCCTAACCTCATCTCAAATAATAGTATATTCAAAGTACTGATCGCATATTTTTCTTCGTGCTATGATGTCTTATATTATAGGTTCGAACACTCAATTTCCCAACCACACTTAAATAGTATAGCATTACAGCAACAGCAGCAGTAGCGAGTCCTCATCGTTCAAGGACAATTTTATCTTTCATTCTATTATTTTAATATTTTTTACTACAGTCAGTTGGAGTTATTTAAGGGTTTGTCCCATTAAATCAACAGTCAGTCAGTTTAGAGGCTTTCAGACAGTTAGTTAGTTTTTATCAGCTTTATCAGTCTTGATAAATATTTTTAGACTTGTGCATTTAGATATATTTTCAATATTTAAAAATTATGACCTCATCAGTTATTTTCCCAATATGTCTATTATTATTATATTATTCAGTGCTCATAGTAGGTACCAGCTCATGGATTAGCTTATGGTCACTTATGAACGTAAGTATCATTGTCGCGACTAGGGGTAGCCTCAAGTTATGAAAAAACTTGGTATTAGATCCTAATTTTTTATAGTGTCCTAGGGATTTTGAAAATCACATTGAGTAGAGTCTTGTGCATGGGTGTGAAGCACGCCACACTTATGGATAAGAGGCTACAAGATATTTTACGAAAAGTTTCTCTTCTTCCAGTATTCATGTCGTGTGAATGAGCATAAGCTCTATTTAAAAATATCTTTCTAACTTATTCTTCCTTATATTTACAGATAATGCATCCCAAAAGAAATAATAGAAGGAGAAATGTAAATCAGCCCGCACCTCCGCCTGTTCTAGAAGATCCCCTGAATGAGCACGTCTTTTATGCCAAGTTTAGAGGTGCATTCACTAACTTAGCTCATTGAAAAACTACTCAAAAAAATCAATGGGTTGTTGCCCCAGCTAATCCAGTGGCAAATACAGTTGCATCTAGATTCAGGATTTCACCCGAATGAATCCCTCTTTGTTTTTAGAATCCAAATCTGAGGAGAATCTATAAGAGTTTCTTGATTTGGTTCAGAAGGTGACCGATATCATGGGTGTCAGTTAGAGTAAGAGTTCATATTTGGTTTCTTACTGGTTGTAGGATGTAGCTCATCATGGTATAAGCAGTAGAAGAAAGATAAGGGTGCTGAGTTAGCTCCTGTAGAGTGGGAGAAGTTTTCTACAACCTTTTTAGATAGGTCTTTCTATTAGTGTTGAGGTAAGGTAAGGTGTTGGAGTTCATTAATTTAAATTAGGGTAATATGAGTGTGAAGGAATACTTGTTATGAGTAAGTTTGTTTCTGGTGTAGCTGATGGTGTGGTTAAGGAGTGTACAACTACTAGGTTGATTAAGGAGATGGACCTATCTAGGCTCATGGTTCATTCTCAACAGATTAAGGAGTAGAAGCCTAAGGAAAAAGAGAGAGAGAATAAGAAGGCTAGAATAAGTAGCTTTAACGTTTCCCTGCCGAGGTTAGAAGGTGGTAACCATTCACAACTCCATTAGAAATTTTCAGCCCCAACTCCATCTTTAGCTAGTGTGCCAGTTCCAAAATTTAGTAATGACAGTCGGGATTAAGTACCAGGATCCAAGTCCCAGGGTATTGTGGATAGTAGTCATACTAATCCTCTCTGCAGGAAGTGTAATAGAAATCATCAAGGTATGTGTAAGGCTGGCAGTGATGTATTTTTTGGATATGGCAAGCCAGGCAAAAAAGTTAGAGAATTCTTTCGAGAAGAGTTTTCAGGAGTTAAAGACTCGACTCACCTCAACCTCAGTCTTGACTTTGTCAGATGGTTCAGATGGGTTAGTTGTTTACTGTGATGCTTCTAGAGTTGGTCTTGGTTGTTTATTGACACAGAGAAATAAGGACATAGCCTATCCCTATAGACAGCTTAAACCCCATGAAAATAATTATCCTACCCATGATCTTGAGTTAGCAGCTGTTGTTTTTACCTTAAAGATTTGGAGGGATTATCTTTATGTAGTTCATATTGATGTGTTCACGGATCATAAAAGTTTGCAGAATATATTTAATAGAAGGACTTAAATCTCCATCAGATAAGGTGTCTTAAGTTGTTGAAAGATTATGATATGAGTATGTTATATCATTCGGTAAGGCTAATATAGTGGCAGATGCCCTTAGTAGATTGTTTATGGGTAGTGTTGCTCATGTTGAGGATGATAAGAGAAAGTTAGTTAGAGAGGTTCATCAGCTTACTAGATTAGGTGTTCAGTTGGTTGATTCAGCTGAGAGTAGTATATGGGTTCGAAATGGTTCGAAATCTTCTTTGGTTGCCAAAGTAAAAGAAAAATAAGATAGGGATTCCAGTCTGGTTAAGTTGAAAGAATCTGTTAGAGATCAGAAAGTAGAGGTTTTCTCCCAAGGAAGAGACGTTGTGTTGAGATATTAAGGTAGGTTGTGTGTTGTATGTTAATGGTTTGATACCATGGATTTCGGAAGAAGTGCATGGTGCACATTTCGCTTTACACCACGGATCCACTAAGATGTACCGTGATTTGTGGGAAATCTATTAGTGGATTGGTATAAAGAGGGATATTGTAGAGTTTGTAGCTAAATATTCCAATTGTTAGTAGGTTAAGGTTGAGCACCAGAGGCCTAGTAGAACATTACAAGAGTTTATCATTCCCACTTTGAAGTGGGAAGAAGTGAACATAGATTTTGTGATGGGCTTGCCTTATACGCATCAACAGTATGATTCGATATGCGTGACTTTAGACAAAATAACTAAATTATCACATTTCTTTCCATTCCATACTTCTTATTCAACCGAGGATAACGCCAAGCTCTATATTAAAGAGTTGGTTAGGTTCCATGGAGTCCCATTGTCTATCATTTTAGATAGAGGTACTCATTTTACCTCTCACTTTTGGAAGGCTTTTCAGAATGGTCTTGGTACTCAAGTTTATCTCAGTATAGATTTTCATCCTCAAATAGAAGGTAAGGTAGAGAGGACCATTCAGACCATGGAGGATATGTTGAGGGCGTGTGTTCATGATTTCAAGGGTAGTTGGGATGATGACTTACCTTTGATAGAGTTTTCCTATAATAATAGTTATCACTCCAGTATTCAGATGGCTCCGTTTTGAGGCTCCCTATTAGAGGAACTGTAGATCTTCTATTGTTTGGTTTGAGGCATGTAGGGCTACTTTGATAGAACCAGATTTGGTGTTTGATGTAATGGAGAAGTTTCAGTTGATTAGGAAGAGGCTTAAGACAGCCCAAAGCCATCAGAAATCCTATGCAGATATGAGGAGAAGGGATCTTGAATTTGAAGGTTGGGATTTGGTGTATTTGAAAATCTCGCCCATGAAAGGAGTAAAGAGATTTGGCAAAAAGGGGAAGCTTAGTCCCCAATATATTGTCCCTTACAAAATTTTGAGTCATATCAAAAAGGTAGCTTATGAGCTTGAGTTGCCTGCAGATATGGCATTAGTGCATCTAGTGTTTCATGATTCCCTGTTAAAGAAGTTTATTGGTAATCTAGTTGTCGTAGTTTCTTTAGAAAGCACAGATGTTCAGGATAGCCTTTCTTATGAAGAAATCTGAGTCGAGATCCTTGATAGTCAAATTTGAAGACTAAGGAACAAAGAAGTTCCCTTGGTCAAAGTTTTTTGGTGGAATTAGTCTGTTGAGGGAGCCACTTGGGAAGCAGAAGCAGATATTCATACCAAGTACCCTCATCTTTTCCTCGCAAACTCAGACTCAACTTAAGGTAAAGATTTTTCTTAGACTGACTCTCTTCAGTTCTCATCTTCAATTTTGTAATTCTGCTCATGTCATTTCATGCATTCACAAGATCAATTCAGTCATGTGTTATGTTTCAGACACAAACATGTAATCATGGTTCCAGTTGTGCATGTTCAGGATGTGTGGTCTTAGTTGCCTTAGTATATAAACCTTAACCTAATCAATCTCATTTGGGAATGAATATTCCTAAGAGGGAGATATTGTAATACTACGTATTATTCTTAGCTCAGTTCAGCTCCTAGTTGTATCCATAAGGGGACTAAAGCCTGAAAATTTCACTAAGTGTTAGGGACTTAGTCATTTTTAAGGCTCCTTAACTTTAATGATTTTTAAATTGGTATTCCTAACCTTGAGATTGGTTTTAGCGTTAATTCATGTGCAGGTGTGTAAGAAGCATGTCCTGATGAAGTTTTGGATTTTTCGGATGAGGATTGGGTCATGTTTGGATCATGATTTAGCATCTCATCACGATAGGACTGGGTCGTGGTCTTAACAGCGATGGACCCCACATCGCATCGCGGTGCCCCTTTAAAATGCATTCCAATTATGAATTTAAATGTTTGAGGGGAAATTGTGTCTTTTTCCCTCAATCCAAGTCGTCAAATTATGAATTATAACATTAGTTAGGGCATTACTTTCCCATCTTCTCCAATCCTTCTCTCAAAGAAACCCTAATCATCCCCCAAGATCATCAAATTCCATTACTTTCTCTCCTAGAAAACCAAGAATTCAAGTTCCCCAATCCAACAACATCAAGAAAGCAACAAGATTGGTGTTTCTCTTTCAAGCTTAAGGGCTTATGGTATGTGTGATGTTCATCCATGGTCCCTTTTCACCCATGGAGTCCAAGAATATCTTTTTATGTTTTAAATTATGAATTTTACAGGATTAAGTTGAATTATGCCCATGAATATCTTGATAATTTGATTTCAAGTGATGATTACATGTGTTTTCGATGGAATGAGCCATTGCATGTTTTGAATATTTAACTCTTGTTATTTAAAAACTTAATTCATGGTTTTAGAATTATAACTATGTTATTATCATGTGATTTACCCATTCCCATGATTAAGTTCATGACTCTCATGTGTTTGATAAAATGCCTTAGTGTTGGATTTTGATCAATAATTCCCTACTATGGTTTCAAAACTTTTATATGTCCTTATTGTATTTCCATTCAGTGCTAGAGGGTTATGAACAACCGATACATAATTGTTTACATAATTTCAGTATCTTCAGAATGATTTCAGATATACCATGAGCATTATCATTCAGTCAGTTATTATGATCAGTTGTTTGATCAGTTAAGCTTAGTTCAGTCCTGTAATCAGTATCAGTTCAGTTGGAATAGGATTCAATACCAAGTGAACCCGGGGATATGGGTATTACGGCCAGTTTAAGGTTTGGCCCTTAGTATCAATCCTTGAGTTACAGAACTACATACTCACCGTAGGTTTGATATTTCTTCTTGCCAACTTAGGGTTGATATATACCTCATGAGTTTCCTGCCAGTATAGGGCTACTCTTTAGGCCTTCGGAACACCATTTTAGTTGATCCACATAGTCGTTGTCAGTACCTGTGGCACGGTACTGACATCCCTCTAACTGTGGTTACAGGTGTGACCCCAATTAGCTCATATTGGGGCATGTCGGTTAGATGATACCTCCCACCATCTCAGTCCAGTGTTCAAGTTTTCTTGACCATAGCATACAAAATTTCAGTTATTCAGTTATCAGATTTTAGGAATTTAGTTTACAGATTATTTTAGAAATATTTTATGTTTGGTCTTGCATTCTCGGTATTTCAGTTTCCATGCATGCATACTCAATTATCTCATCCTATTCAATTAGTCATTTCTTCATGCACAGTTAACCCATGCATTTCAGCCTAAACTGATCTCTTATGCTAGAACATTCAAAGTACTGATCACATACTTTTCTTTGAACTATTATGTCTTATATCATAGGTTCGAATGCTCAGCTTCCTGACCGCGCTTAGGTAGTTCAGCATTATAGCAGTAGTGGTGAGTCCTCATCTTTCAAGGACAAGTTTATCTTTCATTCAGTTATTTTAGTATTCCTTTATTAAAATCAGTTGGAGTTAGTTGGGGTTTTGTCCCATCAACTCCACAGTCAGTCAGTTTAGAGGCTTTCAGACATTCAGACACTTAATTAGTTTTTATCAGCTTTATCAGCGTTGACAGATGTTTTCAGACTTATGAATTTAGTTGTATTTTCAGTATTTAAAACCTTATGGCCTTATCAGTTATTTTTCATGCATATCTGATATCATTATATTATTCAATGCTCACGGCAAGTACCATCTCATGTGTTATTTTATGGTCACTTGTGACTATAATCTCTATTGTCGCGACTAGGGGTAGCCTTGGGTTATCACATTTATGGGCCTCGTACGTAACAATTATTTTGGAGTAAGTGTTATTGTAAGTGTTAGACCTAAATCCCTGAAACTTTAAGGCTTTGTCTGATACTTACTAGGGCACCTATGACCCTCTTAAGTACCACATACAGCCCATAGGTGGAGTCGAAGTTACCCTACCCTAGGTATTCTGATTCTTCTAACAAATAATTATTCTTCTGTTTCAAGCACTAATAACTATTTCAAGTATGATGGCATTGAAAGCAGCACAAAAGAATAAAGTTTGGTCTAGGCTCTGTGCTGAGTCTCTTGAGATAGTGGCTCTGTGGAGTAGTATCCTGTTAGCCAAGACAATACCCCATCGGCCTCAAGACGGACTCAAGGTCGTTCTTAGAGATAGGTTGCAGTTGCAGCAGTGATTGCAATATTGGGCACTCAGATAGCCCTAACTCCTATTCAGATAGGCCCCTGGCCTGTACCAGCTTCATTTAAGTCGGGCTTTCAGTCCGTAGCACAAGTAGGGGCCTAGTCTTCAACACTTAAGCCTTGTTCAAAGGTCGAGGATGAAGGCATCTTGAACCTCACCACCACACTTTCCTAGTCTGAAGAGGGAGAAGGCTATTCAGAGAATTGTTTAGAGAAAAGGAGGTAGGTGATTTAGGTTATGGGTCTACAGATGAAGTTCAGTCCGAATAATTTTTAGGGTCTATTTTTTAAGAGAATGCATACGGCTCCCAGTTTGAGAAAGGGTCAAAGGATGTATCTGATTCAGCTAGTGAGTCAGCATCTGGGTCTGTTGAACCCTAGTCTGAGGAACGTGTATACCATGTTCTACTAGAGATTTTATTATTATCAACCTAGGATGCTCATCCAGTTGCAAAGGACATCCAACCCCTTATTTTCATACTTGTTACTCTAGCATCCGATTTCACACATATCTCCGAAGTGCCCATTGCAGAGATTTCCCTGAGATGGTGAGCGGAGGGGTTATTGTATTTTGATAGATATAGCTTCATTATAGAGTAGCCTCATCCGAAGATGAGTGTTGCAGCAAAGATGGGGATTGATTTGACAAAGCTATCAGGAATACTAGACCCATGAGCCTCTTTTGATAGATATCTATTGGGGCGGATAACTCAGCCCCAAGGTTCATATATCCTAGCTCAATTTTGAGAGTAGTATGCTTCATATTCCTCTACCATCTACCTAATTTCCTTGCTAGGGGGAAAAGTAGTTGAGCATCCCTAACTAAACCACACTTTGGTCAGGGGTATGAGTGGATATTTCTAAGGTAGCTATATGTTGAGTGTTACTTAGGGCAGATTATATAGGACCAGCATTGAAAACAAAGTTTGATGTTTAAGAAGATTAGCATGCGATAGGCATGCTATGAGGAATGAAGAGCACAAATAATAGATTCTTGATTTGGATAGGTGGATAGCAACCCAGATATCTAATTTGGGCATTGATGCCCCATGGGTTGAGTGCAAGAGAGATAAAAAAAGGCATCGCTGTATTTTTTAGTAAAATTTTGGTGGACCGTGGTATATCATGGAGTGGTTCCAACTATTACCTCTATAGAATGGAAGGAGGATCTACAGGACCCCACCATGGACTTTTATCACCCACCATGGACTTTGATCAGGACCTAAAAAAGGCAAACATAAATTTTAGTGTTTCCCAGTTTGTTGATGAGAGGAGGTAAGCTAAGATAGCAATCGGTGCATCTTTTAGTCATGCCCAACCACTATTTCCATAGGTTGATCCATAGCGTGCCCCAAATCAGAGTGACTCTGATTTAGACACCTAGAGCATCCCAAGTATGTCTTCATCCCTTATTTTATATTTTATTTATGCACTGGAGATAGTGCTGAATATTTCTTTAAGAGTGGAGGTGTACCACAACCGAGGGTTTTTCCTGTTGTGCTTCTTTTCCCTTCGACTGTAATATCCTAGTAGAACTGGCATATTTAGGTTGTTTTATCTTTGTTCCGTATATATGTTATGTTTTGTTTATAATTAAGTAGGATAAAAATATGGAACCTAAATACAGTTTACATATTTGGTTTGTTTCTTACTATTTTGTAAAAAAAAATAATACTCCTCCAAAAAAGGTTTTATGAACTATGTAATGTGAAAATTTGTGTGACTATTTTGAATCTTGTTATGACATTAAAATTAGGGGCAAAATAATCATAGCTTAGCATTTCCATGAATTGCATAGGTAGTAGTTGGTAATATAACCCTGTACCATGTGTGTGTGAGAGATACTTGCCTAGTTCCCTTTATACATTTAATCCGAAACTTGTCTGGTTAGTCTTGCCTAGGTTGTGGGATAGTTGGTTAGGACATTATAATAGGTTGTTTTTTATTTAGTCCCCCCTTATCCTGAATGACCATCCAAATATGAATAAGTACCCTTGATCCCAGAATGTCATCCTACATTGACCTATTTTCTTTTTTTTTGACCTTGTCACCTTCCCGTTTTATTATAATGAACCTATTTTAGCCCTAGTCCTTCCTTGTCATCGTGCACTTTAACTCAAGCAAATCACCTAAGTTGAGGATGGCTATTATAGTGGTGCATATCTAAAATTATATATGAAGAAGGGTTTGAGTAAGAGAAAAGAAAGTAGGGTTGGCTGTGTTAAAAAATAGAAAAAAAAGAAAATAAAAAATAAAGAAAAGTGAAAAAGAAAAAAAACAAAAGAGAAAATAAAGAAATCACACCCAACCTGAATAAGCAGTAAAAGAGAAAACGGAGAAATAAAAAGAAAAATTAGTTGAAAAGTGGACCCTAAATATAATTGCAGTGTCAAAGAGGGCAAGTCACTAGTTTCCAAATGTACCATAATGACCCTCAATCCTATATTACAAGCCAAATAAAGTCCTATAGTGATTTTAGTCTAACTGTTAAAAAACCTAAGGTAAAGAAAATAAGGGCAAGCCTATGGTATTCTATGCACATTGGTTAGAATTTCTTTTGTGAGTTTGAGTATATCAATATCATCCTCGCATTGACATGCATGATCATAATATTAGATTGGGAATTCTTCATTGTGAGGGTAAATGAGTTGTGCTGCTAGCTATTTATCTGCTCGAGTAGTGTTTATTGCATATTTTTGCTTAGTTATTTATTGCTAATGTAATGTCATATCTTGATTCCTTTGTGTCATATTGTGGTACTACATAGATCCACAAAGTTGGTATAGAAATAGTTGAAAATAGGTGGAGGTAAAAGTTGTTGAGTTTAAATTGAGTTGACTGCCATAGGTGCCTTAGGTTTTTCTTAGTTAAGCATCATGTTGTTTTGTTATATGTTTGCTTCCTGAGGACATGCAAACGTTCTAAGTTATGGGTATTGATGTACCATGATTTCAAGGCACTTTCAATGCTTAATACCAAAAAATATGCAAGTACTTAGGTCTGCTTTGTTAGATATGATGTGTTTTTTTGTTTGTTTTGCTGGACACTAGGTTTTGGAGCTAAAAATTAAAAAAGAGTTAAAAGTGTGCAGAAGATCCCACTTAAGCTCCATAAGTGAGACTTGTGTTGTTGTAGGTGCCATCGTGAGTGTAAGAGGAAAAAGTACTAAAAGTTCTGAGGATACCAAAGTTTTTCCTGAGACTTAAGAAGACTACTTACAGGGCATATGTGGTACTTGTGCCCCTTGTAAGTGCCATCGTAAGTGGTGGTTTTGTAGCATCTTGATTTTTTCTAAGACTTACGTTCTATAAATGTTACTTACTGCCCGTAAGTGGGTCTGTAATTGGTCACCACTTAGTTTTTCTTTTTCGTTTTGGTTAGAATTTGTAGGGTTCTAATGTATTCTATAAATATCCTTTTGATGTTTTTGTTTTAGTTTACGCACTCTTTACATTACAACACTATATAGATTCTGAGATTTGACTTTTGATCTTGGAATCCATCGTTCTTTATTTTTACGGTTGATTATTAATTTGAGATTCTATGTTTTGTTCTTAAATTATTGTAAGATTATTCGTATACATTATTTAATGAATTCAATGGATTCTCTTGCAAACATGAGCAGCTAAACCACCTAACTAGGGTTGTGGGAACCCTGACAAAATAATGAAGTATAGGAAGTGCAAAGTTATTCTTGATCAATGTTTATGCATGCACTTTTATCTTCTTCTATTTTATTGCTTTCTTAATGACAGCAGAAGTTAATAACCCGCATGTATTTAAGATCATCTTCACAAGAGAGGTTGAGATTAAGAAAAGAGATTACAACAGTAATTCGAGGCTACCAACCCTCATCTAATTAACTTAACACCCAAAAGGAGATAGTTAATCTGTGATTGAAGACAAGGGTTAGTAAGGCAACACTCTAAAACTCACAAGTTGATGGGTAAAATTTGCCAAAGGCGTTCATAAGATGGTTGGTGATACATCTCTTGTTAGATTCTGCATATAACACATTGAGATAGTTTAATAAAGCATGCTAAGTCTACGAAGTTAGGAAGTCAGGGGGAACCTAGTCCTAGTATTCATCTCATATTGATTTCAAGCCAAAGCAATCAAGAATTGTTACTACTTTACTATTTTCATAGAATCCCCACATTTACTTTTTTGCACTTTTCGGTTACTTCAACAAGTTCATGAGATAGATTTGTCCTATTTCCTGTGGGTTCGACCCCAATCTATGTTGGGTTCTATATTTGACAACGGCTGCATTCTTCTTTTTTAGAGATATAATTTGGGTGACATCACTCTTGATTCATTGTTTAAAGATTATATAACTTTTTAAGATCTATATGAGAACTCCACATACATGTCATGATATTAAAGCTAGTATTAATGTGACTGAAATAAAACAAAAGAGAAAACAAAAAGATAGAATTTACTAGGAAACTAGAATTTTATTTCAATAAATTATAAAGAATAGGAGAGTTAACATCAAAGCAAAGCAACTAAAGCGAACTGGATTACAACCCTGAGAATAATCCAAATATAGAAAAAGGAAAAACTACAAAATAAACAACCAATACACCTTCCTTGTTGGGTGAAGAGTGGCTTCCCAACTAGTGAGCTTCATATTTGGGCAGACAAACTGCACGTTTGCATGACTAGGGCCTTCACCCATCTAAACAATGTTTACTTCATAAAACATTTCCTTGAGACTTTGACATATTTCATCCACATCCGTATTAACAAATAGGTTGTGATTCTCTTCTGTTCGAGATTTAGTAAAAAATTGGTGAATGTGTGGAACTAGCTCTAGCATTTTAAAAATATTATTTTTTTGTTGTTTCACCCATTTTCTATCTGTCGCAGTTGGTTTGAATCCCAACCCAAATCTATTTTGATAACCACATAGATATGCAGGGTCTATAATTGCTTACGACCACACCCCTAATCCCTTTCCAGGGTCATAACCATTTTGTAGAATTTGTTTAGCCACCATGATTGAAGTAGAAGAGAAATGAGGCCTCGGAATAGGCATACCTTCCACAAATTGATCAGCTATCATAGTTTGAAAGGCTTGATAAAAATAGGATTCATAAATTTTTTTGGCTTCAATATAAGGTATATAAGAATCTCGATGTATGGACAGATCATCTTCCCTATGAACAATGATTTTATGTTTGTCATGTTTAAACTTAACTACATAGTGCAAAGTAGATGGTACAGTTTTGACATATGAATCCATGGTCTTCTTAAAAGCAGGTTGAAGGAAGTGTCCTTGTCTATTACCTGAAAGGTGATCCCAAACTCAACTAATCCGATCATCAAAGTAAGGTCAATCTCACTAAGTGTGTCTCATTTTGCACCATCAAAATCCCAAACACACACATTATTAGATTGATTCTATCTATGCTTATTTTCAAACTTTGCAAAGTGGAGAGAGGGATAATATCCACACCTGAACCTCCATCAATCATTACCTCATTTATATAACATCCTTCACATTTGATATTTATATGCAAAGTCTTATTGTGATTGGAACCTTTTGTAGGTAACTCATCATTAGCGAAATTAATTCTATTTACCTCAAATATTATGTGAACCATCCTTTCCAATAATACACCGTAGTTCTTTTGGGGTGTATGCATCATTCAAAATACTAATCAAAGCTTGATAGTTTTCTTTAGAATGTATCAGTAAGGACAATAATGAGATTTAAGCTGGGACTTTCCTCAACTGATTAACAATGGAATAGTCATGAACTTTCATCTTCTTAAGTAATTCTCAGCTTTTTCATATGTGACAGGTTTTCTCACTAGCCTTTGATTATCTTTAGACTATTTGGATCTTCTTCATTCTTCTAGAGCATAACATCTTCCCAATCGATTCAAACCTCTTGCTTTATTTGTCCCTTTAATGATCTCTTTTCCTTTGTAAGAAATAGCAGTTTTGTTGTAATCCCATGGGATAGCTTTAAAGTTTGTCACTAAAAATTTTTCTACATGCCTTATGACAACTGTCTTGGTGAATTATTTCATTCTGCTTTTCTTTTGATTAAACCTTGTAGGACCCCCAAAATATATATCATTTGGGCCCATCTGCCAATATTTTCTTTGGCTTCATAGGAACACATAGTACTAGTTTTCAGAGCCTTTAGGTCTTGTAATAGAACTTGCACCTTTCACAATCAATGGTTCTCTTTGTATGGAATTTATTATTTTGCTCAAATTTTCCTTTGAGGTACCAATCTTCATTATTTCTTGTATTTCTTGTCTATGCTATCTGTCATCACAAATCATCCCTACGACATATGTACTATTGTGATCAGGAAGTGAATTGTTATTGACATTTGGTGCTTTCTCCTTTTGTATAACAATTACTTTATTTTCGATCCAATTCTCGACAGCTCCCTTTAAACTCCAACAAATCTTTATACTATGGTCTTAAGTGTTTGAATGATATTCACACCTTACATTTGGGTCAAATCATTTTTTATTTGGATTCACATTTAATGGCGTGATAGGTTCAATCAATCCTAATTGTATCAATTTTAGCAACAAGCTTGTGTATGATTCTCCAATTAGGGTGAAGTTTAATGTTTGCCCCTGCTTTCTTATATAATCTTCCCTAATATGTGAATTATGTGGGGCTTGAAAATTTTGCTACTGTGGATGAAAACCTTATGGAGTAGGTACCCACCATTATGGTGCTGAGAAGGTCGAACATGTGCTTGGGTATTAAAAATATCACATTAAGGCAGAGCAATATAGTAATGGGAAGCTTGAGGTGTATAATAATATTGAGTGAGGCTAGGTTTTCCTTGTTGGATCTGAACATAAGGGTAGTTCAGTCCTCTTTAGACATCTCTCAATCATGATGACATCATAGATCCTTCCTCCTTTTTTTTCAATTTCCAAAACCACCTGACCCACTCTAAATTGTTTATGTAGTGTCCTAGAGTGTTGTTTGACTCATAATTTTTCTTGTCTTTGTGCTATTCTCTACCATCTCTCTAACTTTTATCTCTTCAACAAAAGGCTTATCCACAGTGGCAATGAAATAATGAAAATAATCAGGCTCTTAATCTTGAAAGAATAAATCAATCAATTCATGGTCTTTCATTGGTGGTTTGACTCTGGATGCCCATTCTCTCCATTTTATGGAGTCTTCTCTAATACTTTCAATTGGTTTCCTCTTTATTTTAGCTAGGGAAGTATGATCAGTGATAATGCCAACATTGTAATAAAATTATTAGACAAAGTCTGGAGCCATATTGTTATATGTAGTTTTGATGATGAGCAGCCAAACTACAAGGGACCAGGTACCTGCAGGTGCAACATATAGTACAGCTGGCACATGGTATCTACACAATTTTGTCCTCTTGTGTAACAAACTTGCACGTGCTATTTTGTACTGACTTGAATAATTGATCCAATGATGTTTCAGCCCTAATCACCACTCAGCTATAAAAGGGAAGAGAATCCTCTTCATCAAATGGTTTTTTCACATTATAAAGAGTGAAAAGAGAGGTAGCAAAACCCCATTTCTATACTACTCAAGTTTCCTTATTTATGTGAGCTTAAATTGAACTTATTCTTGAGTGAGTGTTAAATTGTAACCGAACTACTCATGCTATAAAAGTAGTGTTTTCTTATATGGAGAGATCTTTTTATGTAGAGTTATCAAAGCATTATTTTTTTATTAGAGTTAATCATTAGAGAGATTCCTTGGTAGAGTTACCAAGATGTGCATGTAGTGGAGTTGTTATAAGCGAAATAACCCTAGAGGTAGGCCAAAATCTAGACTATAATCAGGAAGTTGATTATAGTGGATTTCTTTGATGCTTGTGAGGGCAAGCTATACTTATTTCCATGTTGGGTTTCAATGTTAAAATTTTTGTGGTTTTACTCTTCCTGCACTGTCTTTTGTTTTCCTATACAAGTAGTGATTGTTTTCTTTTGATTCTGAGGGACCTTGTCCCTTACTGTATGGTGCAACCCTCAAGGGTTTCAACAATCGGTATCATAGTCAGGCCACTCTAAAAGGTTCACACCTAGAGTGTTTTGGTTATCATGGTTGCTCTACCAAACCTAGAAGAAGGTCAATCTACCACTAGATCACTTAGATTCAATGGACAACACTATGGGTGGTGGAAAATAAGGATGTTTGATTTTATTATGGTTGAAGCTAGTGATCTTATGGACATTATTCTTGATAGTTCTCATGTAACTGTAAGAGAAGTAAAAGAAGGATAGGTCATAAGAATGGTTATCAAAAGTGAGAGGGAATTCAACGATGAAGATAAAAAAAATTATGAAAAACTACAAAGTAAAAGAATTTCTTATCTATCGCGTAGGACCGGATGAATACAATAGGATTTCAGCTTGTGAAATAGCTAAGGAAATCTGGGACTGCTTGAAGATTGCTCATGAGAGAACCACTGATGTGAAGGATTCACAGGTTAATATGTTGACAACTCAATATGAAACCTTCTCAATGAAAGAAGTAGAAACTATTCAAGAGATGCATACCAGGTTTACTTCTATCACTAATGAGTTACACTGCTAGGAGAAATAATTCCCCTGTACAAACAGGTGAGAAAAATTCTTAGAGTTCTTCCTAAATCCTTGGAAAGCAAAGTGGATGCTATCACTGAGGCTAGGAACTTAAAAACTCTTACCATGGATGAACTCATTGGGAACCTAAAAACTCATGAACTTAAAAAGAAACAAGGGCATAAGAAGATGAAGGTAAAAAGAAAGAAATCTCTGTTTATAAAATCTTTAAGATCAGGGTTAAATGAAGATGACACTGTGTTGCCTAACTGGCAAAAATAATTACTAAAGCTATAAGGAAAAGTTGTTAGTTATAGAGAAGTGAAATAAGTAGCAGAAAGGGAGCCACTATGGAAGTTTGTCACAAATGTGGAAGTCCTCAACACTTTATTAAGGATTTTCTAATGCATAAAATGGACCATCAAGATTATCACACTACTAAAGGTAACAAAGGAAGAGGTAGGGACTAGGTCCCTATAAAATCAATAAAACAGACTGGAACTAATCTTGCAGTTAAACAAGCCTTAGCTGGTTTGGGTGATTCCTTCAGTGAATTTGATGAAGTCAACAAATCTACAGATGTCTCCATGCTTACAGTGGAGGATGACAAAGTGACCTTCGACTCTGTGTTTACCTTCATAGAAGATACTAAAATAAAGAAGAAAATAAGGCAATTATCTTCAACATTCAGAAGAACCTTGACAACTATTCTTATAGGAAGTTAAAGAAGCTATCAAATATATTGATTAATACTGTGTCCAAGCTGAGTACTGAGAAAAATGGTCTAGAATAAAAGATAGAGAATCAAGAGCTTGAATTAATTGCCTTAACTCACCAAATCTCTGAAACAGAAGAATAGTGTGCTAAGTTAAAATTTAACAATCATAGTTTGTTGAGTCAGTTGAAGAAAGAGATGTTTTTGATAGAAAAGTGAAGAAAGAGGGCTCATAGCTTCAAATTGATCTTGGAAAAGAGCTGAATAAGTCTCAAGACCATCTCATGATTGTGCTCCAGAAGAATGAGAAGTTATAGAGGGACCTGGTCCACTTGAAAGAAGAACTCAAAAAATATCTTCAGTCGATTTCATTCTTATAAATCCTCTCTAATTTCACTGGTTAGGGAGTCTATAATGGCAAGGGTCCTGGGTATTAGTACAAAGCTGAATCTTATAGGTCACAAGCCAAGGATGCTCAAGATGTCAAAAAAAGGTCCATAAACCCTTGTGCACTCACCGTGGAAGATATGGACACCTGAAGAAACACTATCAAAGCTGGGATAGAGTAAGAATGTTCAATGATAGATACATCCATCAATACCCAAAGAATTTCATGTCCTTGAAAAATATGAAGAAAATGGAAAAAATAAAGATTACACTACCTAGATAGACAAAGAAAGACGTAATCACACCTCTGTCCTCCTACTGGAAACTCAAACTCAAATGGGTTCCAAAGTCTAACAAATGATTGAGAATACCGGAGAAGTAAAGGGTTTGCAATCAAAAAAATTTTCTTTTTATATAATTGATCAAGGCTATGAATGGAAGGTCTGATTGTATTCTCTTCCCTAAGACACTTTAAAGTGAAAGTGTCTTATGTGATTAGCATTTCTATCTCAAGGATGATCTCAAGGATGTGAAAAAGTTGGCAAAGTTTAGAGAAATGCTAAAGGAACTCTGGATATTTTAAGAATGCCAAGTCTAGGACCTAGTCCTCAGACCTCTTCCTAAACAAGTCGCGGTGTTATATGGTGTAATTAATCTATCAAGATGATGTTGGTATTGATCAGACAAACCTGGCCTACTATCAAGTGAATCAGTGTTTCCTCATAAAATTGCCTATGTCTAGGAGGCAAGTATCCCTGGTAAATTAGTACATGTTGGTCTAACTCAGTACCATACCCTTGATGGTATAGACCCATGGGAACAACTATGGAGGTGGACAAAAGTAACAAGCACAAACTTAAAGACTCATACAAGCTAGAGAGAGACCTAGTGCCATCTCTCAGGTTAACATCTTATAAGTACAAATTTTGTCTCTTCTGCCAAAGATAAAGCCATGTCCTTCCTATCTTGTGTTAGAACAAAGTTGTCCTATTCTAAAAAGAAAGATGATTCACCTAAAATATGATATTGATAATATATTGTTCCCCCAAAAAACCCTTCCCTGTGCTCATTACTCCTTAAATCTTGCTACACCCACTCCTTCTCATATCAAAATGGGAAAATCCAAAATTTCAAGTAGCCCCTCAAAACGAAAGACCATCTTGATGGTTGCAGATTTTCCATTTTTATGTCCTTCAAAGGATCATGAGCTTAGCACTATGAAAAATTCCTTCCTAAATCATCCCAAAAATATCCTTCTTCTCCTACTCTTCTAAAGTTTAACTCCTTCATCACTCAAATTGTAAATGAAGAATCTTTCTTGAATCTTCAAAACTGTTCTACTAATGTTGTGGTGGATAAAACCTGGGTAACTGAAAACCTTATTTTGTTGTCAAAAGGCCCAAGAAAGAAAATATCTTATCACAAGAAAAATAATATCAGTAAAATAACAAGAATCTCTAGAAAATATAGTCTGGAAGCTTTACTAAGAAGCAGATGACTCTTGAGGGACCTGGTCCCAAGAAGGGAAAAATAGCTGAAAGGGAATTTGTGATCACTGATACTAGAAGAAAAATGTCGAGAAAAGTAAGGTTGTATCCAAGGAAGTTAGAAATAGGATTTTAAAGAATCAAAAGATGTTAACTGGGAGGATTTTATATTCAAATAAGCTAAAAGAACCTGGTATGGTGGAACTTGTTGAGTTGATTAAACATCAAGGTTGGATGTATCTCATGGAAGGATCTATTACCACTTTTTTATGAGATATTCAGGGAATTCTATTTTACTTTGAAATTCTTAGAATATGGGATAAGTCTGACTGCATAGGTCAAAGGGAAAAAAATAAAACTGAATGGGGAAACACTGGGAAGATTTTTGAAAGTTCTTACATATAGGGTGAGAACTATCTCCAAGCAGCTGCCTTTAATATAATTCTTAGAAAATACATCCAAGGTCAAAGGGAAATATTTGGTTGCAAGGAATAGGAACTCACTCAAGAGTGAGTGTCAATTGATTTTTGACTTTGTGAACAAGGTAATCCTGCCTAGGTCGCAAAAGAGAAGCATTTCCATAGCTACTAACTTATATGTGATGGAATTCCTTAGTAGCTTTGAATTCATTAATCTACCTGCACTGATGATAGAACATATTCAAAAAGTGGTTCTTGGTAAGAATGGAAAGCATGGCATACCCTATGGATTTTGGTTGAACAAAGTAGTTAATCATTATGGCATTGTATGTGATTCTAGAACCCAAGGATCTGTGGTTTAAATGTTTGATAAGAAAACATCAGTTAAGCCTGAATTTCTCAAACCAGGTAGCATATATCAGAGGGAGCTCGTCAAGGAAATAGAGGGACTTAAGTTCAACCTAGGTGCCAAGGAGAAAGAAACAAGTAAGCTTCAAGAGACAATTTAGCCTCTTTCCAAATAAATCCCATGTAACAAATAAATTCTTAGAACTGAGAATGTTGAACTAAATAAGAGGGTGTCAATATTAACTAATGAGGTCCTTAGGTCAAATACAGAGATAAGGCATCTCAACAATAACCTAACCCTACTCCTTCAAACTCTTCTTCCTAGTTCTTTACTTTTTAATCATTCTTGATTCCTGTGCATTTTTTCATAAGAATATTTAATTTATGCACTGTAATGATACTTATCCTACCTATGAATGAATCTTTTCTTTTTCTGTTACATTTGTTCTCTTTAAATTTCAAAGTTATTCTTCATGTTAGTGTTGCCCTAGTGGCCATGAGTTAACTAATTTGTGCTTAATTTACTCTTGGTTTACTGTTTTCACTTTTCAATTATGCCAAAAGAGGGAATACTTACTGAGTACATATAGTAGGGGACCATAGTACATATAGTAAGGGACCAGGTATTAGGTGTTCTAGGTAAATGTAAATGTGAATGCTGAGAAGGAAAGAAAAAGAGTGTAGTGTTAAATAGATAGATGAAGGGAGTTATTCAACAGGGGGTAGTATGACAATGAACTAAGAGTAGGTGCAAAATGAAAAGGGGAAGTTCTTACTTCAAATAACAACAAGGGACCAGTTCCCTATGATGGTGAAAGAGAAAGCATGATGATAGGGGGAACATTCATCTTCAAGTGAAAATCACTCTAATTAAATATGATGAATGTACACTAATGCTCAAATTTTATGGTATGAATTGTCATCATCAAAAAGGGAGAAAATAGCTCTATGTAGTTTTGATGATGAACAGCTAAATTGTAAGGGAACAGGTCCCTGGAGGTGCAACGTACAGTATAGTTGGCATACGGTATCTACACAATTTTATCCTCTTGTGTAATAAACTTGCCATGCTATTTTTTACTAACTTGGACAACTGGTCTAATGATATTTAAGACATAATCGTTACTCATCTATAAAAGGAAAGAAAAGCCTCTTAATTAACCTATTTTAGAAAATTTTAAAGATTGAAAAGAGAGGCAGCAAAACCCCATTTCAACACTACTCAAGTTTCCTTCTTTATGTGAACTTAAATTGACCTTATTCTTGAGTGAGTGCTGAATTGTAACCGAACTACTCATGCTATAAGAGTAGTGTTTTCTTAAGTGGAGAGATCTATTTATGTAGAGTTATGTAGGCATTGTTACTAGTTAGAGTTAACAATTAGAGAGAGTTCTTGGTAGAGTTACCAAGATAAGTTTGTAGTGGAGTCGCTATAAGAAAAGGAGCCTAGAGTTAGGCTAAAATCTAGACTGTAATCAAGAAGTTAATTATAGTGGATATCTTTGATGCTTGTGAGGGAAAGCTATGGTTTTTCCCATGTTGGGTTTTCACGTTAAAAATTTATGTGTTTTTACTCTTCCTACACTATTTTTTCTTTTTCTGTATGATTAGTGATTATTTGCCTATGATTGATTCTCAGGGACCTAGTCCCTTACTGTGTGATGCAACCCCTAAGGGTTTTAACACATATCATCCCAAAAATTCCAATATGAGATGTCTTGATCAATAAACTATTTTGAGGTTGTCCCTATCAGACTTTCTCCAAAATAAGCCATAAACAGTTCCTATTTTCCCCTAATCCTCTAAGTTTATACAATGCTTTTTATAGTGCGCCATAAGATTACTATGACCATCATATCTTTGCCAAACTTTGGAGTTTTGAACACTATTGGCAAGTGAACATTAGGGAACATGCACAAATCCTTAAAAGAGACACTTTTGTGTCTTCTTAATCCTTGCATATTTCTCATATTTTGCTTCAGACATCTCACTTTCCTAGCAATTCTTCTTGTTCCTAATTCTTAATAGTTTTCTCAATCATGATAGAAAAAACACACTGATGAGTGGGATAACATAATTTTAGGGGTTTGAAGGTCAATTCAAGAGGATAGAATAGATCATGATGTGGCTTACTTAAGGACATGTATTAGTTGGTACTGCAAGAATGAAAAATGAGTTGTTTGCGAGAGATGGATTTGGAGGGCGTACGGTAGAGGTCCCAACTATGCTAGACACATTAGTATATGGTCTGAATCCAGATGGGTAAAGTAGATCACCAATTTGGGGTTGAGTAGAACTGGAAGTAGTTATGTCTGAAAGTCCCAAAATTGAGGAAGGCAAAGCAATCCCATTCATCCAAGCTTGATATATTTTTGCAATCTATTTTTTCAATAACCTATTCTACTCCATTGAGAAAAATTCTTGTGTAATTAACTGATTTTGGTATTCTTCATTGTTTAAATCTATACTGATGTGCGATCCTTCTATTAGCACATTAAAGACTTTTAACACAAAATAATTGTAAGAAGGACAAGTTTGAATTGAAACAGACAGAAAAATGTTAGTTGATAACTTGTCTGATAAGTTATCAACTTTCTGATAAGTTATCACATCTGGCCGTCACCTATAGGCAGAGAGCAAGAAATCTGAAGCATTTCTGATGACTTTATCTGCTAAGCTATTAGATTTATGATAAGCTATCAAACCAAGTCGTCACTTGGGGGCAGAATGTCTGACGACTTGATCTGATAAGCTGTTAGATTTGTGATAAGCTATCAGACTAGGTCGTCAACTAAGGGACAAAAATATGGCTTTTAAATTCCAAAATTTCTTTAAGTTACTGATACAAGTAGCAGCTTTTAGGGGTTCATTCAGTATCTTGAACTTATTCCAAAAACTAGTTTACATCTTTTTGGTCTCTAAATTTTGAATTCAATTTTTGAATCTTGGATTTAGTTTTGGGAAATTCTTCTTGAACTTGGAAGAGAATGAAAATTTGATTACATCTTTTGTAAGTTTAATTGCTTTGAATGATGGATTCAATTGTTTTTATCTCTTTCTATCTCATGTGGAACTAAACCCACAACTAGAGTTGTGGGATCTATGATTATTCCTATATTGATTTAATAGTTGGACAAGATTCGAGTGATTGCGGGAACATCTTGATAATTCTTTTGTAATGAATATGTTCTGTTGGTTGCAAACAATAGATATAACATTATGTTGATTTGCTCGAACTAAGAAATCAACTAAAGGTAGTGAATTATCAATTAGGATTTGGGAAGGATAATTTTCCATCTAATGATTAATGTTGTAACAAGATTAAACAACTCGAGATAAAATCAGTGTGAATAGAAGGTTTTCCTAAGTTCAATAGAATTAGGGAACTAAACATCTAGGTAGGTTAAGAAACACTTAGATGGGCTGTCGATAATGATAATTTGGTGTTTCCCACAAGTCACGAGAATCTAATGCTACAACTTTTATTCAATGAGGATTAATAATTATAGTGATTACAACTCTAGTTTCTCTATATCATTGATTTATAATACTGAAATCTTAGCTTTGAGTTTCTAAAGCAAGTTGAAACGTTAACAATTGTTGATTGATAAAACCCCCTAGTTAAAGGAAACCATTATCTATTATTCGGATCAATCATAAATTGACTTGATTAAAATCATATTCCCTGTGGGATTTAACCCGAACCTAGTTGGGATATATGTTTGACAATGACCGCTTACTCTTTCGCAAAAGAGGTGTAATTTAGGCATATCATATACCTTCCTTGCAGGTCATCTTTGTCTTTCTATTTTATCTAGTATTATATGTATGAGATGCCAGCTTAACCAAAAACCAACGACCTTACAACTTTATTTGTGAGACAAAAACAAATGTGTTAGGATTTAGAGTCTCACAGATATTAATAACACTCTCACAGATATTAATAACACGTTGTATGTCATGCACCTAGATGATTTCATTTCTAAAATAAACTCAAGAAAGCTCTTTTGTTTCATCCCGACTTTTGGATGAATTAATTTTAACTCTTCTTAGTTACTTGTTAGCCCCCTCTTAAAAAAAAATTGGAAAGCATTTGATCGAACCCGTCGAGGTTTTCCTATGTATTATATTCAACATAAATCAGATCACTGTGTAGTTCATAAATATAATAAATGATTGATTTTTTTATAAAATGAATAAAAATTGAATTAAAACCAAAGCCTTTTCATTCATTTTCAATTATTTTTTAATATAAAGATTTAAATTAAAAAAAAACTAGAATTACCTAAAATTGCAATAGACTCGAAATACTAAAAAAATAAAATAAAATACCTAAAAAGAAATAGATCTAAAAGGACTTAATAAACCACAATCAAAACATATTCCAAAATTTTTTAGTTGCCTCCTAGACTTGAATATATCCTGGACAATGCTTTTGGTAGATACGGAACAAAAACACGTGCCCGCCGACCAAAACTTTCGTTATTATGGTAGAGATAACCATCATACATATCAACAAGAGTTTCCTTAAGGTGAAGCACTTGATCTTTGGAATCATTCATATTTTCATGGTAATTTTGTAACCAATGTCGAGTAGTATGGACTGCATGCTTTGAATCTCCTCGATTTGATAATAAAGTGCATCTCGCTCAATCATCCACTGATTTCTCCCACTTTCAAAATTTTCTTGATAGGCAGTGAAGCGCTTTGCTATTTCCCCCTCTCTTTCCATAAACACTTCCACTTAAGATTAAAGCCTAGCCTGAGTGCATATCAGTTAGGCCTTTTCATGTTCAAACTCATATTGTTGTTGTCCCATTTCCACTTTAATGATACCTAAATATTCTTGCAAAACTCGGATTAAGCTCTTGTCTACTTCTACTCTTTTTTATGCTGACCCATCTCTACTTCCTATATCTTTCTCTAATTGACCCCATTTTCTCTTGGCGTGCCTAAAATTTTCCTTCACAACTTGTAGAGCTAATTTATGGTCCTTTCCTACCTTTTCTTGAGTCTGGGTGATTCTCACTTCACATTCAACTTGCCTCTCATCCAATTTTTTCTGGAATTCATGTTCTGCCTTAAGACAGGCTCATCTGACTCTAGCTCGAACCTCTGATTCCCTATCCTATTTTCTTTTTCCAGAACCCTCAGGTCCATCTTTAGATAAGGAAGGATTATGCAACTATGGAAACTACCCAGGGATCACTTTTCCATTATTACGATCTTATACTATTTCACTTGACTTAGATATTATACTCCCATACAAAACTTCAGTATCTCAGGTCTATTAAAAAGAAAACCTGGAGGAGTATCATACATGAATTCAACTATGTTCCTTATTCAAGAAATCTCCTGAAGTCGACCTAATTGGTGCATTACTCAAAGATGCACATTAGGTTGGACCCCTCTAAGATCAATCAACACCAAATAAGGATGGTATGAGGACTTACAAATGATATCTTGTGTTAAAAAACAATAGTAAGTCCAGATTATTTGTCAGTGATCTTAAAGACCTTCTCCTTCTAAGACTTGATCCTAATTGAGAACTTACTTTTAATGGTCCTTTCCTCATGAGAATTTGCACGCTTTAACTAGTCACTCTGTCCTGGTGCATAAGGGTGAAAATAAAATTACTCCAATAACCATATTTGCAATAAAATATTGCACCCATCAAAGTATCTGACACCCTTTTTGCACTTAGTTAGTGCGCAAAAAAATGTCTCCAAGAATCATGGGCATAAGGGTAGGGTTATTCATTCTAGTTAAATCTTGTACTACTTCAGCCAAACAGATGTCAACGTTATCATCATGCTCTAAGAAAATTAAACATCTCAAGAATGCAACCATGGAAGAAAAGTAGTTGTGTTCCCTCCACTGTTGTAGGTCCCCATTATTGTTCAATTGACCTCAGTATTTCTTGAATCCTTCCTCTCGGCCAAAACTACGAACAAAAATTCTAAGGATTTCCAGCCTTGCTCCAAACTTGCTATTTTCATCTGATTGATTTTCAGTAACTTCAAAAACTTAACCCTATCCACATTCTTAGGGACTATAGATCTCTTGTTTCGAAGATCAGAATCTTGGTGATTGAATCCTACCCCCTTGAAACTTTCTAATTCCTCTTGATTTGGGATCATCTCAAAGTTCGAGCAGTGAAATACATTATTATGGTGATCCCAAACATCAATCAACGCCTTAAATACTTCTCTTATGGGATTGATTTCTATCATATGCACAAGATGTCCCAAATAATCTTTCACTGTCTTCTGATCATCATACCCATTTATTTCATTCCACCATTGCCACAAAAGCTGGGGTGTCTAGTTGACAATCATGATTTTGATGTTTCCTCAACCCTAGGCCTTTTCTCACATGTTCCTCTAATTGGCAATCATGTTACACCCTTTGAAATATAAGAAAGATAAGAGAAAAATATTAACACCTACGTAGATACAAATTATTTAAAGTAAGAAGAGATGCATAAAAGCAAAGGATTTTAAAGAGAGAAAAAACAAAAATGCAAAAGCGGAGTCTAGCTAGGTCAAATATATATGATAGAGATAAAGCAGAGCCTAATAGGGATAGCCACATCTGAGTTTTAGTTCTACTAGATTTACCCCGATGAAGATAGGTGTCTATATTTGCTTATTCGAGCAGACAACTCAAATCAAGAGGGCCAATTTATCGGTATAAGAACTATTCCGGTTCACGTGGTAATCCACCCCGCCTAACATGTGTGACTAATATTTCTTAAATCATGAGCGTAGTCAAACACTGTTTTATCTCGAATAAAAGGTTTAGTGGAGCATAGTCGCACACATAGTAAATAGTGGCAGGAATATTCAGAGACTTAAAGGGATTCGCAAGAGAAGACAGTTTATATTTCAATTCAGATAATATCAAAGCGATAAGAAAGTATATATCCAAACCTTAAACCCAGAGCCAAATTTATTCGAGTTATACTTATATTTTTGAGTTATTATTCTATTTTTGAGTTATTATACAATTGATAGGTTATCAATTGTATTCTACTTATGATAAATAGAATAAGACTGTGTAATAGACACAAATAAAACAATACAACTATGGGTAGGATACATGTCAAAACAATTATTAGATAATAATATAGATATAACAAATACACCAGAATATATAGAAAGGACATTAATAGGAACAGTAAAATTATGATTTTTAAACCTAGCCGAAGCAAGTAAAAAAGTATTAAGATATCATAAAAAACCAAAAGGAACATCAACAATTACTAAAATATCATCAACAGAAATATTGAAAAAATATGAAGTAGCTACAAGAGATGAATTTAGCAGTATAACAACAGAAGAAGAAGAAAAAGAACGAAACAAAGAAAAAGATACTAATAGGAATTTAATGTTAAAATTAGCAACATGTAATATGTGCTATATAGATGAATATACGTGTGCATTTAAAGAATATTATTATAAAGGAACAAATAATATTGAGGAAAGTAAGGAGATAAGGAAATTATATTTTAGTAAATTACCTGAACTATTTAGTTCAAAAATAATAAAGAGTTGGGATGAAACAAAAATAGTAGATACCCTAGGAGCAAGAATAAAATTTTTACAACAATGGTATAGAAATCTATGTGAAAAATATAGAGAAGAAATAAAATAAAAAAAATATTAATAAGAAATTTAGCATGTTGCAAAGATAAAATAGCACCTTAATTTGGATGTGAAGAAAGATATTATAAGAAAAGAAAAAGACATAAGAAATACAAAAAATCAAAATATAAGTATAAGCAACCAAGAAAAAAATATTATGTAAAAAATTATAAACATAAAAGACCATATAGGAAAAAGAAATCTATAAAAGAATGTACTTGTTATAATTGTGGAAAACTAGGACATTTAGCTAGAGATTGTAAAATGCCTAAAAACTCAAAAAAGAAACAAATATCAGAAATAAAGATAGAAAATACAGAATACATGCAAATAGATTATATAAATTATGAATTAAAAAGTGAAGATAGTATATATGAAATTTTGGAGAATAAAACAGATAATGAAATAGATAGTAATTTAGATGAATCAAATGACTGAAAAAGATATAAAAATAAACCAAATGACTAAATAAGATATAAAAATAATAACAAAGGAAGATATCTAAATGAAGAAGGAACAGATCAAAAAATAATATTTGATAATAATATATTTGACGAAATCAAAGAAAAAGAGTTAGACCTAAGTATAGAAAAAATATTTAAAATACCAGCAATAAAAAGTATATTTAGTAGAAAAAAGGAAGAATACTACGTAGTAAGCCAAAAAGAACATGTAATAGACCGTAGATATACAAAAGGAAGAGCCAGTATACCACTAGTAACAAAAAGAATATTCCTAATTTTTCTATTATATCTGTAAATTATTCTAATAATTTTAAACGTTCCTCTTTAGTTTTTGTATATAGTAGTATATCATCTATGTATACTATACAATTAGGTAATTGTTCAAAATAACTATCCATAAAGTGTTCGTATCTATCTGGTGCATTTTTATATCCAAATGGTAATACGTTCCATTCATAAAATCCTTGTGGTACCGTAAATGCGGTTAATTCCTTAGAATTGTCATCTAACTTTAAGTGATAAAATCCTGATTTACAGTCAAATTTACTAAAGTAGTTATATCCTTGTATTTGTCTTATTTTTAATATCTTATTTGGTATTAGATAATTGTATGTTATAGTTTTTGCATTTAAATTTCTATAGTCAATCTCCATTCTACTTTTTCCTGTTTTTTGTTCACTATGTTTATTTACTATAAACGCTTGGCTATTATGTTTACTATTGCTTTTTTGTATATATTGTTCTTCTAATAATTCATCTATATGCATTTTAAATTCTTTTAAATCGTCAAAATTATATGTTAATGGTTTTTGAGTTATTGTACAATTTTTATCTATTAATTCACTTTTTATAGTAGTTTTATGTTTTTCCCATTCTTTTAATGGATCTTCACTATATAATTGTCTTAATCTTTTCTTTATTATTTCTACCATATCTACTGAAAATATAGTTATTTTTTTTTACTTATCGAAAATACGACTAGTTCTATTGTGTCTTCTATATTTTTTACACTTTCTAACTTTTGTGTAATTTTTCACTTCCTTTTATCCAATCAGTTTTCTTTTTTATATTATTGATAACTCTTTTTGCTCTTAATTTTTGTTTACATGGTGTTGTAAACCGCCAATATGTTTTAGTTATTATATGTGGGTATAATTTATTTTAAAATGGCATTCCTAAAAGCATATCTTTTGATGTTAGTTCATAATTATAGATTTCTTCTATATTTATTATTTTATCCCATATCTATATTTTTACATTTTTAACTTTATAAGTAATTAAACTACCTTTATTATTAAATCCTTTGACTACTACTGATATTTTTAGCTTATCCCATTTACCTTCAGGTAAACAGTTGTATCTACATAAGTTTGCTTATGCTACTGTATCTATCATAGGTGTATAATACTTATTATAATATCCTTCTACTATTATTTTTACAAGTACATATATTTTCATATCATGTCAAAGCTCTTTTTATTAATAATTTTTCTTTATTATATGTTATAGATAATTGTGTATGTTCTATATTCTATGGTTTTACTTGTTCTAACCATTTTATTTCTAATATTATGTCTGATTTTTGCATTTCTTCCTTTATTTCAAATTCTATTTTTATTTTTCTAACTCCTATTATTATTATTTCTTTTTCTGTCGTATCCTTAATGTTTATTAGACTTCTTGGTAGATCTGTGCATATATTACCATTTGATTTTATTTCTTCACTTTTTACTAGATATTTTGCTATATAATTTTCTTCTTGTGCTCTATTTAAGAGTATCAAATATTCTTTTTCATTTATTGTTCCTGTTATGTAATATTGAGTTAAATTAATTATTGAAGTTGTTTCATAATTTATTCTTTTTTATGAGCTTGATGATTCTGGTTTTTTTATAAGCTATTCTTTTTGTTGTACTTATTCTATCATTTATTATTTCTAAATCTTCTTCTATATCTATGTCTTTGTAACTATAATCCTTATTATCAATTGTTTTTATAAATTGTTCGAAAGGACTTTCTATTTGTATTTTATTAATTTTATTTTTTCCCGTTATTTTATGTTTTGTTGTTAATACATATAGATTTTTTACATCTTGCTGTAAATATTTTACTTCCTTGGGTTAGTTCTATTCCTGATATTTTCCAATATAATACTAATGATTTATCTATGTTTTTATCTGTTATTTCTACTGAATAATTTGCACTTATTATAAATTTAAATTTTGGGTATATTAAATTTCCTCTTATGGCAGGTATTATACTTTTTTTTATATGTTTTATAATTCAATCATCTGCTAAATATAATTCTATTGGTGTATCTATTCCTTCTCTAAAACATGTTTTTATCAATATTTTTGTTCCTCTAAGGTGTACATATTTTATTGGGTCTTTACTTTTTATATCATTTATTTATTAATTAATTATTCTTGTTGTTACTAGTAATATACTAGCTCTTCCTTTTGCATATCTACAGTCTATTACATGTTCTTTTTGACTTACTACGTAGTATTCTTACTTTTTTCTACTAAATATATTTTTTATTGTTGGTATTTTAAATATTTTTTCTACACTTAGGTCTAACTCTTTTCCTTTTATTTCGTCAAATATATTATTATCAAATATTAATTTTTGATATGTTCCTTCTTCATTTAAATATTCTTCTTTTGTTATTATTTTTATATCTTCTTCAGTCATTTGGTTTATTTTTATATCTTCTTCAGTCATTTGATTCATCTAAATCACTATCTATTTCATTATCTGTTTCATTCTCCGAAATTTCATATATACTATCTTCACTTTCTAATTTGTAATATATATAATCTATTTGCATGTATTCTGTATTTTCTATCTTTATTTCTGATATTTGTTTCTTTTTTGGGTTTTTAGGTATTTTACAATCTCTAGCTAAATGTCCTAGTTTTTCACAATTATAACAAGTACATTCTTTTATAGATTTCTTTTTCCTATATGGTCTTTTATGTTTATAATTTTTTACATAATATCTTTTTCTTGGTTTCTTATACTTATATTTTGATATTTTTTATTTCTTATATTTCTTATGTCTTTTTCTTTTCTTATAATATCTTTCTTCACACCCAAATTAAGGTGTTATTTTATCTTTGCAACATGCAAAATTTCTTATTAATATTTTTTTTATTTTATTTCTTCTCTATATTTTTCACATAGATTTCTATACCATTGTTGTAAAAATTTTATTCTTGCTCCTAGGGTATCTACTATTTTTGTTTCATCCCAACTCTTTATTATTTTTGAACTAAATAGTTCAGGTAATTTACTAAAATATAATTTCCTTATCTCCTTACTTTCCTCTGTATTATATATTCCTTTATAATAATATTCTTTAAATGCACACGTATATTCATCTATATAACATATATTATATATTGCTAATTTTAACATTAAATTCCTATTCGTATATTTTTCTTTATTATGTTCTTCTTCTTCTATTGTTATACTGCTAAATTCATCTCTTATAGCTACTTCATATTTTTTCAATATTTCTGTTGATGATATTTTAGTAATTGTTGATGTTCCTTCTGTTTTTTTATCAGATCCTAATACTTTTTTACTTCCTTCGGCTAGGTTTAAAAACCATAATTTTATTGTTCCTAATAATGTCCTTTCTATATATTCGGATGTATTTTTTATATCTATATTATTATCTAATAATTGTTTTGACATGTATCATGCCCATAGTTGTATTGTTTTATTTGTGTCTATTACACAGTCTAAATCTAAAAAGTTATAATTTTTATTAATTATTTATTTTGGTGTCGATTTATTATATTCATTTTTTAGGTTATATTTTTTAAACTTATCTTTATAATAATATGTAGGTTTTCTTATTTCGGATGTACTAGGTATTATGTTATCATCGTCTTCTTTATTAAGAGTATTTATTTTTGTGTTTATATTTTGTAAGTTTTCTTTATTAATTACTTCTTGGTTTTCATTAATTTCTAAATTTTCTATATTTGTTAAGATTTTTGTATATGTTTCACTATCTTCCGAATCATAATTATATGTTTATTCAGCATCTATTATATTTATTTCTAATTCACTGATTTCTAATTCTTTATTTTTTATTTCTAATTTTTATTTAAATTGATCTATCTCGTTTGGTATTTTTTTTCTTTATCCTTTTCTTCTTTTTCTTTTTGTTTTTTTTTTCATACAGGTCTTTTAGCATTTGTAATTCTTTTTCTAGTTCAACAATCTTGTTATTTTTAGTTTCTTCTATTTTTTGTAATTCTTCTGTAGTTTGTTATTTTATCTTATCTATTTCTTTTTTTCTGCCTATTTCTTCGTTTTCTCTTTCTATTCTTACCATGGCTGTCAACTTATCTTCTAATTTTAATTCTTCTTTTCCTAACATTAAATATAAATGTTCACCTATTTTCTTATATCTTCTTCCTAAATTAGAGAATACTATTTTTATTTTTAATCCTTCGTGATTTTCATATGCTTTTTCGTCTATTATAAATTCTTCTTTGATCATTTTATTTATTTGATAGTGTATAGATCATGTTGATATATGTATTCTAGACTATCTATTAAGGATTCTAAATGTGATATTTCTTCTTTTTGTGCATTTATTGATTTTTGACATACTTCTACAATCATATTATATTGTAGTCTTTCCCTTCTTATTTTTAATTTTTTCTATTTTTTAGATATTACTTGTTTTAATTCTAAATTATTCATCTGTAAATAAATACTTGGTAAATAAATTTCAAAGTCAAACTTAAATAACTCATAAATTACTAACTTAAATAACTCATAAATTACTATACATACCATCTTTACCTTTTAAACAACTAGTGGTTTGATACCATTTGGAGGGGGCTACGGATAACTCAAATAACTTAAATAGATCTATTATAACTCTAATGGGTCTATTTTTATTTATACGTGGATATTTTTTAACTTCTCTATTTTTATTTTTATTTATGTTCATATATTGGGGGTGATTAGATGGTATTTGATTAAAAGCTTTACTGTAATATTCTTTAGTTTTTTCTCTTAGTCTTTGTAATTCTTCTATATTATTTTGAAGGTATTCTAAATATTCTATATATTTTGATCTAAAATATTCAATTAGATTCTCTTTCATAAGTATTTATGTTAATCTTATTTCTTCCATATCTTGTCTCCAATATTTTAAATATTCATAGTTTATCATTTTATCCTAAAGTAGTTGTAATACTGAGAATTTCTTTGTAATAATTTATTCTAATTGTACTATATCTGATATTAAATTTTAGGTTATCTATTTCGTTAATTATCATGTCTTTTTCTTTTATGAATAATTCTATGTCTAAATCATATTCTAAACTGTCTTTTAATTCTAGTTGTTTCATGGTTTAGTTTATCCAAGTTATTCTTTCTTTTAATTGTTCTCTTCCTCTTCTAAGCTGGTTTCTATAATTAATTTCTTCGTATAGCCAACTCAACTGCCTGAGACTCGGAGAATCAAACTGCTTGTTGTTCGACCCAATCGGTAGAAAAGATAGTCTTTTATTTCAGACGATCTTTGGCTTGGAATGAGTGACAAGTATATCGAGTTGTGAAAAAAGAGGTTTGTAACCTCTTAACCATGAATATGGGATCCTTCACATCCATAGTCAAGATCTTACCTGGACATAATTTCCAAAACTCTGACTGTGTTGCCACCTGAATTTAAAAGTAAGAGAAGATTACCCTCGGTATGAGTTTAGAAATAACCCGAAGGTGAATCTGAAATTGGGATATCCCAAAATACCCACATGCCTTCTAATAGAGGTGTGGTTAAATGGTGGTGGTGATCATCCTTTAGCTCGCGTCCAGAGAGTTTGATGTCCCTCTCTAGATTATATCCCATTTTACTGCTAAAAAGAGTTCTATGTTGTGTTGCATTCCATTTGAAGTCGTCCCCACCTGTGGTTTTGATTTGAGGTTTTTATGCTCTCGGATGCTCTCGAAAATATCTAAAACAAAATTGTTAGTGCTAAACATAATTCATGAAAGAGACATATAGTTTTTTACCATATCTCCATGTGAGTTATTGCCTAAGAAGCGAAGTCATCCTTCCATGTACCTATTTGGAATGAAATAACTGGCAACGAAAAACACAACAACCATCTTGGTTGTTGTATAATTATGACATTTGTCGGTTGAATATTTATTCAAATTAGGGTGGCCATTTTTTACACCGGCGATACTTTATGCAGAACAGTCCCTACAACGAGTAATCTTATGCTGGTGTGGAAACCCTTTTAGCTACCTATACCACTTGTTGTACGTGGAATGATAACCTCTCCGGTTATAGCCAATAATTTGTTGCATGTGATCTCGGGTAAGTCTTGCGCATCTTTGTATCGATACGACTTATAGCTTTCCCTTGAATTGACAATCTTTGGATAATCTTGCGTATTATTTGATGTTGGATACGAGGTAACTTATAGATATCCTTTGAATTGCTAGACTTTAGGTAATCCTGCACATTATTCGTCCTTGGATAAGAGATGACTTATAGATATCCCTCCAATCATTAGCTCTTTAGTATTCCTACACAGTATCCGACCTTGGATATAATATGACTTATAGATATATCTCAAATTGCTAGTCTTTGGGTAATCCTACACATAATTGATCTTGGATATGACGCGGATTATAGAGAACCCTTGGACGTTATCAATTTGATAATCTTCCATATTCTTCGGTAAGGATTTAGTTGTGAATTACGGATAACCTTTGAACTATAGATTTTTGGGTGACCTTGCACACTATCCAGTTAGGATGTTGTTGTGTCTTACGGATGAACTATTGGCTATCAATTCATAGGTGATCTTTCACACTATCCTATTTCAAATAATATGACTTATAGATGACCCTCAAATTATCAATTTCTAGGAAATCCCATATATCGCTCGTCTTCAGATAGTGACTTAAACGCGTCCCTTCAAATTACGTGCTCTTGATGTGTTTAGATGTTGATTCATAAAAAGATAAGATATCCTCGACGCCAGCGTTTGTGTCTAGCGTGTCAACAGATATTAAATGATGATGATATCCTCGACGCCAATGTTTATGTTTTGCGTGTCAACAAATATTGAATGGCCCTCTTGGCAATAATATACAATGGCCCTCTCGAAGATGATATGAATGGCCCTCTTGGTAATGTATGAAATGGCCCTCTTGGCAGTAATATACAATGGCCCTCTTGGCAATGATATGAAATAGCCCTCTTGGCAATGATATGAAATGACCCTCTTGGTAATGATATGAAATAACCTTTTTGGCAATGATATAAAATGACCCTCTTGGAAATGATATGAAATGGCCATTTTGGCAATGATATGAATGGCCCTCTTGGCAATGATATGCAATAGCCCTCTTGGCAATGATATGAATGGCCCTCTTGGAGATTTGAAAACAGTTTTACCTGAGTTCGTTTGTTTGTGTCTTGCTTTCTACATGTACCTGTACTCAAGATAGACAATTAGTAGAAACAAAGTTGCTTTTGCTAGCGACCACCTTTTGAGAAAAATTCTAAATACAATATTTGTAAAGAAAAGAAGATGCCTTTGTTTGTCTTCCATGATCTCAAGAAATGAGATGGATAATTCAAAAGGTCATCGATAAATGGGTGTTGAGCCCATTTTTGGGCTACCAAAAGTACCATTCTTAAGCATTATATGCTCTGGCATGGCTCCCGACTTGCTTGGGGATTTTTCAAAAGAAACTCTCATTTTTGTGTATAGATCCTTGCATCCACAGAGAAATGATTAGTTTGAATAAAACTACTCCGTGTCGACCTTCTTTGATCCTTGATTTGCTCCTCGCCATCTTTCAGGTTCCCCATTACATTGGTTTCTCCACCCTGAGTCCCTGCTCCCATAGATGCCTAGGCAATCAATAAGTAAAAGATTTGTAAAGATTTTTTTTCAAAAGTAGTCTTATTTTTAGTAAATAGCTTCGAAAGTATCTGTAAAAGCTTTAGAAAATCTCTGTCAGTCATGTTATGTACTAGCTCAATGAATGTCTTCCTCGTGGCTTTAACTATATCCGATGGATGATTTCCAGAACTCATGATCATTGTCGGAGGGTTGTTCAAATAGTTTTGTCATAGCCAGAAATTGAATCTACCTAGACTTTGTCGCAGTTGGTGGCTTCAAAATCTTAGCTTTAACCTCAGGTTCCAGGGAATTTAAAATATATTCCAGTACTTGGTAGAAATTTTGAGGCCTCCCTCAAAATTTCTTCCCCAGTTTAAAGTAGTCTGAGATGATATCATCTCGAGTGGACCTGAAGTCTTTACTGATCTTTATTCTCTTTATTGGATGTTGATCTTCTCTTATGAATTTTTGAGATTCCTTCTCGAAATTCTTCCTCAATTTCCATTTCCTAGGGTTATATGACCGAACTGTTGGGGCACCTACATATCCCATTGAAGTAGGAATCAGGTCAAACATAGTTCAGGACTACGTGAGGGATATATAGAAAAATCTAATGGGTTGAGTGAAGCCAACATAGACTGCCTACATATCTCATTCTTGAGAATTTAGGTCATCATGTAGTTCATACATAAAAAAAAATATAAATTTTCCTAAGGGGTTGAACGAAGTCGATATAGGCCACTTGCGCATCCCTCTTTGGGGATTCGGGTCAAACATAGTTCGTACATGAAAGAAAAGGATAAATTTCCTAAGGGGTTGAACGAAGCCGACATAGGCCGCCTACGTATCCCTCTTTGGGAATTCGGGTTAAACGTAGTTCGTACATAAAATCATAATGGCCCTATAAATACTCTTATCCATCTTACTAGGATATAAATAAGTACTTCTATGGATGACATGACGTTTGCATTGCGTTTGTCTTGATAGAACAAAGGATCAAATATCCAATGGAGTCATCGCCTTCACAGTTAACCACCTTGGTTTCCTCTAGATTAGGCTTCTTTGATCCTTGAACTCTTTGACTCTTCTGTTGACTGTTCTAGGGCTACCATTATTTTTCTTCTTGACATGACATGACAATGGCAGGTTTTAAGTTACTGTTATACGACGGGCGATGAGTCATGAGTGGAATGGAGGTCCAATTCAATAATGTTTCCTCCAATTAATCTTCCATGATCCCGGTTATCTTGGAAAATTCCTCCCTTACATTTTCCCTTATTCTATCCTCAATACCATCGCTTACAGGTTTGAAAAAATGATTGGTAGAGTCCAGTTTTACTACTAGTCATTTTTTTTCCTATAACAAAGCTATAGTCAAGAAGGGGATCTCTTATTCATTTGATCTAGTGAAGTATGGTATTTTTATGCCAACACAATGTAGTTTCTATTACCTTCAAAGTAAAAATAACTCAAAGGTTGACGTGTTAGATTCCGTTAGCAATAAGCAAAGCAAGATGATAAGGTAGGAAGTAAACATATAGAGTTATTTCTCCTCTCATGCGAATTGATCCATGAAGTAATGATGAATCAAAAATTTCAATGAACAGGATTTTAATCAATGATATAGATGGGTAGAAATTACCCAGAAGGCTCAAATTTTATTCTTTTCGACCTTATTACTTCTTTCAAGAAAGTGGAGGTCAATAGAGCTTTTGGAGATATGGGGCCGGGCCAAAAAGTTGCCTAAGTATCTCATGGCATTTTCTGATTCTAAAGTCAGCTTTCCTAAAATGGTAGCGATCATTTTGAAGGTTTTAAGAATGACTACGGACTTTTCTAAGAAACTTGGGAGACTTGGAGTACTTTTGGTCGAACTTTTGTATAGTGGGGTATATTTCTGCCTAGAGATGTTCTATGGAAAATGGGATTGGATCAGTTAACCTTTGATTCAAATCAACAAAACACGTATAAGTACATAAACAGTCATATTGCACAAGCATATTGTAATAAACGTGCATCCTAATTAGGTGACCCGTTTGAGCCAAGGGTTTAGGCCTAACGAATTTTGAAGAAAATATATGCCTTTTTAAAGCCAATCCATTATCCCCAAAAACCTTCATAGGTATACCCAAATGACATAAATATCTACAAAAGTTGCACAAAAGGGATACAGTCTTTAGGGAAAGGGAATAATGTCCCGTGCAGGGGATACTAATTACTGAATGCTTCTTCTACCAGCCTTCGCCTTCTTAACTTCATCCATCTCTTATATTGGTGACATCCGTTGACGTTCAAACTGTGACTTAGATGCAACCTCCCAAATCGATCAATTTCTTGCTTAACTT
The DNA here is from genome assembly GCA_030864225.1 of Capsicum baccatum var. pendulum. Lineage (NCBI taxonomy): Eukaryota > Viridiplantae > Streptophyta > Magnoliopsida > Solanales > Solanaceae > Capsicum > Capsicum baccatum. Next base: position 153,345,561 of record CM061552.1, read on the forward strand.
GCTTCAGCTCTTCTTACGAAAGTAAGTAAATCAAGCTTTTTATCGACCCCCAAAGGATAATGGATTGAATTAGACAGGCATACATTTTCTTCAATACATAAATATGGTTCATCTATAATTGACCGGGGTTAATAGATGCAAGGAAGGTTTTCTAATGGTCCCAATACCCCGCTCGGGTATTGGGTCGTCCTAGGCTTATGCCTAAAATAGGGGTTTGGTTTCGTTCTATCCTAAGTGTTTAGAGTGGGTTTGAACATTGGTTCTCAAGCGGACAAATTGAGTTTGAAAATATGAACAGCCATTAGAAGACTCACGTGCTAATAAGCCATTTGTATTTATAACACATTATTGGAATTGAACAATAGGGGTCGGGACATCCACGAAACCCTAAAATAGTGTAAAATAATGCAGGAATATGCCATGAGATTCGATAGTTAAACTTTACAGAATCGAAACATATAAACACAAAAATAGTCAATCAAAAGATGAAATCAAACATTTGGTTAGAACCTAGTTAAAAATCTCCAGCAGAGTCCTCATTTCTGTTTTGCGAAAATTTTGATTTTTTGAGAGTCGCCACTTAATTTTGAAAAGGAATTAAGAAACCTTTGTAATGTACTTAGACGATTCAAAACAGAAAAATCATTTAAGTTAGAGATTCGAGTAAGCGGTTCCTATTAACGTTTTAGGAAGGTGTTAGGCACCTAAAACGTCCACTAACTTGCAGTTATTCAGACTGTTTGAAAACATATTTTGATTAACATCTAAAAAGTATTAATTTATTGAAAAGTGATTGGTTTTTTAGAAAAGACTTGTGTAAAATAAATTTAGGTGACTTAGTAGGGATTTTAACTAAGTCTAAACAAAAATAATAAACAAATAAACACATAAAATGGGGAAGGGAGGAGAAAGTAAAGGATTTAGACCATTGGGCCCGAATCAACGAGACCTGTCCTAGTCTAATTGGGCTTTTGACCCATTTTACCTGTCCTAATCTAGTTTTTGAGCCATTGGCTCGAATCTTGCTCCACCTGTATTGAATTTACAACTTTGGCTTCGAGGCCCCAAATGGATAACTAAAGTAATAAATAAATAAGACAATGATAAATAAATAATACAACAATGAATAAATAAAGAAAGAGAAGACTATCAAGTCATGTTGCCACTGCAAGGATGGGGCTTTAATCCATTTTCCTTCTTCCAATTTTCTTATCCAAGCACTTAGACTCTCTTTCAGGCTTGACTCAATGGATGGGCCTTATTGGTCCATTAGAGAATGCAAAGAGTCTGTTTGGACTGCAGCAAATTGTCATGCAAAAGAAGAAAGAAGAAATGAAATTAATACACATCCAAAACATGAAATGCTACATGGAGAAATAATATAACAAATTGATAGACAAACAGTCAACTGTAGTAATTCAAATGAATTGGGAGATAGTAATTCAAATATGGCAGAGTGATGCAATCAATATAATAACACACAACATACTTTATCAGGACAAAAATTTGGACTAGAAGCATAACAATAACACAGCTTTTCAAAGAAAGAATGAAGCATTGAGTTGCAAAGCAGAAAGAAAACTATAGCCGAATTAAACTAAACAGGTTACAAAGCTATGATTTTTATCGAACAAACTACAAACCAAATCTCAAATCAAACCAACTAAAAAAAACAGTAAACTTAACACAAAATATGTAATGCCCCGCATTTTGGGCTAGAATAAAAACCTTGATTTCAATGTGTTGCTAATCCCAAAGCCATAAAATCCTATGACAATATGTCATGTTAATTATTGTGTTGCATATGAATCTTATCAAGCTTGAATTTAGACCATAGAGGTCCTTCAAATCAAGGATGAGTTGAAACTATTTCAATCGACTAAGTTTTAGTAGATGTTGTAAAGTGTGTCAGCTTCCATTGACCATAACTCTCTATGTATGTTGAATTAGGAAGCTTACTATGTGTCAAATGATAGGCATTTTAGTTAGCTTTCCAACGATACCAATTTGGCTAAAATCCAACACCCGACAAAGAAGTTATGTACTTTTAAAGTGATAAGCGACGACTAACCAATCGCCCATGGCCACTAGAAAGCATAGGCGATAGCCTAGGCGGCGCCTATGTGAACATAGGCGATAGCCTAGGTGGAGCCTATGTAAACATAGGTGATAGACTAGGTGGTGCCTATGTGAAGATAGGCGATGGGATGGGCGAAGCCTATGTAAGGAATTTTGGAAATTTAAACACTCTGTGTTGAAGAAAAAATGGTCCTTTTACACCCTTACTTAGCCCTAAAACATGAGATTTAGTTCCAAGGAACCCAAAATACATATTCTTTCATCAAAAGTGCTCAAGATTCTCCTTAGGGTTTAAAAATAAAAACCCAAATAGTTTAATATTTGACCGTAGGTTTTCAAAGATAATTACATATTTGGAATCACCAATCCGCAGGCTTCAAGAAACATCTATTATCTTTGGAAATAGAGGTACGTGGGGTTATCCAAAAATCTCATGGGTGTAGTCTTTATGAACATGCATGCTTTTAAATGGGGGTTTTCAATCAAATGCCAATATCTTGCTTTCAATATGATTTCTAAGTCATTTTCTTTATGTCATGGGAATTGTTTGCCTATATACTTCAATGGTTGAAACCATGCATATGTGATTTGAGACTTTCCATGGAAGTTGATAAATATGAATAATAAATTATTTTTAAATTTCCATGATAATGTCTCGATACTCCATATTATATTGTTTTCAACAAAAGAGAGCATGAATTTGAAATAAATATTGTTCACCACTTGTAAATGATGAAGCACCTTGGTTTTTACATGATTATGCATATATGGATGTGATATTGATGACTTACAAGTGGGGTATGACAATATCCTTCAGAATACGATATGCGATTAAATAAGATAAAATTTGAATGCATTGATTTTACATGAGAAAGAAGGATGCCCGAAGAAGGCGTTTGAGACACAAGCAGCTCATCGCTGGAAGAACATGTTTGCCGACATGGAATATCGGTACCGTACTTTGTGATCTTACATACCTGATATTATATTATCCCATATTAGGATTATGGTTAGGATCCATGCTTTATGTTCTTGTGCATTACCATATTTGATTTAGGTTGAGACACCATGCTTTGTGGTCTTGTGTGTCTCTCTCTCACTTATACTCTAATCTCAACGGCAACCGAGGTTTGATAGTTGGTGTAAATTACTTAGGGTATTCCACCTAGCTCAGTTGTATTTCATTATTGTTGAGAAAAACTATTGCATTACACCCATGTGTTTTTAAATAATTTGATACAAAATTGCTTTATAATGGCTCTCAACTATATTTTGTAAAAAAATTATGTTTTTCTTTGATATCTTTGCATGCTAGTACTTTTGTGTTGACCCCCTCCCCTCTCCAACCTCTCAGGTTTAGAGGCCCAGTTTAGGGGTCAAAAAAATCAGTAGAACTGTTAGACAAAGCTGTAGAGACAAGTGGTGAGCCTTCTATGTTTCGGAAGGTCTTATGTCCTGTAGTCCTTTTATCTTATATTCAGTTTTTGGGTCTATTGGGGGCTTTGTCCCAGTTTTCAGATAGACATTGTTTCAGTCATTTCTTAGAGATTTTCGCAGACAGTTGTTCAGAGGATAATTGATGTTGGGGGAACCTTATCTCCCCGTTATTGTCTCTTTTCATATTTATGACCTTATTTCCGAATTATTGTATTTTTTCGTATTTCTTTGATCATATGAATTAGGGGAATGATTACCAGACAGATAGGGGTGTTTCGGGCCTTAATGTTTTAAAATGCTCATCATGGACAGACCCTGGTTTGGGTCGTAACAAACTTGGTATCAGAGCATGGTTCATGATCCCAAGGTGTTTGCAAAATCGCGTCAGGTAGAGTCTTGCTTATGGATGTGTAGCGCGTCACACTTATAAGTAAGAGGCTACTAGGCATTTAGGAAATGTTTCCCTACTTTATGATTTAGTTCGTGCTTCACAGTCTGAACTGTCCCCTAATCAATGATCACTTGTGTTTCAGAAACACAGTTATGCGTCCACGTCGTATCGTCGATCAGAATGCTCAGGCAGATAAGGTCCGTCCCACCCATGGGATGCAGACCCATAACAGGGCTCATACTCCAGAATTTGTCCCTTCTCCGGGAGTCCCTCCAGTCCCGACCAGTCCACCTCGGGCTCTGCGGACTAATGTCAACCATCCCCCAACTACTCAGGGAGATATTTCAAATCCAGAATTCAGACGGTCTATTCATATGCTGACACAGTTGGTAGCTAACCAAGCTCAACGATTGGAAGATGTTGGGTCTGCATCTGTTATATCTGAGGCTACTAGAGTCAGACATTTCATGAAGATGAACCCACCTAAGTTCACTGATACCAAGGTAGAGAAAGATACACAAGAGTTCGTGGATGAGATGGAAAAGATCTTTAAGATGATGCATGTGGATGAGGTTTAAGGGGTGGATCTAGCAACCTATCAGCTCAAGGACATTACGAATCAGTGGTATGCTGACTGGGAAGATGAAATAGGTGAAAGTGTTGTGCCCACAGTTTGGGGCGAATTTGTGGAATATTTCCTTGACTGATTCTTTCCTATGGAGTTGAGAGAGGCCAAAGAGGAAGAGTTTATGAATCTAAAGTAGGGCAGTATGAGTTTCCAGGAGTACACTTTGAAGTTTAATAAACTAGCCCGCTATGCACCAGAGTTGACTAGTAATATGAGGGCCCGAATGAGGAAATTTGCATTCGGCCTTACTGATGACCTAGTACTTAAGTGCCAGGGGGCTATGTTGAATAAGGAGTTTGACTTTTCTCGACTGACCGTTCATATGAATCAAGTGGAAGAGAATAAGAAAAGATTGTTGAATCTAAAGAGAAAGACAGACAGGCTAAAAAAAACTAGATCTGCGGATCAACACCAGAGTCTGCTGTAGAGTGGTAACTGGGGTAATAAATAGTTGAAGAAGAAGAAGTTTTGGAATAATGCACAGTCATCAGCCAGTGCCCCAGCACCCAAACCACCAACAGACAGACAAACTCAGAGTTTTCAGACTCCTCATGGGTCCAAAGCTCTAGGTACACAGTCTCAGGGAAGTGTGGCCCAGCAGCGGCGTACTCATCCGCAGTATGAGGTTTGCGTAAGGAATCATCTAGGGAAGTGCTAGTTTTAGGGGAGAAACTGCTATACTTGTGGCAAAATGGGTCACATTCAGAGAGATTGTCCATCTGTTGGAGTGAATGCGAGGGGGGCTAAGTCCCAAGCCACCTCTACAGCTTCTTTTCCTAAGGGTTCCCCTTTAGCTGCCGGAAGTGGTCGCAATCGATTATATTCATTGACTAACCGCCAAGAGGTAGAAGCTTCACCAGATGTTGTTACCGGTATGTTATGAATCTTTTCTCATGATGTTTATGTATTGCTTGATCCTGGGTCTACTTTATCCTATGTGACCCCTTATGTGGCTGTTGGTTTCGGGTTTAAGCCCGAAGTTATTGTAGAACCCATCTCTGTTTCTACTCTTGTAGGTGATTCTATTGTTTCTAGAAGGGTATATATAAATTGTGCCGTGTCTGTTCATAGTAGGAAAACTGTGGCAGACCTTATAGAACTGGATATGATAGATTTTGATGCTATCCTTGGGATGGACTGGCTCCATTCGTGTTATGCCACCCTTGATTGCAGAACCTGCAAGTTCACTTTTTCATTCCCGAATGAGACACCATTTATATGGGCAGGGAGTTTTGTGGAACCTAGAGGTCACTTTATCTCTTATCTTAGAGCCCGAAAGCTTATCTCCAAAGGGTGTATGTATCATCTAATCCGAGTAAAAGATTCAAAATTTGGAAACCTTCCTCTACAGTCAGTCCTTGTAGTAAATGAATTCCCAGAAGTCTTTCCCGAAGATCTCCTAGGGATACACCCTGATAGGGAGATAGATTTTGGCATTGATGTGTTGCCAGACACTCGTCCTATTTCTATTCTGCCATATAGAATGGCTCCCACAAAACTAAAGAAGTTAAAGGAGCAGCTTGCAGACCTCCTAGACAAAGGCTTTATTCATCCTAGTGTTTCCCCATGGGGTTCTCCCGTGCTCTTCATGCGAAAGAAGGATGGAACCATTCGGATGTGCATAGACTACCGTCAGTTGAATAAGGTCACGATTAAAAATAAATATCCTCTTCCTAGGATTGACGACCTTTTTGACTAGCTTCAGGGTGCCAAGTGATTTTCAAAAATAGACCTTCGTTCAGGTTATCATCAGTTGAAAGTTAGGGAGTCAGACATACCCAAGACAGCCTTCTGAACCTGATATGGTCACTACAAATTTCTAGTTATGTCCTTCGGGTTGACTAACGCCCCTGCAGCCTTCATGGATCTTATGAATAGAGTGTTTTATTAGTTTCTTGACTTGTTCATCATTGTATTTATTGATGATATTCTGATCTATTCTAAGAGTAAAGAGTATTATGCCAATCATCTCCGAATTATCCTTCAGACCCTTAAGGATCATCAGCTGTATGCCAAATTTTCTAAGTGTGAATTCTAGTTATACGCTATTGCCTTCCTGGGGTATATTGTGTCCATTGACAGGATAAGAGTGGATCCCCAAAAAGCTGAAGCAGTGAGAAAATGGCCCAGACCCACAACTCCAACTGATATTTGGAGCTTTTTGGGTTTGGCGGGGTATTACAGAAGGTTCGTAGAGAGTTTTTATTCTATAGCTGCTCCGCTTACTAAACTGACTCAGAAAAAGATAAAGTTTGTGTGGTCTGACTTGTGTGAAAACAATTTTGAGAAGTTGAAGGACAAGCTGACTACTGCTCCTGTTTTGACCCTTCCCGAGGATGTAGATGATTTTGTGGTTTATTGTGATGCGTTCCGTATGGGACTTGGTTGTGTATTGATGCAGCGTGGTAAGGTGATAGCTTATGCATCTAGGTAGTTAAAGGTGCATGAGCGTAATTACCCCACTCATGACTTGGAGTTAGCAGCCGTGGTGTTTGCACTTAGAATCTGGAGGCAATATCTCTATGGAGTGCATGTTGATATTTATACTGACCATAAGAGTTTATAGTATGTTTTCTCACAGAAAGAATTGAACCTCAGGCAGAGGCGTTGGATGTATCTTTTGAAATACTATGATATGAGTCTGCATTACCATCCAGGCAAGGCAAATGTTATAGCCGACGCCCTCAGCAGGTTGTCTATGGGCAGCCTTTCTTATGTAAAAGAAGGAAAAAAAGAGATGGTGAAGGATATTCACTGCCTTGCAAATCTGGGAGTGCGACTCTTAGATTCTGAAGATGCAGGGGTGATTGTTCATGAGTTAGCTAAGTCATTTCTTTGTGATAAAGTTAAGGAGAAGCAGGTTGAAGATCCCATCTTGATGCAAATCAAGAAAGATGTGGGTCAACAAAAGGTTATGTCATTTGAAATTGGTGGCGATTGTATTTTGAGATTTTAGGGTAGGTTATGCGTTCTGAATGTCGATGGGCTATGGGAAAGAATCCTTAATGAGGTGCATACTTCGAGGTATGTCATTCACCCAGGCTCTACTAAGATGTACCATGATCTAAAAACCTTGTATTGGTAGAATAACATGAAACGTGATGTAGCTTATTTTGTGTCCAAGTGTTTGAACTGTCAACAAATGAAGGTAGAACACATGAGGTCGGGTGGTACTTCCCAAGATATAGCCCTGCCTTTATGGAAGTGGGAGATGATAAAAATGGACTTTATTATAGGACTTCCTAGATCCCGAAACCAGTATGATTCTATATGGGTGATTGTAGATCGGTTGACCAAGTCAGCCCACTTTTTGCCTGTGAGGACTAATTATTCGGGAGAGGTTTATGCTAAGATTTACATTGAAGAGATAGTTCGATTACATGGGGCACCAGTGTCCATTATATTCGATAGAGGTACGCAGTTTTCATCTCAGTTTTGGAGATTCTTTCAGAAGGGTTTAGGTACACAAGTGAATTTGAGCACAGCTTTCCACCCTCAGACGGATGGGCAAGCTGAGCGTACCATTCAGACCCTCGAAGATATGTTGAGGGCATGCGTCATTGATTTCAAATATAGTTGGGTAGATCACCTGCCACTGGTTGAATTCGCTTACAATAATAGCTATCATACCAGCATCAAGATGGCTCCTTTTGAGGCTTTGTATGGAAGGAGATGTAGGTCTCGGATAGGATGGTATGAAGTGGGTAAGACTCAGTTGTATGGGCCTGATCTTGTTCATCAAGTGATGGAGAAAGTGAAAATCATTAGAGAACGACTCAAGACTACTCAGAGTCGTCAGAAGTCCTATACCGATGTTCGGAGAAGAGACCTAGAGTTTGAAATTGGTGATTAGCTGTTTCACAAGGTTTCTCCTATGAAAGGAGTTCTGCGGTTTGGAAAAAGAGGTAAATTGCGCCCTCGTTATATAGGGCCATATCAGATTTTGAAGAAGATTAGTATAGTTGCATATGAGTTTGAATTGCCTGCAAGTTTGGGTTACGTTCATCTGGTATTCCATGTATCCATGTTGAAGAAATGCATTGGAGATCATTCTATGGTATTGCCAGTAGAGGGTATCAAAGTGACAGAGTCCTTGTCTTACGAAGAAGAGCCCGTTGAAATTTTAGATCGCCAAGTTTGAAAGCTGAGGAGCAAGGAGATAGCCTCAGTAAAGGTACTGTGGAGGAATCAGAAAGTCAAAGAAGCAACTTAGGAGTCAGAAGATGACATGAGAATTAGATATCCCAATTTGTTTGCTTCGATGGAGGAGGAGACAGAAGGTATTATTCCTATCATATCTTTCCTAGTCCGTTATTATGCTTGAAATCATTTCTGTCTATGTCCCGCATCATCATTCAGGAATGAATGACCCTAAGGGGGGGATAATGTTACGCCCCACATTTTGGGCTAGAATAAAAATCATGATTTCAATGTGTTGATAATCTTGAAGCCATAAAATCCTATGCCAATACGGCATGTTAATTATTGTGTAGCACGTGAATCCGCTCAAGCTTGAATTTAAACCATAGAGGTCCTTCAACTCAAGGACCAGTTGAAACTATTTTGATCGACTACGTTTTAGTTGATGTTGTAAAGTGTGTCAGCTTCCATTGACCATAACTCTCTACGTATGTTGAATTAGGAATCCTACTATGTGTTAAATGAAAGGTATTCGAGTTAGCTTTCCAACGATACTAATTTGGCTAAAATCCAACACCCGAGCAAGAAGTTATGGCCTTTCAAAGTGATAAGCGACGCCTAACCAATCGCCCATGGCCACTGGAAAACATAGGCGATAGCCTAGGCGGCGCCTATGTGAACATAGGCGATAGCCTACGCGGCGCCTATGTAAACTTAGGCGATAGGCTATGTGTCACCTATGTTAATATAGGCGATGGGATAGGCGGAGCCTATGTAAGGAATTCTGGATATTTAAACACTTCGTGTTGAGGACAAAATGGTCCTTTTCCACCCTTACTTAGCCCTAAAACACGAGATTTAGTTCCAAGGACCCCAAAATACATATTCTTTCATCAAAAGTACTCAAGATTCTCTTTAGGGTTTTAAAAGAAAAACCCAAATAGTTCAAGATTTAACCGTAGGTTTTCAAAGATAATTACATATTTGGAATCACCAATCCGCAGGCTTCAAGAACATCTATTATCTTTGGAAATAGAAGTACGTGGGGTTATCCAAAAATCTCATGGGTGTAGTCTTTATGAACATGCATGCTTTTAAATGGGGGTTTTCAATCAAATGCTAATATCTTGCTTTCAATATGATTTTTAAGTCATTTTCTTTATGCCATGGGAATTGTTTGCCTATATACTTCAATGGTTGAAACCATGCATATGTGATTTGAGATTTTCCATGGATGTTGATAAATATGAATGATAAATTGTTTTCAAATTCCCATGATAATGTTTCGATACTCCATATTATATTGTGATCAACAAAAGAGAGCATTAATTTGAAATAAATATTGTTCACCACTTGTAAATGATGAAGCACCTTGGTTTTTACATGATTATGCATATGTGGATGTGATATTGATGACTTGCAAGTGGGGTATGACGATACTTTTCAGAATACGCTATGCGATTGAATAAGATGAAATTTGAATGCATTGATTTTACATGAGAAAGAAGGATACCCGAAGAAGGCGTTTGAGACACAAGCGGCTTATCGCTGGAAGAACGTGTTTGCCGACACGAAATATCGGTACCATGCTTTGTGGTCTTGCGTACCTGATATTATATTATCCCATATTGGGATTATGGTTAGGATCCATGCTTTGTGGTCTTGTGCACTACCATATTTGATTTGGGTCGAGACACCATGCTTTGTGGTCTTGTGTGTCTCTCCCTTACTTATACTCTAATCTCGACGGCAACCGAGGTTTGACAATTGGTGTAAATTATGTAGGGTATTCTACCTAGCTCAGTTGCATTTCATTATTGTTGAGAAAAACTATTGCATTACACCCATGTGTTTTCAAATAATTTGATACGAAATTGCTTTATAATGGCTCTCAACTATATTTTGTAAAAAAATTATGTTTTGCTTTGATATCTCTGTGTGCCAGTACTTTTGTGTTGACCCCCTTCCGTCTCCAACCTCTTAGGTTCAGAGGCCCAGTCTAGGGGTCAAAAGAATCAATAGAACTGTTAGACAGAGCTGTAGAGACAAGTGGTGAGCCTTCTATGTTTCAAAAGGTCTTATGTCCTGCAGTCCTTTTATCTTATATTCAGTTTTTGGGTCTGTTGGGGGCCTTGTCCTAGTTTTCAGATAGACATTGTTTCAGTCATTTGTTAGGGATTTTCGCAGACAGTTGTTCAGAGGATAATTGACGTTGAGGGAACCTTATCTCCCCGTTACTGTCTCTTTTCATATTTATGACCATGTTTCCAAATTATTGTGTTTTTCCGCATTTCCTTGATCATATGAATTAGGTGCATGATTACCAGACATATAGGGGTGTTTCGGGCCTCAATGCTTCGAAATGCTCGTCACGGCCAGGCCCTGGTTTGGGTCGTGACAAAATGCTAGGAAACTACAATTTTCATCAACAAAACAAATCAAAATAGTAAAATTAAACCAACTGACCAGGTAGGAAAAGTTTGAGTCCTAACCGAATTAACTTGATTTCTAAAACATTTTTCGGTAAAGTTATTGCAAAACTCTAAGAGTTTTAGGACTTTATGAGCAGAAACTGGGTCCAAAATAGCATCGAATTAAGTGACAAACTAAGAACTAAAATATATTGTTAATGTAAACACTGAACCAATTTGCAATGATTTATATAAGGTAAAAGTAAGGAGAATCTTAACATTTTTAGTTTGACAGGCACGATTAACCAAAGGAACAATAAGTAGCATGATGAACTAAAAGTGAGATTTCTATGGCAAACAGTGAAATAAGATGAACATTGACCAAACAACAACTGTAACCATCATAATCAAATATCCTATAGCCACCTTCTACAACAAACAATTCTGGCATGATTATGATCAAGTGATTATGACTATTAACATGAAAACGGTGAAATCGTTCAAAAGCAGTCGAATTGAAAACCTCAACACAATTATCGATTCAATGAAATAACAACCAGTAACAAGCTAATCCTACGTCCTTCATAGCCATCTACAGTTACTCCCAATAAACAATCTTACAATTACGACATTACAAAGAAAGAGACGAAGAAAAAGAAAACCATAATAGAAGTTAAAACGGAAAAAGCGTTTACCTCTTTCAAAGCAGCAAAATGGGGCAGTGAGATAACACCGAACTCTATCACCACTGGAGAATTCTTTCGCAACTCTGAAATCTCTGATCAGCCCCCAACATTCCTTGGGAAGAAGAAAATTTATACTCAAACAAAAATATACTGGGTTTTTTTGCTCAAAATGGCTTTTTTCACCTTTCGAGACTTGTTTTCAGTTTCTCCAAAGCGAGCTACTTATAGAGAACAAAATGGGGTTGATTTTGAGCTCCCACCAATGTGAGAACACCAAATTTTGAGGGAAATCCTTGAATTTTCTTTGAAATTTGAATTTTGAGGCAAGGGATAAGGATCGGGTGAGCTGGAATTATACGGTTCTTGTATGAATTTGAAGATAAATTTGAGGGGTGTTGATGTTGTACGTTGTTGTTGTTGTTTTTTGTTGTACTTGAGGAGAAAGGGAATAATATGACTTGGTTTGGCCGGGTCAGTTAATGTTTGGCCGAGTGGTTGGGTCCGTTTTTGTTGGTTTGGGGGTTATTTAAAACATAACCCCCAATTGATTTAAGATTTTACCTAATTTAATATTTTGATCAAATTGAAAATTAAATTGGTCAAATTGCATTGTGATTGTAGCCAATTGATTTCAATTATGATCAAATTTAATAAATTTGACTAAATTAAATCAAAATTCGATACGAATTAATACCTCATTGAATCTCGAGCTTCTTGATTTAATAAAATCAACTAAATATTTTCCAAATAAATTATTTTCAATAATAAATTATATTTAAATAAAAAATTTAATTATTTAAATTTATTTTTCAAATAATCCTTAATTTGAAGTCCAATTTTGATGAAAATATTCATTTAAATGATACCATCTATACAATATCGTGTATAAAAATATGAAAATATATAATTATCACTTAAATGCCAAATTTATCCCAAATAAATATTTTAAAATGCATTTATTTGGAAAAAAATAATTATTGTAATTTTATTTGAAAATCGAAGAAACTCGAGATTAAACATAGTTGTGGAGGGCAAAAATTAGGTGTCAACATTAAGTACATACAAAACAAGTATTTTAAATTTATCTACCATTTCATCGGATAAGTAGGTAGTCATTCTTTTTCATATGGTACTATTTTAAAATATTCCTTCCAATCATATACATAAAAGAATATGATCATCTTAGATTACTATGTACTAGATTATTCTTAAATAATTATGTTACTTTGTCACTATTAGCATGGTAATTTGGATACTTTTCCCTTAAACAACGCCTCTACACTGGTTATTCCCCTATCACGGCTTTCTTGCCTCACCAGTTTCACCTTTAGGAGGACATAGTTCTTAGGGATTTTTCTCCTTTTTCTCTTTGCTAATAAACTTTGTAACATATTATTCTTCGAATAATTCTACTATATAGTAACTAATATAAACTTATTTTATCATATTATGATTGTTAGAAATTTATGAATTTTGCTATTCATAATCATAAATGAAAATACCTGTTCTGGTAGGTTTGATAATTATGGGCTTTGTTCATCCATAGCTTTACCTTTGAAATATACCTGTTTTTTTATTAAATATTCAAAAGTCGTTTGTGTACAAGAGGAGGATTTCTTAAACTCATGAAGTCTTTCCTTTAACTTAGCCGGATGGCTTACAAATTTATAAGAGGAAAAGAACTATTCCGACTTTACACGTTTTACACGTAAACTATATACCTTTACAAAACAGTCTTCCTTTTCAAAACTAGAAAAGGACTACACTTAAGTTAAGCTAGACTAGACTTAAAGTATAAAAATACAAAACTTTAATAATGGAACTTGCCAAAAAATTCTAACCTAATAAAGCTATACAATATCTTTACGTAAAGTAAAGTCGAGAAAACTATTCATATGTTTCTTTCTATCTTGTCTTCTTTGTCTTTATTTTTTTATTATTGCTCCGTTGCTTTCTATCTTCCAGCTGGCATTCTTATCTTCTTTAATTCTAGTTGAACTTCCGGGATAATATTATCTTCTCTATGACATCTCGAACATAAATGGTCTGGATATTTGTGTCCAATTAACTTGCAATATATTGTTAATAATTTTTTTGAAATAAATCCCTTCCTAATTGCTGTTGCAGTTGGTTGTTTTTCTGGATTGAGTAGTGTCAAAATCCATTGTCTAGCTTCTTCCATATCTGACTGTAGTAGTTCCCTTGAATTTGAATAAATCATTTGATGATCTCTTGAATAATATCTCCATATAGGGTTTCCATTTAGGTAGTTATTTGATAATTCTTGAACAATTGAAGATATTCCAATAATTCGTTTATATACATACAAATCAGGTATCTCAACTTGAGGTATTTCTGGCTATTGAACAGTATCTTTCGGTATGATCATATCTCTGGTTAATCCTATTTTTACAACTGGCATAACTGGTTTGATCTCATCATATAATATCTCTGCTGGTGCAGTATAACACTTTATAAAAAATAGATTCCCTTTGGTTATTTTTTTATAAGTGGTGAATGCTTTGTATAATTCTGGTAAAGCTGTTAGTTCATCTCCTTCTTGGATATTTATGGTATTTAATAATCCATAACTGAAATAAGTTTTTAACTAAACTTGGGATGGTTTTCGGTAATGCGATTAACTTGTTGTAACCTTGTAATTTTTGGGTTATTTAGTTTGTGTTTGGTTCTTGGATATTTGTAGCTCTGGGGTTAAGGTTTAGATAAGTTTGTATTTTGTGGATATTTTCTATGTATGCTCGAGTTATATGGTTATAGGATTTTCTATCTTGGTTTAAACTTTCTCGATATGTGGTAGTTTGTGGGGGCATGAACAAGGTTTTTTTTTTGTATTTTTGGTATAAATGGTTTTTCAAATATCTTATTCATGTTTATGTTCTAATATCTTTATCCACTAACTCCTTTGCTTGTACCTGCAATTGTAGATTGATAAATGTTATGGGTTTTATGGAGTGTCCCAACGTCTCCTTTTAGCTCTGGAATTTTGATGTCTTCCGATCGACATAGCTCTGAACACTGCTGAGTTAGCTGATTCATAGCTTTAGAATTCAGTTTAACTTCATTAGTCTTTATCTTTTCTATTTCGTTACCGATACTGTCCACTTTCATTGAAAGCGTAGTTAGGGTTTTGAGTATCTTTTCTAAAGCATCATCTTCTATTATATCAGTCTGTGTAGCTTTGTCTTGATATGTAATCTACAATGACATTTTTGTTAGTACTAATTACTTCAATTGTAAATGTAAAATTTAATATATTCAATACTAGTCTCTGAATCTCTTTCGTTGTAACTGAATTTTGTATTTTTTTTTGTTAACCACCAACGTACCTGTGTATTATCTGTTCGTACAATAAACTTGTTATATACAATATATGGCTCAAATGCTAATAAACATTTATATAATGAACATAATTCTTTTCTATTTATTTCCCATTTTATTTTTGTTTCATTAAACGTACCTGAGTAGTATCTACAATGATGTTCTAATTTTTCTTCTTCATATCTATATTTAAGTACTCCTCCATAGCTATATTCGCTTGCGTCTGCTTCTACTATATATGTAAATTTTTTATTTTCATCTGGGAATTGTAATTTTGGTAATTCTTTACAAAGTATTTTTATTTTCTGAACTTGTTTTTTTTCTTCTTCGTTGTAATTATACTCTACATCCTTTTTTAATTTTTTCTGTAATGGCTTTAGGTTTTCTGCTAATTTTAGTAAATATTCTCTTACTTGGTTTATTAATCCTAAAAATGATTGTAATTTCTTTTTTGTATCTAATTCTTCTTTTGAATTTATTATTTTTTGTACTATATGTAGTTACATTTTTACTCCATTTTTATATATTTGTATTCCTAAAATTTCTATCTGGTTTTTCATAAGCATTTTGTAGACGTGGTTCGGTTATTCCTATTTGTCTCTATCTATTGGTGGGGAGGCATAATTTCGGCTTTCTTTTCACTTAAACTTTTTTCCGATTTTTCTATTATATCTGTAAATTGTTCTAATAATTTTAAATGTTCCTCTTTAGTTTTTGACTATAGTAGTATATCATCTATGTATACTATACAATTAGGTAATTGTTTAAAATAACTATCCATAAAGTGTTGGTATCTACCTGGTGCATTTTAATATCCAAATGGTAATACGTTCCATTCATAAAATCCTTGTGGTACCGTAAATGCGGTTAATTCCTTAGAATTTTCATCTAACTTTAAGTGATAAAATCCTAATTTACAGTCAAATTTACTAAAGTAGTTATATCCTTGTATTTGTATTATTTTTAATATTTTATTTGATATTGGATAATTGTATGTTATAGTTTTTGTATTTAAATTTCTATAGTCAATCACCATTCTACTTTTTCCTCTCTTTTGTTCACAATGTTTATTTACTATAAACGTTGGGCTATTATGTTTACTATTATTTTTTATATATACTGTTTTTCTAATAATTCATCTATATGCATTTTAAATTCTTGTAAATCGTCAAAATTATATGTTAATGGTTTTTGAGTTATTATGCTATTTTTATCTATTAATTCAATTTTTATAGTAGTTTTATATTTTTCCCATCCTTTTAATGGATCTTTATTGTATAATTGTCATAATCTTTTCTTTATTATTTCTACCTTATCTACTGAAAATATAGTTATTTCTTTTTTATTTATCAAAAATACGACTAGTTCTATAGTGTCTTTTGTATTTTTCACATTTTCTAATTTTTGTGTAATTTTTTCACTTCCTTTTGTCCAATCAGTTTTCTTTTTTTATTTTATTGATAATTCTTTTTGCTCTTACTTTTTGTTTACATGGTGTTGTAAACCACCAATCTATTTTCGTTATTATATGTGGGTATAATTTATTTTAAAATGGCATTCCTAAAAGCATATCTTTTGATGTTAGTTCATAATTATAGATTTCTTCTATATTTATTATTTTATCCCATATCTATATTTTTACATTTTTAGTTTTATATGTAATTAAACTTCCTTCATTATTAAATCCTTTGACTACTATTGGTATTTTTAGCTTATCTCATTTACCTTCTGGTAAACAGTTGTATCTACATAAGTTTGCTTCTGCTCTTGTATTTATCATAGGTGTATAATACCAATTATAATATCCTTCTACTATTATTTTTACAAGTACATATATTTTCATATCATATCAAAGCTCTTTTTATTAGTAATTTTTCTTTATTATATGTTATAGATAATTGTGTATGTTCTATATTGTATGGTTTTACATGTTCTAACCATTTTATTCCTAATATTATGTCTGCCTTTTGAATATCTTCCTTTATTTTAAATTCTATTTTTATTTTTCTAACTCTTATTATTATTTCTTTTTCTGCCATATCCTTAATGTTTATTAGACTCCTTGGTAGATCTGGGCATATATTACCATTTGATTTTATTTATTCACTTTTTACTAGATATTTTGCTATTAATTTTTTTCTTGTTCTGTGTTTAAGAGTATTAAACATTCTTTTTCATTTATTGTTCCTGTTATGTAATATTGAGTTAAATTAACTGTTGAAGTTGTTTCATAATTTGTTCTTTTTTATGAGCTTGATGATTCTGATTTTTCATAAGTTATTCTTTTTGTTGTACTTATTCTATCATTTATTATTTGTAAATCTTCTTCTATATCTATGTCTTTGTAACTATAATCATTATTATCAATTCTTTTTACAAATTGTTATGCAGGACTTTCTATTTGCATTTTATTAATTTTATTTTTTTCCTGTTATTATATGTTTTGTTGTTAATACATATAGATTTTTACATCTTGCTGTAAATATTTTATTTCCTGGGTTAGTTCTATTCCTGATATTTTCCAATAAAATACTAATGATTTACCTATGTTTTTATCTGTTATTGCTACTGGATAATTCACACTTATTATATATTTAAATTTTTGGTATATTAAATTTCCTCTTATGACAGTTATTATATTTTTTTTTATATAATTCTATCATCTACTAAATATAATTCTATTAGTGTAGCTATTCCTTCTCTAAAACATGTTTTTATCAATATCTCTGTTCCCCTAAGGTGTACATATTTTATTGGGTCTTTACTTTTATATCATTTATTTCTTTATTAATTATTCTTTTTGTTACTAGTGGTATACTAGCTCTTCCTTTTGCATATCTACAGTCTATTACATGTTCTTTTTGGCTTACTAAGTAGTATTCTTCCGTTTTTCTACTAAATATATTTTTTATTATTGGTAATTTATATATTTTTCACACTTAGGTCTAACTCTTTTCCTTTTATTTTATCAAATATATTATTATCAAATATTATTTTTTGATCTGTTCCTTCTTCATTTAAATATTTTTCCTTTTTTATTATTTTTAAATCTGCTTTAGTCATTTGGTTTATTTTTATATCTTCTTTAGTCATTGGATTCATCTAAATCGATATCTATTTCATCATCTGTTTCATTCTTCGAAATTCCATATCTACTATCTTCACTTTCTAATTCATAATCTATATATTCTATTTGCTTGTATTCTGTATTTTCTATCTTTATTTCTGATATTTGTTTCTTTTTTGGGTTTCTAGGCATTTTACAATCTCTAGCTAAATGTCCTAGTTTTCCACAATTATAACAAGTATATTCTTTTAGAGATTTCTTTGTCCTATATGGTCTTTTATGTTTATAATTTTTTACATAATATCTTTTTCTCGGTTTCTTATACTTATATTTTGATTTTTTGTATTTCTTATTTTTCTTATGTCTTTTTCTTTTCTTATAATATCTTTCTTCACATCCAAATTGAGGTGTTATTTTATCTTTGCAACATGTTAAATTTCTTATTAATGTTTTTTCTATTTTTGTTTCTTCTCTATATTTTTCACATAGATTTCTATACCATTATTGTAAAAATTTTATTCTTGCTCCTAGGGTATCTACTATTTTTGCTTCATCCCAACTCTTTATTATTTTTGGACTAAATGGTTCAGGTAATTTACTAAAATATAATTTCCTTATCTCCTTACTTTCCTCTGTATTATATGTTCCTTTATAATAATATTCCTTAAATGCACACATATATTCATCTATATAGCACATATTACATATTGCTAATTTTAATATTAAATTTCTATTCGTATCTTTTTCTTTATTATTTTCTTCTTCTTCTTTTGTTGTTATACAGTTATATTCATCTCTTATAGCTACTTCGTATTTTTCAATATTTTTGTTGATGATATTTTAGTAATTGCTGATGTTCCTTCTATTTTTTATCAGATCGTAATACATTTTTACTTGCTTCGGCTAGGTTTAAAAACCATAATTTTACTGTTCCTATTAATGTCCTTTCTATATAAATAGGTGTATTTGTTATATCTATATTATTATCTAATAATTATTTTGATATGTATCCTGCCCATAGGTGTATTGTTTTATTTATGTCTATTACACAGTCTAAATCTAAAAAGTTATAATTTTTATTAATTATTTGTTTTGGTGTCCATTTATTATATTTAATTTTTAGGTTATATTTTTTAAACTTATCTTTATAATAATATGTAGGTTTTCTTATTTCTGATGTACAAGGTATTATGCTTTCAACATCTTCTTTATTAAGAGTATTTGTTTATGTGTTTATATTTTCTAAGTTTTCTTTATTAATTACTTCTTGTTTTTCATTAATTTCTAACTTTTCTACATTTGTTAAGATTTCTGTATATGTTTCACTATTTTTCGAATCATAATTATCTGTTTCTTCATTATCTATTGTATTTATTTCTAATTCATTGGTTTTTGATTCTTTATTTTTTATTTCTAATTTTTCTTTAAATTGATCTATCTCGTTTAATAATTTTTGTTCTTTATCCTTTTCTTCTTTTTCTTTCTGTCTTTTTTCATACAGGTCTTTTAGCATTTGTAGTTCTTTTTCTAGCTCAACAATCTTGTTATTTTTGGTTGCTTCTATTTTTCGTATTTCTTCTATAGTTTGTTGTTTTATCTTATCTATGTCCCTTTTTCTGTCTATTTCTTCATTTTCTCTTTCTATTCTTACCATGGCTGCCAACTTATCTTCTAATTTTAGTTCTTCTTTTTCTAACATTAAATATAAATGTTCACTTATTTTCTTATATCTTCTTCCTAAATTAGAGAATATTATTTTTATTTTTAATCCTTCGTGATTTTCATATGTTTTTTCGTCTATTATAAATTCTTCTTTGTTCATTTTATTTATTTGATAGTGTATAGATCATGTTGATATATATATTCTAGACTATCTATTAAGGATTCTAAATGTGATATTTCTTCCTTTTGAACATTTATTGGTTTTTGACATACTTCTACAATCATATTATATTGTAGTCTTTCCCTTCTTATTTTTAATTCTTTTCGTTTTTCAGATATTACTTGTTTTAATTCTAAATTATTCATCTGTAAATAAATACTTGGTAAATAAATTCCAAAGTCAAACTTAAATAACTAATAAATTACTAACTTAAATAACTCATAAATTACTATACATACCATCTTTACCTTTTAAATAACTAGGCTCTAATACCATTTGGAGAGGGGTGCGGATTACTCGGATAACTTAAATAGAACTATTATACCATTTGGAGGGGGTGCGGATACCTCGGATAACTTAAATAGATCTATTATAACTCTAATGAATCTATTTTTATTCGTGCGTGGATATTTCTTAACTTCTCTAAACATTTCTATTTTTATTTTAATTTTTGTTGATGTTCGTATCTTGGGGGGTGATTAGATAGTATTTGATTAAAAGCTCTACTGTAATATTCTTTAGTTTTTTCTCTTAGTCTTTATAATTCTTTTATATTATTTTGAAGGTATTCTAAATATTCTATATCTTTTGTTCTAAAATATTCAATTAAATTCTCTTTCATAAATATTTCTGTTAATCTTATTTCTTCATATCTTATCTCCAATATTTTAAATATTCATAGTTTATCATTTTATCCTAAAGTAGTTGTAATACTGCAAATTTCTTTGTAACAATTTATTCTAATTGTACTATATCTGATATTAAATTCTAGGTTATCTATTTCATTAATTAACCAGTCTTTTTCGTCAATGAATAATTCTATGTCTAAATCATATTCTAAACTGTCTTTTAATTCTAGTTTTTTCATGGTTTTATTTATCCAAATTATTCTTTCGTTTAATTGTTCTCTTTCTCTTCTAAGCTGGTTTCTATAATTAATTTCTTTGTATAGCCAACTTTGTTTTTCTCTGACTCTTTTAATATATTCTAACATTTTTAATCTTTATAATATCTATCTGAATAATAACTATTATTATCTGAGTAATAACTATCTGAATAATATAAGCTAAGATCATGCATATTTTCTAACCATTCTAGACTTAATAATTCTTCATTGAATATTTTTTTCCATATTATTTTCTTTATGTCTTTGATTTCTAAGTCTTTAATGATATATAAAATAAGTATCTTAATTTCATCAAATATATAGCTTGCCATATTATTCATATGATGCTTAGGTTTTATGGGTTATTAAATGCTTTATCATAATATTTACTGGTTGTTTGTTTTAATCTTAATAATTCTTATATGTTTTCATTAAGGAATTCTATATATTTTATATCTTTAGTTCTCATATATTTTTCTAGATTTGTTTTCATTAGTTTTTCTATTAATTTTATATTTTTCATATCCATTTTCCAATATTCTAAATATACGTAATTTATCATGGTTGATGTGTAGGTTTGGTATGTAGGTATTTGTAAGAGTAGTTAGGTAGGTGTGGTATGTAATTTATTCTAGCCAAAAAATATTTGTCAAATATTTTTTCTCATATGATTTTCCTTTTATCTACAATTTCTATATCCTTAAGTACATACAAAACAAGTATTTTAAATATATCTACCATTTCATCTGATAAGTAGGTAGTCATTCTTTTTCATATGGTGCTATTTCAAAATATTCCTTCCAATCAAATACATAACAAAATATGATCATATTAGATTACTATGTACTAGATTATTCTTAAATAATTATGTTACTCTGTCACTATTAGCATGGTAATCTGGATACTTTTTCCTTAAACAGCGCCTCTACACTAGTTACTCCCCATTCACGGCTTTCTTGCCTCACCGGTTTCATCTTTAGGATGACATAGTTCTTAAGGATTTTTCTCCTCTTCCTATTTGCTAATAAACTTTGTAACATATTATTCTTCGAATAATTCTACTATATAGTAACTAATATGAACTTATTTTATCATATTATGACTGTTAGGAATTTATGGATTTAGCTATTCATAATCATAAATGAAAATACCTGTTCTGGTAGGTTTGATAATTCTGGGCTTTGTTCATCCAAAGTTTTTCCTTTGAAATATACCTGTTTTTATTAAATATTTAAAATTCTTTTGTGTGCAAGAGGAGGCTTGCTTCAACTCATGAAGTCTTGACTTTATCTTGCCGAATGGCTTACATATTTATAGCCTAAAAGAAAACGCGTAAACTATTTTCTTCTTTACATGTATCCTAAATTAATAATTTACTTATCCTAAAAATGACAAGAACTATACATGGTAAAAGTCAAAAAGCCAATACAATAGGTCCTAAAAAGTTAAGGCTAATAATGGCCTTCTATACAATAGCTTACGTAAATAAGTCAAGAAAAGTTATTTAATCTTCCATATGCTGCTTTCTTTATTTTAATGTTTTTGTCTTCTTATCTTTCTATTATTTCTCCGTGTCTTTCTATCTTTTGTCATGTATCTCCCAGTTGTCGTCCTTATCTTCTTCTAGTCCAGTTGAACTTCTGGGATAATATTATCTTCTCCATTACATCTCGAACATAAATCGTCTGGATATTTGTGTCCAATTAACTTGTAATACCTTATTAATAATTCTTCTGAAATAAATCCCCTCCTTATTGCTCTTGCAGTTGGTTGTTTTTCTGGATTGAGTAATGTCAGAATCCATTGTCTAGCTTCTTTCTTATCTGACTGTCATAGCTCCTTTGAATTTGAATAAATTATTTGATGATCTCTTGAATAATAGCTCCATATTGGGTTTCCGTTGATATAATTATTTGTTAATTCTTGAATAATTGTAGATATTGCAATAAGTCGTTTATTTGCATAAAAATTAAGTATCTCAATTTTAGGTATCTCTGGCTGCTGAACAATATCTTCTGGTATAATCATATCTCTGGTTAATCCTATTTTTACAATTTGTATAACTAGTTTGATCTCGTCATATAATATCTCTGTTGGTGCAGTATAAAACTTTATAAAAAATAGATTCCCGTTGGTGATTCTTTTATAAGTTGTGAATGCTCTATATAATTCTGGTATATCTGTAAGTTCATTTCCTTCATGGGCGTATACGGTATTCAATAATCCATAATTGAAATAAGTTTTAGCTAAGCTAGGGTTGGTTTTCAGTAGTGTGATTAACTTATTGTAACCTTATAATCTTTGGGTTATATAGTTTTTGTTTGGTTCTTGGATATCTGTGGCTCTAGGTTTAAGGTTTAGATAAGTCTGTATTTTGTGTATATTTTCTATGTATGCTCGGGTTATGTGGTTATAGGCTTTTTTATCTTGGTTTAAACTTTCTCGATATGTGGTAATCTGTGAGGGTATGAACAAGGGATCTTTTTGTGTTTTTAGTATAAATGGTTTTTCAAATATCTTATTCATGATCATGTTCTGATATCTTTGTCCACTAACTCCTTTGCTTATACCTGCAATTGTAGATTGATAAATGTTATGGGTTTTATGGAGTGTCCCAACGTCTTCTTTTAGCTCTGGAATTTTGATGTCTTCCGATCGACATAGCTCTGAACACTGCTGAGTTAGCTGATTCATAGCTTTAGAATTCAGTTTAACTTCATTAGTCTTTATCTTTTCTATTTCGTTACCGATACTGTCCACTTTCATTGAAAGCGTAGTTAGGGTTTTGAGTATCTTTTCTAAAGCATCATCTTCTATTATATCAGTCTGTGTAGCTTTGTCTTGATATGTAATCTACAATGACATTTTTGTTAGTACTAATTACTTCAATTGTAAATGTAAAATTTAATATATTCAATACTAGTCTCTGAATCTCTTTCGTTGTAACTGAATTTTGTATTTTTTTTTGTTAACCACCAACGTACCTGTGTATTATCTGTTCGTACAATAAACTTGTTATATACAATATATGGCTCAAATGCTAATAAACATTTATATAATGAACATAATTCTTTTCTATTTATTTCCCATTTTATTTTTGTTTCATTAAACGTACCTGAGTAGTATCTACAATGATGTTCTAATTTTTCTTCTTCATATCTATATTTAAGTACTCCTCCATAGCTATATTCGCTTCCATCTGCTTCCACTATATACGTAAATTTTTTATTTTCGTCTGGGAATTTTAATTTTGGTAATTCTTTACAAAGTATTTTTATTTTCTGAACTTGTTTTTTATCTTCTTCGTTGTAATTGTATTCTACAGTCTTTTTTAATTTTTTCTGTAATGGCTTTAGGTTTTCTACTAATTTTGGTATATATTCTCTTACTTGGTTTACTAATCCTAAAAATGATTGTAATTTCTTTGTTGTATCTAATTCTTCTTTTGAATTTATTAGTTTTTGTACTATATGTTGTTGCATTTTTCTCCACTTTTATATATATGTATTTTCCTAAAAACTCTATCTGATTTTTCATAATTTCGGCTTTCTTTTCACTTAAACTTATTCCCGATTTTCTATTATATCTGTAAATTGTTCTAATAATTTTAAATTTTCCTCTTTAGTTTTTGTACATAGTAGTATATCATCTATGTATACTATACAATTAGGTAATTGTTTAAAATAACTATCCATAAAGTGTTGGTATCTACCTGGTGCATTTTAATATCCAAATGGTAATACGTTCCATTCATAAAATCCTTGTGGTACTGTAAATGCAGTTTATTTTTTAGATTCTTCTTCTAACTTTAAATGGTAAAATCCTGATTTACAATAAAATTTACTAAAGTAATTATATCCTTGTATCTGTCTTATTTTTAATATCTTATTTGGAATTGGATAATTATATGTCATAGTTTTTGCATTTAGGTTTCTATAATAAATAACCATTCTACTTTTTCCTCTTTTTTGTTCACTATATTTATTTACTATAAATGCTGGACTATTGTGTTTACTATTACTTTTTTGTTTATATTGTTTTTCTAATAATTCATCTATATGCATTTTAAATTCTTTTAAATCATCAAAGTTAT
This sequence comes from Capsicum baccatum var. pendulum, assembly GCA_030864225.1. Classification (NCBI taxonomy): domain Eukaryota; kingdom Viridiplantae; phylum Streptophyta; class Magnoliopsida; order Solanales; family Solanaceae; genus Capsicum; species Capsicum baccatum. The sequence continues at coordinate 153,370,600 of CM061552.1, forward strand.
ATGTTAATGGTTTATGGGTTATTATGCTATTTTTATTTATTAGCTCAATTTTTACAGTAGTTTTATGTTTTTTCCATCCTTTTAATGGATCTTCATTGTATAATTGTCTTAATTTTTTCTTTATTATTTCTACCTTATCTATTGGAAATATAGTCATTTCTTCTTTATTTATTGAAAATATAACTAGTTCTATTGTGTCTTCAGAATTTTTTATATTTTCTAATTCTTGTGTGATTTTTTCACTTTCTTTTATCCAATCAGTTTTCTTTCTTATTTTATTAGTAACTCTTTTTACTCTTACTTTTTGTTTATATGATGTTGTAAACCACCAGTGTGTTCTAGTTATTATATGTGGGTATAATTTATCTAAAAATGGCATTCCTAAAAGCATATCATTTTATGTTAGTTCATAATTATAGATTTCTTCAATTGTTAATATCTTATCCAATACTTGTATTTTTACATTTCTAGCTTTATAAGTAATTAAGCTTCCTTCGTTATTAAATCCCCTACTATTGGTGTTTTTAATTTATCCCATTTACTATTTGGTAAACAATTATATCTACATAAATTGGATTTTGCTCCTTTATCTATCATAGGCGTATATTATCTTTTGTAATATCCTTCTACTATTATCTTTATTAATACCTATATTTTCATATCATGTCAAAGTTCTTTTTATTAATAATTTTTCTTTATTATATGTTATGGTTAATAGTATTTGTTCTATATTGTATAGTTTTACTTGTTCTAACCATTTTATTCCTAATATTATGTCTGCTTTTTTGCATATCTTCTTTTATTTCAAATTCTATTTTTATTTTTCTTATTCCTATTATTATTTCTTTTTCTATTGTATCCTTAATGTTTATTAGATTTCTTGATAGATCTGGGCATATATTAACATTTGATTTTATTTCTTCACTTTTTACTAGATATTTTGCTATTAATTTTCTTCTTGTCCTGTGTTTAAGAGTATTAAACATTTTTTTCATTTATTGTTCCTGTTATGTAATATTGAGTTAAATTAACTGTTGAAGTTGTTTCATTATTTGTTTTTTTATGAGCTTGATGATTCTGGTTTTCATAATATATTCTTTTTTTTGTACTTATTCTATCATTTATTATTTTTAAATCTATGTCTTTGTAACTATAATCATTATTATCAATTGTTTTTACAAATTGTTCGAAAGGACTTTCTATGCGTATTTTATTAATTTTATTTTTTCCCGCTACTTTAGGTTTTGTTGTTAATACATATAGATTTTTATATCTTGCTGTAAATATTTTACTTCTTGGGGTTAGTTCTATTCCTGATATTTTCCAATATAATACTAATGATTTATCTATATTTTTATCTGTTATTGCTACTGAATAATTCGCATTTATTGTAAATTTAAATTTTTGGTATATTAAATTTCCTCTTATGGCAGTTATTATACTTGTTTCTATATAATTCTATCATCTGCTAAATATAATTCTATTAGTGTATCTGTTCCTTCTCTAAAACATGTTTTATCAATATCTTTGTTACTAGTGGTATACTAGCTCTTCCTTTTGTATATCTACAGTCTATTACATGTTCTTTTTGGCTTACTACGTAGTACTCTTCCTTTTTTCTACTAAATATATTTTTCATTGTTGGTATTTTAAATATTTTTTCTACACTTAGTTCTAACTCTTTTCCTTTTATTTCGTCAAATATATTGTTATTAAATATTATTTTGATCTGTTCCTTCTTCATTTAAATATTCCTCCTTTGTTATTATTTTTATATCTTCTTCAGTCATTTGCTTTATTTTTATATCTTCTTCAGTCTTTTGATTCATCAAAATCACTATCTATTTCATTTTTGATTTTATTCTCCAAAATTTCATATATACTATCTTCACTTTCTAATTCGTAATCTATATAATTTATTTGCATGTATTTTGTATTTTCTATATTTATTTCTGATATTTGCATGTATTAGTTACGAATTAGAAAGTGAAGATAGTATATATGAAATCTCGAAGAATTAAACAGATAATGAAATAGATAGTGATTTAGATGAATCAAATGACTGAAGAAGATATAAAAATAAATCAAATGACTGAAAGAAGATATAAAAATAATAAAAAAGGAAGAATATTTAAAAGAAGAACGAACAGATCAAAAAATAATATTTGATAATAATATATTTGACGAAATAAAAGGAAAAGAGTTAGACCTAAGTGTAGAAAAATATTCAAAATACCAACAATAAAAAATATATTTAGTAGAAAAAAGGAAGAATACTGTGTAGTAAGCCTAAAAGAACATGTAATAAATTGTAGATACGCAAAAGGAAGAGCTAGTATGCCACTAGTAACAAAAAGAATAATTAATAAAGAAATAAATGATATAAAAAGTAAAGACCTAATAAAATATGTACACCTTGGAAGAATAGAGATATTGATAAAAGCATGTTATAGAGAATGAATAGATACACCAATAAAATTATATTTAACAGATGATAGAATTATAAACCTATAGAAAAAAGTATAATAACTATCATAAGAGGAAATGTAATATACCAAAAATTTAAATTTATAATAAGTCCAAATTATTCAGTAGCAATAACAGATAAAAACATAGATAAATTATTAGTATTATATTGAAAAATATCAGGAATAGAACTAACCCAGGAAGTAAAATATTTACACCAAGATGTAAAAATCTATATGTATTAACAACAAACACAAAATAACAGGAAAAAATAAAATTAATAAAATACAAATAGATAGTCCTTATGAACAATTTGTAAAAATAATTGATAATAATGATTATAGTTACAAAGACATAGATATAGAAGAAGATTTAGAAATAATAAATGATAGAATAAGTACAACAAAAAGAATAGCTTATGAAAAAATAGAATCAACAAGCTCATAAAAAAGAACAAATTATGAAACAACTTCAACAGTTAATTTAACTCAATATTACATAACAGGAACAATAAATAAAAAAGAATATTTAATACTCTTAAACACAGGACAAGAAGAAAATTATATAGCAAAATATCTAGTACAAAGTGAAGAAATAAAATCAAATGGTATTATATGCCCAGATCTACCAAGGAGTCTAATAAACATTAAGGATACGACAAAAAAAGAAATAATAATAGGAGTTAGAAAAATAAAAATAGAATTTGAAATAAAGGACGATATGCAAAAAGGAGACATAATATTAGGAATAAAATGATTAGAATAAGTAAAACAATACAATATAGAACATACACAATTATCTATTACATATAATAAAGAAAAATTATTAATAAAAAGATCTTTGACATGATATAAAAATATATGTACTTGTAAAAATAATAGTAGAAGGATATTATAATAGGTATTATACACCTATGATAGATACAGGAGCAGAAACAAACTTATTTAGATACAACTATTTACCAGAAGGTAAATGGGAAAAGCTAAAAATACCAATAGTAGTCAAAGGATTTAATAATGAAGGAAGTTTAATTACATATAAAGCTAAAAATATAAAAATACAAATATGGGATAAAATAATAACAATAGAAGAAATCTATAATTATGAACTAACATCAAAAGATATGCTTTTAGGAATGCCATTTTTAGATAAATTATACCCACATATAATAACTAAAACATATTGGCGGTTTACAACACCATGTAAACAAAAATTAAGAGCAAAAAGAGTTATCAATAATATAAAAAAGAAAACTGATTGGATAAAAGGAAGTGAAAAATTACACAAAAGTTAGAAAGTGTAAAAAATATAGAAGACACAATAGAACTAGTCGTATTTTCGATAAGTAAAAAAAATAACTATATTTTCAGTAGATATGGTAGAAATAATAAAGAAAAGATTAAGACAATTATATAGTGAAGATCCATTAAAAGAATGGGAAAAACATAAAACTACTATAAAAAGTGAATTAATAGATAAAAATTGTACAATAACTCAAAAACCATTAACATATAATTTTGACGATTTAAAAGAATTTAAAATGCATATAGATGAATTATTAGAAGAACAGTATATACAAAAAAGCAATAGTAAACATAATAGCCAAGCGTTTATAGTAAATAAACATAGTGAACAAAAGAGAGGAAAAAGTAGAATGGTGATTGACTATAGAAATTTAAATGCAAAAACTATAACATACAATTATCTAATACCAAATAAGATATTAAAAATAAGACAACTACAAGGATATAACTACTTTAGTAAATTTGACTGTAAATCAGGATTTTATCACTTAAAGTTAGATGACAATTCTAAGGAATTAACCGCATTTACGGTACCACAAGGATTTTATGAATGGAACGTATTACCATTTGGATATAAAAATGCACCAGGTAGATACCAACACTTTATGGATAGTTATTCTAATCAATTACCTAATTGTATAGTATACATAGATGATATACTACTATATACAAAAATTAAAGAGGAACATTTAAACTTATTAGAACAATTTATAGATATAATAGAAAAATCGAGAATAAGTTTAAGTGAAAAGAAAGCCGAAATTATGAAAGACTAGATATAATTTTTAGAAATACAAATAGATAAAAGTGGAGTAAAAATGCAACAACATATAGTACAAAAAATATTTTACTTAAATGAAGAATTAGATTCAAAAAAAGAAATTACAAGCATTTTTAGGATTAATAAACCAAGTAAGAGAATATATATCAAAATTAGCAGAAAACCTAAAGCCATTACAGAAAAAATTAAAAAAGAATGTAGAGTATAATTACAATGAAGAAGATAAAAAACAAGTTCAGAGAATAAAAATACTTTGTAAAGAATTACCAAAACTACAATTTCCAGGCGAAAATAAAAAATTTACATATATAGTAGAAGCAGACGCAAGCGAATATAGTTATGGAGGACTACTTAAATATAGATATTAAGAAGAAAAATTAGAACATCATTGTAGATACTACTCAGGTACGTTTAATGAAATAAAAATAAAATGGGAAATAAATAGAAAAAAATTATGTTCATTATATAAATGTTTACTAGCATTTGAGTCATATATTGTATATAACAATTTTATTGTACGAACAGATAATACATAGGTACGTTGGTGGTTAACAAAGAAAATACAAAATTCAGTTACAACGAAAAATATTCGGAGACTAGTATTGAATATATTAAATTTTACATTTACGATTGAAGTAATTAGTACTAACAAAAAATCATTGTAGATTACATGTCAAGACAAAGCTACACAGACTGATATAATAGAAGATGATGCTTTAGAAAAGATACTCAAAATCCGAACTGCGCTTTCAATAAAAGTGGACAGTATGGGTAACGAAATAGAAAAGCTAAAGACTAATGAAGTTAAACTGAAGTCTAAAGCTATGAATCAGCTAACTCAATAGTGTGCAAAGCTATGTCGATTGGAAGACATCAAAATTCCAGAGCTAAAAGGAGACGTTGGGACACTCCATAAAACCCATAACATTTTTCAATCTACAATTGCAGGTACAAGCAAAGGAGTTAGTGGACAAAGATATCAGAACATGAACATGAATAAGATATTTGAAATACCAGTTATACCAAAAATATAAAAAGACCCCTTGTTCATACCCCCACAAACTACCACATATCGAGAAAGTTTAAACCAAGATAGAAAAGCCTATAACCATATAACTCGAGCATACATAAAAAATATCCACAAAATACAAAATTATCTAAAACTTTGCCCCAGAGCTACAAATATCCAAGAACCAAACACAAACTATATAACCCAAAAATTACAAGGTTACAACAAGTTAATCACATTACCGAAAACTAACCCAAGTTTAGTTAAAACTTGTTTCAGTTATGGATTATTAAATACCGTATATACCCAAGAAGGAGATGGACTAACAGCTATACCAGAATTATATAAAGAATTCGCCACTAATAAAAAAATAACCAAAGGGAATCTATTTTTTATAAAGTTTTATATTGCACCAGTAGAGATATTATATGACGAGATCAAAACAGTTATACAAGTTGTAAAAATAGGAATAACCAGAGATATGATTATACTGGAAGATATTGTTCAACAGCCAGAAATACCTAAAGTTGAGATACCTAATTTTTATGCAAATAAATGAACTATTATAATATCTTCAATTGTTCAAGAATTAGCAAATAACTACCTAAATGGAAACCCTATATGGAGATATTATTCAAGAGATCATCAAATGATTTATTCAAAATCAAGGGAACTACGACAGTCGGATATGGAAGAAGCTAGACAATGGATTTTGACACTACTTAATCCAGAAAAACAACCAACTGCAAGAGTAATTAGGAAGGGATTTATTTCAGAAGAATTATTAACAAGATATTGCAAGTTAATTGGACACAAATATCCTGACCATTTATGTTTGAGATGTAATGGAGAAGATAATATTATCCCAGAAGTTTAACTAGAATAAAAGAAGATAAGAACGTCAGCTGGAAGATAGAAAGAGGATATAAAGCTATGGAGCAATAATGAAAAAATAAAGACAAGAAAACAAGATAGAAAGTAACATGTGAATAGTTTTCTTGACTTTACTTTACGTAAAGATATTGTATAGCTTTATTAGGTTAGAATTTTTTGGCAAGAGCCATTCTTAAAGTTTTATCTTTTTGTACTTTAAGTCTAGTTTAGTTAAGCTTAAGTCTAGTCCTTTTCTACTTTTGAAAAGGAAGACTTTTGTGTAAAGATATATAGTTTACGTGTAAAACGTGTAAAGTAGGAATAGTTCTTTTCCTCTTATATATATATAAGCCATCCAGCTAAGTTAAAGGCTAGACTTTATGAGTTGAAGCAAGCCTCATCCTGTACACAAATAAATTTTGAATATTTAATAAAAACAGGTATATTTCAAAGGAAAAGCTATGGATGAACAAAGCCCAGAATTATCAAACCTACCAGAACAGGTATTTTAATTTATGATTACGAATAGCTAAATTCATAAATTCCAAACAATCATAATATTATAAAATAAGTTCATATTAGTTACTATATAGTAGAATTATTCGAAGAATAATATGTTACAAAGTTTATTAGCAAAGAGGAAAAGGAGAAAAATTTCTAAGAACTATGCCATCCTAAAGGTGAAACCGGTGAGGCAAGAAAGCAGTGATAGGGGAGTAACCAGTGTAGAAGCGTGTTTAAGGGAAAAGTATCCAGATTACCATGCTAATAGTGACAGAATAACATAATTATTTAAGAATAATCTAGTACATAGTAATCTAAGATGATCATATTTTGTTATGTATATGATTGGAAGGAATATTTTGAAATAACACTATATGAAAAAGAATGACTACCTTCTTATCCGATGAAATGGTAGATACATTTAAAATACTTATTTTGTATGTACTTAAGTATATAGAAATTGTAGATATAAGAAAAATCATATGCGAAAAAATATTTGACAAATATTTTTTGACTAGAATAAATTACATACCACACCTACTTAACTACTCTTACAAATACCTACATACTAAACCTACACATCAACCATGATAAATTACGTATATTTAGAATATTGGAAAATGGATATGAAAAATATACAATTAATAGAAAAATGAATGAAAACAAATCTAGAAAAATATATGAGAACTAAAGATATAAAATATATAGAATTCCTTAATGAAAACATACAAGAATTATTAAGAATAAAATAAACAACCAGTAAATATTATGATAAAACATTTAATAACCCATAAAACCTAAGCATCATATGAACAATATGGCAAGCTATATATCTGATGAAATTAAGATGCTTGTTTTATATGTCATTAGAAACTTAGAAATAGAAGACATAAAGAAAGTAATATGGGGAAAAAAATATTTAATGAAAAATCATTAAGTCTAGAATGGTTATAAGATATGCATGATCTTAGCTTATATTATTCAGATAGTTATTACTCAGCTACTAATAGTTATTATTCAGATGGATATCATACAGATTAAAATTTTTAGAATATATTAAAAGAGCTAGAGAAAAACAAAGTTGGCTATACGAAGATATTAATTATAGAAATCAGCTTAGAAGAGGAAGAGAACAATTAAAAGAAAGAATAATTTGGATAAATAAAACCATGAAACAACTAGAATTAAAAGACAGTTTAGAATATGATTTAGACATAGAATTATTCATAGAAGAAAAAGACAGGATAATTAACAAAATAGATAACCTAGAATTTAATATCAGATATAGTACAACTAAAATAAATTATTACAAAGAAATTTGTAGTATTACAACTACTTTAGGATAAAATGATAAACTATGAATATTTAAAATATTGAAGACAAGATATGAAAGAAATAAGATTAACAGAAATACTTATGAAAGAGAATTTAATTGGATATTTAGAACAAAAGATATAGAATATTTAGAATACCTTCAAAATAATATACAAGAATTACAAAGACTGAGAGATAAAACAAAAGAATATTACAGTAAAGCTTTTAATCAAATACCATCTAATCACCCCCAAGATATGAACATCAATAAAAATTAAAATAAAACTAGAAATGTTTAGAGAAGTTAAGAAATATCCATACGCAAATAAAAATAGATCCATCAGAGTTATAATAGATCTATTTAAGTTATCTGAGTTATCTGCACCCCCTCCAAATGGTATAATGGATCTATTTAAGATATCCGAGTTATCTGCATCCCCCTCCAAATAGTATCAGAGCCTAGTTATTTAAAAGGTAAAGATGGTATGTATAGTAATTTATTAGTTATTTAAGTAAGTAATTTATGAGTGATTTAAGTTTGACTTTGGAATTTATTTACCAAGTATTTATTTACAGTTGAATAATTTAGAATTAAAACAAGTATATCTGAAAAACGAAAAGAATTAAAAATAAGAAGGGAAAGACTACAATATAATATGATTGTAGGAGTATGTCAAAAATCAATAAATGCACAAAAGGTAGAAATATCACATTTAGAATCCTTAATAGATAGTCTAGAATACATATATCAATATGATCTATATACTATCAAATGAATAAAATAAACAAAGAAGAATTTATAATAGACGAAAAAGCATACGAAAATCACGAAGGATTAAAAATAAAAATAGTATTCTCTAATTTAGGAAGAAGATATAAGAATATAGGTGAACATTTATATTTAATGTGAGGAAAAGAAGAATTAAAGTTAGAAGATAAGCTGGCAGTCATGGTAAGAATAGAAAGAGAAAACGAAGAAATAGACAGAAAAAAAAGAAATAGATAAGATAAAACAACAAACTATAGAAGAAATACGAAAAATAGAAGAAACAAAAAATAACAAGATTGCTGAACTAGAAAAAGAACTACAAATGCTAAAAGACGTGTATGAAAAAAGACAGAAAGAAAAAAAAAGGATAAAGAACAAAAATTATTAAACGAGATAGATCAATTTAAAGAAAAATTAGAAATAAAAATAAAGAATCAGAAACCAGTGAATTAGAAATAAACACAATAGATGATGAAGAAACATATAATTATGATTCGGAAGATAGTGAAACATATACAGAAATCTTAACAAATATAGACAAGTTAGAAATTAATGAAAAACAAGAAGTAATTAATAAAGACAACATAGAAAATATAAACACAGAAATAAATACTCTTAATAAAGAAGACGGTGAAAACATAATACCTAGTACATCAGAAATAAGAAAACCTACATATAATTATAAAGATAAGTTTAAAAAATATCACCTAAAAATGAATATAACAAATGGACACCAAAACAAATAATTAATAAAAATTATAACTTTATAGATTTAGACTGTGTAATAGACACAAATAAAACAATACAACTATGGGCAGGATACATGTCAAAACAATTATTAGATAATAACATAGATATAACAAATACACCAAAATATATGAAAGGACATTAATAGAAATTGTAAAATTATGGTTTTTAAAACTAGCCGAAACAAGTAAAAAAGTATTAAGATCTGATAAAAAAATAGAAGGAACATCAACTATTACTAAAATATAATCAACAAAAATATTGAAAAAACATGAAGTAGCTATAAGAGATGAATTTAGCAGTATAACAACAGAAGAAGAAGAAGAAAAGAAATTTAATGTTAAAATTAGCAATATGTAATATGTGCTATATAGATGAATATACGTGCGCATTTAAAGAATATTATTATAAAGGAACATATAATACAGAGGAAAGTAAGGAGATAAGAAAATTATATTTTAGTAAATTACCTGAACCATTTAGTTCAAAAATAATAAAGAGTTGGAAAGAAGCAAAAATAGTAGATACCCTAGAAGCAAGAATAAAATTTTTACAACAATGGTATAGAAATCTATGTGAAAAATATAGAGAAGAAATAAAAATGGAAAAAATATTAATAAGAAATTTAGTATATTGTAAAGATAAAATAGTACCTCACTTTGGATGTGAAGAAAGATATTATAAGAAAAGAAAAAGACATAAAAAATATAAGAAATACAAAAAATTAAAATATAAGTATAAGATACCAAGAAAAAGATATTATGTAAATAATTATAAAGATAAAAGACCATATAGGAAAAAGAAATCTATAAAAGAATGTACTTGTTATAATTGTGGAAAACTAGGACATTTAGCTAGAGATTGTAAAATGCCTAAAAACCCAAAAAAGAAACAACTATCAGAAATAAAGATAGAAAATACAGAATACGTGCAAATAGATTATATAGATTATGAATTAGAAAGTGAAGATAGTATATATGAAATTTAGGAGAATGAAACAGATAGTGATTTAGATGAATCAAATGACTGAAGAAGATATAAAAATAACCCAAATGACTGAAGAAGATATAAAAAAAATAACAAAGGATGAATATTTAAATGAAGAAGGAACGTATCAAAAAATGATAGTTGATAATAATATATTTGACGAAATAAAAGAAAAAGAGTTAGACCTAAGAGTAGAAAAATATTCAAAATACCAAAAATAAAAAATATATTTAGTAGAAAAAAGGAAGAATACTGCATAGTAAACCAAAAAGAACATGTAATAGACTATAGATATGCAAAAGGAAGAGTTGGTTTACCACTAGTAATAAAAAGAATAATTAATAAAAAAATAAATGATATAAAAAGTAAAGACCCAAAAAATATGTACACCTTGGAGGAACAGAGACATTGATAAAAACATATTTTAGAGAAGGAATAGATACACCAATAGAATTATATTTAGCAGACGATAGAATTATAAAACCTAGAGAAAAAAGTATAATAACTGCCATAAGAGAAATTTAATATACCAAAAATTTAAATTTATAATAAGTCCAAATTATTCAGTAGCAATAACAGATAAAAACATAGATAAATTATTAGTATTATATTGAAAAATATCAGGAATAGAACTAATCTCAAGAAGTAAAATATTTATAGCAAGATGTAAAAATCTAAATGTATTAACAGCAAAACATAAAATAACGGGAAATTTTTTTAATAAAATACGCATAGAAAGTCCTTTCGAACAATTTGTAAAAACAATTGATAATAATGATTATAGTTACAAAGACATAGATATATAAGAATATTTAGAAATAATAAATGATAGAATAAGTACAACAAAAAGAATAGCTTATGAAAAACCAAAATCATCAAGCTCATAAAAATGAACAAATTATGAAACAACTTCAACAGTTAATTTAAATCAATATTACATCACAGAAACAATAAATGAAAAAGAATATTTAATACTCTTAAACAAAAGACAAGAAAAAAATTATATAGCAAAATATCTAGTAAGAAGTGAAGAAAAAAATCAAATGGTAATATATGCCCAGATCTACCAAGGAGTCTAATAAACATTAAGGATACGGTAGGAAAAGAAATAATAATAGAAGTTAGAAAAATAAAAATAGAATTTGAAATAAAGGAAGATATGCAAAAAGTAGACATAATATTAGGAATAAAATGGTTAGAATAAGTAAAACCATACAATATAGAACATACACAATTATCTATAACATATAATAAAGAAACATTATTAATAATAAGAGCTTTGACATGATATGAAAATATATGTACTTGTAAAAATAATAGTAGAAGGATATTATAATAGGTATTATACACCTATAATAGATACAAGAGCAGAAACAAACTTATGTAGATACAATTGTTTACAAAAAGGTAAATGGGATAAGCTAAAAATACCAATAGTAGTCAAAGGATTTAATAATGAAGTTTAATTACATATGAAGCTATAAATTTAAAAATACAGATATGGAATAAAATAATAACAATAGAAGAAATCTATAATATGAACTAACATCAAAAGATATGCTTTTAGGAATGCCATTTTTAGATAAATTATACCCACATATAATAACTAAAACAGATTGGTGGTTTACAACACCATGTAAACAAAAAGTAAGAGCAAAAAGATTTATCAATAAAATAAGAAAGAAAACTGATTGGATAAAAGAAAGTGAAAAAATTACACAAAAGTTAGAAAATGTAAAAAATACAGAAGACACAATAGAACTAGTCGTATTTTCGATAAATATAAAAGAAATAACTATATTTTCAGTAGATAAGATAGAAATAATAAAGAAAAGGTTAAGACAATTATACAGTGAAGATCCATTAAAAGGATGAGAAAAACATAAAACTACGATAAAAAGTGAATTAATATATAAAAACAGCATAATAACTCAAAAACCATTAACATATAATTTTGACGATTTAAAAGAATTTAAAATGCATATAAATGATTTATTAGAAAAATAGTATATGTAAGAAAGAAGTAGTAAACATAATAGTCCAGCATTTATAGTAAATAAACATAGTGAACAAAAGAGAGGAAAAAGTAGAATGGTGATTGACTATAGAAATTTAAATGAAAAAACTATAACATACAATTATCTAATACCAAATAAGATATTAAAAATAAGAACAAATACAAAGATATAACCAATTTAGTAAATTTGACTGTAAATTGGGATTTTATCACTTAAAGTTAGATGAAAATTCTAAGGAATTAAGCGCATTTACGGTACACAAGGATTTTTTGAATTGAACGTATTACCATTTGGATATAAAACTGCACCAGGTAGATACCAACACTTTATGGATACTTATTTTAAACAATTACCTAATTGTATAGTATACATAGATGATATACTACTATATACAGAAACTAAAGAGGAACATTTAAAATTATTAGAACAATTTACAGATATAATAGAAAAATTAGGAATAAGTTTAAGCAAAAAGAAAGTCGAAATTATGAAAAATCAGATATAATTTTTAGGAATATAAATAGATAAAAGTGGAGTAAAAATGCAACAACATATAGTTCAAAAAATAATAAATTCAATAGAAGAATTACATACAAAAAAAGAAATTACAATGATTTTTAGGATTAGTAAACCAAGTAAGAGAATATATACCAAAATTAGCCGAAAACCTAAAGCCATTATAGAAAAAATTTAAAAAGGATGTAGAGTATAATTACAACGAGGAAAATAAAATACAAGTTCAGAAAATAAAAATACTTTGTAAAAATTACAAAAATTACAATTCTCAAACGAAAATAAAAAATTTACATACATAGAAGAAGCAGACGCAAACAAATATAGTTATGGAGGAGTACTTAAATATAGATATGAAGAAGAAAAATTAGAACATCATTGTAGATACTACTCAGGTACGTTTAATGAAACAGAAATAAAATGGAAAATAAATAGAAAAGAATTATCTTTATTATATAAATGTTTATTAGCATTTGAGCCATATATAATATATAACAAGTTTATTGTATGAACAGATAATACACAGGTACGTTGGTGGTTAACAAAGAAAATACAAAATTCAGTTACAACGAAAGAGATTCGGAGACTAGTATTGACTATATTAAATTTTACATTTACAATTGAAGTAATTAGTACTAACAAAAATGTCATTCAAATTACATATCAAGACAAAGCTACATAGACTGATATAATAGAAGATGATGCTTTAGAAAATATACTCAAAACCCTTTCTGTTCTTTCAATGAAAGTGGACAGTATGAGTAACGAAATAGAAAAGCTAAAGACTAATGAAGTTAAACTGAAGTCTGAAGCTATGAATCAACTAACTTAGTAGTGTATATAGCTATGTCAATCGGAAGACATCAAAATTCAAGCTAAAAGGAGACGTTGGGACACTCCATAAAACTCATAACATTTATCAATCTACAATTGCAGGTACAAGCATAGGAGTTAGTGGACAAAGATATCAGAACATGAACATGAAAACGATATTTGAAAAACTATTTATACCAAAAACACAAAAAGATCCCTTGTTCATACCCTCACAAATTACCACATATCGAGAAACTTTAAACCAAGATAAAAAAAGCCTATAACCACATAAACCGAGCATACATAGAAAATATCTACAAAATGCAGACTTATCTAAACCTTAAACCCAGAGCCACATATATCCAAGAACCAAACACAAACTATATAACCTAAAGATTACAAGGTTACAACAAGTTAATCGCACTACCAAAAACCAACCCTAGCTTAGTTAAAACTTGTTTCAGTTATGGATTATTAAATACCGTATACACCCATGAAGGAAATGAACTAACAGATATACTAGAATTATATAAAGCATTCACTACTTATACAAGAATAACCAAAGGGAATCTATTTTTGATAAAGTTTTATACTGTACAAGCAGAGATATTATATGACGAGATCAAACCAGTTATACAAATTATAAAAATAGGATTAATCAGAGATGTGATTATACCACAAGATATTGTTCAGCAGATAGAGATACCTAAAATTGAGATACCTGATTTTTATGCAAATAAACGACTTATTGGAATATCTACAATTATTCAAGAATTAGCAAATAATTATATCAATGGAAATCCTATATGGAGCTATTATTCAAGAGATCATCAAATGATTTATTCAAATTCAAGGGAGCTATGACAGTCAGATATGAAAGAAACTAGACAATGGATTCTGACATTACTCAATCCAGAAAAATAACCAACTGCAAGAGTTATTAGGAAGGGATTTATTTTAGAAGAATTATTAACAAGGTATTGCAAGTTAATTGGACACAAATATCCAGACCATTTATGTTCGACATGTAATGGAGAAGATAATATTATCCCAGAAGTTCAACTGGAATAGAAGAAGATAAGGACGACAACTGGGAGATACATGATAAAAGATAGAAAGATACGGAGCAATAACAGAAACATAAGAAGATAGAAACATTAAAATAAAGAAAGCGACATATGGAAAATTAAATAACTTTTCTTTACTTATTTACGTAAGTTATTATATAGAAGGACATTATTAGCCCTAACTTTTTAGGACCTATTGTATAGGTTTTTTGACTTTTCACATGTATAGTATTATTAGTTCTTGTCATTTTTAGGATAAGTAAATTATTACTTTAGGATACGTGTAAAGAAGAAAATAGTTTACGCGTTTTCTTTTAGGCTATAAATATGTAAGTCATTCGGCAAGATAAAGGCAAGACTTCATGAGTTGAAGCAAGCCTCCTCTTGTACACAAACGACTTTTGAATATTTAATAAAAACAGGTATATTTCAAAGGAAAAGCTATGGATGAACAAAGCCCAGAATTATCATACCTACCAGAACAAGTATTTTCATTTATGATTATGAATAGCTAAATTCATAAATTCCTAACAATCATAATATGATAAAATTAGTTCATATTAGTTACTATATAGTAGAATTATTCAAAGAATAATATGTTACAAAGTTTATTAGCAAAGAGGAAAAGGAGAAAAATGCCTAAGAACTATGCCATCCTAAAGGTGAAACTGGTGAGGCAAGAAAGCCGTGATAGGGAAGTAACCGGTGTAGAGACGCTGTTTAAGGAAAAAGTATCCAGATTACTATGCTAATAGTGACAGAATAACATAATTATTTAAGAATAATCTAGTACATAGTAATCTAAGATGATCATATTCTGTTACATATATGATTGGAAGGAATATTTTGAAATAGCACCAAATGAAAAAGAATGACTACCTACTTATCCAATGAAATGGGAGATAAATTTAAAATACTTGTTTTGTATGTACTTAAGGATATAGAAATTGTAGATATAAGAAAAATCATATGGAAAAAAATATATGACAAATATTTCTTGACTAGAATAAATTACATACCACACCTACCTAACTATTCTTACAAATACCTACATACCAAACCTACACATCAATCATGATAAATTACGTATATTTAGAATACTGAAAAATGGATATGAAAAATACACAATTAATAGAAAAACTAATGAAAACAAATCTAGAAAAATATATGACAACTAAAGATATAAAATATATAGAATTCCTTAATGAAAACATACAAGAATCATTAAGATTAAAACAAACAACCAACAAATATTATGATAAAGCATTTAATAACCCATAAAACCTAAACATCATATGAACAATATAGCAAGCTATATATCTGATGAAATTAAGATACTTGTTTTATATATCATTAAAGACTTAGAAATAGAAGACATAAGGAAAATAATATAGGAAAAAAATATTTAATGAAGAATCATTAAGTCTAGAATGGTTAGAAGATATGCATGATCTTAGCTTATATTATTCAGATAATTATTACTTAGATAATAATAGTTATTCAGATGGATATTATACAGATTAAAAATGTTAGAATATATTAAAAGAGTTAGAGAAAAATAAAGTTGGCTATACGAAGAAATTAATTATAGAAACCAGCTTAGAAGAAGAAGAGAAAAATTAAAAGAAAGAATAATTTGGATAAATAAAACCATGAAACAACTAGAATTAAAAGACAGTTTAGAATATGATTTAGACATAGAATTATTCAAAGAAGAAAAACACAGGATAATTAATGAAATAGATAACCTAGAATTTAATATCACATATAGTACAATTAGAATAAATTATTACAAAGAAATTTGCAGTATTACAACTACTTTAGGATAAAATGATAAACTATGAATGTTTAAAATATTAGAGACACGATATGGAAGAAATAAGATTAATAGAAATACTTATGAAAGTGAATTTAATTGAATATTTTAGAACAAAAGATATAGAATATTTAGAATACCTTCAAAATAATATACAAGAATTACAATAACTAAGAGAAAAAACTAAAGAATATTACAGTAAAGCTTTTAATCTAATACCATCTAATCATCCCCGAGATATGAACATCAATAAAAATTAAAATAAAAATAGAAATGTTTAGAGAAGTTAAGAAATATCCACGCACAAATAAAAATAGATCCATTAGAATTATAATAGATCTATTTAAGCTATCCGAGTTATCCGCACCCCATTCCAAATGGTATCAGAGCCAAGTTATTTAAAAGGTAAAGATGGTATGTTTAGTAATTTATGAGTTATTTAAGTTAGTAATTTACAGCAAGATTAGCAAATATAGAAATCAAAAAAGTTCTCATAACTCGGATATTTAAAATATTGGAGACAGCAAGATGTAAAAATCTATTTCTATCTGTATACAGATAAATCTTAACAAATATAGAAAAGTTAATTTTTGTTTTAATCATTAAACAACTTCGTTCATGTTTTGATTCACAATAAAACTTATAAAAAGAATACTGGATCGAGAAAGAATTCGTGTGATGAACTAACTAAAAGAGAAGCTCTAACGTCATCACAGTAAACTTGAACAAAAACTCAAAACACGATTCGCCACTCTTTCTTTTCTTTTTCTTCTTTGTTTTTTTTCTGTTTCTCTTGCTTTTCAATTTTTTTCGTTTATGTCTTTTCTTTTATTCTTCAAGTGTTTTTTTTTTTTTTTGTATTAGGATATAGATAGGCTATTGTAGTATTTGAAAGTGAGGAAACGTTTGGTTTTCTGAGAATTATTAGTAATTGTTTTTGTTGTTTTCACGTAAGTGTAATATCTAAGTAGTAGTAGGATTTTTATTATTTTGCAACGTAAAAGTATTAATTATATAAGAATTTTTTTTGAAAGGTGGCTAATATTTAACAAAAAGTAGTTAGAGATTATAAAACAAACTCTGAGTAAAT
Organism: Capsicum baccatum var. pendulum; assembly: GCA_030864225.1. Classification (NCBI taxonomy): domain Eukaryota; kingdom Viridiplantae; phylum Streptophyta; class Magnoliopsida; order Solanales; family Solanaceae; genus Capsicum; species Capsicum baccatum. The sequence continues at coordinate 153,388,671 of CM061552.1, forward strand.
TTGATAGCAATCATGTTACATGCGAACTACGGTAAAAGAGTATTAAGTTATTTCAATTGTTAAACAAAAGAAACACCTAAAATAAGAATACAAGGAGTAGCGATTTTGTACCCAAAAAGGAAAATGAAAACATGCATACACTTAATCAAATACGAATATCATATCAACATGACTTTTACAAAGATAATCATAAGCAAGTAACAGTGTAACACACAATAATCAACGAGACTAAACTTCCTTTATAATTAAAATAATCATAGAAAGAAGTGAACAAGAACCTGTAATTGAAATAATTATGCCTAAGTCAATTGGTAGCCAGAACCGATAAGAAATAGCAACAAAACTCTATCGCCGAGCCAATTAACGGGAATGGACTCAACTAACGAACTCAAGTATGCTAATATTTTCATAATTTTTACTATTGTTCTATTCTTTTTTTTATTCAAGTGTTGTGAAGAATGTTGATCTATGATGTCGCCCAAAACTATACCTCAATTAGAAGTATAATGTGGTCGATTGCAAATATAATAACCCAATAAGGTTGGGATCGATCCCACAGGGAAAACATGAACAATTGTTTGCCTTGATGTAATCCACGAGCAGTATAGGAAAGAAATAGGGGGATTTGTATTATCAATTGTAAGTAGTAATCAAATCTTGAGTGCTTTTGAGTTGTAATCAATATGAGACGAACACTAGGTTTGTGATCCCCTTGGCTTTCCAATTGCGCAAATTTCTCATGATCAACCCAACTATTCTGTTGTTCTATATGCAAAGCCTACAAGATAATTCTTACAAAACTACCAGGTAAGCTCGAAGATAAATTTCACCCTTTACTAGGTAAGTCTCAGGATGTTGCCTTGTTTCTCCTTGCCACGGCCTCAATTAAACTTGTCGGGGTAGGAACAAGTGATAATATAAGATGTGTGGACTAAAAGGTGGAGGTAGAAATTCCAAATCACTATCTTAATCTTTTTTATCCTAATTGCAAACTTCTTGTTTATCAAATGGATGCGAATACAGGCTATCTCAAGCATTTGAAGCTACTATGAGATTAATTATTGTGAAGAAGAATTAAGATACATGCATAAAACCTAGAACAATTTAGTCTCACACTTTCTCTATGTAGCTAATCTGCCAGTGTTCCCACAACCCTAGCTAAGGCGATTAGCCACTCATGTTTGTGCAAGAAACCATAATTATCAATGAAGAATACATAAAACCAATTACACAAAAATAAGATGAATAAGCTCCAAAGTCTGTAATTGAATAAACCCTAAATTCTCAAGAACAATTGTAAAATTATTGTAATAACATGTAAAAGTATGTAAAGGGATGTTCAAGAGTGTAACCTAATAAAAGATAAACCCTAAGGTATTTATAGTATCTTAAAATTACATAAAAATCCTATTAAAAATGGGAAAGGTAAAGTTAAGTCGGTAGTTGGTCTACACTCGTATAGGCTCAATACGAGTCGTACCCTGCCTTATCGTAGCTGTTCCAGTGTCTGATCTTTCTAAGGCTTCAACTTTCTGTTCAGTATATGACTTTTTCTTATGAGTCATACCTGAGTGTACGACTTGTATCCTTCATCCATATTTACCTGGGACTTTAGTCTTTTCAAGTCCTGAACATTGATTTGTATACGACATTCCTATATGAGTCTTACTCAGACTTCCGAATCATATAGTTTTGGCACTTCAACTCTTGGATGGTAGCTTGGGTTCCGTTATGCTTATGACTTCCGTATATGACTCGTATCCTTGATTATGATTGGTATACTTGAGTCGTATCTTCCTCATACTTGGATCTTTCATTAGGCTTTTGTTTTTTCTATTCATATGATTCAGCATACGAGTCGTATCGAATGGTTACGACTTAATATCTAACCCATATACTGATCAGAATTGGTCTTTTTCAAGTCTTTTTGTTCTTTTTTATTGAAATATTATTGTTGACCTGTTTTACCTGTAATTCACACCAAAGTGAATCATATCCAATAAAATATCCTAAGTTCACGCATAAATTTGTGGTTTTAAGAATCGAAAGTTTCATGTTTTCACACCATACCAACACCCCCACCTAAGAATTTTGCATGTCCCCAGGCAAACAAAACCAAATTACTATTTGTTAGCACAGCGCCGATGCTTCAATAGGAATATTTCAAGCAACCCATGGCAGTGATTTTGAATAATATTTCAATCTTGTGGTTCCCCTCTTAACTCTACTTTTTTCAAACTCAACTGCATATGATAATTTAGAACACATGGAAACATGAGCAAATTCGGTGATGACATTACATTAGCAATAGACACTTGGGTATAGGTATAGTTTACATTCGTCAAATAATCTACCAACCAAGCAGCATAACCCATGTGTACTCACAGCCAAAGAAATCCTATTCACTCTTCATATCGATAAACTAATCTATTAAGGGATAAGACAAATGACTCAGTCACAAAGAAGTATCACTAGGGTATACAGAATACCATAGGCTTGTCCTTATGCTCTTTTCCTAAGTTGTCAGATAGTCATAGAAGGATCACTATAGGACTTAATTTGTCTTGTAACATGGTCTTGGGACTGGTATGATATCATTTGGGATTCATTTAGTGACTAAGCCTCCTGGACACTACGCCTTTCTCGGGGTCAAGGTACTTTCCACTTTTTCTTTTGTTTCCACCCTTATATCTCCCTTTTTCTTTTAACCACATTCGAATTGGGTCAAGTGTGGCTTTCAATCACTTATTTTTGTTATTGTTTTTCCTTTGCTATACATTGCACTTTTCTTTCTTTTCTTTTCATCACACCTGCCCATGTTTTAACTATTTTTCTTCTACCCATTATCTTCATACTTGTTTTCCTATTACACACCCCTATAATAGTCACCCTCAATATAATGCCATGATTTTCTAAACCTAAATGCTACACGGTGCTCATGACCCCAAAGGACCACAAGCTAACTCATGACTAATATCTGTACCTGTATACTGCATAAGAGACTGAAAAATGTGGAAACATGAATTGAAAGGCCATAAGGTTCAATACTAATACATAACTGAAGATATGGTATAACAATACCAAAACAAATCTAAAATAACTGTCTGAACATACTATAATCTGAAAGCCTTTAAACTGTCTAAATAAGGAGTTGATGGGCCACGTCCCCAACTAACTCTATCTACTGAAATAAACTAAAAATTTAAAATAGTAATAAAATCATCATGTCCTCAAAAGATGAGGACTCACTTCTAAATCTGACTGCTGAGACTAGAATCTACTACTGATCTAGAGTTGTGCCTCTAAACCTATGGTATAACATAAGAGAAAGCACCATAGCGCAAATACGTTAGTACGTTGGAATGTACTGAGTATGCAAGTGAGGTAGGCTAAATGCAAAGGGTTATATGCATAAACAATACTGACTGATATGAACGTGAAAATACATACACACATACGTAATGATAACTGAACTCGTAGAGATACTGACTACTGAGTCTCAATACTGACAATATGAGCTTACTGATATTGAGATACCGAATGATTGAGTTTACTGATATCGATATGTGAATCACTAATAAGTAAGAAACTGATACTGTATTACTGAATAAATGAATGAATACTTCTGACAGTTTGAATTATGAAGAACTAGTCTGATTAACTGTATCAGACAATCCTGAATCTGAATACTAATAACATGAGTTACTGATAACTGACATAACTGATATGACTGATATAACTGATAACATGAGTGATTGTATCTGACAGTCCTGAATCTGATGAAACTATCTGAGTCCCGTACTATATTTGAGTTGACTGTATCTGACAGTCTTAAAATCTGAAGAACTCTCTGAGTTCTTTTACTGATACTGATACTGAAACTGTGAAAAGTAGTTATCTAATTGACATGCCCCATATGTGCTATTATATCTGAGCTGGGTTCCAATCTCTACCCTGACTGGAAGGGTTTCAATACCGCGCCACTAGTAAGGACAAGCTGTGAGTGACCCTTATCTGGCAGGTACTCAAAATAAGAACGGTTGGAACCTTAAACTGACAGGTTAAGCCACCTCATCAACCCTAATCTGACAGGTTAAGATGTCTCAACCTACATTGGCTATGTAGTTCTAGAACACAAGGATGACTGCTAAGAATAACACCCTAAACTGACAGGTGAGTTCCCATCCTTGGATTAGCTCGGTGCTAATTACTACTCCCATCTGAAGAGACATTAAACACGATTAATTAAACTGTACATGGACTGAACTTACTGAATTTTTTTGACTAACAAAATACTACTAATATCTGATAATTGACTGAGTTCATGAGATTACTGATCTTACTGAGTACTGAGTTATGAGATTTCTGAGAATACCGAATTATTGAGAATACTGAAGTTACTGAGTATTGAGTAGAACTGAGCTGATACTGAATTTACATGAGTTTTCCTGAGTCATGAGGCTGATTGAAGTCTACTAAACATGGATTAACTGAGAGTAGCATAAAAACATGACATGGCTTTAGGCATACAGCTATATTTTTTGGGTACAAGTACCCCCAGGACTCGATGAAAAGAAACTAACACAGCGTGACTTTCTTGAATATATGACCATAAATAATAATCCATAATATATGAGTGAGGGATTTCATGAAGTACATGGTCATCATAATATCTATCATGAATGGGAATGCTTGAAATCAAGTCATAAACCTCATGTTCTAATATCATGGGCATTCCAACAACATATACTTTTCATAATGATAGCATGGAAACCGTTTAAACATAAGAGAATACCAAGCATGTAACATTTTGTTCATATTGTAATAATTAGGGGATAACTCATGTGGTACTTCATAATCATGATCTTGTTCATAATATGGAATGCGTATAGACACACTTCTCTAATCATCATGTACATTTCATTAATACATATCTTGCACAACAATAACAAATGAGCCCTTTGAACATAATAGACTAGCATGAATTTATCATATAATTTATCCCTAAGCTATAATACATGATTTCTATCATTCTAGGTATTTTATCAAACACCTTATATGCACAAGTTTGGGCATAGGTATACTTATCAATTTAACAATCTTAAGCCACCCAAATTCATGGATTTCAACTAACATGTTCACTACTTCATGAAAATACATCGAGATACCAAATAACAACCATCAACATGAACATAATCATACTACAACAAGATAATCACGATTTATGATTTTAAAACTTGATTCTTGAGCTCCATGGATGAAAGGGATCCATGGATGAACACTACGCAAATCTTAGATGGAAGATTCTTGAAGATTAAAGGTAGAACTTTCTTGAAATTGAATCCCCAATCAACTAGTTTTCTTGGAGATTGAGATAAATCATGGAGTAATAAAAACCCAAATCTTAAAGGAGGTTAACTTTTCTTGAGGGTTCTTGAATGGTGATGCTTTGATTCTTGAGTTTTATTGGAGAAGGGTTTGAATCTTGTTCTTAGGTTTTGATCTTGAAATAAAACCTAATTTTGATATTATGGATGAATAAGAAGTTATGTCCTTTGATTTGATGTGATTGGGTGTTGAATAGGGTGGAAAAAGACCCAAAAAACCCTTTAAAACGGCGTTTCAGCGGTGTTTCAGAAAAAACTGATGGTCTGAGTGATGGACCGTCACTCTTGTGACTAACCGTCACTACAACCATCATTTTTGGATCAAAAAACAGCCTCATTGGTTCAGTTGTGATGGCCAAAGTGACGGTCCATCACTGACTTGACGGTCCGTCATTTTGTCCGTCACTCTTGGACAGCTCGGGCAGCTCTCAGTAAAACGAACATAACTTTTTACTAGATTCTGGAAAAATTTGTATCGTTGGAAATATAATTCAATTATATGTATGTTGGTGGGTCATGATATCAAAAATTCTCTATATAATGAGAGATATGCTCATTTAAAGTTGACGATGGCAATGCCCTTCTCAAGAATTCAATCGGTAAGGAATGTTTTGATTTGTCCAATAGCTAGGACATATTTGAGGCCTTAATATACATCTAAATTAATCATAAAAATACCAAATCACTATAATTTATTTCTCATAAGCTTGAAGCATGGTTCTACTATCGGTTGGGATTCTCGGGGTATTATAATATCTCCCCCTTGAGAACATTCGTCCTCAAATGAGACTGATAGAGAGAGGGAAAGAACATAAAATGATGTACATACTGAACATGAATAACTAGAACATGATCTCATGGCTGACATAACTGATAACTAAACATATCATACTGAACAAGCATGTCTGATGCATGACTGATAAGCTGAATTTAGGCATATCTGATGTAGGGAAAATTGACTAATGAATTCATGACTGAATGTCCTGATGAACTGAATTTCTCACACTGAGAATGCATGAATGGAAACATGAGAACATGAGAACATAAATGAGATTGAAACGTGATACATGAAATGTATTCCGTGAACTGAACTGTGTCTTGAATACATGGCGTACAACTAAGGTTAGAGCTTGAGGGTTAACTTATGAGTACCCTCACTCCAAACTAGATTCATTACAAAAAAGAAAGTAGGATATTTAAGTTATGAAAGTTTGGGGGATTATAGAGTATCTTCCCCTTGGGACACTAAGCCCCTCCAGGAATACTGACTTGGCTGAACTACTGAGGGAAATTGAGGCGATGCACAAGGAATCTAGAAACTAAATCATGATTGATTATCTGAGATCTGAAACTTGAGGCCTAATACATAATCTAAGATGAAGCAACTAAACTTCATGCACTGCAACTAAGACAACTGAAAGATTTACGATGTGCTGAGCACTACTGCATAAATATACTAACTTATTTGTTTAGCTGAAGAACTGATAGCTGATTACTAGGCATGTGAGACTTGTCTGCACTTCATCTAAATAACTGGACTAAGGCTATAAAATATTATTCATAAAGGGGTAATGATTAATTGGATAACAGGGTGACTGAGCATGAATGAGCAAAACTGTATCACCTTAAGAATACAAGGCTAGGCGTATAACATGACTTGGAAACACCCTGTGGACTGAGGTACTAAAATACTACTGACTGGGTAACTGATAGTTGTAGCATGGGTCAAGAAAGTCTGAAATTGAACTGAGTTTCTAATTTGATTACTAAACTAAAGTTGGTATTTTAACTAAAACTATAACTGGGACTCATACTCGAGCTAGATGCTGGATTCGGATAAATGAATACTAATAATTGTGGTTTAGACTGATACTGAAGTACTTAATGCTGAGACTAAACACTGATTTTTGAGTACTAAATATTGAAACTAGATATTGGGTCTTAATAACTGAGTACTGATGGCTGAAGGTTAGGCTGATATTGAAATTCTTGATTCTGAGTCTGAACACTGATTACTAAAATTATAACTGAGTTATGATAGTTTCACAATAAAGGCTGACATAAGTCAAGGCTTTGAATGTACACTCATACTCTGAAATTTCCCAATTTCCAAATACTACCTCTTGCTAGCAATTTACTTGCATACTTATCATGACATTTAAGCCTTTCTTAATCACTACACCATCACGTAATATAAGCATGCAATAATATTTTCTTAACATGTAATATTTACTCACCCCCATATGAGCAACTGCTCACCACTACACTATTTCAATAAAAAGAGATTACTAAAAGATTAAATCAGGAGGACCTGAAACATGAATAGATACTGACTAAACTTGACACTTGAACTGAAGCCTGAGGAATAGAATGTCAACCGTATGGATTTACCAAAAAAGGTCTAAACTGAGGATATACATGACATAGTCTAAATTTGTCTTATCTTCAGAGTCATGGAAACTGAATATACTGTAAGGCGTGACATGTGTACATGAGTCATGAGCTATATGACCTGAGTCTGAAATTTTTGAATTCATGGGACATGATTCGTAACACTGAGGGAGATGATACTTCTTATAATAGAAATTGGAATCGCACATGATTCTATGGAAAGTGTGCGAATATAAGCTGTGTTCATGGAACTGAGATGTGAAGCATGCATAGGTGTTAGGCTGACTGAAGTACAAAACCTTACACTGAGATAAGTATGAGTCAGGAATTGTCTTTCCTTACTATTTTTCTATACATACTGGCACTACTATAGGAATCTGATAGCCTGACTTGGTTGATTGATCTATAATCTCCCCCTTAGCTTTAAGCCATTATCTTAAATCTGTTAGCACTTACTAAACTCTAAACTGAACTGCAATCTTAATCACATACTTACACTCTGCCAAACACATGCTTGCCTTACTAAGCCTATTAGCTGCTTTTGTTGCTTCATATACTACTAATATCACATCCATACCTTCATACTTAATTCAAACCAATAAACTGAAATTCTAGCTTACAATGTTTAAGCCTACTGATTTACTCTGGTACAACTATCCCTATGAATACATAATCTGATCAAACTGTATAATACCATCCCAAATCTCTCTATTAACTCCTGAGTTCTTGGTTAAAAAAATTTCTAAGTCTATGTTGTCAAAGGATTCTGAGAAGAGATCTAATGGCATATCTAAAATTGGGTTCGTGATCGAGTTCTCATGGTCATGAATGAAATCTATACAACTTTAGAACATAACTGAACCGAAAGGGGTACTATTGAGCATGTGGGAAATCTCATAGCTATCTGCAGGGACTGTCTGAGAAAGCCCTATTTCTAGGACTTTGAGCTTCTCTATTTCTGTTACCTTGAAAGTAAGGTGGAATTAACATGAGCGAAGCATAATGAAAATCTACATGAATTTCTTAGAGAACCTTTCTATAGCATAATCTGAGACATGAAAGAAGGAAAACTGTTTCTTAAACACCTCATAGACTTCTGCATATAAGTATGGTGGACAATATACCCATGTACAAGACTCTACTAGGTGCGGCTTTTAGACTTCCTAGGACTCTATTGAACCTTATGATCTGATACCAAGTTTTATAATGCCCTAATTTTCTGAACCGGAATGCTACATGGTGCTCATGACCCCGAAGGACCACAAACTAACCCATGACTGATATCTGTACCTGTATAAAAGACTGAAAAATGTGGAAACATGAACTGAAAGGCCATAAGGTTCAAGACTAATACATAACTGAAGATATGGTATAACAATACCAAAACAAATCTGAAATAACTTTCTGAACATACTATAGTCTGAAAGACTCTAAATGTCTAAATAAGGAGTTGATGGGACACATCCCCAAATAACTCCATCTACTAAAATAAACTAAAAATTTAAAATAGTAATGAAATCATTATGTCCTCGAAAGATAAAGACTTACTTTTAACTTTGACTGCTGAGACAGGAATGTACTGATGATCTAGAGCTCGTGCCTCTAAACCTATTAGGTAACATAAGAGAAAGCACCATAGCGCAAATACGTTAGTACGTTGGAATGTACTGAATATACAAGTGAGGTAGGCTAAAAGCAAAGAGTTATACGCATGAACGATACTGACTGATATGAATGTGAGAATACATACACACATACATAACGATAACTGAACTTGTGAAGATATTGACTACTGAGTCTGAATACTTACAACATGAGCTTACTGATATTGAGATAATTAATGACTAATTTTACTAATATCGATATGTAAATAACTAATAAGTGAGGAGCTGATACTGTATTACTGAATAAATGAATGAATACTTCTGACAGTTTGAATTCTGAAGAACTAGTCTGATTAATTGTATCAGACAGTCCTGAATTTGAATACTGATAACATGAGTTATTTATAACTAACATAACTGATATGACTGATATAACTGATAACATGAGTGATCGTATCTGACAGTCCTAAATCTGAAGGAACTATCTGAGTTCCATATTATATTTGAGTTGACTGTATTTGAAAGTCCTAAAATCTAAAAAACTATCTGAGTTCTATTACTGAGACTGAAACTAAAACTGTGGGAAGTTGTTATCTAAACGACATGCCCCATATATGCTATTATAGCTGAGCTGGGGTCCAATCTCTGCCCTGACTGTAAGGGTGTCAATACCGTACCACTGGTAAGGACAAGCTGTGAGTGACCCTTATCTGGTAGGTACTCAAAATGAGAATGGCAGGAACCCAAAACTGACAGGTTAAGCTACCTCATCAACCCTAATTTGACAGGTTAAGATTTCTCAACCTACGCTGGCTACGTAGTTCTGGAACACAAGGATGAATGCTGAGAATCACACCCTAAACTGACTGGTGAGTTCCAATCCTTGGATTTGCTCGGAGCTAATTACTAATCCCATCTGAAAAGACATTGAACATGATTAATTGAACTGTACATGGACTAAACTTACTGAATTTCGTTGACTGATGAAATACTATTGATATATGATAACTGACTAAGTCTATGAGATTACTGATCTTACTGAGTACTGAGTTATGAGATTTCTGAGAATGTTGAATTACTGAGATTACTGAAGTTACTAAGTACTGAGTAAAATTGAGCTGGTACTAAATTTACATGAGTTTTCCTAAGTCATGAGGCTGATTGAAGTCTACTGAACATGGATTCACTGAGAGTAGCATGAAAATATAACATGGCTCTAGGCACACAACTATATTGTTTGGGAACAAGTACCCCCAGGACTCGATGGAAGGAAACTGACACAACGTGACTTTCTTGAATACATGACCATCAATAATAATCCATAATACATGAGTGAGGGATTTCATGAAGTACATGGTCATCATAATATCTATCATGAATGGGAATTCTTGAAATCAAGTCATAAACCTCATGTTCTAATATCATGGGCATTCCGACAACATATACTTTTCATAACGTTAGCATAGAAACCATTTAAACATAAGGGAATAGAAAACATAAAATATTTAGTTCATATTGTAATAATTGGGAGATAACTCATGTGGTACTTAATAATTATGATCTTGTTCATTACATGGAATGCATATAGACACATTATGAATCCATTCTCCAATCATCATGTACATTCCATTAACACATATTTTACACCACAACAACATGTGAGCACTTTGAACATAATAGACTAGAATAAATTTATCATATAATTCATCCCTAAGCTATAATACATGATTTCTGTCATTCTAGGTATTTTATCAAACACCTTACATACACAACTTTGGGCATTGGTATACTTATCAATTTAACAATCTTAAGCCACCCAAATTCATGGATTTCAACTAACATGCTCACATACTTCATGAAAATACATCGAGATGCCAAATAACAACCATCAACATGAACATAATCATACCACAACAAGATAATCACAATTTATGTTTTTAAAACTTGATTCTTGAGCTCCATGGATGAAAGGGATCCATGGATGAACACTACATATACCTTAGATGAAAGATTCTTGAAGATTAACGGTGGAACTTTCTTAAAAATGAATCCCCAATCAAATAGTTTTCTTGGATCTTGAGATAAATCATGGAGTAATAAAAACCTAAATCTTGAAGGAGGTTAACTTTTCTTGAGGGTTCTTGAATGGTGACGCTCTGATTCTTGAGTTTTCTTGGAGAAGGGTTTTAATCTTGTTCTTGGGTTTTGATCTTAAAATAAACCCTACTTTTGGTGTTATGGGTGAATGAGAAATTATGTGCTTTGATTTGATGTGATTGGGTGTTAAATAGGGTGGAAAAAGACCCCAAAAACCCTTTAAAACGGCGTTTCAGTAGTGTTTCAGAAAAACTGACGGTCTGAGTGATGGACCGTCACTCTAGTGACTAACCGTCACTCCAACGATCATTTTTGGATTAGAAAACGGCCTCACTAGTTCATTTGTGACGGCCAAAGTGATGGTCCATCACTGACTTGATGGTCCGTCATTTTGTTCGTCACTCTTGGACAGCTCGGGCAGCTCTCAGTGAAATGGACATAACTTTTTACTAGATTTTGGAAAAATTTGTATCGTTTTAAATATAATTTAATTATATATCTATTGGTGGGTCATGATATCAAAAATTCTCTATATAATGGGAGATATGCTCATTTGAAGTTGACTATGGCAATGCCCTTCTCAAGAATTCAATCAGTAAGGAATGTTTTGATTTGTCCAATAGCTAGGATGTACTTGAGGCCTTAATATACATCTAACTTAATCATAAAAATACCAAATCACTATAATTTATTTCTCATGAGCTTGACACATGGTTCTACTATCGGTTAGGATTCTCGGGGTATTACACTTAACTTAGGCAATTTGCCTGAGTTAAGGTTCACAGTGTCCATATGAGGACTATGGCCAAAACAAGTTCATTATAAGTTAAACGGGAAGGTTATAGGTGTAATAAGAAAAGATGGTCAAAAAAGGCTCAAATATTTGGATCAAGGAGATCTATTCATTTGGTTGGGGCATTTTAGGCTTAAGTTCACTCATACAATAAGAGCCTATGATCATCTCCTACTTAACTATCCTAGACCAAGGTAAAAACAATCGGGCAAGTTCTAGATTCCAACATAATTGGGAACTTATTAAACCTTACACGCACTTGCACAGGGCTACATTACTAAGTACAAGTTATCCAACTATGGAATTGTTTTGTCCCTAACTATTCTATCCCTAATCCTAACACCATTATCAGTTGCACAACAGTCTTACACAAGTATATAAATTATGTAATTATTTAAACAAAATTTTTCAAGGGGGTACCATTTATCACAATCCAGCATATAAAATCAGCGTTGATTCAACAAGCACAACTTTAAAATCAATAAGAACAAAAAAATCTTTCAATACAACTTGAAAATTTTCATAATCCTCAAAATCATAGTCAAATCAAAAATATCTGTTGCCATAGGTATGCTAATCTACTCCCTATATTAGCTATTCGCATCAAACCTGCAAGCCATAATAGACTTTCAGTTTTAGCTATATCTGTCAGCTACTCCCAAATTTTTCGAAATAACCCCTACCCCTAACTAAAGATCATCTTGCAGAAAGAATCCTACCATAGCATTTACTGCCTCTCTCATAGGTCGAGGCTAAGGGGTTTGCCACATCTTGAATCAAAATGATGTCAAACATCCTCTGATCCTCAATCATCTCATCAATACCAGGGAGTTCTATCACTCTTGCAGCAAGGAAAATCTGAGTGATCATGCAGGGGTAGGCCAGCAATGACTTCTGCCCCCAACTTCCCTATCTCTCATCTCTTGTTCCAGGAACTTACCAATATTAAGTGCATAACCAGCTTTAAAATTGGCTACCATAGCCATCCAAATCAGGATCAGAACATCATCTCCAGTCGTCGGACATAGCCTGTACCGAGCTAGTATCCACCAAGCTTTACCCTTTAAGTTAAGGGTACCCTATTTATCTTCTGTGAATCTTCACTACCACCTTTGACCAAAGTATCAGGCACATAATTCAAAGCTATCTGCTCTACAATCGATTTAAACATCACCATTTTATCTTCAGAACCCCGCATTCATTTAGTTATCTTTCTCATCTCTGTCATTCTGTAGTCCATCTCTACTGTGTTAGCTAGAGCTTGATATTTCAAACCATACAAGAACCTTATGATAGTTCAGGAAGAGATGTCAACTCAAATTCCTCAAATCATGAGGGAAGTGATAGGCTCACCAACCTTCCATAGTTAGCCCTATGGGTATTGCGTCTGCAGCTCACCTTTGTAGACTGCATAGAACTCACAAAATAGAGCCTCATTGTATCTTTTGATTGCTTTCATCATCCACCTAAATCCATAGTTCCTGAAGAGCTCTTCAAACTTGGGTAATTTAGTCATCCCCATAGTAGTCATTCTCCTCTTTGGATATAACACACTTTTTATCTTACCAGCCGATAGACAAAACATCCCCGTTTTAAATGTATTCTGCATGTTAGGGTACCCCCATCATTCAATGATGAGCACTAGAGCAGTGGTCAATGCGAGTGGGGGGTCCTTTCAGTCTATTGAGGTAGCATCAACCTTAGGACCCTGAACTTCTTCAGATATAGCCTCTGCTGAGCTAGATTCCTCTTCATCATTATCATCATCATCAGCTAGCTATGGTGAATAAGGATAAGAAATAGTAGAATTCTTCCTCCTCATCCCTTTTGGAGATGGTGAATCTAACTCTTAGGGAACCACTTTCTTCCCCTTAGCTTTAGCAAGTGTTTTCCCCCTTTTAGTAGCTTTCTTTACTGAGGATCCATCATACTCTTCTCTGTTGCTCTCGAATAGTTATTCATACTAAAAAAACACTGGTTTTATCACTTTCAACTGGTGCTTATTTGTTCCCCTTTTTTCCAACTCTTTTGGATGAGGACACATTCTTTAGAGGCATGATTCCTGCAAATACACTATTTTTAGTAACTAAGAAAAGAAAAGAAAAATTTAAAACTAAAGTCCAATGTGCCTTGTATGATTTAGGTTTGAGTGGTGGATACAAGTCGTAATCATCTGGTACGACTCGTATAACCTAGTTGAATCTTAGTCAGTGCATGAACTTTGTTTACTGGCCCACTTATGACTCCTGTTTTCAATTCATAATGGTCTAGTACGACTCATGACCAATAGTCATAAGTATGTCAGAAACATTTATTCTATTTTAATTCTTTCCAGATGGGTACGAGTAGTTTGTACAAGTCGTATGATTTGGATATGCTCGTATGGTCGAGTCGTATCCATTCCAGAACTTTGAATTTGTTAAAATTCTATGTTGTCAGTGGGTACGAGTCCCATTATGACTCCCATACCGGTGGGTACGAGTCATAAGAAGTCTCGTATCCACTGTAACATAGAAATCCAACTCCAAAGTTTTACTCCAATACAATTTCCTAAAATACCCACGACTAATTTTCAGTTATGTCTAGCAATTTAACACATATAGGCTTATCAAAATCCATTTCCCAACCCTAGTTCTTCCCCAAATTCCCATTTTCAACAAAAATGTCTAAATTAGGGTACCAACAAATCAATTATCGTATAAATCCTACTCAACCCAAGTTAATAATATTAAAGTCTACTTCATTTTAACTTGCAAAGTAAAGCAACTGAGTTTGGGAACTTGCTTGATGAATGAAGAAATGAGTTCTTGAGTTTATATTCTTTTTCACCCCAAATTTGAGTTTAAATCAAACAAAATAAAAGATTTGAGGTTGTTGGTAGTTAGATTGAGTTGAAAATACTTTGATTTCATGGATTAAAGTTTGGAATTTGGGTGAAAAATGGGTCTGGTATGAGTGTTTGTAATCGGGTGCCCGATTTTACCTTTTTCTTTTGTTTTAAATTTTATTTTGGGTCGAGTCATCCCAAGAATTCACCCAGTAATCTTGGGTACCTAGGCTTATGGGTTAGTCCTTTAACTCGTATAGGCTTGGAACTTACCTGGGTTTCTGAAGTGGGCACGACTCAAGGTGATGAATCGTACCTTGAGGGTACGACTCATTTTGAGAATCATATCCATCCCAAAAATTTTGTCTGGTTTTGAATTTTCTCCTAGGTCAATATGACTCCTACTAACGATTCCTACCGTATAGGTACAACTCGTAAAGAGTACATATGAGTATGTTTTCACCTTTTCTAGATTTTGCCTGCATTCCTTAGTCCTGTACAATGAACAAACACATTAACCTATTAATGAATTAAGTATAAAACATGGGTTGCCTCCCTAGAAATGCTTGATTTAACGTTGTAGCATGACTTAGTTGCCTTAATTACTCAAACTTCATTAAGGTCAATATCAGCTACTTCTT
Organism: Capsicum baccatum var. pendulum; assembly: GCA_030864225.1. NCBI lineage: Eukaryota > Viridiplantae > Streptophyta > Magnoliopsida > Solanales > Solanaceae > Capsicum > Capsicum baccatum. Next base: position 153,404,411 of record CM061552.1, read on the forward strand.
TTACCTCTTCAATATTTCCTATATAGTTCCTTACTCTTTGTCCGTTTACCTTGAATGGGCGATCACCATTCCTCTATAGTTCTAAAGCACCATAGGGAAAAACTCTTGTTACTGGGAATGGACCATGCTACCTAGACCTTAGCTTACCTGGAAATAAATTAATCTTGGAATTATAAAGTAGCACCTGGTCACCCTTTTCAAATAACCTTTTCTCAACCTTTTGATCATAATGCAATTTAAGTTTTTCCTTGTAAAGCATTGAACTTTCATATGCCCGAAGCCAGAATTCATCCAACTCATTAATGTTATTCAACATTGATTTTGTTGCATCCTTTTATTCTAAATTTAACTTCATTAACGGCCATAGTGCCTTATGTTCAAGATCAATTGGTAAATGGCAAGCTTTGCCATACACCAACTGATAAGGTGAAGCACCTATGGGTGTTTTGTAAGCTATGTGGTAAACCCATAATGCATCATCTAACTTTCTTTCCCAATCAGTCCTATTATCATTCACAGTTTTTACCAATATGGACTTGATTTCTCTATTGGACACTTCAACTTGTCCACTAGTCTGCAGATGATAGGACATTTCATCCTTGTGGTATACTACATATTTTTCAAGTAAACTCTTGAATAGATGGCTGTAAAAATGTGAACCTCCGTCAGTAATAATAGCACGTGGAATACCGAATCGAGAAAAGATGTTCTTTCTCAAAAATACAGTGGCAATCCTTGCTTCATTGTTAGGTAGTGCAATTGCTTCCACCCACTTTAAAACATAGTCAACAGCTACAAGTATGTACACATGAACTCATAAAAGGTCCCATGAAATTTATTCCCCATACATCAAACACTTTCAGTTCTAAAATAGGGGTTATAGGTAATTCATGTGTTCTAGAAATAGTACCTTGTTGCTGACATTGATCATAAGCAGTAACATAGTCATGATCATCTTTGTATATAGTCAACCAATAGTAGCCGCATTGCAGGATCTGATGAGCTATGTGGGCCTCTCCATGATGACCCCCAACTGGCGATAAATAACGAGCTTCAAGTATGCTCATCATCTCTACCTCAGGTATGCTTCTGCGAATGATTCAATCTACCCAAATCTTAAATAAGTAAGGTTTATCCCAGAAAACTTTCTTACCATGTGCATGAACTTCTTCCTTTATTGATATGAAAGATCTTCTAGGACTAGATCACTTGCTAAGTAATTTGCATAATCTGCAAACCATGGAATTAAATCTTGGGAAGCTGTCAATATCTATTCTTCTAGAAAACTATCATTAATCCCCAATACCTTAGCAACCTTCTGCATAGCTTCATCCTCCAGACTAGACAAGTGATCTGCAACTTGATTTTCTATGCCTTTTTTGTCTTTCACCTCAAAATCAAATTCTTGCAACAGCAGCACCCAACGGATAAGCCTCGGCTTTACATCTTTCATAGCCATTAAGTACTGCAATGTTGCATGATCTATGTGCACAATCACCTTTGTCCCAATCAAGTAAGATCTAAACTTTTCAAAGGCAAAAACTGTAATACCCCATACCTTTTTCTATCTTGAAATAATCTCAAAAATGTTAGGATTTTTCTTTGAAAGATGAATCTACTTTTGTACACATAGTATTTTTAAGATTTTCACTTTTTTTTCATATGGGAAATTCAATAAGCTTTTCATTGATATAAAATTTGGCTAAATCCAATAATCGAGTAAGAAGTTATGACTATTTCAAGTTTCCATTGTAAAACGGCGCCATATTGGTCAATGGCGCACCACGCCCCAAGCTAAAATGGCAATTGTCCTTTTCCAGTGTCTTAGCGCGATTTTCTCCGTGTTCCACCAAATTTCTAGGTTGAAAAATAAGGGGCAATGTGATGTCTATGCATCGCACCATCCCTCAGTTTCCCAATTGTCAAATTCCAGTGACACGGCGCGATAGCGCCGCGTCGCGCCAGGGGTCCAATTCGGAAAATTTTTACTGAAATTACAAGAAGCGTCAAGGGTTCAAAGGGTAAATTTTTTACCCTTATTTAATCTCTTTAACACATGATTCAGCCACTTTTAATCCAAAATACACTCTCTTCTCTTAAAAATCTCTTAAGAACAACCTAGGGCTTTTCATAGAAGATTCAGAATCAAGAATTTCCTCCGTCAATCTTCGTGTATTTATGAAACAAGGTATGCATAGTGTTCATTCATGGACTCCTTTTGTCCATGAATCCCAAGAATCCCTTTTCTAAATTCAAGTTCATGGATTTTCTTATGAATTTCATGATTGAGCGGCTCTTGGTCATGTGGATAATGAAAAATTGAATTCTACTCTATGTTGGGTGATAAATTCTATGTGGGTTAAATTATTATAGATATAGATTCATGCAAACCTATGACTAAACCCTTGAATGATGAAATTAGAATTGAACCATGATGTTTAATTATTGTACAATAATGTTTACATGTACCATGTCTACAATATGTTTGATTAAATGCCTAGATAAAGGAAAAATGCCTAACTAGCATGATATTATGAAATCCCCATATATGTACAAGTTATGCCTATCACATGTTTTGATTAAATACTTATATAAATGTATTATGGATTATGATGTTAGTTATATGTTCAAGTAAGCTATGCTTGGTCAGTTTTCTTCCATCGAGTCCTGGGGGTACTCGTACCCGAAACATTAGCTGTGTGCCTAGAGCCATGTCATGTTTTCACAATACTCTCAGTCAAGCTATGAATCCTTAGACTTTAGACAATCTTATGACTCAGGAAATCTCCATGAAATTTAGTTAATTTAGTTGAGACATCAACTGTAACGCCACAAAAATCAAGTCCCGAGATGCCACACGGTGCTTAGGGTCACAAGTGACCCCAAGCTAACCCTTTCATAGGTATAACTCAAAAGCAGCTGATTTAAAACATAATTCTGAGAGAATGAAGCTGAAAATATCTCAATACAGAATCTGTTCAATACAATATTAGAATTACAAGATGACAATTCTACTAACACATATACATATACAAGAAGGAGACTGAATACATCAACCACTATACTGTCAATGAAGCCTCTACTAGCATTGCCTGTACATAAACGGGTGATGACTCCCAACCATCCCACTCAATATGGCCAACAAAAGAAAATACAGTGTCTCTGAACTGAAACAACCAACATAAGACCTTAAACTATAAGAACTCCTTTACCTACTGACCAGATGCTGAAATTGAATATAATAGTAGATGGGGGTCAGCACGAAGAGAATGTACTGAGTATGTGGAGGTGCATACAACACTTTAAATAACATCATCAATTTCATGAAAACATGCATACAGACAATGATAACCCACTTGGCTTGAGTTATATCAAATCATACTATTCATACTTTCATAATAAATAGTTCAAATGGTAAAATCTCATAATCCATGTAAATCATCAAAAATCATAAATTATGATAAATCATCATAAATTATAATATCGTCAAAATTCATCATAGGTAATCATAATTCATCATAATATCTCAACTTTTTAACTCAAATCTCGGAGTGACTCGGTAATTCAAGAAACATAACTTTTATGGACAAGGGAGTTTCCTATAACCGACAACCCCACGTAAGCTACATGGAATACCAATGTTTGAAACCCTCATTGTTGGGAGCGTCATACTCTTTGCCAGGGAGTACGACCTTAAAACTGCAATAATCATAATCGGGCTCTCTGGCCAATAATATCATCATCAAACAACCCTACGGTGGCACATAGGTTTGGAAAAATACCAAATTTCTCTCTCGATACTAAGTACTACTCCCCGACAAGCTCAGAACGCGTTAGGAGATCCACCATCATCATCACAAGGGTCTATCATAAAGACCAGAACAAATATTTCAATTTATAATTCATCAACAATTTGTGGATTCCTAACCCCAACTTCGACTTAAAATATTTCAATCTTTTTCAACATCAACAAGGTATCAATGCATTGAACCATAACCGACTCGACATTTGGACAAGGATATGAAGACTCAACACGTAATAATTTCAACAATTCAACTCATCAAAATCATCCAAAAAAAATACCAAAATTCATCTCAACATCTATATCAAAATTAATATTTCTCATAGTCAAAATCATCTCGACTCTGCAAGTTCAAGATCAATATACTCAAATGATTATTCTTTCAATTCGACAATTAAATCATGACAACAGCTTTTGAAAAGAACTTGAGACCTTCAATTCATAATAAGAATACATATCTCGTAGTACAACTCAAATCGCGACTTTTATCTAGAAAGCCTTTAGAAATATCAATTCATTGTAGTAGTATGCAATTCATAGCATAAATTTTCAATTTAAGAAGTAGAGTAATGAAGTAATCATGTATATCCATATTGGAAAAAAAATTCAAAGTCTTATAAATCCTTCATAAAGTAATTTGAGTGTATACCCATTTTCGAATATCATGAAATTTCAATAATAGAACTCAACCTTTTTAAACGCAAAATGTAACAATTTATCAAGTCATGACAACATCAATATTTTTGAAAAAATATCAAGACTCATGGTAATATCTCAAATGTTATATCTCAATATTCTCAATGATTCAATTTCTTCATAAAGAAGCTTTAAGCTTATCATAAATTTCAAAATCATTCCAAAATACTATTTCAACATATATCTCGAAATCATTCAAAATAAAAATATGAAATTTACAATTATAGATATCAATACATCTCATGTCTCAAATATATATTCAATAATTCAAATCGTCATTGGGAAGCATAAAGCTTGACATATATCTCAAAATATTATTCCAAAATACCATCTCGACATACGTCCCAAAATCATTAAAAAAACCACCTCGTGGTAAAAGTGTGTAATTTGAAATGATAATTATTAAATCATACCATGAAAACATTGAGATAATCATATAAATCAAAGTTTATTCATTCAACCATCATAATCTTATAATCAAATTATTTAGACATAATCTCACTTGCAAAATCATGTAAAACCATAATAAAATTAAAGCATTGGACACAAGAACGAAAGACTGCTCTTGTTCAAAATCCCACATACCTTGAAATTGACTTCTTGATTATGGAATCCTGTTCACACAAATAAGGGGTGCTCCTCGAAGGTCTAGAGATGATGAGTTTGATTATCGGATAAAATTTGAATTTCTACAGTGAAATTAGAAGATATTTGGAGCTTAAAATGGACCTAGGGTTTGGTTCTCTCAATGTTTTGATGGAAGAACATGAATTTTATGGCTAAATATAGGTATAAATGGATAATTTCGTCCATGAAGTGAAGGCATAATGACCATAATTCCCTTAAAAATCAAATAATTCTCGAATCTGTCCTTTGGTGGACTGTTTTGATAGTTTGAAGTAGATCAACCATAACGTTTTACTCCGACAGCCAAATTGGATGAAACTAATTTTATTAGAAAGAGGACTCTAAGAGATCAATATAGTAGCTCACCCAGATCATTATGTACAAGGACTTATGGTCGTTTGAAGTTGACCCTGAAATTTGCCTGGCTGCAGTAATTTTTAATTTCCTGCATGTTTTACTGTTCACAGTTCAATCGGAATGGTCGTAGTTCAATCGGAATGGTCGTAACTCATCGCTCGAGTGTTCATTTTTGATGATCTACATATCGTTGGAAAGCTTATTTGATACTCTATGCAATGGTAGGTCAACATCTTAGAAATACTACACAGAAAATTTATGGATTTCTCTAAAGCGTAGAACTCGATATGTTTCTCATGAAATCTTTACGAAGAAAATTTTTTGGGGTATTACATCAATACTGTCTGATGAGGGTTAATGAGGTGGATAAGCACTGTCAGATAAGGGCCTCACCGTTCTCTTTTGGGGACCCTTTCAGATGAGGGTCACCCACAGCTTGTCCTTACCAGTGGTGCGGTATTGACACCTTTTCCAATTGGGGTTACAGATTAGACCCCAACTCAGCACAGCTTGTCCTTACCAGTGGTGCGGTATTGACACCTTTCCAATTGGGGTTACAGATTAGACCCCAACTCAGCCATAATAGCATATTAGGGGCATGTCGGTTAGATAACTACTTCCCACAGTTTTATGTTATAGAATCAGGGCTGTCAGACATAGTCAATCAGGACTGTTAGACACAGTCAATCAGGACTGTCAGACACAGTCAATCAGTCTCAGTAATAGTTTCAGGACTATCAGATACAGTCAACTCAAATAGAGTACGGAACTCAGCTAGTTCCATCAGATTCACTACTATCAGATACAGTCACTCATGTTATCAGTTATATCAGTTATCTGTAAGTCATGTTATCAGTATTCAGATTCAGTAATCATGTTATCACGGTATCAATGTCATTTATTATGTCTCATGTATGTATTCTCACGCTCATAATAGTCAGTATGCTATTGTTATTATTCATGCATATGAACCCTATCCATTCAGCCTACCTCACATGCATACCAGTACATTCAAAGTACTAAAGCATTTGCGTTATAGTGTCTTATACCATAGGTTCAAAGATACGAGCTCCAAAGCATCAGTAGATTCTAGTCTCAGCTATCTAAGTTAGCAGTGAGTCCTCATCTTTCGAGGACATGATTATTATCTTATTATATCAGTAATTAGTTTATTAGTTGGAGTTAGTTGGGTACATGTCCCATCAACTCCTTATTCAAACAATCACATTTTAGAGGCTTTCCAGACTACAGTATGTTCAGATAGATTATTTTAGTTGGTTTGGTTATTTCATACCCCTCCCTAATGTTACATTTTTATCAGATACTATGTATCAGTTTTGAACCTTATGGCCTTTTAGTTTATGTTTCCGTATTATAAAGTATTTTATGCAGTATACAGGTACAAATATCAGTCATGGGCTAGCTTGTGATCCTTCGAGGTCATGAGCACCGTGTAGCACTCCGGGTACAAAATTTGGGGCGTTACAAAAACCACTGCCAATAACTCTTGCTCCATCATGATATAGTTCTTTTGAGAAGGATTTAATGCCTCACTAGCAAAGTAGATAGGATGAAGGATAGTTTTTTTCGTTGGCCTAGTACAACCCCTAAGGCCAATCTTCTAGCATCACACATAATCTAAAAAAAGAGCAGACCAATCAAGAGACACAATGATTGGAGCAAACACCAACTTCTATTTTAGGCTTTCAAAAACCTTCTTACATGCATCATCAAAATTAAATTTTACCTACTTCTCAAGAAGCTTGCAAAGTGGACTAGAAATCTTTGAGAAGTCCTTGATAAATTGCCTATAAAAACCTGTATGCCCTAGAAAACTCTGAATTCCTTTTACAGAAATTGGGTAAGCTAATTTTTCAATCACCTCAATCTTTGCTCGATCAACCTCTATGCCTCTCTTTGAAATTTTGTGCCCAAGAACAATTCCTTCTTTGACCATGAGATGGTACTTTTCCCTAAGAACCAAGTTGCATTCTTCACACATTTGTAGAGCATTTGCCAAGTTCCTTAGGCAATCCTTAAAAGAATCACCAACAACTAAAAAATCATCCATAAAAACTTCAATGGTGTCTTCGACCATATCAGAGAAAATAGACACCATATATCTCTGAAACGTGGCTGGAGCATTGCATAGCCCAAATGGTATCTGCTTGAATGCAAAGGTCCCATAGGGACATGTAAAAGTAGTATTCACTTGGTCCTCGAGTGTAATATTAATCTGATTATAGCCTAAATACCCATCAAGAAAATAATACCATCATCTGCCTGCTAACCTATCTAACATCTGATCCATGAAAGGCATAGAAAAATGGTCCTTCTGAGTCTATGCATTTAATTTTTTATAATCCATGCATACTCTCCATCCAGTGACTGGACTCATAAGCACTAGCTCATTCTTCTTATTAGGCACCACAGTAATTTCACCATTCTTCAAAATGCATTGTACTGGACTGACCCACTTGCTATCATTAATGGGATACACTACACCAACATCCAACCACTTGATTATTTCATTATTCACTACCTCATACATAGGAGGGTTGAGTCGATGATGATGTTTAATAGATGGTACACTATTCGGTTCAATTTGTATTTTGTGAGTACACAGACCAGGCAATACCTACTATATCTATAATGGACCATCTAATGGCCCTCTTGAAATTCTGCAAAACTAATAACAACGCTTTTAACTCTAATAGGATCAGATCAGCTACAATAATAACTGTCAAAGTATTGTTGGACCCCAAAAATGCATATCACAAGTGAGATAGGAGGGCCTTCAACTCTAACATCGGTAGTTCCTCAATAGATGGGCGAGCAGGTGGAGTAGTTCAATTCTTTAAATCTAGATCAAGATTCTTTGGTGCATAATTATAACCATTCCCATGCAATGCACCCACTAAATCATCATACTCCTTGATACCTTCAGAGTCAAAATTCATGATTACAGTTGCAAGAGCTTCCACACCTAGCCTATTTTCAACAGGAACAATCGTATCAGAACCAACATCCCACAGAGTAACTGCATCAATATTATGGAATGAATTTGTCTCCTCAATAACTATACCAATCACAAATACCGCTCTTAATTCATCAAGCTGTTTTATAGATTTGCATACGTTAAATGTCAAATGTTCATCATTGAGTTGCAGCATCAAATGTCCTTTCTCCAGATCAATGAGCATCCTACCTGTATCCAAAAATGGTCTTCCTAAAATAATCGAGACCTAAAATTCCACTTCACAATCTAATATAACAAAATCATCAAGAAATATGAAAGAAGACACTTTTACCAAAACATCATAAAGGATACCAACAGGCTTTTTCACTGTCTTATCCCTCATTACTAGTCTTATGGTAGTTGTCTTGGGAGCTCCCAACCCCAACTGTTTGAATACAACAAAGGGCATGAGGTTGATGCTAGCCCCTAAGTCACATAATTCTTAAGTGAATTTGAAATACCCAATAGTGCAAGGTATTGTGAATGTGTCAGGGTCCTCCTTTTTGTCTACTAAAGATCTAGTGACTATAGCACTTCAGTAATGAATATTGTCGACTAGCTCGGAACTGACTGACCTTTTCTTGGTGACCAAATACTTCATGAATTTTTCATATCCTGGCATCTACTCCAATACCTGAAGAAGCGGTCTATTGACAGTTAAATCTTCTAACATAGACAAAAAAATTTAATACTTACCTTCTTCTTGTTTCTTTCTCAATCGTTGTAGATAGGGAGGAAAGGGTCTTGGAATGAGATTTAGCACAAGACTCTGTAACCTGCTTTTCTTCTCTATTCTACTTGCTGCTACTCCCAATATCAATTTATTTGCCATCCTTCTTTTTATCAATACCGGGTACAGGTGAATCTGTAGTAACCTTACCACTCTGAGTGGTAATGGCTTAGCATTGAATATCATTTTTGGGATTTACCACTGTATTTCTTGGCAGAGTACCAAGTTGTCTCTGATTCACTGTGGCTGACATATGACCAAACTATTGCTCCAACTGCTTGATTGTTGTAGCATCTGACTCAACTTTCTAGTTCAATCCTGATAGATCAGCTTTGATTTCCTTCAAGCAGTTCTCTTAACTTTCTTACCCATTGGCCAGCTTGGCAAAAAGTGCCTCCATTCTAGACTCTGTATCTCGATGACCTGGTGGAATATATTTTTCACTCTTATCCTTATAGTCATCCTTACTCCACCAATCACTATCTCTATCTCTACTCTAATCTCTGTATCTATCATTATAATAGTTTCGACCTTGATTCCTTTGCCCTTGGGCTCAAAAATCCGCCTATCTATGATCAAGATACTTTGTCTTTTATTTAGATTCGATCTTGAATGGTTTGGAAGTAGAACCCTATTCCACAACTATATTTACCTTCTTAGTATTCATTAATGCAAATTATTTCGTAAGTAACCCAATATCTATACAAAGTTATGCCACCTCTTATGCTACCATGTCATTCACTACTCTATAAGTATTTGTTGCTCCAATAGAATATATACCACTACCACATTCTGAATCTTGAGTATGTCATCCTCTATTAGTAACCGTGATATCATCTAGCATTTCCTGCGCATTTTTCCAGTGAACATGCATAAAAGTTCCTCCTGATATAGTATCCATCATAGCTCTTGAACTATCATTCAATAATTGATAGAAAATCTCAGAAAAGTTAGATCCTCTAATTTTATAATTTGGTACCATGCTCATCTTTTTCTTAAATCGAAACCATGCCTCATGCATAGACTCCGCATGTAGTTGTCTAAAATTATAAATTTCATCCTTCAACTGATATATTCATATAGGAGGGAAAAATCTTCTAAAAAATTGTGTCTTCAACTCGTGCCAAGTAGTGATAAATCCTTTTGGAAGTTCCCCAATCCATAGTGATACTTCACTTATCAAAGAAAATGGGAGCAATCTCAATCTTAATGATTCCTAATTAACCCTTGGAATATTATAATTTGTGCAGATCCCAAAAAAATTTATAAGGTGCATGTTTGCGTCATCCTTAGCAGCACCCAAAAATACACCCATCAGATTCAATAATTGGATCATAGCACTAGAGATATCAAACTTCACATTAGGGGCTAAAGTAGGAGAAACCATGGATTTGGACTCCGTAGGCATAACATAACCCATATCTTCATTATCTTTATCATATGGGTATAAGAATTGATATGCTTAAATAAATGAAGCCCTGCCTCATTGAACTCAATGATTAATAACCTGTCTCGATCGTACTAGTCCTCCTTGCTGAGCAATTGATGCCTCTGAAGCAAGTATGGCTTCTTCTTCTTCTCTACATCCTTGCTCCAATAGTTGTTGTGTCTATAAGTATGAAATATTCTACAGATTTAATGGACCACGCGGGAGTGCCGTGTTTGGATCTATAGGTGGGGGATATTGAACCCCTTCATGAATTTGTCCAGACATCCTTCTCGGAGTTTGAAGTATTCTCTCTGGTTCTGGATCAAACGGAGAAAGGGATTGCCTCTACTCCTAGTACTTGGCATACACCGTTGTATGCCAAATCAAAAATAGAAAATAAAAACCCGTGAACTTTACCTATTCAATTCACTGCTCAGCCGTCTTTCCTTGTAACAATGCCAAAATATGATGTCGCCCAAAACTACACCTCAATTAGAAGTATAATGTAGTCGATTGTACATATAATAACCCAACAAGGTTGGAGTCAATCCAAAAGGGAAAGCGTGAACAGTTTCTTGCCTTGATGTAATCCACGAGAATTAAAGGAAATTAAATGGGGGATTTGTATTATTAATTGTAAGCAGTAACCAAATATTGAGTGCTTTTGAGTTGTAATCAATATGAGATGAACGCTAGGTTTGTGTTTCCCTTGGCTTCTCAACTACGCAAATTTCTCGTGATCAAATCAACTATTCTGTTGTTCTGCATGCAAAGCCTACAAGATAATTTTTATCAACTGTTGAGTAAGCTCAAAGATAAATTTCACTCTTTACCTGGTAAGTCTCAGGGTGTTGCCTTATTTCCCCTTGCTACAGCCTCAGTTATACTTGTCGGGGTAGGATCAAGTGATAAGATAAGATGCGGGGACTAAAAGGTGGAGGTAGAAATCCCAAATCACTGTCTTAATCTTTTTTTCTCAATCGTAAACTTCTTGGTTATCAAATGGATGTTAATACAGGATATCTCAAGTGTCTATATCTTCTATGAAATTAATTTTTGTGAAGAAGAATTAAGATACATGCAAAAAACCTAGAACAATTGAGTCTCACACTTCCTCTACGTAGCTAATCCACCAGGGTTCCTACAACCCTAGCTAAGGCGATTATCCACTTATGTTTGTGCATAAAATCATGATTATCAATGAAATACATAAAATCAATTACACAAGAATAAGATGAATAAACTCCAAAGTTTGTAATTGAATAAACCCTAAATTCTGAAGAACAATTGTAAAATTATTGTAATAATATGTAAAAACATATAAAGGGACGTTCAAGAGTGTAACCTAATAAAAGATAAACCCTAGGGTATTTGTAGTATCTCATAATAACATAAAAATCCAATTAAAAATGGGAAAGTTAAAGTTAAGCCGACGGTTGGTACGACTCGGTCTTCACTCGTATCGGCTCAATAAGAGTCGTACCCTACCTTATCGTATCTGTTCCAGTGTTTGATCTTCCCAGGGCTTCAACTTTCTGTTCAGCATACGACTTCTGCTTACGAGTCGTACCTGAGTGTACAACTCATTTCCTTAATTCGTATTCACCTGGGACTTTAGTCATTTCAAGTATTGAACATTGATTTGTATACGACATCCCTATACGAGTCGTACTCAGACTTCCGACTCGTATACTTTGACACTTCAACTCTTGGATGGTAGCTTGGGTTCTGTTATGCTTACGACTTCCGTATACGACTCGTATCATTGCTTAGACTGGGATACTTGAGTCGTATCTTCCTTGCCATGCCATAAATCTCTACGCTTTTTTTTTCATGTATTTTGAGGTGTGTATATATAAATGTGGGTGGAGGAATTTGTGTAGGAGTTGAGGGGAAATTAGGGTGAGCATTTATATGGGGGGGGGGGGGGGGGGAGTTGGGGAGGTTGAATAAAAGTGGGATTGTGGGAGGTTAGGGTAGTTTAGGATTTGTCTTTATCCGTTAGTTAATATTTTTAAATATATTTAGTTAATATCTTTATATATATATTGTAAATTTACTTTTTAAAAATAAAAACAAAAGTAAAATAAAAATAGAACTAATCCTAAACTGTGACTCTATTTTTGTAGTTTTCAAATCTTGTAAAACAAACTTAGTAAAAATAAGATAACATAAAATTAAAAAATATCTAATTTAGACCTAAAAGAAATATGTAAATACTAAAATGATATAAATCTTAGCTTTGATCAAAAATTAGGTATTTACAAATATTAGATAGTCTGCCAGAAAGTATGCTTAACCCACTTATTTTTATTGTTATTTGTTTCTTTCCATTATCTTAATTACGTCAAAATAGGTAATTTAGTAATCCCTTCATGCCAATATAAATGAATTATCGGGGTGTGATACATCCTTAAGAAAGATATTTAAAGCTATTAATTAAATGATAATTTGTTAATATTATTCTTTAATTTGATTCTTCCCAATCTCTTCTTAAAAGTAGAGATATGTTACAAATGTATTACCATATATAGTGAATGTCTATTTTAATTAACCACTGAAGAAAAATATGAATTACTCTCCTCTCTCCTCTCTATTCTTCTTATTCTTACTTTATATTTTATGACACGTTATCAATATGAAATCTCCACTTCAAGGTTAAGTTGCACTTATTTCAAAACCATATTGTGAACCTTATGAGTTTGCTTAGTGGTATTGGATCAAAATTAAAGGTTAATTAACCTATCATGTAATTATTTTTTTAGGATTTTAATTTTTTTAATTGGGCAATTTAAATGAATTGTGCATCAGTTATATCATCATCTTTTGCAAACTATATATAGTAGATTGTTCCTTTTTCTTTGAAAAACAAAGATAGTACATGATTTCTACTATTGACTATTCCTTCAGTTATTATTAGTAGACTATGATGTAATGACTCAAAGTTATTTTTTTTTTTAAATCAAACCATGAGAAGAGAACTTTTAGGTGATATTCTCATAATTTATTTTAGTCTATTTGCTTGCACTAATTACTTTATTGAGGTAGTGCAGGAAATTTTATGAATGTAAATAAGATTCAATTGGCACTATTAAGAATATATTTGAGTGGCTCTAGGATGATCAATTTTGATCCCTTTTGACATATTATATTATTGGTTAAGGGTAAGATGGGGGATTTGAATCTCATGACACTAAAAGGATAAGACATTGGGTTATAGTCTTGATGTACCATGATGAAGATGTTGGGTTTTATCCCATCTATTTATAGACTAAGACGCCTTTATATGGATAAGACGTTGAATTTTAATCTCAATGCACCATATTGATGATATTATGATGACTAAGACAAAATAATGTATTTTTTGGTCAAAATTCATAAGACATATCCCGTTGAATATGCTCCATTTCTTAAAGTAAATGTCATAGCAGTGCCTAATATTTCTGAAAGAAGAGAAGTGATTGAATGTACGAATATATGCGTGGAGGAACAATATGGTAATAATCATCAAAAGTGAAAAAATTTTCAAACGTGTATTATGATTATAAGATATGTTAGAAAAAATCTTTATATTATATGTATGTCTCGATTTGCTTCTGAAGTAGCAATATCATGAAACAATTTATAAGCTATCAAAATTTGATAGGCGTAAGGCACAACTATATTTATTTTTGGGGAATGAAAATTTCAATTGTTATAAGTATAGATTCATTTTCTAAGGTGGATGTGGTAATATTTAGTAAAGCTTATGCATACAAATGTGCACTTGATTATGATAGTATCATAATTCACCTCCGAAAGAGGTAAAATAATTGAGAATAAATATTCAACAATTTACCCCAAAGCAGTAAATATGATGTTTATTCTTGTAAAGTAAATAAAAAATTCACTAAAACAAAAGGCACATTTCATGGTAAACTTGGGGTTATCATTCCAAATTTCTGCATATTGTGTAGATATATGTTGAAGAATTAGAAAATTTGTCAAGAATTATTTATGTTGTTTGTTCGCATTATAAGTTGGTTGGACCATCTAATTTTGGGATTGAATCCCTTAAATCTGAAAAGTATACAAGGTGAACTATCATGTGATATATTGAAAAAATACATAAATAAGATAATTGCATATACGTTTATTGTCAACCCATTCATAAAGTTACTTGCTCAATATAATTGAGTTAAGAGCATAATTTTTAGATTGTGTAATCAAGATAATTCATCTTAATAATGCTGATTTGGTATTGAATGCTTTCGATAAATAACTGAACCATTGCTAATGAGAATAAAACTTCATGTGTTAGTTTGAAATATGATATATTATTTACAAAAGTACTTGTATGCATCAAACCAACAAATTATGATTAATTCTCCCTTTGGTTCAGGGTCAACAACCACATATTTGTTATCTAATAATTTTGATTAGCAGTATATAATTAATGGATATGCAATGATACACAAAGATGGATTCTCTAAAGTAAATTGAGATGTTTGTTAGTTTTTTTAACATGGGGAGAGATAATAAATAACTAAGAAATATGTTGTGAATTATCATTAATATGATCCTCATTCAAAAGATAGTTCAAGTTCAAATGCTAAGAGCATTTGCTGACCCAAAAAACTAATATTATATTTAGTTGTAAATGCTATAATGGATTGTCCCTGAAGGACAAAGTCTACCACATGTATGAAACATGGTAGATCAATCGATTCTAAAAGCAATAAGTTTTAAAAAAAGGAGCAAATGATCATAATAACGAGGTAATGTGCTCTAAGGAGCCTATGACATAACACTTCAGAAAACCTTGTGAAAGATTCAAGTACCTGAAAATAATAAAGTGATGAGATTTCCAAAATGTTATGTCAAATTGTGAACAGATACAAAATGATATATCATCGATAATATCTTTGACATAATAGTAGCACAATATTATAAAAGATTATGAGGATTTGATTCTTGTGTTTATTTAAGCATGTTGACATAGAAATATTTATCAAGTGATATAAAAGGATGCATCTTGGTAAGCATAAACCTTATTTGATTTACAATCCAGACACTTGAAGATGTCACATATGAAACGCTAAATATTGTCACTTGACAAAATTTATATGAAAAATTTTAAATGTTTGAAGCATATAAAAGTTTGTGAAAGACTTGTTTATAATCCTTATATTGCATAAATTTATAACTAGAAAATTATTGAAAATCTTAGAGAGTTTTCAAAAGTAATAGATTGTTTGCTGAAATGAGAAATATACTAAATTGGATTGGTTATGAAGTATCATATCTAAGTGCAATTGATACACTAATATATCTTGCAAATACTAGAAAGCCTAATATAGGATTTTCGATTAATTTGTTATCAAGGTATAGTTATGCTCCTACTAGGAGACATTGGATTGAGATTAAACACATATTACGGTACCTAAAAGGAACTATCGATATAGGTTTATTTGATTCTAAAGATTGCAGTCCCGATCTTATTGGTTATGTTGATGCTTGGTACTTATCTGACCCGTATAAAACTCAATTTCAAACAGGCTATGTGTTCATACAAGGGGGTACTGTCATATCTTGGAGATCTACAAAGCAGTCTATCATAGTCACTTCATCGAACCATGTTGAGATAATAACTATTTATGAATTAAGTCATGAATATGTGTGGTTAAGGTCCATGATACATCTCATTTAAGAAAAATGTGATTTGAAATGTGGCAAAGTACCCACAATTTTATATGAAGATAATGCAATAAGAGAACACAAATTAAAGGGGGATTCATAAAATGAGATAGAACGAAGTACATTTTGTCAAAGTTTTTCTATACACATGAACTCCAAAAGAATAGTGATATTAGCGTGCAACAGATTCGTTCAAGTGACAATGGAGCTAATTTATTCATCAAGTCTCTTCCAACTACAAATTTCAAGAAGGTAGTGCACAAGATCGGAATGCAAAGGTTCAAGGATATTCTCATTAGGGGAAGTTAATACACATTGTATTTTTTCTCTTTTGAGATTTCGTCCCACTGGATTTTCCTTGTAAGGATTTTAATGAGGCAACCTATGTGTATTATTACAGATATGTACTCTTTTTTCTACACAAAAATATTTTTTCACTGATTTTTTTTAGTAAGGTTTTGATAAGAGACATTATCTATCAATTAGACATTCAAGAAAAAATGTTATTAATGTATTATCATATATAGTGAATATTTATTTAGAGAAAAGTTAGAAACCCTAATTTTAGGGAGAATAAATAGATTTTCCTTCATTGTAATTGATTCCTAAAGAAATCTCTCAAGAGATTTAAGAATTACTGTAGCCTCTTCTCTTTATTATTCTTGTTCTTACTTTATGTTCTTCTTGTTCTTACTTTATATTTTATAGCAAGATAATTATTATTAAGGATTTAAAAATAGTCGAATCCCATTAAAAGAAGGGCAGTTCAGGAAAAAAAACTTAATACATTTATGAACTTTGGACAATTCTTTTAGTTTGGACTATAAAAAAAAGTGTTCAACAATTCATTTAGATTGGACTAGAGGGAGTACTTACAATCTTATTCTTTGATCATCTCAATATGTGTGTCCTTGGAACCACGTTAACAATTAGGTTATCACAGTGTGTTGTTATTTATCATTTAATGTTTTTCTATTTGAGGATATAATCCCAAGCACAGAATAATGTTTACATGGAATTTTATAAAAATTATATAAATAAATCAGCATTGACAGCGTTTACGAGAATTAGATGTACAGTGAGAACGGAGAACTAGGAACAGTAAGATTTGTAGCACAAAGAGAAATAGAATGGCTTTTTTGGGGAGATTTTGTTGTAGAAGATGAGAAGAAGATGTTACTATACAGTTTCGGCATATTTAAATTACCACCAAAACATACAAATTTAAAAAAAATAATTTCCATGCTTAGCTTCTACTAGGGGTGTGCATCGATCGGTTCGTTTTGATTTTATGTGTTATTGATTCGATTTTTTAGTTTTCGATTTTTAAATATGCAAAATTAATAACCAACCAATAAGATATTCTCTTATCGGTTTTCGATTTATTGGTTTTTGGTGCTTAACGGTTCGATTTTCGGTTTAACCAATAAGAAAATACTCATAAAATAAAAATAGTAACAACTAAAATTAAAAAATGAAATCTTAGTTGCCGCCAAAATCATACGCAATGCATTTTAGTTTACAAGAATCTTCAAACTTGAACTGAATATTAGTTCAGAAAAAAAACTGAATCTTAATTGTTGGAAGCCTACTAAATGCTTCAAACTTTCTAATACGACAATACTCGAGCTTTGTATTATGCCTTTATTGCCCTGAATAGGTTAATATTTTGTGAATCTCTGAATTGTGAATAAGTAGTGTGTGTGTATGTGTGTGTGTGTATATATATATATATATATATATATATATATATATATATATATATATATATATTAGTAATATAAATATTTATATATATAACACAAATAAGAGTAAAACAATAACTTAGTGTATCCTAACCGATAACCCAATAAGTTAAAACCAAAACCGAACCGTTTGCCCAATAAATTTTTTTACAAAACCAATAAAAAACCGTTAAGACAATAACCCAATACCAATAACCCAATAGCATTTTTATCGGTTCGATTTATCGATCTGTTCGATTTTTACACACCCCTAGCTTCTACGCAATTGTAATGTTTTCTTGTTGTTTGGCAAAAGAGTTCTTAGTGAGTGGTCGTGTTGATAACTTAATTCATTCGATTATTAGAGATGAAACCAATCTGAAATATGAATTATAAAAGAAAATACATATTAAACCAATTATAAGAATACCAGCTACAGTACCTATTATCTAAGGAGGAATCCTTCCAATAGTATCATCCATTTATCCTACTTTCCTCCAAATTTCATCAAGTGATCATGCTAGAGACATAAACAGTCATGGATAAATTATGAATGAGATCCTTCCGAATGAGCTAAGAGAATCTTATTTATTCTCATTCTTTTTCTTAATTGAAGAAATAATTGAAAAATAAAACATAAACTGTGTTGTTCCTATTAAGCACCAAAGCCAAGTCGACGAATTAATGAAGTAAAATAGAGTGAAAACAATAAAAATTTGGGAAACCAGTGAGGTTTAAGGGTAAATTTAGGCAAATTTAGCTACATACTATAATGGAAGATGAATGTGATACATGTTGAAGTAGAAGGGTGACTTTGGCCATTTACAAACTTCATACCTAGTCAAAACCAACACCGTGAATGAAACAAATGGAACTTTAGTTGCACATAGATTATAATTGACAAAGCAGAATTTTGTGTCAAAAAACAAACGCTATATAAGTAGTACACATTTTTTATATGCAGTAAATTTTATCATACGTCAAACCAAATATAAGTAACGCATAATTCTTAAAGATAGATTATACTTGAAGCAGATGACCCCTGAGGGGTCGTTTGGTACATACAGAATCTATGGATTAACAATACAGGATTAGCAATGCAGGGATTAGTAATACAGGAATTATTTTTTATCAAGTGTTTGATGTATTATATTAAAACATAGATATATCATGTATTGTGTTTGAATTTAAAACTCTACAAAATCTCTTTTACAACTATACCCTCAAATTTTTTTGGAATTTTCTACTTCATTTAACTAGTCAAATTACTCACCCTTTGCATGATCTTATAGAAAGTTAAAATATGAATAATAATTTTTACTTTGCTTAGTTGAACATTTATTTTTTTCCCCAAAAAATTGAGTCTATTTGATCAAGAAAAATTGAAAACAACAAATAATTGTCATATTATATAGAAATAATTTTTAAAAATGCAAAAGCACATTATATAAGAACATCACGGATCATTGATAATATAATTTTAGATTTTCAAATTATATATTTGTTTGACAATAATCTTTTCTATATAAATTAATCCATTTGTAAATTAAACAATTATAGAATAGCATAAATGTAGTTCTCATTCGACGATATCAGCCAATATAAGGAAGAACATGATATTTAAGCACTTGATCAGCATACGCAAAGAAAAAAGGGGTTGCAAATTAATGTAACATAACAATCAAATTTTAAGTGATTAGATTTAAAATGAAACTAAAAGAAAAAATTTAATAAAAAGAATTGAGTAGTTAAGTCATTTAATTCTATTATCCATGTATTATTATGCCATGGGTAAGTGATCCCATGGTTTCCTAGGTATAAGATAATACACCATATGGTGTATTAGTTATCTGTGGATAAGAGATTAAATTAAGTTGTGCAACCAAACTATGTATTAGGTTGAATTAGATTTTAATACATGGACTATTTTAAATAATACATGCTACCAAACGTGTCCTAGTATTAATCCGCCGCTGTGAGTGAATGAATATGTCGGGCGCAAGAATAGAAATGTGACAACGTAGCATTACAGGTCAAAGAATGCAACTCTTGGCCACCTAGTTTTGCACTTCAATAAAAGCTCTGAAAATTCCAAGGGAGTAGTGTCCATTATCATCATTTATGTTAAATTATTCCTGGAAATTATATTATTATCTTCAATATTTTCGAATCCATGGCTTTCGGAAGGCAAAGGGCACTAATTCCCTCACACTGAGTTCCAATTTTGCTGGAACTATCTGCCAAAATGCGCTCTCTGAGTGTGTTGAAATGCAACAAACATCAATCCAACTTAAAGCAGCTAAAACAGACTTTTTGCCCTCTTAGATGCTGCTGCTTCTGTATTCCATGTGTCACCAATTAATGTGCCAACCCTCTCTCCTCTAATAGCTTTAGCAATGTTACCTGGTTTATTGAGATTAAAAACGACAACTGCATAATGAAAAATAATATTGGAAAGGTCAGTTCTTACGTCGATTTAAAATGGGAAGACACACCAATGACAACTCCAGAGTCATCCAGAAAATGATAAAAGGAATCAAGGGCGGAAAGCCTCGTACCTGGAATGTTATTCTCTTGGCACAAAGTAATTGCAGTCAGGTCCATCACCGAGAGCTCTTTCGAAATAACATCATGGTAAGTCAGGTTATCCTGAAGACGAGCATCAGGATTATGCTTAGGATTATCATCATAGACTCCATCAACGTTTGTTGCCTTTAACACCACCTCAGCATTAACTTCAATGCATTCAAAATTAAATTGGTTAGAAACAAAAAGAGAAAGAGACGTGTACTCTCATATATGTTCTGCTAGCAGAGCGTCATGTCTCAAAGACCACATCATCACTTGGACCAGAATCATTCAGGGACAAACTATTCAATCATGTTCCAATGTTTGTGCTTGACAAGTTCCATTTAATGGGCATAAACTAGTAACCATTTAGGTGTTGAAGTGGGCATTCAATAAACTTGGTATATTATTAGCCATATAGCTTCACTTGAGCAATGAAGAATTACACCTAAAACAACTACCCCTCAGTCCCAAACAAGTTGGGATCGCTATTCTCACCGGTCATATTTCTCTATTAACAATCAACGCATGTCATCATGACACCAAATAAAAATAAAAGTAACAACTAAATTAATTAGATATAAAATAATGGTGGTAGTAATTGATACAAATCAAACCATGGAACACACAAAAATGACACAAAACAGTCCACAATACAAGGCTAAGCCGAGAACAAGGTCCTAGCCGAGAATACTTCAACAATAACAAGATAACAAGATAACAAGGTGTGAACAACACCAAAACAGCCAACAACCAAACTAACAAGATGAATAACAAGACGACAACAACAATAAGAGAACAACAACAGGTGGATTTCACTAGATTAAACAAACTAGTGCATGAAAGTAAAGATAGATAGTGTGACATAAACTACTACAAGACCTAAGAACTAAGGTGTGTATCAAACATCAAAACCCTTAAGACATGTAATAACAACACCAACACTCTTACGTGGACACAAGAGGGACATCAATCTCCCCAAGCACCTACGTTTCCAAGCCAAGAACACAACACAAGTAAATCCACACTTGGTTGCCCTAGTTTCAGGTGGACCTCTTCTCACACTGGAGAGAGAGTGTTTCAAATGTTACAAGACTTACAAAATATAATCAAAATCTAATAAACTAACCCTAAAATGTTCTATTTATAGGCTATTACAAATAAGAGATAAATGCCCAAAAGGCCCTTTAAGGAAAAGATGAACAAAAGGGGCCCAAATAGTGTGCCATAGGGGCAGCCTAGGTGTGTTTCAAGGCCCTTCTTCACACTTCACTTGCACAGGATTCAACACACACTCATATGCGTCCATCTTCGTGATCATGTTCGTATCATCCTCTCCATCTTGAAAGGAATTTGTCCATAAATTCAAGGCTTCGTCACCCGCAAGCTCTCCTCTTTGAATCATCTCTTGAGGTTAGGATGTTCAACCAAGGACTCCATGAGATCGTCAAGCATGCTCTTTGGACTTACATGTTCTTCAACGTGCACATAAGAGTGGATACTAGGCAAAATGCTAGTACCTATGTTAGTGTGTAATAAGGGGTCTTTGTGGGCAAGTCCCACGGCTAAGGACTTCTTTCCTCTTTATTGCATTATTTCCTCCCCTATTTCACCTATTCTGATCTCGGCTTCCTCTTCCAAACCCTCACTAATCATGAATCCCCTTGCCATAAAACTAGGCACTCCATACACATCATCATGTGCCCAAACATCTTCCCCACCATCATCAATTTGTACCTCGGCTTCTTGCTCTCCATCTTGAGCTTTTTCATCATTCCCATCCGATTCAAGTCTCACCTCCTTACCAAGATAATACAATTTTCCCTCCCTAAGGATCACATTTCTCCAATTTGGGCATTCACTAGCCTTGTGTCCCCACCCTTGACATTTGAAACATTGAAAACCCTTAGGACCAGAAGGAGGATTTGGTTTACCTTCATCTCTTGGAGGATACCTTTGGGCAGCTTTGGTCTCGGGTTGGACAGCCTTGGTCTTGGGTTGATTGGCATCGAATGAGTGCTCTTTGTCCTCATGCCAATCCGAGGAATGTTTATGACCCTTAGACTTGTAAGTCGAGATCTCCCTTTCAACCTCTAATGTCGCTTGGAAACTGCCATTTATAGTGTCTGTGAGAATTAATGGAGAAAATATAATTGAAATTATGTGTTTACATAATGATAGCCTAAAGACTATCAAACACACGAAATTGACACTAAAGGCGTAAGAATCAGCAAACACACAAAGAGAAAACAACACTTAGAAAGGAGATGAAGGAGAAGAATTGCATGAATGTAAAGATAGTAGAGTTACCCTTACTTCCACTAGAAGTAAGTTCAAACCACTCTCTTAGGTGACCCAAAGGACTCACACATCCTCAAGCACACCTTTCTTGTCAAATAACCCAACACAAGTGAAAACTAATTTCAAATGCATTCAAGGTTCAAATTTCGGTTTCTAAGCTACAACTAGATGACTAAGTTACAAACTAAAGAGTATCCTTTCAATATTCATCAAAGCTCATAAAAAGAGTGAAGAAATTGTCTATTTATACTATTACATGCCAAATGACAAAACTACCCTTAATAATTTAAAGAAAAGGGGCGCCCCTTGAGTGTTGGATTATAAAGTGAAAAATCCTTCTTGCCCTTCAAGTGAGGCGCCTCTTGAGTGTATTGATTCCATTCTCCTTCTTCAACTTGACAAGACTTTAAAAGGCTCCAAACATTTGCTAATTCCGAAGCTTGAGCCTTTGACCATGCCTTGTATTCTTTTGTGCTCTTCATGCTTGTATTATTCTCTCCATCTTGAAAGGAATTTGTCCTCAAATTTTCACCTTGCAAAACCAAAAGGAAGGGGAAAAAAACACACAATCCTCATGATAGGAGGGTTAGCATTAGTACCATAAGTGAGGTAAACATGCCAAGGGGGTACACTCTTAGAATACAACCAACCATCCTTTGTGAAGAGTAAGAAAATCCGACCACTAACATCATAAAGGACACACCTAAAGCAAGAATAAATGAGTGAAGGATACAATCCGAAACTAACACAAATGCCATTTGTTTTCAAGGGAAGACAAACTTTCAAAATTTGACATCTATGGCTTAAGAAAGTTCCCTTAACAACACAAATCCTATCACTCTCCACATCTCTATGAACATGATCACTATGAAGCATTCTACTATCAAGGTCTTCATCAAACAAACTCAAAGGATCATATATTCATCAGCAAGATCTACGTTGTAAGCATGCACACTAACTTGAAAGTTTTTAATCACACTCTTCTTATCTTCAAGTAGTGAGCTAACCTTAGGAGCACATGGTTCATTAAACACATCAAGAGAACTAACAAGGGAATAAATATGAACATCTATATCAAGAGAACCCGAGACCACTTCACAAGGAATCACATGACAATAATTTAAGCTCAATGGAAGGTAGGGTGTAGCATCATCACCTCGGTTTGGGCTAGAACAGTCCACTATTTTAAAGCTCTCGGCCAAGGGTGTCTTGAGGTCACTTTAATGTAAAACCCCTTGTTGATCCTTCTTTGACAACTTATGAGCTTGAACCTGCAAATAAGAAAGATCAAACCTAGGCAAAATGCTAGCCTTTGAGTTAGAGAGTGACAAGGTACACTTGTGGGCAAGTCCCACAATCAAATTTGCTTTTCCCCTTTCAATTTCACAATCCGAGATCTCCCCATCCTTTTCCTTTCTCTTTTTCTCACCCAACTTCTTGGTTTTCTCTTGGATTTCATTCACACTAGAGGGTGGAAGAGGGAGAAGAGTGAACTTTCAGCCACCATGCACAAAGGTGTACCTATTAGATCTTCCATCATGTATAGTGTGCCTATCAAATTGCCAAGGGCTACCCAACAATAGGTGACATGCTTGCATAAGGATTACATCACATAAAAATTCATCATGATAATTCCCTATCTTGAATCTAATCACACATTGTCGTTTGACCTTCAATTCACCATACTTGTTTAACCATTGAAGCTTGTATGGATTCGGGTGAGGGATAGTAGATAGTTTCAAGTGGTCAACCAAGGTGACACTAGCAATATTCACGTAAGTCCCACTATCTATGATCATTGAACTCAAACTTCCTTTAACAAGGCACTTGGTATGAAAGAGGTTCTCTCTTTGATCATCCAAGACCTTACTAAACAAAGTTCTCCTAACAACATAACTAGGCACCTCACATTCTTCTTCACAAGGCAAGACATCTTCCTCACTTCCTTCTCCTTGAGTTTCAGGTTTTATGCACTCTCCATCTTGAGAGTTGTCATCATTCCCCCTGGTTTCCAACTCAACTTCTACACCAAGATAGTACAACTTCCCCTTTTTTAGGATCACATTACGCCGGTTAGGACACTCACTTTCCCTATTACCCCAACCTTGACACTTGAAACATTGTAGACCCTTAGAGTGAAAAGTAGAAGTTGGTTTACCTTCAAGCTTTGGAGGATGATGTTGGGCAGCCTTGGTAATGGCTTGAGAAGGAGCCATAGATGCCGAGACCATGCCCTTTTCTTTGGACCAATCCGAGGAGGTGTAGGGAGCCTTTGGCTTGCACCTTTCCTTGTTCTCTTTCTCAATTTCCATGGCAGCTTGGAAAACTTCAACCATGGTTCCAAACTTGTGAAGAGTCAAACGGGAGGATATGTCCTTGTTCAACCCAACCTTGAAGCGGATAACATCATGTTGCACGTGTTCACCTCTATGGTCAAATTTCAAGACAAGTTGCTGAAATTCATCATAATAGGCCATGACACTCTTGCTTCCTTGCTTTAGATTGTTAAACTTGGCAAGAAGCTCATGCCTATAATGCTCCGGTACATATCTTTTTCTGATAACTCTCTTCAACATCTCCCAAGGAGGTGGTTGGCCATTAATCAACACATCATCAAATCTTTTGGTGTAATCCCACCAAGTGTTTGCATATCCTTCAAAGTGAGCAATAGCATAGCAACTTTTCTTTTCTTCGGAAAGGTCATTCACTTGAAAAAAAAATTCACAAGCGGATTCCCAAGCTAAGTACACTTCCGGATCACTCTCACCTTTGAAAATTGGAATGCCAACCTTGATTGAATTAATGCCAATGTCTCGGCTTCTTGGATGTTCAATATGGCCTTGTCTTGCCTCATGCCCCCGGAATCTTCCATAATGCCCTCTTTGATCATGTCTTGCCCTCATTTCTTCTTCAAACCAATAGTCATCATTAGGAACATCATAACCTTCTTGCTCCCATCTACCATAATCCTCAATTTGGATGGGTGGGTTTTGGATCTGAGGCCTTTGGGGACGTGGGTTTGGTCTTTGATTATGTGGTACTTGAACTTGTGGTATTGGAGGTGGTGGATGGTAAGGTCTTTGGTCCATGGGATTTGGCATTTGGTAAGTGGTATTTTGTGGAGGTATTTGGTTCGGATTTGGTGGTAGAGTTTTGAGTTCCAAGTCCCTCTTGTTGGACTTGGTTCATTTGGTGATGTAGTGGCCTTTGTAGGGTCCGGTTAGGAGAGGTTTGGGATTGGTTTAGTGGCTGGTTTTGTGGAGCTCGTGGAGGGTTAAGCATTTGGTAGATGGTTTCGGGTGTTATAGTCATGGAAGAGTTATTGGCTTGGACACTAGAGGATGCATGGTAGGGATTAGGAGTAGAAGGTCATGAGTTCCTCCTACTTTCAACACAATCAAGCCTTCCACTAAAAGTAGAAATTTCACCCTTCATAGTCGCCATTACACCCCTTATAGCATCCACATTACTTCTCAAGGCATCATTATCATTCTTCATTTCACTCCTCAAGGCATCATTATCACTCCTCATTTCTCGGGCAAGGGCCTCAAACCGAGCCATCAAGGCTCCAATAGCATTATTTCCCAAAGGTTGGGAAGTAGTATCTCCGGATTTCATGGCAAATGTACCTAAAAGAACAAAAAAAAAATAACAAGCAACACAACCTACAAAACGAGCAAACAAGTTAGTTCAAAATCCTCACTTCACTCACGCTCAACCTCACCTCACACTTGGCCTCACAAGTGTTGGAGAATCGGCAATACTTGGCAAGTTACTTGAGAGGTGAGAAGCTTTGGTCCAGAATTGATCTTTGTTTGAAACGACTCAAATAAAGTGATGCACGAACTTGAACCAACAAAATACTACGACTTAAAAATGAGAAAAGCACACAAAAACTGAAGACACGAAATAAACGAACTCTAGACTAATTACCAACCTAGTAGGTACTCACTAGTTTGCTAATTAGTGAAAGAAATAGCCTAAAAGAAACTAGGATAAAAAATTAGAAACTAGGAAATCTAAGTTTAGAGATGAATTTTGGTTGATCACAATTGATGACGTGGCACTACGTGGTTGGTTGTCACATTTCAAAATTTCAAATTTCCCAAAACCTTTGTCTCGGTCAAACAACACTTTGGGAAGAAGAATTTTCGGATTTGGAGGGGTAAGAAGCAAATTAGAGCTTTTTCAAATCCCAAATGGAAATGGAAATGCAATGGTCCCCTCCTTGTACTTGGAAGTGTACTTTGTTGTCCCCTTGTCCCCTCCTCCTTTTGGAAGAATGGAATATTCTTCGAATATGCTTTTGGACTAACAACTTTTCCACTCTCTTTCTTCCCTTTTTTGGATCAAACAATACCTTTGAAAATTCTTCTTCACCAAGATATAAAGATCAAGATGAACAAGATGAATATTCAAATGTTGACCAAGTTTGACCAACAAGCAAATGGACTCCAAATCTGATTTTTTTTTTTTTGTAGATCTAGGTTCCTTATGCCAAAACAAACTCAACCCACTAAAAATCAGTCACAACACACGTCCAAATAGCAAGGTCAATTTCGGATCTTCGCTCAAAAGCTTCAAAAACACCATGTTCATGGAGGTTTTTTTGCTCAAACTCAACCAAACTTCACTCTAAAAGTAGATTTAGACTCCCTAGGTACTAGAGAGCAAGGATCTAGTGCAAGGAACTTCAAAGACAAAGTAAAAACTTGTAGATCTAAGTTCTAAATTCGGATCTAACACAAGACAGCACTAGACACCATTTTTTTTTTTTTTGTATTTTCTGATTTTCTTTTACTCTTTTTTGTTGAGATTTTCTAAATAAGAACACTAAAACCAAGATTTAGGGATGTTGGAACAACCCTAACCAAGGCTTTGATACCAAATGATAGCCTAAAGACTATCAAACACACGAAATTGACACTAAAGGTGTAAAAATCAGCAAGCACACAAAGAGAACAACACTTACAAAGGAGATGAAGGAGAAGAATTGCATGAATGTAAAGATAGTAGAGTAACTCTTACTTCCACTAGATGATTAACAAAAGGAAATGTATCAAATCTCTAATCACACCTCACAACTGAAAGTTCAAACCACTCTCTTAGGTGACCCAAAGGACTCACACATCCTCAAGCACACCTTTCTTGCCAAATAACCCAACACAAGTGAAAACTAATTTCAAATGCATTCAAGGTTCAAATTTCGGTTTTCTAAGCTACAACTAGATGACTAAGTTACAAACTAAAGAGTATCCTTTCAATATTCATCAAAGCTCATGAAAAGAGTGAAGAAATTGTCTATTTATACTATTACATGCCAAATGACAAAACTACCCTTAATGATTTAAAGAAAAGGGACGCCCCTTGAGTGTTGGATTATAAAGTGAAAAGTCCTTCTTGCCCTTCAAGTGAGGCGCATCTTGAGTGTATTGATTCCATTCTCCTCCTTCAACTTGACAAGAATTTAAAAGGCTCCAAACACTTGCCACTTTCAAAGCTTGAGCCTTTGACAATGCCTTGTATTCTTTTGTGCTCTTCATGCTTGTATCACATAATTACATTGAAACCCTATTTATAGACACTATAGTACAATCCTTTTCCAAGTAGGATTTTTTACAAACTATTTCTATTTCTACTAATATTCTAACACTCACCCTCAAGCTGGTGCATACAAATCATATGTACCTAGCTTGTTACAAATGTAATTAATACGAGGACCGGTAAGGGACTTGGTGAAGATATCTCCAAGTTGATCACTTGACTTCACAAGTTTTGTAACAATATCACCTGAGTATTTTTTCTCTGACAAAGTGACAATCAATCTCTATGTGTTTAGTCCTCTCATGAAACACTGAATTTGATGCGATGTGAAGGGCTGTTTGATTATCACACACAAGTTCTATCTTACCGATTTCTCCAAATTTTAATTCTCTCAGCAACTATTTGATCAAAACTAGCTCACAAGTTGCTACAGCCACTGCTAGATATTCTGCTTCCGCACTTAGATCGAGTAATCACACACTGTTTTTTTACTCTTCCAAGACACCAAATTACCTCCTACTAAAACATAATATCCAAAAGTAGAACGTCTATCAGAGGGTGATCCTGCCCAATCAACATCTGTGTATCCAATGATATGCTCGTGACCTCGATCCTCAAAGAGTAATCCTTTACCTGGAGCTGACTTTATATATCGCAGAATACGAACAACTGCATCCCAATGACTATCACAGGAGGAAGTCATAAACTGACTTACAACACTCACAGAAAAGGATATGTCAGGTCATGTCACGGTGAGATAATTCAACTTCCCAACCAACCGCCTATACCTTTCAAGATCACTGAGTGGCTCCCCCTGTTCTGGTAGAAGTTTAGCATTTGGATCCATAGGAGTGTCAATGGGTCTACATCCCATCATTCCTGTCTCCTCAAGAATGTTTAAGGCATACTTGCATTGAGAAATAACAATACCTGATCTGGACTGAGCAACCTCAATACCTAGAAAACATTTCAGTCTGCCGAGGTCATTGGTCTGAAAATGCTGAAAGATATGTGGCTTCAATTAAGTGATACCATCTTCATCATTGCCGGTAATAACGATATCATTAATATAAACCACCAATAAATACACAAATTTGGTTGAGAATGTTGATAAAACATTGAGTGATCAGCTCCACTACGAATCATGCCAAACTGTCTATGCTGAATTTTCCAAACCAAGCTCAAGGGGACTGTTTCAGACCATAGAGTGACCTGCACAATCGACATACGAGGCTACTAGACTCCCCCTGAGCGACAAAACCAGGTGGTTGCTCCATATAGACTTCTTCCTCAAGATCACTACGTAGAAAAGCATTCTTAATATCCAACTGATAAAGAGGCCAATGACGAACGACAACAATGGATAGGAAAAGACGAACAGATGTTATTTTAGCCACTGGAGAGAAAGTGTCACTATAATCAAGCCCAAATATTTGCGTGTATCCTTTGGCAACAAGGCGAGCCTTAAGACGATCAACGTGACCGTCTGGACTAACTTTGACTGCATAAACCCAACGGCAACCAACAGTAGATTTACCAATAGGAAAGGGAACAAACTCCTAAGTACCACTCGCATGTAAAGTAGACATCTCCTTTATCATAGCCTGCTTCCACCCTGAATGAGAAAGTGTTTCACCTATACTCTTAGGGATGAAAATAGAGGACAAAGATGATACAAAAGCATAATGAGGTGATGATAAACGATGATAACTCAAGAAAGTATAATGTGGGTTAGCATTACGGGTGAAACGCATAC
Source organism: Capsicum baccatum var. pendulum (assembly GCA_030864225.1). Classification (NCBI taxonomy): domain Eukaryota; kingdom Viridiplantae; phylum Streptophyta; class Magnoliopsida; order Solanales; family Solanaceae; genus Capsicum; species Capsicum baccatum. The sequence goes on from CM061552.1 coordinate 153,434,640, forward strand.
CTTTTTTAATTGCAATTGATTGGCTAGGAGAAGGCAAGTCCGCAGTAAGAGTAGCGTAAGATGCATGATGTGAATCATCTGGGACTAATGGTGGACGCGGACGATGATGATAAGTCAGAAGTGGTGGCACTGCAGCTGGAGACGTAGAAGTAACCGTTGATTCCTCAAAGGTTGGTGTAAGTAAGATTGGAGATACGGGTAAGACCAAGGATGGTGTGGGTAAGACTGGAGATACAAGTAAAATCTTAGAGATATCAGGATGATTAGAAGATATATAATAAGGCCAAGATTCAAAAAAAGTGATATCGACGAACATAAAGTAGCGACGAAGATCCGGTGAATAACAACGATACCCTTTTTGAACTCGAGAGTAACCAAGGAAGACACACTTAAAAGCACTAGGAGATAATTTATCTTTTCCAGGGGCAAAGTTATGAACAAAGCATGTGCTCCAAAATACACAAGGGGGGATAGATTAAAGATGTGACTGTGGAAACAATATAAAATAGGGAACCTTATTCTGAATGGAAGATGATGGCATTCTATTAATTAGATAACAAGATGTGAGGACTGCATCGCCCCAAAAATACAGCGGAATATGGGATTCCATGAGAAGAGTGTGAGAAGTCTCAAGAAGATGCCTATTTTTTCTTTCTGCTGAGGGGTGTACGGATAAGATGTCTAGTGAACAATTCCTTGATGAGTCATAAACTCCTGAAACTGAGAAGATAAGTATTCTAAGGTATTATCACTACGAAAAGTACGAGTAGAAACATCAAATTGAGTTTGTATTTCAGCACAAAAACTTTTGAATATAGAAAATATCTCAGAACGATCTTTCATTAAGAAAGCCTGAGTACATCTTGAAAAATCATCAATGAAACTAACAAAATAACAAAAACCTAAAGGTGAACTGACTCTACTAGGACCCCAAACATCAGAATGAACTAATGAGAAAATAGACTCTAAATGACTCTCAATACTACATGAGAAAGTAGTACGGGTGTGTTTCACAAGTTGACATAACTCACAATCTAATGTGGATAAACTAGACAAACTAGGCACCATCTTTAGTAGCTTAGATAGACTTAGATGTCCCAAACATTTGTGAATTACGTCTGAAGGGTCTGCCACTGAGCATGTTGTGAAGGAATTTGAAGAGGTAAGATGGTGAAGGCGGTCTGCCACTGAGCATGTTGTGAAGGAATTTGAAGAGGTAAGATGGTGAAGGCCTTGTGATTCATGTCCTGCACCAATTATCTGTCCCGTACTGCGGTCCTGCATTAGGAAAGAGTCATAAAAAAAAGTTATGCTATAATGAAGGGCACGTGTCAGACGACTAACAGATGCAAGATTAAAAGAAAAACCAGGGACATAAAGAACAGAGTCTAGAGGGACAGAAAATAGGGGTTTGGCTTGTCCAACTCTTTTTGGTTGTGTTCGGATCCCATTGGCTAAAATATTAGCAGGAAGAGATTGTGAATAAATAATATCAGACAAAAGTGATTTGTTACCAGAAATATGATCAGAAGCACCTGAGTCCACAACCCATGATACAAGAGTACTAGACTGTGAAACACAAGCAAAAGGATTACCAGTAACAGAAGCATCAGGCTGGGCAACCGAGGCTATTTATGGAGATGTCTGCTTACTTGCTCGATACTGAAGGAACTCATCATATTCTGTTTGGGCAATATGAGCATTATTGGATGGTCGATTAAGCTATGGAGATATTTGCTTACTTGCTCGATTCCAAAGGAACTCATTATATTCCTTTACAGCAATAGGATCTTGACTGGGTAGTGGACCATGCAAACTATGGCATATATCCTGAGTATGCCCAACTTTATGACAATAACGACACCTCGATCGAGATTTTTCAGAACGACCTCCTCACCGATTTTCCATAGGTTGATATGTTCGTTTTTCTATGATTTGAGATGCAAAAATAGAAGATTCAATAGCGGGTGATAAAATTACTTTGAAACTGGAGGCGCGACAAGACAAAGCGGACGGGAGAATAACTCATCAACCGTAGAAACCGTAGGACTAGCTAAAATCTGATCACGTACAACATCATGGTCAGTAGAAAGTCCAGTAAGTGTAAAAACTAAAAACATCTGTCTGTGCTCTTGTTGTTTTTCCACATCCGTAATGACGGGCATCAATTTATCAAATTCTTCCATGACTGCTTGTACTTGTCCAAAGTAAGTAGACATATCGGATTCTTGTTTCTTCAAGTTGGTCATTCGAGATATCACATCATAAAAACGAGATGTCATTAGTGTATAAAGCATGAGCCTCTTCTCAAACTAAATAACAAGTTACATCGCCATAACAGACTACATAATTGAGCATCAACTTTCTCCCATTGTTCTTTAGCTTTGGCAATTTCTGCACTAGATTTTCTCTTTTCATCTACCACACTAACCTTGTTCATTAAGTGATCTTGGACACCTTAACCTTTGCACCACAACTCAACCGAGGAAGCCCAGGCTAAATAATTTGAACTTCCCATTAATATTTCGAAAGCGATCATAGGACTTGAACTTCCAATTCCAATAGTTTTGAGGCAAAACACATCATACCCAAAAGACATCTTGAAAATTTTAACATGAAAATACTAAGAAAAAAAATCTGGATATCTGAAAAACTTTCAAAAAAAATTTTGAAGTCCCCGAAACCCTAATTTCGACGGTCGGAATCTTCAAAAATCACCGAAATCTGAAAAACAAATAAATGGCCGGATCGAAAAAGAATGGCGACCCCAACAAAAAAGAAACCACTCAAAAAATTCTACCGGAGAATACTCACGCGCCGATGCGTGATTGATCTTGCTGGATTTATGACAGGCGCGGGGGGCGTGTGGAGGGTGATTTTCTGGTGGTTTGGGTCGGGTTTGTGTAGCCTAAGATTTCCGATCCCCTTGGTGGTGTTGTATTTTTCACACTACCCACAAAATGAAAAATGACACAAATCAATCACTGAAATTGACGTACGGTGATGGAGTTTTCTTTTCTGAAGTTTCTCACCAACGCTCTGATACCATGTTACAATTAATAGAGAAAATATTATTGAAATTGTGTTTACATAATTACATCGAGACCCTATTTATAGACACTATAGTACAATCCTTTTCCAAGTAGGATTTTTTTATAAACTATTCCTGTTTCTATTCATATTCTAACAGTGTCAAACTTGTGGAGGGTCATGCGTGAAGATATATCTCTATTCAACCCGACCTTGAATCGAATAATGTCATGGCTCACTTGTTCTCCTCGATGATCAAGCTTCAACATCAATTGTTGAAACTCATCATAGTATGCCATGACACTTTTGTTTCCTTGCCTCAAGTTGTACAACTTGGCAAGAAGTTCATGTTTGTATCCCTAGGGTAAGTACCTTTGCCGCATAAGGTACCTCAATCTAAACTATGGAGGGGGCTGCCCCTCAATCAACACATCTCCAAATCTCTTTACATACTCCCACCAAGTGTTTGCATACCCCTCAAAGTGAGCTATCACATAACAACTCTTCTTCTCTTCGATTAGATCATTCTCTTGGAATATCTTGTCACAAGAGGACTCCCAAGCAAGATAAGCCTCGGGATCACTCTCACCCTTGAAGATTGGAAGTCTAACTTTGATCGAATTGATGCCCACTTCTCGGTTTTGGTGGCCACGTTGGTTCCAATGACCAACTCTCCCCTCTTGGCCGAGAGGTTCCCTTGGCTCACCATGTCTACCCCTCGTCCCTTCTTCCCGCAAGTAAACATCATCATAAACTCCATATCCCTCATATTGTCCCTCCCTACCGTATCCCTCTAAATGGCTGGGTCGATTTGGGTTAAGTGGAGCTTGGAATGGTGGGATTGGATTTGGTGAAAGGTAAGGCCTTTGGTTCAATGGAGTTTGGATTGGGGGTCTCGAGTTTGATGAGGGAATTTGGTTTCCAAGTCCTTCATGTTGGACTTGGTGAAGTGGAGGGTGGATTGGTCTATCATGATCTCGGCTTTGGGAAGCATTTGGTGGTTGTCTTAGTGGATTGATCATTTGATGTAACATTTCGAGGGGAATGGTAGGGGAAGTGTTTTGATCATGTCCACTTGAGGAGACATGATAGTGTTGAGGAGTCGAGGGTCAGCTCCTTTGGCTTTTCACAAGTTCCAACCTCCCACTCATAGTAGACACATCCCTAATCAATGATGCTACATCCCCTCTCACCGAATTCAAATATGCTTGCACCTAATCCCTGCCTCAATTAAGAGCTTCAAGGGAAGCCAAGATAGTACTAAGAGTATTATTGTCCATGGTTTGAGATGTGGATCCTTCCATTGCAATATACCTAAGAAAATACCTACAAAAACGGCAAACAAGTTAGCTCGAAATAGCCTCACAACACTCACACACTTTGATTACCTCATACGTAGCTTCACAAGTGTTGTAAGCCTGCTAAGAAACCCATGAGGAGTTGAGGGATGAGCCTACTCTTGTCCGAAATAGATTTTGGTTTGAAATTCAAACAAATCTGGTAGGACTTGAGCCAAGAGCTAACAACGATTCAAAAAGACAAAAGCACACAACAAACACTAACACGAACAAACGAATGCAAAAAAACTAACTTACAATCTAGTAGGATATTACTAGCTGGTCAATTAGTATTGGAACCAACAAATGAAACTAAGTAACAAGAAATTGAAACTAAGAATCCAAAATCTGAGCTTAAAATTGATGCGTGAACAGTAAGAAAGGTGACATGGCAGTCCACTATTGGTTGCGGTTTTTATCAAGTTTTTATTTTCCAATTTTCAAGTCTTGACTTATTTACAATTTGGAATGAAGAAATTTGGTTAAAAGGAGGGTAATACAAGTCTTGGAGCCCTTTCTCAAAATTCAAAATCAAAGGTTTGACTTTCCTTGTACTTCTTCCTTAAAATATGGTCCTTAAATCATGGAAGGTGGTTGAAAAGTGGTTGTCAAGTCTTTTGAGTGGTTGTAAAGTCTTTCAAGACTAACAAGTACTGCACCTTTATTCTTCACCTTTAGATTTAACATGCACTTTATCTTCAACAATATATGAAGAACGTAAAAACAACAACACGGTGGTGAAGAACACTAAGAACACAACTTCGGAATTCTTGGAGTCTAAAGTTCACGTTGTACCTCACAAATCAACAACTCATTTTTAACTCCCACCCTTCAACAACAACAACAACAAAACATCCTTAGGTCACCAATCCACCATAACAATAACAAAACACGGTCAAGCGTGGATCCACAACAACAATGCCAACAACTCTTGGCCAAGCTTAGGTTCACAACAACAACATCAACAATTAAAGCTCAAACTTAGATCTAGACTCCTTTAGTGTTAGTGGTAAAGAAACTAACACTAGAAACAACAAAACACACAAAAGAACTTCTACATCTAGACTCAAAGTGTTCGGCCAAAGATACACAACAAAAGTAACAAACTCTCGGCCAAGGATACAAACATAAGAACAATACTTTTTTTTTTTTTTTGAATTTTCAAGCAAGCAAGCCCAAGATTGATTTGTGGGAACAAAATCAGCCTTAGTTTTGATACCAAATGATACAAATCAAACCATGGAACACATGAAAATGACACAAAACAGTCCACAATACAAGGCTAAGCCGAGAATAAGGTCCTAGCCGAGAATACTTCAACAATAACAAGATAACAAGGTGTGAACAACACCAAAACAGCCAACAACCAAACTAACAAGATGAATAACAAGACGACAACAACAATAAGAGAGTAACAACAAACGGATTTCACTAGAACAAGAACAAACTAGTACATGAAAGTAAAAATAGATAGCGTGACATAAACTACTACAAGACCTAAGAACTAAGGTGTGTATCAAACATCAAAACCCTTAAGACATGTAATAACAACACCAACACTCTTACGTGGACACAAGAGGGACATCAATCTCCCCAAGCACCTACGTTTCCAAGCCAAGAACACAACACAAGTAAATCCACACTTGGTTGCCCTAGTTTCAGGTGGACCTCTTCTCACACTGGAGAGAGAGTGTTTCAAATGTTACAAGACTTACAAAATATAATCAAAATCTAATAAACTAACCCTAAAATGTTCTATTTATAGGCTATTACAAATAAGAGATAAATGCCCAAAAGGCGCCCAAATAGTGTGTCATAGGGGCAGCCTTGGTGTGTTCCAAGGCCCTTCTTCACACTTCACTTGCACACTCCCTTAGACGGATTCAACACACACTCACATGCGTCCATCTTCGTGATCATGCCCGTATCAGTAACAATATTAAAAGTTCTCTATATTTTGCTGCATAGAAATCTATATAGAGGTTAAAATACTCCTAAAACAGCAATAGGTTCAAAATCAACATGCTACAAGAGCAACAACAACATGCCCAGTATATTCCCAAGTGTACACAGACGTAGTCCATACCACTACCTCAGATGTGAGATAGAAAGGTTGTTTCCGACAGACCCCGAACTCAAAATAAAACAATCTAGACAAGGAATAGTAAAAGGACAAGATACAATAGAAATCAATATATCTAATAATACGATATACAAGATACAACAAGTAATACAACATCCTAAACTCATACTAACCTTCTACTCTAATCCGCCTCCTCCACAACTTTCTATCTAGGGTCAAAATCAACATGCTAAAAAGACTAAAACCTATTCTCGACATACACACGCACCTATATGGATCTTTTTCTTCCATTGTGCTCATCTTTAACTAGTATGCATTGATTCCAAGAAATTGTAGGTCGTTCAAGAACTCTTTTCCATTTACTTTTAGCCTTTTAGGTCTACTTCATGTCCTTTTTAACACTTCCACTCAAAATACTTTTACACCTTCAAAGCGGTGCATTTGTGGTAGTCGACACAGGACATGACAGAACCATCTCAAGCAACTCTCTCAGCTTGTCATAATGTGTGCTTCTTGCACCTTCTATTTGATGTGGTCATTTCTAATCTTGTGTGGACGCACATACATGATAGCATCTGCAACTCTACATTACTCATCTTGTTGATATATTAGACTTTAGCAACCTACCATTCACTACCATATAACATTGTCGGTCTAATAACTGTTCTATAGAACTTACCTCACTTATGTAGGCATCCTTGTACTACATAACGCTCCGGGTGGTACTTCGTCATTTCAACATGAGCCATGAACAACTGATTTTAAGAAAAGTATCAAGCCATCTCTGAAGGAACTTTAGCCATTATCCACTCCATTAGGAGTGTTTTAAAATATAGGACATTTTACAGCATATAGAGACATTGTAAAATTTTCTTCTTAGTTTTGCTTTCTCTTTTATCCAATTTAAGAAGGAAGAACGATATTTTACGGAATCCACTTTAATTTTTAAGTATGTCAAAGTTCCATGCATGTTGAACATCTGAAGCAGGAATAAGTAGAACTCACTCTCTGCACAACGCAGAGCTGCAGCAGTGTCCGTCGTGAAGAAGGGATTCCCAGTTCCTGCTGCAAAAATTACAACTCTTCCTTTCTCGAGATGCCTAACAGCCCTTCTACGGATATATGGTTCAGCAACTTCCGACATTCTAAATGCAGTCTGGACTCTTGTGGGGATTCCAATGCTCTCCATTGTAGCTTGTAAGAATATTGCATTCATAACAGTTGCCAACATCCTGAAAGGTAAGTGATAAAACTTTAAGTAAGAGCAGTCCCAAAATTTCCCAAAGTGATCTCTCCAAAATTTCTGAAAGCACACGCTGATAAATCATAGGACAGATTAAACAAGATGCAGTACCACCATCCAAACTAAGGCAAAGATGAGGCTTCAATCTGACCAACTTAAAGAATTAATCTTGTCACTCCAGAAGAGCTTTATTAAACAAACTTTATTTTCAAGTATTAGCCTGGAAGTCCCCAAGCCCTAGCAAACTTTTGGATCGAAATCATGATTTGTACCACTAGGTTCTGCAGAATCTTGGGCTCATATAATGCAAAACAAAAACGTTGAAACCCATAAAATATTAAGAACAAAAAAAAATGCGTTTGACCAAATATAGATTTTACTTATCTCGGGCATAGCCAATTTAGATTGAAAACTGACATCTATAAAGAATAAAAAAATCTTGTTTTATGTTCCATCAGTTCTAATGCTACCTCATTATAACATGCATTTATAAACTAATCTTGGCTAAGAGATATAATTCTAAAATGATTGCCAGATATCCACACTAGGGGCAGCCAATACAGCTTAGAAAGTTTAGAGTACAGCTTAGCTCCCCAGTTTTAATAGCGTCCAGTTGTAAATAATGTATGAGTAATTAGGACTTTGTAGTATAAATAGATCATATTGAAGTAAAATAAGGAGAGAATATGAGTTGTGTGATACAGTTAACTCAAGGGTTATCTTCTCATGTGTTTACATAACTTCAGCTTTCAACAACTACTAACTACCTCACTATTTTAGCATTGGTGTAACAGCCTGTCAAAATCCTCTTCTTCTACTTCTTATTCTTCTTTTAAAGCTGGTAACTTAGCTTCGCAAAATCCGCTTTGGCCAGCAACTTTGAAGCCTCTAAATGTAATATATGATACAAAATCACTGTTAAAAGCTGCCTGCTTTTCTTTCTTACCTTATTTGATCTCCAATTATCATCTATTCAGGCACATGCTTAATTCCTTTTGAAGAACCTTTTCATAATTTTAGTCACCAACACCAAGCCCACAAAAGGAAAAAGGGGCCAACAAACTCCATTCTAATTTGTTTTATCGTTATTTGATGTAACAAAAAAACAACCAAGTCTGTCCTACATCATGTTTTATGAAAATATCGAAATAGGAAATAGGAACCCATCAAGATAACTCTTCCTACCACCCTTTGCTTCCTCAAGTATATTTTCTAAAAGCTATCAAAGAATGTGTACCTAATCATGCCTTTAAGTTAGAGGCATGTTTTTCTAAAGCATACTAAATTGCACAAACAACACTACAAAGTCCATTACACCCTTTTTTTAATAAGGTAAAAAGTCCATGACACCCTTGAATTGTCAGTGGTATACACGGGCAAATGAAAGATCACTACAATATAGAAAGTTCTCTTTCAGAAAGAAAAAATCTCAAAAAACCCAAAATCAAAGGATAAAAAATCGACATTTAACTTTTGAAAGCATTTGAAAATAATTATTTTAATAAACTAACAGAAAAACAATAGCAAACATACCCAATATAATCAGCAGATGAACGATCCAGTCCACTACTTCCAGCCCAGGAGGATCCACGAAAAATATTACCTCCACCAACAACTATTGCAACCTGCCACATTGCTAGAACAACTGAGAATCTATGAAAACCTCGATAAGATAGCCACCAAGGAGCTTGTAGTAGGATTATACTGATTTAATCATGACATACGATTGAAAACAAGAAGTTTGACAAATATGAAAATAAACAGATGAACAGGCAATAATCTAGTCCGCTCTCCTGCCCAAGAGGATTCACCAAAAATTTTACCTCCAACTATGGCACACCTACACATTCTCTAGAAGAACTGAGAAATCTATGAGAAACCAGACCCAGATTGCCATATATGAGTTCATAGCAGTATTTACTATCCAATCATGACATAAGATTGGAAACAAGAAGGTAGAATAGCAAATATGAAGATCAACAAACAGTTCATATTTTAAATCACATAAGAAATTTGCAAATTCTGTTGGATGCAGGAAGGTTTCACTATTATAGAATTTTAATGAAATGACTATGGGGCTTTGATGTATGGGGCGGAGTGTTGATAGGATTAGAAATGAGGTTATTCGAGATAAGGTGGGAGTGGCTTCAGTAAAAGCCAAGATGAGGGAAGTGAGATTGAGATGGTTCGGTCATGTGATGAGGAGGGGCATGGATGCCCCAGTGCGGAGGTGTGAGAGCTTGGCTAGGGATGGATTCAAGCGAGGTTGAGGTAGACCGGAGAAAAATTGGGGGGAGGTGATTAGACATGACATGAAGCAGCTCCAGCTTACCGAGGACATGACCCTAAATAGGAAGTTGTTGTGGAGGAAGCGGATTATGGTAGAAGGTTAGTATGAGTTTAGGATGTTGTATCTTTTGTTGCATTAGTTGGTGTATCTTGTATATGGTATTGTATATGGTATTATTGGATGTGTTATTTATATTGTATCTTGTCCTATTACTATTCCTTATGTAGATTGTTTTATTTTGAGCCAGAGGTCTATCAAAAACAGTCTCTATCTCACATCTGAGGTAGTGGTATGAACTGTGTACGCTTACCCTCCCCAGACCCCACTTGGTGGGAATATATTGGGCATGTTGTTGTTGTTGTTGTTGACTATAATCGTTTTAGTTCAATTTCCCCAAAACGATCTTGAGCACTGACAGATAGGAAATTTGGGTAAATATATACTTCAGATAGCACAAGAAATGAAAATGTACCGATTATTGTGACAAGAATCCCAAGATTGATGCTCTAGCCAAACCATGAATGATAGAGAAAATAATAATAAATCAAAGGTCTAAGGATCCTTCAGTATAGGGAGAAGAACAATAGATAATAAAGGAAAAGTCAATGAAACAAAGACAACTTTCAGATGATGCACCACCTTATATAATAAGAATAGAATCTTTATGAAAGAAATATTTGATTTATTCAAAAAATTTACCTCAATGCCAAGTCGAGTGACAGCTGCCACCTCCGTCGCAATGGCCATTGTGATCTGTATAACAACATAGAATCTTTATAAATGATCAGAAAACTAGAAAGAAAAAGAAACAACACAGCAACATGGAGATATGTGAGCTGTTTTACTGTTCTAACCTTGGGATCAATGTTTTGTGCTTGATCTCCTGCTAGTGCTTCACCACTAACTTTAAGCAGCACCCTACGCCATCTATATGATGGTTTAGATGTTCGATTATTTGTCATCGTGACACCAAAAGGAGCTATATGAGCTAACTCAGGTTGCCTATCACAGAACATAGACACAAGGAAGTTGATATCAGAAACACACAACTTCATGCAAAGCAAGCACAAATAACTAAATGCCAACAGAAATAAGTGGTTTAATAATACATGTAACAGATTATTGTTAGGGACTATTAAGTTATATCTAAAGCGACATTGCAGAACATGTAAGATGGAACAAAATTTAATATTTTTGAAAAAGCCAGAGGTTTTACTTAACGTATCCATATGATAAATAAAATATTTAAAAGTGGGAGAATGTAAAAAAAAAATTGGTATTGCTACTAAAGCATTTAATCTAAGGTAAATAGGGCAGAGTCCATTTGTTGCATCGGTGATGCATCTTGTTTTCAACATAATTTAATTCATGGAAAATTAATTTCAACCACAAATAAAATTATGAAGAAACAACAATATTTTTTTAATAAATGATTGTGGGTACAAATCTGTTCCTCTCACAATTCTTCTCTCATGATTTTCTCAATAATTTGAGGGCCCGAGATGAATTTCTGAGGGTTTGTGTATCTTCTTGATGTATTTGAATATCAAGAGAGGGTTTTGATCAAGTATCCCATGAATTTATTGAGACTTTTGAGATGCCTATTCAAGAGAATATTTGCCCCTTTATATAGGCAGAATTTCAGGTTTGGGTAGAGTAGCCTCCAAGCTAGATTTAGGGCAAATAGCCTCCAAGAACTCTATCAGAAATTGAATTCTTTAGAGTTCACAAAATTTCAATGTCTACACGTGTACTCCATGAATGAAAAAGGAAGTTCAAATGACTAGCCTATCCCGCGAAAAGTATAAGAATTTTGAGCTTATTAATTGACTGAATAGAATAAATTACTCCCATCTGTAGCACTTAGGCAGCTAAATTTATGAAATTTTGCTCTTACTTTCCCACTGCTGACTTGTTATCGTCCATTATCAATTTGGATATTCTGCTTTTCATTGGAAAAAAAAAAACAATAATTGAGTTGTACAAATAGCCAAAAGAGTTTGTAGAATCTTTTCACCACATTATATTGCAGCAAGGTCTTTAAGATGATAAGTATGTTAAATATCTCCAAAATAGGGTGCCGCATATATTTCAATTTCAAAGGCCTAGGCTATTGGATTTCAACTTAATATTAATTTCAATTAGGGGAATGGTCCTCCTTGTATTGCATATTACATATCTTAGAAAAGCAGAGCAGAAACCTACTGAGACATAACTTCATTTCCTGTCCTATATATACACACCAGCTGTACAGTGCCTGAGATTAGGTCTAAAATCCCAATAAACAGATTAAGAAGTTGTACGAGAAAAAACAACAACATAATTTTGGAAAATTCAAGAAGACAGAAGCAAACCTAGGTCTCCACTGTAGAGCAAGTGAGAGAGAAAATGCCGAATTGATTAGAATACCTGCCATTCATGTGGTCTGGAGATTGGTCAATGTGAGACGAGCAACACTTGACGCCCAAAGAAGGATGATCAAGTTTGAACTGGTGGTACATGGATTTGAAAAAACAGAGAGATGGCCAAGTGATAGCATTGAAAGAGGAAATGGGCCGGCTTAAGAATGTAGAGATAGCCATGGATGGAACAAATACAACAAACTAATCTAAAAATTACGATGTTCAATTCTTCTTCTTCTTCTTCTTCTTCTTCTTCTTTCCCTTGTTCTGCCAGATGGGACTCTTCTTTCTGGATAATGTTAATTGTTCGGGTTTTTGAAACAGGTCATCTCACCACTTCCCACGAAAATATCGCTTGCCGCAAATGCAAACAGAAGTGAATGAAAGATACTCCTTCAATTCTAAAACAATTAAATTATTCACTAATTTTTTAATATTCAAAATAAATAAATTATTTATTTTTTAAGAGATAAAAGAATAATAATTTTATTCTTTCATTTAATAAGGTTTTAAGTACTTCACATTTTCTAAAATAATAAAGGATTATAGTGAAACGTAACCTACAATTTATATCCTAAAAAATATTTTTCTTAAAAGTTATATCATAACCCAACAATTCAATTATTTTAAAATAGAGGGAATACTTCTATTAGTTTATTTTTGCTTGTCACTATTTTTTAAAATAAATTTTTATTTATTATTTTTGATATATTAAAAAAATAATTTTTATCTTTAGTCTTAACATTAATTATTTATTCTTTAAATTATTTTTGAAATATATTATTCTAAATATCAATTTATAAAAATAGAATGATAAAATAGGCATATTAATAATTATTTTCTTAATGAGTGTGTATGTCAAAAAGCGATAAATAAAAACGAATGAAAGAAGTATGAAAAAATGGTTTCCTATCTATTTATATTTTTTGTGAGAAATTTTTATTTTTACACATAAGAGATATTTACTTTTAGAAAAAATTACAGAAATATACACTTAGCAAATATATATTTCATTTTCATAACTCAAAAATACATTACATTTCATGGTTCAAAATTGAATTTGGCTCAAAAGTGCAAACTGACTTTTTTTCTCTGTTATTTAGATAAAACCCTTCAAAATCCAACCTTCTTCTGCGTCAATTTTTAGCTTCAAATTCTCTTTAAAAAAAAAAAAAATCATACGCCTTCTTATCTATCTTGAAATATATATATATATATATAGTACAACTCAAAATTTTATATACATAAGTAATTGGTGAAATAATTCAACATTGTTTCAAGTTTTATTTTTCTTTATCAATTTGAGCTTCATTTTTGAATTTTTAACCTTTTTTTTTTGTTGTCACTTCTATGAAGGCTTACCTAGTATATCTTTTATATAATGGAGAATGGAACAATGACAACATTTTTCTCAATTTTATTGCTGATTACATTGTCATTAGATTCGATTTTACTTTTAAAATTTTGGTAAAAGTAATTTTCAAGCAGATCGAAGTTGATACTCAATTGAATGCAGTGAAAATTAAACTTGTTTCAAATACCAACTTTACATCGATCATAACTCAAAATGATACAAAGGTAAAAGCTTATATTAAATTGAAAAGGCAGAATTCATACTTTACTAATTACGTTCTTTGTATTACAAAAAGGAGATTGGTAATTTTGCAATATCTACAACCTCCAATTACATAAGAGATAAAGAAAAAATTATGGAAGAGAAGGTTATACAAGAGATTGATATGTGTGATTTTGAAGATGATGGTAAATTTGTTGAAGATGATAATGAATTTGTTGATTTTTTTTTTCTTTTGGTGTACTAGATAAAAAGTACATCAATTTTATAAAAATAAAAAGGTTCTAGTTAATGTGATGCAGAACTATCTTAAGAGAATTAATATGCATTTTAAAACTGACAGATCAAACAAAATAATTAAGGCAAAATGCTCTATTGGACCCCTGTAGTATGTTAGTTTTGTAAGTTGAACACTTTTACTTACATGTTTGTTATCTGGACCCTTGAACCCATCAAAAAGCAGCATTTCGCACCCTTTGACCGTTGACCTTGCCTATGTGGCAACGTCATGGTGACTAGGACAAGGAGAGTGTAACCATTCGCCTAGGCGTGCGAGTGAGAGTCAATTTTTAGCCAATTTTACATTAAAATAATTAAAAATAATATTAAAATTTTAGAAAAAATAAATTGAAAAGGGTTCATTTTTCCCTTCATCTTTTTAAATTTAAAAATATTTTTAAAAATTTAAAAATAATTTAAAAATATTTTTAAAATTTTTAAAAAAAATTAAAAAGGATCCTTTTTCTCCCTCCATCTTTTTTAATTTAAAATATTTTAAAAATAATTTAAAATTATTTTTAAAAATTAAAAAAATCATTTTGAAAATATTTTTAAAAATTGAAAAAAGATTCCCTCTCCACCCCACCCCAGCCCGCTCCCACCCCTACATCTTTCAGCCCCTCTTTTTTTCCTCCATCCTTTTTAATTTAAAATATTTTTAAAAATTTAAAAATAATAAATTTAAAAAAAAAAATCCCACCCTCTCTCCAGCCCCTCCCCACCCCATCCAGTCTCTCCCAACCCCACCCCAACTCATCCCCACCCTACCCAACCCTCTCCCCAGCCCGTCCCCAGCCCACCCAGCCCCACGTAACCCCTCCCCCTTCCCCAATCCCCCAGCCCGTCCCCATCCCACCTAACCCTACGTAACCCCTCTTCTTTCCCCTGCCTCCCACCCCACCCAGCCCACGCAACCCCTTCCCCAGCCCCCTACCTCACCCAACCCCCTTTCTCCAGCCCTCCACTCCACCCCACCTCACCCCAGCCCCACCTAGTCTCTCCCCTCACAATTAATTAAAATTAAATATTTTAAATATGTAAATCATATTTAAATTAATTAATTAATTAAGTAATTTTTTTAAATTAGGTAAGAATTTTAATTTGATAAATTAATTAATTTAAAATTTAATTATTTTAAATAAATTAATTAGTTAAGAATTTTAATTAATTAATTTTTTAATAATTTAAATTAATTAATTAAATTAATTTTAATATTTAATTAATTTTAATGTAATACTTTTTTTTTATTTTTTTTATTTTAAAAATAATTATTCAATTTTTTCAAATTTAAAAGCATGATTATTCAAATTTTTCTACAATTTATAAATTTTTCTTATTTAATTAAATTAATTTTAATATTTAATTGGTTATGTAGCATTTTAAAAATGACTTGGAATTTAATGTAATACTTTTTCTATTTTTTTATTTGTAAAAATTTTTTAAATGACGTGCCAGATGACGTGGCACACGTGGTAGCTGATGTGGCAGCTGACATGGGAGAGTGTGTTACACTCTCCAAAAAAGTATTTAAAATGTAGCTTTTCCGTGGGTTCAGTGGTCCATGTGACAAATATGTAAGTAGAAGTGTCCAACTAACAAAACTGACATAGTAAAGGGGTCCAATAGAGCATTTTGCCAATAATTTAATGTATAAATTATTGTAATTATGTTATATTAATGTATGAATTGTACATATGAATAATTTATTATATATATGTGTGTGTGTCTCTATATACATTTGTGTTGAATATGTTTTTGTTTATATATAATAGTATTTAGTAGTTGAACAAAGTAATTATATATACATCTTTGTTGAATATTTTTTTTTATAATTGTATTTCATAATTTTTTTTTAATATAATATGAGCTATATTGTATGAGTGATAAATATACTTGATTTTTCAAATCTTCTGTCATATATTCGAGTAAAGTTTTTAAGGTGAGAAAGTTCAATAATATGCATACATACTCTTTCGTAGATATACATATTTGACACAAAATCAAGCTATATCTAGTATGGTTGCTGGTATAGATGTAGATAAGTTTACTGATTCAAACACAGTTTACATTGTCAGAGATATTATAGCTGACATACAAAAGCAATATGAAATAAAATAGACATACATGAAAATTTAGAGAGCTAAAGAAAAGACATTGAAAATGATAAATGAGAAATGATCTAATTCCTATAGGAAGTTACCTAGATACTTATATATGTTGAAGAAATTAAACCCAAAAACTTATACAAATTTACACAAATTGAAAAATGAAAGATTTTTCAATGTGTTTGTTGCACTCTCCGCTTGTATAAATGATTGAAATACTATAGATCAATTTCTCCACTTGGATACAGAATGCAACTGGTAAGTTCATAGAATCAAATTTTTTTATTACAGTTTGTATATATGTGTACACCGTATTGTATATGCTAGTAGATGTTTTGAAAGTTTGTATGTTCAAAACCTAATGTATTTGTATTGTATATATAAGAAATATTCTACCACTTGCCTATATAATTATCGATTTTGAAAATAATAATTTTTGAAAATAATTCTTTATGCAAGTAAAGATTTTTTAAAGTTCTGCTCTGAGTATGAGTGATTCTCAACTAGTCGTCAAGACTTCTTACGGGTCGTAAGGACCAACTCGTAAGGTGTAATGCCCCGAGTCTGCACCCCGAATGCTACACGGTGCTAACGATCCGGAAGGACCACTAGCTAACCCATGACTGGTACATATTGTGAGCTCTAAATAATAGTAATACTGTAATCATAATATATCTGTGATAAATGTGAAAAACTACCATAAGGTTCAAATCGGAATGATCAATCTGAGTATGGTATCAAAGTACCAAAATATGAACGAAATACTGAAATCTGAATAACTATCTGAAAATACTCTAGTTTGGAAAGCCTCTAAACCATTTGAACTGCGGAGTTGATGGGACAAGTCCCCAACTAACTACGACTAATGATACTGAAATACTGAAATAAACCATGTCCTCAAACTATGAGGACTCACCATTGACTCTGACTGCTGAAAATTTGATCTACTAAGGGTGCTATAGAGCTCGTGCATCTGAATTTATGATATAAGATACCATAGCGCAAAAAACATGCGTCAGTACTTTGAATATACTGGTATGCTAAGTGAGGTAGGCTGAATTCATGGGTTCATATGCATGAACAATACTAACTGCATAACGTGAGTAAGACTGAATGAGACATGCATGAACACATAAATGGTACTGAGATCATGATAACACAAAATACTGATACTAAATGTTGAACTACTGATTAACTGAGTTTACTGATACCACATTACTGATATCTGTTTGACTGTATCTGACAGTCCTATTTCTGTGGAACTATACTGAGTTCCATATTAAACTGAGTTCATACTGAGACTGAATCTAAAACTGAAAATATGGGAGGTAACCATCTAACCAACATGCCCCTTTTCTGAATAGACTTGGGGTCCAACCCGTAACCCCAGTTGGAAGGGTGTCAGTATCGTGTCACGGGTAAAGATACTAAAAAGGTACCCTAATCTGGCAGGTACTCTGATAAGAATGGTGGAACCCTCAACTGATAGGTTAAAATACCTCATCAACCCTCATCTGGCAGGTTTAATGTCTCAACCTACGCTGGTTACATAGTTCTAGAACACAAGGATTGCTTCTAAGGATCACACCCTCTACTAGCGGGTGAGCCCCCATCCTTGGGTTCACTTGGTGCTGAATCCTACTCCCAACTGAATAGACACTAGACTGATTCTAAACTATACAGGGCTAGACTGAACTGTTACTGATCATACTATTTGACTGAACTGAACGGAGTTTAGTGAGTTTCGTGGACTAACGAAAACTATTGATTTCTTGTTAGTTGGCTGAGTTTACTGAGTTTAGAATTGAATACTGAATCTATTGAGTTTTTCCTGAGTTCTATAACTGACTGTGAGTACTACTGATTATACGTGACTGATATTGTCTTATGACTGACCATGGCTCTAAGTAAACACCTAAATTATCCGGTACAAGAACCCCTAAGACTCGAAAGCATAAATTAAGAGACATGGCACAAACTTGAAACATGTAAACTAAGTACTTGATCATCATTCATTCATTTGGGGCATTTTAACAAAACACTTGCACGTAAGCTATCTTGACATGATTTCTTTCTCTTACTAGTTCACATGAGCAATTTATGAAGCACTTGGTGAGTATAAAAAATGTACATAACTTTGAACAACAAGTGAACATCATGATTGAATTCCAAATTTCAAAATTTAAGAGTTTAACATGGATTTACACACATGACAATCAATTCCACATAAAACATGAAATAAACATGAATAAGGAACCAAATCCAAACAAAAATCATGAATACACTCTAATTCCAACCATGGAAATCATAAAATTCACTACTTGAAGTTTCAAAAGAGATCCTTGGGCTCCAAGGGTGGAAAGAACACTTGGATGAACACTTCACATACCTTAGTGCCTGAATTTCTGAAAGTTAATGGTGAAACCTTGAGTTCTTGATTTGAAATTGAAAATTCTAGGGTTTTGTTCTTGAGAAAATTTGAGAAAGAATGAGTTTATTTGCTCCCTAAAGTGATTAATTTTGTGTTTTGGGGGCTGAAGGTTGAGGAAAAAAAAACTAAACACCCCCAAGGATGCGGTCTTTTAATGACTGAAAAATTGTACCATCGACGCGTAGACTGATACACTACGCTGTTTGTATCAATGCGATAGCCAACACACGCATCGAGTCCGCGTCGACTCACTGGAAGTTGATGTTGGAAGCTGGGGAAAACATTTATCAACGTGATAGTCGATGCGGCGTGCCAAGATCACGTTGATCCACTATTTTAGGATTCCAAAGGAGCTTCAAATGAAGTTCATAAAATCCAAAACTTGTCCGAAAACACCTATGGACACTCCTGATCATAAATCAACCTAAATATCAAAGTTTAAGGGACGCATAGGCCATAAAATAAGATTGCCAACTCTCGAAGGCTAGAATGACACTAAGTCTGAATACTTAGCTAAAATATTCTAAGCATGGGACCCCTAGGTAAGCTTAAAAGACTGAATTAAGCTATGGATTTTGCGGGCTCTAACATTATCTCCCCCTTGGGAACATTTGTCCTCGAATGAGACTGCGAAGACTAAGAATACTGAGAGACTAGACTTAGACACTGGGCATTCATTAATAAGATTACTGCTACACTGAATTATCATACTGAACATGCATATCTGATGCATGAGTACATAGTTGAACATGATTCATGAATGTATGACTGGGAATACTGATAAGTTGAGTTTTTATAACGATCATACATATCTGATGCATAGATACATGACTGAAATGGCTCATGAACGTATAACTGAACATGCAATGGTAACTAATAACAAGTTTTTAACTGAAATCTGGACACGAAAATAAATAAGCTTAAGGAAAACTATTACCTTAGTCTGGGTCTAAGTTTTCAGAGAATAGGTCAGGATAATTGGTTCGTATGTCTGCTTCTGCTTCCCAAGTAGCACCCTTAATGGACTGATTTTGCCATAGAACTTGGACTAGAGGAACTTTTTTGTTCCTCAGTCTATGAATCTGATAATTAAGGATTTCGATTGGAATCTCTTCTTAAGAGAGGCTATTCTGAACATCTATGCCCTCTATGGGGATTACGGTTGATGGGCCACCTATGCATTTTTTTAACAAGGAGACTTAGAACATTGGATAAACTGAAGATAGATCTGAAGGTAACTCAAGATTGTAAGCTACCTTTTCGAAACGGCTGAGAATTCGGTAAGGACCAATATATCGGGGACTGAGTTTCCCCTTCTTGCCAAATCTTTTCACTCCCTTCATGGAAGGGATTTCAAGTACACATAGTCATCAATCTCAAACTCGAGATCCTTTCTGCGCACATCTATGTATGATTTCTGTCGGCTTGAGCTGTCTTAAGCCTTTTCCTGATCAACTGAACTTTCTCTAAGGTATCAAACACCAAATCAGGTCCTACCACTGCGGCCTCACCAACTTCAAACCAACCAATGGGAGATCTACACCTCCTCCCATAGAACACCTCAAATGGAGCCATCTAAATACTAGAATGATAGTTGTTGTTGTATACGAACTCAATCAAAGGCAAATGGATCCCAACTACTTTTGAAATCTATCGTGCACGCTCGAAATATATCTTCTAAAGTCTAGATGGTCCTTTCTGCTTGACCATCTGTCTGAAGATGAAAGGCTGTACTGAGATAAACTCGGGTACCAAAACCCTTTTTGAATGCTTTCTAGAAATTAGAGGTGAACTGGGTACCTCTATCTGAGATGATGGACAATAAATTATCGTGCAATCTGAACAACTCCCTAATATAGAGTTTGGCATAATCCTCAGTTGAGTAAGAGGTATGGACTGGAAAGAAATGAGCTGATTTGGTCATCTTGTCTACAATAACCCAAACTGAATCATGCTGACGACGAGTACTAGAAAAACCCATCACAAAGTCCATGTTCACTTTTTCCCATTTTCAGATGGGAATACTGAACTCCTGCATGGACCCACTAGGCTTTTGGTGATCAATCTTAACATGCTAACATGTTGAGCACTTAGCCACAAACTCTGCAATGTCTCTCTTCATCCCACTCTACCAATAGATCTCTCGCAAATCACAGTAAATCTTGGTGGCCCCTGGATGAATAGAGTAACGCACACCATGTGCTTCTACAAGGATTCACTGCCTTAAGTCATCTACGCATAACACACATAGCCGATCCTGGCAACTCAAAACACCATCTCTCCTTTAGTAGAAAACCTCTACCTTCTGATTTCTAACTGATTCTTTCAACTGGACTAGATTGGGATTCCTATCCTGCTTTTTTCTTCACTTTGGAAACTAGGGATGATTCTGAGCTACTCTGCACCCATACACTACCTTCTGCTGAATCAACTAAGAGAACACTTAGTCAATCTAACTGATGAACTTCCTGGGCTAACTTCTTCTTATAGTCCTCAACGTGGGCAACACTACCCATAGACATTCTACTGAGAGCATCATCCACTACACTGTCCTTGCCCGGATAGTATAGAACACTCATGTCATAGTCTTTCAACAACTCTAACTACCTTCTCTGATGGAGGTTAAGATATTTATGAGAGAATACATATTACAGGCTCTTATGATCAATGAACAAATCAACATGTAAACCATATAAATAGTGCCTCTAAATTTTTAAGGCAAATATTACTGCTGCTAACTCAAGATCATGAGTAGGGTAGTTCTTCTTATAAGGCTTAAGTTGTCTAGAGGCATAGGCTATGACCTTACCTCTCTACATCAACACACAACCCAACCTAAATCTAGAAGCATCACAATACACCACAAAACCGTCAGAACCATCTGGTAGGCTCAAAGTTAAAACTGTAGTGAGTCAATTCTTCAAATCCTGAAAACTCTTCTCGTAAAAATCTGACTACTGGAACTTGACTTTCTTCTGAGTCAATCTGGACATAGGGGATGCAATAGACGAAAATCCCTCAATGAACCATCGGTAATAGCTGGCCAAACCTAAGAAACTTCTAATATTTGATGGAGAGATGGGTCTTGGCCAATTTCTCACTGCCTTGGTCTTTTGGAAATATACTCTAATGCCATCACCGAAAATGATATGGCCAAGAAAAGCTACTGACCTTAGCCAAAATTCGCATTTACTGAATTTGGTGAGTAACTGATGATTTCTAAGGGTTTATAATACTACTCTGAGATGGTCTGCATGATCCTGTTCTCTACGGGAGTAGACACGAATGTCATCTATGAAGACTATGACAAACATGTCTAAGTATTGCTTGATCACATGGTTCATGAAGTCCATGAAGGCTGTTGAGGCATTGGTAAGACCAAAAGACACGACTAAGAATTTGAAGTGACCATATCAAGTTTGGAAAACTATCTTCGAGATATCACATTCTCTGACTCTGAGTTGATAATAGCCTGATCTGAGGTCTATCTTAAAAAAGTAATTGGAACCTTAAAGCTGGTCAAATAAGTCTTCGATTCTAGGAAGTGGGATACTTGTTTTTACCATGACTTTATTTAACTGATGGTAGTCAATACACATTCTGAGAAAACCATCTTTTTTATGCACGAATAGAACTGGTGTGCCCCACAGGGACACACTGGGTCTGATAAACCCCTTATATAAGAGATCTTTTAACTCTTTCTTTAATTCTCTAAGTTTTGTTGGAGCCATTATGTAGGGCGAAATAGATAGGGGCTGAGTATCTGGGAGGAGATCAATTCCAAAATCAATATCCTTTTTGGGAGGAACTCCTGGAAGATCTTCGGGAAACACATCTGGAAATTCACATGCTACTGATACTGATTCAAGAGTAGGGGTTTGTGAACTATATTCCTAAACTTAAACAATATGGTAGACACATCCCTTAGATATCATATTTCTATCCCGAAGGTAATAAATAAGCTGACCCATCAGTGCTAAAGTACTACCCCTCTACTCTAGGACAGGTTCATTTGGAAACTGAAACTAGACAATTCTATTTCTGTAGTCGAATGAGGTATATAAGGAATGAAGCCAATCTATGTTGAGAATGACATCAAAATTGGTCATCTCTAATTCTACTAAGTCATTAAAGTGACTTTCCGAGATATCATAATCGAACAGATCCTGTATACTCGCTGGGCTACGATAGATTCACCCACTGGGGTGGACACTGAGAAAGGATCTGCTAGAATTTCAGGACTGACTCCAAAATCGACTGCTATATAAGGAGTAACAAAGGACAAGAAAGCTCCTGTGTCTAGCAAAGCGTAAACATGCAAATGATAAACTTATAACGTACCAGTGACCATATCAGGAAAACTTTCCTGATCCTATCGGGACTGAAAAACATAGAGTATGTTTGGGCACTACCCACTGGTGGCACTAGATGAGTGATAACGCCCAAACTACAGCTCTCGTAAGAGTGTAAGCGGTCGCTGTCAAATATAGAACCCAACTGGGTTGGGTGTCGAATCCCACAGGGAATACTTGGTCACTAAGTATGCAACGATTAGTAGACTGTTGATCGAAAATTCTACGGAAAAGGGGGGATTTTGGGTTTGGCGTGAATTAAGAATAGCAAAGTAAAAACGAAAAGCTTTGTTTAGTAGTTTTTAATCAATGAGAATTATAAGTTAGGGTTATGTCCACCTTATGAGTTCTACGTATCTATTAACTATGAGTTATGTGGAATTTAGACATGCATGCACTTATAGAGGTTCGTATTCTAAGGGTAAATCCTAGTGTCTCTCGACCATCAAGGATCATCTCACTTTAACTCTCTCGAGCTTAAAGCGTATAACTAATGGTACGAACTCTCCAAGAGGTTAATCCAGTTACGGCACTAACGTGTAAACAGGGGTTGGTAGCCTTATTTCCTTGTCACACTTTCTTTTCCAGACATGTAACTTTTCTCTCGAACAAGTTAATGCTATACTGGCGTATTCTATATGTTTGCAACCACAAGAAAGTGCAGGAAAATGGACTAAAAGTGCAGGAATTTTATATTTTGTCCTTAAAACTTAGCTAAAATATGGGTAAATAAAGGTGCTTTAGGCGTGTAAATACGCCTAACATCAACACCCCACACTTAAAGCTTTGTTCGTCCTCGAACAAATTATTACGTCCATGCAAACATCTACTTAGGATTTCATAGTAACAGCACAAAATATTCATCAAGACAAACACAACAATTATTAACAAAGAGTAGTTTCCTTGATTGCTACTAGAAATAATTTAACCTCCAATACAGACTCGTGATAATGGTCAATTCGTATCCACAAATTAAGGCACAAAGAATCATACACAACTACCCAAAACCTGTCAACCATGTGTGTATCACACAAGATATTACCCATAATCACTCACAAGTTTTGCATTTTTTGAAACATGGGTACAATATCTTCCTTGCTCTCACTTTCACAAAGAATTCATATGTTGCAACTGATGACCATAGGCTTGCCCTTAGTGTAATGCTCTACTAATATCAGAATGCTAAGCTTAGGATCAACTAGGTCTTTACAGGTTGTAATGTAGGCTAAGGGACAGGTAGAACTATTTTGGCCAGAAATAGTGACTATGTTCCCTAAGCGCTTTAATACATCACATTATACCATTAACACTTCTATTTTAACAACCCTTCTATCTTTCTTTTCATGTAACACCCCTTTTCACCTATTTTGTTATTCAATTATAAACACAACTATATTCTTTTTTTTTTTCGATTTATTTGTTTATTTTTTTTTATAACAAACCACTATGCTAGCCATTCTTTTTCATAACTAATTCAAGTACCAATACACTCTGAGGCATCACTCTCACCCAATTTCCTCTTATTTTGTCACATGACTCTACAATTTAAAGCGCTTAGGAATTTGGATCAAATTATGATCTTGAAAAAAAAAAGGATTAGGCTACATATGAGGCTGTCAAAGAAAATAGCTAAAGGCTCAAAGGGGGTTAACTAGGATAATGTATACGGGTAGGTTAAAAGAAGAAGGTAAACAATTACAGGCTGCCAAAGAAATGCCTAAATCATCTCCTAAACTTGCACTCTTTATTTCGCTTTACGCACACATCAGGCAAGTTCTAGCATCAGCCATAACACAGAATATACTATTATCTCACACACACAAGGCACATGGTCAACTTTATTGGGAGTAGTATAGACCCTTGACCCAACAAATGAAGGAATTAAACCACACACTTATCACATAGTGAGTCACACTTAGAGCCTAAACGTCTCAATAGTAATGATTTTAGCACAAACTCTTGTCATAATACCATGTCGCCTTATCAGAACAATTTTATGCAAAATCTAAAAAAAACTAAGAATCTAAATCAACTAAACAAACATGAACAAGAATAAGTCTAGGCAAAGAAGTACAAAATAGCATACAAATACCAGCACCCCATACTTAGACGGGACACACTGTCCTCAGTGGAAAATAAATAAGGAAAACCTAGATTAGTCGGACTCCTCCTCTATGTCTGGGGTCATACCCCCTACATCGAAATCATCATCGGAGTCGTCGGTATCAGAATTATCCTCCACGTCTGAGTCTGGCATTCGGCGATCATCATCGGTTGGCATATCATCGTCAAGAGGTTCCTCAAAATATACACCTACTCCACACATTGCCCTCGCATGCTCATTCATCAGGTAGTCATGATCCAATTGTTGGAGCTCTGCAGCAGTTGGAACACGACCCCCGCTCATCATGGTAAACCTCGTCATGCCATATAAATGGCGGAAGAAGCTTTCATCGTGAGCATGTTTTTCTGCAGTGGTCAGGTTGACGCCATGCATAGATTCAACATCTTTGACCTCAGGTCAACCTTCTTTAGGTTGTGCAGAAGCTTATGATCTACAGGTTCCTCTTCGATGTCTTCCTTCCTTAATATCGCAGTCAACAGATTGCCAAAGATGAAGTGGGACCGCTTGTGCAGCCTAGCCTTACGCATTGAAGATCAAATAATTGCCCCGATGTTGATGGGGATGTTCGTCATCAATGCGTACACCAAGCATACTCTATCACGTGTGATCTTTGTGTATTGTGTCCCTGGAATCAGGCAAGAGTTGACTATCCGCAACCATATGCGTGCTTCTCTGTTCAAGGAAGCATATGGGAAGGTATTGTGCCAACCGGTGTCCTTGTGTCAACTCCAATATGCCATTGATCTTTTTCCACATAGTGTGTGTCTGATTTCCCTGTACGGAGGTCTTTGTTGAAGCTCCTTGAGTGGTGATGGATCAACAGGTGGAAGACCCAGAAAAGTGTTGAAGAACTCAGCATTCAGCTGCAAGACTTGGCCCCTAATCTTCACTTCACTGCCGGTAGTCTTTGGGGACCAATTTTCATAAAACTCTCGCGTTAGATCAAGATTGCATTCTCCCATGTCTTGGAAAATGAAATCGAGATGTAACGCCATTAGTTTGGCCAAAATGTGAGGTTCTTTCTTCGCTAGGCTTTCCTTTTGTATCAGCTCCACATGAACATACTTTTTCACTTTGTTGTTCCTGTACCATTCCTTTCTTTCCTCCTCTAGGACCCATTTTTCCTGAACATGCGTTGAGGTATTTGCAGCGAGGAGGATTCAACTTGCTCTTTTCTTCCCTTTTTCTGTCCCTTCCGTGAGGTGGATGCTTTTTCGTTTCCTGGTCGACTTTTTGGTGCCATTGTACCTGAGATTTAAAATAAAGTCATGTTAGCTTCATCTCGGTAGATTCAATTGACACATAACAATAGTGGCACCACCCCATACTTAATTTGTTGGTACACACTAATTAAGTGAACGCTATCGATTACTCAGACTTCATCGACATACATATAGGTGATATGTTCCAACAATACGTTTTAGCACAGTCATACTTTCATGTTGTCTTTAACTATCCTTTTCAACTCTATTTCGTGTAATCTTGACTGTGCTTTCATGTTTGGCTTAATGCATCTTTTGAACAAAACTACTACATGGATATTGTATCAAGTTATGGTATAGAAATAATCACAACATCTCATGTTTGTAGTCAACCATGATTTTCATCTCGATGAACAAAGCATTCAAACATTTAAGCTTTCAAGCTACAAGGTTATGCAAGTAACTTGACCATGTCGATTCCGCAAAAGTATGATCGTGTATCAAAATCAAATACAAGTTGGAAATAAGTAAAGAACACCCACACGTATTCTTTCACTCAACTAGATGTAGCAACACCAACCAACCATATTTAAATCATCAACATCACTTTAAGATCTAAAATACCATTATAATCGCAGTATTGTAACACTTATGAAATATAAAAGAAGAACTTACTTGATGATGTTCTTGGAAGATGATCTTGCAAGGTTGAATGAGCAAAAAGTAAAATTTTGAAAGATTTAGAGAGTAAAGGTGGTGCATAAGTCTAGAAAATAATGTGATTTTGTCTTAAGGTTGGAGTTTTATTTATAGGACAAGGCTTGGGTCGGGTTTGACCCATTTAAAATCGGTTTAGGAGACCAAAAAGTAAGCATAGGTGGCGCCTAATGCTTTGCCTATGCTTGGCATAGGCGGCGCCTTTTGCGAAGCCTAGTTGGACATAGGCGGCGCCTATGCTATGGCATTGTTGGGCATAGGCGGCGCCTATGCTATGGCATTCTAGATTCAGAGACCAAAGGCTTTGGCATAGGCGGCGCCTATGCTATGGTATTGTTGGGCATAGGCGGCGCCTATGCTATGGCATTATAGATTCAGAGACCAAAGGCTTTGGCATAGGCGGTGCCTATGCTATGGCATTGTTGGGCATAGGCGGCGCCTATGCTATGGCATTGTTGGGAATAGGCGGCACCTATGCTATGGCATTGTAGATTCAGAGAGCTTAGGCCATAGCATAGGTCTTGCCTTGTTCGTTGCCTAGATTTACATAGGCCTTGCCTTGTTCATTGCCTAGATTTACATAGGCCTTGCCTTGTTCATTTCCTAGATTTGCATAGGCAATGCCTAACCCATAACCTTTGCTTCTTCATTCCTAACTTACCACCTTCAACATGAATCACTTCCAAAATTTAAGACCACTCTCCTGCTCTATACATCTTGCCCTACACTTACTCAAAAACAACAAAAACGATTAGAACAATGGGTTGCCTCCCACTAAGCGCCTTAGTTTTAGTCGTGGCTTGATGATAGGTGAATTTAAACGCCTATAGTGTTATATTTTACCCATATTTTAGCTATGTTTTGAGGACAAATTATATATTTCATGCACTTTTAGTCCTTTTTCCTGTAAGTGAGCTAACGAACATGATTAGCAAGTTTTCAGGTATAAATGATGCAGAATTCAGCATTTCATGGATTACTTGACGCCAAAGAAAGCTTCACGAAAGGAGGAAAACAAAGCTTGGGCTCCAAGGACCAAAAGTGGCGCATGAAAAATCTGTCCCGGGCAAAAACAATATTTCTGAAGACTTTGGGGACCAGCAGTAACCTATTAGGATTAGGATAATAATGCAGTAATTCATTAGGATTAGGATAATGATACCTTAATCTAGTAGGATTGGGTTAAGTAATTCATTAGCTTAGTAGGAATAGGATGCGGGTATTGTAAATACCCTATCTTGCTAGAGATTTTTATACATTCCACACAATTCCGCCATTCCTTACATTCCATTCATCCCCCATTCCATCAATTCCCATC
The DNA here is from genome assembly GCA_030864225.1 of Capsicum baccatum var. pendulum. NCBI lineage: Eukaryota > Viridiplantae > Streptophyta > Magnoliopsida > Solanales > Solanaceae > Capsicum > Capsicum baccatum. The sequence continues at coordinate 153,463,127 of CM061552.1, forward strand.
CATCCATCAAAACAATTCTCTTTATTAATTTATTCTTGACAATTTTCTTTCTTCTATTCGACTTTTAATTTTCACAACAAGAGAACTGCTACTAGCAACAGAATTCACGTCACAAGTGACGCCCAAAACAACTTTTTATGAGCTTGTGATTATTTTGATATGATGATAATATGTATTGTGTTTTCCATTGCAATCATGAGTAGCTAAACTTCTCTGTTGGGGTTATGGAAGCCTTATGAGATACTACCTAAGGTTATGAGTTTGTGAATTCGTGACACGTGTGTTGCTTATATCATTATTCTCTTCATCTTAATGCAAATTCTTGTGGCTGCAGACGCATAGAATAACGCCAGTATAGCATTAACTTGTTCGAAAGAAAAGTTATATGTCTGGAAAAGAGATAATGTCAAGGTAATAGGGTCCCATCCCCTATTAAAAAGTTAGTGCCGTAACTGGATTAACCTCTTGGAGAATTTGTACCATTAGATACGCTTTAAGCTCAAAAGAGTTAAAGTGAAATAATCCTCGAATAGGTCGAAAGACGCCTGGATTTACCATCAAATACAATTCTCTATAAGCACATGCATGACTAAATTCCGCATAACTCATAGCTAATAGAGATGTAAACTCAGAAGGTGGACATACCCCCAACTCCTCAATTCTCATCGTTTTACAACCTACTAAATATTCTTTCTTTTTACGTTGCTATTTTCAGTTTTTACTTTAATATTTTGGTTACACATTACAATTCCCCCTTTTTACGAGACTTGCACTAAAAGTCTAGTAATCGTTTCTTACTTGTTGACCAAGCTATTCCCTGTGGGATCGATACCCAACCCAGTTGGGTTCTATATTTGACAGTGACCGCTTTACACTCCTATGAGAGCTGTAGATTGAGCGTTATCAAAAATTGGCGCCGTTGCCGGGGCATACGAGTGTCAATTAAGTTTGTAATAATTACTAGACCCTTTGGTCAAAGATTCTCGTACTTTTACTTTTACTTTTTGTTTTTGTTTTATTCAGGTTTGTTCAGTGCACCAATGGATGCACAACGTGAAATTGAAAGGATAGCTGCTCAATGCATCAACAAAATATTGATAACCCAGGTCGTGTAACAAATCCTTATGATGAAGACCTGGGTGATGAGGAGCTACTAAACCCACGGCATACTGCTAAGATGGCGGCACCCATGCAGAGAAGAGATCGTCAAGCTAGGTTGAGGCCTGATCGCCGAGCTGTGCAGATTCCTTTTGATGACGATGATGATGATTTGGATGAAGCTGGTGCCACAGGAGCCATTATTCTGCCACCCTTGGCACCCGGAGTAAAGTTCAATATTACTAGCACCATGATTCAGCTGTTGCAACTCAAGGGATTATTTGGTGGACTAGCAGGCGATGATTCGAATATGCATCTGATCAACTTTATTTCTACATGCAAGTCATTTAACAATCCAGGTGTTGGACAGAATGTAATTCGGCTGCGCTTATTTCCATTGTCTCTATTTGGGGAGGCAACTCTATGGTTGAATGGGCCGACTCCTGATTCTATTACTAATTGGAGGCAATTGAAATACGCTTTCCTAGAAAGATTCTTTCCGCCATCCAAGAAAGCACAATTGAGAGATGAGATCACAAATTTTCGGCAGCTTCCAACTGAAGCCCTCCACGAAACATGGGAGAGGTTCAAGACGAAGCTTATGCGGTGCCCAAATCACCATATGACCAATGTCCACTTGATGGAGATATTATACAGATCTTTGAATTCAGTGACTAAGCCAGTGGTAGATAATGCAGCAGGAGGATCATTTATGGACCTCACCTTTGTGCAAGCAAGCAATATGCTAGATCGGATGACAAAGCAAAGTAGAGCTTGGTATACCTGGGATTCTGAGGTAGCAAGCTCTACTGTATCTTTTGGCATGACTGCAGAGCAGAGGCGAAGACAAGAGGATTGTGACCAAGACATGGCTCACATGAAAATGCAGATGGATCTTCTTACAAAGTATCTATTATCAGGGAAGACCAAAAAAGTTAAAGCTGTTGCATCAAAAGGAAGAGAGGAATCCGATTCTGAGGAAAAAGCCAACTACTTGAACAATCAGGGGGGTTTCCGAGGCAATGCCCAAGGAAACCAAGGTCGGAACTATTATGATAATTCAGGATATAAGGACCGTGATCAAGGTAGTTGGAAGGATAAGACTGACAGGAGTGGTTTGTTTGTTCCTCCTGGAAGACGTGACGCCGCTGCATCTGGTTCTGGAAATATGTCAATGGAAGATATGATGGCTAAACTATTGAAAGGAGTAGAGGCAACTAATACGGGAGTGAATGAGGTGAAGAACGACTTGTCCTCAATGAAGCAATTGGTTGACTCGCATTCCACTTCAATAAAACAGCTGGAGCAACAATTGAGTCAATTATCTGCGGCATTCAATCAAAGAAAGGCTGGCACTTTACCTAGCAACACTGTGCAAAATCCAAGGAACGATGGATCATGCATGGCTATTACTACCAAGAGTGGTGAGATGCTGGAAAATTCATCCCAAAGCAAGTAAGTGGCCGAAAATAAAGAAGATGAGGACGCCATAGACAATGACCAAGACGTCCATGACGTCACCCCTAGTGGTTTGCAGCCTGAAAAGACCAAAATTCGAAAGCAAGAGGAGAAGAAAGCCGTGGAGAAAACAATTCCATATCCACCACCACCTTTTCCTCAAAGATTGAAGAAGATTGCGGATGATACAAAGTTCAGCAAATTCATGACGATGTTAAAGCAGATGACCATTAATGTTCCGTTGGTAGAGGCACTAGAACAAATGCCTGGGTACGCAAAATTCATGAAGGACCTTTTGAAAAAGAAGCGGGCAGCAAGCTATTAATTGAAAGATACTATTCATCATTGCAGCGCTATCGCTACCCGATCACTAGTTCAGAAGAAGGCTGACCCCGGTGCTTTCACTATTCCGTGAACGGTTGGATCTATGAATTTTGCTAAGGCATTGTGCGATTTTGGAGCAAGCATCAATTTGATGCCACTATCCGTCTACAGGAAGTTGGGGTTAAGCGATCCGACACCAACCAATATGAGGCTCGTGATGGTTGATAGGTCGGTAAAACGACCTGTGGGTATCTTGAATGATGTGTTGGTGAAGGTTTCTTCATTCATCTTTCCTGCAGACTTCGTTATTTTGGATTGCGAGGTGGATTCTGAAGTTCCCATAATCTTGGGACGTCCTTTCCTTGCAACAGGAAGTGTGCTTATTGACATGAGAGCTAATGAGCTTTTATTTCGGTTGTATGATGAAGTGGTCTGCTTTGATATATGCAAAGCAATGAAGCAGCCCAGCAATATGAATGTGGTCTCTGTAGCTGATGTTCATTATGAGGATACGAAAGAAATATCTATAGAGAAACAGCTTACGGTTGAGCCATTATCTGCTGCGCTGCTGAATATTGAGCATGAGGACGATGGAGATTATAAAGAAACTATGTGTGCTCTAAAAGAAATAGGGTCATATTCTCATGTTCCTAAGAAGTTGGACCTTGATCTTACAAATCAACCTTCACAAACAGCAAAGACTTCCATTGTAGAGCCACCAATGCTAGAATCGAAAGAGCTCCCCAATTACCTAAGGTATACGTTCTTAGGATATGGAAATACACTTTCGGAGAGTGTTGCGGATGATTTAAGTGAACAACACGTAGAGGCTCTCATCTCTGCTCTGATGAGGTACAAGAGAGATATGGGTAGAAAGATTGATGATATAATTGGTATCCCTCTTGGGATATGTATGCACAAGAGTCATATCAAAGAAGATTGCATGCCTACAAGTAAGTATCAGCGTCGTCTGAATCCATTCAGAAAACGATGCCCCATCTATCTCGATGAAGTCTAAGTAATCGAGATAGCTATGTCGTGCCGCGACAATAAATCAAGCGCTTGGTGGGAGGCAACCCATCATTTTTAATTGTTTTTGTTGTTTTTGTTTTCCTAGGATTTTGTCGAGCCACGACCAAAACTAAGGAGCTTGATGGGAGGCAACCCATCGTTCTAATCGTTTTTATTGTTTTTGAGTAAATGTAGGTGCAAAGAGGTGTAAAACGAGGAGGTCGGTTTCAAATTTTGATTTGAACGTATTGCATGTTAAAGGTGGTAAGTTAGGAATGAAGAAGCAAAAGGCTATGGATTGGGCATTGCTCATGAAAATATAGGCATCGGAAAAGGCTAGGCATAGGAAAAACTAGGCCACGAACAAGGCAACGCCTATACTATGGCCTAAGGTCTCGGAATCTAGTGTGCCATAGCATAGGCGCCGCCCATGCCCAAGTATGCCATAGCATAGGCGCCGCCTATGCTAAAGCCTTTTGCCTCTGAATCTCATATGCCATGCTAAAGGCGCTGCCTATGGTCACTAAAGGCTTTGCAATAGGCGCCGCCTATGGTCACTAAAGACTTTGCAATAGGCGCCGCCTATGGTCACTAAAGGCTTTGCAATAGGCGCCGCCTATGCAAAAGACTTCTGCTCAACTAGGCATGGCCTATGCTATGGCATTCTGCTCAACTAGGCAAAGCCTTAGGCGCCGCCTATGGTCACTTATGGTCTCCAAATCCAATTTTAAATGGGTCAAAACCCGACCCAAGCTTGTTCTATAAGTAGGAGACTTAGTCTTAGACCAAAAACACATTGCAAACCTTGCTTATGCGCCACCTATAGCCTCCAAATCCTCTCAAAAATTTTCCTTTTGCTCTTTTACCTTGCTAGAACATCATCTAAGGTCATCAACCAAGTAAGTACTTCTTTGTTCTTCATTTATATTCCGTAAGTACTACACTACTACGCATATTATGAATTGCTAAATCTTGAAGTAGTATTGGTGATTTGAATATGATTGAATTGTTGTGACACAACTAAGTGAGTAAACGAATACGTAAGGATGATCTTAACTTGTTCCCAACTTGAATTTGATTTTGATGCATTGTCATACTTTCTCGGAATTGACATGGTCACTAAAATTGCATAATCTTGTCACTTGCATACTTACATGTTGGAATGACTTGTTCATTGAGATAAGAATTATGGTTGACTACCAACATGTGAGGTTGTGATTATTTCTAGATGCTATACCTTGATTCAATCTCTATGTAGTAGTCTTGATATATCAAACATGAAAGTATTGCCAAGATTACAAGAAGTATGACTGCACTGATTATATTGTTGGAACTTATCACCTAAATGTATGTCGATGAAGTCTGAGTAATCGACATCATTCACTTAATTGGTTTGTGTCAACAAATTAAGTGTGGGGTGGTGCCACTATTGTCTGTTTGTTGATTGAATCTTCCGAGATGAAGCTAACATGACTCTATTGAGATCTCAGGTACAATGGCACCAAAAGACAAAAAAAGCAACCACTTCACAAAAAGGCCAGAAAAAGGGAAGAAAAGAGCAAGCTGAATCCTCCGTACTGCAAATACCTCGACGTACTCTTGGAATCAAGTGGGGTACTTATGAGGAACTTCTGAGGATGACGACTCCAATGATGATTTTGACGAAGGGGGTATGACCCCATACATAGAGGAGGAGTCCGACTGACCAGGTTCTTCGTATTTATTTTCTACTGAGGGCAGTGTGTCCCGTCTAAGTGTGGGGTGCTGGTATTTGCATGCTATACTTCTCTATCCGCATTTGCATTTATGTTTGCTTTAGTTTTTTTCGTTTTTCATTTTTTTTAGTAGTTAAATTTTTTTACTTAGCTTTGCATGAAATTATTCTAATAGGCAGCATGAGATTATAACAAGAGTATGTGCTAAAATCATGACTATTGAGACGTTTAGGCTCTAATTGTGACTCACTATGTGATATTGTGTGGTTCAATTCCTTCATCTGTTGGGTCGAGAGTCTATACTACTCCCAATAAAGTCGACCATGTGCCTTGTGTGTGTGAGATGATAGTATATTCTATGTTTGTGGCTGATGCTAGAACTTGCCTGGTATGTATGTAAAGCGAAAATAAAGAGTGTAAGTCTAGGAGATGATTTAGGCATTTCTTTGGCAACCTATACTTGTTTACCTTCTTTTTACCTACCCATGGACATTATCCTAGTTAACCCCTTGAGCCTTTAGCTTATTTTCTTTGACAACCTCATATGTAAGCCTAATCCATTTTTTCAAGACCATAATTCGATCCAAATTCTTAAGTGCTTTAAAGTGTAAAGTCATGTGACAAAATAAGAGGAAATTGGGTGAGTATGATGCTTTAGAATGTAATGGTGCTTGAATTTGTTATGAAAAAGAATTGCTATCATAAGAGGTATGTCATGAAAAGAAAAAGGAAAAGAAAACTAAAAAGTTAGTTATGTGCATAAATTGAAAAACAAAAGAGGTGACAAAGGGGAGGTAGATTAAAATAAAGCAGAAAGGTTGTTTGAAAGAAAAGTGTTAATGGCATAATGTGATGTATTAAAGCGCTTAGGAACATAGTCACTATTTCTGGCCAAAATAGTCCTACCCGTTCCTTAGCCTACATTACAACCTGTAGAAGACCTATTTGATCCTAAGCTTAGCATTCTGACATTTAGTGGAGCATTACACTAAGGGCAAGCCTATGGTCATCAGTTGCAGCATATGAATTCTTTGTGAGAGCGAGAGCAAGGATAATCTTATACCCATGTTCGAAATATATACAATACTTGAGAGTGATTATGGGTTATATATTATGAGACACACATGGTTGATGAGTTTTGGGTAGTCGTGTATGATTCTTTGTACCTTAACTTTTGGATACGAATGAACTACCATCACGAGTCTATGTTAGAGGTTGAATCGTTTCTACTAATGAGCAGAAAACTACTCTTTGTTAATGATTGCTATGCTTGTCTTGACGAATATTTTGTGTTGTTATTGTGAAACCCTAAGTTGATGTTTAGATGGTCATGATAGTTTGTTCGAGGACGAACAAAGCTTTAAGTGTAGGGTGTTGATGATAGGCGAATTTACACGCCTATAGTGCTATATTTTACCCATATTTTAGCTAAGTTTTGAGGACAAATTATATATTTCATGCACTTTTAGTCCTTTTTCCTGTAAGTAAGCTAACGAACATGATTAGCAAGTTTTCAGGTATAAATGATGCAGAATTCAGCATTTTATGGATTACTTGACGCCAAAGAAATCTTCACGAAAGGAGGAAAACAAAGCTTGGGCGCCAAGGACCAAACGTGGCGCATGGAAAATCTGTCCCGGGCAAAAACAACATTTCTGAAGACTTTGGGGACCAGCAGTAACCTATTAGGATTAGGATAATAATGCAGTAATTCATTAGGATTAGGATAATGATACCTTAACCTAGTAGGATTGGGTTAAGTAATTCATTAGCTTAGTAGGAATAGGATGTGGGTATTATAAATACCCTATCTTGCTAGAGATTTTTATACATTCCACACAATTCCGCCATTCCTCATATTCCATTCATCCCCCATTCCATCAATTCCCATCCATCCACCATCCATCCATCCATCCATCAAAACAATTCTCTTTATTAATTTATTCTTGACAATTTTCTTTCATCTATTCGACTTTTAATTTTCACAACAAGAGAACTGCTACTAGCAACAGAATTCACGTCACAAGTGACGCCCAAAACAACTTTTCGTGAGCTTGTGATTATTTCGATATGATGATAATATGTATTGTGTTTTCCGTTGCAATCATGAGTAGCTAAACTTCTCTGTTGGGGTTATGGAAGCCTTATGAGATACTACCTAAGGTTATGAGTTTGTGAATTCGTGACACGTGTGTTGCTTATATCATTATTCTCTTCATCTTAATGCAAATTCTTGTGGCTGCAGACGCATAGAATAATGCCAGTATAGCATTATCTTGTTCGAAAGAAAAGTTATATGTCTGGAAAAGAGATAATGTCAAGGTAATAGGGTCCCATCCCCTATTAAAAAGTTAGTGCCGTAACTGGATTAACCTCTTGGAGAATTTGTACCATTAGATACGCTTTAAGCTTGAAAGAGTTAAAGTGAAATAATCCTCGAATAGGTCGAAAGACGTCTGGATTTAACATCGAATACAATTCTCTATAAGCACATGCATGACTGAATTCCGCATAACTCATAGCTAATAGAGACGTAAACTCAGAAGGTGGACATACCCCCAACTCCTCAATTCTCATTATTTTACAACCTACTAAACATTCTTTCTTTTTACGTTGCTATTTTTAGTTTTTACTTTAATATTTTGGTTACACATTACAATTCCCCCTTTTTATGAGACTTGCACTAAAAGTTTAGTAATCGTTGCTTACTTGTTGACCAAGCTATTCCCTGTGGGATCGATACCCAACCCAGTTGGGTTCTATATTTGACAGCGACCGCTTTACACTCCTACGAGAGTTGTAGATTGAGCGTTATCATGGCTCGACTACAAAAACAAACTCCTAGTAAAACAAAACAATTAAAGACGATGGGTTGCCTCCCATCTAGCGCTTGATTTATTGTTGCGGCACGACATAGTTACCTCGAGTACTTAGACTTCGTCGAGATAGATGGTGGCCATGCATTTTATCGAGTCAAGAGGACCGATATATGGCTTCACTTGTTGGCCATTCACCTTAAAGACACCACCATTATTGCCTTCTAACTCTACTACTCCAGACGAGTAGACTTGGCTAATTTTGAATGGACCAGACCATTTAGACTTTAACTTACCTGGTAATAGCTTCAGTCTGGAGTTGAAGAGAAGTACCATATCACTCTCTTGAAAGTTTTGTTGGATAATCCGCCGATCATGATACTTTTTCATCCGTTCCTTGTAGAGGTCTGATCTTTCATACGCATGTAGACGGAATTCATCCATCTCATTCAGCTGCTCCAATCTCATATTCATAGCATCATCCCAATTCAAATTCAGTTGCTTCAACGCCCACAATGCTTTATGTTCGAGATCAATGGGCAAGTGACAAGCCTTCCCATAAACTAGTTAGTACGGGGACATGCCAATTGGCGTTTTGAATGCAGTCCTATAAGCCCATGAGGCGTCGTCCAACTTCCGAGACCAATCTTTCCTATTAGCATTTACAGTCTTAGCAAGGATCAACTTGATCTCTAGATTAGAAACCTCTACCTGTCCACTAGTTTGTGGGTGATAAGGTATGGCTACCTTATGTTGCTTGACCCCATATTTCACCAACACGGATTTGAACAACTTGTTGCAAAAGTGTGATCCTTCATCGCTTATTATGGTACGTGGTACCCCAAAACGAGAGAAGATATTTCGCTTCAAGAATGCTATAACACGCTTACCTTTATTATCAGCCAATGCTACAGCTTCGACCCATTTAGATACATAATCCACCGCAACTAGGATATATTTGATCCCAAACGAACTCACAAATGGGCCCATAAAATCAATACCCCACACATCAAAAGCTCTACTTCAAGTATCTTAGACATGTGCATCTCATGGTGCTTTGAAATTGCGCCTTGCCTCTGACACTGATCACATCTTCTCACAAAATCATATGCATCCTTAAATAGTGAAGGCCAATAATAGCCGCTTTGCAATACCTTCCTGGCTGTCCGACCACCTGCATGGTGACCCCCAACTTGGGAAGCATGACTTGCTTCCAATATACTCGGCACCTCTACATGAGATATGCATCGCCTGATAACACCATCCGCACATCGTCGAAATAAATATGGCTCATCCCAGAAGTAGTGTTTTACATCATGCATGAACTTCCTCTTTTGATGAAAAGATAGATTCACAGGTATCACATTACTTACCACATAGTTTGCAAAGTCTGCGTACCATGGTAATTCTTCCATCATCGTGGCTAGGATCTTTTCGTCGGGGAATGGATCATTAATGTCAAGATCAGGCTGCGCTATGTGCTCATTCTCAAGTCTAGATAGATGATCGGCCACTTGGTTTTCGCAACCTTTTCTATCTTTTACCTCAAAATCAAATTCTTGCAGCAATAACACCCATCGGATTAGCCTCGGCTTTGCATCCTTCTTCTCCATTAGATATCTCAGGGCTGCATGGTCTGTATGAACCACCACTTTGGTTCCCAATAAGTAAGCACAGAACTTTTCAAAAGCATAAACAACCGCTAGGAGCTCTTGTTCTGTGACAATATAGTTCTTCTGGGCTATATTCAAGGCCTTGCTTGTATAGTAAATTGGATGAAATAATCTGTCTCTTCTCTGACCAAGCACAGCGCCCAAAGCTACCATACTTGCATTACACATGACTTCAAACGGTAGAGACCAATCAGGCGCTACAATGATAGGGGCTTCAACTAACTTCCCTTTGAGGTATTCAAATGCTTTCAAGCAATCTTCACCGAAGTCGAACTTTGCATCCTTCTCCAAAAGCTTGCATAACGGACTGGCAATCTTGGAGAAGTCTTTGATAAACCTTCGATAAAAACCTGTATGACCGAGGAAACTACGAACTCCCTTTACAGAAATTGGAGGTGGTAATTTCTCAATCACTTCAATCTTCGCTCGATCAACCTCAATTCCTCTTTCAGAAATTTTGTGCCCAAGAACAATACCTTCTTTAACCATAAAGTGGCACTTCTCCCAGTTTAGCACCAGGTTGAATTCAACACATCTTTGCAACGCCATACTTAGATTCTCCAAACATGATTCAAACGACTCACCCACAACTGAAAAATCATCCATGAACACCTCCAAGGTGTCTTTAACCATATCAGAAAAATGGACATCATACAACGCTGAAACGTGGCAGGTGTGTTGCATAGCCCAAATGGCATACGTTTGAAGGCAAACGTTCCATATGGGCATGTAAAAATTGTCTTCTCTTGATCTTCGGGAGTAATACAAATCTGATTATAGCCGGAATACCCATCTAAGAAACAAAACCATCCTTTCCTTGCCAATCGATCAAGCATTTGGTCCATAAATGGCATTGGAAAGTGATCCTTAAACGTCCTCGAATTCAGCTTTCGGTAGTCTATACACACCCGCCACCCTGTGACAGGTCTGAGTGGAATCAGCTCATTCTTTTTATTTGCAACTACCGTCATGCCCCCTTTCTTGGGCACACACTGTACCGGACTCACCCATTTACTGTCGGAGATTGGATACACTACCCCTGCATCTAACCACTTAATAATTTCTTTCTTCACCACCTCTTTCATAGGTGGATTCAAACGCCTTTGATGCTCAATAGTGGGTATGCAATTTTCTTCAAGCTGAATCTTATGCATACATATCCCAGGCGGAATACCAATAATATTAGCGATAGTCCAACCGATAGATCTTTTGTATCTCCTAAGAACAGAGGTGAGGGCTGCAACTTGCTGCGCACCCAAATCAGCCGCCACAATAACAGGAAGTGTGTTTTCACTTCCCAAGAATGCATATTTTAGATGACCGGGCAGCTCCTTCAATTCTAGCATTGGTGGCTCTTCAATGGATGGTTTAGCTGGTGGTTTAGGTCGATTTTTGAGATCAAGGTCCAGTTTCTTGGGAGCATGAGAATACGACCCTATTCCTGTTAGAGCACAAATGGTTTCTTCATAGTCTTGAACATCTTCACGCTCAATGTTCACTAGCACAGCTGCTAATGGATCAACAATAAGCTGCTTCTCTATAGATACTTCTTTCTCATCACCATAATAAACATCAGCTACAGAGAATATATTCATATCTTTGGGCTGCTTCATTGATTTGCATACATCAAAACGGACCACTTCGTCATTCATCCGGAATAAAAGCTCATTAGCTCTCAAATCAATAAGCACACTTCCTGTTGTAAGGAAGGGACGCCCCAAGATTATGGGAACTTCAGAGTCCACCTCACAATCCAAAATAACAAAGTCTGCAGGAAATATGAAGGAAGAAACCTTTACCAACACATCATATAAGATACCAACAGGTCGTTTGACTGACCTATCTGCCATCACGAGCTGCATATTGGTTGGTGTAGGATCGCCCAACCCCAACTTTCTGTAAATAGATAGCGGCATCAAATTGATGCTAGCTCCCAAATCGCACAATGCCTTAGCAAAATCCAAAGATCCAACCGTGCAAGAAATAGTAAAAGCACCAGGATCTGCCTTTTTCTGATCTAATGATTTGGTAGTGATTGCACTACAATGATGAACATTATATGTCAACTCATAACTTGATGCCCGCTTATTTGTCAAAAGATCCTTCATGAATTTCGCGTACCCAGGCATCTGTTCCAGCGCCTCAACCAAAGGAACATTAATAGTCAGCTGCTTCAACATAGTCATAAATTTATTGAGCCTGGTATCGTCAGCTTTCTTCTTCAATCTCTGAGGAAAAGGTGGTGGTGGAAGGGGAATAGTTTTCTCCACCACTTCCTTTTCATCTTGCTTTCGATTGTCGATCTTTTCAGGCTGTAGACGTTTAGGGGTGACGTCATGGACACAATCTTCAGCTTCTTCGGCCTCTTCTGGTTCTTCATTGACAACATTATTTACTATATCATTAACCACCTGCTTGCCTTTGGATGGATTTTCTAATACTTTACCACTTCGGGTAGTAATAGCCACACACGATCCATCATTCCTTGGATTTTGCACTGTGTCGCTAGGTAGCATTCCAGCTTTTCTTTGATTCAATGCCGCTGAAAGTTGACTCAATTGTTGTTCCAGCTGTTTTATTGAAGTGGAATGTGAGTCAACCAACTGATTTATTGATGACAAATCATTCTTCACCTCGTTCACTCCTGTATTAGTCGCCTCTACTCCTTTCAACAGCTTAGTCATCATATCTTCCATTGACATCTTCCTCATACCAGATGCAGTGGCGTCACGACTTCCAGGAGGAACATACAAACCACTCCTGTCAGTCTTATTCTTCCAACTACCTTGATAATGGTCCTTGTTTCTAGATTTATCATAATAGTTCCGACCTTGGTTTCCTTGGGCATTGCCTCGGAAATCCCCTTGATTATTCAAGTAGTTTGCTTCTTCTTCAAAATCAGATTCATCTATTCCTTTTGATGCAACCGCTTTGACTTTTTCGGTCTTTCCGGATAATAAATGCTTGGTAAGAAGATCCATCTGAGTTTTCATGTGCGCCATATCTTGATCACATTCCTCCTCTCTTCGCCTTTGTTCTGCAGTCATGCCAATAGATATAGTAGGGCTTGCTACCTCAGAATCCCTAGTATGCCAAACTCTACTTTGCTTTGTCATACGGTCTAGCATATCACTTGCCTGAACAAAAGTAAGGTCCATGAATAACTCTCCTGCAGCATTATCAACCACTGGCTTAGTTACCGAATTCAAAGACCTGTATAATATCTCCATCAAGTGGACATTGGTCATATGATGATTTGGGCACCTCATAAGCTTCTTTTTGAACCTCTCCCATGTTTCGTGGAGAGCTTCAGTTGGTAGCTGTCTAAAATTGCTGATTTCATCCCTCAACCGTGCTCTTTTGGATGGTGGAAAGAATCTTTCTAGGAAAGCGTCTTTCAATTGCCTCCAATTAGTAATAGAATCGGGAGTCAGCCCGTTCAACCATAGGGTTGCCTCCCCAAATAGAGACAATGGAAATAATCGCAGCCGAATTACATTCTGTCCAACGCCTGGATTGTCGAATGACTTGCATGTAGAGATAAAATTAATCAGATGCATATTCGGATCGTCTCCTGCAAGTCCACCAAATAATCCCTTGAGTTGCAATAGTTGAATCATAGTGCTAGTGATATTGAACTTGGCTCCAGGTGCCAAAGGTGGAGGAATAATAGCCCCAGTGACACCAGCCCCATCCAAATCGTCATCATCATCATCAAAAGGAAACTGCACAGCTCGGCGTTCAGGCCTCACTCTAGCTTGACGATCTCTTCTGTTTGCAGGTGTCGCCACCTCATCGGCATGCCTTGGGTTTAGTAACTCATCATCACCCAAGTCCTCATCATCAAGATTTGTTGCTTGACCTGGGTTATCAATATTCTGTTGATGCACTCGAGCAACGGCTAATGCAGCTAATCTGGCCTGCTCCTGCTGAGCAGCTCTTCTTTCAATGTCTCATTGTGCCTTCATTCTGCCAATAAGTTGTGGTTCAGGGTTTATGGGTAATAATGGCTGACCAGAACTTCGAGTATTTGGCATGCACTGTAAGAACCTGAATAAAACAAAAACAACAACTAAAAGTAAAATACAAGAATCTTTGACCAAAGGGTCTATTAACTATCACAAACCTAGTTGACAATCGTATTCCCCGACAACGGCGCCAAAATTTGATAACGCCCAAACTACAGCTCTCGTAAGAGTGTAAGCGGTCGCTGTCAAATATAAAACCCAACTGGGTTGGGTGTCGAATCCCACAGGGAATACTTGGTCACTAAGTATGCAACGATTAGTAGACTGTTGATCGAAAATTCTACGGAAAAGGGGGGATTTTGGGTTTGGCGTGAATTAAGAATAGCAAAGTAAAAACGGAAAGATTTGTTTAGTAGTTTTTAATCAATGAGAATTATAAGTTAGGGTTATGTCCACCTTATGAGTTCTACGTATCTATCAATTATGAGTTATGCGGAATTTAGACATGCATGCACTTATTGAGGTTCGTATTCTAAGGGTAAATCCTAGTGTCTCTCGACCATCAAGGATTATCTCACTTTAAATCTCTCGAGTTTAAAGCGTATAACTAATGGTACAAACTCTCCAAGAGGTTAATCCAGTTATGGCACTAACGTGTAAACAGGGGTTGGTAGCCCTATTTCCTTGTCACACTCTCTTTTCTAGACATGTAACTTTTCTCTCGAACAAGTTAATGCTATACTGGCGTATTCTATATGTTTGCAACCACAAGAATTTAATTAAGATGAAGAGAGTGATGATATAAGTGGCATACACATCAAGAATTCACTAACTCATAGTAATAGATAGTATATCATAAAGCTTCCATAACCCTAACAGAGAAGTTTAGCTACTCATACTTGTAAAGGAAAACAACGAAGACGTCATCATCATACCAAAACAATAACAACCTCACGATAGGTATGTATTGGCGTCACTTATGAGAATGACGTGATTTCCTTGTTAGTCGGTCTTATAGCGTTTCTCTTGTCTTAAAACGTGAGAACTAAAAGTCGAATAGGAGAAAAATAATGTCAACAATGAACCAAGGAGTGGAATGCTGAAAAATTCAGCAAAATAGGGTTTTTATAACATCCATATCCTAGTCCTACTAAGTTACTGCTGATCCCCAAGTCTTTAGAAATACTGTTTTTGCCCGGGACAAGTTTTCCCTGCATCACTTTCAGTCCACAAGCTTCCAGAAGCTGCCTTCCCTCTTATGTGAAGTTTCCCTTGCTACCGAAAGGTCCAGAAAGTGCTGAAATCTTCATCATTAATACCTGAAAACATGCTAATCACATTGGTTAGCTCACTTACAGGAAAATGGACTAAAAGTGCAGGAATTTTATATTTTGTCCTTAAAACTTAGCTAAAATATGGATAAATAAAGGTGCTTTAGGCATGTAAATACGCCTAACAACAATGAGGCACCCTACTGATTCGGGCGACCGCACTAAGCTAGAGAACGGTTACGTGAATGTTGGGATCCTGACTGGGGACAATCTCTAACTCTATGGACTGGCTCGCCACATCCAAAACAAACATCACTTCCTGCCCTGCAGACACCCTGATGGTTTTTGCCACACTACTGACAAAGAGGATTTTTTCAGGCATTGCTGACACTGCCCTAAGGCTTGAGGCCTGATGCCCTATCTTTATTATCGTCTCTGAATTTTAGCTTAAGAGCACTAGCTGAGAATAGAGCTGGAACTGAGGATTTTGGGGTAGAACTGAGAACGATTCCCACCCTCTGACTTTGGCTAAGCGAAGTTAAAACTACCTGTTCTAGCTCATTTGTTCTGCTTCTCTCTCTCCTTATTCTTCTATTTTTCTATCTGCTATGCATAGACCATCATCCTTGACAAGTCCATCTCACTAATCAGTATTACAGTTCTGCACTCCTTAACCACACTATCATTCACTCCAGACACAAACTTGCTCATCTTAGACCTGCTATCTTCTACCACATGAGGAGCATATCTGGCTAATTGAGCAAAATTTAGAGAATAATCTTTCACCGTCATATTTCCCTACTTTATATTAATAAATTCTCAAACCTTACTTCCCTCAACTTCTGTGGGAAGAACCTATCCATAAAAGTCGTGTCAAACTCCTCCTATTCTATGGGTCCTGTATCTGTAGCTCTCTTTGCTTTCCACTGTTTAAACCATGAGTGAGCCACATCCTGTAGCTGGTATGCAGCTAACTCAAAACTCTCACTAGCCATCACCCTCATAATATTAGTAACTTTCTACACCTGGTCAAAAAACTCCTGAATGTCCTTATCTGACTTAGACCCGATAAAAGATGGAGGGTTTATTTGGGTGAAGTCCCAAATCCTGGAAGCAACAGTGTTAGCCACTAGATTGGCTGAAACAACAGTTGGGCGCTCATTTTGGGTTTCCATAGAATGAGCTAGGGTGGTGAAGGATGCTCTGAACTCCGCGTGGGAGACATGCTTGACCAAAGGATCTGGATAGATGGCTTAAGGGGCTGACTGGTCTCCTGTTCCTCTTCCTTATGTCCTCTTTAGAGACAAATTCTATAAACAGAAGAGAAACTAGGATTAGAAAGAGAGTGTAACTGAAGCTCATGCTTATTCGTACGACATGAATACTGAAAGAAGGGAAACTATTCCTAAAACATCTTGTAGCCTCTTGTCGATAAGTGTGGTGCGCTTCACACCTATGCACAAGACTCTACTAGATGTGGCTTTCAGACCTCCTAGGACACTGTTGAACCTTAGGCTCTGATACTAAGTTTGTAATGCCCCGAGTCTGCACCCCAGATATAACATGGTGCTAAAGATCTCGAAGGACCATTAGCTAACCTATGAATGGTACCTGTTGTAAGCACTAAATAATAGTAGTACTATAATCATAATATATCTATGATAAAAGTGGAAAACTGCCATAAGTTTTAAATCTAAATGATAAATCTAAGAATGGTATCAAAGTACCAAAACATGAATAAAATACTAAAATCTGAATAACTGTCTGAAAATACTATAGTCTAGAAAGCCTCTAAACTGTCTGAATTGTGGAGTTCATGGGACAAGTTCCCAACTAACTCCGACTAGTGATACTGATACTGAAATACTAAAATACTAAAATAAACCATGTGCTCAAACTATGAGGACTCACCACTGACTCTGACTACTGAAAATCTGATCTGCTAAGGGTGCTTTGGAGCTCGTGCGTCTGAACCTATAATATAAGACATCATAGTGCAAAAGCATGTGTCAGTACTTTGAATGTACTGGTATGCTCAGTGAGGTAGGATAAAAGCATGGGTTCATATGCATAAACAATACTAATTGAATAACATGAGTAAGATTGAATGAGAGTACATGTATGAACACATAAATGGTACTGAGATCATGGTAACACAGAATACTGAGACTAAATGCTGAACTACTAATTACCTGAGTTAACTGATACCACATTATTGATGTTTGTTTGATTGCATTTGACAGTCCTATTTTTATGGAACTATACTGAGTTCCATACTGAACTGAGTTCTATACTGAGACTGAATCTAAAATTAAAACTATGGGAGGTAATCATCTAACCGACATGCCCCTTTTCTGAATAGACTTGGAGTCTAACCTATAACCCAGTTGAAAGGGTATCAGTACCGTGTCATGGGTAAAGATACTAAAAAGGTACCCTCATCTTGTAGGTACTCTAATAAGAATGGTTGAACCCTCAACTGACAGGTTAAAATACCTCATCAACCCACATCTGGCAGGTTTGATGTCTCAACCTACTGTAATGCCCCAATTTTTTGAACTGGAGTGGTACACGATGCTTATGACCCCGAAGGACCATAAGCTAACCCATGACTGATATATGTACCTGTATACTACAATATATGATATAATAATGCGGTAAACATGAACAATAGGCCATAAGGTCTGACAAATCATAACATCTATATGGGATAATGAATACCCCCAAACAACTGAAATTTGAATCAAATCTAAGCTAAATCTGAAAGTCTCTAAATACTATCCGAATAAGGAGTTGAAGGAACATGTCTCCAACTAACTCCGTCTAGCAAAACTGAACTGAAATAATAAATGAAAGAAATAATATCATCCTCAAATGGATGAGGACTCACTGCAACTCTACGACTAGAATGCTACTGCTACTGCTGATCTGGAGCTCTTATCTTTGAACCTATGGTGTAACATGAAATAAAGCACCATAGTACAAATACGTCAGTACAACTGGGAGTACTGAGCATACGAGTGGGGTAGGCTAAACGTAAATAAAGTTTACATGCATGAATGATACTAACTGACTGACTGATATGAACGTAAGAGTGCAAACATGCATACGTAGTAACTTAGATCGTGATTACGTGATATCTAGATCTGGACACTTATACATGATCTACTGATATCTAGTATGACAAATACTGAAATTTTGATAACATAGATGATTGTGTCTGACAGTCCTGAATCTAATGAAACTATCTGTGTTCGATTCTGTAACTGAATTGACTGTATCTGACAGTCCTAATATACTGAAATTTGAAGAACTAGCTGAGTTCTTTTACTAAGACTAGGACTAAAACTGTGGGAGGCATTTTTTGACCCACATGCCCCAACAACATATATAGCTAAGTTGGGGTCCAATCTCTGCCGAAGGGTGTCAATACCGCGCCACCGGTAAGGACAGCTGTGAGTGACCCTTAGCTGGAAGATACTCAAAATGAGAATGGTGGGAACCCTAAACTGACGGATTAAGCCACCTCATCAACCCTAATCTGACAGGTTAGGATGCCTCAACCTACGCTGGCTACGTAGTTTTGGAACACAAGGATGATTACTAAGAATCATACCCTAAACTCACAAGTGAGTTCCCATCCCTGGGTTCACGCGGTACTAACTTCTACTCCCATCTGAAGAGACTGAATGTGATTTAACTGATGGTACATGGACTGAGTAATTGACTTTCGTTGACTAACGAATTACTGCTACTATTTGAGAATTAACTGAGATCATAAGATTTTTAAGGTTTCCTGAGTCACATGCCCGATTGAGTTTTATAGATCATGGCTTAACTGAGATTATCATGATAACATAACATGGCTCTAGGTATACAACTATATTTTTTGGGTACAAGTACCCCCAGGACTCAATGGAAGGAAACTAACATACATGACTGACTTGATCGTAAGAGTAGAGTCCACAATTTACCATATCATAAGTAGGAGATTTCATACTAGGCATAGTTCTCAACATCTTATACATGGAAGGGAAATTCATACAATATGTATATACTTGCATAGCTTCAATATCATGGTCAATCCATATCACAACAACAACACATATCACTCACATAGAATTCATGGAAAATCATAAAGCATAGAGCATGGACTTATTATTTAAGCACTATTAAATCATGGGACATGAATTCTATCATCTAGGTATATCATCAAACACTTTGCATGCATTCTTTTGTCTTTAGTGTGTTCATGAATTTCACCATATTAAGCCACATAAGGATCATGGGTTTCAATTAACAAACACATATACTTCAGGAAATCACCTTTAGATATCATCTTGAAACTTAAACAACAATCATCAACATGTACATGCTCATATCACAACAAGACAATCACAAAATAATATTTAAAACATGGTTCTTGAGCTCTATGAACGAAATGGATCCATAGATGAACACTACACATACCTGACTCAAGGTTCTTGATGTTTTTGAACTTGAAGAATTTGAAATCCTTTGATTTTTGAAGAAGATTGGGTCTTGTTCTTGGAGATTAAATTTAGAGAGAAAACCTAATTTTTGTTTGTGAAATAATAATGAGCAAAAATGGCTGAATTCGGACTCATCTGGGTATATATAGGTGAGTGTTAAGTGACCAAAATATCCCTTTTAAAATGGCCTGAAAGTAAAATGAATGTGGCGTGTGACTACCCGACTGACGGTCTGTTATTTCGACCATCATATGTGGACCAGAAATGGGGTTCACTGGATAAGAGTTGACAACCTGGATGGCGGTCCATGAAAAATATAATGGTCCATCAAAAATCTGATGGTCCATCAACTCGTCCATCAATCCTTATCCAGAATATGGCCCTACTGCCTTGGCTGTGATGGTCAAAGTGGCGGTCCGTCACTTGTTTTGCGGTCCGTCAACTTGGACATTGCACCAAGGCGTTTTGGTCAGTTTTGAGTAAAATATCCATAACTTCCTCGTCTGGTGTTGGATTTGGAAAAAGGTATCGTTAGAAAGCTAACTCAATTTTCCATATGATAGAAAGTAGAAATCTTAAAAAGACCATGGGTACAAAAATAGATTTGTATTTCAAATTAAGTACTAGCATCCTTGAGATGATTTCTAGCTAGGAATAAGCATGGGTATTACACCTACGCTAACTATGTAGTTCAGAACACAAGGATTACTTCTAAGGATCACACACTCTACTGGCAGGTGAGTCCCCATCCTTGGATTCACTCGGTGCTGAATCCTACTCCTAACTGAATAGACATTGGACTAATTCTAAACTGGACTAAATTGTTACAGATCATATTGTTTAACCAAACTGAACAAAGTTCACTAAGTTCTGTGGACTGACGAAAACTATTGATTTCTTATTAGCTGGCTGAGTTTAATGATATCAGAACTGAATACTGAATCTACTGAGTTTTTTTTGAGTTGTATAATTGATTGTGAGTACTACTAATTATACGTGACTGATACTATCTTATGACCAACCATGTCTCTAAGTAAACAGCTAAATTGTCGGGTATAAGTACCCCTAGGACTCAAAACCATAAATTAAGAGACATGGCACAAACTTGAAACATGTAAACTAAGTACTTGATCATCATTCATTTGGGGCATTTTTACAAAACTCTTGCATAATACACTTGCACATAATATAACTTGATATGATTTCTTTCTCTTACTAGTTCACATGAGCAATTTATCAAGCACTTGGTGAGTATAACAAATGGATATAACTTTGAACAACAAGTGAACATCATGATTGAATTCCAAATTTCACAATTCAAGAGTTTAACATGGATTTACACACATGACAATCAATTCCACATGAAACATGAAATAAAACATGAATAAGGAACCAAATCCAAACAAAAATCATGAATACACTCTAATTCCAACCATGAAAATTATAAAATTCACTACTTGAAGTTTCGAAAGAGATCCTTGGGCTCCAAGGGTGGAAAGAACACTTGGATGAACACTTCACATACCTTAGTGCCTAAATTTTTGAAAGTTAATGGTGAAACCTTGAGTTCTTGATTTGAAATTGAAACTTCTAGGGTTTTGTTCTTGAGCAAATTTGAGAAAGAATGAGTTTATTTGCTCCCTAAAGTGATTAATTTTGTGTTTTAAGGGCTGAAGGTTGAGGAAAAAAGACCTAAATACCCCCAAAGATGCGGTCTTTTAATGACTGAAAAACTATACCATCGACGTGCAGACTGATACGCTGCGTTGTTGGTATCAATGCGATAGCCAACACACGCATCGAGTCCGCATCGACTCACTGGAAGTTGATGCTGGAAGCTGGGGAAAACATTTATCAACGTGATAGTCGATGCGGCGTGCCAAGATCACGTTGATCCACTATTTTAGGATTCCAAAGGAGCTTCAAACGAAGTTAGAAAAATCCAAAACTTGCCTGAAAACACCTATGGATACTCTTGATCATGAATCAACCTAAATATCAATGTTTATGGGATGTAGAGTCCATGAAATAAGATCACCAACTCTCAAAGGCTAGAATAACACTAAGTCTGAATACTTATCTAGAATATTCTTAGTCTGGGACTCCTTGGCAAGCTTAAAAAACTAAATTAAGTATGGATTTTGCGGGGTCTTACATAAGGTGTCCAACAAGTTTGGCCCAAGACACAGTCCTTATTACAAATCTAGGCCATGAGTCATAAAGACTCTTGATGAATTATTATGTCACAATCATAGGGTGTCCAGTGTGTCATCCCAAATTGTTGTTGTCTTGAGTATGAGAAGTGGTTATGAGTTATTAAGTGTGGTTACGAGTTGGTGGTATGAATCGTTGCCAAACTAGTATGGGGACTTTATGGTTCTGCCTTGACTACGATTCCTTGTGATGAGTCCTACTGTGTCCTTATGAGTCGTATAGTGACCCGTCGTCAGTAACGACTAAATTTTAATTTTTAAATTGAGGGCACTTTAGACAATTCTCTCTTTACCTAATTAAAACTCCATGCTCATAAATTACTTAAGAGGGGTTATAATTCACCCTTAGCGTACTTAAAAACTTAAAAGACACTCTCAAATTCTCTGAAGCAGCCATACTTTGGGTCTCCAAGAAGTAGGTCATCCAAGGGCTCAAGGGTTGAGTTCTTTCTATAAAACTTGGTATTTCAGAAATGTTACTCTCCCCCCATTGTTAATTTGTTAAAAGCATATATTTTAAAGTATTGTTCATGATATATTGATGTTGGTTTTGAAACAAGGGATGAGGGTTGTGAATATTATGGATTGAACAATATTTCTCATGGTTTATATAAGATTAATCATGCTTCAATTATGGTTTTAAACTTATGGGTGCATGGGTATGGTGAATAAACTAGGGAATTGTGATTTTACCCAAACTTGTGACTTTTAAAGTGGTTATGACCCAAAACCCATACTGTGAAATTGATTTTTAGTTATGAAAAATGTGAGAACTTGAACTGTTCATGTGCTATTGCATAATGATTTTGAATTGAACCTTATGGGATTGTATAATTCGCCAAAATAATGTGTAATTGAACCAAGTGGATTGTGAATTCCTCCAAGAGAAGATAATTGATGTGGCATGTTGATGTTACCTTGTAAGTATAATTGGTATGATGATATCAACAATGTATTCCTTACGTGTAATATGGTTCAATAGATGGAATATGTGATACTTGTTTTAATTAGGGTTTAATGAGAGTTGTGTAGCTAAGTCATGGAAGTGGAGGTTTGAGAGACCAACACAGGAAACCGCTGTTGCCGATGTGGGGGTCTTTATTACCAGGTAGTTTGAGTCCCCCTTAATATTATTATTATATCATTAGGAGGTTCGAATAGTGCTCGTGTCACCTTGATATGTTGGGAGGTTCGGGTCCCATATAGTACATATATACCTTCTAGTTTGGGAAGCCACACGCACCGAGGCCCTACCAACTGAGGGAAAGTTTAACGCCCCAAAAATACACCCTAGACTTCACACGGTGCACAAGACAACAAGTATTCCCAAGCTAACCCTTTAAGCCTTCTAACAACTTTGGAACTTATAGTAAAGATAAAATGGACTTGCTAAATCTCGAGATACTGAATTAATGTCTTAACTAAAACTGAATTAATATCGTACTTAAAGTATTAAACTTGAAAATCTTGAAAACAAACATTTTTAAGTCTAAACAAAAAACAGTAGGACAAGCCTCTACTTCTAACTAGAGAGCCACTGGGATAAACTCCAGTTGACTCGAACTAAACAGAAAACCAAATAACTAAAATACTTTATCAATAGTAATGTCTGATAAAATGGGTCCTCGAACTATAAGGACTCACCAAACGTCCGGATGTAGGTGGAGATGCCCATAATTAATCATGCTGCTGGAACTGGGCACCAGAACCTACATTATGAAACAATATAACACATAGACGTATATGTGGATCAATACTTCTGGAATGTACTGAGCATATGGGGTGGATGCACAAGTAAAACAATAACTTAATGTGTATTTAGATTTCCAAACAATGCATGCTAAGTGTAAATGACTTACCTTAGGCTTGAATAAAACGAAAGTTGTAAATTCATAAACATGAATAATAGTGCATACTGACAAACTTGTGGGCCATAACACTTAGTACTGTGAGCTTTAATGCATGCTAAGTGTAAGTGACTCACCTTGAGCTTGAATAAAACAAAAAGCTAGAAAATCATAAAAAATGAATAATAAAGCATACTGAATAAACTTTGTGAGCCATACACTTAGTTTTTGAAAGCTTTACTTTTAATCTTTCTTAGGGAGGTTCTTCTAAATGATATAAACTATGTGAGCTACCATGGAGTCCAATGTCTTACCCATGTTAGGGAGAGCTGTCCTTCCCTTTCCATCGAAATAAGACCTTAACTAGAGTGATCACTATTTGTAACTTCATTCATATTGGGAATAAGCTTAACCTATATTGACTCGTAGTTCTGGGGTATATGACCTTGGACACATACCCAACTCGGTGCTAAATACTACTCCCTTCTTACTTAATACTCATACTGTAGGAAATGCACCTTAAAATAGTATAAAGGTTTAAAATGAAAACTAGTTGTGCTTCTCTTTGCTTTAAATTATAATAAAGATAAAAAATGTGGATTCCATCTCTTAGCTGAGGATCAAAAGATCAATTCTTGCTTTAAATCTTGAAATAAGCTTGTCATAGAATGCTAAAAAGCATAATCTGCTTCAAATCTCAACAATTAAACTGAGGGCTTTAAACTCATGGTTATTCATACCAAACTTCATGCTTAATATAATTCTTGAAATACTTCAACTATAACAAGTCAAGATTGTGCAATCTCATTCATAATATAAATCTTGTAAGTTAAAAACATAAACATAAGAACTTTTGGATATTCTTAAAGCTTTAAATCTCATGATAATCACATGCTTCAGGAATATATAAACTTGGGTATAAATCCTATTTTAAATCAAGTAAATAGAATCTTAAAATCATGCAATTTGGGCACAAGAGTGAAAGGATACCCTTGTTCATAACCCCACAATCTTAATAGGCTTGATTTGATGGATGGAAGCTTGACTTTGTAAGCCTCGGAGATGATCTTGAAAGCTTTCTTGAACTTCTTGAATTAGAAGCTTAAATTCTTGTTTATCTTGAAGAGAAAGTAATGGAGTTTTGGTGTTCTTGAGAGGAGGGTAGGGTTTCTTGGAGAGAAAATTGATAGAGAATGGGAAAATAATGCCTTAATCGATGTTTAATCTATTGTTTTAACGAATTGAGTCAGTAGGAAATGACATAACTACCTCTCAAAAGATTAAAATCATAACTGGGATTCCGTTTAGAGGACTAGCGCGATGTGATGCCATGCTCATAGATATATAGCATGCAATGTGATGCAATCGCGATGAGCTGATTGAATCAAAATCCAAACACGACCCAATCCTCATCCAAAAAATCCAAAACTTCCCCCAGACATGCTCCTTACACCCCTGAACATGAATTAACTCAAAAATCATCATCTTGGAGTCCGAAAGGTCAACTTAAAAATTCTCGAAGTTAAGGGGTCAAAATAAGGCTAATTATTCAACACTTAGTTAAATTTCTAGGCTTTAAGCTTCTTATGCAAGCACTAGGAGCTGAACTAAGCTAAGTTTTAATATGGGGTATTACAATATCTCCCCCTTAGGAACATTCGTCCTTAAGTGAAATTGATTATACTGAGATTATTGAGGAACTGAGATTACATACAGAACTTCCATAACTGAAAATATACTTACATAACTGAATTGATTCGCGAATGCATGAAATGACATGAAGATGATTATATAAAGCTAGAAATGAGAATAGAACAGAGAAAATCTGAGGAAAACTATTACCTTAGGCTGAATCTGAACTTGCAGTGAAACAATTAGGGTACTTGGTTCGTATATCTGCTTCTGCTTTCGAAGTGGCTCCCTTAACGGACTGATTTCACCAAAGAACTTTAACCAAGGGAACTTCTTTGTTCCTTAGTCTTCGAATCTGGCAATCAAGGATCTCAACTGGGATTTCTTCGTAAGAAAGTCTATCCTGAATATCTATACTTTTTAAAGGGACTACACGGCTGGATCACTAATACACTTCTTTAATAAGTAGACATGAAACACTAGATGGACTGACGCCAAATCCGCAGGCAACTCAAGCTCATACGCTACCTTCTCAAAATGACTCAAGATTCTGTAAGGGCCAACTTATTAGGGACTAAGCTTTCCCTTCTTTCCAAATATCTTTACTTCCTTCATGACAGAGATTTTCAAATAAAATAGATTACCAACCTCAAACTCAAGATCTCTTCTCCTCGCATCTGCATAGGATTTCTGTCGACTTAGGGTTGTTTTTAACCTCTCCCAAATTAACTAAACTTTCTCCATAGCTTCAAACACCATATATGGCCCTATCAACGTAGTCTTATCTACCTCAAACCAACCAATGAGAGATCTATATCTTCTCCTATAGATAGCTTCAAACAGAGCCATCTGGATACTGAAGTGTTAGCTATTATTGTAGGAAAACTCGATCAATGACAAGTGATCATCCCAAATACCCCTAAAATCAATAACACATGCTCTCAATATATATTCTAGGGTCTGAATAGTTTTTTCTTCTTGACCATCTGTCTAAGGATGAAAAGTTATACTGAGATGGACTTGGGTACTAAGACCCTTCTAAAAGGCTTTCCAAATGTGAGAGGTAAACTAAGTACCTCTGTCGGAAATGATGGACAACGGAACTCCATGCAATCTGACCAACTCTTTAATATAGAGCTTGGTATAATCCTCGATGGAAAAGGAAGCATGAACTGGCAAGAAATGGGCCGACTTGGTCATTATGTCTACAATAACCCAAATCAAATCAATATGGTGATGTGAATGAGGCAACCCTGTCACAAAGTCTATGTTCACCTCGTCCCATTTTCAAGTAGGAATATTGAACTCCTACATAGTGCTACTAGGTCTTTGCTGCTCAACCTTAACCTACTAACAATTACAATACTTAGCTACAAACTTTGTAATATCCCTCTTCATGCCACTCCACCAATAGATTTCCCACAAATTATGGTATATCTCGGTGGCTCCTGGGTGAATAGAGTAATGCACACCATGCGTTTCTGCCAAAATTCGCTGCCTCAAACTATCAACACTCGACACACACAGTCTACCCTGGTATCGCAGCACACCATCTCCCTCTTTTAGAGAAAATCTCTACTTTCTGATCTCTAACTAACTTCTTCAACCTAACAAAACTGGAATCCCTATCTTGCTTCTCCTTTATTTCAGAAACCAAAGAAGTCTCTGAACTATTATGAACCCATACATTACCTTCAGCTGAATTAACCAACCGAACACCTAATCTAGCCAACTGATAAACCTCGTAAACTAACTTCTTTTTATCATTCTTAACATGAGCAACACTACCTATAGATAGTCTACTAAGGGCATCTGCCACTACATTGGCCTTGCCCAGATGATACAAAACACTCATGTCATAATCTTTCAACAAATCTAACCACCTTTTCTTATGAAGATTTAAGTTTTTTTGCGAGAACACATATTGCAAGCTTTGTGATCCGTAAACACATTAACATACACCCCATAAAGTTAATATCTCTAAATTTTCAAGGCAAAAACAACAACGACTGACTCAAGAACATGGGTAGGATAATTCTTCTCATGAGGTTTAAGCTGTCTAAAGGCATAGGCTATGACGTTATCTCTCTGCATCAAAACACAACCCAGGTCAACTCAAGAAGTATCACAGTAAATAATGAACCCATCTAAACTGTCTGGTAGCATCAAAATTGGGGCTGAAGTGAGTCGAGTCTTCAACTCCTAAAAACTCTTCTCACAAGAATTTCACCACTAAAACTTAACTTTCTTCTGAGTCAATGTAGACATGGGGGATGCAATAGACGAAAACCCCTTAACAAACCATCGGTAATAGCCAGCCAAACCCAAGAAACTCCTGATATCTAACAGAGAGATAGGTCTAGGCCAGTTTCTCACTTCTTTGGTCTTTTGAGAATCAACTCTAATTCCATCACTAGAAATAATATGGCCAAGGAAAGCTACTGATATAACTCATACTTATTGAATTTAGCAAATAACTGATGGTCTCTAAGAGTCTGTAATACAATTCTGAGATGGTCCGCATGATTATCTTTTCTATAGAAATAGACAAGAATATCATCGATGAAGACTATGACGAACATATCCAAGTAATGCTTGAACACTCTATTCATTAAGTCCATGAAGGCTGCTAGGGCATTCGTTAGTCCAAAGGACATGACTAGAAATTCAAAGTGACCATAACAGGTTCTAAAGGCTGTCTTTGGGATATCACATTCCCTTACTCTAAGCTGTTGATAACCGGATCTGAGGTCTATTTTAGAGAAAGAACTTGCACCTTGAAGCTAGTCGAATAATTCATCAATCCTAGTAAAAGGATATTTGTTCTTGATTGTGAGTTTGTTTAATTAGCAGTAGTCGACGTACATTTGGAGAAAACTATCTTTCTTACACACGAACAGGACTGGAGCACCTCATGGAGAGACATTGGGCCTTATGAAAGCTGTATCTAGGAGGTTTTTATGTTTCTCTTTTAACTCTTTAAGCTCAACCGAAGCCATAAAATATGGAGGGATGGAAATGGGTTGAATATCAGGAAGGAGATCAATACTAAATTTTATTTCTTTATCAGGAGGTACCCTTAACAGTTATTTAGGAAGGACATTGGGAAACTCATTGACTACACAGACTAACTGGACTGTGGTTACTTCAGACTTAGTATCTTTGAATCAGACTAAATTATAAATGCACCCTCTTCATATCAACTTTCTGGCCTTAAGATAAGATATGAAATGACTCTTGAGAGATTCAGAACTACCTTCCCACTCAAAGAATGCCTCATCAAGAAACTGAAAATTTACCACATGGGTGCAACAATTTGTTGATTCATAGCATGAATAGAGCCAATCCATGCCTAGAATTACATCAAAATTTACCATTTCTAACTCTATTAGGTCTGCTAGTATGATATTATGAAGGATAGTGATAGGTCACTTCTTATAGACTCGTCTGGCAATAACTGACTCACCCACTAAGGTGGAAACTATGAAGGGCTTAGAGAGTTTTGTAGGACTTATCCCAAAATTTACCACAACCAATGGAGTCACATAAGAGATATTTGACCCTGGGTGGTCTCACAACACATACACATCAATATGAATGATACAGAGCATACCAGTAACAACATCTGGTGAACTCTACTGCTCCTATTGGGATGGTAAAACATAGAACTAATTCTGTCTCTGACCGCCATTGGTACTGGATGATGCGCCCTGAGGAGGAACTAAACGACCTAGTGGAGCTGGTGCTCTAGTAGTCGGAGTCTGGGGACGAACATACTTGCTTTCCTACTTAGTATACAGACACTCTTTGATTCTATGACCTAACTTGCCACATCCATAACAACCCCTTCTTCCTATTAAACACTCACCAGGATAATTTCTGCCACAGTTTGCACATGTTGGATAACTGGGCCTTCCACCTACACCACTCTGAGACTTAGACATAGAAGTCCAGCCCCACTACTCTTGCTTGGTTCTGGGTGAAGAGGAACTAGCTGACGATGGTGCTGGTACTGCTGAATGGCCCTGAGAATGTGAATGAATTCCCCCTCCCCCCAACCTTAGTTGACCATACTCAAATTTTTCAGTTCTAGCCTTCTTATTCTTTTTTTTTCATTTTTTCTGCCTCAATCTGCTGACCATGAGTCATCAACCTCGCAATATCCATATCCCCAATAAGTATGGCAGTTCTACACTCCTTGACTACTAAATTAGACACTCCAGTAACAAACTTACTCATACTAGATCTAGGGTCAGCTACCAACTCGGGAGCATACTTGGACAACTGGGTAAACTTAAGCCAGTACTTTTCCACTGTCATCGAGACCTATCTCAGGTTTATGAAATCCTCAACCATAGTTTCTCTCATCTCAGGAGAAAAGAATTTATCCAGAAACACATCCTGAAACACTTGCCAACTCATAAAAGTGACATTCTCACCTCTACCATCCTTCAACATAACAACTCAATCATAAGCAACATCTTTCAGTCTATAGGATGCCAATTCTACACTCTCCTCCTTGGTAATATTCATAATATGAGTGGTCTTTCTCACCTCATCAATGAAGAGTTGTGGATCCTCACCAATCTTTGACTGAAAGAACTCAGGTGTATTCATTCTCATAAAATCATGAATCCTGGCTACAACTAGATTACTATTTTACTGAAGTGGGACTGTCGCTTGTTGGTTGACTTGAATATTAGCATTCACAGCTTAGGCCAACGCCTGAAAGGCAGCCCAAAATTTAGCATGAGACACATTCTCATTCAGAGAGTTAGATTGTATGGGTGGTTGGTCACCATTTCTACGTGCATTGGCTAAGCGAGAAGGCATATTCTGTCACATTAAATCATGAGTTAAAGCAGATAGGGAGAACTGTAAGCATGATAGATCATAAAAAAATTGATAATTCCTCACTCATTTCGTAGCTTCCTGCTCATAAATGTGGCACGCTCTACACCTATGATTAAGACTCTACGTAACGTGGCTTGTCTGACTCCTTAACTCTTTAAAACCTTAGGCTTTGATACCAAGTTTGTAACACCCGAAAAATACAACCTAGACGTCACACGGTGCTCAAGACTATAAGTAGTCCCATGCTAACCCTTTAAGCCTTCTAATAACTTTGGAACTTATAGTAAAAATAAAATGGACTTACAAAATCTCGTGATACTGAATTAATATCTTAACTGAAACTGAATTAATATCTTACAGAAAGTCTTAAACTTGGAAATCTTGAAAAGAAACACTTTCAAGTGTAAACAAAAAACAGTCAGACAAGCCTCTACTTCTAACTAGAGAGAAACCAGGATAAACCCCAGCTGACTCGAACTAAAAAAACCCAATAACTAAAATATTTCATCAATAATAATGTCTGATAAAATGGGTCCTAGAACTATGAGGCTTCACCAAGCGTCGAGATATAGGTGGAGATGCCCGTAATTAATCACGCTGCTGGAACTGAGCACCAGAACCTACATTATAAAATAATATAACACATAGACGTATATGCAGATCAGTACTTCTGGAATCTACTGAGAAGGTGAGGGTGAATTCACAAGTAAAACAATAACTCAATGTGTACTTAGATTTTCAAATAATGCATGCTAAGTGTAAATGACTTACCTTAGGCTTGAATAAAACGAAAACTGTAAAATCATAAATATGAAAAATAGTGCATAATGAGAAACTTTGTGATCCATAACACTTAGTTCTGTAAGCTTTAATGCATGCTAAGTGTAAGTGACTCACTTTGAGCTTGAATGAAATAAAAAGCTAGAAAATCATAAAACATGAACAATAAAGCATACTAAATAAACTTTATGAGCCACACACTTAGTTTCTAAAAACCTTACTTTTAATCTTTCTTAGATAGGTTCTTCTAATCGACATAAACCAAATGAGCTACCATGGAGTCCAACGTCTTACCCATATTAGGGAGAGCTATCCTACCCTTGCCATCAGAATATAACCTTAACTAAAGTGATCACTATCTGTAACTTCATCCATATTGGGAATAGGCTTAACCAACGTTGGCTCGTAGTTCTGGGGCATGTGACCTTGGACGCATACCCAACTTGGTGCTAAATACTACTACCTTCTTACTTAATGCTCATACTGTAGGAATCCACCTTAAAATAACATAAGAATTTATAATCAAAACCATTTATTCTTCTCTTTGCTTTAAATTATAATAAACATAAAAAATATGGGTTCCGTCTCTTAGGTGACGATCAAATGATCAATTCTTGCTTTAAATCTTGAAATAAACTTGTCATAGAATGCTTAAAAGCATCATATTCTTGAAACTCAACTCTTAAACTGAGGGCATAAAATTCATACTTTGAACTCATGGTAATTCATACCAAACTTCATGCTCAATATAATTCTTGAAATACTTCAACCATAACAAGTCAAGATAGTGCACTCTCATTCATAATTAAATCTTGTAAGTTAAAAACATAATCATAAGCACTTCTGGGTACGCTTACAGCTTTAAATCTCAAGATAATCAGATGCTTCAGGAATATATAAACTTGGGTATAAACCCTATTTCAAATCAAGTAAATAGAATCTTAAAATCATCCATTTTGTGCACAAGGGTAAAAGGATACTCTTGTTCATAACCCTACTGATGATAGGCGAATTTACACGCCTATATCAATATATTTTGCCCATATTTGTGCCATGTTTTGAGAACAAATTATATATTTCATGCACTTTTAGTCCTTTTTCCTATAAGTGAGCTAAAGAACATGATTAGCAAAGTTTCAGGTATAAATGATGCAGAATTCAACATTTTGTGGATAACTTGACGCCAAAGAAAGCTCATGAAGGAAGGAAAGGGAGCTTGGACGCCTAAAGGACCAAAAGTGATGCATGGAAAATCTGTCCCGGGCTAAAACAGCATTTCTGAAGACTTTGGGGACTAGCAGTAACTTATTTGGATTAGGATAATAATACATTAACCTAGTACAATTGGGTTAAGTATTTCATTAGTTTATTTGGATTTGGATAATGTTACATTAACCTAGTACAATTGGGTTAAGTATTTCATTAGCTTAGTAGGATTTGGTTAAGTATTTCATTAGCTTAGTAGGATTAGGATATGGGTATTATAAATACCCTATCATGCTAGAGATTTTTATTCATTCCTCCCTTAGTGGAGAGATTCATTCACTTACTATTCCAACAATTCTAATTCTTCCATTAATTCTATTTTTATTCTTCTTCTATTCATCTATTCTTAAATTCCGCAACAAGAGAAACGTTACTTTGCTAAGGAATTCACGCCTAAACGCCTACCACTTGTGCTACACTAAATTAATCATTATAGTGGTATAATAACAATGTCAATCATGATCTCCTTCGCATTCATGGGTAACTAAACTTCTCTGTTGGGGTTATGGAAGCCGAATGAGATACTATCTATTGCTGTGAGTTTGTGAGTTCGTGACATGTATGCTGCTTATATCACTATTCTCTTCATCTTAATGCAAATTCTTGTGGCTGCAGACTCATAGAATAAACGCCACTATAACATTTAACTTGTTCGAAAGAAAGGTTATCTGTCTGGAAAAGAGATAATGTTAAGGTAGTAGGGTCCCATCCCCTATTAAAAAGTTAGTGCCGTAACTGGATTAACCTCTTGGAGAATTCGTACCGTTAGACACGCTTTAAGCTCGAAAGACTTAAAGTGAAATAATCCTCGAATAGGTTGAAAGACGCCTGGATTTACCATCGAATACAATTCTCTATAAGCACATGCATGTCTGAATTCAACACACTCATAGCCAATAGAGACGTATAACTCAGAAGGTGGACATAACCCCAACTCCTCAATTCTCATTGATTCACAACCTACGAAATATTCTTTCTTTTTACTTTGCTATTTTCAGTTTTGCTTTAATAATTTGGTTACACATTGCAATCCCCCCTCATTACGAGACTTGCACTAAAAGTCTAGTAACCGTTGCTTACTTGTTGGCCAAGCTATTCCCTGTGGGATCGACACCCAACCCAGGTTGGGTTCTATATTTGCTAACGACCGCTTTAAACTCTTACGAGAGCTGTAGATTGAGCGTTATCAAAAATTGGCGCCGTTGCCGGGGAATACAAGTGTCAATTAAGTTTGTGATAGTTACTAGACCCTTTGGTAAAAAATTCTCGTACTTTTACTTTTAGTTGTTATTTTTGTTTTATTCAGGTTTGTTCAGTGCATCAATTGATGCACAACGTGAAATTGAAAGGATAACTGCTCTAGTGCATCAACAGAATATTGATAACCCAGGCCGTGCAACAAATCCTGATGATGAGGACCTGGGCGATGAGGAGCTACTAAACCCACAGCATACTGCTGAGATGGAGGCACCCATGCAGAGAAGAGATCGTCAAGCTAGGTTTAGGCCTGAACGCCGAGCTATGCAAATACCGTTCGATGATGATGATGACGATCTGGACGAAGCTGGTGCCACAGGAGCCATTATTCTTCCACCATTAGTGCCCGGAGCCAAGTTCAACATCACTAGCACCATGATTTAGCTTTTCCAACTTAAGGGATTATTTGGTGGACTAGCAGGCGATGATCCAAATATGCATCTGATCAACTTTATTTCTACATGCAAGTCATTCGACAATCCTGGCATTGGACAGAATGCAATTCGACTACGCTTATTTCCATTGTCTCTGTCTGGGGAGGCAACTCTATGGTTGAATGGGCTGACTCCTGATTCTATTACAAATTGGAGGCAATTGAAAGACGCTTTCCTAGAAAGATTCTTTCCACCATCCAATAGAGCACAATTAAGAGATGAAATCAACAATTTTCGGCAGCTTCCAACTGAAGCCCTTCATGAAACTTGGGAGAGGTTCAAGACGAAGCTAATGAGGTGTCCAAACCATCACTTGACCAATGTCCACCTAATGGAGATACTATACAGAGCCTTGAATTCAATAACTAAACCAGTGGTGGATAATGCGACTGGAGGATCATTTATGGACCTCACCTTTGGTCAAGCAAGCAATATGCTAGATCGTATGACGAAGCAAAGTAGAGCTTGGCATACCAGGGATTCTAAGGTAGCAAGCCCCACTTTATCTATTGGCATGACTGCAGAATAAAGGAGAAGAGATGAAGAACGTGATCAAGACATGACGCACATGAAAACACAAATGGATCTTCTTACAAAGCATTTATTATCAGGGAAGACCGAAAAATTTAAGGCCGTGGTATCACATGGAAGAAACGAATCTGATTCAGAGAAAGAAGCCAACTACTTGAACAATCAGGGGGGTTTCCGAGGCAATGCCCAAGGAAACCAAGATCGGAACTATTATGATAATTCAGGATATAAGGACCGTGATCAAGGTAGTTGGAAGGATAAGACTTACAGGAGTGGTTTGTATGTTCCTCCAGGAAGACGTGACGCCACTGCATCTGGTTCTGGAAATATGTCAATGGAAGATATGATGGCTAAACTATTGAAAGGAGTATAGAAAACTAATACGGGAGTGAATGAGGTGAAGAACGACTTGTCCTTAATGAAGCAATTGGTTGACTCGCATTCCACTTCAATAAAACAGCTGGAGCAACAATTGAGTCAATTATCTGTGGCATTCAATCAAAGAAAGGCTGGCACTTTACCTAGCGACACTGTGCAAAACCCAAGGAATTATGGGTCATGCATGGCCATTACTACCCGAAGTGGTAAGGTGCTGGAAACCTCAGCAAAAAGCAAGCAAGTGGTTGGCGAAGTAGTGGACAAGGCGAAAGGGAAAGATGCCGCAGCAGCTGATCCTGACATCCATAAAGTCACCCCTCACGATTTGCAACCTGAAAAAGCTGAAAAATGGAAGCAAGAGGAGAAGAAAGCCGAGGAGAGAACAATCCCATACCCACCACCACCTTTTCCTCAAAGATTGAAGAAGGTGGCGGATGATACGAAGTTCAGCAAATTCATGAATATGTTAAAGCAGCTGACCATTAATGTTCCGTTGGTAGAGGCACTTGAACAAATGCCTGGGTATGTGAAATTTATGAAAGACCTTTTGACAAAGAAGCGGACAGCAAGGTATGAGTTGAAAGATGATGTTCATCACTGCAGCGCAATTGCTACAAGATCGCTAGTTCAGAAAAAGGCCGACCCCGGTGCTTTCACTATTCCTTGCACTATTGGATCTATGAATTTTGCCAAGGCATTGTGCGATCTGGGTGCTAGAATCAATTTGATGCCACTATCCATCTACAGGAAGTTGGGGTTAGGCGATCCGATACCAACCAATATGAGGCTCATGATGGCTGATCGGTCGATAAAACGACCTGTGGGTATCTTGAATGATGTGTTGGTAAAGGTTTCTTCATTCATCTTTCCAACAGACTTTGTTATTCTGGATTGTGAGGTGGATTTTGAAGTTCCCATAATCTTGGGACGTCCTTTCCTTGCAACTGGAAGTGTGCTTATTGACATGAGGGATAATGAGCTTTTGTTTCGGTTGAATGACGAAGTGGTCCGCTTTGATATATGCAAAGCAATGAAGCAACCCAGCGATATGAATGTGTTCTCTGTAGCTTATGAGGATAAGAAAGCATTATCTGTAACGAAACATCTTACTGTTGAGCCATTGTCTGCCACACTGCTGAATGTTGAGCATGAGGATGATGAAGATTATGAAGAACGTATGGGTGATCTAACAGGAATAAGGTCCTATTCTCATACTCCTAAATAGCTGGACCTTGATCTTACGAATCAACCGTCATCAACAGCAAATACTTCCAGCGAAGAGCCACCAATGCTAGAATCGAAAGAGCTCCTCGATTATCTAAGGTATGTGTTCTTGGAAAGTGGAAGTATACTTCCGGTAAGTGTGGCGGATGATTTAAGTGAACAGCACGTGGATGCTCTCATCTCTGCTCTGATGAGGTACAAGAGAGCTATGGGTAGGAAGATTGATGATATAATTGGTATCCCTCCTGAGGTATATATGCACAAGAGTCATATCGAAGAAGATTGCATGCCTACAAGTAAGTATCAGCGTCGTCTGAATCCATTCAGAAAATGATGCCCCATCTATCTCGATGAAGACTAAGTAATAAAGATAACTATGTCTTGCCGCGACAATAAATCAAGCGCTTGGTGGGAGGCAACCCATCGTTTTTAAATGTTTTTAATTGTTTTTGTTTTCTTAGGATTTTGTCGAGCCACGACCAAAACTAAGGTGCTTGGTGGGAGGCAACCCATCGTACTAATTGTTTTCATTGGTTTTGAGAAAATATAGGTGCGAGAAGTATTCAACGGGGAGATTGGTTTCAAATGACGATTTGGACGTATTGTATGGTAAAGGTGGTAAGTTAGGAATAAGGATGCATAAGGCTATGGATTGAGCATTTCGCATGCCAAAATAAGGATCGAGGAAGTCTAGGCCTAGGTAAAACTAGGCCACGAACAATGCAAAACCTATACTATAGCCTATGGTCTCGGAATCTAGTATGCAAAGACATAGGCGCCGCCCATGCTTAAGTGTGCTATACACTATGCGCCGCCTATGATATAGCATTAGGTCTCAGTATCTCAAATGCCATACACTATGCGGCGCATATGTCCCTAAATGCTATACACTATGCGCCGCATATGTCCCTAAATGCACTACACTATGCGCCGCATATACCATGCTTATGCAAAGCACTATGCGCCGCATATGGACCCTTTTTGTCTCCAAAACCGTTTTTAAATGGGTCAAAACCCGACCCATTCTTTTCCTATATAAAGAGGACTTGGTCTTGAAACATAACCACATTGAAACCTGACCTAAAGGCACAACACATCAACCCAAATCATCTCAAAATTTTTTTTTTTTGCTCTTCCAATTCACAAGAACATCTCCAAAGGCTTCAATCACGTAAGTACTCTTTTATTCTTCATCTATTTCTCGTAAGTACTACGTTGCTATGTCTATTATGAATTGCTACATCTTGAAAGAATATTGGTGATGTTAATGTGTTTGGGTTGTTGATACAAAACCATATGAGTGACCACATACGTTAGGATTATCTTAACTTGTTTCCGACTTGAATTTGATTTTGGTGCATTGTTATACTACTTGCGAAATTGCTATAGTCATGAACATTGCATAATCATGTCACTTGAATACTTGCATGTTAGAAGATCCCGTTCATCGGAATAAGACTTATAAGTGCCTACCGACATAGGAGGTTGAGATTATTGATAGAAACTATACCATGATGTAATCCCTATGTAGTAGTCTTGTTATACCTAACATGAAAGTATTTCAAAGGTTCCAAGAAGTGATACATCTCTGATTTTCTTGTCGGAATTTATCCCCTAAAACGTATGTCGATGAAGTCTAAGTAATCGACCACTTTCACTTCACTAGTTTGTGCCAACAACCTAAGTGTGGGGTGGTACCCCTACTGCTTGTTCATAGATTGTATCCATTGAGATGATGCTAACATGACTCTATTGAGATCTCAGGTACAATGGCACCAAAAGACAAGGCAAAGATAAGGCTACCACGTCACAAAAAGGCAAGAAAAGAGGCCAAAAAGAGCAAGGAGAACCCTCCTCGATGCAAATACCTCGACTCTGATGATGATTCCGATGCAAGGGGTATGACCCCAGACATAGAGAATGAGTCCGACTAACCAGGTTCTTCTTATTTATTTTCCACTGAGGACAGTGTGTCCCATCTAAGTGTGGGGTGATGGTATTTGCATGCTATACTTCTCTATCCGCATTTGCATTTATTCATGTTTATTTGCTTAGTTTTCTCGTTTTGTTTTTTTTAGTAGTAAATTTTTTTTTTAACGTAGCTTCGCATGAAATTATTCTAATAGGCAGCATGAGATTATAACTAGAGTATGTGCTACAATTATGACTATTGAGACGTTTTAGGCTCTAATTGTGACTCACTATGTGATATTGTGTGGTTCAATTCCTTCACTTGTTGGGTCAAGAGTCTATACTACTTCCAATCAAGTCGACCATATGCCTTGTGTGTGTGAGATTAATAGTATATTCTATGTTTGTGGCTGATGCTAGAACTTGCCTGGTATGTATGCAAAGCAAAAATAAGGAGTGTTAGTTTAGGAGATGATTTAGGCATTTCTTTGGCAACCTATACTTGTTTACCTTCGTTTTACCTACCCATGGACATCATCCTAGTTAAACCCTTTTGAGCCTTTAGCCTATTTTCTTTGATGAAACTCATATGTAAGCCTAATCTATTTTTTCAAGACCGTAATTTGATCCAAAATCCTAAGTGCTTTAAAGTGAAAAAGTCATGTGACAAAATAAGAGGAAATTGGGTGAGTATGATGCTCTAAATTGTAGTGGTGCTTGAATGAGTTATGAAAAAGAAAGTGCTATCATAAGAGGTATGTTATGAAAAGAAAAAGGAAAAAGAAAGCTGAAAGTGAGTTATGCTTA
The DNA here is from genome assembly GCA_030864225.1 of Capsicum baccatum var. pendulum. Taxonomy (NCBI): domain Eukaryota; kingdom Viridiplantae; phylum Streptophyta; class Magnoliopsida; order Solanales; family Solanaceae; genus Capsicum; species Capsicum baccatum. The sequence goes on from CM061552.1 coordinate 153,502,088, forward strand.
AAATTGAAAAACAAAAGAGGAGAACAAGGGTGGTAGAATAAAAGAAAGAAGAAAGGTTGAAAGAAAAAAATGTCAATGATACAATGTGATGTATTAAAGTGCTTAGGAACTTAGTCACTATTTCTGGCCAAAATAGTCCTACCCGTCCCTTAGCCTACATTACAACCATCAAAAGACCTATTTGATCCTAATCTTAGCATTATGACATTTAGTGGAGTATTACACTAAGGGCAAGCCTATGGTCATCAGTTGCTGCATACGAATTCTTTGTGAGAGCGAGAGCAAGGATATTTTGATACCCATGTTTGAAAAATATGCTATACTTGTGAGTGACTATGGGTAATATATTGTGAGACACACATAGTTGATGAGTTTTGGATAGTTGTACATGATTCTTTGGGCCTTAACTTTTGAATATGAGTTGACAACCATCACGAGTCTATGCTAGAGGTTAAATGGTTTCTATTAATGATCGGAAAATTACTCTTTGTTGATAATTGTTGTGCTTGTCTTGACGAATATTTTGTGTTGTTGCTATGAAACCCTAAGTTGATGTTTAGAGGGACATGATATTTTGTTCGAAGACGAACAAAGCTTCAAGTGTGGGGTGTTGATGATAGGCGAATTTACACGCCTATATCAATATATTTTGCCCATATTTGTGCCATGTTTTGAGAACAAATTATATATTTCATGCACTTTTAGTCCTTTTTCCTGTAAGTGAGCTAAAGAACATGATTAGCAAAGTTTCAGGTATAAATGATGCAGAATTCAGCATTTTGTGGATAACTTGACGCCAAAGAAAGCTCACGAAGGAAGGAAAGGGAGCTTGGACGCCTAAAGGACCAAAAGTGATGCATGGAAAATCTGTCCCGGGCTAAAACAGCATTTCTGAAGACTTTGGGGACTAGCAGTAACTTATTTGGATTAGGATAATAATACATTAACCTAGTACAATTGGGTTAAGTATTTCATTAGTTTATTTGGATTTGGATAATGTTACATTAACCTAGTACAATTGGGTTAAGTATTTCATTAGCTTAGTAGGATTTGGTTAAGTATTTCATTAGCTTAGTAGGATTAGGATATGGGTATTATAAATACCCTATCATGCTAGAGATTTTTATTCATTCCTCCCTTAGTGGAGAGATTCATTCACTTACTATTCCAACAATTCTAATTCTTCCATTAATTCTATTTTTATTCTTCTTCTATTCATCTATTCTTAAATTCCGCAACAAGAGAAACATTACTTTGATAAGGAATTCACGCCTAAACGCCTACCACTTGTGCTACACTAAATTAATCATTATAGTGGTATAATAACAATGTCAATCATGATCTCCTTCGCATTCATAGGTAACTAAACTTCTCTGTTGGGGTTATGGAAGCCGAATGAGATACTATCTATTGCTGTGAGTTTGTGAGTTCGTGACACGTATGCTGCTTATATCACTATTCTCTTCATCTTAATGCAAATTCTTGTGGCTGCAGACGCATAGAATAAACGCCAGTATAACATTTAACTTGTTCGAAAGAAAGGTTATCTGTCTGGAAAAGAGATAATGTCAAGGTAGTAGGGTCCCATCCCCTATTAAAAAGTTAGTGCCATAACTGGATTAACCTCTTGGAGAATTCGTACCGTTCGACACGCTTTAAGCTCGAAAGAGTTAAAGTGAAATAATCCTCGAATAGGTCGAAAGACGCCTGGATTTACCATCGAATACAATTCTCTATAAGCACATGCATGTCTGAATTCAACACACTCATAGCCAATAGAGACGTATAACTTAGAAGGTGGACATAACCCCAACTCCTCAATTCTTATTGATTCACAACCTACGAAATATTCTTTCTTTTTACTTTGCTATTTTCAGTTTTGCTTTAATAATTTGGTTACACATTGCAATCCCCCCTCATTACGAGACTTGCACTAAAAGTCTAGTAACCGTTGCTTACTTGTTGGCCAAGCTATTCCCTGTGGGATCGACACCCAACCCAGGCTGGGTTCTATATTTGCTAACGACCGCTTTACACTCCTACGAGAGCTGTAGATTGAGCGTTGTTACCTACATACCTTAATGGGCTTGATTTGATGGATGAAAGCTTAACTGTGTAAGCCTCGAAGATGATCTTGAAAGCTTTCTTGAACTGCTTGAATTAGAAACTTAAATTCTTATTTATCTTAATGAGAAAGTAATGGAGTTTTGGTGTTCTTGAGAGGAGGTTAGGGTTTTTTGGAGAGAAAATTATACAGAATGGGCAAATAATGCCTTAATCGATGTTTAATCTATTGTTTTTATGAATTGAGTCAGTGGGAAATGATATAACTGCCTCTCAATTTATTAAAATTGTAACTGTAATGCCATTTAGAGGTTTAGTGCGATGCAATAACATGCTCATTGCGATACAGGGCATGACGCAATGCAGTCGCAGTGAGATAATGGAATCAAAATCTAAACACGACCCAATTCTTGTCCAAAAAATCCAAAACTTCCCTGAAACATGCTCTTTACACCCCTGAACATAAATTAACTTAAAAACCATCGTCTCAGAGTCCAGAAGGTGAAATTAAAAAACCTCAAAGTTAAGGAGTTAAAATAATGCTAAGTCTTCAACACTTAGTTAAATTTTTAGGATTTAAGCCTCTTATGTAAGCACTAGGAGATAACTAAGCTAAGTTTAATACAGGGTATTATAAAGAGCTTGGCCTATATAGCCTATGGCTGCCTTTGTATGGTATGAAGGTTGAGCAACACAATCCAGGCTAAAGTTTTAAGTGCATGTTAATCCTTGTTCCCTATCTCAACATGTGATATATATATATATATATATATATATGCATTTGATTGTGTGCATTGATTTTGAATAATTTTGAACTATTGATCATGGCATAATGTTATTAACCCGACCTGAACTAGGGCCGAGCCGTGTCAGGTATCTTAAATCCCATGTGGATCAAAGATTCCTCTGCACCTAACCAAACCAAACACCACACAAAATAATGACGGATGAATCCCGAACATATAACAAGATAGCATGCAATAGCTTAAGAAAAGTTTAATGTATATCTATAATCGACAACCAACGAACGACCAAACAAATGACTGACATCGCCCAGTAACCACAATAGTCCAAACAAAGCCTTGTAAACAATGACCCAAAATTGAATATCAATAAAGTGTCGGAATATGCCCTCGACAATAGCTAAAAATAAGTCTAAGACATAAGAGGAACAAAACACGAAATGTAGACTTCTGATGAATGAAAGCTCACCACTTTAATGTCAACTTACGAGATGATCCCAAATCATAATCATTGAGCAGGAGGAGTAGAATTGAGACCAATTCCAGCATAGCATGGAGATACAACATCTGAAGACGGTAAGCGGGTGGACGCTAGCATGTAACTCGGGGATAAGGATAAAATAATGACACGATCAACAGTTAAAATCATTCAAAGAAATGCACATAATCAAATGCATATATATATATATATATATCACATGTAGGGATAGGGACAATGCTTAACATGCATTTTCAAAACTCTAGCCTGGACTGTGTAGCTCAACCTTCATATAATAGTACCCACGGCTATATGGGCCCCATCCCTCACCCCATGGTCGGGTCCCAGTGTGTGTAGCCACATGAATTGGAGAATAATCTTATATATATATATGTACATGGGGGACTCGAACCTCCCAACATATACTAAGGTGACTTAAGCACTCAATCATGTAATGATTTATGGGGACTCGAACCTCCCTACTCATGAAATAATAATAAGGGAGACTCAAACCTCCCTGGTCACTTTGACCCCTGCGTTGGAAAATTTGATTTCCAGTATTGGCCACTCAAACCTCCACTTTCACGACTCAGCTACACAACCCTTATTAGAGCCCAATTAAAACAAATATCACACATTCTCATTCATTGAACCATATTCCACATTAAGTCATACATTGTTGGTATTATCATACAACCTACACTTGTAAGGTAATAACAACATGCTATAATAATTTCCATTAATACAAGCTGGGGGAACACCGACTCCTTTTGTTCATTAAATCAGACCATTGTATTTCAAATACTTCTTTATATCATGCAATAGTTCAAGACTAGTTTAATTTCACAAATTCCCACATTTTTCATAATTAAGAATAAATTTCACATCAGGGAGTTGCGGTCATAACCACTTCAAAAGTCATAAGTTTGGGAAAATCATAATTCCCTAGTTCATTCACCATACCAATGAGCCCACAAGTTCAAAATCATATTTAAAACATGAATAATCATAATTAAACCATAGGAAAACGTTGTTCAACAATAAGCATTCAAAACCCACAACCCTTGTTTTCAAAACCAAAACAATTCCATGGTAATAACACTTTAATACATATATTTTTTTAACAAATTAACAATGAGAGAAGAGTCACATGCCTATAATAGTAAGATGTACAAAGAGAATCACCTTTGAAATCCTACTTGATCAACTTCTTGAAAACCCTAAGTGTTCTTGACCTTGAGGAATTTGTGAATGTTAAGAAGTTACTTTGATGTGCTTACGAGGGCTAATGATATCCTAAAAGGTTATAAGATGTGGGTTTCAAGTTCTGTAAGAGGGAAAATGTATAGAATACCCTTAACGTAAAAGCTGAAAAGGGTCGCCTTCGACTACGAGTCAGCCCTTGACTCTTAGCCATTCCTTAACCAAGGCAGTACCACCAAGGCACCCTACAATGTCATCCTTATGCCTAAATGTCACCACTCATAATAGGACCCTATGAATTAAAGGGTCCAGTTGTAGTCAACACAGAACCCAATTTAGGACTTACACTGGACACCCTACAATTACACCGAACTTACGGCTCTTAGTGATTCACTCAAACACAGAGCAGAATCTAGACACAAACTTACTGGTTTGTTATGACTCATTAGGACACCCTACGACTCATAAGGTTAGTCATCACTAAGGAAGTAAGCTCAAAGCTCAAGAAATTTTCAAGGGCCAAAATTCTGGGGTGTTTTAATTCTCCCCCACTTGGATCATTCATCCCCAAATGCTGGGACAAGGCATTTATTAGCACGAATTGACTCCACATACCTGTACTCTAACCTTTAACAATGACAGAAAATAAAGATGTTAAAGAATACAAATACCTTAAGCACGATAATCCAGAGCAAAAAACAAGAATGGATACTTGGACCTCATGTCCTCTTCGGCTTCCCAAGTAGCCCCTTCAACCTTGTGGTTACTCCATAGAACCTTTACTAAGGGTACGTCTTTCGTTTGAAACTGATGAACTTGTCGATCCAAAATTTCAACTGGGACTTCCTCATAAGATAAGGAATAAAAAATACCTACCTCCTCTGAAGGAACAACCATCGAAGGATCTCCTACGCACTTTCTCAACATTAAATTGTGAAACACTGAATAAATGGAGCTCAAACTAGAGGGAAACTCTAATTCATACACAACATTACTAGCACTAAGTACAGACCAACATATGGGGGGGATAAGCTTCCCCTTCTTACCAAACCGCATCACTCTTTTTATGGGGGATACCTTTAAGAACACCCAATCACAACCCTGAACTCTAACTCCCTTCGCCTCACATCCACGTTGGACTTTCAGTAACTTTGGGTAGCTTTTAACCTATCCCAAATCACCTTCACCTTCTCCATTGGTTGGTGAACCAAATCTGGGCTAAACTCTCATCTTCACCAACTTTAAACCACCCAATGGGAGACATACTCCTCCTTCTATATAAGGCCTCGAAAGGAGCCATACCAATACTAGAGTGGTAGCTATTATTATTCACAAACCTTATAAGAGAAAATGATCAACCCAACTACCACCATAGTCAATCACACATGCTCTAAGCATGTCTTCCAATGTCTAAATAGTCCTTTCTGCTTGCCCATCTGACTGTGGATGGAAAGCAATACCAGGGCTCACCTTAGTTGCCAAACCTATCTGGAACGAATGGCAAAACTATGATGAGAACTGAGTTCAATGATCTGACATGATAGAAACAAGCGCCCTATGCAACTTTACAATCTCTTAGAGGAACAACTTTGCATAGTCTTCTAGCAAAAAATTAGACCTCACTAGTAAGAAGTGAGCAGACTTAGTCATCCTATCCATGATGACCCAAATCAAATCAAACTGAGTTTGAGACTGAGGAATACCGATAACAAAATTCATATTAATCATTTCCCACTTCCACACAGGCAACACGATTTCTTGATAAAACTCTTTGAGCTATAAGTGCTCAACCTTCACTTATTGACACATCATGCATTTAAACACAAAATTGGTCATATCTCGCTTCATATTGTTCCACTAATTAATCTCCTTACGATCATGATACATCTTTGTTGAACTAGGATGAATGACATAACGCGATTCATGAGCCTCAGTCAAGATCCTCTCTCACAACCCATCTATATCGGGAGCACATAATCTGCCTTGGTACCTCAATATACCATCGCCACCAATCTCAAAAGTTATAACCTTTTGTTGTCCCATATGTCCCTTATTCTTTATTAAGACATGATCCAATACCTGTTTCTCCTTTATTTTAGTACCGAGAGAGGACTATACCACCTTTTGTACAAATACACCCCCATTCTAAGAGTCCAAGAGATGAACACCAAGGTTAGCTAAAAGATGAATATCTTTCACCAATTCTCTCTTATCCCCATCCACATGAGCTAGGCTCCTCATTGATAACCAATTAAGAGCATCAACAACCACATTAGCTTTACCTGGGTGGTAATGAGGACTCATGTTTTAGTCTTTCAGCAACTAAAGGCATCTTCTTTGCTTGAGATTCAACTCCTTCTGGGTGAACACATATTGCAGGCTCTTACGATCAGAAAAGATATCTACATGGACTCCATACAAATAGTGATGCCAAATATTTAATACAAACACCATAACTAAAAACTCCAAGTCATGAGTAGGATAATTCCTCTCATGAACTTTTAACTGCCTAGAAGTATAGGCCACTACCCCACCATGCTGAATCAACACACAACCAAGTCCCACTCAAGATGCATCACAATAAATCATAAATCTATAATTACCCTCAGGCAGGGTCAAAACTGAAGATGAAGTCAACTTATCCTTTATCTTTTCAAGACTATCCTCACAAGCATCAGACCATAAGAACTTCACCTTCTTCTTGGTCAACTTAGTCAGTAGGGTAGCTATAGTCGAGAAACTCTCTTATAGTAACCAGCTGAACCCAAGAAGCTCATAATATTATTTCGAGTCATAGGTCTAGTCCACTTCTTAACCACTACAATGATCTGTGGATCCACTATGATCCTTTCACTAGAAATGACATGACCTAGAAAAGTAAAAACTTTCAACCAAAACTCCTACTTTAAGAACTTAACATACAAATGCCGATCTTTCAAGATTTGCAACACAATACAGAGGTGATCGACATGATCTGCCTCACTCCTAGAGTACACCAAAATATCATCAATGAACACTATCACAAACAAATCCAAGAACTAATGGAACATCCAATTCATAAGAACCATAAATGCCGCTGAGGTATTATTCAGAACAAAAGACATGACTAGGGACTCATAATGACCATACCGAGTTTAAAAAGCAGTCATAGGGATATCCACCTCTCTAATTTTTAGCTGATGATAATCCAACCGAAGACGAATCTTAGAGAAACATCTAGCACCTTAAAGCCAGTCAAGCAGACCATCAATCTAAGGAAGAGGATACTTAATCTTAATTGTAACCTTATTTAACTAGCAGTAATAGAGGCACATCCAAAGGGAACAATCCTTATTATGCACAAAATAATAAGATCACCCCATGAAGACACACTAAGATGGATAAAAACTTTGTTAATGAGGTCCTTCAACTACTTCTTAAGCTCTTTCAACTCAGCTAGAGCCATTCATTAGGGGATAGAGATAGGACGAGTGTCCAGAACAAGGTCAATCCTAATATCAATCTCCCCATCGGTGGGGATACTAGGAAGATCATTAGGAAAAACCTTGGGGAATTATTAACCATAGGAATTGATTGTAAGTAAGGACCCTTTGAGTTAGAATCTTTAACCCAAACCAAATAATAATGAAATCCCTTGGAGATCAACTTTCGGGCTCTAAGATACGATATGAATCTTCCCTTAGGCACTAGAGAACCTCTTTCCTACGCAATGACCAGCTCATTAGGGAATTTAAATAAGACCTGATGGGTTTGACAGTCTAAGGAGGCATAGCACGAGTGCAACCAGTCCATCCCCAAAATGACATCAAAATTAACTAGGTCTAACTTTAACAGATATACTAGAGTTTTTCTGCCACCAGCAGATACCCCACAACCCCTATAGACTCTTCAAGTAACCGCAGGTTCACCCATTAGGGTAGAAATAGAAAAAGGATCAAGGATAAACTTGAGACCGAAACCAAAATGTACAACCACAAATGGGGTTACATAAAAAAGAGTTGACCCCAAATTAAGCAAGCAATACACATCACGAGAAAAGAGTCGTAACATACCAGTGAAGACATTGGGAGATGCCTTAGAGTCCTAGTGAGTAGCAAGAGCGTATAAGCGATTTCATCCAGTGCCAGTGCTACAAGCAGAAGCAACACCCTTTGATGCAGGAGATGATAAAATGGAAACATAAATCTTATTTTCGCCTGAAGCAACCTTAAAAGGACAATTCTTCTACAAATGACTAATTTGACTATATTTTAAACACATATTCCTCCCTCTTAACAAAAACCACGGTGCACCTACTTGTAAAATCTACAAGGAGGATATGATGGAGCTGACTGAGCCCCACTAGCCTGAGATTGGGCACCCTGTTCCCTAAACCCACTATCATTTTAAGAACGATAATCACCCGATGACTTTAGATAAGGAGCACTAGCCATAGCATAGGAACCAGAACTCTATCACTTCTTCTTAGACCACCTTCTACCATCTCTACCACTCTACTATGGACCTCTACTCTAATTTAAAAATCTAAACTTTTTATTTTGCCTCTCTCCTATATTTGTATTCTTCTTCTTCTTTTCCTTAACTTGTTGCAAATACAGAACCAATCTGGAGATGTCTATATCCTTATTGAACAAGGTAAATTTACTCCCTAGAATTAAATTACTAGATAACCCATAAGCAAATTTCCTCATTCTAGCCCATGCTAGACACAAACCCAGGAGCATATCGAAACAACTGATGGAATTTCAAGTCATACTCCTTGACCATCATCCTACCTTGATTCATATTAACAAACTCTTCTATTTTTTCCTCCTTCAAATCCTGGGGAAAGAAGCGGTCTAGAAAAGAACTAGAAAATCATCCCATAATACGGATTCAACATTATTTCCCCTAGAATGTTACCAATGGTATTCTGCATCCTTCAGTTAATAGGCAGTGAATTCACCCTCCACATTTGAAGTATGCATCACATGGAAGACCTTTTCCATCTCATTGATAAAGTTTTGAGGATCTTTCTTAACTTTAGTACTAGTGAACACAGAAGGACTCAATCTCATAAACTGGACAACCTTTGTGGCCTCAGAAGATGGAGTAACAGAAGCTACATGCTCAGACTGAGAAGCTACCAACTGAGCCAACATATGAATAAACTGATGAAATTTCATATTTAGCACATTAGCTTGAGGAGATCGAGGAGGACTAAAGCGGACCAGTGGAACTCCAGAAAGGAAATCAAGAACTGGACCCCTAGACTGGGTTTATACCCTATAAGTAGGGCGTGTCCCATCAACATTATCCTCAAGTAGGACAGTGGAGTTTCCTTGAGCTTCAGATCATCTGGGAGGCATGATTTAAAAAATGAATGCACAGGAATTAGAAATACTAATAACCTCAGACTCTATAGCTTAAATAAGATAATAAGAAAGGGAAATATTCCTAAATGCCTCCTAGCCTCTCCTTTGTAAGTATGGCATGCTACATATCTATAAAAGAGACTCTACTCGACATGGCTTTGTTGGACACCTAGTGATACCAAACCTAGGCTCTGATACAACCTTGACACGACCTAAACTAGGGCCAGGCCATGTCGGATATCTGAAGACCCATATGGACCGAAGATTACCCCATGCACCTAACCGAACCAAAAACTACACATACCAATAATGGATGAATCCCAAACATATAACAAGATAAAATGCAATATCTTAAGAAAAGATTAATACATATCTATAATCGACAACTGACGATTGACTAAACAATCAACCGACACCGCCCAGTAACCACAGTAGTCCAAACAAAGCTTCTAAAAACTGACCCAAAATTGAATATCAATAAAGTATCAGGGCATTCCCCCAATAATAGCCAAAAATAATTTTAAGACATAAGAGGAACAAAACACAAAATATAGACTATCGATGTATGAAAGCTCACCACTTCAATGTCAACTCACGAGCTGATCCCAAATCCTAATCACTGAATAGGAAGAGTAGAAGTGTGAATAATTTCTGCATCACATAGGGATACAACATCCGAAGATGGTTAGCAGGGTGAATGCTAGCATGTAACTCAGGGATAAGGATCACGTAATGACATGACCAATAGTTTAACATCATTCAAACCAATGCACATAATCAGATGCATACATATATATATTATATGCCGGGATAGAGAACAAGTCTTAACATGTATTTTCAAAACTTTAGCTTGGATTGTGTAGCTCAATCATCATATAATAGTACCCAAGGGATATATGGGCCCCAACTCTCACCCTCTGGTCGGGCCCTAACACGTGTAGCTGCATAAATTAGAGAATAATATCATATATATGCACATGGGGGATTCAAACCTCCTAATATATACGAAGGTGGCTTAAGTACCAATCATGTAAAGATTGTTCAACAATAAACATTCAAAACTCACAAACTTTGTTTTCAAAACCAAAGTAATTCCATGTGAATAACAAATTAATACATATGTTTTTTAATAAATTTAAAATAAGAAAAATCATATGCCTATAATAGTAAGATATACGGAGAGAATCCACCCTTGAAAGCCTTACTTGATCAACCTTTTGAAAACCCTAAGTTTTTTTGACCTTGAGGAATTTGAGAGTGTCGAGAAGTTACTTTGATATGTTTAGGAGGGATAATAATTCCCTAAAGAGGTTATAAGATATAGGTTTCAAGTTGGGTAAGAGGGGAAATATCTTGAACACCCTTAACTTAAAAGCTGAAAAAGGGTTGCCTTTGACTACGAGTCAACCCTTAACTCGTAACCACTCCTTACGAATCATCACCATGAGTTATAATCAATCCCAAAATTAAATATGATGGAGCAGTGAAAAATTATGTCTGATGATGCCAGCCTCCCAGCTTATTCCAATCTCAAGGCTGATATCTATGCTGATTCCGTCCATTCTAACCCATAGAAGTACCACAAACACTCTAACCAAAGAGTAATAAAATTCGGTTAGGGCATGCCCCCAACCACAATGAAAACCAATATCCAAAATAAAACCAAAATGTCTAGAAATATCCATAACATGAAATGGAGCATTCCAAAGCGATGGATACTCACCACTTCAGTTCAAATGTTTTCCCCGAGTCAATCACTATTTAGAAGGAGCAGAACGGCCAGTTGTTGCATAGCGTGGGTATACAACCACCAATAGAAGGGGTTAGCAAGTGACCGCTAACATGATCTCATGATAAGGATAAAATAATACCATTTATAAAACAAAGTAAAACTATCCATATGCATGCAACTATACATACATATATATATAACCATATCGGGAAAAAGGATCGGGTTTAGGATGCCTTTAAAACCTTTATCTGGGATGTGTAGCTTTGCTGTCCTAAACCACCCACGGGCGATATGAGTTCAATTCCCCCTGCTAAAAGGGACCTAGTATGTGTAGCCGCATGACCAAAAAAGCATTCCATGGGATGACTAGTACATCCCCCAAATATAGTGTGACATCATACACAACGTCACCAAGACCAACCTCATATCGGCAAATATGATTTTCTAGTTTTGGTCCCCCGAGGGCGTCCACCTTTCACGACTTTGCTACACATCCCGCCATTATTACCCAATTAAAACAAATTTTCATATAACCAAACCAATATCCATTTATTAATCAAGGCCATTGATATTGGTATCGTCATACCAACCCTTACTTGCAATTATTATCCATAGAAACCCATATATAGGTTAAAAGGGACTTTCAAGTGCCTTTCCATTTACCATATTAAACTATTTGGAAGTCTTCCATGTTCCCCAAAATCATAACCAATTAGACTTTTACCATTCCAAGCCATTTAAACCATGCATAATTCTTTTACCATGTTTTAAAACATACAAGCGTTCCATTATAAGTAGTCAATGCAATAAACATGTCTTTATAAGCATTTTATCAAAGATATTGGGGGCATAATTTGACCAAAACCAATTCCAATTACCATTAAAACATTCCCATGCAATCCAATTATATAAAACCACCATTAATGCATTTAAAAAGATAATTAAAACCATGGAAAATCATAACCAACCATTTAACATAAAAGCCCACAAATCATATTTGAAAACTAAAATCATACAATTAATGAAATCATGAAAACCTTCATAAAACCATGACTTTAGTTAAACTTAACAATGATGGAAGAGAACCTGCCTTAAATCAAGATGATGATGGAAAGAAATCACCAAGACAAGCCCTAAATTGATCCTTTAGTTGAAACCCTAGCTCCTCTTGCCCAAAAGCTCTTGAGAGAATTATGGAGTGTTTTAGAAGAGCTTATAAGTATTAATGAATGGAATAATAGGGTAAATAACCTCCCAAATAGGTTAGAAATTATGGGACCCAATTGAGATAAGTGGGGAAATGTCCAGAATACCCCTCACTTAAGTTGCACCAAAATCTCATCACAAGGATACGACTAACCCACATGAGTCGTACCCTCTGATATGAATGGTATCCCACACTCGTATCCTGGCCTCAACCCTTGGATCCAATACTGTCCAACATACAAATCATCCAACCAAGTCGTATTAATAGCATACGATTCGTACCCCTGGTAGATTTAAACCCAAGGAAGATTTAGACACTGTCCACTATACAAGTCTTGGGTACGACTCATACCCTAGTTTATTGCTCATAATGAGACACTCGTACTTGGATGTAACCTAAATAACCAAGTTTAAGATTAAATTGAGGAACCACATGATCTGTAACCATCTATACCACTCGTACCCATAAGTCTTATCCATTCTAGTAACCCAAAACCATCTCATTAAGCAACATTAGTCTGTATATGACTGGACTTTACCATCCTTACCCCAACATACGACTCGTACCTTCGAGTCGTATTAGGTACAGAGACTAGAATTTTAGGAAATTTTCTATGGTCCAGAAACCAAGGTGTTTTAGTCTCCCTCACAATGGACATTCATCCTCGAATGACGAACAAGGTAGCAGTAACCATTTGCACGAGTCCTTTGAATTATGTTATTAAACATATTCCTAATCTTTAAAAAAGTTTGAAATCAAAGAGGCAAAAATATTAGTCTTTCATTTAACAAAATATGAAATTAAAGATGTGTTGAAGACACATACCTTTCACACGAATCCTAAGAGCAGAAAACGAATGCGGATATTTGGAGTTCGTGTCCTCTTCCACTTCCCAAGTAGCTTCTTCCACCTTATGGTTCAGCCAAATAACCTTAAATCTAATATCTCAACTGGAAATTCTTCATAAGATAAAGAGTCATTGATACCCAATCCTTCCAAAGAAATAACCGAAGAAGGATCACCAATACACTTCCTCAATATGGAAACATGAAAGACCAGATGAACCAAACTCAAACTATAAGGTAACTCTAGTTCATAAGCAACATTACTAACTTTCTGAAAAATCTCATAAGGACCCGCATACCTGGGACAGAGCTTCCCTTTCTTGGCAAACCGCACTACTCCTTCATGGGAGATACATTGAGGAAAACCTTATCCTCAACCTCAAATTACAAGTATCTATGCCTAACATCCACATAGGACTTTTGACAACTTGGGGAAGCCTTAAGCATATCCCGAATCACCTTCACCTTCCCCATAGCATGGTAAATCAATTAGGGACCAAACATGGCCGCCTCACTAAGGTCGAACCAACCAATAGGAGACCAGCACCTCCTACCATATAATGCCTCTAAAGGGGCCATACCAATACTATAATGATAGCTATTATTGTAAGAAAACTCTACCAAAGGTAGATGCTCAACCTAGTTGCCACCATAATCAATCACATAAGCCTGAAGCATATCCTCCAATGTTTGAATAGTACTCTCCACTTGCCCATGCATCTACAGATGGAAAGTAGTACTCAGATTCACCTTGGTCCCCAACCCTCTTTTGATAGACCGCCAGAAGTGAGATGTAAACTCCATGCCACAATAAGAAATAATCAAAACAGGAATCCCATGTAGCTTTAAAATCTCCCAAAGATACAGTTTTGTATAATCCTCTACTGAGAAAGTAGTCCGTACTGGCAAAAAGTGTGCAGACTTAGTCATTCTATCCATAATGACCCAAATCATATTATATTGATTCTGAGATTGAGGAAGACAACGAAGTCCATATTGATCACTTCCCACTTCTATTTGGGCAAATCAATTTCTTGATACAACCCTTATGGCTTCATGTGCTCAACCTTAACATATTGACACAACATGCACTTGGCCACGAAATCAGCCACATCCCTATTTACACCTTTCCACCAATAGATCTCCTTAAGATCATGATACATCTTAGCTGAGTTAGGATGAACAACATAGCGTGACTCATGTGCCTCAGCCAAAATCCATTGTCACAACTCGTAGAAATCAGGAACACACAACCTTCCTTAGTATCATAAAGTACCATCACCACTGATCTCAAACACCACTACCTTTTTCCCACCAATGCAACTCTTGATTTTTATCAAGATAGGATCTAGCACTTGTTTCTCCTTAATCTCCACACCTAAAGATGATTGAACCACTTCTTTTACCACTACACCACCATCCTTCAAGTCCAAAAGGTGAACTCTAAGATTAGCCAAGCAGTGAATATCCTTCACTAATTCCCGCTTCCCTTCCTCCACATGAGACAAACTCCCTATGGATAACCTGCTAAGAGCAACAACAACCATATTAGCCTTACCTGGGTGATAGTGAAGACTCATGTAATAATCCTTAAGAAGCTCAAGCCATCTCCTCTGCCTAAGATTAATTTCTTTTTTGGTGAATACACACTGTCAACTCTTATGATCAAAAGAGATATCCACGTGAACACCATACAAATAATGCCATCATATATTCAAAGCAGACATAATTGCCAACAGCTTTAAATCATGAGTACGATAATTCTTCTCATGTACCTTCAAATGCCTGGGTACATAGGCAATCACCTTTCCATGCTGCATCAACACATAACCAAAACCTACCCGAGATGCATCACAATAAACATGAACCTATCATTTCCTTTCAACAAAGTCAGAATTGGAGTCAGTTAACTTATCCTTCAACTTCTCAAAACTCCCTTCACAAGTATCTGACTAAGAGAACTTGACCTTCTTCTGAGTTAACTTAGTCAAAGGAGCAAATATAGATGAAAAGCTTTCCACAAACCACCTATAATACCAGCTAAACCTAAGAAGCTCTAAATATTGGATGAATTTGTAGGTCTAGGCCACCTCTTCACCATAACAACCTTCTGCGAATCCACCATGATCCCTTCACTAGAAATAATATGACCCAAGAAAGTTACAACGTTCAACCAAAACTCATACTTGGAGAATTTGGAATACAACTGCTATTCGTTTTAGGTCAGCTACACCCCACAGAGATGCTCACCACGATCCACCTTGCTCTTCAAATAATACAGAATGTCATCAATAAACATAATAATGAAAAGATCCAAATACTAATGGAAAACTCTGTTCATCAGATCCATAAATTCTGTCGAAGCATTAGTCAACCTAAATGACATTACCAAAAACTCAAAGAGCCCATACCAAGTACGCAAAGTCTTATTAGGGATATCCACCTCCTTAATCTTTAGCTGATGGAACCCAGACCGAAGATCTATCTTAGAAAAGAACTTGGCACCTTGAAACTGGTAAAATAGATCATCTATTCTTGGAAGAGGATACTTGTTCTTGAATGTATTCTTGTTCAACTACCTATAATCAGCACACATCCGATGGAAACCATCCTTATTGTGCACAAACAACACTAGTGCACCCCAAAGAGATACAATAGGCTGAATAAACCCCTTATTTAGAAGATCCTTATGTTGCTCCTTGAGTTTCCTTAACTCAGTCGGATCCATTTTATATGGAGGAATAGAAATATGATGATTGTCCAGAATTAGATCAATACCAAACTCTATTTCTCTATAGGAACATTAGGAAGATCATCTGGAAAGACCTTTAGAAACTCAATAACCACTGGAACTGACTGAAAAGAAGAAGCTTCCGAGTTAGAATCTTTAACCCAGACCATGTGATATAAACAACCTTTAGATATCAACTTTCGAGCTCTAAGATAAGAAATGAACCTCCCTATAGAAGATAAAGAAACACCCTCTCCCTCTATAACCGGTTCACCAGGAACCTAAAGAAAATCTTACAGGTCCAACAATCTAAGGATGCGTAACAAGACTGTAACCAATCCATCCCCAGAATAAAATCAAAATCCAACATATCCAACTTAAATAGATCTACCAATGTCTACTTGCCACCAACAGATACCACCTCTCCCTATATACTCCTTTTACAATAATTAAGTCACTTACTAGGGTAAAAATAGAAAAAAGGATCCAAAATAACTTCTAAAATTGAAACCAAAAGATATGGCCTCATAAGGAGTCACATAGATGAGAGTAGACCACGGATCAAGCAAATAATATATGTCAGGAGAGAAAGGCTATAATGTACCAGTAACGACATCAGGTGATGCCTCAAATTCCTGTTGGGGCACCAAAGCATATAACCTGTTCTAACCAACACTAGAACTAGGAGAAGTAACAGAAGCAGATGTAACACCACCAGTTGTAGGAGAAGAAAATAAAGCCACATTACTCCATAGCAACCTTATTAATTGGACAATCCCTAAGCTGATGGCCTGCCTGGCCACGCTTGAAGCATTTATCCTTTCCTTTATCACAATAAACCTGATGAGGATGACCATAAAAGTGATAAGAAGGGTATGACAAAATTGACGTACCTCTATTTTCCTAAGATTTGGCACCCTTCACCGGAACATTGTCACCACCATGATGACGCCTATCGCCCGACTGATAAGGAGCACTAGTAGAAGATAAGGAACCAGAACTCCCCCACTTATTTCTCTGCCACTTGCCACCATCTCGACCATCCTAAAACTAAGCATCTCCTTGGTCAAAAAACCTTCTCCTCATTCCCGAACTATCCCCAAACTCCTCCTGCTTCCTCTTCTCATCCTTCACTTTCCATATATGAATAGTCAACCTAGAATGTCCATATCTTTAATTAGCAAAGTAGTCTTGCTCTCCAAAATTAGATCCCAATTTAACCCAGAAGTAAACTTCCTCATTCTATCCTGCATGTCATCCACCAAAATAGAAACATACCTTAACAATTGATGAAACTTCAAGAAATATTCCTTGACAGATATTCTCCTCTGCTCAAGGTTTACAAACTTCTCCTTCTTTACTTTTCTAAACTCTTGGGGGAAAGAAACGATCTAGAAAAGCACCAGAGAAGGCATCCCATAAGGATGACTCCTTTATATCTCCTCTATCCTTATTCCACTCTTATATATCACTGATATGCAACCTCTTTAAGCTAATAAGCTGTAAAGTTTACCCCTTTTACATTGGTAACCTGCATTACCCAAAATATTTTCTCCATTTTATCCAAGAACCTTGTAATCCTTCTACACCTTTACTCTAGAAAAGGAGAAAAGACTTATCTTTATAAATTGCCCAACCCATGTGGACTTAGCAGAAAAAGACCCAGACACATTCCGCTTAGCCTAAGCAGCAACCAATTTTACAATAGCATGAAGAGACTGATGAAATTCCATATTAGTGACCTCTTCTTAAGGAGGACTAGTAGCAACCGGTGGAAATACAGAACTATTAGGGATAGGACCATGAGATCAAAGATGAATCCCAGAAGTAGGATGCACCCATTCAATATTACCTCCAGATGGGATAGAAGAATTTTATTGTGTTCTAGATCTACAAGGCATGATCTGAAAGACGAACAAATAAGGATTAGAGAAGTTTCTAGGGATGAGACTCCAAGCTTGAAAATAGAATACCAAGAAAGTGAAATATTCCTAAATGCCTTGTAGCCTATCCCTTATGAGTGTGGCATGCTACACACCCCTAAAAATGACTTTACTCAACACGGCTTTGTAGATTCCCAATAGACCATGAACCTTGGCTTTAATACCAACTTGATATGACCCACCCTAGGGACTTATCGTAGCGGGTATCCCAAGTTTATCCATGACTGGAGACCACCCCCATTACCCAACCCAACCTCCAACCGCCTGCCTGAGTTGGCTAAATTCCAAGTATGTAACATGATAGAGTAATAGCTCACATAAAGACTCTGGGATGAGATCACAACTGTGATAGGACCAATCGAGTCCAACCATCCCATACAAATAATTAAACCATACCAAACCATGCCAAAATAAGAGTCGTAAACCAAGCCATAACCAAGGATGCTCCAAAATAAGTTATAATCAATCCTGAAATAGAATTTATTGGAATAGTGAGAAATTATGTCTGATGATGCTAGCCTCCCAGCTTATTCCAATGCCAAGGATGATACCTATACCGATCATGCCTATTCTAACCCATAGAAGTACCACAAAGCCTCTAACCAAAAGAATAATGAAATATGCTTGGGACATGCCCTCAACAATAGCCAAAACCAATATCCAAAAAAAACTAAAATGTCTAAAATATCCAAAACATAAAATAGAGCCTTCCAAAAGGATGGAACCTTACCACTTTAGTCTAAATACTTTCCTCAGTCAATCATAATGTAGAAGGAGTAGAATGGCTGATTCTCACATAGCGTGGGTTTTCAACCACTAGTAGATGGGGTTAGCAAGTGACCGCTATCATGATCTCTAGATAAGGATAAAATAATGCCATTTATAAAACCAAGTAAAACCATCCTTATACACGTAACCATACATACATATATATAACCATAATGGTAAATAGGATCGAGTTTAGCATGACTTTAAAACCTTTACAAGGGTTATGTAGCTTTTCCATCCTAAACTACCCACGGGCAATATGGGTTCATCTTCCCCTACTAAAGGGACCTAGTGTGTGTAGCCATACGACCAAAAAGGTATCTCATGGGATGACTAGTACATCCCCCAAATATAGTCTGACATCATGAACACAGTCACAAAGAGCAACCTCATATCGGCAAATATAAGTTTCTAGTTTTGGTCCTCTCAGGACCTCCACCTTCTACGACTTTGTTGCACATCCTGCCATTATTGCCCAATTCAAACTAATTTCCAAATAACCAAACCATTATACACTTATTAACTAAGTCCATTGATATTGGTATCATCATAACAAGCCTTATTTGAAAGTATTATCCATAGCAACTCATATATAGGTTTAAGGGGACTTTCAAGTGCCCTTTCATTTACCATATTAAACCACTTGGAAGACTTCCATGTTCTGCACAAGTATAACCAATTAGACTTTTATCATTCCAAGCCATTTAAACCATGCATAATTTTTTTTACAATGTTTGAAAACATGCAAGC
Source organism: Capsicum baccatum var. pendulum (assembly GCA_030864225.1). Taxonomy (NCBI): domain Eukaryota; kingdom Viridiplantae; phylum Streptophyta; class Magnoliopsida; order Solanales; family Solanaceae; genus Capsicum; species Capsicum baccatum. The sequence goes on from CM061552.1 coordinate 153,521,906, forward strand.
ATTCTATTAAAAATAGTCAATGCAATGAACATATCTTTAAAATCATTTTGTCAAACACATTGGGACCATAATATGACCAAAACAAATTCCAATTACCATTAAACCATTCCTATGCAATCCAATTCTACAAAATCACTATTTATGCATATAAAAGCATAATTAAAACCATGGAAAACCATAACCAACCATTTAATATCAGAACCCCCAAATCATATTTGAAAACCAAAATCAAACAATCAATGAGATCATGAATACATGTACTGTATAAAACTGAATAACTGAATAATTGAATACAAGGTCATGAATATCTAAACTAAAGCAGAAGCTAAACATAAACCGAGTACCGTTAGAGCTAACTAGAACCGACATTCCCTAATCTATAAAAAACAATGGTCCAAACTGTAACGCCAGTTGGAAGCGTGAAAGTACCTTGTCATAGGTACCAACACTAGCTAACTTGGATCCACTAAACTAATGTCCTAATGGACTAGGGTGTCAGTCCATTACTGGCGGGTGACCCCTACTAGGGTGTCAGTCCTCAACTGGTGGGTAGCCCCTTATGACCTATGGAGGAAACATAGTTCTAGAACTCAGGGACTTCTACTAAATGTCTCAGTCCTTAACCAGCGAGTGATCCTTCATCCCTACGTTCTGTTGGTGCTAAGTACTATTTCCAACTGAAATACACTGAGACATGAAGTAAATTTCTCATCATGATATCATTCCGAAAGTATCAACTGTGTTTAATCTGAATTGCTCAGAACGTGTAAAATGATTATGTATGAGTCCCTAGGTATCAGGTGTTTATAACCCACCAGCTTTGACTAATGCAAAATGAACATGATAATAATAAAAGGTGATCATAATAGCAAATTTCTTGAATAAAGCCTAAAATTCAACAACTGATTATAATGTGGAAATTCATGATTCTTGAACATGGGAGGATTCCATTCTTATGGAAAACATATATTCATGGTTTAATTACAAAAGATTCTGAAGACATTAGGGAAAACTCATATAGCTTGATCATATGCTTGAAATTTGGGGTAAGATCATGGAAATAATACATGGGCCTGAGAATAGCATGAATGATATAATATGGGCCTAAGAATCCATGAATAACCATTAAAACATACTTATAAGTGAAAATAATACCATGGGGGGATTGAAGTTAAGCTTAGAATAACAATTGGGTAAAAGCCTTTGATTATGGAAATCATAAAATTTATCAATAAAAAACTATAATTTGGGCATGAGAATAAAAGATATCCTCATTGAGTACCCACATACCTGATTACTTTTGATTCTTGAATTGACGTTTTGAGAATTTAAACTTGGAGATGAAAAACCCTAATTTCTTACTATGCAGAAGAGAAAATCATATGTTCTTGGAGAATTTTATGAGTTTTGTTGAGAATGAGGGATTTAGGGTTGTTTTGGCTTTTTATTCAGCCTTAAAATAGCTTAAATGACGTAGTTTTAGGGGTTAAAAAAGTGGGAAAACACCAAAAATCCCCTTAGAAACCGTCTGGAAGTCACCTGGAAATAGTTCCAACGACTTATGTCACGACTCGTAGGGTCTGGCCATAAGTCATGTCCAAAAACCCAATTTCAGCCTCTACTGCCCAGACACGACTCCCTTCTAATGACCTGTGATGTCTGATCATAAGTCTAGATTAGAGTCGTAGTCTCTAAGCAGATTTGATATTGCTTCAGTAATTTGGCCAAACATTTTATCTCCATATTCAATTAAGGCAAAATCTGTATTGTAGAAAAGCTAATTGAATTATCTATCTATTGGTGGGTCTTAAGAAAAAAAATTTAAGTGTGCCAAATTTTTTGCTCGTTTGAAGCTAACTATAGTTATATACCTTACAAGAATTTAATCGTTAAGGGATATTTTGACTCGTCTATAAGCTAGGATCTATTTGATTCCTTAATATGTGTCTAAATAACTATATAACTATCAAAACATGAGGTTTAATCTTGAATGAACTTAAAGAATGGTTCAAATATGGGCTTGGATTTTTGAGCTATTACAAGTTCATTTGCATATATGGGATTCTGAATAAATCCCAAGGGGTCGGTGGAAACTTGGAAAAGTTTCAAGTCTAGTTAGTACACTCAGCTAGTGCATCCACTTTAGTGGACTAGACCAGCCTCCAACATGTCGCTTTAACAGCAAGTTAGACTTTAAAGAACAAGTCGCTTTAGCGCTGGCTTGTTTGCTTTAGCGGCATGCCAGGTGTGCGCGGGTGCCACTTTAGCAGCACTTGGGTGCTTTGCGCTGATCGCTAAAACAACCCAGTTTCTAATATCAAAAGGTGATTTGGGGTGTTAGTAAGCTTGAAATACTTGTGTCTTCTTTGAATTCTTACTAAGTTCTCATTAATTCCATGGTTAATTTCTCAATTAATTCTTGAAATCCCTAGAATATTGGTGCATTAAATTTAGCACTATTTGGGCTCGAAATTTATCCATTCTTAAGGGTAAATGTTCCTTGAGCATAGATGGACGTGTTGATGATTTCAAAAGTGCAATTCCATTAGCAGGCCTTAAATGGGATTTATACATGATTTTGGACCTGAAGCATCAAAATGCAATATGGGTACTATTTCTCTCATATTGATGAGTTGATTATGATTTTGATTGCATGGCATCATGAAAAAAACTTCTCAAAAGGTAAAAGCACTAATTTAGTATATTTCATTGGGCATTCATCGGCGTCAAGGTAGGCTAGATTTACCTTTCTTTTAGATTGAGCTTTATCATAGAATACTTATGCTAAAGTGCTATATATGGGTGGGAAATTAGGTCTTGGAGGTGTAATTAGTATAATTTGATACTTTTAGCCTATTAGGTAATCATAATTTAGGTGTATTTGATGTAGTTGCTCACACTTAGGGTAGAATTGCTATCTTATGACTAAATATGGCCTATTTAACATCTAAAAGTGAATTTAGATGCATTAGCATAGTCTGGGGTAGGTTTTTCCTAGGAATAAATTTCAAGGATTAGAAGTGGGCCCCTTCGACCAACCTTGGGCCATAACTATTATTAATTCCTTGTAAGTTTTTTAGATGTATTGTATCCTGAACTTGCATATTTAGGAGCTTGAAGACATTGGTTACATGATACTTATGCTAGATTGATACTTGATAGTTGAGACTAGTTCTGTTCAAGTCCAACAATTTATGAGCTTTAGACTAGTTCATTTTTGACATTATTCATGATATGAGTTTTGTATCAAGTTCGGTATTTTATTATATAAGTTCTAGTTTAAGACCGCAGTGAGGGGTTGCGTATGACGGTTATGGAATTAGTTCTAGTTCGAGTTTAATGGTATGGAAAAATTCTTAGTTATGGATTGAGATACGATTATTTTTCATAATTCTGATTACTTATTATCTTTGATTGTAGTGTCCGGGCTTATGGGTTCTCATGTTGGGTTATTTATATTTTCCCACTTATTGGCTTATGGTGGCTAGTTTTATAGTGATAGTTATATGTTCTTTATGTTATTATTCTAAATTATTTATTTATTTACAACATTTGGATCATTATTCCAGATTTTCCCTTTTACCTTGACTTAGCTTTCTTATATTGCATATTATTATACTTATATTATGGTTTAGCTTAGTTGACCGATGTTGGCTACTGAGTACCCTTGGCTTTGGTACTCATACTTCAATTTTGTACCTTTTTGGTGCATATCTGAATACTAGTGGCCACCGTTGATGTCACGATCATGTTAATTTGAGTTTGGTGATTGGGTGAGCTCTCAGTGCCGGAGTTTCCCTTTTTCCTTCTTTGATTTATATCTAGTCTTTCATAATTTGAAACTGATTTGTATTTGACTATTCTAATACTCATATTCCTTTTGTCAGTAGCTCTTGTACCGATAATACTAGGTTGTGGGATGTAATTTTCATCTTATTTATCCTGGATATTAGTACTATTAACATTATTATTTACGTGATTTATTGTTGTAATTCTTTACTTGCAAATATTCAGCATCTATGCCATTTTCCCACCAAATTAGCCCATTGTCCATGGCTTCGAGCTATATTTGGCTTACCTAATGGTGGGATAAAATAGGTGCCATCATGACTTCAAAATCGGGTCATGAAAATAATAGTCCTAAAGGATAATCATAAGTTATTATTAGGGAATATGAGGCCAAAATATTTTGAGAAGGGCCCCCAATCTACTATAGTAAGCAACAACTGTAAAAAGGATACCATAGTGAGAAGAACCCACCCAAAACTAGAAGATTAACATTATAATACTATAATCAAGCAAAGTCTAGAATAAGGGTAAGCCTAGCCAACCTGAATGTGGACACTGCCGAAAGCACGCAAAGTTCTCTACACCAGAGCTTTTCCCTTTCAAGAAGCCTCTGTTCCTTAAAATGCTATCAAAATAATGCTATACACATAAGGATGAAAAATCGATACCCATATTGCATATTTATGGTCCAAATAAGAAATTGAGCCAAAAATATCTCGTGGGGCCCACTTGTAGAATTATAAAATTGAAATTATAATAACGTCCCTCTCATCTCAAGAATTATTTTCCTCAAAATTGGGCATGTTCTGAGCTCAAATAATCCTAAAAAAATTCTTGAATAAACTTGAAAAATAAGAACTAATCAAAGAAATAAAAAGAAACTTAACCAAAAAATTTACAAGATTAAGAAGAGGAGAATGATAACAAAGGCTCCTGCAACACAATCCCAACATCAATTATCTTTTCCCACACTTTTTCAAGATATATATATATATATATATATATATATATATATCTTGTAGTTATATCTGAAATTATAATAGTTATATCTTGTAGTGACCCTTCATGTAATTTTTCATATTTACACTTATTTTTTCCATTAGAGATTTCCTATAGCTACCCCAGGTCATTTATAACTTGCTGGGACTGACAATTTTTTTAATGGGCAATTCGTTTGGTTCTTAGCGCCAATTTCTTGGTTTGAAGTCTTTCATGGTTTCAAATGGCCACTGGGCAAAAACTTCAGTCGTATGATCATGTATGAAAATTTTAACTATTATAATAACTTCAGAATGTCAATTTTAGGCTAGGTGGACTCTTAGTTCGGGTCTGGAGGCACTCATGCTCATTTTGACCTTTGGTCAGAAAGTTAATAAAAGAGAAGTTGGGTATGGGACCCACTTTTTGTCGAAAATAATCTCAGATGGAAATTTTGACAGTGCCACTGAGTTTAGAACATCGAATTTAATAGGGAAGCATAGTCTGTTTGCATATACAGGATTCCAAATGAATCTCAAGGGGTTGACGAAATTCCCAAGTCTCAGTTGTTGTGGTGCACCCACGATCGCGGGTCATGGATCGCGAATAGCAATCTGGAAGAACCCAGCAAGTTCCACGATTGGGATACTATGTGTATAAATAGTGACTTACCTAACAACCATTAGATTCTGCGATCACCAGATTTGGGTCATGGTAACGACTCCCGAACACCTGGGAAGGGTATAAATATTTCCTTTTTGGCATATTTTCACCCTTCTTCATCTATTTCCAGTAGAGTTAAACCCTATAATATTGAGAAATCTTGGGGTTAGATCTTGTGGGTTATTTGGGGAGCTTGGATAACGATTATTACATAATTCTCCTTCAAAATTATGGTAAGATTTCTTTATGTTCTTGGTTGATTTTCCCTTTTATTCCTGAAAACCCTTCAAACTTGTTGACTTCATTTTAGCACCAATGTATTTCACCTATTTTGAGGGTAATTACTCCTTGAGCATAAGGGAATGTTGGGTTGGCTTTGGAAATGCAATTTTTGTAAATGGTACCCACTTGGGATTTTCGAGTAATTTTGGACCTGAAGCACAATAGTGCAATATTGGATCATTATTCTTGTCTTGCTGAGTAGATAGTAATTTTGATAGCGTGGCATCTTGCAGAGGCTTTTCAGAAGGGAAAGTCAGTGATTTACTGGATTCTTCAAGTTTTCTTCGGTATTCAGGTAGGCTAGGTTTCTCTCTTCTTAGATTGAGCTATGTCATTGTATCTTTATGATATTATGTTATATTTTGGATGGGCATTAAGTGTTGGTCATGAAATTTGCAATACTTGGATTAGTTGGAACTTTTAAGTTAACTGGAAACCTAAACTTAGGTGTATTTGGTTTAGTTTCTTAACTCCATAGTAGAACTTCTATCTTAGGGTTAATTGAGGTTAGTTTAACATCTAAAAGTGGATTTAGGTACCTTAGTCTAGTTTGGATTAATATTACCTTAAAATAGATTTCAAGGATTAGAATTGGGCCCTTCCGTCCTGCTTTAGGTCATGACTTAACATAGTTTGTTTCACCTTTATATGCTTATGATATACCTTGAAATTCTTAATATGAGGCTTGATAAAGATAGAAACCTAATGGACATGAGTTTTTGATATTTGGAGTTGATGCTAAATATGGTAAAACCTGGTGGTGGTGATTAATGGTTATGAAATTGATGATAAATAAATACCGGTTTGAGTCCAGGTAATGATCATGATATTGACGATATATACACCGGTTTGAGTCCAAATTATGATTCTGATATTGATGATATATATACTGGTTCAGTTTCAAATAATGATTATGATATTGATGATATATATATTGGTTCAAGTCCGGATATTAATTATTCTATTGATTATGTAGTTACCAATTTGAGTTCGACAATTACTTATGATATTGATCCTATGATACCGGTTCAAGTTTTGTAATGGAGTGTGATGTTGAGATATGGGTATCGATTCAAGTTAAAAATTGGAAAATTGACTATAGTGTAGTATGACATGGATGGATTCTAGTTGTATCATGGAACATGGAAATGATGGTGGTTTAGTTTGTGCTTTACTTAATTGTACCCTCCAGGATTAGGGGGGCCTACGTTAGGTTATTTACTCTTTTGCGCTTATTGGCTTATAGGATCCACTTGTAGTTATAATCAATTTTTCTTTACATTATTGTTCCGGTAAATTTATTTCATTGTGAACAATGATGTTTGAGTTATGTATATGTTTGCCCCTCTTCTTGACTTAGTTATGTTAACTTGCATTTTATTGTATTTATATCATGATTTACCTCAGTTGGCCGATAATGCCTACTGAGTACTCATGGTTTTAGTACAAATACTACACTTTTGTACCTTTTGGTGCAGATCCGAGTACTAGTTTCTGTCGTTGATTCGAGGATCGTTCTATGTTGGGTTTCGGAGATAGGGTGAGCTCTTGGAGTAGGAGTTGCCTCATTTCTTTCTATCTATCTATGTCTAGTCTTTAGTTTCATGACAGGATTGTATTTATTGTTTTAGAACTTGGGTTATATTTATAGTAGCACTTGTACTAGCCCTACCAGGTCGTGGGATGTTTTTTTATGTTATGGATACTCTTTAGGCTATTTCTATTGCCTTACTTATTTTGAATTATATTGTCTAGTTTTCCTTTCTTGGTGTATTTTCCACCAAGTTAACCCATTTCGTTTAGCTCTTAGTTACGATTCGGCTTACCTAGTTGCGGGATAAAGTAGGTGCCATCATGACTCGTAAATCGGGTTGTGATATATACACATACACATCAGTGATGCCCGCTTAAGAAGCTAAATTATTGCTTTAGCGGTCACTGCTTAAGTACCAAGAGGGTCACTTTAGCAGTCCCTGAAAAGATGGCCAGCCTCTGCTTAAGTCGCTGCTTAGATGCTAAAAGTGTTACCGCTTAAGAAAACCTCAGCCACTAAAGTGATTGCACCAAAAAATTGGCGTTAACCAAGTTTGCTAAGACTTAACATACTCTGATCAGGTGCTCAAAATTCTTTCAGAACCCCAAGCGCACAAATTAACTATGCTACCCCCACCAAATTTGGCACTCCAGACTCAATGAAACCAAAAAAATTCCCATCTGAGGTTGTTTCAATAAAATGTAGGCCCTATCTATTTTTGCCAAAATTTGCCCACTAGTTCAAAACATGTCCGGAATCCTTAGGCCCCAAAATAAAGATCCACTGGACTAAAATAGACATGTCGGAGCTAATAAAACCATCAGAGGTTTCTTATGATCCCATTTACTTGAAGTTTTGTCTAGAGAGCATATTCTCAACTTCAAAACCTCTAAAATAGGGAAATGACTCTAAGAAAAAAACAAATTGGACGGTAACTGAACTGTCAGTTTGAGAAAGTCATAAATTACTTGGGGAAGCTATGGGAAGGTTCTAAATGCATAAAAACCACGAAAACATAGAAAACAACTTGGAGGGTCATTATAACATCCACTACTAAAAAAACTTTTATTTGCAAAAGTAAAAGATTAAGAAATACCTGAAGGCCCAAACATGTAAGGATACTTAGTCCATATATCATGATCAGTCTCTAGGTATCCTACCAAACTGGATGGTGTCTTTACTGATGTTAACCATAAGAATATTTCTAGAATGTAATCACCTGACATCTCTGGATAGAATAGAAACTGGCTCCTCCACAAAGGCTACCTTTCATCCAAATGAACCAAGTCCCACCAAATCACGTTCGACTCATCTGAAATATAATGTTGTAGAATTGATACATGAAAAACTAGATGGATGGGTGAAAATGATAGAGGCAAGACCAACTCATAGGCAACCTCCCCAACTTTTTGAAGTATCTCAAATGTCCCAATATACTTGGGGCTGAGTATAACGACCCGAAATTGCCTCCTGAGACGTCACACGGTGCTTAAGTCTACAAGTAGCCCCACGCTAACCTTTAGAGCCGTTTTCTACCCAAAAATACCCAATTCAAGATAAGGATAGACTTAAACACTCGCATAGCCATATCACAAGAAAGGAAATAAGAAAGGATAATTGGTTCATATGACCACAACATAGAGAAATCTCAACAAAACCACAATACTGATCCCTCTCGACATATCACAAGTCTGATACTAGTCTGACGAAGCCTCTATGAATCAAAATCTAGAGAGCTATTGGGTCAGGCCCCAACTGACTCAAAATGAACTAAAGATAAAACATAGTCTCTCAAGTACGGTAGTTATTTGAAGATCTATCCTCGAATCATGAGGACTCACCACTGTAGAAAACATAGGTAAGGTACTCGAAGAATCACGGGCGAGGCTGGGACTGAACTCCTAAACCTACATTATGACACAATGTAGCACATAGACATATATGTGGGTTAGTACTTTGAAATGTACTGAGTATGCGGGGGTGCATGCATATGTATAAAGTAGTAATGATATTTTCTTCAATCAAATCATGTATGCATAATGAGATGGCTCACATAGCTTGAACAAGTGTAAAATATGAAACTCATAAGTCATGTAGAATGAAACATGTGACACAATCTCGTGAGTCATCATTATTTAACTTCAAAATCAGAAACCTTCTCTTACTCTCAATGCCCAAAGGATAAGGGATTTCAAACCACACTTTCAAGTCATGCATATATCTCAAGAGAGTAAAATTTCTTCAATGCTCAACACTTCACAATAATTTAGAAACTCATATACTTGGAATTCGAAATCATAAAACTTGAAAACATACTTCAAGGAATTTCATCCACTTCAGAAAATATCTCATCTCAAATTAATACCTTGATTAGGGAATATCCTTGAAATTCAACCATTTAGGGAAAAAAGATTATAGGGAAGGAAAATAAGCATTTAATTTCAAAGTTCGAAAGGCAAGGGAGGTTCTCGTAACCGACATAAACCATGCGAGCTACATGGAGTCCAACGTTTTGTCCTCCTAAGGAAGAGACCCCATATTGGGGAGGAGCGTCATACACTTGCCAAGGAGTATAACCTAGTTTTAGTGATCACTAAATAAAAATCAGCCTCGGACCCACATAATCAAATCGACATCAGGCTCACTCATAGTCATAATATAATCAGCCTCAGGCTCATATCCTATGGTGGCACGTAGTTTTTGGGGTAAGAAACCGTAGTAGTTTACCCGCTCGGTGCTAAATACTACTCCCTTTAGATTACCTGCGCTCATCTCATAAAAATCCACTTTTAGAACAATCTCATAGTTCACCACGAACCCATTAATCAAATCAATAATCTCGTATAGTAAAGTGGATTTCAAAGCTTACGGACCATTAGGTCAATTCAATTTTCAACCATCTCAAAATACTCAAATCATGGGTGCTTATATCACGAGAGTTCATAATTTCATAAGTCTTGAATAGGGTTTACTAACCCATAGTTCAATTTCAAGTTAAATCTTATCAAAAGCATAATATATAACATATAGATTCATAAATCATGTGGAAATATGGAAATATCAGAAATTCATCTCAAAATCTCAATGTAGTCATATGCTTCAATATCTCAACATTTCAAATATAAGGTTCTCAAAGAGTAAAGTCATGGGGTTTATCCGGCTGTAAAAACTCAAGAAAACATGTAGAAATCATGTCATTTAACTCTCAATTCATGAGAAATATCAACATAATATATTCAATAAATATGGGTGAAACCCCAATTCAAACTCATGTAAAAACCCCATAATTTCAGCAAAATCATGATGCAAATAAATATTTTGGACACAAGTGTGAAAGGGTTACCCAAGTTCAAAACCCCACATACCTTGAATTTGAAGCTTTAAAAGAACTCCACTTTTGGAACTATACTCTTGCTCTAGAATGAGGGTTCTTGAAACCCTTCAATTGGGAACCTAGAATCTTGACTCAATTTAGAAAATCCATGATGGATTCTTGAGATTCTTGGAAGAGGTTTTGAGTATTTAGGGTTCTTGTTGAGATAAAACTTGATAAAACCCTTATAAGATGCTTGCAAATGGCTTTGATTTAGTGTTTCCACGATTTTATAGGCTTGCAAAAAGTCCAAAATGTCCTTTTAAACATCTATGCGAAACTGGAAAAATTAAAATGGAACCCAATTTTGCTGGCCTTCGCCACGCGCCACTAATTGCGTTGGCTCTCTGGAAAATAACAATTGGGAAATTGACAGCCTCCGCGATGTGAAGCCATGCATTTTCCCACTGGTTGGGACCTGGGACTCCTCCGCGATGCGCCACTAATGCGGAGTCCCACTGGAAATTTACAATTGCTAAATTCACCCTCTCCGCGACGCGCTAGGCTCTCAAATGACGCAGTTTTTACGACGAAGGCTTAAATTGGCCATAACTTCTTACCCGAGTGTCCGATTTGGGCAAATCTTATATTGATGGAAAGCATATCAAATTTCCCATGTGATAAAAAGTCAAAATTAGGGAAATTCTACATGGTTAGCACGATAATCACTTAGGAAGCCACTTTTCAATCTTTTAGGGACAGAATCACGTCTCACTCGATATGCCCTAAGGCTCAAACTATGAGGGAACTTTGCAGGACCTTATACTGAGCTTCCCTTCTTCCTAAAACTCATTATTCCATTCATGGGCGACATGTATAGGTACACTTGATCACCAATTTTAAATCTCAAGGGACAAAGCCTATCTTGAGTCACCCAAAATCTGTCCAAAGAATTATGAAGAAAATCGATACCACGGGGCCTAATCTATGAAGTCTCAAACTAACCAATCGAAGATCGACAATGGTTATCATAGAATGACTCAAATGGAGACATCTGAATGATAGAATGGTAGCTATTATTAAAGACAAAATATGCTAAGGTTAAAAGTTACTCCTACTGACCTCCAAAGTCCATAACACATGTACAAAGAATATCCACTAAAACATGAATAGTATGCTCTGACTATCTCTTAGTCTGGAGATGAAGAATGGTGCTAAGATCTACTTGGGTACCCATCTCCTCCTAATATGTACTATAGAAGTTGGAAGTGAACTGAGAGCCCATATCTAAAATAATCAACATGGGAAACCCATAATGGTGAACCACCTCTCGAACATAGACCCAAACAAACCTTTCAGCACTGAAGCAAGTTTGAATAGGAATGAAATAGACAAACTTGGTCAATCAATCTGTGATGACCCAAATATTATTAAAACAAAAAATATACAAGGTAAACCACCGATAAAGTCCATTGCCATCCACTCCCATTTCCACTCGGGAATGGGTAGCCTCTGATGCATTTCACTGGGTCTCAAATGCTTGACCTTCACCTAATGATAGCACAAATACTGTCTCTTCTCATAACTCTCCACTAGTAGTGCTGGCTTAAATCTCTATACATCTTAGTCGTCTATAGGTGAATATAATACCTGGTGCTAAGCCTCATGGTGTATCAACTGAATCAAACTTACCTTTTCAAAACAAATAAGACCATCAAATCTAAAAATACCCTTATAGTCCAAGGTTGACCTTCTAGACTCACCACTCAAACTTGATCGTCAAATCATCATGTTGTCTAAGGACTGGATATCCAAATCTGACAACTACTTTAAATACTTAAAGGAAGGCCAACTACCCATGCTCACCAACTTTCAACTCAAGGCGTTTGCTACCACATTCGCTATGTCTAGATGGTATATAATAGAGAGATGATATTCCTTTATCAACTCAATACACCTGTGTTGCCTTGAATTAATCTTGATTTGAGTCATCATATATTGAAGATTATGATGTTTAGTGAATGTCTCACAATGAGCACCATACAAGTAATTCTTTCAAATCTTATGTGCAAAAACTACTGCCACCAACTGCAAGTCATGAGTAGGGTAGTTGCACTTTTGCACCTTCAACTATCTTAATGCATGTGCTATAAGTCGACCCTGCTATATCAGAGCACACTCAAAAAAATACTAGAAAGGAATAGATAGTAAACCCCTCACCCTCAATTGAAAGGGTCAAAATAGGAGCTGAAGTTAATAAGTCCTTGAGCTTCAAAAAGCTCCACTAACACCCATCCGACCACTGAAATGGAACCTCCTTCATAGTCAGTTTGATCGTGGAAATAGTGTAAAATCTCTTGAGAACCACCTGTTGTAGCCTACAACACAATAAAATTGTTAACCTCAGTCGGAGATGTAGTTCTAGCCTAATCACAAATGACCTCAATCTTCACCAAGTCAACCATAATCCCATCCTTGGACACCATATGCCCCAAAAATGCTATAGACTTAATCTAAAACTCTTATTTTTAGAATTGTGAATAAAGCCTATGATCTCTTAATGCGTGTAGCATAGTCCTCGAATGATGTTTTTGATTCTCCCGGCTTCTTGAACAGACAAGGATGTCGTTAATGAAAAAAATCATGAAGGAGTCCAAATAAAGCCTAAAAATATGATTTATCATGTCCATAAACATTACTAGGACATTGTTTTACCCAAGAGACATCACCAAAACCTCAAAATGTCTTTAGCGAATTCTAAAGGTTGTCTTAGGGACATCCTCTGCACAAATCTTCAATTGATGGTGGCAAGATCTCAGGTCACTCTTATTATACACTCTCACACCTTGAAGCTAGTTAAATAGATCACTGATACAAGGTATATTATATTTATTCTTTACTCTTACTTTATTCAACTGCCTGTAGTCGGTATACATACACATAGAACTATCCTTTTTTTCACAAATTAAACTGGAGCACCACAAGGCGGTTAACTTAGCTTAATAAAGACTTTACCTCAAAAGTGTTGAAGCTAAATATTTAGCTCCTCTAGCTCAGCAAGATCTATATGATAAGGTTCTATTGAAATAGGTTGGGTGTTTGACTAAAGGTCAATAGCAAAGTCTATATCACACTAAAGAGGAAGGCCAAGTAGGTTGGTAGGAAAAGCATCAGGGAACTCACAGATTATAGGAACTGAGTCAAGCAAAGGACTCTTAGTACTAACATATTGAACACAAGCCAGAAAAGACATACAACCCCTCAATACCAGTCTTCGAGTATAAGAACTAATCTCTACGAGTATGTGACTATAAGAACCCTACCACACAACTAGAGGTATGCTAGCCATGGCTAAGGTAATGATCTTGGAAAAGTAATCCAAGACTGTTTGATAGGGGTATAATCGATCCATGCCCAGAATCACATCAAAATCCACTATTTCTAGCACAATAAGGTCAGCTCAAGTGTCTTACTCTTGAACATTCATAATACATTATCTATATACCTAATCCACTATAAAAATATCACCCACACGAGTAGCTACATATATAGAAATAGGTAATGGCTCCCAAGACAACCCCATCTTTGGTGCATAATAAGTGAAAACATATAAATACATGGATCCCAATGAAATAAAGCAGAAGTTGGCTAATTGCATACTAAAATTGTACCTATAATAACAACATTTAAAGCCTTAATTTCTTACACTAGGAATGACATATAAGTGACCCCACATGCCTCTGAACTGGGTGCCTGCCCGACCACCTGAGCTACCCTCTTGAGGACCTCCTTTAAAACCCTGGTGACCACCCTACAACTTTGCAAACCATATTTAGCAAGAGGAAATATTGATGTAATTGGATATACTCTTTGCATAATAGGCTTGATCATCCCATGATAGGGACACAATTTGGTGAAATGGCCCACTACACCAAAATTATAATATGCGCCAGGCATTTTTCTTTGTCGTGAAGGTCCAGCTAAATTGAAATGAATACCTTGGATTAAATACCATATTTGAACACCCTTAAACACTATCCACAACTATGCCTGTTGGTAATACTATAACCAGTTTGACCCCCCCTCTAAAATCTGAAGTGCTGCTTGAATGAGTCTAACACCTCATACTTTTACCTAGCTTAAATTCATCCCAAAAATATCAAAGACATGCTTTAAAGATGAATACACTTTTATACATGTGGAATTTTTAATATTTTGACTTTTCATTGTGTGGGAAATTGAGTAAGCATTCCATGGATATATATTTTGGCCAAATACGACACTCGGACGAAGAGGTATGGCCATTTTAGTAAGATAGTGTACCACCTGAGCCATCAGTGTATCGCGGGGCCAGCCAAAATAGAAATTGTCAAAAACCAATGAGCCTCTGCAATATTGGCGCTTCGCGCTAAGGCTCAATTTTAGAATTTTCCTTTTCTAGTGTTCCAACGTGATACCACTACATCGTGGTGAACTTCCAAGTATCAATCAAAGTGGCAACATGATATTACCACATCACGCCACCATGAAATTTTCCAGTTGTCATTTTCCAGTGGCTTGGCGTGATAGTGGTACATCGCGCCAGGGGTCCAGATCAGGAAATTTCACAAAAAATTAAAAAAATGCCCAGGGGTAAAACAGTCTTTCCCCATGATTTTAATTCGTCCACATATAGTATTTAATACTTAAACTTTTTAACCCTTCATTATTCACTTTTTCCCAAAATTAAAAGATAATTCTCTCTCAATAAAACAAACTCTAGCTTTTAATAATCAAGGTCAATCCCAAGAATTTCTCCAAGAACTATAAGAAAATCTCAAATTAAGGTATGTTAGATGTTCATATATGGATCCTTACCTTCCATGGAGACCAAGAATCCTTTTTCAAAATACAAGATTTATGATTTCCATGTTTGAGTTAGATAGAATTCATGTTCATGGTGTTGTTTGAGTTTTAATCCATGATTTAGATTACAAGTTCCAAGAATTGACTCTAGTATATATTGAATTACATGATATTCATGATAAATCCTTCAATTTGCAAGTTGATTGCTGTAACCATGTTAACCCTAAGTGTTTATGATTTAATGAACCAAGTATGCTTCTTATCTGTTTGATAAATTGGCTATGAGAATGAAATAATGCCATTATTGCATGCTAACATGTATTACCCATCCATGTACAAGTTAATGCATTATAAGTGTTTGATGAAATGTCTCTATGAATGAATTATGACCAAGTATACATTGTTAAGTTATTCAAGATGATGTTGTGCTTTACTTTTCATGCTAAGGAGTCCTGGGGGTATTTAATACCCGATAATTTAGTTGTTTGCCTAGAGCCAGTGTCAATATGATGTGTGAGTTGATGCTAATACATTTGAGGCTTTTAACTGAGAATAATTGCAAAGTCTTAAGCAAATTTTATAGTTTTTGATTATTTTATCTTTGATTTTATAGTAGAAGCTAAGATACTAGAGAACCAACAAGGATGGAAGAAAAAGAGTTGAAATCTGAAGCAAAAAGAAGGAAAGTGTGGCTGACGACATTCCTGATAAGTCGTCAACCCTGTGATAAGTTATCAGCTTCATCATTAGCCTTAGACAGAGAATGGACCTGAGTTGAGAGTTGTGACAACATTTTGTGATAAGCCATCAAGGATCTGATAAGTCATCAAAATTGGCATTAGCCTAAGGCAGAACATGAGAATTGAGGTAGAGACGTGACGACATTCGTGATAAGTCATAAAGGAGTCCCGCTCAAAGTTTCTTGGAAACTTGTCACAAAAGGCACGACAGCTTCTAATAACTCGTTCATTTTTGTATTTTAGAATTGATAGGTCATTAAAACCATCGTCAGCCTAAGATAGCGAATACCAAAAGCAAATAGGAGTTGACGATATTTATGATAAGTCGTCAGCCTCCTGATAGGGCATCACGAATGGCATCATCTGTCCGAGGAATTGCTGAACTTTATTATTTTGTTTCCATAATTAGGGTGAACTATTTAAAGCATTGTTTAGGGTTTTCTTAGATTTTCGAACTTGAGTTTTGAGACACATATTTTTGTTATTTTCTCTCTCTTATTTCTTGGCTTGAAAAAGCAATTACTTTGAAGAGATTTGAATCATTACTTTGGGATTCCTATTGTGATCTAATCTGAGAATCACTAGTTATTATTCATCTTGTGGTAAGTTTATCTTTCAAATTATGAATTCATCTAGTTGTTTCGATCATTACATCATGAGTGGCTAAACCCCTTTAACCTGAATTATAGGATCTAGGGATAAGTCTTGATAAGGTGTAAAGTGTTCAATATTAGAAAAGTAATAGGACTCCTTGATAATTTCAAGGTTTTAATTATCATCTATGGGTTGCAAATAATAGATAACACCATCTTTGATTTTCTTGAGAAAGAAATCAAATATAGTGGGAAGTGAATTATCAACAGGGACTTCGAAACACTAAACTTCCGTTTAATAATCAACGTTGTAACAAGGTAATTTAACTTGAGGTAAAATCTGGTTGATAAATATAAATTCCCTAAGTTCGAAAGGATTAGGAAATTAAATGATTAAGTAGGTCGAGAGACATTTAGGCATAACTTCGATAAAGATAACGTGTTGTCCTACCTACTATGAGAATCTTGAACCACTATTAGCATCTGTCAAGTACCAAAACCCCTAGTGAACATAATTCTTGTTTTTCCATAAACTCTTGATTACAAACACTGAAGCAAAATTGACCAATAATTATTGTTTAAACTCAAAACCCCCCATTTCAGGAAACATCCAACTACCAGTTGATTAACTCGGAAACGACTTAAGTTCACACCATATTCCCTGTGGAATTTAACCCCGACTTAGTTGGGTTATATATTGACAATGATCACTTACATTCTTATTAGAGAGGTGTGGTTTGAGCATTATCACAGTAATAGGATAGTATCAGTCATGCCACAATCAATAGTACTCTCAGTCAATTATAAAACTCTGTAGAACTCAGTTAGTTACAAAACTTAGGAAAAATCAGTAAACTTTATATCGGTCTAGTCCAGTTCATTATGATCTGATCAATGTCTTTCAGTTGGGAGTAGGATTAAGCACCGAGTGAGCTTAGAGATGTGGTCTCACCCATTAGCTAGGAATGGGTCCCTAGAAGCAATCCCTAAGTTCCAAAACTATGTAGCCACCGTAGTTTAAGAGATGTCACCTATTAGATAGGACTGACATACTTAGGGATCACCCACTAACTTAGGACAAATCTCAGGGGTTACCCATTAGTCAGGACTGAATCCACAACAGTTCTTAGTACCCGTGGAATGGTGCTAACACCCTTCCAATTAGGGTTATAGATTGGACCCCAACTTAGTTACCTTATCTCTACATGTAAGAACCCACCCATAATTAGTAAATTAACATTATAAAACTATAATCATGAAAAGTATTGAAGAAGGGTAAGCCTATCCTACCTGGATATTGCATGCAAAGTCTTCCACATCAAAGATTTTCCCTTTCGAGAAGTTTTTGACCGCTACCACACTATCTAAATAATTCTCTGTATGTCAAGACCAATATAAATTTCCATATTGTAAATTTATGATCTGGGTAAAAAATTAAGCTAAAAGTTCCTCGTTGGGCCTACTTTTGGAATTACAAAATTAAAATTATCACGTCCCTTTTAGATCAAGGATTATTTTCCCCTAAAATTGGGAGTGATCTGAGCTCCAAACAGTCCTACAATAATTCCTCAAATAAAGATACTAAGAACAAGTTAGATAATTAAATGAAAAATTAACTAAAAACTTGCAAGATTAAAATAGGGATAATAATCACAAAGACGCCCCCAATACATCCCAACTTTAACTTATCAATTTCCATACTATTTTCTAGCTCTCACTCTCTCTAGTAAAATCTTACACTTAGAATTTGAACCAAAATTTCAAGGAAATGATATATATATATATATATGTATGTATGTATATATATGCATATGTATATATATGTATATATATGTATATGTATATATATGTTATGCCCAAGCGCATACGCAAGTGGACCTATTTCACCCAAGTAATATAGTTCCTTAAGAGATCCAAGTATCGATCCCTCACAGACTTGTGTTAAACAACTATCCAATTCTAGTTCAACTATCATGATTAAGCAAGTGATAAAGTAACCAAAAGAGTTTGAGAGTTATAAACTGAAAACAAAGTAAATAATACGGTAAACTAAAGGTTTGAACAGTTATGAGGAGAAACCCATGGCTATAGCACTACGAACAATCATACTTAACTTTTAGCTTTTTTTGGTGTCATTAATTATCTTGGTTGTTGGTTCAAGTGGTTGGTTATATGATTATGGGTCTTCCGAACCTCTAATCAACTATCTAATCTAGCCTTACAACTTCATTATTGAGCGAGGATGCAAGACTAGACTAAACATCTTTATATTGCTTCCAGCTAATGAACCAAATAGGGTGTATTAGGTATATTCCTATGCTAAACACAAATTATAACTTCAATTCATTAGAAGATTACAATCATATTCCCTATATCCCCCGTTTTATCCTATTATTCCTACTTCCGAGATCACAATAGCATTAAGATTATTCTAAGGGTCGTGAATCCATAAGATAGTTAAAAAGGATATTAGACAACCAACAATGATAAAAAAAATTACAAACTCAATTAAAAACAATAAGTACTCATGTTTATGGCCTTAACCCCAGAAATGGGTATTTAGCCACTCATGGGCATAACAAGAATCATAACGAAATAATCCATGTATAAATACAATAATAAACTAATGTGAAAGAGTAAAAACCCTAAGAGAAGCCTTTTCCAGAGTATGTTCAAGCCCCAAAGTCATCCAAAAAGTGTTTACTATGGAGTTTAAGTGTCCTATTTGTAATAGGACCAAGCTGCCCATTTTTGACATAACAACGTGCCACGCTCTTATCACGTGGCCTAGGGTCCGTGGCATATTAAAATAGTTGAGGGTCACTGGAAACAAAAATTTAGTATGACACAAGGATCATTCCATGCCAATATCGCGCCATCTAGGCATAATGGCACACCAATGTGTCCAAAAATTCCAGATGTCATCAAGCTTTGTTCAATGCGTTTGTCCTTCAAGCCCAAGATTTGTGGTGACTTATACTCGTGTTTTCCAGCTTGTTTATCAACCATATATCCTATTGATAAACTTACCAAGATTCCTAAAACATCAAACTCTACAATTTAGAGCCCAAACATCATAGAATCTAACACGATGAACTAGAATTGAATTGAGCTCATGCTAAGAGTACTAGTTTTAGTGTTTGAACTTTAACTTAATGTTTTGAATCCAAACAATTTATCAACACATCTTGAAAACTATAAACACATAAATCAATACTATATGCTAATTTATATAAAGATTACATCATTATACATAAAAGAAGTCCTCAAAACTAAGCTATATAAGCGTAGATCACAACACTAAGGTGAATAAATCCACCTCAGATCATCACCCCACACTTAAAGCCTTGTTCCTCCTTGAACAACTCTTCTCTAAAGCATCAAGATCATGAAAAGACTAAAGTACTACTACTACAAGCAACGCACTCAAGCTATCACTATAATGACTACACAAATAGTAAGTTTACACTAAGCATGTCATATACACTTGAAAGCTCATGAACACTAATTTGAAACCTCCCAACATCAAGAACTGACTCACAAAGTTAGAAACCTCATGCATATTACTCAATAACCGAGATCATACAAGTGACCCAACTATCATCAAACATGTGCCCTACCCTCAAGAGAGTTACCTATAATCACTCACATAGATGCAATTTATCACAAAATAGGTGTAAGAATCAAATTACACTCACTCTCACAAGGTATTCACAAGTTACGTAAGATGAACCATAGGTTTGTCGTAAGTTGTAGTACTCCACTAATGTCAGAATATTAAGGCTTAGGATCAACTAGGACTTTCAGAGTTGTAGTGTAGGCTAAGGGACAGGTAGGAAATATTTTTTCTAGGAATAGTGACTATCTTCCCTAAGCACTTTAAACATCACACTATCCCTTAAACTCTTCTCTAATAACTAAATTTTTAACCAACTCCACCTTCACACATCTCTTCTGTTTTGTTCAATCCCATTAAATTTGTTCACATATACACAATAAGAAGTATTCTCTATCAATACAACATTAGATTTTTGCACAATGTTCTTTAGTTTCATGACATAACTCCTACCCATAATACATCAGTTTTTTCAACACCAGTGGCTAATATTTTGGGGGCTTCACTTTCACCTTTTTCTTCTTAATTTTTTCACTCCTTAACCTCATTAATTTTTCAACTAAAGTACTTAGAAATTTTGGATCAAATCATAGTCAATCAAAGAGAGGAATAGGCTACATATGAGGCTACCAAAGACTAAAGACTAACAGATTAATAGGGCTAACTATGATTATGTACAAGGGTAGATAAAAGAAGGCATGAAATATGTCTATAAAAGAAATGCCTATATCATATCCAAAACGCACACTCTCTTTATTTCGCTTTACACACACACCAAGAAAGTTCTAGACATCAATAGAACAAGGAATACAAAACCTCATTCACACATGTCACATGCTCAAATCAAATAGAATCAATTTAAACTCTCAAATAAGCAATAGCATGAATTTAACATTAAGCCAACAATGTACAAGAGTTATAAAAATATCCTAGGTGTTTGAAAAGTAGTCATTCAATATAATCACATGCTTTCTACTACCAAAATCACTCATATCATAAAATCATACCTAGCACCAACAAGGACATGTCACTTAACTAACACAAACAATTTTAAATTTACTCGTAAAAAAGAAAGAGGATACTGGTTTCAAAGGGTGCCTCATTGAAAAGGAACCAAAAAGAACAACCACGGGGTAGGCAAAGTCTGCCAGTACTAGACACCAATCAGCAAAACTAAAAACTATAAAAAAAATCCTCTCATAAATTTTTTAAATTTAGTCAAAAACTAAGAAAGAACATAAGAACCTATAACATCACTTCACTCAAAACCATGGGACTTTCTACACCCGACACTTTAAAACTCACTTTGTCCCTAAAGTAATGTCAAAAGTAAGGATAGAAATACTCTCTTAGGCCTCTAAGCCTATCTAGTAGCATATTTATCATCAATGAGGTTGGGTGAATCCCACACCTAGTCTTTTTCATGCTCTTTAACTCAAATATTGGTACTTCAACTTCCTATCAACCTGTGACTCAACAAAACAAAAATTATGTAAAGTAAAATCTAAAATCTAAAAATAAAACACCTACCTTAACTTGGGTTGCCTCTCAAGCAGCGCCTGAATTAGTGTCTTGACATGACCCACATTATGACATCTCAACCATTTTTCTTCGTCCTCTTGCGCCTACTAGGAGGCCATCTTCTCACTTTTTTCTAACCTCTTGAGTGTGTAATATTGAAGTTATCATTTCATATCAATAGTCTTTTTAAGATTTTCTTTAAACTTTACTATTTTGGTCTGATCAGGTGGCTTGGGCAATATTATGAGATTGTCTGAAGAGATTATTGGTGGTTTGCACTCCACCACGCCACACTCATCCATTTTGATGGCTATTATCATGCACAAGTATTTCTAATGGGAAGGCAGATTGAGTGGTTTCTAAACTTTGAAAGACACTTCTTTATCATCTAATCTCATCTTTAGTTCCCTCTCTCACACCAATTAGTGCTCCACCTGTCACAAAAAATAGACGTCCTAATATGATCTACACCCTGTTATCTGCATTATAGTCAAGAACAATAAAGTTAGCAGGGATAATAAACTTACCAACCTTAATCAACACGTTCTCAATACTTTCCTAGGGATGCACTCATGTGTTGTCTGCCATTTGGAGCACCACAGAGCATGGACTTGACTTTCCCAAATCCAGAGTATTAAACACTGACAAGGGTATCATGTTTATACTTGTCCCCAAATACTTCTGAGCATGGACCATATCACTATCACCAATTTGTAGAAGAGGGTGAAACTCCCTGGGTCCTTCAATCTCTTAGGCATTTTGCTCATCACTACAAAACTACACTTCTCAGTAAGTTCCACTATCTCTATGTCCTGCAGCTTAATCTTGTTAGTCACCACATCCTTTAAGTACTTGGCGTACTTAGGCTTCCCTATGAAACATCTAAAAGACGAAGTTTAATGTGAAGTTCTCTAAATTTGTCAAAAAACTTCTTGAAACAAGCATCCTCCTTGACATTTTTGAACCTCTAAGGTAATTGTGGCGGTGGTATTTCCAATGCACTCTCACCAACCTTTTCTTTTGGGGTACTAAAACTTCCTCAAATTTTTAGCATCTCTACTTTTAACCTATATCACTTAGAGGTCCACCTTGGGGCCTAGTATTCTCTGCCTAAACTAGTTGCCTCAACTGCTACTAACTTCTGCTAAGCCACTTGTTATTTTTTAACTTCAACAACCATTTCTTCTTGCTTGTCTAGGATCTTCTTCAAAGTTTCCTTAATGTAACTAGACTGTGAGTTATCCTGTTGTTGCTGAAACTGTTGAGTCTGATTATTGCCCCATGAATAATGGGCTGACTTTTCCACTTGTGGTTGTAGGAAATCCCATAGTTTGGCTTTTGAGTGTTACATACAAAGTTCAATAATTTTGGATTTGCACCACATAAGTCTATAGAGTGGCCACTATTTCCATAAATCTCACACCAACCTAGGGTCTGTTGCACTGCATTCACTTGAGTAAGAGATTGGTTCATACCCAATTTGCTGAATTGAGTCATTATTTGATTCTGCATAACTGAAAATTAGGCAACTAATGCTGCGATACTATCAATTTTAATCATGCCTACAACTTTTTCATGGAGCTTCTAGATCTATTACCATTCCAATCAAAATTTCATTAAGCAATGCAGATCAACAAGGTATACAGCTCATCATAAGTTTAATCTAGTGCTTTACCACCTGTAACTGAATCTAGCAAAAATTTTCTATGGTCAAGAGCTTGGACAAAGGTATGATCTAATAACTCATTGATTGTTGGTGATCTGGATAGCCCCTGAGGAGAGATTTGAACCTCTCCCAAACATGGTAAAGGTTCTCGTCCGACTTCTACTTGAAGCTCAAAATCTCACTACGTAATCTTATAGTCTTACTGGATGGAAAGAAATTGATGAGAAATTTCTAGGCTTAGTCATCCCATGTCGTGATAGACACTACTAGATCAACATTTAACCACCTTTTTTCTTCCCCCAAAAGTGAGAAGGGAAAGAGTTCCATCCTCATATATTAGTGGATACCCTAATAGGTATGGATGTGTCACTGATCTCCAAATAATTCTGAAAGTGAACCTATCGATATTCATGTGACAAGCCTATAAACTGGCTGCTGTTGTATAAAATCTGCACCATGTTCTGTTTTAACTCAAATCAATCACATGCAGTGGGTTTTCAAATGATGGAGGTAACATTAGTTGCAAGTGGGATTTCCACTTCACAAATTATCCTATGGGATGATAGATCTTCAACCATGGGTGTAGGATGATCTTCTTCTTCTTGAAAAATTTGAGGGATATATTAGAGAATGACTACTTCTCTCCTCAATTGGTGTAAGTGTTGCATGTTCTCGGTATATGGCTCAACCAACATCCTATCCCTTGCTAGCTTATTAGCTTTGTAAACCTCTGCTTGAAAATTCAGAAGCTAAGATCAAGTAATTAGCATTTTGAGAAATCAAAAAGCAAAACTCAAACTAAAGCAGTTGCCAACGCACAAGTCCCCAGTAATAGCAGCAAAACATGTTGCGACCAAGTGCACACATAAGTGTATGTGGTCCACCTAAGTAATATAGTGGCCTTAATAAAGCCATGTATCTATCTCTCAGGGACTTGTGTTAAACAACTATAAATTCTTGTTCAACTATCAAGACTAAGCAAGTGCTAAAGTAACCAAAAGAGTTTATGAGTTATAAACTAAAAGTAAAGTAAACAATACGGTAAAATAATGATTTGAATAGTTATGGGGAAAAACCAGGGCTAAGGCACTACAAACAATCATACTTAGATTCATAGCTTTGTTGGTTTCGTTAATTATCTTGGTTGTTGGTTCAAAGGGTTGATTATAGGATTATGGGTCTTCCAAACCTCCAATAAACTGTCTACCCTAGCCTTACAAATACATCATTGAGCGTGGATGCAAGACTACAACAAACGCCTTTAAATTTCTTCCTATTAATGAACCAAATAGGGTGTCTATTACAACCTAATTTACGATTCATGATGGCATCTACTCTATCCCGCCAGTACATAAGCCAAACTGTAACACAGAGTTAAACACAATAGGTTAACTTGGGTGAAATGCCCCAAAATGGCCTAATAGGCAGTCCAACACAATAAATAAGCAAGACAATAGACATAATTTAAAAGTAGTCACTACATAAATAACATCCCACGACTAGGTATAAACTGTACAAGAGCAACTGCAAATACTATCCAAGTCTTAAAATAGTCAACATAATCTTGTCTTAAAACCAAAGACTAAATATGAAGGATAGAAGAAAATAAGTGACTCCAAATCCAAGAGCTCACCCTATCTCTAGATATCAACACATAACAAACATTAATCAATGACTACAACTAGTACTTGGATCTGCACCCAAAATGTATAGAAGTGTAGTATGAGTACCAAAACCACGGGTACTAAGTAGGCATCATCGACTGACTGAGATACATCATGACATAAGTATGACAAATTTCAAGATAACATAACTAAGTTGAGGTAAGGAAAAGAACCTAAAAGCTCTCCAATATCTCTATACATGAATAAATAGATAACCGAAATATCATCATAACATAACGTAAAGTATCAATACATGCAATCATAAGTACAAAATTGGCTCCCATATGCCAATTATTGTAGAAAAGTAAATAACCCATCACAAGCCCCATAAGCCTGGAAGGTACAAATAAGATAAAATAACCTACCACCAATATTTATTAACTCTCATAATACCATTGGAATTCATCCAAGTCATGCCAGACTATAACCATCGATTGTCTATATTCATTATTTTCTAATTAATCAACACTTATTAACTATCAATCATGTGGCACTAATCCTCGTGTACCAATAAATAATTCTTTATCAACTAAATATCACTTATTAACTAGTATTCATATAGAGGCTAATCATCACCTATCAACTTGTCATTATTTACCAACTAAGCAACATTTGCCAACTAGCCAATATATATCAAATAACCAATATTTATCAACTAATCATTATATCACTAGAGTCTACTCATATCATACTACATTATAACCATTTCCTCACTTTCAACTTAGCTAGATTGTAAATCTCACACTCCGATGTCATCATATCATAATAAGTATATCATCATTGTATAATATGTACAGCCGGACTCAAACCAAAATGGTTATTCAACAATATCCTCATAATATCATCATAGTCATCTTCCAATCTTACTGGGCATCTGTATCATCATAATTATCCTCCGACCTTGCCGAGCATATATATATATATATTAACAAACATCCTTCGGCCATGCCGGGTAAATACATCATCATAGTCATTCTCTGGCCTTGCCGGGTAAATATATCACCATAATCAACCTCCGACCTTGCCTTCATATATATATATATATATATATATATCATCATAAATATGTCTAATAGCATAATCATGAGAATATTTAATAGCATAACCATTAACATGACCAATAATCATAGTTGAAATCATAATCTCTAGCATAATCAATAGGATGATTGTCAATATAGTAAATAAGCACGCCCTTAAGTATAATAAATAACGTGTTCACCGATATAGTTAAATACATGGTCACTAATATAACCAACATGGATTATCAAAGCAAAGGAAATAACTTGTCAATAGTGTAATCAACGGCTTATCATTAGCATAATCAATATCTTATCAATAGCATGATTAATAGTTAATACATAGCATAATCCATAGCTTATTCATTGCACAATCAATAACTTAATTTATGGGTTAGTCAATATCATACTCAAGGGTTCATTCAATAGTATATTCGATAGCCCAATCAATAGCCAAATCAGTAGCATACTCAATGGCTCATCAATGACATAAGCTAAATCAAAAACTCATTTGTAGCCTAATCATTAGGCATGACTTCCAATGTCATTCATCATAACCAAAAAGTATCAAGGCATTTAAATATCACCAAACCAACCATCTTTCGAGATGTACACAAGCGTATCTAGGGTCTTCCATAACTATCACAAATCTTGGCCTAAGGTGGGTGGAAGAAACCACTTCTAAATCCCCATAATTCATCATTTAAAAATAACTACCCTGGACTAGGCTAAGGTATCTAAATCCACTATTAGATGTTAAACAAGCCATAACTAGTCCTAGGATAGCTATTCCTTCTAATATAGAGCAACTAAGTCAATTTCACCTAAGGTATTGGCAATTTGGGTGAGTTGCATTGTAAACTCAGGTAATCAAGGAAATTTTTTCATTAATTAGTGACTAAAGAAGTTCCAACCTAAGAACAAGCCTACTATGTCAACTTTACCTAAGATATGGATAACTAGGCTAATCATGCCCAAAATGATATCCAAAATAGCCCGAGTGATCCAACTAATCCCAAGAATTTCAATTTATCACAAAAAAACCTAAAGCCCATCCGAAATCTAACACAACATCATAAACATACTATGAAGTAAATCAATCTAGAAAGGGGTAAAACCTAGCCTGCCTGGGTACCAAAGAAAGCCCACATGATCTACTAAATCACTTGTTTTCCCTTTCGACGGGCTTCCACAAGATGCCAAACTATAAAATTTATATACTACACATCAATACGAGAATAATGATATCCATATTACACCATTATTCTTTGGGTCCAAAAATCACATCAAAATCACATGTGGGTCCTATTTATGAAAAATATTGTTTCCAAACTAACCCAATGTTCCCACATGCTCAAGGAATCATTATAATAAAAAATAGGTAAATTTTGAGCTAATTTGAGGATAAAATCAAGCCCCCAAAGTTTTGGATTTTTTGAACAAGAACTGGATATTTCTACCATGAAAGGGTGAAATCTTACCATAAATTGGTAGATAATAGTGTAAATAAGTGTTAGACAAGCTCCTAATGCACCCACAAGCACCTATTTTAAGATATATTCCTTTTAGGGTTTTAGCTCTTATAAAAAGGAATAAATAATGAGTAAAGCCAAGCTAAAATAGGGTATTTATACCCTTACCAGGTCCTCAGGTATTTCTATTGCAACCCAATGTTCATGAGTGCGATACAAGGCATTAGATATAAATGTTACCATCTCAACATCTCCTCTCTGTGATCACGACCCTAGTCAACTGGTCAAGGAGTCGAGTTCAAAACTTAAAGTGTCATAATTACAGAACTAACTGGTGTTTCCATACCGCGATCTCTATCCATGTCCACTATCGCGGCTATACTAGATTACAGTTGAGACATAAATCATTTCCAAGTCCCCACAAAGCTATTGAGATTCTTTTGGAATCTAGTATATGGAAATAAACTATGTAACCATACCAAATTTGGCATTCTGAACTCAATAGGGTAGTTGAAATTTCCACCCGAGGTTATTTCAACAAAATATAGGTCATACATCTAATTTTCAATTACTTAACTTTTCGACCAATTGGACAAAATAATCTCAATTTCCTCGGGACACAAACCAAGAGTCGACCGAGCCTAAAATTGACATTCCTGAACTACTGGAACTGTCAGAATTTGCATTCTAGGTTGTTTTACTAAAGTTTTTGCCTGATGGTAATTTGGAATTAGTGAAGACATAAAAATAGAAGAATGTCTCTAAAAAACAAATAAACTACCCAGTAACTGAACTTTTATTTTTAGCAAGTCATAAATGACTTGGGGCAGCTATAGAGAAGCTCTAACGGTGAAAATAAGCAAAAATATATAACATGATCTGAAGGGTCATTACAATATCCACTACTAAAGGAACAATCGTTCGTAAAAGTTAAGGATTAGTATCTACCTGAAGTCTTGAACAGGTGAGGATACTGGGTCTACATCTTGCTCTCAATCTCTCAAGTGGCCTACTGTACTGGGCAGTGCCTCCACTGAACCTTAACTATAGGAATCTCCCTAGCGCGCAACCGCCTAGCATGACTAGCTAAAATGAGCACAGTCTTCTCCATGAAAGTTAACCACTCATCCAACTGGATTGAGTCCCTTATAAGCACATGAGATGTATAAAAAATAAATTGCCACAACATAGAACTTGGAAAACTGGTCGGACAACAATAAATTCTAAAGGTAAAGATAAGTCATAAGACATCTCACCAACTATGCATTGAATCTTGAAAGGTCTAATATATCAAGGACTGATCTATCCTGCCATAAGGTTCAAAACATATGAAATACTTATAAATTATATCGTCTGAAATAACATTCTGTAAAATTGAACTCTATCTGAAAACTAGTTTGAAAAGCCTCTAACTGAAATCATCTGAAAGTGGACTTGATGGGACAATCCCCCAACTAATTTCATCTACTGAAATATTAAGTCTATTGAGATAAGGAAATAAAATAATATTCTCAAATAATGAGGACTCACTACTAATCTACTTCTGCAAGATAAATTTGAATCTATTTATGCACGATCGGGAACTTGAGCGTCTGAACCTATGATATGAGACATCATAGTGCAAATAAAGAGAATGCATTAGTACGTGAAATATAATGGTATGATAGATGAGGTAAGGCTGAATGCAAGGGTTCATATGCATGAAAAATAAATAACTGTATGATATAGAGTAACTGAACATGAGAGCACATCGATAACTAATACTGCTGTAAATACTGAGTATGCACTAATATGTATATAAATAAATACTGTGACTAAGTTTGTCTGAATCTAAGTCCTGAATTCTGATACTGAGTAACTGATATCTGAAGATTTTGATTACTGATTTACTGATACTGATTAACTGTATCTGACAGTCCTGATTCTGTAGAACTGAACTAATTTCTATTATAAATATTAAAACTAAGACTGTGGAAGGTAGTTATCTAATCGACATGCCCCAAATAAGATAATTGAGTTAGGGTCTAACCTGTCACCCTAGTTAGAAGGGTGTCAGTACCATGCCACGGGTAAAGACACTGAACAGTTACCCCCATCTGGTAGATAATCTAATGAGAATGGTGGAATCCTTATCTGGCAGGTTAAAACACCACATCAACCCTCAACTGGTCTCAATCTACGCTAGCTATGTAGTTCTAGAATAGAAGGATTGGTTATAGAGATCACACCCTCTACTGGCAGGTGAGCCCCCATCCTTGGGTTCACTCGATGCTGAATCTTACCCCCAACTGAAAGACACTAAACTGAGTATACTGAATTAGACTGGACTGATACTAAGTTTAATGAGTTTTCCTGAGTTTAGTAACTGACTGAGAATACTACTGATAGTGACATGACTGAGATTCTATAACTGACACTGGCTCTAAGTACACAGCTAAATTATCGGGTATTAAATACCCCCAAGACTCAAAAACATGAAAATAAAGCATAATATACTCTTGAAAATCATAATAATGTATACTTTTCCATAGTTTACTCATATAAGAAGCTAACCAAACACTGGTAATGCATCTACTTATACATGAATGGGGAATACATGTTATCATGTTATAATGGCACTATTTCATTCACATAGGCTTTTTATCAAACACATGGGGAACATGCTTAGGATATACAATAATCAAAACATATATTTATCATGGTTGCATCAATAAACTTGCAAATTGAAGAGTTTATCATGAAGACCATGTAATTCAACACATACATGAAATCATGTAATTTAATCATGGACTAAAACCCAACAATAACATGAACATGAATTTAATTCAATTCAAGCAAGGAAGTTCATAATTCAACAATCTTGTATTTTAAAAATTGATGCGTGGACTCTATGGGTGAAAGGAAACCATAGATGAACACCTAACATACCTTAATTTGTTAATTATTGAATCTTCTTGGAGAGACTCTTGATTTTTGCTCTTGTTTCTTGAAGCTAGGGTTTAGCCCCCTTTTTAGAGAAAATGACTTAATCTTTGAATAAAGTGAATAAATGATGAGATAATGGGTTATTTAGCGGTAAATTTCGTGTTTAGACTGATTAGGGCTATGGAAAATGCCTATTTACCCATGAGAGCCACTTAAAAATTTATACTGAAACCCAATTTTGGGCCCTAGCGCGTCGCGCCGCTATCGCGCCAAGCTATTGGAAAATGACAACTAGGAATGTGGCTGGTAGCGTGACGTGGTGGAATCACGTTGCAATATTGGATGGGACCTGGAATCTCACCACGATGTGGTGGAATCGCGTTGGTTCAGTAGAAATGGACAATTGTGAAAATAAGTTATGGCGCAACGCGCCGTATCTCGATACTTCATTGGAAACTTACAATTGCCATTTTGATATACTCCACGATGCGCTACTGGCCTTAATGACAGTGATTAACGACTGAAACTTAAAATATTCATAACTTCTTACTCGGTTATTGGATTTAGTCAAATTTTATATCGTTGGAAAGCTAATCAATTTCCTACACAATGGCAAACTCTAAACTGAAAAATACTGAGTGTTTAAAATTTTTTTATATTGGATAACTCATTAACAGAGATTTAATCTTATGCTAAGAAAATACGAGGTATTGTAATATCTCCCCCTTGGAAACATTCATCCTTGAATGAGACTAATTAAGCTCAGACACTGATAGACTGAGTTTATACACTGAACATGCATATCTGATGCATAACTACATGACTGAAGCTATTGATAAGTTGGGTTTTCATATTGAACATGCATATCTGATGCATGAGTACATGACAGAATGGGTTTATGAATGTATGACTGAATATGCAATGGTAATAGCTACCAAGTTATGATTATAGTTGGACATGGAACTGAGTGAAACTAAGAAAGACTGTTACCTTTAGCTGGATCTGAGGTTGCAGAGAAGAGGTAAGGATACTTGGTCTGCATGTCTGCTTCTGCTTCCCAAGTAGCTCCCTTTACGGGCTGATTCCGCCAAAGGACTTTGACTTAGGGAACTTCTTTGTTCCTCAGTCTGCAATTCTGATGATCAGGGATCTGGACTGGAACCTCTTCAAAAGAGAGATCATTCTGAATGTTTACATCCTCTAAAGGAACTATGACTGCTAGGTCACCAATATATTTCTTTAGAAAGGAGACGTGTAATGATAGATCCATTGAGGCTAGATCTGAAGGCAACTCAAGCTCATAAGCTACCTTGCCAAAATGGCTGAGAATTCTCCAAGGATCTATATATCGGGGACTGAGCTTTCCCTTCTTGCCGAACCTCTTTACCCCTCCATGGGTGTTATTTTTAAGAACACAAAATCACCGATCTCAAACTTGAGATCCTTTCTCCTCACATCTATATATGATTTCTGTCAGCACTGGGCAGCCCTAAGTCTTCCTCTGATTAACTAAACCCTCTCTAAGGAATCAAACACTAGGTCAGGCCCTACTACTGTGGCCTTACCTACCTCAAACCAACTAATTAGATATCTACATCTCCTACCATAGAGAGCTTTAAATGGAGCCATCTGAATGCTGGAATCATAGCTGTCATTGTATACAAACTCAATCAAAGACAAGTGGTCATCCCAACTACCCTTAAAATTAACAATGCATGCTCTTAGCATATCCTCTAGAGTCTGAATGGTCCTTTCTTCTTGACCATCTTTCTGAGAGTGGAAGGCT
The DNA here is from genome assembly GCA_030864225.1 of Capsicum baccatum var. pendulum. Lineage (NCBI taxonomy): Eukaryota > Viridiplantae > Streptophyta > Magnoliopsida > Solanales > Solanaceae > Capsicum > Capsicum baccatum. The sequence goes on from CM061552.1 coordinate 153,554,309, forward strand.
ATATTGAGATGAACTTGGTACCAAGACCATTTTGGAATGCTTTCTAGAAATAAGAGGTAAACTGGGTAACTTTATCTGAGATAATAGATATTGGAACTCCATGTAACCTAAACAACTCTATAATTTAGAATTTAGCATAGTCCTCAGCTAAATAGGAAGTATGAACTGGCAAAAAGTGAGCTGATTTAGTTATCCTTTCTACGATAACCTAAATGGAATCATGATGATGATGAGTACGAGGCAAACCTATCACAAAGTACATATTCACTTTTTCCCATTTCCATATGAGAATATTGAACTCCTGTATGGACCGACTAGGCATCTGGTGCTCAATCTTGACTTGCTGACATGTAGAGCATTTAGCTACAAATTCTACAATATCCCTCTTCATCCCACTCCACTAATATATCTCTCATAAATCACGGTACATCTTAGTAGCCCCTAGATGAATTGATAACACGCATTATGCACTTCTGCAAGAATTCATTGCCTCAAGTTATCTACACCCGGCATACATAAGCAACCCTGGCAACGTAACACACCATCTTTTCTTTAGGAGAAAAGCTCTAATTTCTGATCCCTAATTGACTTTTTCAATTTAACATGACTGGGATCTCTATCCTGTATTTTCTTCACCTTGAAAACTAGAGAGAATTTAGAACTGTTCTGAACCTACACACTACCTTTTGCTAAATCAACTAAGCGGATACCTAGTCGAGCAAGCTGATGAACTTCCTAAACTAAATTCTTTTTACTGACCTCAACATGAGCAACACTACCCATAGACAGTCTACTAAGAGTATCAGCCACTACATTGGCTTTGCCCAAATAATAAAGAACACTTATGTCATAATCTTTCAATAATTCTAACCACCTCCTCTAATGCAAATTCAAATCTTTCTGAGAGAACACATGCTGAAGGCTTTTGTGATCTGTGAACACATCAACTTGAAGCCCATATAGTAATGCCTCCAAATCTTTAAGGCAAACACTACAACTGCTAACTAAAGATCATGAGTCAGATAATTTTTCTTATGGGGCTTAAGTTGTCTGGAGGCATAAGCTATTACCTTACCTCTCTACATGAAGACGTGACCCAAACCTACTCTGGATATATCACAGTACACAATAAACACATCTGAACCATCTGGTAGAGTCAAAACTAGCGCTGAGATGAGTTGAGTCTTTAGCTCCTGAAAACTCTTCTCGCAGGAATCTAACACCTAAAATTGGACTTTCTTCTGAGTCAATCTGGACATGGGGAATGCAATAGATGAAAATCCTTTAATAAACCAATGGTAATAGCTAGCTAAACCCAAGAAACTCTTGATATCTGATGGAGAAATGGGTCTAGGCTAGTTTCTCACCGCTTTGGTCTTTTGAGGATAAACTCTAATGCCATCACCAAAAAAAATATGACCAAAGAATGCTACAGATTTTAGCTGAAAATCGTACTCATTGAATTTGGTGAATAACTGATGAGTTCTAAGTGTCTTAAGTATAATTTTGATGTGATCTTCATGATCATTCTCACTACAAAAATAGACAAGAATGTCATCGATGAAGACTATAACGAACATGTCTATGTACTGCTTGAACACGTGGTTCATTAAGTCCATGAAAGCTACTGGGGTATTAGTAAGACCAAAGGACATGACTAGAAACTCGAAGTGACCATACCGTGTTCTAAAAGCTATTTTTAGAATGTCATATTCTCTAACTCTGAGCTGATGATAGCGTGATCTGAGGTCTATCTTAGAAAAGTAACTAGCACCCTGAAGTTGGTAAAACAAGTCATCAATTCTGGGAAGTGGATATCTGTTCTTGACTATAAATTTATTCAACTCATGGTAGTCTATACATATTCTTAAAGAATAATCTTTCTTACACACAAATAAAACTGGTGCACCCCATAGGGAAATAATGGATCTGATGAATCCCTTATCTAGGAGATTCTCCAACTGTCCTTTTAAATCTTTGAGTTTTATTGGTTCCATTTTGTATGGCGGAATAGATATAGGCTGAGTGTCTGGAAGAAGGTCTATTCTGAAGTCTATTTTCCTAATGGGTGGAACTCCAGGAAAATCTTCAGGAAACACATCTAAAAATTCATTTACTACTAGAACTAACTCAAGACCGGGTGTTTCTGAACTAGAGTCCTTGACCCATACAAGATGATAGACACATCCCTTGGATATCATTTTTCTTGCTCTAAGGTATGAAATCAACTGAATTTTAAGCGTTGTGGTACTACCACTCCATTCAAGGACTGGTTCATTTGGAAACTAAAAATGAACTATTCTATTTCTACAATCAACTGAGGCATAACATGAGTGGAGCTAATCTATGTCGAGAATGACTTTAAAATCTGCCATATCTAGCTCTTCAACATCTGCTATAGTAACTTTATAAGATATCATAATCGGAAAGTTCTTATACCCGTCGGACTATGATAGATTTACCCATAGGGGTAGAAACTGAGAAAGGCTCTGCTAGAATTTTTGGACTGACTCCAAAGTTAACAGCTATATAAGGAGTTATGAAAGATAAAGAAGCTCCTGAATCTAGCAAGGTATAAACATATAAATAGAAGATCTGTAATAGTAAACACATCAGGAGAATTTTCCTGATTTTGTCTAGACTAAAGTGCATAAAGCCTGTTTGGGTGTTGCCCACTGGTGGCACTGGAAATGGCACCCTACTGATTCGGGCGACCTGACTGAGCTAAAGAACGAGTATGCTGACCCTGAGAACCTGACTGAGGACAATCTCTAACTCTGTGTCCTGGCTTGACACACTCAAAATAAACATCACTGTCAGCTCTGTCGATACCCTTGTGGTTTCTGCCACATGTCTGACAAGGAGGATTTGTTCAAGAACTGCTAACACTACCCTGATATTTAGATCCTGATGCCTTATCGCTATTACTATTTTTGAACTTAGGTATTGGAGCACTAGCTGAGGACGGCACCGGAACTGAATATTTTAGATGAAACTAGGAATGGTTACCGCCCTCTGACCTAGGATAATTGAAATTAAAGCTACCTGTTCTAGTTCTCTTTTTCTACCTCTCTCGCTCTCTAAACTTAACCTCTTCTATCTACTAAGCATGGACCATGAGCCTGGATATGTCCATCTCCTTAATCAACATTATTGTTTTGCACTCTTTAACCATACTATTTGACATCCCAGATACGAACTTGCTCATTCTGGACCTACTATAAGCTACTACATGGGGAGCATACCTGGCTAACTTAGTAAACTTGAGGGAATACTATTTCACGCTCATACTACCTTGCTTGAGGTTGATAAACTCTAACATCTTGGCTTCTCTCAGCTCTAAGGGAAGGAATCTCTCTAGGAAAGAGTAGCAAAGTCTTCCCATTCTAAGGGCTATGCATCTGCGTCCCTGTCTACCTTTCACTGCTTAAACTATGTATAAGATAAATCTTGTAGCTGATAGGCAGCTAACTCAGCAATCTAATTGGAAGTCACTCCTATAATATCTTTGACTTTCTGGACCTAATTGAGGAACTCCTATGGATCCTCTTCTGGCTTAGATCCTGAGAATAGGGGAGATTCATTTGGGTGAAGTCCTGAATCATAGCTGTAGCAGTATTGGCCACCAGATTGGCCAGAACAATAGTTAGCCATAAATATATTGGGGTTGGGGTGTGTGTTTAGAGGGGGGAAATGGGTTGTCATGAATAGATTTCTCAAGTCATGATGACACCTATTGTAATCCACCAATAGGTAAGCCAACCTGTAGTCCAAAACTACTAGTAACAGACTACTAAGAGAAATAGAGAAAGAATGTGGAATAAATAAAATAAAAGACTAATATATATAAGATAGTCCAAAACCTAGTAGAATCAGTACAAGAGCATCTGATGTAATATTAAAATTACAAAATGAAGTATGAATGAATATACAAGTATAACCCATCTCTGAATAAAATGTAGAGATTAGTCTAGTACATACGAGGGATAATAGTAATACTTCGAAAGCCATGATCTCAACCTAGGTCTCCAAATCATAGCTGCTCCGTACAATGCACACAACAATAGTAAGAATGCATTCTATGATAAGCAGGTTGCAGCAGTGTACTATGAGTACCAAACATATGGTACTCTGTAGGAAACTATTGACTAAGCTCCAAAGATAATATAAATATGAATAACACGCAATATGAATGTAAACTACACTCAAGTATCCAAGAACTATGATAGTAAGGCTAAGGAGGAAATAAGGATAAGTATAGTATTCTAACCATACTCAAGGACATAAGAAATACACTGTATATCATTGGCCAATATACAAATAAAGGGTGTAAGAAGGATATATATAGTAGTATACAAGGCCAAGGAAGTGATATGCTATCTTGAATGAAGGAATAGAGAGATATATGGTAATACCATAGCTACACACATATATATATACACACATAAAAAGATAGCAGCACTCATTACCTATACCTATGTAACCCCTTAAGACTGATAGATATAGTCACATACTTGTGATAGGCAATGCGCATGGAAGGACAAATACAAAGTAAGATCCATACTACCATAACCGATCAAAGTATCATAATGAAACCTAGTGTATACACCTCCTCCAGCTCGATGACTTGCAAGGTAGGACCTACGATGACCCTTCTTCTTCGACATGATGACTCACAAACGAAGGGGCTCCTAGGGGGTTCGATAGTACCTATATAGATTGAACTAGTCCCAATCCAAGATTTCTAATCATCATCATCACCATCATCCTTGATTTACTACGTACGGTACCATATATATATATGTATTTATATAATAATATTTAATGCATGAAATTTGATAGTGGATAAAAGAGTGGAAGTCCATAAATCCATTAAATGGGGTAAACTCCGCGACTAAATCATCATAAAAGTGTAAAAAGGGTTGTAATCTCTCACGATCAAAGTAAAAAAGTAGTAGTAAATCATGGACCGGAACCTATATCGCTCAGATCTCTAAAACATCATCTGTTTGTCTCAAAAGCTCATAAATCCTTCATTATGATGATATGATTCCCATTATGAAAGGATCCATTTTAAAAGCAAAAAATTGAAATAAATCCTTTCTTAGGAAACTAGTTGTAAAACCATATTTTAGTTGGAACCATACCATTTAGAGAGCATAAAGGTACCAAATTGATTATGCTATCACCAGTATCCAAAAAAATACAATTACAAGCATGTAAATGTCAATCAACTAAACCACGTCCTTTATAAGGACAGATCACTCACTCAAAATCCTACTAATATCATGATCATGGCCTTGGGCCCAACTATATACAACTGACAAAATCATATCATAATTTGTGTAACCATCATAATCCACCGAGTTAAGTAGTAAGCCTTATATTAATGGTGTCATTAGCCTCAACTATATCTAACATACTAGCAACCTAGGGTAATAGGATCTTAGAAGCATAATATGTATTTTATCTTAGGGGTTGACTCACCTTGCTAATCACCCAAAATCATATGTTTGGATAACTCATGATGTCCTACCCAATATCAAATCCTACCATCCCTATCTACATGAAACATATATAATACATTATCTCAGAAAGAAGATTAGACAAAATCCTACCTCAATGTTGAACAATAAGTCCTTCAATCATCCGTTTTTGTCGTACGATCCCAAAATACCACCACACTCTTAAAATAGTAGACTACTCATCGTTAGGAGTAAAATAAGACCCATATTGCTATTTTAATGATCGAGTAAAAGTTTTGGTCAAATATGGGGCCATGGGGCTCGCAAATGGAATCCAAAACTGAATCTGTCATGAGGTCCCTAAAGGACAAGGAATGTGTGCTCAAAAGTTTAGCACAAATGAAGCATAAATTAGGTCTCAAATCAACACTTGAAGTTTAGAAATTTAAGACCTAATATGTAATAACTTATCATGAATTCGGATGGAAATTAAAGGGAAAATTTATGAGAAATGACCAAGTAGTTTTGGTCTAGCTTACCTGAGCTTCAATGGATAATTTTTCACCTTATATTCTCTTTGGGTTCTCAAATTAGTGTGAAAATAGAGGAAAATCGAGTGGATAAAATGGAAATAAAATCTTCTAGGTGATGCTAAAGCGGATACCTAGGCACTAAAGTAGCATCTCAATTGCTTTAGTGGTCTGGTAGCATTGGCACGGTTGCCACTAAAGCGGTCCCAATGTCTCTTAAATGGTGCCACTTGTACTGCCCATTGACTATTAAAGAAAACCTCTACCATTAGTCCATGGTAGCTAAAATGGCTTATGGGTGCTAAAATGTTGAGCGCTAAAGCAACCCAATAGGCGCTAAAGCAGTCCTATCAGGTACTAGGTACCAAATTTTTACTAAGAACAAAATGGAATTTCATTGGGTGCTCGAGATTTGTTCGAAACCCCGTGTGCTAAAATTAACTATGCTACCATATCAAATTTGATGTTCAAAACCCAATGGAACCATCAAAACTTTCATCCAATATTGCTTTGATTAAATGTGCGGCCCCACTTATAGTTCCATTTTTCAAAGTCCACCCAATAGCCCAATGTGATTCCAAAAACCTCAATAACTAAACCAAGAGTACCCCCAGCTAAAATCAACATTACAAACCTGACAGTGCTATCAAAATTCTCATCCAAGGTCATATACTTAGAGTTTTAGTCCAAGGCCAAATTCTAAATAGTGAAAGCTCTAAAAAGAAAAAATGAGTGTAAAAGCCAAACAAACTATCTGATAATCAAATTAACAGTTCAAACAAGTCATAAGTGACCTGTAGCCACTATGGAAAGGCTTGAATCACCAAAAATACACATAGATCAAGGAAATTACATGGAGGCTCATTACAATATCTAATATGAAAACGACTTTCATCCATGAAAGTCAGTGATATAAAGATCATGAAAGATCAAATGGATAAGGTACTAGGCCTGCATGCTTCGAGAAATATTCCCTAGATAAGCTCTAAGAAGAAACAACACTTCCAGGGGATTTTGCTATAGGTATCCCTTTTTAACCAACTTTTGCACTTTATTTCTCAAACAGCCAAAACTTAAAATCCATAACCAACTGGCCTCCAACTTAACTGAGGAAGGTTGGTTCAATCAATTTTGAAATATGACACACTGATACAACATCAATACCAACATAACTAAGAGAATACTCATCCAAGTCAGGGGCAATCAAGGGAATGACTCATACAAACAACTTCAACACATAAATATATTATTATTTTACCTTTCCAAACTTGATATCCACTCCAAACCAAGAAGAAATTCACCCGAGTAATATTCATGCAAATCCATCACACTAACCTCAAAGAACTGGAGTTGTTCAGCTGAAAATCCATAATGGAAAGCAAGAGAATAAACCCATAAGGCGCTACCTGGGTACGCAAATAGAGATAACTAAGGTCTGTAATCTATGTCAATTTTACCACACTCCAAATGACCCTTAAAATTGATACATAAGAGTATGAAGTACACACACTCACCATAGAATGATCCGCTAAAAGATGTACCATCAATTAAGAATGAAGCCATGCTAATAAAGTAGTAGCTAGGGAATATAAATTTTTGGATAGTAATACCTTTAATTTGAGTCCCAATCCACTCGAATTTATTTCAACCTATTGGTTGAAAAATTAAAAAATTAGAAGTTTAGATGTGGGACCCATATCTAGTCAAAAAGACCTCAAATGGAAAATCCAACTTTTCCAATGCATTCAAAATATTAAATTTAGTATGGTTACATAGTTTATTTACATATATTATATTCTGCATGAATCCCAAGGCATCATTGGAAAACTTAGAAATGTCCCAAGTTTATGGATATAGAGGTGTGCACGATTGCACAAAGGGCATCATGATCGCCTTATGGCGATCACCAAAGAAGGGATAACAATTGGTGTTGCATGTTCTCCATCCTTGGATGGAAATTGCCCCATCTAGGTTCCTAAATTGGGTATTTAAAGGCCTTTTTGGCCTTGTTTTGGGAACCTTTCTCTCATCTTGGAGACCAAGGAACTCTAAAAAGGTGTGCTAAACTCAAATTAAGTCTTGGGAACTTAGATAACATATATTTTGGTGATTAACAATGGATTTGAGGTATGAATCCTTTTATTTCATACTTGAATTTCTTGACCAAAACCCCAACTAGCTTGAAGGATTGATTTAAGCCCAAATAAGCTTAGATTTCACCTATTTCTTAAGGGTTATGATTTATTGATGCTTATGAACACTGGGTTTTCCTTAGAAACCTCTCTTTCAATGTTCTCATTATAATGTGTAGATTGTGTTTCTGATATCTTAGCACCATGAAGAAGCTTCTCAGAAGGAAAAAGTAAAGGTTTAGCAGTTTGTGAGATTTCTCTGGATTTGAGGTATGTTAGGTTTATTATTTGTTAAATTAAGTTATATTATAGTATAATTATGAAATCTTGTTAGATTTTGGAGGTGTTTTAGGTGTTGGGTTGATGAATGGTAAGACTTGGGTTTAGTTGAATCATTTAGGTCACTTGAACTTATAGATTAAAATGCTTGACTTGTAGGCTTGAACCTCGGTGAATTGGACTTTACGTCTTATGGCTAGTATACGAATGCCTTAGTTACTGTAGTTGGATGTGAGTGAACATGTAACTCATATTGTGAGAAAGTTTGATCCAGTGCTTAGATTAATTGAAGTTCCTTACATAAAATGGCCGAAATAGGTGTAATTTTTAGGAAAGACCTTTACCTTTGTACTATTGGTGGCTTGATATACATCTAAGAATTGATTAAGAAACTTTAGTCTGGTCCTGGGTAGAAGTTAGACTTAGAATGTATTTGGGTTATTATAAGGGGGGTTCTTGACCCTCCTTAAGCTTGTATTGATGTAGTTCTCTTAAAGACCTTAGGCAACTACTAAATTCCTAGGAATTCTAATGGTGATGACATTATAATTGATATACGTGGTTTGTTGACTAAATTACCATTAATTCTATGACTAATTATGGTTTATGCTATCAAATAAGCCTATGCCTATGTATCATGCGAGCCATTGATTAAGCTAATATTTTGGGATTAGGGCTATGCTATTACTCATGTTTTACTCTTGTGTAGTAATCAAACTATTAGCGATGCTAGGAAACCCTCATATTGCTAATATAGTTAATCATGATACTAATAATTCTATAAGGCATGCTTGTTGACTACATGGGAAGTTATATTACTAATTATGCTTGAGACTCGATGATAATTGTAATACTCATATTACACACACACACACACATATATATATATTGATAAATTTACATTGAAGACAAATGATGATCATTGGAGATATGATCTTCTTTAATTCTACTTTATGTTGATTTACTTTAGCCCTTGTAGGGCTTGTTCTTTATTATTGATATTAAATTACATATTATGATGATATTGATACCTGACAAGGCTGGAGGGGTTTGTGATAATCATATTGATACCCAACAAGGTTGGAGGATATTGTGATGGTGATATTGACTCCCAGCAAGGACGAAGTACATTATAATGATTATATCGATACTCGAAAAGTCTTAAGGGTGACTATGATAATATACCCGGCAAGGTCAAAGTATGATTGTTGATGTGCCTATGTGTAAATCTACCAGTTGTAGCCCGACAAGGTCGGACATTATGGCAATTGTATGCTTATATGTGTATATACTTGTTTATATGTAATGTAGGTAGCTTGTCGATATTCTTATAAAGTGATGTAGTTAATGATTAATGATAACTAACGATTAGTGATGGAAATTTTTTAATTGACCAATCAAGACTTGTTGGTAAGCGAAGACTAGTGTAAAAATGAGGATTCACTTAGTTAGTAATGTTAATTATCACTATTAGTAAGTTAAGATGGCTATGTGGTGAATAGTTTCCTAATAGATTACTATAATTATATGATGTCAAAAAAATATGCCAAACCAAGACTAATTCTTTGGGTTCTCTTGCTGCTAGAGTTTGATATTTAAGGAAGTTCTTTTGGGATAAGTTGTATCTGCTTAGGATTTGTGTTGGTGGTGTGATTTTGTGATGTATCCCCGAGGTTACGATGATGAGCATTCTTGAAGGTTGTCATTAATCACCCATTGAGGGTCACCATAGTGGTATTCACACAACCCATAAAATTCTGTAGTATGGGTTTTACTGGCCTACAATCTACAAGGATTCTCAAGATTTTGTACAAGCCTATGAAAAATGTCAACATCCTGGTAATATTTCATGGTTCCATAAACTCCCCATGATACCTATTTTGGAGTTTGAGTTATTTGATGCATGGGGATCGATTTCATTAGCCTATTTGTGAGCTCATATGGCATGAGATATATTTAGGTAGTAGTTGACTATGTTTTGAAAATGGGTGGAGGTAGTTGCACTTCCATACAAGGAAGGTAGAAGTGCCACCACCTTTTTAAAGAAAAATATCTTATCTCAATTTAGCACTCCATATGCAATTATCAGTGGTGGTGGGTCCCACTTTTGTAACCACCTATTTAAAGCCCTGCTTGATAGATATGGTGTAAGGAATAAGGTGGCAACTTCTTACCATTCTTAGACAAGCAGGCAAGTTGAGGTCTCCAATAGAGAGATAAAGTCAGTATTGGCTAAAACTGTGATTGCCAATAGGATTGATTGGTCTAGAAAGTTAGATGATGCAATATGGGCCTACTGAACAACCAATAAGACCCCATTGGTGCCTCTCCATATCAACTCATATATTGTAATTCATGCCATTTACTGGTTGAGATTGATCATAAGGCATTATAGGCGATTAAAAGGATAAATTTTAAGTGGCGTGATTGAAAAAACTTGAGGTTAAGCAAAGTGAATGAGTTAGATAAATTTTGAACCATATAAAAAGAAAGAATAAAATTGTATCATGATAGGAAAATTGAGAAAATAGTATTCGAACCCAGTGATTTGGTATTATTGTATAATTTAAGACTCCACTTGTTTCCAGGTAAGATGAAATCTAGGTGGATAGGACCATTTATTATTGTTAGCATATTTCCATTGGGTGTTATAGAAATAAAGCGTGAAGGTGAATTCTCATTCAAGGTGAATGGGAAGTGAGTGAAGCACTACATGGGAAACCTGGAGGAAGTGAAAGTCTGTATTGACGTAGACCTTGGTAAAGTCTGAGTAGCCAACGGAACTAAGTCATGTCACGACAGTTGATTAGGTATTTCTTGAGAGGCAATCCAAGGTACATGGACTCTTAGTACGTCCCAGGTATGTTCTCATTCCCCTTTTTATATTATTTTAGCACATTTGGGACAGTACACAGTTTTCAGTTGAGGGTGGGGTATACCATAGCCACCACAGTTTTTTGTTGTCGTGTTTTTTTGTCTGCGTGGTATGGTTGTAGAACCGATATGTCTATGATAAAATTTGTGTAGTATTGTGTATTGTTTCATATTGTGTTATGTCTTTGTGTAATTAGGAGATTTTTAAGTGTTTAGGGTACTTTTCATGTTTTTGATCAATTTTTGAGAAAAACAATACCCTTCCAAAATTTTAGAACTATGTGAATTTATATATATGTGTACATTATGGATCATGTTATGGCATTAGGATTAGGGACATGATAATCACTTTCTAACAATTGTATGAACTAGACATGTAGTAGCTCGTAATATTTACACTATACCATGTATATGGGATTGTACTTGTTCTCTTTGTTTGTTGCATTCAGAACTAGCCTGATTAGTCTTGCCTAGGTATTAGGATAGTCGGTTAGGAAAGGATCATAGGCTATTTTTTTATTTTAGTCCACTTTTAGCCTAAATGACTTTCCCAATGTGAAATAGTATCCCTTGATCCCCTTCTTGAGCTTTATAACTTATTTTTCTTATTTCACCTGTCACCTTACCATTTGTGTTGCAGTAACCTATTTTAGACCATTCCTTCTTGGACATTATGCACCTCAACTCAGTCAAATTGCCTAAGTTGAGGGTGGTTATCATAGGGGTGTGTAATGTAAAGTGAGTATGTAGAAGTGTGAAATAAGAGAAAAAGTTACTATGTATGGGTGTGGTAGCAAAAGGAAAAAAAATAAAAGATATAGAAAAAGAAAAATTGTGAAAAAAGGAAAAAGTAAAAATAAAAGACCACACCCAACCTGAATATGCAATAAAGAATAAAAAGGGAGAAATAAGGGTGGAATAAAAAGAAAAAATTGGTTAAGAGTGGTCCCCAAAGTTAGTGTAATACAAAGGATGCTTAGTCACTTGATATATCAATATGTACCATACCAACCGCCCAAGCCTACATTACAAGCTGAATAAAGTCCTATAGTGATCTTCATTTGACTGTTTGAAAACTAAGGTTAAAAAAATAAGGGCGTGCCTATGGTATTTGACTCACATTGATTAGAACTTTGTTTTTTAAGTGTGAGTGTCTCCTGACTGTCCCTGCATTGACATGCATTATTTCATATTAGTGAGTGGGACATCTTTGTTGTGATGGCACATGAGTCATATCGCTAGCTGCTTACTTATTGTAGGGAGTGTAACTTGTCTATATATGCATGATTGTCTGTTGCTAATGTAATTCCATACCTTGATCCCATTGTATCACATTGTTTTGCTTCCTGTTTATACATAGTTTATTTTGAAAGGTTGAAACAGGAGAGGGTATTGTGGTTTGAGCTTAAAGTGTTGATTGACTTCCTTGAATAGCTTATATTCATTCTCCTAATTAAGCGTTGTGTTTTGTTTTGTGTTGTTTTATTCTATTGTGTTGCCTGAGGATATGCAAACATTATATGATTTTTAGAAAACTAGGTTTTAGATGCAAAGTTCAAGAAAAAAATGAAAATAGAGGTTTTTGCTACTTACATGATCATTTTTCGCTATTTGTGACACTTTCTGGATGTACGTGACCACAACATATGTTGAAACTTGAAGATTTAAAGCTTGGTTGCAAGAATTTAAAGTCCTAACACTTACCTATGTCTAAATGTGGACCACATGTGGTTTGTATGTGACTAAAGTACAAGAATTGAAGATCCAGAGAGTGAAAGAGCTGAAAAAGAACTTCCAGCATTTACCTATGTCAACATGTGGACCACATGTAGCATATGTGGATCGCATGTAGGTAAGGTAAGTACCACAAGTCCAAAGTATAGAGAGTAGACAGTGCAGGAAATTTTTCTGGCAATTACCCATGTCTACAAGTGCAAGGGTCAGGTCGTATATGGCACATGCACCCTAGGCAAGGCTGCATGTAGACACATGTAAGTGACCACCGACCCTTTTTGTCCTTTTTTGTTTGGGCTTTGGTTTTAGGATTTCCTCATGTACTATAAATATCCCTTATGTGTTTTTTAGTAAAAGTAACTCACTCTTGATATTTACAAACATATTTTGATTCTGAGATCCAATTTGGGTCTTGGAATTCTCTTGTATTGATTTTTGATGATTAATTTAGTTAATGTTTTTGGTTTTCAGTTGTGATTATTGTGATTACATCTTATACTTTCAATTATGAATATTGTTGATTCTTTCACAAGAATGAGCGACTAAAAACCCTTAGCTAGGGTTGTGGAGATCCTTGCAGATTGATGAAGTAGGAAAAGTGCTACGTTGTTCTAAACCAATACCCATGCATGCATTGTATTATCTTCACTTGAATAGCTATCTTAGTGGTTACAAACATTAGGATCCCTCCGAGATTATTGCTACTTACTCCAAAAGAGCAATAGTGACTAGGAAAAGATAATGACAACAGTAATTTAAAGTGTAACCGTTGATCCACGCTTCTAAGTATTATCTAAGAAAGATGGTTAGCTGTAATCTAATAACTAGAGACTCAAATGGGAATAGTTAACTAGGATCTAGGATAAGGGTTCGTAACGCGACATCATGGGACTCAAAAGGCAATGGGTAAAATCTGTCAGCCTGTCCAGAAGATAGTTAGTGGCACATAACTTATTAGATTTTGCATGCAAGGTATCGGGTTGGTTTATTAAAGCACGATAAGACTATGGAGTTGAGAATCTAGGGGGAACATAATCCTAGTGTTCACCGATGACTTTTAACAACTGAAGTTGATACTAGATACTTGTTCGATATTGATACTCCAATCCATATTTACTTTTCTAGTTTTTCCCGCTGATTACAACAGCTAAAAACGGCAAGTCCACATGTTCCCTTGGGATTTAACCCTAACCTTTATTGGGTTACTATATTTGATAGCGACCGCAAAATCATCATATTGAAGGTGTAGCTTGGGCGTTATCACATAGCTATATATATATATATATATATATATATATATATAAACAAGCCTATCCTAAAGGTACAACCTAAAGTTGTCACACTAGCATCTCAGGGCCTCCTAATCATAGTAAGAACTAGTGCTAACATAATCAAAGTCTCTAATCCATATGTATAAATATGATATAATTATCCATAATAAAGTAACCATAAAAGAAAGGAATCAAAATCATACCTCGAATCTCAGTACTATTCTAATAATTAACCTATCACGAACTAACCATAATAACAACAACAATAAAGTAACTAGCTATCCCATGACAAATAATACCGAAATCAGACCCTATAACCCAAAAGGTCCAATAAGCACACAATACACACCAAGAAACGGTCATCACCTATACCATTGTAACCCCATAAGCCTGATAGATATAGGTGCATACTAGTGATAGGAAACATGTATGTAAGGATGAATGAAAAGTAAGATCCATAATACCATAATTGATCCAAGTACCATAAAAAACCCAGTGTATACACCCCCGCCAGCTCGACGACTCACAAGGAAGGACCTATGAAGACCTCTCTTCTTTAGTACGATGACTTATAGATGAAGGGGCCCCTAGGGGGTTAGGGAGTACCCATGTACATCGTCCTGGTATTGATCTAGGATTTATACTCATTATCATAATCATCCTCATGCATAAACTTGAATCATAGACAAAAGAGTATAAGATGTTAAATCTATTGATTGGGGTAAACTCCAGGACTAAATCATCATAAAAGTGTAGAAAGGGTTAGAATCTCTCACGATCGAAGTTAAGTAGTAAAATTGTGAACCAAAATCTATGTTGGTCAAATCTCTAAAACATTATTTTTTAGTCTCAAAATATCATAAATCATACATTTTGATGGTACAATTCACATTATGAAATGATTCGTTTTAAAAGTAAAAAGTAAGAATAAGTCCAGTCTTAGGAAAATAGTAGTAATACCATATTTTAATTAGAATCATACCATTTAGTGAGCATGAAGGTACCAAATCTATGTATTTTATCACCTATATTCAAATAATATAATTACAAGCATCTAAATTCAATAAACTTAACCACGTCCTCTATAAGTATAGATCACTCACCCGATATCCTACTAATATCATGATCATAACCTTGGGCCCAATATTATACAACCAATATAATCTTATCATAATTTAGGCAACCATAATAACCCACTGAGCCAAGTAGTAAACCTTGTAATAAAGGGGTCATTATCCTCAACTATGTCTAACATGCTAGCAACCTAGGGTAATAGGATCCTAGAAGCATAATATGTATTATATTTTATGGGTCGATTCACCCTTCTAATCCCCTGAACTCATAAGGTAGTCTAAGTCATGATGTCCTACCTAATATCATATTTTAATAACCCTATATAACATACAACATATATAATACATTATCTCAAAAAGAAGAGTAGACAGAAGCCAACCTCGATACCAAATTGTTATTCCTTCAATTGTTCGCTTTTGTTGTACAATCATAAAATAACACCATAGTATCAAAATAGTAATATACGCATCATTAGAAGTAAAATGAGACCTATATTGACATTTTAAGAGTTGGGTCATAATTTGGGTCAAGAACGAGCCCATTGGGCCTGCAAATAAAATCCAAAATTGAATTTGTCCCACGGTCTCTTAAAGAACAAAGAATGAGTGCTCAAAAGTTAAGAACAAATGGAGCATAAATCGAGTCTTAAATCAACCCTTAAACTTTAGAAATTTAAGATCTAAATTCTAAGAATTTATCATGAATTAGGATGGAAATTAAAGGAAAAATTTATTGGAAATGTCCAAGGAGTATTGAGCAAGTTTACTTTAACTTCAATGGATGATGTCTCACTTTTGGTTCTCTTTGAGTTCTCAAATTAGTGTGAAAATGGTGGAAAATTAGGGGAGAAAATGGGAATAAAAAGCCACCAGGTGTCGCTAAAGTACCTATTGCTAAATCAGCATCTTGACTGCTTTAACGGTCGAGCAACATTAGCACAAGTCCTGCTAAAGTCGCCCCAATAGTGCTTAAGCAGTGCCAACTTAACCATCTATTGGCTGCTAAAGTAGCCCCGGGGCATTATGCCAGAGGCGTTAAAGTGGCCCATGGGCATTAAAGCATTGAGCGCTAAGGCATCCCAATAGGCGTTAAAGTTATCCTATCAGCTACCAGGTACAAGGTACTAGGTACCAGATTCTTACTAAGGCCAAAATAGACTTCGACCGAGTACTCGAGATTTGTTCGGAACCTCTTGTGCTTAAACGAACTATGCTGCCATGAAAAATTCTACATTGAACTCAATAGAAACATCAAAATTTTATTCGAGATCGCTTCGACTAAATATGAGGCCCAAATCTATAGTTTTATATTGCATTTAATCCGCCCAATAGCCTAAAATGAGTTTGGAAGCGTCGGAACCTCTTCACAACCCGAGGCTACCCCCTAGTCGCGACAAAGGAGCTTATGGTCACAAGTGACCACAAGCTAACCCATGGGTTGATACCTGCTGTGAGCATTGAATAATATACTGATAAGAACATGTGCTGAAATAACTGAATAAGGACATAAGGTTCAAATATTGAAAATATAATTTAAATTATAAGTCTGAACGTCTGATGACATACTAAAAGAGTGATCAAACAACTGATAAATTGACTAACTATCTGAATTACTGAAAATATTTGAAAGTCTCTACCTAACTGAAGAGTTTATAGGACAGGCCCAAACTAAATCCAAATTGAACTAACTGAAAAGAAATGCAAAAATACTAAAATAACATAACAGGTCCTCGGCATATGAGGACCTTCCACAACTGATGTTGCTGATAGGATGAACTATGTAAGTGCAATCAAGAAACTTAGCATTCAAACTTATGATATAAGAAATCATAGTGTGAAGAAAGTATACGGTCAGTACTTTGAAAGTACTGGTATATGAGATGAGGTTAGGCTGAAATACATAGGTTCATGTGCATGAACTAATCACTAATTTAATATCATCAGATAATTGATGCATAAATGCTGAAAGCTGCAAAATCTGAGAATGCATGACCACATATATAACATGATACTGAAATAGTCTGTAAATAGAAATACTAAAATTTGGTAACTAAATAACTAATGAACTATATGCTATGGTCAAGAAAACTTGAACTGAATTATGTACTAAATACTTAACTGATACTGTGGGTGGTATTATCTTATCGACATGCCCCAATCTGAGCTAATCGGTGTCCAACCTGTAACCTTAGTCAGATGGAAGGGTATCAGTACTGAGCCATGGGTACTAACAATAGTTGTGTGGATCAGCTAAACTAATGTCCTGAAGGACTAATTAGTCACCCTCATCTGGCAGGTGCTCTAATGAGATATGTGTTACCCTCTAGTGGCAGGTAAACACTTTATCAAACCTCAACTGGTAGGTTGATAACTCTAACCTACGTTGGCTACGTAGTTTTGGAACTAAGGGACTACTACTAAAGGTCACACCCTCTACTGGTAGGTGAGCCCCCATCCTTGGGTTCGCTCAGTGCTAAATCCTACTCCCAACTGAAAGACACTAATTACTATACTGAACTAAGCGTAATTGAACAAACAACTGATCATAACACTAACTGAATGACAACGCTCATGGTTTATTCGAAATCATTCTGAAGCTACTGAAATTATGTAAACAACTAAATATAAGGTGTTCATAACCCTCCAGCACCGAATGAAAATAACAATAAGGACGTATGAAACTTTAAAAACCATAATAAAGGATTATTGCTCAAAACCCAACATTTAGACATTTCATCAAACACATGGGAGTAATGAATTTTAGCATGGGAATAGGTAAAGCATATGATTGAAAACATAGTTACAATACTAAAACTATGAATTAGGGATTTAACATGAGTATTTCAATACTCAAATCATATAAGGGCCCATTCCATCGAAAAACACTTGTAACGTAACTATTAATCAAAATCAATAACAACTTCATGGATATAATTCATCATAAACATGTAAAAACTCATAATTTGATATCAAAAGGGGATTCTTGGAATTCATAGGTGAAAAGGGACCATGAATGAACATCACACGTACCTTAAACCTTAAATCTTGAAAGAGAAACACAAATCTTTAAGCTTCCTTAAAGGTTCTTGGATTTGGGAACTTGATTTCTTAGTTTTCTTAAAGATAAGGTATGTGAATTTGATGAACTTGGGGGATTATTAGGGTTTGTGTTTTAAGAGGAAATTAGTGAAATATGGGCATATAATGCCCTAATCGACGTTTTAAATTCGTGTTCTTACTAATTGGTTTGAGAGGAAAAGACTAAATTGCCCTTCAAAGAATTAAATTCGCAACTGGAACGCGGATTAAAAATCAACTGTGATGCGATGAAGGACTCATCCACCGTGATGCACAACTATCACAGTGAGGTTCTGGAATCAAAACCAAAACACGACCCAAACCTCATCAAAAAAATCCAAAACTTTCCTGAGACATACTCCTTACATCCTTGACCATGAATTAACACAAAAACCTACGTCTTGGGGTTAAGAAGACCTATTAAAAAATTCTCGAAGTTAAGAGGTCAAAAATATGACTAAGTCCCCAACACTCGGTGAAATTTTTAGGCTTTAAGCCTCTTATCCATGCCACTAGGAGCTGAACTAAGCTAAGAAAAGTAAGGGGTATTAAAAACCTAAACCACTAGTACCCATCCTAAAATCAACATTTCAAAGCTTATGATGTTGTTGAAATTTTCATATGAGGTCATCTACTAGGATTTTTGATTTGGTACGAAATTCTAAATAGGAAAATCTCTAAAATAGGTAAATGAGCCTAAAATCCATACAAACTATCCATAACCAGACTGACAGTTCTGACAAGTCATTAATGACCTGCAGCCATTGTGGGAAGGCTGAAAACTCCTAAAATAAACACAAATTGAGGAAATGACCTACAGGGTCATTGTAGTGGTTGAGTGTTAAGAGAGCAAAGGGAAAAGATTAGTTTAAATAAATGATTAATCCATTTTCATATTTCTTAGAAAATTATTTCTTATGGATTTATATTAGATTGTTTCCTAGAAAATTACTTGCAAAATTTTCTAACTCCTTGTTCTCTTGAATTTTTACAAAAACCCTTTTTCAAAATATTCATAGGTAATTTACACTTAATTAGGAATCCCCATATAAACTATTTGAGAATTTTTAAATCCACATGTAATAAATTCCCACAAGTGTTTTTTCTTCAAATTATTTTTTATAGGGAAATCAATAAAAATCAATGTACATGTGGATTTTCGTGTATAAACCCTAGAAAAATCCCTATGTAATTAGCATTTTTTCTAGTAGTGATATTTATGTTGCATTTACTAAATAATAATATCTTTTTCTTAGACGATATAATGATTTGCCTAGAATGGACTAATGTTTATATGTTTTAACGTTCATACCGGCTTTCCAACAGATACAATCTGCATATCAACTTTTAAATTCATGTATACTGCATTGTATGCAGATGCAGTCTATATATTGTGCTGCAGATTCATCTATAAATCTCATTGTATATTGTTGTACAAAGTTATATTCATGTATACTACATAGTATACATATGCAATAGCATATTAGACTACAGAATCATGTATAAAGCACATTATATATTGTTGTATAAAGTGGTATATTCATATAAATTGTATTGTATACATGATTATATTAGAAATCATTCCCATGCAAACTGTAATTTCTAATTACATAAAGGCTAGTATGTGAAGGCATATGCACCCAAAAATGGAAATAAATCAGAAACTAAAAGACAAACAAATAAGCAAATTCAACTAAATGTAACTCGGTAATTGGCCAAATTCAATCCCAAATCTTGTTAGAAGTAATACATACAACTCCTAAATATATGTCATTAAAAACTAGTATAACCTTGTTCAAAGTAGCACAACTACTAAAAGATTTACTCATACAAAATTAATTCAATGCAAACTAAAAATTATAGCAAAACTAAAATAATATTTTTGGACCTCCACTCTTTTTTTACTTGAAATACTCACCACTAGATTCATCACCGCTGATTTCCCCATTCCCCTTGTTCTTCCTACCATAAATCCACAACAATCTTTTATATCTCGAATGAAGTATCTCAATATCAACTTTCATTTGTAATTTTTTTTTCATACACAATATTCAACAAATGCAAAAACAAATATACCAAAATCACTATAAAAGGAAAGCATGTTTTTCTTAATAAGTTATTGGAAATCATTAGAAAACTAAAGCAAAACAAACAAGAAAAAATGCAAAATACTACCAGTAAACTTGTTGGGGCACATCATCAACAAGGTGAACTGGAAAATCTTCATATCAAGTTGCTTAATAGCCTTCTTAACATAAAAATTTGTACATTTTAGAAAGTACAAAAGTAATTTTAAATATCGCAATATTGTTTGCCTTACACGTGAGTCATTCAGTGTTTCAGGCAAAGAATCATATACATGGATGCACCAATCACAAAATGTAAAAATTTCTAAAATCCAATGTTAAACTTTAGAATTTCTCTATGTCCCCAAAATTTAAAATAAGACACAATCAACATTATGTTTGTTACGATCAAAACTACTCCCTAGTCTAACACAATGCTTAGAATCACAAGTGACTCTAAGCTAACACATGGCATGGCAAAATAGTAAAAAATATAGATAATAAAGGATAAAACAACACTTATATGGAAGCTAGACTTGAAAAATGTAATAAATATCCAAAGAAAATAAAAAATCACTAAAAAATTAGAGATCAAAACTAAACATCTAACTATGTGTTTGAAAAGCCTTTACTAAGATGAGTTGTTGTGACAATCCCCAACTAACTCTAACAATCTGAGAACTGGGAACACCAAAAACAAAATAAAATAAAAATTTGTCCCTGGTCCTCTCATGATGAGGACTCACCTAACCTACTACTACTGATATGGTATGAGATCGTCCTAAGGGAGATCAAGATATTGAGTGTCCAAACCTATATTTTAAGACAATAGAGTGCAAAGAAAGTATGTGATCGGTACTTTGAATTTATTGTGTATGTTAGTTAGGGAAATAACTCACATGAGCTAAACATAGAATATATAGAATGATAACTAAGGCAATACTAAGTAATTAAAACTTGATGCAAACTGAACTGAATAATTGAATACAAGGTCATACAAGAATCTAAAATTTGAACTGTAAACTATAGACTTCGGGAGATACTAATAACTGGCATATCTCAATTTGATCTAACAAGCGTCCAACCTATAATCCCAACAGGAGGAGTGTTCAGTACCTTGAAAAGTTACGAGAAATAACTAACGTGGATCTACTAAACCAGTGACCAAAAATACTAAGGTGTCAAGCCTGATCTGAAGGGTGACCCTTTAGAACCTACTCTGGCACTTTAGTTATGGAAATTACGAAATTATAACAAAGGTATTAGCCTAAAGGATGGATTATCCTTCATCCCTGAATTCATTTGGTATTAAGTACTACTCCTAACAGAGTGACACTGATAAATTTGTATTATTCACTAAAGGTAAAATTCTGATAACTGAAATAAAAGTATTCTCTGAAGTAATTTAAAATAAGAAAACCGGGGAAATATAGTTGTTAATAGTATATACATGAAAGCATAGGTCATCGGGTGTTTATAAACTACCATCTTTAAAGAATGCAACTATGTGTAAAATTCCTAAACTGATCTAATTAATAGAATTCAATGACTCAAGTCAAACAATTCATAGATTTTGTAATGACTTTAGGGCTTGGGTTCATAATCATATAATAACACTAAATTTCATGTTGATATGAGAATCATTACTCAAAAACACCTAAGGAATGAGATATTAATGAATTAACCAATATTCATAAACCCTATATTATGAGAGAGAATTAAATTAGAGAATTGGGTTAACTTTGGGATTTAATGCATGAAAGGGATCCCAATGATGAAACCCACATACCTAGAGCTGAGAACGCCAAATGATTCCTTAGCATTTGATGCCCGAAGAAGATGAACCATAACTGTACCTGGGGAATGGGATCTCCTCTTTTCTTTTTTAAAGTTAAGTGTATGATAAAATTCTAAGTAATAAGAGTTTAGGGTCTTATTAACCCCAATAATGACATTTGGAATTTCCAAAATGATGTAGATTTGATATTAAAAGAATGGAAAAAGACTAATTTTCCTCGTAATGAGGGTACACTTTTTAAACATTTTGAAGTTAGGGCCATCTTGATCAAACAAAACCATTGTACGATCATCCGATGTTATCACAATCATGGTTGGTCGCATGGTATCTCACTACAGAGCAGTGCTTTACTAAAAAAAACTATGTCTTCCTACTATGGGGTAGGATTAAGGTGAAACTAGATGTGTTGGAAGTATATTCAAATAACTTTCACTTGGTGGGTTTGGAACTCAAAAATTCATCTGAATGTAGAAGTTATACTTGTTTAAATCTAAACACTACTTTAGGAAATGATCGGTAAGGTAGGTTTTGGCTTAGTTAAGGGCTAGGGGATTCTTTTGTCCTTGGTACATGGCCAAATCCTCTCTTATGCAGTTAAAGGTTGATGATTTACCTTACACGTACTTAAAGCACTATTCTAGACTAGCTTGGATTTTTTAAGGCATTATAATATCTCTTTGTTGGGGTCATTCATCACCGAATGGAAATTAACAGAGATGGAATGTTAGGAAAATAGAGCTGCAATTCCCACATTTTCTTAACAAATTTTTTTGATGTTATAGGAACCATCGACTAGTAGGTGAGCCCCCATACCTGGGTTCGCTTAGTGCTAAATCCTACTCCCAACTTAATGACACTAATTACTAGACTGGACAAAGCTTAGTTGAGCAAACAACTGATCATGACACTAATTGAATAACAATGCTCATGGTTTATCTGAAATCATTTTGAAGATACTGAAATTATGTAAACAGTTAAGTATTAGGTGTTCATAACCCACTAACACTGAATGAAAATTAAAATTAGGACATATAAAGCTTTAAAACCCATAATAAAGGATCATTGCTCAAAACCCAACATTTAGATATTTTATCAAACATAAAGGAGTCATGAATTTAATCATAGGAATGGGTAAAGCATGTGATTGAAAATATAGTTACAATACTAAAACCATGAATTAGATATGTAACATGAGAATTTCAATGCTCAAATCATATAAGGGCTCATTCCATCAAAAAACACTTGTAACATAACTTGTAATAAAAATCAATAACAACTTCATGGAGACAATTCATCATAAACATGTAAAAACTCATAATTTGATATCAAAAGGGGATTCTTGGACTCCATGGGTGAAAAGGGCCCATGGATGAACATCACACATACCTTAAATCTTAAATATTAAAAGAGAAACACAAATTTTTTAGCTTCTTTGAAGGTTCTTGGATTTGGGATCTTGATTTCTTAATTTTCTTAATTTTCTTGAAGAGGAGTTAATTGAATTTGATAAACTTTGGGGATGATTAGGTTTGTTTTTTAGAGGAAATTGGGGGAAAATGGGCATATAATGCCTTAATCGGCTTTTTTTTTAAGAATTAGATTGAGGGGAAAAGACTCAATTGCCCCTCAAATAATTAAATTAGAAACTGGAATAGGGATTAAAGATCCATGGGGACACAATGAAGGGATCATCGCTATACCCACCATGATGCACTACTATCGCGGTGAGGATCTATAATGAAATCCAAACACGACCTAATCCTCGTCTAATAAATCCAAAACTTCCCCGAGACATGCTCCTTACACCCTTGAACATAAATTAACTCAAAAACAAATGTCTCTGGGTCGGGAAGACCTATTTAAAAATACTCGAAGTTAAGAGGCCAAAAATATGACTAAGTCCCCAACACTTAGTAAAATTTTCAGGCTTTAAGCCTCTTATACGTGTAAATAGGAGTTGAACTAAGATAAGAAAAATACGGAGTATTTCAACTATTCCCCCTTGGGAATATTCATCCTTGAATTAGACCCATTGTTCTGAGAATACTGGAGAAACTGAGATCATATACTAGATATGCATAACTGAAAACATGATTACATGTCTGAGTGTAAAAAATGATACATGAACTGAGCTAATTTGTGAATGTATGCAATGAAATAAGAATGGTTATATATAGTTAGAATTGAGAATGCAAAAGAGATAATCTAAGGAGAACTGTTACCTTAAGATGAGTCTGAGTTTGCAAAGAAAAGATGAGGGTACTTGGTACTCATATCTACTTTTGCTTCCTAAGTGGCTCCCTCAACGGACTTATTCCGCCAAAGAACTTTGACCAAGGAAACTTCTTTGTTCCTTAGTCTATGAATCTAGTGATCAAGGATCTTGACTGGGATTTCTATGTAAGAAAGGTTATCCTGAATATCTGTACTTTCTTAGTAAACTACAACAACTGGATCATCAATACACTTATTTAACAGGGAAACGTGAAACACAAGATGCACTGATGTAAAATTTGCAGGCAACTCAAGCTCATAAGCTACCTTTCCAAAATGACTCAAAATTCTATAAGGGTCAATAAATCGGGGACTGAGCTTCCCTTTCTTGCCTAATCTTTTCATCCATTCATAGGTGAGATTTCAAATATACCAAATCCCTAACCTTAAACTCAAGGTCTCTTCTCCTCACATTTTCATAGGATTTTTAATAGCTTTGGGTTGTCATAAGCCTCTCTTTGATCAACCGAACCTTCTCTATTGCATCAAACACGGAATCTGGTCCTATCAAAGTAGCCTCACCTGCCTCAAACCAACCAATAGGAGATCTACATCTCCTCCCATAAAGAGCCTCAAATGGAGCCATATGAATATTGGAGTGATAACTGTTATTGCAGGCAAACTCGATCAATTGTAAGTGATCATCCCAACTACCCTTAAAGTCAAGAACACACGCCCTCAATATATCCTCTAGGTTTTGAATAGACTTCTCCGCCTAGCCATCTATATGAGGATTAAAAGTTGTACTAAAATAAACTTGTGTACCAAGACCCTTCTAAAAATCTTTTCAAAAGTGAGAGGTAAACTGAGTAGCTCTATATTAAATAATAGACAATGGGACTCCATGAAACCTAAGCAACTCTTTAATATAGAGCTTGGCATAGTACTCGGTTGAATAAGAAGTATGAACTGGTAAGAAAGGAGCTGATTTGGTCATTCTGTCTACAAAAACCCATATCGAATTATGTCACGATATGAATGGGGCAACCCTATCACAAAATCCATGGTCACCTCTTCCTACTTCCAAGAAGGAATGCTGAAATCCTGCATCGTACCACTTAGCCTCTAGTGTTCAACCTTGACTTACTGGTCGTTAAAACACTAGCTACAAACTCTGCAATATCCCTCTTCATACCACTCCACCAATAGATTTCTCGCAAGTCATGGTACATATTAGTAGTTCCTAAGTGAATGAAGTAATACGCACCATGTACTTCCACAAGGATTCGCTATCTCAAACCATCAACACATGACACACACAGCCAACCCTGATATCTCAACACACCATCTCCTCCTTGGGAGAAAACCTCTACCTTCTGATCTCTAACTGATTCGTTCAACTTAACAAAACTGGGATACCTATCTTGTTTCTTCTTTACTTTGGCAACCAAATAAGATTCTGAACTCAAGCACTACCTTAAGTTGAATCAACAAATCGAACGCCTAATCTAGCAAGCTGATGAATATCCCAGACTAACTTCTTCTTATCATTCTCAACATGAGCAACACTACCTATAGACAATCTACTAAGGGCATCTACCACTACATTGGCCTTGCCTAGATGATACAACACACGCAATGAAGAATTATTAAAAATATATTATTATTATTATTATTATTATTATTATTATTATTAGCTTCAAAATATATTATTATTAAAGAAAGAGATTTTCATTAGCTTCAAAATAAAAACTCTTCAAGAGTTCTAAATAGACTTGATAACTTATTTCTTTTAAAAATTAAATATTAAAAAACACATTTGAATATAATTTATTTAAATATTAAATAAAATATAATAATATAACAATAATAATGATAATAAAAGTGATAGTCATAGTAGTAGTATTAATAATAATAATAATAATAATAATAATAAATTGTATTATTATTATCATTATTATTACTTAAAATAAATTAACAATAGTAATAGTGTAGAAGAGTCCTAAAAGACACTTATATTTTCATAAGCTTATCACTCTTTCAAAATATTATGAATGTATTTAAACATAAAATAAAAGATAACAATAACAATTGCCACGTGGCTTTTTAATATCTTGTCATGTGGCTTCTTGTCTTGCTTTTAGTTTTGCTTATATATAGAGAGAGAGGTTATATTTTTTTTTTAATTTAAAAGCACTGCTACTACTACTATGTGTACTGCTACATTTTTTGGTTAAACGTATACTACTGCTACCACTATTATTATCATCATACATTATTATTATTATTATTATTATTTAGATTAATATTTTATATTTTATTTAATTAAATATATTTTAAACAATATTTGAATGGGATAAAGTTTATGAATAGTAATAGTTAATTTAAAACTCTTCAATGTTACGTCCCTAATTTCAAGCTAATGGTAATCTTGAAAAAAAATATTAATACTTTTAAATGCAAATCTCTAATGTTGTAATTCAAAACTTTTATTGCAATATTTTTATTTATTGTTTTAAAATAATCAAGTAGTTTCTTCTAATTATTATATTATTACTATTTTTGCTTTTTTATTATTATTATTATTATTATTATCATTATTATTATTGCTACTATTACTATTATTGTTTATTATTATTATTATTGTTGTTGTTGTTATAATACTATATTACTACATTTTAAAAAAAATAAAAGTAGTGCTACTAAGTGTACTATTATTTTTTTGTGTATGTTTAAACGTGTACTAATACTAATGTTATTATTATTATTATTATTATTATTATTATTATTAGTAGTAGTAGTAGTAGTAGTAGTAGTAGTAGTAGGTAACTGGAGAAAATTGAAGAAAAGGTGTCTTTTAAGTCTTGAATGAAAGATTGGTGACATTGACCAATTTAAAGGGTCAAACATAATTAAAAAACTTGATTAGGTTGATTGTGGACTTGATTAATATTTTCTAAACTTTTTAATCTTTTCAAAAATACAAATTAACCCACACCCACAACTTTTTAAATTTCTCCCTTCAATCTTGTGCAACTTCAATCTGTGGCAACAAATAGTTTTGAGTTCTTGCCCATTTCTTTTTTACTTTCAACCGTCAGCCGACGTGACAACATTTTCCGGCGATAAAAACTTCGAGTTC
Organism: Capsicum baccatum var. pendulum; assembly: GCA_030864225.1. Lineage (NCBI taxonomy): Eukaryota > Viridiplantae > Streptophyta > Magnoliopsida > Solanales > Solanaceae > Capsicum > Capsicum baccatum. The sequence goes on from CM061552.1 coordinate 153,581,965, forward strand.
TTCATCGTTTCTTTTCGATTTTCACAAGCAAAAAATTAGGGCTTTTAAGTTATGACGAAAATGAGGAACTTGATTTGTTGGTGTTTGTTATTTTTTTATATTTTTATTATTTTTTTTAATGTTTGTTATTTTTTAGTTGAATTTCTCATCTGGATGTATCTGCTACTACTGTTTTTTAATAATGGATAAAACATGTAACGTGAATCTAACATATGAGTATTTGTTGCAACATAGATGACTAATCTGTTGCACAGATTAGTAATCTGTTGCAACATATATGACTAATATGTTGCAACATATATGACTAATCTATTGCAACATATATGACTAATTTATTGCAACATATATGACTAATTTATTGCAACAAATGAGTAATCTGTTGCAACATATATGACTAATCTATTGAAATATATATGGCAAATTTGTTGCAACAAATGAGTAGCCTGTTACAATAAATAAGCAATTTGTTGCAACATATATGACTAATTTGTTGCAACAGATTACTCATCTGTTGGATTCGTTTTATAGTGTTGTAATATGAATCCAACATATGGGTCATCTGTTGCAACAGATTAGTCATATATTGCAATAAATTACTCACTTGTTGCAATAGATGACTCATATGTTAGATTCATGTTGCAGGTTCTATCCACTGTAGCAGTAGCAGATACACCAAATAAGAAATTCAACAAAAACTATAATTTTACTTGCAAAATAAGCTATGAAGTAATGTCCAAGTGATATACGAACAAAATTTGACCTAAATTTTTTTTTTAAAATTCAACAGGGGCACAACGAAAAAGTAAACCACATAAAAAATTTCATGAAACAGGTAAAAAAAATAAAAATAATATACCATACATCAAATGCAAAAGGATCGAGGGGATAAACTTTTGAGTTCTCCTAAAAACATTTAAGTTCCCTAATATTTTAATTGCTTTCTAATAGTTGACCCATCTATTACAACATATTTTCTATCTGTGTGATAATTTTCAACAGATGAATCATCTGATGCAACATGTTAGTCATCTGTTGATTCAAATTAAGCAATTATTAGTAATAACTAAATTGATTTAGCTAAAATTAAAGACGTATCTACGACAATGGGACAAACATTTGTGTTCTCCTAAACATATTTGAGTTCCCTAGTAGTTTAATTATTTTCCAATAGATTATTTATTTGTTGCAACAAGTTAGTCATCTATTGCAACAGATGTTTATAACAGGTTAGTCATTTGCTTATTCAAATTAAGCAATTGTTAATAATAACTAAATTAATTTAATTAAAATTGAAGACAAGTCTTTAATACAAGATCTTAGACAAGGGGACAAATGTTTGAGTTCTGCTAAAAATATTTGAGCTTTAGTATTTTACTTTGCTTTTCAACATATATCGAACTCGGAACCAAAATGAGCCACGGAATTAAAAAAGTGACCAAAATAGGCCATCTATTTAAAAAGTTACCAAAAAAGGCTAAACGTAATAATTTATTACGTTTTCTACTTTTTTCTTAACGGTCAACTAGCAGAGTTGACTTTTACAAAACCGTAAGAATTTCTTACATTTTATATTTTTTTATAAAATGTAACAAATTCTTACATTTTATAAAAAAATATATATAATGTAAGAAATTCTTACATTTTCACGATAACCGAGGAAAAAATACAATGAATTGTCTAATCAATTAAAAAGGTACTAAAAAAATATATTTTCTTATATTAATTTAGGAGTGTTCCTAAATTAAATTGTGACTTTTTACTCCATTAATTATAATATGAAACATATTTTTGCATGTGAGTCTCCTCAATATCTTAATCGAAACACTAATCGAAAACTACGATGAATCACTATCCGAAAAAATTAATTTCATATTTTTAACACACCAAAAAAATATAATTCTTATTTATAGTAGCATATTTGATCGACGATAATTCAACATTTCACTATTTTGGAGTAGAGGAAAACTCAAAAGTATACTTTTTTTAGAGAGAAATCAGATAATTAAGGATAGAAGTGATTATTTTTTTATATAGAATAAATATAAGAAAATTGTTAAGTTAATGGGGTAATTGATATACTTCTATTTTGTAAATTTTTTATGTAAAACATAAAATATTATTACATAGAGGAAAAAATAAATTATTTGAACTACATGTAAAATATAAATAAATTTAACTAATCAAAAAATTCATAATTATCATATGTAAAAAGAGGAAAAAGTAGAAGAGATGGGACATTTGTGGAAAAAAGAATTGAGGGCAGGGGACCACTGCTATAAAAAAATTAAGAACGTAACTTTTTGTTATGTTGAACAACTCATTTTTTAGTATCTTTTTTAATTGATTTGACAATTCACTGCATTTTTTTCCTCGGTCATTCGTTTTATATTATTTTTATAAAATGTAAGAAATTCTATTGTTTTTTTAAAAGTCAACTCCGTTAATTGATCGTTAAGAAAAAAATAAAAAACGTAATAAATTATTACGTTTAGCCTATTTTGGTAACTTTTTAAATAGGTTGCCTATTTTGGTTACTTTGTAAATTTTGTGGCTCATTTTGGTTCTATTCTGTGGCTCATTTTGGTTCTGAGTTTACATATATCTTGTCTATTTAATAATTTCCAATAGATGAGTCATATGTTGCAACAATTTAGTCATCTGTTGCAACAGATGTCTATATTTGTTGGATAATTTTCAATAGATGAGTTAGCTATTGCAACAGATTAGTCATTTGTTACAACACATGTCTATTTATGTTTGGTCATTTTCAACAAATGTCTTGTCACGACCCAAATGGCCTTGAGTGGCACCCACTCTAATCTTTCTATGGGAGAACCATCTAAATCGAATCTTTACCCAATCACTTAGTCAATATTAAGATGATGATATCATAAAATCAACACTGTAACCATAATCCAGAACTAATCATTAATTATGTAAAAATCCAACAAATTCATTACTAAAATCCCCAAGACCGAAAGTCATCGTACAAGAACTTCTAACGAAATCATGTCTAAAGAGATTTCCAAATAAAGTAAATTAGGAGTGTTTCATTGCCCAAAAGATGGACAATAACAACTAAGATGACCCGTGGCAGCCTGAAGACGGAGTGCTCACCCTTCGGATCAAGATCTGCTATCAATTCTAAAGGTGAGGTCGTGTCTGAGCCTCTGAAACACTTTCTGCACTCAATAAAAGAAGAGTACATGGTAATATCAGTACAAACCACTATCTACTGGTAGGCATCATTGGTCAACCCAACTTAATAAGATGTACATAACATAATTAGAAAAATAAGTAAACAGGCATCATCAAATAACAAATTCTAATTGGACCAGTAATACAACAATAACAGGTCAACAGTGCTCACGAACAAACCTCATAACAATCAAGAGTATTCATCATACCGTAAACATCAACAAAATCAACACAAGTATGTACACACATGCTATGGGACTTATTTTTTCCCAAATAGTAATGACCTTCAGGGAACAATCTATGTTCATGTACCATACCGGCGTGGTACCCGATCCAGCATAAATATAAATGTACCGGCGTGGTACCTGATCCAACATAAATATAAACGTACCGGTGTGGTACTAGATCCAACATAAATATAAACGTACCGGCATAGTATCCGATACAACATAAACATAAACAAGTATCATCAATATCATTTTGTGCAACCTCACAGCATACAACATAATGTACCAAGTTTACAAGTACACTTAAGGTTATAAGACAATTCCATCAAGTCAATTTTCAATGAACATTTATACATGAATCAACAATCCAAACTTCAACAATTCTAAACATGTACGAATACCAATCCACAAGTATCCAATTTAGGATCATACACACAATTAAGTCGGGTCTAAACTTCAATTAAACCGTAACCTACCTCGATCGAAGAATCCAAATGTAAGCTAATTTGCGAGGGTCTTTCCCTTCTATAAAGTCTCCGAATGATCAATATCTATTCAAAATATAACCTCCATGAAAATACAAATCGAATGACACCCGTTTAATTATATTTATTTTCAACCCAAAAGTCGGATCAGAATTAAGTTTCAAAGAATTTCAAACGTAGTATTAATACTTAACTAATTACACCAAAATACATCTTCTGTCCCAACGTAAGCTTAGCATCGCTACAGTGATAATGTTATTACCATAATTAAGGAATACAAATCTAAATTCAAATAGACGTTAGATTTATTAAACCTAACAAGAAGGTTTTTGATTTAACAATAATACATCATATTATTGACGCACCAGATTTATTAAACAAATCTCTTGATTTGCATACAAATTGCTATAGTGGATTTTGGCCTAATGTCTGATCCACTTATTCTTATACATTCCTTAATAAGGACAAAAAAAAGGTAATGCTAAGGAGTACTACAAACATTATATATATATATATATATATATACACTTTTCATCTTATCATCTCATGAATAAAAGTTATAGAATATGCTCACCCGGAGTTGTTAAGAAGAATTTTTCCCAAAACTACAATGGCAAAACACATTCGTACCCTTCCTTTTGCCCTATTATCTGATGATATCCATATTCTAAGAGATAAACTCTAACCACTTAAGTAAAATAAATTATTATTTTGATCCACTAATTTATTAATTAAATATATTATCTAATGCCCACAACTTTTAATAATGTCTCAAAATTTGTTCACAACCTTACAGAAATAAATTAAATTGACTAAAAAGTATGTCTCAAACCTATTAAAAATACAAAGATATTAACCCGAGGTCGTCTTGTTAAAAAATATTGACCATGATTGGGTTTAACTTTATTAAAACTTAATAATTCAACTAATCACTCAATAACTTCCAAACACTTCCCGAATTGGTGTTACTCACCCTGTGAATCATAATCCACATATACAACTACGTAGAGTGCTAAAGTAGAGAATATGAGCAAATTTCACATACAACTGCGATGGTCGTTACATCAGATACCAATTAAACAATCGTTCGTCCCCGAACGACAAACACAAGTCAAGAAGGGAAAACAAGAAGTTACCTGAACTAGCAAAAAGATGTGGATAGTAGTTATACATGTCCACTTCGGTCTCCCAAGTGGCCTCCTAAATAGAACGGTTCTTCCACTGGACCTTCACAGACGCAATCTCCTTAGCCCTCAACTTACGGACATCTCTATCAAGAATAGCAACAGGTTCCTCCTCATAAGAGAGGTTTTCATCTAACAAGACCAAATCCCAACGAATTATGTAGTTGCCATCACCATAAAATTTCTTTAACATAGACACATGAAAAACAGGGTGGACACCCAACAAACTCGGAGGTAAATCCAATCTATAAGCTACCGGCCCTACACGCTGAAGAATCTCAAATGGTCCAATATATCTAGGACTGAGCTTACCTCACTTCCTAAAATGCATAACACCCTTCATAGGTGACACCTTGAGCAATACTTGCTCACCCTCCATAAAGTGCATATCTCTAACTTTTTTATCCGCATACTCTTTTTGTCTGCTTTGAGCCGCTATAAGTTTCTCCTGACTGAACCTGACCTTCTGTAATGAGTCCCTTAATAGATAAGTACCCCATGGTCTCGCCTCAAATGCATCAAACCACCCAATGGGAGATATATACCTCCTCCCATATAGAGCCTCAAATGGTGCCATATTGATACTTGAATGATAACTATTATTATATGCAAACTCGGCCAAAGGTAGGAACTGATCCCAATGACCTCCAAAATCCATCACACACGCACGGGGCATATCCTCCAACACCTGAATCATCCGCTCGAACTGCCCATCGGTCTGAGGGTGAAAAGTTGTACTAAGGTCCAACCTTGTGCCTAACTCCTCATGCAATTTCTTCCAAAAAGTAGAGCTAAATTGAGTACCCCTAACCGAGATAATAGAAATGGGGACCCCATGCAACCGAACAATATCTTTAAGATATATCTTGGCCAACTTTTCTGCATTATAAGTCACCTAAATTAGAATGAAATGTGCAGACTTCGTCAACCTATCCACAATAACCCATATAGAATCATACTTTCTTAAAGTCTTGGGAAGACCAACAACAAAATTCATAGCTATCCTCTCCCATTTCCATTCAGGAATAGGCATCCTCTGAAGAGCACCACCAGGCTTCTGATGTTCATACTTTATCTGCTGGCGACTCTGGCATTTAGCTAAAAAATCAACTATGTAACGCTTCATCCGACGCTGTCTCAAATCACGGTACATCTTGGTTGCACCAGGATGTATAGAATACTTCGAGCAATGAGCCTCATCTAGAATAGTAGGAATCAAAATATCTTAAGTAATTTCCATGCTCCGCTTTACTCTTAGAGTAAATCAAAATATCATCAATAAATACAATCACAAAAGAATCCAAGTACGGTTTAAATATCACATTCATCAAACTCATAAAAGTAGTTGGGGCATTAGTTAGCCCAAAAGACATCATAAGAAACTCATAGTGCCCGTACCTGGTTCGAAAAGTAGTCTTAGGAATATCAGCAGGCCGAATCTTAAGTTGATAGTATCCGAACCTCAAATCAATCTTAGAAAATACGGATGCACCCTACAACTGGTCAAATAAATTATCTATACGGGTCAAAGGATAGTTGTTACGGATCGTAACTTTGTTCAAATGCCTGTAGTCTATACACATACAAAGACTCCATCCTTCTTCTTTACAAACAAGACAGGAGCACCCCACGGAGAGGCACTCGGATGGATAAAACCCTTACTCAACAAATCCTACAACTGAGTCTTTAGCTTTCTCAACTCAGCCGGAGCCATCCTGTAGGGATAAATAAAAATAGGACGAGTACTTGGCTCTAGATTAATACAAAATTCAATGTCACGGTCTGGCAGGATACCAGGCAAATCCGCAGAAAAAACCTCTTGGATCTCACACACCATAGAAACTGACTCAATAGAGGGGACATCTGCAGAAGTGTCCCAAAGATGTGCTAGGAAGGCCAAACAACCTTTCCCAATTAACCTCTTTGCACGCAGAAAATAAATAAGTTTCAATGGAGCAGGACTATAGTCACCTTCCCACATAAGTCTATCCATTCCTGATATAGCCACATTCACTATTTTAGCATGACAATCTAATATCACCTGATACGGGAACAACCAACTCATACCCAAAATTATATCAAAATCTACCATATCTAGGATCACTAAATCTGCCCAAGTTTGATGCCCCATAAACATAACAGAACAAGAACGATAAACTCTATCAACAATAATAGAATCACCAACAAAAGTAGACAAGTGAATCAGAAAGTTAAGCAAATCACACACTATGTCCAATCCCACAATAAAATTAACAGACACGTATGAAAAAGTAGATCCAGGATCAAATAATACGGTGGCCATCTAGTCATAGATTAGAATAGTACCTATAATAACAGCGTTTGATGTCTCTGCCTTGGGCTTGCCTGGAAAGGCATAGATATAGGCCCTACCACCAGTTTGAACGTCGCCTATGCCAAGCTGAGAACCATCTTGATGGGGCTGACTACCACCCTTACCTGCCTGATGACCCCCACGACCACCCTGTGGACGACCTCTACCATTACCACCACCTTTCCTACCTGCAGGAATGAGAGCTCCAGGAGCCTGCTACTAGCTAAACTAATCAAACTACCTTGCGTTAGGAAAAAACTTCCTAACATGACCCACTCCGCCACACTTCCAAGGTAAGTCGTTGAGCTGACGAAGATGAAGCAAGGTGAACACCAGGTGATGATAGGCGAATTTACGCGCCTATATCAATATATTTTGCCCATATTTTAGCCTAGTTTTGAGAACTAATTATCTATTTCATGCACTTTTAGTCCTTTTTCCTGTAAATGAGCTAACAAACATTATTAGGAAAGTTTCAGGTATAAATGATGCAAAATACAACATTTTATGGCTTACTTGACGCAAAAGAAAGCTCACGAAGGAAGGAAAGGGAGTTTACACGCCTAAGGACCAAAACTGCTGCATGGAAACTCTGTCCCGGGCTAAAACAGCATTTCTGAAGACTCTGGGGACCTGGACCAAAACTGCTGGATGGAAAATCTGTCCCGGGCTAAAACAGCATTTCTGAAGACTTTGGGGACTTACAGACACAAAGCTGGATTTTGACAATGATACATTAACCTAGTACAATTGGGTTATGTATTTCATTAGTTTATTTGGATTAGGAGAATGTTACATTAACCTAGTACAAATGGGTTAAGTATTTCCTTAGTTTAGTAGGATTTGGTTATTTATTTCATTAGCATAGTAGGAGTAGGATAGGAGTATTATAAATACCCTATCATGCTAGAGATTTTAATCAAGTCCTCCCTTAGTGGAGGCAACTCCTCCCTTCATTCAAGAAATTCATTCTTAAACTATTAATTTTCTTCCATCTCTCTCATCTTCCACCACAAACACTTCTAATCTATTCTTCTATTCATCTATTCCACAACAAGAGAATCGTTACTTGCTACGGAATCACCAAAACCACACGCCAAACACCTACTATTCACGCCATCCACCATGCAAAACGTGATATCCTTCGCATTCATGGGTAACTAAACCTCTTAGTTGGGGTTATGGAAGCCGAATGAGTTACTATCTATTGCTATGAGCTTGTGAGTTCAAGACACGTATATTGCTTATATCATTATTCTCTTCATCTTAAATCTACAATCTTTGCGGTTTCAAACACAAGAACACGCCATTCTAACATCTAACCTGTTCGAGAGAAAGGTTACTTGTCTAGAAAAGAAGACGCATAGACTAACGCCAGTCTAACATTTAACTTGTTCGAGAGAAAGGTTATTTGTCTGGAAAAGAGATAATGTCAAGGTAGTAGGACACCCTTTCCTATTAAAAAGCTAGTGCCGTAACTGGACTAACCTCTTGGAGAATTTGTACCGCTAGACACACTTTAAGCTCGAGAGAGTTAAAGTGAAATAGTCCTTGTTTAGGTCGAGAGACGCTTGGATTTACCATCGACTACAATTCTCTATAAGCAATTGCATGTCAAGACTCTACACACTCATAGCCAATAGAGACGTATACCTCAGAAGGTGGACATAACCCCAACGCTTCAATTCTCATTGTTTACAACCAACGTGACAAACTTTCTCTTTTTACTTTATTATTTTCAGCTTTTATTTCATTACTTTGGTTACTTATTACAATCCCCCCTTCTTACGAGACTTGCACCAAAAGTCTATTAATTTTGCTTACTTGTTGACCAAGCTATTCCCTGTGGGATCGATACCCAACCCAGGTTGGGTTCTATATTTGCTAACGACCGCTTTACACTCCTACGAGAGCTGTAGATTGAGCGTTATCAAAAATTGGCGCCATTGCCGGGGAATACAAGTGTCAATCAAGTTCGTGATAATTACTAGACCCTTTGGTCAAAGATTCTCGTACTTTTACTTTTAGTTGTTGTTTTTTTAGGTTTATTCAGTGCATCAATGGAGGCACAACGTGAAATTGAAAGGATATCTGCTCAAGTGCATCAACAGAATATTTATAACCCAGGCCGTGCAACAAATCCTGATGATGAGGACTTGGGCGATGAAGAGCTACTAAACCCACGACATACTACTGAGGTGGCGGCACGCATGCAGAGGAGAGATCGTCAAGCGAGATTGAGGCATGATCGCCGAGCTATGCAAATTCCTTTTGATGACGATGAGGACGATCTGGACGGACCTGGTGCCACCGGAGCTATTATTCTTCCGCCATTGGCACCCGGAGCAAAATTTAATATCACTAGCACCATGATTCAGCTTTTGCAACTCAAGGGATTATTTGGTGGACTAGCAGGCGATGATCCGAATATGCATCTGATCAACTTTATTTCCACATGCAAGTCATTCGACAATCTGGGCGTTGTACAGAATGCAATTCGATTACGTCTATTTCCATTGTCTCTGTCTGGGGAGGCAACTCTATGGTTGAATGGGCTGACTCCTGATTCTATTACTAATTGGAGGCAATTGAAAGACGCTTTCCTAGAAAGATTCTTTCCGCCATCCAAAAGAGCACAGTTGAGAGATGAGATCATAAATTTTCGACAGCTTCCAACTGAAGCTCTCCACGAAACATGGGAGAGGTTCAAGACGAAGCTCATGCGGTGCCCAAATCACCATATGACCAAAGACCACTTGATGGAGATATTATACAGAGCTTTGAATTCGGTGACTAAGTTAGTGGTTGATAATGCGGCTGGAGGATCTTTTATGGACCTCACCTTTGGGCAGGCAAGTCATATGCTAGATCGGATGACAAAGCAAAGTAGAGCTTGGCATACCAGGGATTCTGAGGTAACAAGCCCCACTTTATCTTTTGGCATGACTGCAGAGCAGAGGCGAAGACAAGAGGATCGTGACCAAGACATGGCTCACATGAAAATGCAGATGGATCTTCTTACCAAGCACTTATTATCAGGGAAGACCGAAAAAGTGAAAGCTGTAGCGCTAAAAGGAAGAGACGAATCTGATTCTGAAGCGGAGGCCGACTACTTGAACAATCAGAGGGGTTTCCATGGGAATGCCCAAGGAAACCAAGGTCGGAACCATTATGATGAATCTGGAAACAAAGACCAAGGTAGTTGGAAGAACAAAAATGAAAAGAGTGGTTTGTACGTTCCCCCTGGTAGATGTGATACCACCACATCTAATTCTGGGAGTATGGAAGACATGATGGCTAAGTTATTGAAAGGAGTGGAAGCAACGAGCGCAGGAGTTAAGGAGGTGATTGATGATTTGTCCTCCATGAAGAAACTAGTTGATTCTCATTCCACTTCTATCAAGCAAATAGAGCAGCAATTGAGCCAACTTTCAGCAGCATTTAATCAAAGAAAGGCTGGCACTTTACCTAGCGATACTGTGCAAAACCCAAGGAATGATGGGTCATGCATGGCCATAACTACCAGAAGTGGTAAGGTGCTGGAAACTTCAGAAAAAGGCAAGCAAGTGGTTGACGAAGTGGTACGGTTTGATATATGCAAAACAATGAAGCAGCCCAGCGATATGAATGAGTCATCTGTAGCTGATGTTCATTATGAGGATATGAAAGCATTATCTATAGAGAAACAACCTACTGTTGAGCCATTGTCTGCTGCGCCACTGAATGTTGAGCATGAGGATAATGAAGATTATGAAGAACTTATGGGTGATCTAACAGAAATAGAGTCTTATACTCCTAAGAAACCGGATTGTGATCTCAAGAATCAACCAACAGCGAAGACTCACTTTGACGAGCCACCAATGCTAGAATCGCAAGAGCTCCCCGATTATCTAAGGTATGTGTTCTTGGAAAGTAGAAATATACTTCCAGAGAGAGCAGATGATTTAAGTGAACAGCACGTAGAAGCTCTCATCTCTGCTCTGAGGAGATACAAGAGAGCTATGGGTTGGACTATTGATGATATAATTGGTGACTCTCCGGAGAAACGTATGAGCCAGCTCGAAAAAGATCGCGTGACCACAGGTAAGCCTCATTGTCGTCTAAATCCTTTTAGAAAACGATCCATCACTTATCTCGACGAAGTCTAAGTACTCGAGGTAACTATGTCGAGCCACGACAATAAATAAGGCGCTAGATGGGAGGCAACCCATCGTTTTATCATTTTTTCGTTTTCTTTCATTCTAGTACTTGTTTTGTTTTATGAAAAATCCAAAAATAAGAGTCGTGCCACGACCAAAACTAAGGCGCTAGGTGGGAGGCAACCCATCGTACTAATCATTTTCATTTGGTTTTGAGCAAAAATAGGTGCAAGAAGTATGCAACGAGGAGATTGATTTCAATTGACGATTTGGTCGCATTGTATGGTAAAGTCGGTAAGTTAGGAATGGTGATGCATAAGGCTATGAATTGAGCCTTTCTCACGTCATAATAGGCTTCGAGGAAGGCTAGGACTTGGTAAAAATAGGCCACGAACGATGCACAACCTATTCTATAGCCTAAGGACTCGGAATCTAGTGTGCTATACACTATGCGCCGCCTATTCCTAGGTGTGCTTTTGACTATGCGCCGCCTATGCTATGGCATTTGAGATACTGAGACCATATGCCATAGACTATGCGGCGCATATGTCTAGAAATGCCATAGGATATGCGGCGCATATGTCCCATTATGCCATGGACAATGCGCCGCATATGCCATTGATATGCCAAGAGATATGCGCCGCATATGTGGTGATTTTGTCCCCAAATCCGATTGTAAATGGGCCATAACCCGACCCATACTCTTCCTATATAAAGGGGACATAGTTTTACAACACAACCACATTAGAAAACACCCTAAAGGCGCCACATAACCTTCCAAATCTTCTCAAAATTTTCTTCTTTTGCTCTTCTAATTCACAACACCGTCTCCACAAGCTTCAAGCAAGTAAGTACTCTCTTATTCTTCATCGTAAGTACTACGTTGCTATGCTTATTATAAATTGCTAAATCATATAAGATTGTTGGTGATGTTCATGTGTTTGAATTGTTGTTACATAATCATGTGAGTGAACATATACGTAGGGAATTCTTGACTTATTTCCGACTTGAATTTGGTTTCAATAGCATTGTTATGATATTTGCTGAATAGATATGGCTATGAATATTTCTTAAGAGTGTTGTTTGGATGCTTACATGTTAGACTATCCCGGCCATCGGGATAAGATTATAGTGCCTATCGACTTAGGAGGTTGTGCTTGTTGTAAGAATATCGATTCCATGTGGTAACCCCTATGTCGTAGTGTTGCTATATCTACCATGAAAGTAGTCCAATGGCTGCAAATAAGTGATACAATGCTGATTTTCTTGTTGGAATACAATCCTAAAACGTATGTCGACGAAATCTGAGTAAATCGACTACGTTCACCTCGCTGATTTGTGCAACAAAACTAAGTGTGGGGTGGTACCCCTAGTACTTGCTTATAGATTGTATCAAGTGAGATTGTGCTGCAACTAACATTATTTCTAGTCTCAGGTACAATGGCACCTAAAACGAGACAAGGCAAGGAGAAGGCTACCACCTCCCAAAAGGGCAAAAAGAGAAGTTGCAAGGACCAAGGAGAACCCTCCTCGCGGCAAATACCCCGACTCACGCTTGGAATTAAGTGGGATACTTATGAGGAACTTCTAAGGATGACGACTCTGATGATGATTCCAATGCAAGGGGTATGACCCCAGACATAGAGGATGAGTCCGACTAACCAGGTTCCTCGTATTTATTTTCCACTGAGGACAGTGTCCCGTCCAAGTGTGGGGTGGCATTGCATGCTATACTTCTCTGTTTGCACCTATGTTTGTTTGTTTACTTTGTTTATTTGAGTTCGTTTTTTTTTTTGTTTGACGTTTTTTTAGTTTTTTTTAGGAGTAAAATCTTTCTAGCTTCGCATGAAATTATTTTGATAGGCAGCATGAGATTATAACAAGAGTATGTATTACAATTGTGACTATTGAGATGTTTAGGCTCTAGTTGTGACTCATTATGTGATATTGTATGATTCAATTCCTTCACTTGTTGGGTCAAGAGTCTATATTACTTCCAAATCAAGTCGACCATGTGCCTTGTGTGTGTGAGATAATAGTATATTCTATGTGTGTGGCTGATGCTAGAACTTGCCTGGTATGTATGCAAAGCAAAAATAAGGAGTGTAAGTTAGGATATGATTTAGGCATTTCTTTGGCAACCTATATTTGTTTACCTTCAGTTTTACCTACCCATGGACATCATCCTAGTTAAACCCTTTTGAGCCTTTAGCCTATTTCTTTGACAACCTTGTATGTAAGCCTAATCCATTTCTTTCAAGACCGTAATTTGATCCAAACTCCTAAGTGCTTTAAAGTGAAAAAGTCATGTAACAACATAAGAGGAAATTGGGTGAGTATGATGCTTTAAATTGCAAGGGTGCTTGAATATGTTATGAAAAAGAAAGGGCTATCATAAGAGGTATGTTGTGAAAAGAAAAAGGACAAGAAAGCTGGAAAGTGAGTTGTGCTTAAAATTGAAAAACAAAAGATGATAACAAGGGTGGAAAAATAAAATAAAGAAAGGTTGAAAGAAAAAAGTGTCAATGATACAATGTGATGTATTAAAGTGCTTAGGAACCTAGTCACTATTCTTGGCCAAAATAGTCCTACCCGTCCCTTAGCTTACGTTACAACCATCAAAAGACCTACTTGATCCTAATCTTAACATTCCGACATTTAGTGGAGTACTACATTAAGGGCAAGCCTATGGTCATCAGTTGCTACATATGAATTCTTTGTGAGAGTGAGTGCAAGGATATTTTGATACCCATGTTTGAAAATATGCTATACTTGTGAGTGATTATGGGTACTATATTGCGAGACACACATGGTTGATGAGTCTTGGATAGTTGTATATGATTCTATGCACCTTAACGTTTGCATGCGAGTTGATCACCATCACGAGTCTATGCTTGAGGTTAAATTGTTTCTACTTATAATCGGAAAGCTACTCTTCGTTGATAATTGTTGTGCTTGTCTTGAAGAATGTTTTGTGTTGTTGCTGTAAAACCCTAAGTTGATGTTTAGAAGGACCTGATATTTTGTTCGAGGACGAACAAAGCTTCAAGTGTGGGGTGTTGATGATAGGCGAATTTACGCGCCTATATCAATATATTTTGCCCATATTTTAGCCTAGTTTTGAGAACTAATTATCTATTTCATGCACTTTTAGTCCTTTTTCCTGTAAATGAGCTAACAAACATGATTAGGAAAGTTTCAGGTATAAATGATGCAAAATACAACATTTTATGGCTTACTTGATGCAAAAGAAAGCTCACGAAAGAAGGAAAGGGAGTTTACACGCCTAAGGACCAAAACTGCTGCATGGAAACTCTGTCCCGGGCTAAAACAGCATTTCTGAAGACTCTGGGGACCTGGACCAAAACTGCTGGATGGAAAATCTGTCCCGGGCTAAAACAGCATTTCTGAAGACTTTGGGGACTTACAGACACAAAGCTGGATTTTGACAATGATACATTAACCTAGTACAATTGGGTTATGTATTTCATTAGTTTATTTGGATTAGGAGAATGTTACATTAACCTAGTACAAATGGGTTAAGTATTTCCTTAGTTTAGTAGGATTTGGTTATTTATTTCATTAGCATAGTAGGAGTAGGATAGGAGTATTATAAATACCCTATCATGCTAGAGATTTTAATCAAGTCCTCCCTTAGTGGAGGCAACTCCTCCCTTCATTCAAGAAATTCATTCTTAAACTATTAATTTTCTTCCATCTCTCTCATCTTCCACCACAAACACTTCTAATCTATTCTTCTATTCATCTATTCCACAACAAGAGAATCGTTACTTGCTACGGAATCACCAAAACCACACGCCAAACACCTACTATTCACGCCATCCACCATGCAAAACGTGATATCCTTCGCATTCATGGGTAACTAAACCTCTTAGTTAGGGTTATGGAAGCCGAATGAGTTACTATTTATTGCTATGAGCTTGTGAGTTCAAGACACGTATATTGCTTATATCATTATTCTCTTCATCTTAAATCTACAATCTTTGCGGTTTCAAACACAAGAACACGTCATTCTAACATCTAACCTATTCGAGAGAAAGGTTACTTGTCTAGAAAAGAAGACGCATAGACTAACGCCAGTCTAACATTTAACTTGTTCGAGAGAAAGGTTATTTGTCTGGAAAAGAGATAATGTCAAGGTAGTAGGACACCCTTTCCTATTAAAAAGCTAGTGCCGTAACTGGACTAACCTCTTAGAGAATTTGTACCGCTAGACACACTTTAAGCTCGAGAGAGTTAAAGTGAAATAGTCCTTGTTTAGGTCGAGAGACGCTTGGATTTACCATCGACTACAATTCTCTATAAGCAATTGCATGTCAAGACTCTACACACTCATAGCCAATAGAGATGTATACCTCAGAAGGTGGACATAACCCCAACTCTTCAATTCTCATTGTTTACAACCAACGTGACAATCTTTCTCTTTTTACTTTATTATTTTCAGTTTTTATTTCATTACTTTGGTTACTTATTACAATCCCCCCTTCTTACGAGACTTGCACCAAAAGTCTATTAATTTTGCTTACTTGTTGACCAAGCTATTCCCTGTGGGATCGATACCCAACCCAGGTTGGGTTCTATATTTGCTAACGACCGCTTTACACTCCTACGAGAGCTGTAGATTGAGCGTTATCACCAGGGTATAAAAATGGCTGGCTAGTGCCTGACGGACCACCCACAGACACCGACATCGTTGATTGAATGGGGCAGGAAGGGTATCCCTGAGAACTCTGAACCCTAGAATAAGAACCACTAAAATTGCCTCCTCAGCGGGCCTTCTTTTCTGATGCCCTAATATAACCGTCTTGTCTTACGTCCTCTACCTTCTTGAAAAAATCAACCATCTCCTGAAAAAACCTATCCAAAGATATCATCTGAAGACCAAAAATCTAGAGACCGGTGTTCAACCCCTTCACAAAAATTCATATCCTCTCCTCTTCAATTTTTAATAAGTGAGATGCATACCGAGATAAAGAATAAAATTTAGCGTCATAGACCGCAATAGACATGTTCCCCTACTTAAGATTAGCAAACTCATCCCTCTTCCTATCCCTCAAAGTACGCGGCACAAATTTTTCTAGAAACATTGAGTAAAACTGTGTCTAATTCAATGGAGGCAAACATGGATCCCTACACTCAACATAGGCCCTCCACCATATCTTCGCATCCCCCTGAAACTGAAAAGTAACCAGTTCTACACCATACCTCTCAACCACTGCTGAACTGCAGGTGTTGCAGGCATAGTCCTTGATCCTGCTAAACCACTCAGAAAACTCAAAACCTACTGAATCACAGCGAAAGACAGCTAAATAGGAGTTGCACCTCTATAAGCTGGTGCAACCCCATCATGAACCAGCACTCATTCATCCTGTACTAGCATAGCTCCATCCTCTGCAACCTCGAGTAAATCCTCATATGGGGGAGGAGTTACTAGCCTCTCTCTAGCTGGACCCGCAACTTGAGCTCTATCCCTAGTGGGCATTGCTCTCCTTCCTCCGCCACGTCTTTATCTTGCCCCATTCTTTCGTGTTCTTACCATCTGCAAGAATAAAAATAAAAGAAGTCAGATACCAATTAGAATCGTTAGATACCAATTGAAATCAGGTAATAGCACGTAAGAAAGAAGAATGAGAATTTTTCTATTGCCCTGTAGTGTCTCGAAGAAAAGTACAAACGCCTCCGTACTGTTCCGTAAGACTCTACTAGATATGTTCTTGTACAACGAGATTGACGAACCTAGGCTCTGATACCAACTTTGTCATGACCCAAAAGGCCAAGAGTGACACCCACTCTAATCTTTCTATGGGAGAATTATCTAAATCGAATCTTTACCCATCACTTAGTCAATAATAAGATGATGATATCATAAAATCAACACTGTAACCATAATCCAGAACTAATCATTAATTATGTAAAAATCCAACAAATTCATTACTAAAATCCCCAAGACAGAAATTCATCGTACAAGAACTTCTAACAAAATCATGTCTAAAGAGATTTCCAAATAAAGTAAATTAGGAGTGTTTCATTACACAAAAGATGGACAATAACAACTAAGATGACCTGTGGCAGCCTGAAAAAGGAGTGCTCACCCTTTGGATCAAGATTTGCTATCAATTCTAAAGGTGAGGTCGTGTCTGAGCCTCTGAAACACTTTCTGCACTCAACAAAAGAAGAGTACAGGGTAGTATCAGTACAAACCACTATGTACTGTAGGCATCATACGCCAACCCAACTTAATAAGATGTACACAACATAATTAGAAAATAAGTAAACAGGCATCATCAAATAACAAATTCTTATTGGACCAACAATACAACAATAACAGGTCAACAGTGCTCACAAACAAACCACATAACAACTAAGAGTATCCATCATACCGTAAAAATCCACAGAATCAACACAAGTATGTACACACATGCTATGGGACTTATGTTTGCCCAAATAGTAATGACCTTCAGAAAACAGTCTATGTTCATGTACCGTACCGGCGTGGTACCCGATCCAGCATAAATATAAATATACCGGTGTGGTACTCGATCCAACATAAATATATACGTACCGGCGTGGTACCCGATACAACATCAACATAAACAAGTATCATCAATATCATTTTGTGCAACCTCACAGCATACAACACAATGTACCAAGTTTACAAGTACACTTAAGGTCATAAGACAATTTCATCAAGTCAATTTTCAATAAACATTTATACATGAATCAACAATCCAAACTTCAATAATTCCAAACATGTACGAATACCAAATCACAAGTATCCAATTTAGGAGCATACAAATAATTAAGTCGATTCTAAACTCCAATTAAACCATAACCTACCTCGATTGAAGAATCCAAATGTAAGCTAACTTGCGAGGGTCTTTCCCTTTCGTAAAGTCTCCGCACGATCAATATCTATTCAAAATATAACCTTCATAAAAATAAAAATCTAATGACACCCGTTTTATTATATTTATTTTCAACCCAAAAGTCGGATTAGAATTAAGTTTCAAAGAATTTCAGATGTAGGATTAATACTTAACTAATTACACCAAAATACATCTTCTGTCCCAACGTAACCTTGGCATCGCTACTGTGACAATGTTATTACCATAATTAAGGAAGAAAAAACTTAATTCAAACAGACGTTAGATTTATTAAACCTAACACGAAGGTTTCTAATTTAACACTAATACATCAGATTATTGACACACCAGATTTATTAAACAAATCTCTTAATTCGCATACAAATTGCTACAGCGGACTTTGGCCTAATGTCTGCGCAACTTATTCTTATACAATCCTTAATAAGGACAAAAAAAAGTAATGCTAAGGAGTACTGCAAACATTATATATATATATATATATATATATACACATACACCTTTCATCTTATCATCTCATGAACAAAATTTATAGAATATGCTCACCCGGAGTTGTCAAGAAGAATTTTTCCTAAAACTACAATGGCAAAACACGTTCGTACCCTTCCTTTTGCCCTATTATCTGATGATATCCATATTATAAAAGATAAACTCTAACCACTTGAGTAAAATAAATTATTATTTTGATCCACTAATTTATTAATTAAATTAATTATCTAATGCCCAAAACCTTTAATAATATCTCAAAATTTGCTCACAACCTTACAGAAATAAATTAAATTGACTAAAAAATATGTCTCAAACCTACTAAAAATACTACGATATTAACCCGAAGTCGTCTCGCTCAAAAATATTGACCATGATTGGGTTTAACTTTATTAAAACTTAATAATTCAACTAACGACTCAATAACTTCCAAACACTTCCCGAATTGGTGTTACTCACCCCGTGAATCATAATCCACATATACAACTACGTAGAGTGCTAAAGTAGAGAATATGAGAAAATTTCACAAACAATCGGGAGGGTCATTACATGTCTTTAACTGTTTGTTCTTTTCCAACAGATTACTCATCTATTGCAACATGTTAATTGAAATCGTAATTGAACTTATCAATTCATCTTTAATTTTAGGTAAATCAATGTTTTTATTACTAATAATGTCTTAATTTGAATCATTTCAAATAAAATTGGCCAATTAACACTTTACTCAAGACGAATACACTTAGATGATCATGTAATTACTATGAGATTAATTGAAATCATAGTTAAATTATCAATTCATCTTTAATTTTAGTTAAATCAATTTAGTTATTAGTAATAATTACTTAATTTTAATTATTTCAAATCAAATTGGTCAATTGATCATTCTACTTAAGACGAAACACTTAGTTGATCATGTAATTACTATAAAATTAATTAAAATTGTAAGTCAACTTACTAATTCATATTTAATTTTAGTTAAATCAATATAGTTATTTCTAATTATGGTTTGGTTTTAATCATTTCAAATAAAATTGGTCAATTTATCACTCTAATCAGGACAAACACACTTAGTTAATAGTGTAATTACCATGAGATTAATTGAAACTGTAATTGAACTTATTAATTCATGTTTAATTCTAGTTAAATAAATTTAGTTATACTAATATAATGGCTTAATATGAATCAATAGATGACTAACATGTTGGAAAAGATGAGTAATCTATTGAAAATGACTAAACAGATAAAGACATCTGTTGGAAATGACCAAACAGATAAAGACATCTGTTGGAAATGACCAAACAAATATAGACATATATTGCAACAAATGACTAACTTATTGCAATAAATGACTCATATATTGAAAATTAACAAATATAGACATCTGTTGCAACAGATAACTAAGTTGTTGCAACAGATGACTCATCTGTTGAAAATTATCAAACATATAGGATATATGTTGGAAAATAATTTAAAATTCTAAAGCTCGGACGTTTTTAAGAGAACTCAAATATTTTTCCCCTTGTCTAAGGTCTTGTCTTTAATTTTAGTTAAATCAATTTAGTTATTACTAATAATTGCTTAATTTGAATTATTTTAAATAAAATTTATCAATTGATCATTCTATTAAGGACGAATACATTAATTGAAATTGTAAGTGGACTTATCAATTCATCTTTAATTTAGTCAAAATCAATTTATTTATTACTAATAATGACTTAATTTGAATCATTTGAAATAAAATTGGTCGATTGATCACTCTCCTCAAGACGAATACACATAGTTGATCATGTAATTACTATGAAATCAATTGAAATTGTAAGTGAACTTATCAATTCATCTTTCATTTTAGTTTTATCAATTTAGTTATTATGAATAATGGCTTAATTTGATTCATTTCAAATAAAATTGATCAATTGATCACTCTAATCATGACGAATACACTTAGTTTGTCTAACTTGTTGCAACAAATAGGTGATCTGTTGGAAAATAATTAAAATACTAGGAAACTCAAATATTTTTAGGAGAACTCAAATGTTTGTCCTATTGTCTTAAAGACTTGTCTTTACTTTTAGCTAAATCAATTTAGTTATTACTAATAATTGCTTAATTCGAATCAACAGATGACTAATATGTTGCAACAGATGATTCATCTGTTGAAAATTATCAAACAGATAGAAAATCTGTTATAATAGATGGGTTATCCATTAGAAAAATAATTAAAATACCAGGGAACTTAAATATTTTTAGGAGAACTCAAACGTTTGTCCCCCCGATCCTTTTGCATTTGATGTATAATACACTATTTTTGTCTTCTTTACCTGTTTCATAAAATTTTTCATGTGTTTAACTTATTCGTTGTGCCCTTGTTGAAATTTATAGAATTCTTTTAGGTCAAATTTTATTCGTATATCACTTGAATATTACTTCATAGGTAATTTTGTAAGTATAATTATGATTTTTGTTGAATTTTTTATTTGGTATATTTGCTACTACTAGGATGGATAGAACCTGCAACATGAATCCAATATATGAGTCATTTATTGCAACAAGTGAGTAATCTGTTGCAACATATGACTAATTTGTTACAACAGATGGCCCATATGTTGGATTCATGTTACAATACTATAATACAAATCCAACAGATGATTAATCTATTGCAACAGATTAGTCATATATGTTGCAACAGATTACTTATATGTTGCAACAGATTAGTCAATATGTTGCAACAGGTTACTCATATGTGCAACAGATTACTCATCTGTTGAATTCACATTGCATGTTTTATCTACTGTTGAAAAAACAGCGGTAGCAGATACACCCAGATGAGAAATTCAACTAAAAATTATAATGTTACTTACTAAAATCACCTATAAGTAATTCCCAAGTGATATATAAATAAAATTTGACCTAAAAAAATTTGATCAAGTAGCAATAGTAGCGATAACAACAATGTTCAACAACAAGAAGATGATGATGATGAACAAGAAGAGATGATAATGAAGAACAGGATGATGATAATGAAGAAGAAGATGATGAATAAAGCAACAACAACAATTAACAACAAAAATCACGAAGAGAGAGAAAACTCCAATAAATGAGAAGAGAGAGAAACGTGTCTTTTTTTTCCTCCATTTCTAGTTATATTAGGTTTTACATTGGATCAAAGTGTAAATTAAAAAACTTGTGGGTTATTTTCAAACTTTTCTTACTTTCTTAATCCTTAATAAAGTAATTGTCACCTCCACTCAATTATTAAGACTTTTGTTACCCACACTTCATTTTAAAACTCTTTTGTCACCTAGAGCCCAAGGCCCCTAGTAACTGAAATAAGAAGATATAGGTCATACTTGATAATTATTTTAAGAGTTTTTTAAAAAATTAATTTTTGAAAAGCAATAATAATTTTTTATTCAAAATAAAATTTAACACAAATTGTATAATTTAAAACAATATGCCAAGTATGCTATCTCTCTTCATTATTTTAAAAATTTGACATATAATGTATTTATTTTGTCTAATTTATATAATAATTTTTAAAATAATTCTCAAATAGAAATATATATTTATATACTTAGTAACAATATCTCTAAAATATTTATTCGACCCCTAATGAAATAATTTATAGCCACAAATATACAAATAAATTAAAACTCTTATAATCTTAATCATTTTTAATATTGCATTTTTTTATTAATAAATCTTATGAATATTTTTGTAATGTTCCGTAATTATAATTAAAAAACAATATAATAAGGTTATGTTGAAGCAATTAAATTTGAAAATCAAATGTTCGATATATCATATTGGAGTATCTACTTTTCATTATGTAGAATAATATGGTATGATCAGTCACTCTTGTTCCAAGTGGTTGTTGGACATCTCTCCACACCAAGGAATAATATGGTATGAATAATAACAACAAAAAAAGGGTAAAACCATTGAATCCGTCCATCGGTTCTTATCAAGGAAATCAAATGCATACTTATTTTTCCTTTGCTTTTCTCTTTTGTATATCTACTCATTTTTTCCTTTCTCTTTTTTTTTTTTGGCATATTTGAATGATACTTGTGCACGTTCATTATTTAAAAAGAATAAATATCAACTTTTCTTTTTTTTTTCTTCTCTAACTTCCCAATAATAAAATTGATATGATCCATAATCTTATAAAATAGTTGGTAATATATTAATTATAAGTTTAGACTCTTAATGCATGCTTATGATTCTTGGTCCTCCAAATGACATAAATGTAATGATAAATTCTTCAACATAAAAATAAACATGAAAAACATCAAAATTATTAGAATCAATTCACTATATTTATTCGTGTAGTTCTATTTTATCACATAAGAAAGAAAATGAATCATTTTAATGTCTGTGAAGAAAAGATCGTGTAGATTTTAGGTAGGACTCTACTTGCATGTCAATCGGAATTTCTTTTCTCTAGTCTCTTCTAATCAATAACTCATCAACCTGCACATTGTATAAATTATGAGATGTTAGAAGTCCCAAAAATATAATTACAAAGGTGAATATAATATATCTAGAGTTCTCATAGCAACATTTTCATAGAGATGTTATAGGAAATAAAGAGTAAATATCTATATTTAACAGTACTACTTGACATAATTAAGGAATAATGTTTCTACTTTGAGTTTAAATTGATATGATAGACGTTTAGATTATATTTTTAAAATTTTTGATTTGCTCTTTCAGAAACTTACCGAACAAAAAGTTTATATTTCAGAGATCTTCTCCTTGTCTTTAAGACAAATACTACTCTTGTTGTAATCTTTAGCTTTATGTAGTTTAAACTGTTTCTTATTTTGTAGTAAGACAAAAAAAATTAGAAAGAGAACATAATCATTCAAGTAAAGTATCTAAATAAATTAGGAGATTTTATATACTGCAAGTTATAATATGAATATCACCTATACAATAACAATAATAATATACTCGGTGAAATCTCAATAAAATAAAAAATTAATCTATAATAAAGAAATGTTTTGAGATAAAAAAAAAATTGAGCATTCTTCTAACAGCTACTCCTACCGTCATGGTGATTAGCAACATATTGGACCTAGTACAGAAAATTTCACTCTACAAAATTTATTATAATTTGCAGTGCATGATGAAAACAGAATGAAAAGAGAATAAAGTTAAACTTTTGAATATTGACAAAAAAATATATAAAAGAGTTGACTTGTGCTAATTGATAAGGATAAATATAGGGAGTTAGAACCACTTTCAAATTTAAAAGAAACTTCCAAATGTGGGTAGAAGTTTACTAAATTGTAAATAGAAATTTCACTGTATTTTCATTTATTTATTTGAGTTTATTAATAAGGGTGGGCGTTCGATAATTCGGTTCAGAAGTGAAATTTCTATTTACAATTTAGTAAACTTCTACCCACATTTAAAAGTTTCTTTTAAATCTGAAAGTGGTTGTAACTCCCCATATTTATTCTTATCAATTAGCACAAGTCAACTCTTTTATATATTCTTTTATCAATATTCAAAAGTTTAACTTTATTCTCTGTTCATTCTGTTTTCATCATGCACCGCAAATTATAATAAATTTTGTAGAGTTTGAAATTTTCTGTACTAGGTCCAATATGTTGCTAATCACCATGACGGTAGGAGTAGCTGTTAGAAGAATGCTCAATTTTTTATCTCAAAATATTTCTTTGTTATAGATTAGTTTTTTATTTTATTGAGATTTCACCGAGTATGTTATTGTTGTTATTGTATAGGAGATATTCATATTATTACTTGCATTATATAAAATCTCCTAATTTATTTAGATACTTTACTTGAATGATTATGTTCTCTTTCTAATTTTTCCTGTCTTACTACAAAGTAAGAAACAGTTTTAAACTACTTACAACTAGGGGTGGGCATTCGGTAATTCGGTTCGATTTCGATTTTTTTAATTCTATTTTTTTGATTTTCGGTTATTGTAATAGGTGTACTGAAAATCGAACCGAATTTGTTCGGTTCGGTACGGTTTATTTAAGTTCGGTTCGGTTATGTTTCACTTTAATAATTTCGGTTTTTTAGTTTTGGGCTTGTTTAATGGGCTAAATTAAATTTATAAATTGGACTATTTTTTCAGATTAAAAATTAATTGGAATATATAAAATTAATTGCCAAAAACTTTTTTACACAAGAAAAAACACTAGCCCAGTTTTTTGTTTTCACTTTTCAGACCAAATTAAGATGATACAATTACAAATACATTAATAAAGCATTAAACTATTAAAATTAAAAGCCAAGTTTATTGAGCTTCCAGCCCAAGGCTTCGTCTATTACAGATTGTCACATTATATTGCCACGTTTGAGGACTTTTTTTTTTCATAATATGAAACAACAGGATGCACTTTTTTTAGTTTGGAAAATGACAGTGTCCACTTAAAAATATAACAAATCAAACTATATATTATGTTTTTTTGTCTCCAACTTAATACGAACTTAGGAAAAATATAGACTACACACTTGTCTACATGATTCTGAGTCATCTTTATCACATTTTATGATTTTATGGCCAAACTGATACTAGACTACTATTATACTATACACTTGGAGACACAAACAAAAATTAGGAATCCAAGAATTTGGGAATTTGGGAAGTGTTAAGACACTTAGACTAATATAGTAATAACTAATAACTAATAAACTTGGGCTGAATCAACATTTAGCAATCGGGCTGTAGTACACTATTAAATTAATTGGGTTGTAGCCTGTATATTAATAATTCGGTTTAAACCAAAAATCGAAATATACAAAATCAATAACCGAAAACCAAACTGAATACCGAAATTATTAAAAAAATAAATAAACCAACACCGAACCGAAAAACCGAATTACTTTGGTTCGGTTCGGTTTTCGGTATTTATGCTCACCCCTACTTATTATGACATTATTTAATTATTTTTTATTATATATATATTCAATTATTGATGAGCTTTTCCCCGCTTATATGTTTGAATTATAAAACTCTTTTTCTTATGAATACGAAGAAACTTACAAACAGTATACATTTGGGTTCATTCATAAATATGAATAAAGTGTACACCTACTACAAAGATAATGTCTGAAGCTTTTAAATTTTCTTTCACTAAAGAAGATTTCTAAAGTTTTAAAATATATAGAATTGGTATTAAAACAAAAGCTACATCAAGGAAAGTTTGTTTTTATCAGAAGGTAAAATATATTTTTAGGGTAATTCCTATATTTATTGAGTTTAAATGAGATGTAAGTTACAATCAAGGAAATAAATAATGGATAATTATGCTGAAAATATTGAGCGTAAAAACTGCAATGTGTAATATGATCGTAACGTTGAGATTATGGTTACGGATGGTACGACCATTATTAGGCAACATTTTTCTTCATTTAAATAAGAGGATATTATATTAATTATTGATAACGTCTAATTAATATAGTACATAAATAATAAATAAAAATTAATAAATGAATAAGAAAGATGAAAAATGAAAGAAAAATGAAAAAAAAAAAAAAAAGAAGCATGTCTCATCATCATTTTTTAACAATTAAAAAATTAAAAAAAAAAAAAAAAAACCTTACTAATTTACTAAATTAATGACAATGGCTTTTGAATTTTTTAAATTGAAAAAGATATGACTAATTAAGAAATAATTCTTAACTTTTTTTAATATGTAATATAAATAGAAACAAAATAAGAAAATTGTAGACTATGGTAAAATATATTAGAGAGAAGTATCTATTAACCCCTGAACTTGTCACGTTTTATTCATGGTACACCTGAACTTTGCCTAGTCCTAAGTACCCCCAAACTTGTTCTTTTAGTATATCGCGTGACCCCTTGTTGCTGATGTGGCAAAATGTTTGTAGTCACACTCCATCACGCGCGTGATGGAGTGATTTTTTGACCAAATCAATTTTTTTATTGATTAAAAAAAATCATTTTTCTTTTAATTTTTCAATAAATTCAATTATCCCTCTTCCCCCATTACTTTCAATCTAAAAAAAAATTCATCCATTTATTAATTTTATAAAACTCCAGTTTATTAATTAGTTTATGAAATAAAAATTTCATCTGTTTATTAATTTTGTAAAAATTTTATTTATTAATCTAAAAAAATTCATCCGTTTATTAATTCAATATAAGACTCTAGTTTCCCTTTTTATGAAACTCCTTCAATTTTGTAATCTAAATTATATATATCATATGAGTTATTGTAACTAAAAAAATGTACTAAATATCGAAGCAGATATTTTAAAAAATAATAACAAAACAAATACTAAAGAAACTAAGACACATACTTATAATAAATGTAGTTATATTGGTTATCGATTTTTAGTCCCAAACGATTTGATTTTCGATTTAACCGATAAAAAAATACTCATAAAATAGAAAAAATAGTAACTAACATGAAAAAAACCGAATCTTAGTCGCAACCAAAATCCTACTTATTGGGTGTAATATATATATATGAGGTGTAAAATAATAATTTAGTATAAACTTATTGGGTTATCGGTTTACCCAATAACCCAAATATAAGAAATCAAAATCGAAACAATGACCCAATAATTTTTTTTCACAAAATCATTAAAAAAATCATTAACCTAATAACAATAAATCAATAATATTTTTATCGATTTGATTTTTGTAACCTAACTTAAATTGTGATTTCTTACTCCATTAATTATAATAAGAAACGTGTTTGTGCATGTGAGTCTCCTCAAAATGCTAATCAAAACACTAATCAAAAACTACTATGAAACACTAACCGAAAAAAAATAATTTCATATTCTTAACACAAAAAAAATATAATTTTTTAGATAATAGCTTACTTGATCGACGAAAATTCAACCTTTCACTATTTTGGAGTAGAGGAAATTAAAAAATATAATTTTTTTTTTAGAGAAAAATAGGATAATTAAAGGTAGAAGTGAGTTATTTTTTAATATAAGATAAATATAAGGGAAGTGGATGGTATTTATCCAAGTGGACAGCCACATCAACACTTTTTTTCACGTGTTCGCGCATGTATTACACGCTATGGACAGTCAGCAAAAAAGGGCCACACAATTTACTAAAACAACAATTTGGAGGGTACTTAGGACAAGTTAAAATTTAGGTGTACCATGAATAAAATGTGACAAGTTCAGGGGTTAATGTATACTTCTCTCAATATAGTAATATGTTTAAACTATAGAAATAGAAGGTAAAAAAAGAAATTTAAGAAAAACTAATAAATTGCACTAATAGTGCGGGGAGAGGAAGAACAACATATTATAGTAATACTGAAGAGAACTAAATAAGGCATTTTAAATATCCTTTTGATAAATTTAATAGATTAAAAGAAAGAAAAATCAAATAAATAACTAAATTATGAATGGTGACCTTAAAAGTATGCCACATCAACATATTTCTAAACATTCTTTATATATATATATATATATATATATATATATATATATATATATATATATATATATATTATATCTATAATATATTAAAAATGTAAAGAACCTTAAAAAAGTGATTTGAACTTTTTGTTCTTCATTAAAAGTCTCCGCAATAGATAAAATCGTCTTTTTACTTTTTTACTCAATTTATTATTTAATTATTTTTATAATATTAAATCCTAAAATATATTGGATTAGGATGAAAATATATGGTAAACTTTTTACTATTAAATTAGGAGTCAGTAAAAACCTCAAATAAGTTGCCTATATATTGGTGACTAATTTTTTTGAAACCTTAATACCAATCGTAGAATGTTTTCTTGTTTTCTATCTGCTGGGCACATCCAACCATTGTCATACTAAGGATATATTTACAATCCTTCAGTGAGGTTTGTGTTTATTAAGTTATTAGTTTAATCGCACGTGTTTTGTTTGTGCATTTTTGGTTGAAATTCAGATGCTGGCAAGATCATAACTTGAATCAGCCACCATCTTCTTCGATCTTGTATATTATCTTGTCAAATTTTGCTAGTTCTTCGTTTACTTTCATTCATGGTTATTTTGTTCAAGTGAGTGTTTTTTTTTTTTCCTTTTGAGTCTGCTATAGTATAATTTTCTCCAATCTTGTTCACTTGTTTTTGTCAAATTTTGTTTGGTTTTCCATATATTTTTGTTCATGATAATTTCACCCGACCAGTGACCATCTGAACTTTGTTGCATTAGCATCAACTACGGTTAACTTGGACGTGTTTATGTTACAGTCAAGAATTAGCTTTTACTATCAATCAAGACACTAAATCTGTTAGTGTTAGATAGTAGGATACTTGGTAGCAATCCTCCACGGTTTAGCATATGACTCGCAACACACGAGGCTCTTGTAAAAAAGGTACATAGGTAAACTATGCATTCAACCGTAAAGATAATCAAGCAATAAAGAGCTGAGTTGCCAGATTATTAACTTATTTGTTCTTAAATTACTTTACTATTGGTATATTTTGCCTTTTTTGATTGTGGGCTTTTAGATATTATCGACTTTATATCTATTTTTGTTCTCACATGGGGTTAGATATTTGCTTTGAAATCCTACTAAATTTATATTCACGTCGGGAAGTCTCACATTAAGATGAATACACGAGACTTCTAATTAAGAATGGAGGACTATTTATCACTCAATCCAACTCTTATTTGCTTAATGTCTTAAAAAAAACCCTAGATCATGAAGATATATTTATAAAAAAAATTTAATACACAATGAATTTATTAAATTTTTGGATTACTTCACACCTAATGTACTTGGTAACAATCCTTTAATTTTTTGTAATTGTTAATTTCTTATTAATTACGTTATATTATTATGCTCATATAATATATATATATATATATATATATATATATATATATATATATATAATTCTTAATATTTAGGACTTTGAAATAACTATAATTTTAATTATTAAAATTTTTCTTATTTAAATTATATAGAAAATCTAAAATAAAAGAAATTTGTGTGTGGAAATAAAATTTTATGTTCAACGAAAATTTTGTGTCTGCAAGGAAGCTTAATTTTAGAATTTTAAATTGAGTATGAGTTTAACTACATAGATTTGATACCAATCGGGAAATTGTATTCCTTTTTTATATGGAGAACATTAGCATGTAATTTTTCTTTTAAATTTTGTTGGGATCCTTATAAGTAAGATTGAAGGTGAGGAACTTGCGCCTCTTCAAGTGTTTTCTTGGATTCTTATGTAAATATACGTTGTATTGGAGTATATTAAATGTGTGAAGATCTTATAAAAGTGATTTAAATTTTTTTTGCCCATCATTAAAATATTTCGCAATAGATAAAGTTATTCTTTTATTATATTTTTAAATATTTAAGAATAATTTTTTAATTATTTCTCAAATATTTAAACCAACTAAAATTATGTATTGATTTTCTCCTTATTTGAGTTATTTCCAATTTAGGACGTTAAACCAACTAATATTGTATATTACTCTTCCCTTATTTAAGACTCTAATATATAAAGATATAAGAATATACAAAATCCTAGTTTTAGTTGAGAGTTGTACCTAAGCACTCCTACTTATAATGGAGAGAAAAACAATTACGGCTTAATATTTAATTTTTTGTTTAAACCGTCTTTCGTTATTTAGGTTTAGGATTTAATAGTTTACAAGTTTAGGATTCAACATAACTTATAGATCATAAGTTTAGGATTATATTCATTTTTTTTCTCTTCTCCTTATCAACAATTGTTCATTCGCAGAATGTGGGCCATAGAATTCTTTATTTAGATAAGCATTAGATTCGTATTTGAGAGATGTGGGTAGAACTTTCCTTCTATAGAATGATAAAATTAGGCTATGAGATTGCACAAAATAATGTCGCATGAATCCTTGACAAATATGGAGAAAGAAGCATGTGTTTGAGAGAATCTGAAATGTGTAGTGATGAAGAATATATAAATAATTAATTTTTTTGAATAAAAAGTGATTATCATCATAAATGAAAATTAAACAATGAAAGCGATCAAAAGAATTAATAATTATAGATGATTTTTATTCCAAAAACCTAATGATACTTGTGATTACAATATAATTATTTGTTGTGGTTGGTTTGACTCTTTCACGAGGCGAATGAAGTCACGTAGACGAGTATAGTAATTTTATATTATTGATTAAAATGTTGATATGATACATTAGTATATACAAGGCAACTCAAACAGATACTCTCCAAGAGAGTGACCGTAAAACTAGATAATCTATGAGCTACTATATTTCAAGAGAAAAAAAATACGTATAATATTTACTTTGCAAGTATAAATTTGGTTAATCTTTAAGATCGTCAGTCACTAACAAGCAAATGTTTTCTTTTTAATTGAATTTTCATGACAACGTAAGTGTAATATCATAAGTAGGATTCGAAGAGGGTGGAGTCTATCAAATTTTACTTTGTAAAAATCGAAAAGGTCCGAGGAGTACTTAACTAAAGTTATGACTATTATGTTTTACTTATTTATAAGTTGCAATAACTCGACAAAAATTAAAAATCTCAAATTTGAATGACCTAAACTAAAAACACCCCCAAATAAGTGAATTCTAGCGAATACTCATAGTCCAATATACACGATTACCTAAAAATCAAGGCACATAATCAACGTGTATGTTCGTCTTTTTCTATCAAAAAATTCTAAATTATAAGAATTATTAAAATTCAGAATCGTCCATTGACAAATTCATTCATATTTGTAATTAATCTTACTTTTTACTTAGTCTGAAATAAATGTAATATGAAAAAAGGTAAAGACTCGATCAATAAGTGATCAAGGGTGAATTTTCTCCAGACAATTCAATATATTTAAGTGGTGTTTGATATTCTTGGCGATCATACACATCATAGGGAGGTCCAAAATTCAATGTTTTGAAATCACAAAAAAAATCTAAGAAAGACGAATCAAAATAATACTATAAAATTATACTTACAATTCTGATAAAATAAAATAACTTCTATTCATTTGTTTTGTGATTTACAGTTTATTTTTTGATAAAACTTATTCTCAATGTCCACATATATATCTTAATTTTAAAAAAAAAAATTATGTCAAATTATTCATTTAAATGAATACACAAAATACACATGCAACGTACGTACACTAATCTAGTATATATATATATATATATATATATATATATATACATATATACATACTAGTTTAGGTGTACGCGCCTTGCGCGTATACCTCACTTTGATGAGTTCAAACATTACACTAAATATGATATTTGTTTAAATAGTAAAGATGAATATAATAATTAAATTTAATATCTTTTGAGCATGTAAAGATTAAGAATTTATTTACTAAACCTAACATTTATCAAAAATATTTTTAAAAGTCGATTGACATTCATCTACCATCTGTAAATTGCAACAAAATAATACAATGATAGAGACATCAAAATAATACAATTAAATTTAACTTTTACGCACAAAAATTTCTCAAAGTCGTCTAACACTCATCTACCACCTCTAAACAATAACAAAATAATACAATAATAGAGATATCAAAATAATACAACTAAACCTAACATTTACATAAAAAAAATCCTCAAAACCGACCAACATTTATCTTTCACCGATAAACTGCAACAAAATAATATGATAAAAGTGATATCAAAACAGTACAATTAAACTTAAATTTTACACACAAAAATTTCTCAAAGCCGATCGAGATTCATCTCTGAACTGTAAACAACCACAAAATAACAAACTAATAGAGATATTACGATAATACAATTAAACCTAACCTTTAACTAAAAAAAATTCAAAGTCGACCTACATTCATCTACAATCTGTGAATTAAAATAAAACAATAAGATAATAAAGATATCAAAACAATACAATTAAATCTAACCTTTACACAAAAAATTCTTCAAAGTCAATCGATATTCATCTACGACCTTTAAACTATAAAAAAAAATATGATAGCGATCACAAAGCTTCGATTTTGATCCAACTAGTTCTTGTCTGATCGATGACCCTAAAGAATAATTTTGAATAAAAACAAAGAAGATATATATATATATATATATATGTGTGTGTGTGTGTGTGTGTGTGTGTGTGTGTGTTGAGTTCTATTATGCTGACAAAAACTGTGAAGAAGTTGAGGGTACATGCAATCGAATCAGGTTAGATGAGCATCAATCATATTTTCCCAATAGGCAAATCAGTTTGTTCTCTAGTTTAACTTAGATCCCAATATTATAGAAGTAGTTCCTTAATAGAGTCCTATTTTAGGAATATTTTTCTAATTGATAAGTAGAAAGAAAATTATTAACGGTTTCTGAAAATATTTGTCTATGAAAGGTAAAATTTTTGAAAATAATCGCGCTCCTTTTATTTTCTTTCTAAAAATAAAAAAAAATAAAATAATATAGATTAAGCAAAATATCAATTATAAGAACCTTCTAACTTGAAAAGTAAATTTGCATATAAAAGGTAATAGACGGAAGTTGTAAAATATTTTATGTCGGTGTCTTTTTGTTTTGTGTTTAATAACATTTTTTGTTTATTTTTGGTAGAAAGAATGTAAATAGAGTTGTAATTAAATATAAATTTAAAAAATAGCGAAAAGACAATTCTGTCTAAAGAAGAGTCTTTTAATGAAGGACAAAAAATTTAAATCACTTTTCAAAGGGTCTTCACACTTTTAATATATTATAGATATATATATAGAGAGATTTTTAATATGTCATATAAATAGAAAGAAATTAAGAAAATTATATATTATGATAAAATGTATAAATATATTTAAACTGTAGAAATAAAAGGTAGAAAGATGAATTTAAGAAAAACTAATAAATTACATTAATACTGAGGGGAGGGAAAAACAACATATTATAGTAATAATGAAGAGAGATAAATAAGGAATTTTAAATTTTCTTTTAGGCAGATTTTATAGATTTCATTGTAGTATATAAATACAAGTCTTAAATATATGAAGTTAGTTAGAATATAATATTCTTCCTTAGTTTAAGAATTAAAAAATAAAAAATCAAATTGAAAAGAAAAAAAATAAGGAAAGTGGAAATGAATAGTACTTATTATTAACATAAATTTTGGCCAAATATACGTAAATGATGAGTACAAGATCTGTTTTACACCACTACAAATTAATGTGGATTGCCTTTCAATTATTCAAGCTGTATTTAATCTACCATCGGATGATTCATCCTTAATGTCTGATTGCAGGTACCTGATACTTAAACTAGGTAATCTGCTACTGGAACATGTGTACAGAGAACAAAATAAGTTGGCTCATGCACTGACACGGATGAATACTACTACTACTATGCAACTATTTTGGGAACCTCCTGAATCCGTAAAGGATATTTTGAGAGCTGATACAAATGGAGACTTGAGTTGTCAAAGGGTTAAAATAGATACATCTAACCAAATTTTGTTTACTAGTACTAATCCTCATTGTCAAATTGTAAATACTAGCGCTAGGTGTGCTGTTACTACTGTTGGTGCTTGTACAGTTGGCTTGCCAACATACAATTTCCCTGTAAGACGTTGAAGCATATATATATATAATATATATCCCGTTATCAAAAAAAAAAAAGTACAAGATAAAAATTTATTTTTCTTTTTTTTTTTCATCTCGTTTTACCCATTTTTGTTTTTTATTTATCCTTATTTTTTGCCTAAGATTCATAAAATCCCCATTTATTTCAGAATTTTCGCAAAATTTTCTCCTCTTTCTTTTATATTATTAAAATATCATCTCAAAACTTTCAAATACAATTATAAATTTATTGTAGGTAATATTATATAAAGTACCCTAAAAAATAAGAAGAGGAAGAGAAGAGAAGCATCATACTTTTTTTTAACTATATTATATTTATACAAGTTTAGAGAAAAAGTTAAATACGTCCTCCTCATTGTCTACCCATCAAATTTATCATCTCTAACTTCATCATCACACTTTGTATCATGAATATCTTTTTTCATCCTCATACTACTTGTTTTGACCCTCTGAAAAACAATGGTGAATCTTTTGTATAAAACATTCATTTTCTATCTTCTTGTAAATTCTTTGAAGAGTATTATGTGCGCGAAATCATATGCTATTGGCTTTCGCAATAATTCCTTGAACGGACATCTGAAAAATGATGGTGAATCTTTTGTACAACATTCTTTTTCTATCTTTTTGTAAATCCTTCGAAGAAAATTATGTACTTGAAATCAAACAGTGCTAGCTTTCACAACAAATTTCTTAGGCAGACTTCTAATAAGTAATAGTGAATCTTGTGTACAACACTCTATTTCTCTCTTCTCATAAATCCTGTGCGGATTGTGTAGTTGAAACAAATGTTATTGGCTTTCATTTATAGGTCAGAATTTGTGCTTTTCTACATGAACATGAATATTTTTGTTTGATTGAACTTTGAAGAAAGCAAAATAAAGAAAAGAAGAAAGAGAATCAAATTGCTTTACTTCTTCTTCTGTATTGGACTTTCTGTCTCTCCTTCTCTTCTCTATTTAGAAGTCCGTATTCATATTATGTGCAAGAATAATTGAAAGATCAAGTTTTATTATGTAGTTTGTTTTATCCCTTTTGAATTTTTTTCGGCGAGAAAATGATTTTGACCTCTTAAAATTATTTTAAAATATTTAAGATTCGAAATAATTTCAAGAAAGTTCACAGAGTCGCCACTTGATTTTTATAGAAAAAATCAAGAAAAAACTTAAAAGAGTTTCAAATTTTCAAAAACATAAATAAATCTTCAAAACTAGATATTCTGGGTAAGGGTTCAATTAACACCTTAAGAAGATTTTTAAGGCACTTAGGAGCATCCGTTTAAAACGGTGTATCAAAAAAGAACTAACTTGACTAATTAAAGTGGCTAATTTTACAAAGACTTAATTTTATAGAAGATATTAAAATTATCTACTTAAACATTTAAGTAAGACATTTGTTTAGTATAGGGAGAAACATTTTACTTGAATTAAGCTAAGTTTCCATTTCTTTGGGACTTTAATAGGAAAACAATTTTGTCTTTGTTATAAAAAAATAAAGTTTGTATAATTTTTATTATTATTAAAATCATAGGAAGTCCGAATAACACTTTTCGGGAAAAACATTAAGAGTGCATCATATTAAAAGTATCTTATTAATTATAGAAAGTTGAAATTTACAAGAAAAATTAGTTTCTTGAATTTGAAGAAAATTAATTTAATCCGAATAAATTAGTAGTCACATGAGCAAAATAAAGTATCGTTTTAAAAATATTTAATCTTTAAACGACTTGTTGTAAGAGGAAAATTGAAGAAACTAATTAATCCATTTTAGACAAAATAAAATTATGTGAAGGAAATACGAATTAGGTAAAAGAAAACTAAGATAAAAATAAAATGACAAAATTTTTAGGGTATTTGTCTAGGTTAATTGATTAAAATATTAGTTAGTATAAATAAACAATATAAGCTACAAATAAGTAATATAAGCTACAAAAATGGATATAAAAATATAAAATTACATATATACACAAACTAAAGTTACCTCGGCTCGTTATCGCAGCGCTCGTTCACCCCTTCGGCTTCTTCCATTCAAAAAAAAGTTAGTCTTTCCTTGGTAAATAGCGTCGTCGAAGTGAAGCGAAGGCATTATTGAAGGAAAGAAATGGCGGGTCGGTCAATTACATTAGGTAGGAGATGCAGGACCTGTCTTAACCGCAAGTGCATTCGCTATTCGATTCCATCCTAAATCCCACCAATTTCAAAGTGTGTATCTCTTCTTTACTTTGTTGTGAAAAGGGGGGGTGACTTACATTAAATACCAATTTGGTAAAGTATTTACACAAATTTCAAACTAATTACATAAATCCCCTTTTTTGTTACTTTCTCTCTCATAAATCTTATACATCTATAACACTATATTTTCTTCCATATTTTGCTCCTCATCTGCTCCCATTACACCTGATATTTTCTCCACATTTAAAAATTCTTTTTTCACGGCAAAATTCAAGTAATCTACTTGGAGCCTGTAGGTTATCAATTTGTAAGTTTTGAAACTTTAATTGATTTTATTGATTTACTTTTTTGTTCAACTTTACCAATTTAGGATTTGTTTCGTTTATTCTCTGAATGCATGTTCGTTTTTATGAAATTACTGTATTTTACAAGTATATTCAACTTTCGTAGTTTAATTTTTTCGTTTTTCTTCATATACTACAAGTTAGATTTTTTATTTTCTTGGTTTGTACTTGCTTCTGCTTAATCGATATAGTGTAAAATTGATAATTGATTCTCGTCCTAACTTTAGTTTAGAATTTAGTCAGTTAGATTCTCAAAAACAAGATATTCCTGTTGGATTTGTTCCTGATACATTTGATAGCGAAGAACCCAATTTTGCAGAGAATCGTTCAAAGCATCGAAACGAACCGACAACAATGCAAAAATTGAAGGAAGTGACTAGTTCTAGATTGAAGAAGTCAGGTTCTAAAGCGGAAAGTAATAAGAAATTTGATGATTCCGGTCGATCACGTATTCCGAAGATATTGATTATGAGTTTATGTATAAGTTGACATATGTATAATAAGACATTATACATTAGCTATTTCATCCCACTAATGTATAATGTAGGTATTCTGAAATATATTTCTATAGGTTATACATTGGCAATTATGAAAAAACAAACAGTTATAAAGTATTAATTTTGTATAAGGTGACATTATACATTACAACAGTTTACTTTTTAAATGTGTAAGCTACCCTCATACATGTATATCTGTTGCTTAATTAGATTTGATATTAATTTTGAGATGTGTAAGTTTCCCTCATACATGTGTAATTGTTATTAGTTAAGGTATGATATAAATTGTTAGATGTATAAATAACCATCATACATTTGTATCTGTTGTTTAATTATGGTCCTGATTTGAATTTTTAGATGTATAAGTTACCCTTATACAGGTTTAATTGTTATTTTTAGATTGCAATAAGCAAAGTACATGAAAACTTGCTTCAAATTATCAACTTTCAAATATTGATGAGAATGAGAAGGATTTATGTTTGGATTATGATACTTATTGTTCTTCATCTAAAGTTTTGGTTAGGAAATATGTTGGCTTAGATGAAAAAAGTATTGATAATTCTCAAACTCAATGGTTCAAGTTTGTGTCAGCCAATGTTTAGTAGAGTTCAAGAGATTTTTTCGATATGAGCCCATATGTAGAATTGCATTGAGTATGCTGTTATATTGACATGAATTGAGTTGCAACTTATTATATTTTTTACATAATTTTTGAATATAAAATTTTAGTAATGTTGAGTTGATCTTATCTTTTTAATTGACTCTCAAGAAGCAAAAATATCACTTAACTTGAAGCCGATTAAGTAAATAACAGGTCGCAATTTGAAGCGATCTACATGATATACAAATATAGATTATAGTCTTATCTATTACTATTCCATACCAATCTACTATCAGTTAACTAGGACTCTAAAAGAGAACGTGTATTTTGTAAACCAAGTCATACTACAAATTTAACAGGTTATAGTAAACCATCTAATTTATTTTTCAACCAACTTTACATATTACGGGAAATTGTGAATAATTTATCTTTTAAGTGACCTGATTGGATACAAATTAAGAGATGGTGTACATCTGACCCAAAACATACTACAAACTTTTCACGTTATAGTAAATTACCTACATTTTGTTTCAACTAGTTTTACTTATTGTGGTAAATTAAGTATAGTCTTTTACATAACCTGATAGGATACAAATTCTTTTAAGCTATTACCACTTATAATTCGAACAGAATTCTCCTCAATAGATCAGATAAGGATTAGTTTTTTGAGATATATTTTGTTTAGTCCGATCAGAACAACATTAACTACTGCTATAAATATACGAGATCCATCAATTCTTTTTGTTCAATATAATCAATTTTTATTTCATAAGTGTAATCGCTATTTCTAATAGACCCTCGGCTTATATTTTTTGACATTTTTTGGATAAAAACATGATGAAATTAGCCACAATATTTATTTTTCTTTGCTCTTTTGTAACTTTTTCTCATTGTTTACCATTATCAACAAGTTCTAGATGGATAGTAGATGATGCAACTGGTGAAAGAGTAAAATTAGTTTGTGACAATTTGTCTGGCCATATAGAGACCATGTTACCAGAAGGCCATTAGCCATATTGCTAGGCACATTTTCGATTCATCCATAGAAGACGTCTTCAAGACCCACTTGCAGTCTTTGTTACGACAATTCAGTACATAGCTTCAATTTTTTTTACACTGAGTCAATGTATTAAACAAAAGTATTAAAAATATATATATGTGGACAAAATGCAATTCCTGACACTGCTCCAATTTTCATTATACATTTTCATTATACATTTGTCCGAATCTATAATCAAATATTATACATTCGTACTTTTATGAGTTTCAGCAATACAGAACCCAACTTTAGAACATAAACTTCTTCAAAACTTCTAAAACTATTTTACCATAGATTATAAAATCAACAAATAAAATCAATACACAATACAACACCTGTTTCTTTATCAAACTGTATTTCCTTATCGGATTTTTCAAATTAACCAATCCAGAAAATTGTATCTTCAACTCAACGTAAACCCTCACTTCATTATCATTCCTTATGACAATTGAAGAAGAATTTCCTTCAACTATATATTTAACTTCAATTTTTTTACGTACTTCATCGATATCCAATTCCATGGTGATCGTAGCAACCAATTTCAAGAAAGTTATACTTCCCGAAACAATTATTGCGTCACTTTTGTATGACTGATAACTAATTTCTGACTCCCAAATTTCAAAATGTCGCAACAATATAGGGATATTAATATTGATTTTAATAGTATTGAAGAACGTATGCAGAAGAAATTGATCGTTTTTGGCTTTCCACATCGTGATTCCCAGAAAAAAATAAAAAAAAATTGATGTTCAAGAATTTTTAAAATTCAAACATCAATTACTAGTTTTAGCCATAAACGAGTTAATATTAACTAATTATTGCCGTTAATTAAGGAACTGTAAAATAATTTATGATTTCTCTTACCTTAAATTTAGGATTTGCTGTTTCATCATACATTTGACCAATGTATAATAGCAGGCCAAATGTATGAGTATCTTTGCAAAAATCGGGAGAGAGAAAACAAGAAGAAATTTTGTGTAATTAGTTTCATTAACTAGGGGATTTATGTTGTTTACACTGTAAGAATTGAAATTGGACCTTAATTGGCCCATCAACAAAGCTGCCCATTTTTTGAGCTTAAAATTATGGACTTTGGGTCCATTTTTCTGAACTGTATACCAGCTGTATATCACAGCTCTTTCCCCTGCGTTTTCCTGTATATTTGGGGTATACATGACCATATATTGGTCATATATACACGTATTTTAGTCCTCCACCTGTATAATAAGCTTCTTTTTTCTCATAGTCACCATATATCTACTGTATACACATGTATACAGCCTTGTTTCATATCTCTCAGCCCATTTTCGGGACTTTGGTTGAGGCTCGGACTCGAAATGACATGGGCCTTCTTGGCCCATTGCAGAAATGCATAAGGGATAGAGTCCACTTGGACTCGGATCGAGTTTCACATGCACAAAAGAAAATAAAAATTAGTGTATTCTAAAGAGGAGATGCAGAATTAATAATCACATATAATTCAAATGATTTTCTCATAAACCAAACTTGTTGGCTATATCAATATGATACCATTATGCTAAACCTTAAATTAATCACACCAATATCAATGCAATTCTAGTTGAATTTTATTTATTTATTTATTTTTATATAAAACACGAGTGGGCAGTGGCCAAATAAAATGCAAGCAAGCAAACCAAATAGAATCTCATTCTGCTAAAGGCAGATCAAGGGCAGTAAGGGAAGAAGCACTGTTCAAGTTCAAAGATAAATCAATATCCTGGAAACAAAGCACATAGATTTGAGATCTAGCCGGATTAAAGAACAAGGTCTTCATACTTCGGTTCTTTTCAGAATACATTCGAGCGTAATCAAGTATGGATTGCAAAAAGAGCAATAAAAAAAAGATCCCTCAATTTAGCAAAAAATTGAAGGATTTATCAAACACGTAGTTATCTAGTCCAAATCCAAAGTTGGGAATAATTTTTATTAAGAGTTAATACATAAAAAATATCCTAAACTTAACACCAAATTATAACTTTGAAACTTTGATAGTGCACAAATAAGATCTTTAACTATTCAAAACCTGAACAAATATGACCTCCGATTTTACAACCCATGCGTGAGTCTCACTCGCACCTACGTGGAAAGGTAATTCAATCACACAGTGCCACATCGTTAAAAGAGCTGACTTGGAGAGAGGTCATATTTGTGCAATTTTGAATAGTTAAAGGTAATATTTGTGCACTGTCAAAGTTTTGCCTTTTTGTGTTAAAACGACGTCGTTATTATTATTATTATTATTATTATTATTATTATAATAATAATAATAATATTTTTTTTTTTTTTATATATTTCTATAGTAGCAACCCCTAACTTTTTTTTTAATTATAAAAAATTATTATTATTATTATTATTATTTTATTTATTCTATAGCAGTAGGACTTAGCTTTTTTTTCAATTAAAAAAAAATACAGCCACTAGCAGGGATCGAACCCGCACAGTAGGCTGAAGGAAACGCCCAAGAAGAGCAAATAACACCACTGGGCTATCTAAGTGTCTTGTTTCATGTGGTTCAACATTAATATACGTACATAAATATACATTTTCTATCTTATATATATACAACGTAATTTTTTTACCGAGGGGTTCGGGTAAACCCCATGGCAACCACGCAGGTTTGCCCCTCGTTATTTTAATAACGTTTAATAACGTTAATTTAATAACATTTTAATTACCTTAATTTGATAACGTTAATTTAATATACTACTACTATCCTTAATAACATTAATTTAATAACGTTTTATTAAAACTATAATTTTTTTTATTATAAGTATAGTTTCATCTTTAATTTAATATTTAAATAAATAATATTTAGATATATTATATAACTTAAATTCGTCCTCTGCTTTATAGTATAGATATACATACCCGCTCGATTGTTTCGTATGAGGATGACCCGCCTAATTAATAAATCTTCAATATTGCTCTTTTTTCGCAATGACAAAAAAAATTAGATGTCATTTTCATTTTTTAACCGAAAATAATGAAAAAATAATAGTGAAAAGTCATTTAAAAGTCAGATTTATGCAGTTTTGAATAGTTAAAAGGTAATATTTGTGCACTCTCAAAGTTTAAGGTCATATTTATGTATTATGCCCTTAGATTTT
The DNA here is from genome assembly GCA_030864225.1 of Capsicum baccatum var. pendulum. NCBI lineage: Eukaryota > Viridiplantae > Streptophyta > Magnoliopsida > Solanales > Solanaceae > Capsicum > Capsicum baccatum. The sequence goes on from CM061552.1 coordinate 153,624,234, forward strand.
AAGCTGGACGCACCCAATTTTGCGTGTTGAACACGCGTTTTGCCACGTAGGATTGACGGTCATATTTGTGCAGTTTTGAATATTAAAGGTCATATTTGTGCAGTTTTGAATATTAAAGGTCATATTTATGCACTATCAAAGTTTAAGGTCAAAGTTATAATTTGATGTTAAATTTAAAATCATTTTTATGTATTAACTCGTTTATTAATTTAGCATTAGATAATCTTGAGAACAGGTAAAGAAAACTCAATCACCTTCAAAACATATTCAAACATCACAAATGAGCAAATAGTTTCTATTACGTTGAGCCAAAGAGAAAAGAGGAAACAAAATTGCAGCATTCCGAGCACTTAGGGAGACAAGATAGCAAAGCCGTCTGAACAAGGAACAAATTCTTAAAGCTTGAAAATTTCTATCCGGTAAGAGATAGATGAACCAAACTAGAGTAATAACCCACTATTAGTGAAATATCAAAGAACGCAAACTAAGTGTAATGAACCCCGCTTAACCGGAGCTAAAACAGTTACGAGAATGCAATTATCCAATTCCAATCACTAGATTTTACAACATACAGTGAATATATGGCAAAACATGATCTTCAGGATTTTATCAATACATGCCACCTCATTCTCAATCATAGTAAGATTCAAATGGTCGAAACACAAAAGAAAAAAACTCAATTAAGATCCTAAGTTTCTACAACAACAAATTCCAGCACTAGATTCAACTACTACGTAATGACTACATTACGCTAAAAAAAGCAATATTTTGATACTAATAGTGACGAAAATCGAAAGAGATGGAGGGATTCACCTTTTTTAGGGCAGCGAACTAGGGTGACGAGCCTATCACGATAAGTTTCCACCACCGGAATCACACTCGATTTCGCCGGAACTCAATTTTTCGAGAATTTTTGGTTGCGTGAGGTTAGAAGCACTCCAAGTTTTTCCCCAAAAAATTCTCCCCTTTCCTCTATCCCTCAACCTCTATTTATAGGAGAAAGGATTAGGGTTCGGATTTCAAACTCAATTTGAGTGATTTCTTATAAGAATTTGAAGTTCACTGTGGGACAAAAAAAAGAACGTTGGGCATTAATTATTACCCGAAGTGATGAACCCTAGACTGAAAACCATTGAAGCCTTTTGATTTTTAGCCATAAATGGCTGTATGAGGAGGGTAAATCGGTAAATTGAGGAGGAACGGCTAGTTGACTGGTGATTGGCGTTGAACGCTGTTAGCGTTTTCGCCGTTGTGGCTGTTGTTGATTGTTAACGTTGTTACGGGTTGGTGATGTTGCTGTCGGTATACGTTGAAGTTGTACGCTGTTGTAGCGTTTGTTGGTGCTCTGTTGGAGTTTTGCCGTTGTTAAATGGGGCAAGGGAAAAGGGTTATTGGGCCGGGTCGCGAGGTATTAGGCTGGGTTGTGTTGCTTGGATGGTGGTGTGGGCTGAGGTTATCCGATGGTATAGGATTATTCTCAAAAATAGACCCAAATTAGGGTGAATTTCAAATTTTAGCCCCAAATAAAAAGGTTTTGTTAAAATAAAACTTGTTAACTGATATTTTTTAGACGAAATTACCCCTACTTCAATATATTCATTGTTAAATCTCTTTCTTCCGTTTTTTCTTCCAAATTCGCAGAATCGACTTTCAAACAAATTCGCAGAATCAACTTTAGTCGTAAGATTTCTTCAGGTATGAGTTTCATCATCAAAATTCATTGTGATAATTTTAGCTTATTGATGTATTGCAGTAAATTTTAGCTCGTAATATAATTAACATATTGATTTGATTTTTGGGGAGGTGAACGCAAGTTGAAGTTGGGCTATGTTGTTGTTGTAGTAACATATTTTTCATTAAGGAATTGTGCCAAATAGGTTTTGGGGAGTTTGTTATTGCGGTTATAATTGTATTTGAATAGTTGTGGGGGTGGGGGGTGGTCTTGGAGGGAAAGGCCGTTAATATGAGATTTAACATTGATCGCAATATTTTTTGGTAAGGCCAAATGTATAAGGTCAAGGTGGTACAAGAAATTAGTTCTAAGTATTTCAAACTAGTGGTATAATTAGCATTAGAAGATGATGAGGAATTGTTAGAAGATAATGAGGAATTATATCAAACAGGTTATGGGGAGTTTGTTATTGCGATTATAATTATATTTGAGTAGTTGCGGGGGTTTGGTCTTAGACAGAAAGGCTGTTAATATGGGAGTTAACGTTGATCACAATATTTTTTGGTAAGGCCAAATGTATAAGGACAGGATGGTACAGAAATAAGTTTGATTGTTTCTATAGCTTGAACACAAACTACAAAGCTACCTTGCTTGCAAACTTCTCTAGTTGTCTCAGTTTGTTGGACAGTCTTGCATTTCTCTAAATAATTCATTCCATCACCTAGACTATTTTCAGTCTGTGCTATATAAGCTGGGCAACTTGACTCTCATATGGAAGTTCATATGTACTCCCTCAATCCTTGAAGATAATCTGAATTTCTTATCCACCTAAATATATTTTGTGCAGGGTGTAACCCTAGTAGGAATCGGGAAAGAAACTGGTGATAGACATCCCAAAATAGGTCAAGGTCCACTTATTGGAGCTAGTGTAACTATACTTGGAAATATAAAAGTAGGGGAAGGTGCAATGGTTGGTGCAAATTCTCTTGTAATGAAGGATGTTCCTCTTCACAGGTTGAGTACTATATATTTTAAACTTCTGGTTTATCTGTAAAGGAGTTTTAATACTGCATCGAATACTGGTTGTGATGCGCCTTTCTTTTGGTTTTACAGTATGGTGATAGGAATACCAGCAAAGGTGGTTGGTTATGTAGATGATCAAGATCCATCTTTAAATATGAAGCATGGTATGTTTTGCTTTAGTAGCAGTACAGTCTTTTCTCTCGAAACTAGTTCTATTGCATTTAGTTTTGTTATGATATAATGCTACATATGCATAAATATCGAAGTAGAAACTAATTTGTTTGTGAAGAAAGGGAAAAAAGAAATGCCGAACTCCCTTGCAGTAGTTAACTTTTTGTATTTACTCAAGGAATGAGAAGAAACAATAGAATTGATCTTTATTAGGCTATTTTGGATCTTGAAGGATTCTAAAAGGGAGAATTCTAACACTGAAAAATGTTTTCTTGGAATATCTGATCGGAGTTGCTTTGTTTAAATTACATATGCTTGTCCACATGAATATGGAGAACAATAAGAGGGAGAAAAGAGATTAAACATTTGACCCCTTCCCTAGAAAAGCAGTGAAATATTCGATTAGAAATCGTTTTGGTTTTAAGTGAGCGGTTTAATATAGGTTTGGAAATATGAGGGAGGTAGGAATGCTCCAGAGTAGTTAACAGATTGATGTTATCATTTTTACTATAAAGAAGCAGAAAAAATGTCAAAACGTGAGGAAGTCAGAAGATGTCGTGAATTAAAACAAATGGGATCCTTGATGAATATTTTAAACATAAGCATAAAGGTGGAATACGATTGAAAGTGAAAAGAAAACGAAAGGTAATGGCTTACAACATCGAATTATAACGATGTTTAGTAATGTTGAAGTAAAAGTCATTATGAGAAGAATTTTTTCCTAGAATTGTTTCTAATTTTTTTGTATAAGTAAGAGTTGACATATTAGACCAGTAAATCCTCACCAGTCTATTATCCTGGTGGATCATATGGACTGTTATACTGAAAATTTCACATTCCTTTGTAGTTTACAGCGATTTGCAAAAAAATATAAATTTTGCCGTATAACTATTTGATTTCATGAGCTACCAGTAGTAAACTTATTGGCTTTGCCATTCCCTTTGCTTGAAATTTAATTGCTCATTGCTTTTTACTACTATATTACAGACGTTAGCAAGGAATTTTTTTCAAAAAGTAGCCATTAGCTGCAAGAAGCAAGATCCAATGGTGAGATTTCATTATACGATATGTTGTTTATATTAGGGATATATTTTTTTAAGAAACCAATAGTCATCCAGTTGGACTTGAGCTTTGCTTTTTCCGCGACTTCTGCCTGGAAGCGAGCCACATTCAAATCAAAAATAACAATATTTTTGATACTCCAATTGGGGTAATTCGTAAGTATATCCTAGTTTTTTTGTTGTTCCGGAACTCCAGTAGTCTAATCTGTTGAAAAAGTTTTGATCTTTGCCACTTTTAGCTGTCAGGAACGCTCAAATTTGCCATGTATCAGGAACATCAGATCTTTCTGATTAGTCATTTAATTTTCGTGTAGTTCTTATTATTCTCTGTGTCTCTTCTTGACAGGATCAGTTGCTTAACAGACAATGGCTCAACAGTAGAGATTAAGGTAGAGACATCTTGATTTGACTAACCCCAATTCACTTCAACGTGTGAAAATGATTTTAATATTTTCACAATCTTTAATACTATAGGATTTCTGAACATAGAAAAATAAAGTTCCTTTAAAGATTGATCATTATTCAATCGACGTGTAATGACATGTAATCAATGTTGATCTAAATTATGTATTTCTTTCTCCAGGAGATTTGTCAGTTTGAAAATTAGAATCAATAATTCAGTAAGATTGTTTGAATTAGTGCTACAATGAAATAATGGGGCAGTGTCGATTAATGTTGAATGTACCAGAGATACTTGCTCATCGGTATGTTTCACAATTTTTTTTTGTGTTAAGTATTGACCAGTCTGGAATACGCCTGGTCTAACTGAGCTCTATGCAATACGCCTGAAACCATGCAACATATCTTTCTTTAATGTACCAGTGTTTAAAATTTTTGAAATCAAATGCAATTTCTCCCACATATCCAGTCAATCGCGACCTCTGACCGCGCAGACTGGTTACAAATGTGTAGCAAAATCCATGCACCTCCAGTAAATAATTTAATAGCCTGGAAAGACTTCTTTTCCTTTTATATGTGTAATATATGGCTCATTAGAAACCACAACCTTTACAATAAATCAAAAATTAATATCCCTCTTTCCACCCCGTTTGCACGAGCTGCGGAATTTATCTTCCTGGCTACGAACCCTCCTCATATAGTCCCAAAACCTCACACAACTTGAAAACCCCCCTGATAAAGGCCTAAAACTAAATTTTGATGGCTCATACAATCACTTAACTAAGGTTGGGGGTGCAGGGGGGTCTTTCGTGACTCACTTGGATCTTGGGTGAATGGTTAGAGCGCTAGAATTAATGTCCATTCACCTTTAGAAGCCGAACGCACCAGTCTAAACTTTGGCCTTATTATTGCTACTAATGTGCAGGTCTCTTATCTAGAAATTGCCACGGATTTCCTAGAGGTAATCAACTCTTTGCATTCACTCACACAAACTAACAATAACTTAACCCTCTCTTGTAGGGATCGTCTTCTCAAGCTGGAGAGCCCAATGATGTTGCATAAATCAAGGAGACACAACAGTGTAGCTGATAAGCTTGTGAAACATGGATAGAAGTTGACTACAAGTAGTTGTTTTGAAGTATGAACTGAACCACCGAATTTTATTAACTTTCTAATGAACGAAGACAGTGAAGCGAGAATGTCAAAAATAGACCCAAATTAGGGTGACTTTCAAATTTTAACCCCAAATAAAAATATTTTGTAGCTTTATGAAATGTGTCGTAAATCCGAAGCTCAAGTTTTGAGATGAAATATTTTTGTAGTTTTGTGAAATATGTCGTAAATCCGAAGCTCAAGCTTTGAGATGAATTTTTTTTGTGGCTTTAAGAAATTTATCGTAAATCCGAAGCTCAAGCTTTGCAATAAAATTTTTAAGTAGCTTTATGAAATTTGTCATAAATTCAAAGCTCAAGCATTGCAAAGGGTAAATATATTTCTAACTTTATTTTTTGGTACAAAATGTACTATATTAATCCGACGCTTTCGAGCTTTGAGATGAAATTTATCTTGACTTTAGCTTTGTGTAGAGAGTAAATGTATTTTTAATTTTTTTTGATACAAAAATGTATTTTTAACTTAAACTTGGTGCAAATAAATTATGTCATTTAAAAAATAATTGATTTTCAATAAAAGAATATATCGTAAATTGTGCCTCATGGGCAAACGTTAACACTATTAATCTGTATTAAATTAGCTAATGTTCTGTAAGAGGAAAACTTAGACCCAACAAAATAAGTTATGCCACGCGGGTAAGAGTAGACATTGTTAGTTTGTATCGACATAACTTAATAATGTCTAACTTACGATGTCTAGTTTTATAATGTCTAACATAGAGTCTACCCAAATAAAAGTTGTACCCTATGGGCAAGAGTTGACTTTGCCTTAATTAAGTATGTAATGATTTGACAGATGATCTATTACTGGGTATTAGGAGCACTGGCTGAAGAAGGTGCAGGCATAGATGAACGATTCTGAAATTGCGAACGGTTTCCTCCTCCAGACTTATTTTGACCATGATCAAACTTCCTTGTTCTATTCCTCTTTCTTACTCTCTCTCTTTCCTTCAATTTCTCTGCCTCTATCTGCTGAGCATGCATCATCAATCTAGAAAGATCCATATCTCCAATGAGCATAGCAGTCCTACACTCCTTAATTACCAACCCATACACACCGGTCACAAACTTACTCATGCTTGACCTAGGGTCAACCATCTGATCAGGAGAATACTTAGATAACTGGTTGAACTTGAGACAATACTCATTCATTGTCATTGAGCCCTGCCTCAGGTTCATAAACTCTTCTATCTTAGCTTCCCTCATCTTTCGTGGAAGAACTTGTCTAAGAACGCATCCTGAAATATCTGTCAAGTCATGGGATCTGCATTCTCCCCTCTACTTTTCTTCCACATCACTACCCAATCATGCAACATCCTTAAACCTATAGGATGTAAACTCTACACTTTCCTCTTCAGAAACATGCATAATTCGAGTGATCTTCTTCACCTTATCAAGATAAAACTGTGGGTCCTCACCTGCTTTTGACCCAAAGAATTTTAACGGGTTCATTCTCATAAAATCTCGAATTTTGGTTGTGGCTAAGTCCTCGTCTTGTTGAAGCAGGGCTGCAGCCTGATGGTTTCCCTGAACATTAGCTGTCACAGCTTGGGCTAGCGCCTGAAAGACATCCCGAAACTCTGCATGTGACACATTCTCATTTAAAGGATCTATGGGCCGAAGTGGCTAGTTATCATTTCTTCCTGTGTTATCTCGATGAGGAGGCATTTTTTGTCATGTAAAAGCATGAGTTAGAAGCAGATAGAGACACTGAAAGCACGATAGATCATGAAAGAAGGGACGGTTTCCTAAAATGCTCCATAGCCTTTTTGCTTATAGATATGGCGTGCTTGTCTGACTCTCTATGACTCTCTAAACCTTAGGCTTTGATACCAAATTTGTAACGCCCCAAAATTTGAGTTCATGGGGCACCACAAGGTGCTTCAAACTACAAGTAGTCCTGAGCTAACCCTGACTGCTTTCTACTAAGTCTAGATCTTAAAATAGGGGAAATAATTATGAAATCATAATAGATGTGGAAATCTTATCTGAAAACATACTAATCTCACAAGTCTTGGTAAAACAATACTGAAAAAATCTAAATACTGAATCAAAAGTCTAAAATTGAATCTAGTAGTCTGACAAGCCTCTACTGACTGAATCTAGAAAGTCATTGGGATAGGCCCTAGCTAACTCAAACTGTCTGAAATAAATACGAAAATATCTATTAATGAACCCAAACTATAAGGACTCACCAACTGCAGAGATGTAGATGAGATGCTCTGAAATCACTCACGCTACTGAGACTGAGCACCTGAACCTACATTATGAGACAATGTAACACATTGACGTATATGTGGATCAGTACTTTGAGGATGTACTGAGCATATGGGGTTGAATACAATAAGTAAACAATATCATCACAATTTATAAAAAAGATCATGCATGCTAAATGTAAATAACTCACATAGGCTTGAGTAATATGAAAACTGAAGATCATAAATCATGGATAATAAAGTGTATAATATGAATCTTGTGAGCCATTACATTCAGTTTTAAAATCTGTTCTTTCTGAAGGCTACTACATCATCTTGTCAACTTGTAATGGAAATACTTTATCTTAAGACTTTAAGAATCTTAAAACCATAGCTTTCAAAATATATGCTTTTATCTTAAGACTTTAAACCAATAGATTGTTTTAAGAGTAGGGGACATCTTTTTGGGAAGTTCTTCTAACCGACATAAGCCATGTGAGCATTCATGGAGTCCTACATCTTGCCCACGTTGGGTGGAGCTGTGCTACCCTTGCCATCGGAATAGAATTTCTTATCTTATATGATCACAATCTTAGTCATCCACGTAGAAGTGGGAATAGTCTTAATTCTATGGTGACATGTAGTTCTGGGGCATGAAACCTTGGTAACATACCTATCTTGGTGCTAAATACTGCTCTCATTCTTATGCTCATGATCTTAAGAAATCCACTTAAAAAATATAGCACAGGGGTTTACAAGAAAACCAACTATGCTCTTTCTTTCTTTAAGTCTCAAGTCATATGAACAAAGTGGATTCTTTATCTTAGCTTAGGACCAAAAAGGTCAAATCTTTATAGAAAATCTGAGAATAATCTCATCTTAGGGTGCTCATAGCACAAATAATCTTGAAATAGCAATCTTAATTAGGGCTTAGTGACCCATGCATCAAACTCATGTTAAAACATCATAATATTCATGCTTGGTGATGTAAACATTTATAAATCAACCTAAAATCTGAAAATTTCTGCAATATACATGAAAATATAAACATAAACATGCAATTCAACTTTTAAATCATTGAAAATCTCATAAACTCATAAGTAGCAATATTGGGTATAAATCCTAACTTCAATTTCATGAGAAATCACATAAAATTTTAGTAAATTTGTAATTAAAATAAGTTTTGGGAACAAAGATGAAAGGATTATCCTTGTTCATACCCCACATACCTCAATTGATGATCTAAAATGCTAAAATTTGAATCTTGGATTCCTATTGATGCTTTGGAGATGACTCCTTAGAGTTCTTGTATTGGGATTACTAAATCTTGAATTTCCTTGGACAATTAATGGAGGAATTTAAATTTCTTGGGGAGAAAGTTTAATGATCTAGGGTTTTCTTTGAGAGTATTTTGGTGAAAAGTGAATGTAATATGCTTAGGATGGTTTAAATCATCTGTTATTCACGACTTAGGGCTTGAGAAAAGACCAAAGAGACCCTTTTAAATTTTTACTCGAAACTGAAAAATTTTCGAATTTGGCCTATGGCGCGACGCACCATGATCGCGGTGGCCTACTGAAAACTGCCAAATGGGACCTGAAAACACACCGCGACGCGGAGCTCTCGCAATGCTCTGCTAGATTGCCATTTGGGCCATCACCGCTATGTGCCACCATCGCGGTGAGCCACTGAAAATGGACAAACGGGAAAAAAGGCTTCTCCGCAATGCGGGGAAATTGCGGAGTTTCACTGAAATTTGACAATTGTTATTTAAACCTTCTCCGCGACGCGCTAAGGACCCAAATCACGGTGTTTTATGATTGAAGCTTAAAATAGCCCTAATTTCTCACTTGGTCATCGGATTTAGGCGAATCTTATATCGTTGGAAAGCTTATTAAATTTCTCACACAATGGGAGGTTTAAATCTGGAAAATTCCACATGAAATAATCATTCTTTATTTTGGAAGCTATCCCTTAACATTCTAGGGGAGGATTTTAGCTAGAAAAGGTACGGGGTATTACATATTCCCAACACTTGATTTGAAATTGAACAACAGGGATCGGAAAATCCGCGAAATCTCAAAACAGTTTATTACTAAAAATATGAAAGTATGCCATGAATGCAACAAATAATAATTGCTAAAATTTAAAAATATTATTACCAAAGCAACAATTAATACAAATATTAGCCAAACACATGAAATTCTTATGGTTAGAACTAGATGAATCCCTAGCAGAGTCGTCATTCTATTACGATCCATTTTCGAAAATTCAAAAACATTTCAAAAAAAAAACTTTTAAGAATAACCAGAGTCTAAGTAAGGGTTTCAAGTAAATTCGAAACTTTCAAAAATCCAGAAAGTGTGGTTCCCAGCGGGTTAAACTTATTTGGCTACTTTTAAAAATTGCTTAACTTGTTAAAATCTTGGAATTATTTTTAGAAAAAAAACTTTAATTAATTTGAAAATCTTATTTCGAGTAATAGAATTTATTTGATACTAATTCAATTAATTTATTTGAAATAATAAAATAAACTAAACATCAAAGTTTCAAAATAATTCTAACTTAATAAATTTATCTGAATTAAGACTTTACGCTAAATAATTAACCCAACTTCTTAAATGTAAATTTGAGTCATTAACAACCTTGAAATGATATAAAGAAATTCTCAAGTTATTTTAAAAGCTTAAATTTGCCTTAAAAATATATTAAATGACCAAATTAAAATGAATAATTTTAATATGAACTTACTCCCTAAGGATTCATCTAAATTAGACTAAATTACAAACAACAACAAAACAAACCCAGTATATTTCCACATAGTGGGGTCTGGGGAGGGTAGAATATACGCAGTCCATACCACTACGTCTAGGGAGGTAGAGAGGCTGTTTCCGATAGACCCCCGGCTCAAGACAAAAGACATTAAACAGAAACATCAAAATCGTAGAACATGATACAAATAAAATAGGTACGACACTCGCAATTAGAGAAAAGAAAAAAGAAATACATACGTAAATCAATAACTAAAGCCATAAATAAATAGCTAAATACATAAATTTGCCAACAAACGACAGCAAGTCCACCTACACTACTCCTCCTCCACACCCTTAGCCCTCTACTCTAATGTTTTTCCTCCATAACTTTCTATCCAAGGTCATGTCCTCAGTCAGCTGTAATTGCTCCATGATCAACTCAAGAAAATAACAGTAATTACTTCTCAACATCACTCGACCGCGAACGCATGGTAGCGGCCATTGAATGATGAGATTTGGGCCCCTTTCTAGCCCATTTTCAAATCTGTCCAGGTTTTGGGCCTTATCTTTTATGGACTTTGGTCCATTTTAAACTGTGTATATCAGATGTATACTAATTGTATACCAGCCTTCATTTGTTGTGTTTCCTGTATACACTCTGTATATCAGTGTATAAAACTGGTATTATCATTTTCTTGCCTTCGGTTACTGTTGTATATATCAGTGTATAAAACTGGTATTATCATTTTCTTGCCTTCCGTTACTGTTGTATATATCTGTATATCATTGTATATCCATGTATATCAGTCCTGTTTCTTCATGTGTTAGTCCATTTTGGACTTTGGTTGAAGCTTTTAACTAGAGGACGGTAGATGCGAGGGAGATGAGAGTCCAAATAGACTCGTTAAAGAGAGTTCACATGCACATTAAAGAAAATAAGAAATTAGTGTATTCTAAAGAGGAGATGCACAATTAATAATCACGTATAGTCCAGATGATTTTCTCATAAACCAGTCTTGTTGACTATATCAATATGCTAAAGCTTAAATTAATCACACCAATACCAGTGCAATTCTATATGAAAAAAAAACACGAGTAGGCAGTGACCAAACAACATGCAAGAATGATAACTCACTATTAGCAAAATATCAAAGAAAGCAAACTAAGTGAAGTGAACCTTGATCAACCGAAGCTAAAACAATTACGAGAAAGAAATTACTCAATCCCATCCTCCAGATTAACATACGACGTCCAAACTGTGAACACAAGACAAAGACATGATCTTCAAGATTTTATCCATACATGCCATTTCATTCTCAATCACAGAAAAATTTAAATTGTCGAAATAGCAAGAAAAAAAATACAATAAAATCCTAGGTTTCTGCGGCAACAAATCCCAACATTCTCACTTAGTGAGATACCAACAACAACAACCATATAATGAATACATTATACTAAAAATGAAGGCGCAAAAATAAATCTTGTGCTACTAACAGTAACGAAAATCAAAGAAATAAAGGGGTTTACCTTTTTTCGGGCAGCGGACGGGGACGACGAGCTTCGATCAGGATTGCTTACCACCATTGAAAAGCTTTTTCATTTCCAAAATCCAATCTCAGGGAGTCTTATAGGATCGTTTGGCTTTGAAAACTCTTACTTGTGGCAAAATCCCTTACAATGGAGTTCTTGTTTGAGAATGACTATCCCCCTCACTGATAAATAGGGGGGATATTTATACAAACGAAATTGGGGCTTTGGGAAATGGATATACGATATGGGATTTTAAATTTGAAAATAGTATAAGGTTTGTTGGGTTGGAATCGTGCGAATTGTGTACAAAAATGGAAATTTTGAATGTTGGCCGATGAGGGGTCATTTGACAACTGGACTAGACGCGGATACGGGTCGGTTCGCGGGTATGGGTCATTAATATCGGGTCACCGGTTGTTGGAATGGGTTGCTGATTTGTCGGATTTCTCGGGTCAAATCTCACCGAAGCTCTTGTCGTTTGGTGTCGCTCTTATTTGTACGTTGTTGAAATTATTGTTGTTAGTCAGAATTTTTTACTGAAGTATCGTCGGCGGCTGTTGTTATTATTGATATCAGTGTGTTTGGCTTTGCCATTATTGTTATGTTTCTATTTTTGTTGATATCCTTGTTTATTGGAGAAGAGGAGGGAGTTATGTGGGTCAAGTTTTAGTTGAGTTGGGCTGGAGCTGTGGGTTAATTTGTGGGGTTGTTTTCGGCTGCTGAAAATTTTAAAAAGGAAAGGGCCTAGTGTTTGTTGGGTAGAAATAAAAAGGGGAAAATGGGATTGGGCTGGCTGATGGGCCTGCTTACCCCATTAAGATTACAGCCTTTTTATATTAATAAAATAACCATGACTGAATAAATTTGGACAAAGTTGAAACGTAATTAACTTCTAATTAATTTACGAGCTTCTCAAATTCAATAATTTCAAAATAAATATTTAATGAAGCACAATTATTCTGTTTAAGAATTAATTATGTCATCAATTTCTTATTTTCAATCAATTTTGAGAAAAGTAGGGCATTTGCAATTTAATCAAACTTTCCCCTCAGAATAAATTCTAAAGCATTTTCTTTAAATGATAATTATATGATCCTGTATAATTAAACATAAAACGTATTAATTTCAATTATATTCAAAAGGTGGGCTTGAAACTTATTTTAAAATAATTTAAAATAAATATTTTGAAATTATTTAAAATTGAGAAACTCAAAAACTAATTTGAAATGGGAAGGGCAAAAATTAGGTATCAACAAGGCGGATTAGCATACCTGTCAAGTTGTTGTGAAGTGGTGAGCCTCCATCCTTTGGAAGGCCTTATCATTTCCATATTTCTTTATTTTGGCTCAATACTTTTGGATTCTTCTAGTCATAGTCGAGGGCATGTCCCGAGCTATTTGGTATTCTGATTTTAGAGGCTATTGTGGATAGATGTGGGCTGGTTGATTATTGTTTTGACTCTTAGTTCATTGAGTTCTCTATTTATCTCTTTATTTTTATCTTGAGTTTGCTTCTGCATTATTATTGTTGTTATTTTAAGCTCATGAGGTGAGGGGATGGGGGTGATCTCTAGTCGAGGGTGACCTTGAGATACCCATCACGGCTATACCCTGATTTGGATCGTGACATCTTCACTCTTTAAATATTTCTTAAAAGAGTTGTCACGTCGAATTCTGCTATTCTCGAGAAAAATGGGGCGCAACAGCATGATGACTTTGATGGGGACATTTAGGTTCTAACCCCTACTAGTTGGTGTTTTATATGGGATCCTATTATTTGTCTAAATTTTATTTTTTGGATATTTATATTTTTCCGTAATATTGTTTGTTTAACATCATGATTTATTTTATACATGTTAGCCCTTTCTCTTTTCCTTAATTTATTTTTATATCTCTCTCCATGTCTATTTATTTCTCTCTCTTTTCTTGTTGCTTGGCTTTATGTTGTCATATTTTTCATATTTATTTGCTTCTTATACTGCTGAATATGTTATTGTATTTTTTGTTATGTGCTATGTGTTATTGCCTTTTATAACTGTCATTCCGCTCATATTTCCTCCACTTAAAACCTCCTTTATTTTTTCTTTATGAACGGTTGCATGGTTGCACAAACGTTCTTTTCTGAAACACCTTATGAAAAATGCCTTGTGAATCGGTCGATCAATGGTGCGTCGACAATTATGAGATTTCTCACTATCAAGTTGTTCTCTTGAGGGGACCGTGTCATGCAACCACTATTATTTCTAGATCTTAACCGTTTAATTTCTTTACTAAGGAATAAGCATCTCAAAAGGCTAGGATGTTTTGTTTAGAAATCCTTGTCCTAAGTTCTAAGGGATTTCATAATTCCAAAAAAGAATGCCTCATTGCTTATGTGCATTTTGAGAGATAAATATGCCTAAGTATTGCCATTTTCTCTTTGGGGCGGGGTAGGCTAACACTTTGTTTTACAGGTTCAATGGTACACTCAACTTCATAAATTTGACAAATCGAGTAAAGACTGTCTTAGTTTTTCTTATGATTTCCTTGAATTTTTCTTTCTTTCAATCTATGAGACAATTTAATTCAGTGGAGTTTTAATTTTAGGATTGTACCATTTATAAGCAAATGACATTATTTTATGGCATACTTATCTCTCAAACAACGATAGGCCTACCTCTAGCTCATCTTCCACCAAAAATTTTGGGGGGATTGTCTTATGACGGCCACTTATTTAATCAATAGGTGTCCCACTAAACTACTATCTTTTCAAATACCATATGAGAGACTTTTTGGTCATCCTCAAAATTACTCTAACCTAAAATGCTTTGGTTACCTTGATTTTGCTTTTACTCTTTCCCATGGGAGATCTAAATTGGATCCTAGAGCCGAGCCCTGTGTGTTTCTTGGGTATCCTTTTGGGAAAAAGGGATATAAGTTACTTAGTTTACATTCTCAAAAAAAATTTGTTTCCAAAAATGTTATTTTCTATGAAAATGTATATCCTTTTCTTCTGTTCAGACTACTATTCCTCTTTTTCCTCTTACAGATTCACTAGTTATATCCGACCTTGATATTATTATACCTTCTCCGGTATCTACATCATCCACTCCTCCTCAACAATCGTATGCTCCTACCCCTCCTATAAATTCTGTCACTTTGAGAAAATCTACCAGATCAACTAAGACACTTGTATACTTAGAAGATTACATTTGTAACATTGTGCATTTTTCTAATGTGTCTGATAATTGTTTTTCTTCTTCTATTTCTGCCACGCCTTTTTCTTTTACTGCTTTGTAAACTTCTAATCAAAACTGTATCAATTCGCTTTCACAAATTCAAAAACCTACCAGTTTTTCCCAAGCTATTTTATACCCAGGCTTGCAGGAGGCTATGACAAGAGAATTAAAGGCTCTTATCTCCAAAGACACTCGGGAAGTAGTATCATTATGTAACGCTCCGAAAAATGGGTCCCAGAGCATCACACGGTGCTTGAGGCTACGAGTAGCCCCAAGCTAACCCTTTGAGCCATTTTCATTCAGTTCAACACAAATCAACGGGGTTTTCATAAATAACCCTCAAATATCAACAGAGTAATCATCATCCAAGAATAAAAGAATTTCAGAAAGATAACAAAATACGACTTATTATTCAACTCCCAACATCTATACTAGTCTGACAAGCCTCTAAGAAAATCAATAAAACCAGCGAGCCATTGAGACATGCCCCAACTAACTCACACTCAGTTATCAAATGTAAAAAATTTCGTGAAACCAACATCAGACATCACGTCCTTGGAACATGAGGACTCACCACAACAAAGGATGTAGAACAACATGCCTGAAGAATCATTGTCGAACCTGGAACTGAGCACCTGAACCTACATTTCAAGAAAATGCAGCCCACATCCGAAGATGTGGGTCAGTACCATGGAAAGGAGCCGAGTATATGGGGTGTATGCAGTTGTATAAACATCATCATCATAAATATTTATAATAAATATACAGGATGTATGAAAGACTCACATAGCCCGAAGAAAATCATCATAATCACGAGAGGATGAAATAAGTATACTAACACATATGAGTCATCATATAATTTGTCAATCACTTTCAGTTCATCAAGAATATTAATTCTCATAATGTAAAGATCATTTAAATCTTTTGAAAGAATAACATTCATAATTCCACTTTCAAATCACTTCACCATTCACCATAGACACAGGGAAACACACACACACTGGGAGATCGTATAACCAACATAAACCATGTGATCTACATGGAGTCCAACGTACAACCCATGTTGGGGAGAGCCATCCTATCCTTGCCATCGGATTAGGACTATCGATATCAAATCCACACAAACTAGTGATCACTATATAAATTAGCCTCAGGCTCACTCCTATGGGGGCACGTAGTTCTAAGGAAGTAAGGTTGATTTATACCTCTCACTCGGTGCTAAAGATTTCTCTCGGACTTAGCTCAGATCATTTTAAAGACAATCCATAACAAAACAATTTCAGTAATATATAAATATACATCGGGAGCCATCATGCTTCCCATCTATCAAAATCAACCACATTGTGGATTTCTTTCACACTCGAGTTCAAAATAACTCCATTAAGACCAAAAGGTCAAATCATTCAAAATGTCTCAAATATTCAACATCAACGTGCTTATAACACACACTTTCTAAAAAAACACAATTTCCAATGGGGATTCACGACCCAAATATCAAAATCATGATAAATATCATTCAAGATTCATGCTTTACATCTCTACACATGTAAATTCATCTTTCAAAATCATAAACATCAAGATTTTATAATAATCATCATAAGATATGGGTTCATGCTTCAAATTCATAAAAATCAAATAAAAATCATGCCTTTGTAAAGAAAATTACTTTTGGGCACAAGAACGAAAGAGAGTTCTTGTTCAAAAACCCCACATACCTTGAATGATGAACTTTAGATCGATACACATTTTTGAGATGTTAATCGTGCCTTTGAATGATGGTTCTTGGAGTTCTTGAACTAGGAACTTGGAATCTTGATTAAATTTGCAGAATTAATGATGAACTTTGGAGGTTCTTGAAGTTGGATATGGGAGCTTAGGGTTTTCATTTTGAGGGAATTTGATGAAATATAACATATAATACTTCTAATAGGCTTTAGTATACGGTTTGGACGGATTTTGGGTGAGGGGGAATGACCAAAACACCGCTAAAAATCAAATAATTCTCAAATCTGTCCTTTGGTGGGCTGTTTTGATAGTCTGAAGTAGATCAACCATAACATTTTACTCTGATATCCAAATTAGATGAAAATAATTTCATTAGAAAGAGGACTCTCATATATTTCCGTTGATATATAGTATCTCACCCAGATCATTGTGTACGAGGAGTTATGATCATTTGAAGTTGACCCAAAAATTTGCTTTTGATAGGCTTAAGTAGGTCGACCATAACTTTTTGCTTTGATAGACAAATTGGATGAAACTAATTTCATTGGAAAGAGGACTCGCAGATCTTTCCGTTGATATATAGTAGATTACCTAGATCATTATGTACAAGGAGTTATGATCATTTAAAGTTGGAGCAAAAGTACGCCAGGCCTCAGTACTTTTTCCTGCACGTTTTACTGTTCACTACTATTCACGGTTCGATCGGAATGTTCATAACTCGTTGCTCGGGTGTCCGTTTTGGATGACCCACATATCGTTGAAAAGATTATTTGATACTCTATGCAATGGTGGGTCATAATCTTAGATATTCCGCACGAAAAATTTATAATTCATTCTAGAAGATAGAACCTAACATGTTTACGCACAAAATTTCAATGAAAAATTTCCCGGGGTATTACATCATCCCCCTCTTGGAAACATTCATCCTCGAATGATGATAGACATGCCAAGATTAGATAGGGAATAGAGCATGCAGCTGAAACCATTCGTTAGACTCCTAACCCCATCGTTTCTCACTCCGAATGCAATATAGAATGCATAAATTCAAGAAACTACAACTGAACACATAATAAATGATAGCTGAATTGCTGCAACTTTTATCAAAAGTGCATGATTTAGGAAAGAATAGTACCTTCGGCTTGATCGGAGTTTGCAGAAAATAGGTGCGGGTACTTGGATCGCATATCCGCCTCAGTTTCCCAAGTTGCACCCTCAACAAATTGGTTTCGCCGTAACACCTTGACCAAGGGAAATTCTTTGTTCCTTAGTCTTCGAACACTGAAATCAAGAATCTTAACAGGAATCTCATCAAAAGAAAGATTTTCTTGAATGTCAGCACTTATAGAGGAATCCACTACCACAACATCGCTAATATGCTTTCTAAGCATGGAGACATGGAATATTGGATGAACAGAGGACAACTCGGAAGGAAACTCGACCTCATAAGCTACCTTACCAACACGGTTAAGAATTTTATAAGGACCAACATAATGGGGACTAAGCTTCCCCTTCTTTCCGAATCTCTTCACCCCCCTCATGGGTGAAATTTTTAGATACACTAGGTCACCAACTTCAAACTCAAGGTCTCTATTTCTAACATCCGCATATGAATTTTCACGACTCTGCACAGTTTTCAACCTTTCCCTAATCAACTTAACTTTTTCCATAGCCTCAAATATCAAATCAGGACCACTCACAGCCGCTTCACCCACCTCGAACCAACCTATAGGTGATCTACACTTCCTCCTATATAAGGCTTCAAATGGATCCATGCCAATACTAGAGTGGAAACTGTTATTGTAAGCGAACTCTATCAATGGTAAGTGATCATCCCAACTTTCCTTAAAGTCAAGTGCACAAGCTCTCAATATATCCTCTAAGGTCTGGATGGTCCGCTCAGCCTGACCATCGGTCTGCAGATGAAAAGCAGAACTCAAAAGCACTTGGGTACCAAGACCCTTATGAAAAGATTTCCAAAATTATGAAGTGAACTGAGTACCCCTATCCGAAATGATAGACAAGGGAACTCCATGCAGTCTGACTAGCTCTCAGATATACAATCTAGCATAATCCTCAGTAGTATATGAAGTATGAACATGCAAGAAATGAGCAGACTTAGTCAACCTATCAACCACAACCCAAATGGAATCATGATGGCGTCGGGAAGGAGGTAAACCAATCACGAAGTCCATATTTATCTCTTCCCACTTCCAGGTTGGAATACTAAACTCTTGAATCATACCACCAGGTCTTTGGTGTTCAACCTTAACCTGTTGGCATGTTGCATACTTAGCTACAAACGCTGCTATATCTTTCTTCATGCCACTCCACAAATAGATTTCCAGCAAGTCTTGGTACGTCTTGGTGGCACCAGGATGAGTAGAATATCGTGCTTCGTGCGATTCAACCATAATCCTCTATCTCAGATCATCAACATTCGGGACATACAATCTACCCTGCAATCTCAACACACCATCTCCTCTTTAGGAGAAAACCTCTACTTTTTGGTCCTTGACTGACTCCTTCAGTCTGACCAAACTAGCATCTAAGTATTGTTTTTCCTTCACTTCCGAATCCTATACTACCTTCAGTAGAGTCAAACAAACTAACCCCCAATCTAGCCAAATGATGTACATCACGAGCCAACTCTTTATTACCTTCTACCACATGCGAAACACTACCCATGAACACTCTACTTAGGGCATCCGTCAAAACATTGGCCTTGCCCGGATGGTACAACACACTCATATCATAGTCCTTTAACAATTCTAACCATCGTCTCTACCTAAGATTCAATTCTCTCCGGGTAAACACATATTGCAGACTCTTATGATCAGTGAGAACATCAATATGGACACCATACAAATAGTGTCTCCAGATTTTCAAAGCAAACACAACAGCAGCCAACTCAAGGTCATGGGTAGGGTAATTTTTCTTATGGGGTTTCAACTGTCTAGAAGCATAAGCTATCACCTTATCCTTCTGCATTAATACGCAACCCAACCCAACTCTCAAAGCATCATAGTACACCACAAAACCATTAATACCATCAGGCAAAGTCAAAACAGTGGCTAAAGTGAGTAGAGTCTTCAACTCCTGAGAACTCTTCTCACAAGATTCGGACCACAAGAACGTCACTTTCTTTTGGATCAGCCGAGTCATAGGAGACGCTATAGAGGAGAAACCCTCAACAAAATGGTGGTAATAGCCAGATAAACCTAAGAAACTTTGGATATCAGTTGGACAAATAGGTCTAGGCCAATTTCAAACAGCTTCGGTCTTTTGGGGATCAACTCTAATACCCTCAAAAGAAATGATATGACCCAGAAAAGCAACTAACCTTAGCCAAAACTCACACTTACTGAACTTGGCAAACAACTTGTGATCTCTAAGGGTTTGCAAGACAGTTCGGAGATGATCAGAATGTTCATCCTCACTACGGAAGTACACCAGTATATCATCGATGAACACTATGACAAACATATGCAGATATGGTCTGAACACTTGATTCATGAGGTCCATGAAAGCTGCTGGGGTATTAGTTAACCCGAAAGAGATAACAAGAAACTCAAAATGGACATAATGAGTTTGAAAAACATTTTTTGGGATGTCACACTCCCTAACTTTGAGTTGATGATAGCCGGAACGAAGGTCTATCTTTGAGAAATAACTTGCACCTTGCAATTGGTCAAACAAATCATCTATTCTCGAAAGAGGGTACTTATTTTTTACAGTGACTTTATTTAGTTGGCGGTAATCAATGCATATACGCAAAGAGTCATCTTTGTTTCTCATAAACAACACAGGAGCACCCCAAGGAGAAATACTGGGCCTTATGAAACCCTTATCTAGTAGATCTTTGAGTTGCTCCTTAAGTTCTGCAAGGGCTAGATGGTAAAGAGGAATAGAAATGGGCTGAGTATCGGGAAGAAGATCAATCCTGAACTCTATCTCTCTATCAGGTGGTATCCCTGGGAGATCATCCAGAAAGATATCAGAAAACTCATTGACGACGTTAACAGACGGGAGAGTTGGAGTCTCAAACTTAGTGTCTTTGACTCTAACCAAATGGTAAATACACCCCTTGGAAATAAGCTTTCTACCTTTGAGGTAAGAGATAAAATGACTCTTGGGTGACACAGAATTTCCAGACCACTCAAACACGGATGCACCCGAAAATTGAAACTTAACTACTTGAGCCTGACAATCAATAGAGGCATAAGAAGAATATAGCCAGTCCATACCCAGAATCACATCAAAATATACCATGTCTAACTCAATCAGATCAACCAATAAGACTCTATGAAGAACGGTAACAGGACACTTTTTATACACTTTTTAGGCAACAATCGAATCACCCACTGGGGTAGAAACTAGGATAGGCTCAAGAATAATCTCAGGACTCATTTCAAAATTTACAGCAATCAAAGGTGTAACATATGAGAAACTGGATCCAGGATCCAACAAAGCATACACATCAAACTGAAATATATAAAGCATACCAGTAATAACATCGGGAGAGTCCTCCTGTTCCTGGCAGGACGGTAAAGTATAAAATCCGTTGTGGTGCTGCCCGTTAGCATTGCTAGAAGAGGCGCCCTGAGCTGGGGCTGGGCGAGTTGTTGGAACTGGAGCACTAACAGTCTGAGTCTGGGTCTGAGGGCGATAGTCACGACTCCCTTGTCCATCTCGTGGACAATCTCTAACTCTGTAACCCATGTAACCATACCAAAAACAACCCCCCTTCCTACCCCAACACTCACCCGAATGAGCCCTACCATACTTAGGACACAGGGAACAATTTTGCTTACTGCCAGCACTGTACTGGGACCTGGATGCATATGACCTACTACCTTGATCCTGCCTATCTCTAGGCACGGGAGCACTAGAAGATGATGGTGCTGGCATAGACGAATGATCCTGATACTGAGGGAGACTCTCTCCCTGTGATCTAGTCTAACCCTGTTCGTGCTGCTCGGACCTAGCTCTCTTATTCCCTCTCATTCTATCTCTCTCCTTAATCTTGTCTACCTCAATCTATTGGGCATGAGTCATCAGCCTAGAAAGATTTATCTCACTATTCAGCATAGCAGACCTACACTTCTTAACCACATAACTAGACACTCCAATTATAAACTTACTCATACTAGCCCGATTATCAGCCACAAAGTTAGGAGCATACTTGGCCAACTGATTGAACATTAGACAGTACTCCCTAACAGTCATAGAGCCCTATCGCAGGTTCATAAACTCTTCCACCTTCACCTCCGTCATCTCCAAAGGGAAAAACTTATCCAGGAATGCATCCTGGAACTCTTGCCAAGTTGTAGGGACAACTCCATCACCTCTACCTTTCCTCCAAGCAACAACCCAGTCATAAGCAAGGTCTTTTAACCTATACGCAACCAACTCTACACTTTGTTCCTCAGATACATGCATCACCTGAGTAATCTTCTATACTTTCTCTAAAAATAATCGTGGATCCTCATCAGACTTGGACCCATAGAATTTTGGTAGATTCATCTGCATGAAGTCACGGATCCTGTCAGCAGCTGAATCACCTCCCTACTGCTGTGGAGTCGGGGCCAAGTTGGCTTGAATATTTACAGTAATAGCTTGGGCTAGCGCCTGAAAGGCTGCCCGAAATTCAGTATGAGACACGTTTTCATTCAATGGGTCAATGGGTTGAGGTTGCTGACCATCATTATTTCTTTTCGCTTGATGTGGAGGCATATTTCTGAAAGAGGAGAGCATGAATCAATAGCAGAGAGAGACACTTTAAGAACGATAGACTTCTGAAAGAAAGAATCACACTTTTTTCTAAAACGTCTTATATCCTCTTGCTCATAGATGTGGCGCGCTACACACCAATGATCAAGACTCTACTTAATGCAACTTGTCAGACTCCCTAGGACACCTTAAAACCTTAGGCTCTGATACCAAGTTTGTAACGCCCCAGAAAATGGGTCTCAGAGCGTCACACGGTGCTTAAGGCTACGAGTAGCACCAAGCTTACCCTTTGAGCCATTTTTATTCAGTTCAACACAAATCAACGGGGTTTCCATAAATAACCCTCAAATATCAACAGAGTAATCACTATCCAAGAATAAAAGAATTTCAGAAAGATAACAAAATATGACTTATTAGTCAACTCCCAAAATCTGTACTAGTCTGACAAGCCTCTAAGAAAATCAATAAAACCAGCGAGACATTGAGACATGCCCCAATTGACTCATACTCAATTATCAAATGTAAATAATTCTGTGAAACCAATATCAGACATCACGTCCTTGGAACATGAGGACTCACCACAATAAAGAATGTAGAACAGCGTGCCCGAAGAATTACTGTCGAACCTGGAACTGAGCACCTGAATCTACATTCCAAGAAAATGCAGCCCACATCCAAAGATGTGGGTCAGTACCATGGAAAGAAACCACGTATATGGGGTGTATGCAGTTGTATAAATATCATCATCATAAATATTTATAAGAAATATGCATGATGTATGAAAGACTCGCATAGCCCAAAGAAAATCATCATAATCATGAGAGGATGAAATAAGTATAATAACACACGTGAGTCATCATATAATTTGTCAATCACTTTCAGTTCATCAAGAATATCAATTCTCATAATGTAAATATCATTTAAATTTTTTGAAAGAATAACTTTCACAATTCCACTTTCAAATTACTTCACCATTCACCATAGACACAAGGAAACACACACACTGGGAGATCCTATAACCGACATAAACCATGTGAGCTACATAGAGTCCAACGTACAACCCACATTGGGGAGAGCCGTCCTATCCTTGCCATCGGATTAGGACTATTGATATCAAATCCACACAAACTAGTGATCATTATATAAATCAGCCTCAGGCTCACTCTTATGGGGGCACATAGTTTTAGGGAAGTAAGGTCGCTTTATACCTCCCACTCGATGCTAAAGATTTCTCCCAGACTTAGCTTAGATTATTTCAAAGATAATCCACAACAAAATAATTTCAGTAATATATAAATATACATCGGGAGCCATCATGCTTCCCATCTATCAAAATCAACCACGTTATGGATTTCCTTCACACTCGAGTTCAAAATAACTCCATTAAGACTAAAAGATCAAATCATTCAAAATATCTCAAATATTAATATCAATGTGCTTATAACACACACTTTCTAAAAAAAGCATAATTTCCAATAGGGATTTATGACCCAAACATCAAAATCATGATAAATATCATTCAAGATTCATGCTTTATATCTCCACATATGTAAATTCATCTTTTAAAATCATAAAAATCAAGATTTCATAATAATCATCATAAGATATGGGTTCATGCTTCAAATTCGTAAAAATCAAATAAAAATCATGCCTTTGTAAAGAAAATTACTTTTGAGCACAAGAATGAAAAAGAGTTCTTATTGAAAAACTCCACATACCTTGAATGATGAACTTTAGATCGATACTCATTTTTGAGATGTTAATCGTGCCTTTGAATGATGGTTTTTGGAGTTCTTGAACTAGGAACTTGGAATCTTGATTAAATTTGCAGAATTAATGGTGAACTTTGGAGGTTCTTGAAGTTGGATGTAGGAGCTTAGGGTTTTCTTTTTGAAGGAATTTGATGAAATATAACATATAATGCTTCTAATAGGCTTTAATATACGGTTTGGATGGATTTTGGGTGAGGGGGAATGACCAAAACGCCCCTAAAAATCAAATAATTCTCGAATCCGTCCTTTGGTGGACTATTTTGATAGTCTGAAGTAGATCAATCATAACATTTTACTTCGATATCTAAATTGGATGAAACTAATTTCATTAGAAAGAGGACTCTTATATCTTTTTCTTGATATATAGTATCTCACCCAGATCATTGTGTACGAGGAGTTATGATTATTTAAAGTTGACCCAAAAATTTGCTTTTGATAGGCTGAAGTAGATCGACCATAACTTTTTGCTTTGATAGACAAATTGGATGAAACCAATTTCATTGGAAAGAGGACTTGCAGAGATTTCCGTTGATATATAGTAGATCACCCAAATCATTATGTATAAGGAGTTATAATCATTTAAAGTTGGATCAAAAATACACCAGGCCTCAGTACTTTTTCCTGCACGTTTTACTGTTCACTACTATTCACGATTCGATCGGAATGTTCATAACTCGTCGCTCGGGTGTCCGTTTTGGATGATACACATATAGTTGGAAAGGTTATTCGATAATCTACGTAATGGTGGGTCATAATCTAAGACATTCCGCATGGAAAATTTATAATTCATTCTAGAAGATAGAACCCAACACATTACCTTCTGGAAAGAAGGCTTTTCCCAATAAATAGTTTTACAAGGTCAAAAATCAACTCCAATTATTCTGTGAAGAGACTTAGAGCTCGGTTGGTTGTTAGGGGAGATTTTCAAAAGAACGGAGTTAATTTTACTGAGACTTTTAGCCCAGTTATGAAGATTACTACTATAAGGTGTGTCTTGGAAATTGCTATTAAAAGGAGGTGGGGTCTTTATCAGTTAGATACAAATAATGCTTTTTTACATGGTGAATTGGATGAAGAAGTGTATATGAAATTCCCGGTAGGTTTAAAGGTTACTGATCCAACTCAAGTTTGTTACCTAAAGAAATCATTATATGGCCTTCATCAAGCTTCGTGACAATGGTACGCAAGGCTAACTATAGCATTGAGTTTCAAAGGTTTTCAACACTCATTAAATGATTATTCACTATTTTATAAATGCACTGTTACCTCTATTTCTATATTAACAGTGTACGTGGATGATATTTTACTAACAGGTAATGATGAGGCAAAACTAGAAGCATTAAAATATTTCTTAGATTCAGAATTTAGATCAAGGATTTAGGTAACTTACATTATTTCTTGGGAATTGAAATTATCCGAGAGCCTCAGGGATTGATCCTCAACCAAAGGAAATTTATTCTGGAGCTCTTATCTGAGTATAATTGCCTTAAACTCAAACCATCTTCTTCACGTCTTGATCCCACTCTAAAATTGCAAGCAGACATGGGTTCTCCTCTATAAGATCCCACTATTTATAGATGACTTATTAGGCAATTAAACTTTTTAAATCATATGATGCCAGACATCTCTTTTTTGTTCCAACACCTTGGCCAATATATGCAATCTCCACATCAAGCACATTTAGTAGTTGTCCACCATGTTATTCGATATCTTCTTTTCGATCCTGGATTAGGGAGTTTTCTTAATTCTTTTCCTTCTTTCACTCTCTAGCTTTTTGTGATTCTGATTGGGCTTCTTGTCTGGATTCTAGATGATCTGTTAGTGGTTTTTTCATTAGTGTCGGTGGTAGTCCTATTTCATAGAATTCAAAGAAACAATATTCCCTTTCTCTTTCATCCGCTGAAGCTGAGTACCGATCTATGAGGAGGGTTATTGCGAAGTTGACTTTGTTAGTTTGAATCCTCTCTGATTTGTTGTTGTCTCCTTTATTACCAATTTATCTTCATTCCAACAGCCAAGCAGCAATTCATATTGCTAAAAATCCTATTTTTTCATGAGCGGATGAAACATGTTGATTTAGATTGTCACTTCATCCATCAACAATACCTCAATGGCTTAATTTCTCTTTCTTTTCTTCCATCTTCATCCCAGATAGCAGACTTGTTTACTAAGCCTCTACATGGTAATTCTCCTCGTCTATTATTGAACAAGTTGAGTATACGTTCCTTCCCCTCCAACTTGAGGGGGTGTTGGAGTTATTGAAGACTCATCGGATAAGTTGTCATTGGAGAAGAAAGTTGATTTTGTACTAGAGAAGAATGATAAAGATTGAGACAAAGTACACAAATAGAGTTGGAAATATGATACTTGGTTGAACTTTTCAACTGTAACTAATAGTTTTTCTTTTTTCAATTTTTGCTCCATTTTTAAATATTAGTGATAGCTAATAATTAGGACACTGCAGGTTCAGTTTTATTTTACTGCTTTGTAAATGTTGTTAAGTTTTCCACTACTTACTCACTTTAGATAAGTGGTAGCTAATAGTTAGGGCACTACTAGGCAGTTTTTTTTTACTAATTTTTTTCTATCTATACATGTATTGTACCAGATGAATAAATATACAAAAAATTTCAGCAACCATCTCTCTTTTTATTTTTCTTGTAATCTTTCAGATTATCTTGGTAATATACATATTCAAAGTAATTTTATTAAGACAATGTTGTTGTAGGATTGATTACCTTACTGTCTTACCATTTTTGAGTGATAGAATAATCTCTATTTGGTAAATTTCAGTCACATGTGGCCTTTACCATTATTTTCCCTAGTTAATTCAAAAACATTTAAATTTCTCTTTTTTTTTCTTACATATTTATGATAAACTTGACTTTTTATTCTAAATTCTTTCCGCCATTTCTTTTAAGGAAAAAAATTTCTTTAATTGATTCTTGTAAATATTTTCTCCTTTTTAATTTTTCTAATTGATTTTCCTGAATATTCCCCTTCCTTTCATCATATACCACTCCATGCCTATATAAAGGATTCTTCTCTTCTCTTTGAGATTCTCTCTTACTCTCTTGTATTCAAAAAAAATACTTTTCACCCTCTACCATTCTATATACAAAACAAAAGAAGAGTTTTAGAAACACAAAATATTTTACTACACTTTATTCTTTGCAATGCTTCGCTTGAATTTTTTGTTGTGAGTTTCAATTTGTTAATACCTTTTTTATCTTTTCTGCTGATCGGCATAATCGATATGTCTCTAAACTCATGTGTTGAATTTTTTCAACTAGTTAATGCACATCTATGACTTGGATATTTGTGTTAAAGACTCCACTAAATCAAAATGTTTGTTTGGATATTTCCATAAGTCATTTGATGTATTTGGATGCTTTGCATGTCTTGTTCTCGAGTTCTTCGAGCATCTTGTGTTACTGTGCGTGAATTTCAAAGGTGTTCGAATAGTATGCTTTTGTGTGTTTCATGTATTTTTCATGTCTAACGGATTTTCCATTTGAAGCATTCAGTTGGAGGAGAGCCGCCTGGGAAAGTGAGGGCATCACTACCAATTCCACGTGCTCATATGTTGATGTCTATTTATATTTTTATTATTATTATTTTGATCTATAATAGTTCATTGTACAAACATTTGAGTTATGGGGACTGTTTAGGGGGTTTGGGAATTACTTGTTATATGCCTTTTTTCTAATCTTCAATTCTCGACCTTTTACTTCTTTTTTTTTATGCAGGCATTTTTTAAAAAACACAATTTCAATTGTTTAATTCTTTTTTCATCATAATCAATGTTCAATTCCTTTTCTACAACTTGAATTGGACAATTTCTTTTAAGATTATTAATTACATAATACTATCTCCTAATCGGTAGTTAGCGGAAAAGTAAAAAGAATTACGAGGTCTAATTCTCATATTTTTAAAATCAAGCTGACGCATTTTTGGGTGTACCACAAACAAAAATTTTTGAAAAAAATGAAGATTGTGTATTTCTATGTAAATATTCTTATGTGTTTATCTTTTAAAACTCAAAATTTTTCAATTATCTTTAAAAAATTTAATATTGCTATTTTATAACTTAAAACCAACCTCCAATTAAAAATATTGCTAAGGTCAAATGAGCGTGATTATCAATATCGTGGCATCATTCCTATAAAGCAACAAACATTTTACTTTTTTCTAAAGAAACGATAGCACTCTTGATTTTCTTTAAGTCTTGAAAATTATTACTCTATTAAAATAAGTTATTTAAAATATTATTTTTATTTATTTATTTATTTGGGGTAGTTTAATTTAATTTAAGTTATTAATTAATCAATTTTTCCACATATTTATCTCAATTCTCTCTTCTCGCTTATCAAATACCCTTTGTATTTTTATTTAATTTTCATGTCCTTAATTTAATTAACATGTTCACATACTTAACTACTCTATCACCTAGTTTCATATTAAGTAAGTTAAATGGGATTTTTGTCAAAATTATTTAATTTTTAAAAAATAATTTTTTAATACTTAGTTATTTAAATAGTTTATTAAGTACAATGAAGTCTCATTTTCACTTACTTTAAATAATAATAATAACTAAGTTTGCATGTTAATCTTTTCATCACCTAGATAATACAACAATAACAAACTCATTGTATTCCCACATAGTGGGGTCTGGGGGGGTAAGATGTACGCAGTCCATACCACTACTTCAGGAGAAGTGGAAAGACTGTTTTCGATATCACCTAGATAATAATAGTTAAAAATAATGAAGTTACATGACTTGTTTATTTATTACTAGTAAATCTATCCGCGCTTTGAGCGGTTAAAAAAAGACGGTAGTTGATAGATTTCGAAAAAAATTATAATTTTGAATCAAAACAAATTGTGGACTTACAACAAAGAAATTCATATATACAAACCAAAAAAAAATCATTAAAAAATAAAGAAATAATACAACATTATTTTTACAATCTTAATCATTAAACATAAAAAAAATATAGAATCTTTTGAACTCTTATCGACATCTTCCACAACACCATTCAATAGCATTCATCTTATTCTTCGAGGCAAACAATAAAAATAAGCATAATAAGCACTGAATATGTAACATGAAACTTAAAAAATTAATGTGATTATTTGTACAAAGTTTTACAATATTTATTTATAGGACTTTAATATGAAAATACTAAATATATTTGTCATGAATATAATTATTAATTATTTAATAGGTTTATGATAATAAAAAGTTGTGGGAGTAATGAAAATAATGATCATTAAGTTTCACATTAATTTTTTTTTAAAAAAGTAGATTTCTTAATATTGCATATTTAATATAATTAAGAGAGTTCAAAGATTTTTTTTTTTTTTTTAATATAACACAGATGAAAACAAATAGAAAAAATTCAAAAAAATTGTATTTCTTAGCTAACAAAAGATGTCACATCATCTTTTTTCTATTCCTAACATATATATATATATATATATATATATATATATATATATATATATATATATATTACTTTCGACACTCCTTAATTTCTTCATGTATTTACTTCTTTACATTTTGACATTCTTTAATAAAAATTTTGGCCCCGCCATTATCTCACATACATATATTCAATGAACAAATAAAAAATTGATAAAATATACGCTTTCAGGCATAAGATGAAATTGCAAAACTGAAATAAATAAGAAAGAATAGGCCTAAAGCAAAAACTTATTTTCGAGTATCACAATTGTAGAAAATCAAACGTGAACCAGAATATGCATATAATTACATAGAATTATAATTTTTCAAAATGATAAAAAGTAAATGAAAATTGCCATAAAAAGTAAATGGAAATTTGTGTTAAATAAATAAACACAAATTATCTTATTTTTAGTTTGACTAGTCCATTGTACGTGCTTTGCACGTGTATATTGCGTCAGTTAATATATAATAATAAATAGCAATTTATTTAAAAAACTTATTAATGTTACATGAAATGCAATATTTGTTTAAATAGTGAAAACTAATATTATTATACAGATATAATGATTGGTTTATCTTTTGAATATGTAAATATGACATGTTTATCTTGGGATATAAGGTTTTATGTCTCCTTCTTTATAAAGTTTTTTCGTCGATTAAGAATATACTTTGATATTTAGTGTCTCTACAATTATCGGTTCCTACATAATATATTTAAGTAGTCACAACTATAATTAGCTATATAAACATGGATATGTTTATATAAACATAGAGCAGATTTTGAAATTTACAGGTTCCTACAAAAATCTCAAATTAATATAATTATAATTCATCATCACACTACAATTGAGGAGCAAATTAAATATAGTGAACAAAATTTCGCTACTAATATCAAAGGTTACAATTATATTGGTTTTGATGTACGGAAACATATTCTAAAGAATAAAGCTATATTATATACGAGTATAATAATATTAGACAACTACTTATAACAAAAATAATAACAAAAAAAATTATAATAAAGTAAAAACAAAACGAATTTTGATGTCGAAGGAAAAACAATAAAGTAGAAGAAGAACCAATAAAGATGCTGAAGGAAAAACAAATATTTAAATATTCATGTTATGCAATTAAATTTTGAAGGAAAAACATATATATTGAATTTTGAAGAAAAAAAGTGTAAAATTCATGAAACAATAAAAATGCTCGAGATTAGAAGCATACCTCAAATATTTTATGATGTTGGTATTTTTCTATCTCTATATATAAGAGAGTTCTAAATAAGAAACAATTAATATACAATATTAATCGGTTTGAAAGTTCTAAATTTAATATCTCAAATAAGGAAAAGTTACTAAATTATTTTAGTTTATTTTAAATTCATTAGAGAAATAAGTAAATTAGGCAATTTTTTTTTTACCAAATTTAAAAGACACGTGAATGATAATAAATTAATAAACATATTTAGTTGGTTTTGATTTATTTATATAGTAATAATTATTTTAATTATTTTATTATTTTTTGGCCTTTTTGAACTTTACACAATGTTAACTTCTTCTTTAAAGGGAATATTTTTTTTTTTTACCGAAAAAAGTGTATTATTAATTTTCTTAATAATTATTATCATATCTTTTTAGTACTCCTTAATTTATAAAACTTACCCTAAGGATTTTTTACTTTAAATTATAATAAATATAATTAAACTAATAATTTTTAAAAAAGTGAAAAGATAATTTTGTCTAATGCATAGTATTTCAGTGAAGGACAAAAAATTCAAATCATTTTTCTAAGGTTCTTCACACTTTTAATATATTATAGATACTTAGATTATCTTCTTCAAATCCTTCAAAATATCTCCTGAACAATTCAAATCAAGACACATGTTCAAGAAGAACACTTATTTCTTTTGATTTTAAGATGCAATAGACTAAAAAAAAATTATGGGAGAGTTAAAACTTAATCTTGAAATATATTCTCAACATAATTACTATATGTTGAACAATAGAAACTGAAAAGGCTATGATGCAACTGTAAAAGACACGTATGTATCATTCATTACGTCAATTCAATTCCTTCAACTTTAATGAACCACTATAATGTAAATATTCTTTTAACTTTAATGACCGACTATAATTAGTTTTTGATGGTTTTAATAATTAAAAAAAACTTAAAAAAAATCACAGTATGGATAGTGACTTTAAAAACATGTTACATCATTATTTCAACATCCTTCCTTTATGTATAGATATGAATTTTAAAAATAACTATGAATAAGTAATTAATTTATACATTTTTTTTAATCTTTTCCCTCTTTATATAATTGAATAGTTTGCAGTTTTCTATTTTTCTTTTATAGCAAAAAAAATTTTGAGACTTATTTGCATAAATTTTTTTGTAAAAATTAAGGTCTTAAGATTGTCCATTTTGCAAAAATTCCCATCCTTAAAATTGATTTGCATAAAATTCTTACTGTAAATATTCTAAGATATGATTTACAAATAAACAACAACATTATTTAAATATGATAATGACCAATTTAAATAAACTACTATCATATATCTTTATAACCTCAATGTGAAATTTTCTAGCGTAAATTCAGATTTAGACAGACTTCAATATAAATATCAAATACAAAATAAAAAAATACCTTTATAACCAAAAAATCCTTGAGAAAACCGCGTGAAGAGTCAAATTATATGATGTAGTAGCAACAACACAACACATTGATTGTTGTGTGACCGCCTATATTATCATAAAATTTCAAAAATTTAGAATAGAGACATAAACTAAAAAGTAAAGACCAAAAATGAAATCAAATTATAACACACTTAAAATCATACCTAATCCCAAAATGATAAATGATATGGAGAGATTGTTATGACTTTGCATTCGGTCATTTGTTTCACTTATATACAATATAGACATATAGATTTATGTTGTTTCATTACATAATAAATCATCATTAAATTCCTAAATTAATAACATTGACTTTTGAGTTTTTGAAATGAAAAAAGAGCTAAATGAATAATTAAGAGAATGTAATTAAGAAATAGTTTTTAAGTTTTTTAATGTATCTTTTAAATTGAAAAAATGAAGGTAAATATCAAAAAATTGAGAAAAAAGATAAATGTGATTCTTGACTTTAGAGACATGCTGCATCATCACTCTTATGTTTCTCTTTTATATTATATACTAGTCTCATTTGGCTCGTGCTAAGCTCGGGCCCAAATTACATTAACATTTATGTTTATAAAGATTTTTCTATTTTTTTATTCCTCTGCTTTTCATTTATTTTGGTAACATTATGTTAGTTAAAAGTAGTTAGATAATCTTTAATATGTTTAAAATACTAAATCACATATCTGTTTTTACTTTTTCGTCCAAGTTTTTTTAAGTTCATTTAAAAAAATCTCTTTCCTTTTTTGGGAATCGTGTAGGACTATAAGATTAAAGAATATTTTGGTTCTTTTCACATATCTTAAGTTTAAGACCATAAATTCAAAAATCTTTGTTAAGTTTTAAAATTTGTGATAAATCAAAATTAGACAAATAAATTAAAATAGAGGGAGTAAAAAATTTTTGAAAGTTAAAAAATATGTTTTTTTCGACTTTCTTTTACTTTTTAAACAAATGCATTCACCAAAACTCTTCTCCTTTTTATTTTACTAAAAATTTTAAAATTAAAGTCTTTAACGATCTAAATTGATTTTTGTCTTATGTTGAATTAACTTCATTATTTTTTCTCAATTAAAATCATTAATTATGGCTAACATATTTTTCTAAAAAAGTACAGTATTTAAATAATATAGAATATATGTGATACTACAAATTATTGTATGATCATAAAAACAAAATTAATTTATAAATAAATATATCATAAATTAAATAATTAAAAATTTAATTCAACAAAATAAATTTTATAGTTTTTCTTCAATGGGTAAAATTTTTCAAAGGTATTAAGGCTTCAAGTAAAGGTAAAAAGGATTTTAAAAAATATTTCTAGGGAGGACTAAGAACCGTTAAGTTCTCTCTCTTATTATTACTTTCATTTAAAAGAAGACAACAAATTTTTAGTTAAAATTTTAATTTGATTGAATAAATAAGTTTACAGCACTATCACTTATTTCATGACTCATCACTTTTTGTATAACTTTTAAAAGAGTTTATATAATTAATCCAAATTTATAAAAATGAATGAGAACTTATAATGTCATTAAACCTTCATTTAGGGGTAAAATAGACCCGAAAAAAAATTTCAAGTGAAAACTATCAAAATTAAATATCCTCCTTTATATATAGTAGTAAAACATTTTAATTTATAGTTTTTTGACTTACTAACAAGTGTTTAGAAACACTTTTTTTAACATTTACCCAAATATTATTAAATATTTAAAATCAATTATAAATTAAAATCTTAAAATAAACTAATCCAAGAAAATTAATAAACTGAATAAAGTAAAGAAAAAGAAAAGGCGCACAAAAATTACTATTCTCTCCGTTTCATTTTATGTGATTGTAAATTATCTCAATAAGTGTAAAAAGAAAATTTTAAGATTAGATTATTTTTAATTAAATAGTAAGGTGATCTTTTTTAAACAAATTAAAAGAATATGTCACATAAAATAAAATGAAAAAAATTAATACAATGTCGACTACACCAATTATTGATGCCACGTTAAATGAATTTAATGAAAAAGAGTGAATGTAAAATTGAAAAATGACAAAAGTCAACGGTTATCCATGTGTAGCAAGATGATTCATCAAAGATGTAAAAGTCTTTTGTTGTGAGGACAACCAAAAAATTTATTGTCTCTTTTGTAATATATATATATATATATATATATATATATATATATATAGAGAGAGAGAGAGAGAGAGAGAGAGAGAGAGAGAGAGAGAGAGAGAAAGAGATTGTCATCACTTAGTAACATTAAGTTAATAATATAAGCAATTTCTATTTATCACATTGAATTTTCATGTAATATATGAATTCGACCGGGAACCACTTTTGTAGACCTCAAAAGGTACCTAACAACTTTCTTTCAAGGTAATTAAAACCCTTACCCAATTTTTGATGACGTAGACTAATTAATCGATTTGTAATTAACCTAGAATGGTGACCTAACACACCTTAATTCATTAGGTGGCGACTCTTCACTTTTTAAATATTTTAAAAAAGAGTTGGCACACAATTTTGACCTTTCGATACTCCTTTTATGCTGTTATTTCATTAAAATTATTAATTTTGAAAATTAAGATTTCTTACACATTATTTTTTGATATAAAATAAATATTTACGTGTCACATTCACAATTTCTAAGTATGTTTTATTTTATCAAATAATATATAATTTAAATATAATATTTTATATAATTATATTAATAATTATTAAATTATTAGCGCAAATATGTGCAGTCATAATTTATAAACACATTGTCTATTATTATTATTATTATTATTATTATTATTATACCATTTCTTAAAATTTGTACCTAATTTATTTTAATATATTACAGTCAATTTTATATAATATTTTATGTAACATTTATTTCACATAAGAAATTTATTTTTAATGATTCGATTTTTTCCTCATTAATTATATTTGTTAAATAGCAGCCTAATTCAATTTAATCTCTTAATTTATTTAAATTCTAGTAATTTTTTGTACTTAATTGATGTTAATTTTAGCTTAAATTAACCTCAATTTTGCCCCAATTTCAAAATCCCAAATCAGTTTATTTGACCCAATTTCCTGATCTAACTTAACCCAACGCGGCCCATCTTTAAATTCAATCTCAAACATTCATGCCTTTGATCTATTGGTTAGAATTAAATCCTATTCTTTCCTATATTTATTAACAAAAAAAGAAAAACCCTAATCATTCTTGACCCTTCTCCAGCCGCAACTCCCCTGTCTATCTCAACCTCACCCGTCGCTGCTTCGACCAACTCTCTAACATAGATCTTGGCATAATCCTCGGCTGAATAAAAGGTATGAACTGGTAAGAAATGAGTTGATTTGGTCATCATGTCTATAATGACCCAAATTGAATCATGCTGATGACGAGTACGGGGCAAACCCATCACAAAGTCCATGTTCACTTTCTCCCATTTCCACATAGGAATACTGAACTCTTGTATAAAACCACTAGGTTTCTGGTGCTCAATCTTAACCTACTGACATATAGAGCACTTATCCACAAACTCTGCAATGTCTCTCTTCATCCTACTCCATGAATAGACCTCTCGCAAATTGCGGTACATCTTAGTGGCCCTTGGATGAATAGAGTAACATGCACCATGTGCTTCTGCAAGAATTTGTTACCTCAGGTCATCTACACCTGGAACACATAACCGAACCTAGAAACATAACACACTATCTCCTTCTTAGGAGAAAACCTCTACTTTCTGATCTCTAACTGACTCTTTCAACTTGAATAACCTGGGATCTCTATCTTGCTTTTCCTTCACTTCAAAAATCAGAGATGATTCTAAACTATTCTGCACCCATACTTTTCTCTGCTGAATTGACTAAGCGAAATCCTAGTCGGGCAAGCTGATGAACTTCCTGAAATAACTTCTTCTTATTATCCTCTACGTGAGCAACAGTACCCATAGACATCCTACTGAGAGCATCAGCCACTATACTGGCCTTGCTCGGGTGATATAGGACGTTAATGTCATAGTCCTTCAACAACTCTAACCACCTCCTCTGACGTAGGTTTAGATCTTTCTGAGAAAACACATAGTGCAGGCTCTTGTGGTCTGTGAACGCATCAACATGTACCCCATACAAATAATGCTTCCAAATCTTTAAGGCAAACACCACAACTGCTAACTCAAGATCATGAGTGGGTTAATTCTTTTCATGGGAATTAAGCTGTATAAAGGCATAGACTTTGACCTTACCTTTCTGCATCAAAACTCACCCCAAACCAACTATAAAAGCATCATAATATACCACAAACCCGTCTGAACCTTCTGGTAGAGTCAAAATTAGAGTTGTAGTGAGTCAAGTCTTTAACTCCTGAAAACTCTTTTTACAAGAATTTGACCACTGGAATTTGACTTTTTTCTAAGTCAATCTGGACATGGGGGATGTAATAGACGAGAATCCCTCGACAAACCATAGGTAATAGCCAACCAAACCCAAGAAACTCCTGATATCCAATAGAGAGATGGGTCTGGGCCAGTTTCTCACTACTTCGATATTTTGAGGATCCACTTTAATGCCATCACCGAAAACTATATGGCCAAGTAAAGTTACTGACCTTAGCCAAAATTTGCACTTATTGAATTTGGCAAACAACTGATGAGATTTGAGGGTTTGTAACACTATTATGAGATGGTTCGCATGTTCATATTCATTGTGGGAGTAGGCAAGAATGTCATCAATGAAGACTATGATGAACATGTCGAAGTACTGCTTGAACATGCGGTTCATCAAGTCCGTGAAGGCTACTGGGGCATTGGTAAGACCAAATGTCGTGACTAAGAATTCAAAGTGGCCATACCGAGTTTTGAAAGGTATTTTCGGAATGTCACATTCTTTGACCCTGAGCTGATGATAGCTTGATCTGAGGTCTATCTTAGAGAAGTAACTGGCACCCTGAAGTTGGTTAAACAATTCATCAATTCTGGGAAGTGGATACTTGTTCTTGACCGTAACTTTATTTAGTTGACGGTAGTTTATACACATCCTGATAGAACCATCTTTCTTGCACATAAATAAAACTGATGCACCCCTAAGGGATATGCTGGGTCTGATTAATCCCTTATCTAGGAGATCCTTTAACTGTTCTTTTAATTCTTTGAATTCTGTTGGAGCCATTCCATATGGCAGAATATAGATAGGCTGAGTATCTAGAAGAAGGTCTATTTCGAAGGCAATTTTCCTTTCGGGAGGGACCCGGGAAGATCTTCGGGAAACACATCAGGAAATTCATATGCTACTGATACTGACTCAAGATTAAGGGTCTTTAAACTAGAGTCTTGAACTCGAATGAGATTATACATACATCCCTTAGATATCATTTTTCTCGCCCTAAGGTAAGAAATAAGCTGGACCCTAAGCACCGAAGTACTACCCCTTCATTCAAGGACAGGTTATTCAAAAACTGAAAATGGACAATTTGGTTTCTGCAGTTAACTAAAGCATAGCATGAATGAAGCCAATCCATGTTGAGAATAACATCAAAATCTGTCTTCTCTAATTCTACTAAGTCTGCTGAAGTGACTTTATGAGATACCATAATCGGATAGTTCCTGTATACCTATCAGGCTATGATAGATTTACCCACTGGGGTAGAGACTGAGAAGGGCTCTGCTAAGATTTTGGGATTGACTCAGAAGTCAACAGCTATATAAGGAGTTATAAAGGACAAAGAAGCTCCTGGATATAGTGAAGCATAAACGTGTAAATGGTAAACTTGTAATATATAAGTGACCACATCAGGAAAAATTTCCTGATCCTTTTGAGACTGAAGTGCATAGAGTCTGTTTGGATACTGCCCACTGGTGGCACTGGAAGCAGCACCCTACTGATTTGGGTGACTGGACTAAGCAAAAGGATGATTATACTAACCCTGAGAACCTGATTGAGGATAAGCTCTGACCCTATAGCCTAGCTTGCCACATCCAAAACATACATCATTGCCGGCCCTGCAGACACCCTGGTGGTTTCTGCCATATTTCTGGAAAAGAGGGTTTGTTCAAGTACTGCTAACACTACCTTGAGGTTTAGGGTCTGGTGCCCTATCTCTATTATCATATTTGAATTTTGACACTAGAGAACTGACTGAGGATGGAGATAGAACTACGGATTTTGGGCAGAATGGAGAACTATTTCCACCTCCTAACTTAGGCTGAGCGAAGTTGAAGCTACCTATTCTAGCTCTCTTGTTCTCCCTCTCATTCTCCCTATTTTTAGCCTCATCTATCTACTGAGCTTGGACCATGAGCCTGGATATGTACATATTCATAATTAGCATTATGGTCCTACACTCTTTGACCACACTGTTAGACACGCTAGTCACAAACTTACTTATCTTAGATCAGCTATCTGCTACCATATAAGGAACGTATCTGGCTAGCTGAGTAAACTTGAGAGAATACTTTTTCACTGTTATATTACCCTACTTCAGATTAATAAACTCCAAAACCTTCGCTTTCCTCAACTCCAGTGGGAAGAACCTATCCAGAAAAACAAAGGCAAATTTTTCCCATTTTATGGGCCCTATATCTGTGGCCCTCTCTGCCTTTAACTACTTGAACCATGAGTGAGCCACATCCTGTAATTAATATGCGACCAACTCAGCACTCTCACTAGCTATCTCCTCCATAATATTTGTAACTTTCTGCACCTGATCAAGGAATTCCTGTGGGTCCTCATCTGACTTAGACCCGGTAAAGGCTGGATGGTTTATTCGGGTGAAGTCCTAAATTTTAGCTGCAGCAGTGTTGGCCACTGGTTTTGCTGGAAAAACAGTTGGGCATTCATTCTGGGCTACCACAGAATGATCTAGAATGGTGAAAGCTACTCTGAATTCTATGTGAGAGACATGCTCATCTAGGGGATCTGCCTGAACGAGCGGAGGTCCTGACTGATTTCCTGTTTTCCTTCTGTTGTTATTTTTGGGAGGCATATTCTATAAATGGAAGTAAGAAAATAATAATACTAAGAGTGTAACTTGAGCTCATGCTCACTCGCACGATATTAATACTGAAAGAAGGGAAAATTTTCTTAAAAATGCCTCATAGCCTCTTGTTCATAAGTGTGGCGCGCTACACACTTATACAGAAGACTCTACTAGATGTGTCTTTCAAACTTCCTAGGACTCTATTTAACCCTAAGATTTGATACTAATTTTGAACGCCTCGAGTCTACACCCTAGATGCCACACGATGCTTACGACCCTAAAGGACCACAAGCTAACCCATGACTGATATCTGTTGTGAGCACTGGGTAATAATACTATAATAAATGCAGAAAAATAGGCTGAAATACCATAAGGTTCAAAATCTAAAGTACTGATAAAAAATACCAGCTGTAATAATAATTTGTACAACTGAATTTTGTCTGAAAGTCTAGCTTGAAAGCCTCTATCTATCCGAATATGGAGTCGATAGGAAAAGTCTCCAACTAACTCATACTACTAAAATAAATAGAATACTGAAATAATGAATTAATATGAAACTTTTTTCTCAAACTATGAGGACTCACCATTAGGTCTGCTACTAATAGTCTGGACTGCTAAGTATGGTCAAGATCTCGTGCGTCTGAACCTATGATATAAAATGTCATAGCACAAAAGAAAAGGTATACGTCAGTACTTTGAATATACCGGAATACTAAGTGAGGTAGGCTGATATGTAAGGGTTCATATGCATGAACAATAACTGACTGAATAGCATGAATACAACTAATTGAGAGTACATGCATAACTGAAACTGATGAAACACTGTTTATGCAATATGGTGAACATATCTACATACGTTGTGTTTGGGATTATAGTAACTCTGGATATTGAGTTCTGATAACTTAATGACTTATAGATGAGTTTACTGATAACTGTATTACTGATAATTGGGTGACTATTTTTGACGGTCCTGATTCTGTAGAACTGAACTGAGTTTTATACTGATACTAAAACTGAAATTGTGGGAGGTAATCATCTAACCGACATGCCCCTCTCTGAGCTGATTGGGTTCCAACCTGTAACCCCAGCTGGAAGAGTGTCAATACTGAGCCACGGGTAAAGACAAATGCCGATTCACTCTCATCTAGCAGGTGATCTGAACGAGAATGATGGTACCCTCAACTGGCAGGTAGAACACCAAATCAACCCTCAACTGGCAAGTTGATGTCTCAACCTACGCTGGCTGCGTAGTTCTAGAATGTCATGATTGCTTTTAAAGATCACACCCTCTACTGGTAGGTGACTCCCCACCCTTGGGTTCACTCGGTGCTGAATCCTACTCCAAACTAAATAGATACTAAACTTATTTCTAAACTATTCTAGGATATATTAAACTGTTACTGATTGTGTTAACTGACTGAACTGGATTGAGTTCACTGAGTACTGTAACTGATTGAGTGTTCTGAGTTCTATTTGCTAACTAGATATATTGAGTTCTGTACTGACTGAATGCTATTGTACGTAACATTACTAAGACTATTCTGAAGCTACTGTAATTCTAGGTAAACATCTAGATTTCCAGGTCTTAGATACCCTAGGACTCGATAACAGTAAAGTATAGAATGATCTTGAAAAGCAATACAATGTTTATAACTCATTCATAGAGATATTTTATCAAACACTTGTAAGATATAAGCTTGTACATATGCTAGCATGCCATGATTTTCCCATTTAATCCACATGAGCAATCTATCAAACACATGTAAGATGTAATTTACGCACATAATACTAATCAACATGTAGGCATCATGATTTTCAATCCCAACTTACAAATTTAAGGTCTTTAACATGAAGTCACATAATACTACACACATGTCCAATAAATTTAAATGAATCTTGTAATAAATCATGAATTAGAAACCTAATTAACATCATAATCATGAATACATTTAGGCCCAACTTGGAATTCATGAATTCAATAAAATTACAGTTTTAAAAGAGGTTCTTGAACTCCAAGGATAGAAGGAAACCCTTGGATGAACACCTAACATACCTTGGTTGT
Source organism: Capsicum baccatum var. pendulum (assembly GCA_030864225.1). NCBI lineage: Eukaryota > Viridiplantae > Streptophyta > Magnoliopsida > Solanales > Solanaceae > Capsicum > Capsicum baccatum. Next base: position 153,665,824 of record CM061552.1, read on the forward strand.
TAATTCTTTGAAAGCTGTGGAGTATTTCTTGAAGCTTGAATCTTTAATTAGAAGCCCTAGGATTTTGTTTCTTGAGCAATTTTGAGAATAATGAGTGTTTTATACCTAAGAATGACTTGATCTCGTGTTTTTGAGGATGAATACGGGTGAAAAAAATGACCCAAATACCCCTTTGGATGTGGGATTTTAATAACTAAAAGAGTGCCTAGTGATACGCAGACCAACGTGCTACATTGATAGCATCAACGTGATGACCAACACGCCACGTTGAGTTCGCGTTGGTTTACTGGAATTGCACTAAAAGCTAAGGGAAAATTTATCTGTGATGCGATGGGCGATGCGACACGTCGAGGTCACGTTGACCCACTTTTTTGGTCACCTGAACATGGTTCAAACGAGGTCTAAAAATCTAAAACTCACCCAAAGTGACCTACTGACATTCTTGATAATAAATAAACCTAAAAATCAATACTTTAAGGTCATAAGGATTGCGAAATAGGATCGCCAATTTACGAAGGCTAAAATACTTCTAATTATAAACACTTAGCTAAAATTTCTAAGTCTGGGACCTCTTTTCAAGCTTTAATGGACTGAGTTAAGCTTAGAATTTTGTGGGGTCTTACACGTCCAGTCACCGCCGCTTCTCTGATGTACCGCTTCTTCTCGTCGGAATCCATAATATTTTTCCTCTCTCCGTTTTGTCTCCCTTCAGCTTTCTCATCCCCGTTTTCTCTATCTTCTCTTTGCTCATTTGCTGTGGAGTCCACCTTATCAAATTTGATAACCGATGAGGCATTGCTAATAATAACAACAACAAACAAATACCAACCTATATCGGAATTCGAAGATACGAATGAGACTCTCCAATAGAGCTAAACCCATGTTGATGTAAAGGACTTATTTTCAAGATTGCTATGTTGATTTTTTCGATGGATTCATCTCTAATATGATTATTCTTATTTCCTTTATCGTATGGCCTAATTGGCTTGTCTCACATCTTCTAAAATTGATGAAACTTAGGTATGTTTTTGACTTAGATTCATTTAATTTTATATTTATTTACACTGTGAGTTGACATAAGTGAAAAGCCTTAAATCCTATCAATTTTAGTTGACCTTAATGCTCCATGTCCAAGAACTACTTTTATTCAATATTGTAATTTCTTAAGTTATGATTGACATTGCTAATATTGAGATTTCTCTTATTGATTCTAAACTGTCTAATGTGTTTAAATATGATTGCATAAGTTCTTTTAGTTAGCCTCAAATCATGTGACAACTTAGTATTTATTTATATTTGGTAAGTTTTGACTGATTTCATGCTTGTTCTCTCCAACAAAATCGTTATGATTCATATCTTCGACAACTTTAGTACTAAGTTGATTATGGTAAATTTTGACATAATTAGCTGATTGACTGAGTACATTTGACTTTAGGGAGGAGTATTATATTGGTGAATATTATTTTGTTTTATATATTTGAATATGTGTGACAGCTTGATTATCCGTTTATTTTAATAAATGCAGATTTATTTTTGATGATATTTATCTCTTTGGGAAAAAGATTTTCATTAATTGATTGTTCCGAATATTTATTTTTCTTTCTTAGCTTCTACTAATTGATTATTAAATATTCCTCCTTCCTTTATCTAATACTCCTTATTATTACAACCCTTCTCCTCTCTTTTTACTAGAGAAGCGTGGCCCATGCCAACACGAGTCCAGCATTAAGATATTTTGATTATGTATAATAAGATGATTGATGTTAATTCGAATTATAAATTATAAAAAATTAATACACAAAATATATTAATTACTTGATAATATTGTGGACAATGAAATTTTATTAAATTGAAATCTGTATGAAATTTGGATTATGTTAAATTTAAAATAGATTAGTCCCAAATAAATATTGCGGATTAATATAATTGAATTAATTATTTAAGTCCAAACATGTATGGATTTAATTAAAGTCTAATTTTTATTGGGCTAGCCCATTGATTTAAGCTATAAATGACGAGCCCACTTTGCTAAGCCCAAGATATTGTCATATTCTACAGGCCCAAATAAGTGTCATGTGTAAAATGATGTGTCATGCCAAGTCAAGTGAAAGAGCCAATAGGACCATGCCACATGTCAAAATGGTGCAGACATAGTGAAATCAAAAGCCCATAAAAGGTGCTATGTTACCTAAATCTGATTGGTCAAAGGAAGTCCATATTCATCATGACTCTTCCTTTTTCACAACTATAAATAGGGGTCTCAAAATTCAAAAAATAAACCCCAGAACTCTAACAAGAAGCAAGAGAAAGTTCGTGGATCAAACGATGCAATTTCTTTACAAAGCTCATGCATTCAAATCAAGTTCATCAAGATTCAAGATCAAGACCGCAATATTCAAGAACAAGCTCAAAAGCCCTTGAATTCAAGCACAAGTCAAGATCAAGTCCCTTAAATCAATAAATCAAGTTCAAATTCAAGATTAAGCTTTAAGCCTTTAAATTTATATTTGAAATGGAGAATCAGAGGATTCATAGAGATTGTAACACTCACTTATTGAAATCAATTGTTTCAATAGTTTTTTTGTCTTGATTTATTTATTTTCCCGACTTAAAATTTTATTGTCCAACAAATTCTGGCACGCCTAGTGGGACAAACTCTACCTCCCATCTCAACATTTCATACTTTAAAGTTTAAGAATAACGAAATGACTTCCAAGAAGGTCAACTCTCAATCAACTACTTCCAAGGCTGCTGATTCAAAGTTCTCTGCTGAAGTAGAAAGCATCCTTGGTGTTACTTTTGAAAGCTTGGGAGCTGTCACAGGGAGCAAGGCAGGCTTGCTAGGACAACAAAGACATCCAGTGTCATTCGCGCTAACTCCAATTTTTGGATCTTCAACCCCAAAAGGAACAAAGTCCAATGCAAGTGCTTTGGAAGTAGAAAGCAGTGTGGCGGAATTGCTTAAGAAGACTCTAGTTCTACTTGAGCATTCCAGTTCTAAATACTTTGGCGCAAAGAACGATGGTCGTTCAACAAACGTGTTATCTTCACTTACACTGCATAAGCTGAGTACTTCAAAGACCAACTTATGCGATAATTTATGTTTCTCTGTAATGTCTCCAGTGACCATGCAAGCGATGGTGACTAATGCGTCATCTATGGAGGGGCAACTTGCGAATCTGGCAAAGGCAATTGAGGGCCTGACCAAAATATTCATAATCAAGATGTGCAGATTGATGAGATAGTGGATACAATGGAAGGCCTGATAGACAGAGTGTCTAGGCATGCCCTAGAAAATCTCCAAAGGCTCACAAGATAGAACAACATGTGAAACAAATACCACCAACTAAAGAGGTGCTAGTTTCCTCTGAGGAAATAATCCTGATTGAGCAATTGAAGGAATTCATTGAAGGGACCCTCAAAGACAAGCATGCTATTATAACCAAGTCTTCCCTTGTGTATGTCAAACCCTACACTACGAAAATAGATAGCCTCAAAATTCCTGATGGCTATCAATCCCCTAAATTTCAATAATTTGAGGACAAAGGGAACCCAAAATAGCATGTTTCACACTTTGTTGAGACATGTAATAATGCTGGAACTTACGGTGACTATCTTGTCAAATAGTTTGTTCGTTCCCTAAAGAGAAACGCCTTTGATTGGTATACGAACCTTGAGCTTAATTTCATTGATATTTGAGAGCTATTAGAGCATGAATTCCTGAATTACTTTTATAGCACAATGCTTACAGTGAGCATGGTAGAGCTCACAAATACTCAGCAAAAAAAGGATGAAATAGTCATTGACTTCATGAATTGATAGAGCAATGCTAGCCTAAACTGCAAAGATAGGCTTAATGAAGCTTCTGCAATAGAGATGTGTGTCCAAGGAATGTACTGGGAGCTTCTCTACATCTTATAAGGCATTAAGCCTAAATCCTTTGAAGAGTTAGCTACTCGTTCTCATGGCATGGAGTTGAGCATGTTTTCTACTGGAAAGGGAGCAACACCTATCCATGACCCTCGAAGGAAAAAGGATAAGCAGGAACCCAAAAGATGGGGCAAGTTTTACCCCAAAAATGACAACAAAGAATCTATGGATATTAACATGTCTCTTGTGAAGGTCACCACAAAGGTGAGCAAGAATCAAAGTATGAAGAAAACTTTTAGAACATGTCCAAATCAGAAAACTTTAAAAGAGATACAAGAAAAGGAATATCTTTTCCTTGATTCTGATGTTGCTGAGATTTTGACGAACTCCTTGAGCATAAGCTCATTGAACTCCCAGAGATAAAGTGGCGCAATAAAGATGGAATGACCAATGACCCTAATTATTACAAGTATCATAGGCTTGTGAGTCATTCTCTAGAAATATGCTTTGACTTTAAAGACAAATTCATGCAACTGGCAAATGAGAAGAAGATCTTCTTCGATAATAAAACAACCAGTTCTCATCAAATCTCTATCACTTTTGGATCGCTCGATCCAGTCCAAATATATGCTGAAGAACATAATGAGAAACTATTAGAGCCTGATAGGTCTTCAGTTGATGAAGATGATGACAAAGGTTGGACTCTGCTGACCAGGTGCAGATGCAGGAAAATGAGTCTATGAAAAAAGTCATACTAGCAGCTAACTAGAAGGAGGGTGGTGAAGAAATCAAGAAAACAAAAGTTGGTTGAACTTCCAGAGAAGGTAAGGCTAATGGAGCTTCACCACTAAAAACCACGGTGTCCAATAAATATTGGAAGAATTTTTGTCGTGTTGGTTTTGTGTGAAGACTACTCAAGTCAACCTTGATGCATCTTATTCTAACACTGCCAAAGAGGGGGCAAGGGGTAAAAGTCTACCCATGGAAGTTCCTTCTTCTTTCAAAAAGCTTGATGAAACTCTTGGCCAAGAGGCACATGTATGTGATACAAAAATCACTTTCATAAATAATGATCTTCTGCTTGGACGAGCCTTACACAATCGTACCTTGTACATGGTAGGTCAAGTTCAAGGGAAGAAGATAAATAGAATCTTGATTGATGAGGGATTTGAGTTAACATCCAGCCTATTCGTACAATGAAGGAACTTGGTATCACTACCGATAAACTGGCCGAAAGCCGTATAATGATCTAAGGTTTCAACTAAGAGGGTCTGAGGGCTATGAGAGCTGTCAAGTTGGGGATTCGTATGGATGATTTTTAATTAAATGCATTGATGTATGTAATCGATGCCAAAACTTCATGCAATGTATCACTTGGTAGGCCTTGGGTACACAAGAACAAAATTATCTCATTCTCTTACTATCAATGCTTGAAGTACCTCAAAAATAGAGTGAAAAAAAGGATAGTTTCCGATGATAAGCCATTCACTGAAGCTGAGTCACACTTTACCGATGCAAAATTCTACTTAAAGAATTATGTTATGAATGAGAAAAGGGTTGATGATTTCACCAAGACCATGTATGATGATCTTGCATCTAAGTAGATCATGGTGACTGTCGAAAATTTTTTCACCAAGAATCCCCTCTTCACTTTGAATAAAGAAATCATTGCACCTATAAAAAGAAAGAAAACTCATGTTCTTTGCTATGTACCAAAGGTAAAGAAAGAGAAAGACCACCCATCTGATGCCCAAGATAATGTACTAAAGGGTATAACTTTACCTATCAGGAGGATTGACTCAATAAATTCATCCTCAAGACTACTTGGAGTGTTTGTGGCTCAAAATCTGCCATAAGATATGACACTCCGTACGTAACGTATGAAGGATGGCTTTGACCCAAATGCATACAAGCTATTTGTAAAGTCTGGATATAATCCTAATGAGCCATGAAGGTTGGGCAAACTTCTATTGGAAGGTTCAACCAGGCAGGCACGTGAAGGCCTAGGATACACGCAACTACCTCTAATTTTTATCTCCATAAGAAGGGCGGTTAGTAACTACATTACTATAGAAAAAGAGTCTACTGCATCCAACAAAAGACCTTCTATCTTTGATTGACTTGGAGAATAACTTGTAAGAACTTCTGTGTTCAAAAGATTGGGACTTTTATATAAGAAGAAAAGCAACAAACATTAGAGAAGTCATCAAGGCATGATGATGCACTCCTCCCTTAAAATCTAGAAGGATTTCCAAAGTTTGATTCCTTCTAGAATGAGGCGATAGACAAAACTAGTGGTTTCATGCAACGAGATGTTAAAAGCTAAAGTTCATACCATGGTTTATACCAAGAAACATGAGGAAGATGAAGAACATGTTGGCTCCTCATATCATGTTATGACCTAAAATAGGAATGAGGTCTCATCCCAAATAAAGGTTGATGAAGTGATGGAAAATACTTTTTAGTGCTACCACATAACTATTAATGACGATGATCCTCAATAGGAGGAAGATAATAGAGATGCTCCGTCGTAACTTAAAGAAGGAGTAAAGGCCATAATTTATCCCTTGAAGGAAGTTAATCTTGGAACCGATGAAGACCCAAGACCAACTTACCTGAGTATGTTTCTAAAAGTACAGGAGAAAATCCCTTATATGGACATACTCAAATAATGTATGGATGTCTTCTCTTAGAGATATAAGGAAATACCTGGCTTTGATCTAAAAGTAGCAGTCCATCAGTTGGTGGTCAAGAATGGTGCTCGTCTTGTTAAGTAAGCCCAAAAGTGCTTTAGGCCAGAGTTGGTTCTACTGATTAAAAATGAAGTTAACAAACTCATTGAAGCTGACTTTATTCGTGAAGTTAAATATCCCACATGGATTTCAAGTATTGTTCTAGTACGGAAGAAGAATAGCCAAATTTGAGTTTGTGTTGACTTTTGGGATCTCAATAATGCCTGCCCTAAGGATGACTTTCCAATCCCCATGCTAGATTTGATGGTTGATGCCACCACTGGTTATGAGGTAATTTCCTTCATGGATGGTTCATCCAGCTACAATCAAATCCGTATGACACCAAAAAATGAAGAACTCACTACATTTCGTATGCCCAAAGGTATTTATTTCTACAAGGTGATGCCTTTTGGTTTAAAAAATGTCGATGACACTTATCCAAGGTCTATGCAAAACATATTTGTTGGCCTACTCTATAAAAATGTTGAATACTATGTAGATGACTTAGCGGTGAAGTTAAAAAAGAGACACGACCACTTAAAAGACCTAAGAATGGTGTTTGAGTTACTTCAAAGATATCAACTTAGGATGAATCCATTGAAGTGTGCCTTTGGAGTTGCTTCTGGAAAGTTTCTTAGCTTCATTGTATGATACCAAGGAATTGAAATTTATCAAGACACGGTTGATATAATTTTGAAGATGTTCGAGCCTCAAAACATTCATGAGTTAAAAAGCCTTCAAGGAAGGCTAAAATATTTACGAAGGTTCATCTCAAACCTGGCTGGAAAATGTCAACCATTTAGTCTTCTCATGAAGAAGGACACTCCCTTCGAATGGGATCAAGCTTGTAGTAATGCCATTGAGAGTATCAAATCATACTTAATGAAGCCACCAGTTCTTACGGCACCCATAACTAGAAAATAATTGATACTCTACATCACAATACAAGAGAGGTCAGTTGGAGCACTACTGGCTCAAGAAAATAGTGAAGACAAAGAGAACTCTCTTTGATATCTAAGTAGAATGATGACACCAAATAAGATAAAGTATTCTCCAATCAAAAAGTTGTGTTTGGCATTGGCCTTCTCAATTCAAAAGAAGAAGCACTACTTTCAGGCTCATGTTATTTATCTTGTGTCTAAGGAGAATCCCATCAATTTTGTGATGTCAAAACCAGTCCTTAGTGACCAACTTGTAAGATGTTACTTTTAATTTTAACAGTTTGAGATTGTGTATGTTCCCCAGAAGGCCGTAAAGGGACAAACATTGACGGACTTCTCGGCAGACCACCTCATACCTGATGATTGGGAATTGAGTGATGAACTTCTTGATGAAGATGTAATGGTTATTGAAGCCATACCACTGCATAAGATGTACTTTGATGGTACCGTATATCGATATAGAGCTGGTGCGGGTGTGGTATTCATCACTCCACAAAAAGAGGTCATCCCATACTCTTTTACCCTAAAAAACCGTTGCTTCAATAATGCTGATGAATATCAAGCATTAATACTTGGAATTGAGATAGCAGTTGATAAGAAACAAGTGCAATTACAAGTCTTTGGAGACTCCCAATTGGTGATCAAGCAACTTTTGGGAAGCCATGAAGTCAGAAAGCCTGAGCTACAACCATATCATGATTATGCACAGAAGTTGATGGGGTGGCTTAGGGAAGTAACCCTCAAACATGTTCCAAGGAGAGATAATAAGTAAGATGATTCCCTGTAATATCCCAAGTCTGTACCACAGATGCTACACGATGCTTATAATTTTGAAGGACCACAAGCTAACCTATGACTGGTACCTACTGTAGTAATTGAATAATATCACTATAAAATATACAGAAATTAGGCAGAAACTGTCCATAAGGTTTAATACTGTAAATAAATACTGTATACTGAAATCTAAATACAGTATAGCAATACCAAAACTGAAATATCTGTCTAAAAATACTCTAGTATGAAAAGCCTCTACTATTTGAATCATGAAGTTGATAGGAAAAGACCTTAATTAACTCTAACTACTAAAAACTATACTGATAAACTGAAATATTGAAGAAAATAATCCTGTCCTTGAACTATGAGGACTCACCACTAACTCTGACAGTTGAAGATCTGAACTGCTAAGGGTGTAATCTATCGTATACAAGATACATAGCACAAAAGAAAGGTATGCGTCAGTCTTTAATGTACACAATGCTAAGTGAGGTATGAAGTGATTTCATATCATGAAATTACATATAAATAACATCTAACTAAAAGACATACAAACTATACATGAACAATACATCATAACTAATAAACAATAACATATAACTGATTGATAACACTAATATATGATTAGAATACTATATTAATAATATATGAATTATATTGATATAACAATTCTGATTTAACTATACAATCTAACTATATCTGATGAGTTAACTTATACTAACTATATCTGACTGAGATCTATGACAATCTCTAAACTGATTAAAGACTAATGATACTGATAACTAATAACTCTAACTGAGATAATAAAATTATAATATGAAATTATAAAATATACTTAATCTAATAGTAAAATAATTCTAACTCTCATAATCTAGTACATTAAGACAACTAAATCTGACTCATCTCTAACTGTAACCTAGATAAGTCCTAAACTAACGGGTGATCCTCTCAGTCCAATACTAGCGGGTGTCATCTTGTACTGTATGTGCTTCCTAGTCTACCTTAGTGGACTTGCTAATCTATGAACTCTATTCTAGCTTCTGTAGACTTATCGTTCACATTGCTTTCTAGTAAACTGTACAAAACTTAATACTGGATGTCTGTTCTGTGACTCGTTGATACTATTCTACTCCAACTGAAACGTGACTTGAATACTAGTTACTCTATTGTTACTACTGTTACTCTCAAACTGACTACTGAGTTCTACTGTAAACTGAACTGACTGATTTACTGATTGATCTATACTAATATATTACTGAATTTAACTGAACTGAGAACTGATTTCTGAGTTTCTACTGTTATTACTACTGATTCTGTACTGATTGAACTGAACTATACTGAGTACTACTCTGACTGTTACTCTTAATGACTGAATCTTGAACTACATAATACAGTTGTTAACTGAATGACTGAGTACTGACTGAGTGTAATACATGATTTTCATGAAATGTACTAGACTATTGATCTGAACTAACTAAATAGATCTACTACTATACTAACACTAGCTACTTGTTGTAAATTCAGACTACAAGTCTCATATAAGACTATATAACTCATAATTAATACTTAAAAGTAACTAATAAAAGTCTTAAGAATCTATATACATCCATATTCTTAATATAATTACACAATACACATTGTAATGCATCAACTATGCTTGAATGAACAATACATGTAACATGCATCATAATTTCACATCATTAATCATCATACATCATCATCAATTCATCAGAATGTATCACACAAAAGCAAGACTTAATATAGACACATGAATTCAATACAATAATAAATAACATGAATTGACATAATATCAATACAATACTTCAATGCATGAATTACATGATACTAACATACATAAAAATGATATTGAAATGATAATCAACTAATTGGATTATAAATCAAATCAATATAATAATATTAAATAGTCACTTCATAAATTGTTTTTTTAAAACCTTTAATTGAGTTTTAAAAAGTTTTTGGAAGAAAAAAAGGTGGAAACTTAAAACCCTTTGAACACTTACATTCCTAATGCTTGTTTCGCTGAGTGTTCATAAAGATTGATCTTGAAATTGATGTCCTAGGTTTTTGTTCTTGAGAGAAATTTGAGAGAGAATGAATTTTTGTGCTAGGAATGACTTAATTTTGTGCTTTTGGGGCTGAATAGGGATAGGAAAAATCACCTAAATACCCCTTTGGACGTGGTTTTTAAGGACTAAAAAACTGAATTGTCGATGCGCAGACCGACGCACCGCATTATTGGCATTGATGCGATGGCCAATGCACTGGGTTGAGTCCACATTGATTCACTGAAATTTTCCACTAGAAGCCAACAAAAATATTAATCAATGAAATGGATGATGTGCCACATCGAGATTGCATTGATACACTATTTTGGGTTCCCAAATATGCGTCAAACGAGGTTCAAAAAATCTAAAACTCGTACAGAATCACCTACTGATATTCCTGATCATTATTCAACCTAAAGATCGATACTTTAAGGTTATAAGAGTTGTGAAATAGAGTTGCCAACTTATGAAGGCCAAAATAATACTAAGTCTGAATACTTAGCTAGAATTTTCTAAGTTTAGGAACCCTTAGCAAGCATAAAAAACTAAGTTAAGCTTAGGATTTTGTGGGGTCTTATAATATCTCTCCCTTAGGAACATTCATCCTAGAATGAGACTGATTAAACTTAGAATACTGATAGACTAGACTTAGGAACTGAATATGCACAACTGAAGCATGATTTCATGACTGAAATTATTAATCTACTGAATTATCAAACTAAATATGCATATCTGATGCATGAGTACATAGCTGAATATGATTCATGAATGCTTGACTGGGATTACTGATTAGCTGGGCTTATATAATGGACATAAAGGTTTGATGCATGAGTACATGACTGAACTAATTTATGAATGCATGACTGAATATGCAACTGTAATGGATACCAAGTTTATAACTGTAACTGAACATGGGCTAAAACAATCTAAGGAAGACTATTACCTTAAGCTGAGAATACTGATGAACCTGAGATCATTTACTAAACATGTATGAATAGGAACATGAGAACATAACTGAGACTAAAACGGGATACATGAACTGAACTGAGCCCCTAAAAACATGGTTTACGGCTAAAGTTGGAAATTTAGGGTCCACCTATGAGTACCCACTACTCCAAACTGGATTTATTATATGAAGAAAAGATCAAAGGTTTAGCTCATGAAATCTCGGGGGGATTATAATACATATCCCCCATGGGATATTATGTCTCCTGAAGAATGCTGACTTAAGGTGAGATACTGAGAAAAAACTGAGACGATGCACAGGGCACCTACGATCTGGATCGTGACTGCATATGAGGGATCTGAAACTGAGGCATGACACTCAAAATGAGCTGAACTCGCAACTACAGGGTTTCTCAATTATGGAATAATTACTTTTATGCAACTAGATGAAAGGATCGAAAACCCAACCATATGAACATTGTCCGCCTAACTACTAAACTGAATTACTGGTTTTGCAGACTAACTTATGCTGAAAAATTATACTTGACTAAATCCTTCTTTTGACACTCTTTCTATAGAGTTATAGTAGCTTTAGGAAGAAAGGAGTCTTAGCATGGCTAAGTAAAACAACTGAATAAGAAAATCACCTCCTAGCTAAAATTCTGTAATGTGAGTCAAGGCCTACAAAACATCATCTAAGATGAAGTGACTAAGCATTAAGCACTACAACTATAAATTTTCAAGCTTAGACATATCCCTTGAATACTCTTTCGAGTATACTCTCCATAATAGTACATCTCCTGAGACTACTAAAAATATTCACATTGGTCCTAAGCATGAGTACATAAACATACTAATTTATCTGATTATTTGAATGTCTGATAGCTGAATGCTGGGCATGTAAGATTGAACTGTACTTAGTCTGAATAACTGGACTAAAACTGTAGAGTATTATGCATATGAGGAAGGAACTGACTGAGTAGCATGAGATAACTGAGCATGAATTCATGAAAACTAAATTATTTGAGAATGTAAGACCAAGCATATATTATAATTCTGAACTATTCTGTAAATTGAGGTACTAAAATACTGATAACCGTATGCTATGGTCAAGCAAATCTGAAATTAAATGGAGTATTTAATCTGATTACTGGACTTGGACTGGGACTGTAACTAAGACGGTAATTGAGACTGTAATTGGGACTGAACATACTACAAGTCATTAGTTCAGAATTCATAAGTTGCATGACCTGAGTTTGGAGTTTCTATATTCATGGAACATAATTTGTAACAATGAGTAAACTGGAACTCCTTATACTAGGAACTGTAAGCGTACATGATTTTTGTTAATATACACGAATATGGGCTATGATCATAGAGCTAACATGTAAGGCATGAGTAGACATCATGATAATTGGAGTACAAAACTCTTCCCTGAGGTACAGATAGGTTGGGCATCATCCTCTCCCACTGCTTGTCTACACCTACTGATATTACTACTAAAATCTGAAGGCCTGACTTTCTGAGGTATCATAACCAGACAGTTCCTATTTACCCATTGACTATGATAGACTGACCCACTGGGGCGGAGACTGGTAAAGGTCCTATTAATATTTGGTCTGACTTTAAAGTTGACTGCTATGCAAGGAGTTATAAAATAAAAAGAAGCTCCTAGATCTGAAGAGCCATAAACATATAAATGAGAGATCTGTAACATACCAGTGACCACATCAGGAGAGCTTTCTTGATCTTGTTTGGACTGAAGTTCATAAAGCCTGTTTGGGCATTGCCCACTGGCGGCACTGGAAGTGGCGCCCTACCGATTTGGGTGACCAGACTGAACTGAAGGATAGTTGGACTGACCCTGTTGGCACAAATATTTTCCCCTATAGGCCATTAATCTATACTCCCGCATCCCATGGACTAGCTTGATATATCCAAAACATACATCTCTGCCGTCTCTACACACACCTAGGTGATGTCTACCACATTCTCTGCAAAGTAGATAGGTAAGACCCCTGCTCCTACTACCCTAGGTTTTTGATCCTGGCGCCCCATCCGACGGCCAATCCTGAACTTTGGTACTAGTGCACTAGCTGAAGATAGAGCTGGGACTAAAAACTTCTAATTGAATTAAGGATGGTTACCTCTCTCTAAACCTGGCTGAGAAAACCTAAAACTATCTATTCTAGCTCTCTTATTTTCTCTCTCCTTTGTTTTTAAGCTTTTACTTATCAATCTGTTGAGCATGGACCATAAGCCTAGATATGTCCAACTTCTTAATCAACATAACAGTCCTGCACTCTTTGACCACACTCTCTGACACCCCAAATATAAACTTGCTCATTCTGGACCTATTGTCTGCTACTACACAGGGAGCATACCTGGCTAACTGAGTAAATTTGAGGGAATACTCTTTCAAACTCATACTGCCTTACCTAAGATTAATGAAATCTAACACCTTGGCTTCTCTCATCTCTAAGGGAAAGAATCTATCTAGAAAAGCAATAGAAAACTCTTCCCACTCTATGGGTTCTGCATTTGTACCCCTATCTACCTTCCACTACTTAAACTACGTATGGGCTATATCTTGTAGCTGATAGGCAGCTAATTCAGCACTTTCACTGGAAGTCACTCCCATAATATTTGTGACTTTTTAAACCTGGTCGAGGAACTCCTGTGGATCTTCTTCTGACTTAAATCCCGTGAAGGAAGAATGGTTCATTCGAGTGAAGTCCTGATTCATGGCTGCAGCAGTATTGGACACTAGGTTGTCCTGAATAATAGTTGGACATTTGTTCTGAGATGCTACTGAATTGGCTAGAGTAGTAAATGCGGCCCTGAATTCCACATGAAAGACATGCTCGTCCAAAGGATCTGCCTGGATGGGCTGAGGGAGGGTTGGCTGATTTTTTGTTCTTCTTCCGTTCTTCTTGGGAGGAATGTTCTATAAAATAAAGGAAGAAAATGATTGGAATAGAATAAGGTTTTAACTGAGCTCACGCTTAGTATCATGGCATGGATACTGAAAGAAGGAAAACTTTTCCTAAAACATCTCATAGCCTCTTGTTCATAAGTATGGTGCGCTACACACCCATGCACAAGACTCTAATAGATGTGGCTTTCAGACTTCCTAGGACTCTATTGAACCTTATGCTCTGATATAAAGTTTGTAATGTCCCAATTCTATACCCCAGATGCTACACGGTGCTTATAATCCCAAAGGACCACAAGATAACCTATGATTGGTATATGCTATGGTAACTGAATAATATTGCTGTAAAGTTTGTAGAAATTAAGAGGAAACTGACCATAAGGTTCAATACTATAAATAAGTACTGTTTACTAAAATCTAAATACGATATAACAATACCAAAACTAAAATATCTGTCTGAAAAATACTCTAGTCTGAAAAGCCTCTACTGTCTGAATCATGAAGTTGATGGGATAAGTCCCCAACTAATTCCAATTACTGAAAACTGTATTGATAAACTAAAATACTAAAGAAAATAATCATGTCCTCGAACTATGAGGACTCATCACTAACTCTGACTACTGAAGATCTGAACTGCTAAGGGTGCTCGGGAGACCGTACGTCTGAACCTATGATATAAGATATCATTGCATAAAATAAAGGTATGTGTCAGTACTTTGAATGTACTGGTATGATAAGTGAGGTAGGATGAGATGCATGGGTTCATATGCATGAAAAATACTAACTAAAAAACATAAATATAACTGAACGAGAGTACATGCATGAGTATGTAAACTATAACTGAGATTTTTATAACACTAGATACTGAGTTTTGAATACTGATTAACTGATATCTGAGTTTGATGATACTGTATTACTGATAACTGGATGTCTATATTTGATAGTCTAGATTCTATGGAACTATGCTGAGTTCCATACTGAGCTGAGTGACTATGTTTGATAGTCCTAAATCTATAAAACTAAACTGAGTTCTATACTGAGACTGAATCTGAAACTGGGACTGTGGAAGGAAATTATCTAACCGATATGCCCCAAATAAGATAATTGAGTTGGGGTCCAATCGTAACCCCAATTATAAGGGTGTCAGTACCGTGCCATGGGTAAATATAACTGGCTATGGGGTCAGTCCTAGTCTAACAGGTGACTGATAATGATCAAACTACAGCTCTCGTAAGATTGTAAGCGGTCGCTGTCAAATATAGAACCCAACTGGGTTGGGTGTCGAATCCCACAGGGAATACTCGATCACTAAGAATGCACTACTTTCGAAGTAACATAAAGAAAAGTAACGACTGGAGTGGGAGAGTCAGAGTCGAAAAGAGGATTCCTCACTTCTTTCTCTCATTCAAAACCGTGCATGAGACTTTCATCTCACACGGCTCCTAAGTGATAAAAGAAAGAAGAACCCATTTTCTTTCTTTTTTGATTACCTTCCTCGCGTATGTATAAGACCGAATCCATTCGATTTCTAAAAAGGATTACTAATCCTTAACTTTTTGAGGAATCCTTCATCAGTGGTTGTGAATGACTGATTTTTGCAATCTTTTCGACCGTAGACTTTTGGTGAAAGTTCTGTGAAAAGGGGGGATTGGAGTGTGACGTTAAGTAATAAAAATAAAAATAGCAAAGTAAAAACAGAATGCTTGGTAGGTTTTAATCAATGAGAATTGTAAGTTAGGATTATGTCCACCTTATGAGTTCTACGTATCTATTGGCTATGAGTTATGCGGAATTCAGACATGCATGCGCTTATACAGATTCGTCTTCTATGGTAAATCTTAGTGTCTTTCGACCATCAAGGATTATCTCACTTTAACTCTTTCGAGCTTAAAGCGTATAACTAATAGTACGAATTCTCCAAGAGGTTAATCCAGTTACGACACTAACTTTTAAATAGGGGTTGGTAGCCCTATTTCCTTGTCACTCTCTCTTTTCCAGACATGTAACTTTTCTTTCGAACAAGTTAATGCTATACTGGCATATTCTATATGTTTGCAACCACAAGAATTCAATTAAGATGAAGAGAACAATGATATAAGCAACATACGTATCAAGAATTCACAAACTCATAGCAATAGATAGTATATCATAAGGCTTCCATAACCCTAACAGAGAAGTTTAGCTACTCATGAGTGCAACGGAGATCACAATAAGCATCATCATCATAGAAAAACTAGAATGATCTCACGTTGGAAAGGAGTGTGGCGTCACAACAAGGTTGACGTTTTTTCTCTTGGTGTTTCCCACGAGTTAGCGTCTTTCTCTGTTAAAAATTGTAACGTGAATTAGGAGCGGAGGTTGAATGAAAAAGACTTGAATTAATGAATGAGTGAATCGTAAGGAATAAGAAGGAATGGGGCGGAATGAATTGCTGAAAAGTTTCAGCAAAATAGGGTTTATATAACACCCATATCCTATTCCTACTAAGTTACTGCATCCTTGTCCTAATCCTACTAGGTTACTGCTTCCTTGTCCTAATCCTACTAAGTTACTGCTGATCCCCAAGTCTTTGGAAATACTATTTTTGCCCGGGACAAGTTTTCTATGCATCACTTTCAGTCCATAAGCTTCCAAAAGCTGCCTTCCTTCTTACGTGAAGCTTCCTTTGGCGTCAACCAGTCCATAAAATGCTGAAATCTTCATCATTTATACCTGAAAACTTGCTAATCACGTTGGTTAGCTCACTTATAGGAAAAAGGACTAAAAGTGCAGGAATTATATATTTTATCCTTAAAACTTAGCTAAAATATGGGTAAATTATAGTACTTTAGGCGTGTAAATACGCCCAACATCAGTGACCCCTGAGATCAGTCCTAAACTAGAGGGTGATTCCTGAGTATTTCAGTCCTATCTAACGGGTGGCATGTCATAACCTATGTTGTCTACGTAGATTTGGAACTTAAGGATTGCTTATAGGAACCTAGTCCTAGCTAACAGTGAGTCCCCGTCCCTAGGCTCGCTCGATGTTGAATCCTACTCCCAACTGAAAGACACTAAACTTATTCCTAGACTGTACTAGGCCTGACTAAACTGTTACTATCGTACTGTTTAACTGAACTGAGTTCACTGAGTTCTGTTGACTGATGGAATACTACTGGATTCTATTAATTGACTAAATACTACTGAGTTGTATTAGCTGATCGAGTTTACTGAGGTCGAAACTGAATACTGGACTGGACTGATTCTGAGTTCTCTGAGTACTGAACTGGTTACTGACTAAATTCTGAACTAAATACTACTAGGTTCTGAATTGAATACTGAACTAAGACTGATTATTGAGTACTACTGAATTTCCTGAGTTCTGTAACTGGCTAAGAGTACTACTGATCATGACATGACTGAGACTACTCTATAATTGACGCTAGCTCTAGGTAAACAACTACATTATCGGGTATTAAATACCTCCAGGACTCGATAGCATCAAAAGTAAAGCATAGCATAGTTGTAAAAGTCATAACAATGTATGCTAGTCCATAGTTCATTCATAGAGACATTTACTCAAACACTTTTAATGCATTAACTTGTACATGAATGGGGAATGGATGTTAGCATACTATTATTTCATTATTCAACTCACATGAACAATTCATCAAACACTGGGAGGGCATAGTACATGCACATAAAACTAGACAACATGAGAGCATCATAATTTCAACACCACACTCACAATCTCAAGGCTTTAGCATGAATTAACATGATACTACACATAAAATAAATGATTTCACATGAATCTTACAACTAATAATGGATTAGAAAACAATGTAATAATCATGAACATAGTCACATCAAATCATGAAATTCATTAAACCCTTTAACTTATAGTTTTAAAAAGGTTTCTTGAACTCCAAGGGTGGAAGGAAACCCTTGGATGAACACTTAACATACCTTAATGCTTGAATTCCTGAAGGTTGATGGAGCGTTCGTGAGGATTGATCTTGAAATTGATGTCCTAGGCTTTTATTCTTGAGAGCATTTTGAGAGAGAATGAATTTTTTCCCTAGGAATGACTTAATTTCATGCTTTTGGGGATGAATAGGGGTGGGAAAAATGACCTAAATTCCTCCCTGGACGCAATTTTTAAAGACTAAAAACTGAACTGTCGATGCGTAGACCAACGCACCACGTTATTGGCATCGACGTGATGGCTAACGCACTGTGTCAAGTCTGCATTGGTGCATTAATTTATTGGAATTTACCACTGGGAGCCAACAAAAATATTAATCGACGTAATGGATGACATGCTGTGTCGAGATCACGTTGATACACTGTTTTGGGTTCCCAAACATGTGTCAAACGAGGTTCGAAAAATCCAAAACTCATCTGGGAACACCTACTGACATTTCTGATCATGATTTAACCTAAATATTGAATCTTTAAGGTCATAAGAGTTATAAAACAGAGTTGCCAACTTACGAAGGCCAAAATAATTTTAAGTATGAATACTTAGCTAGAATTTTCTAAGTCTGGGACCTCTTAGCAAGCTTAAAAGACTAAGTTGAGCTTAGGATTTTGTGGGGTCTTACATGCCCTATCTGCTTTGGTCTCAACCCTAACTCTTTCAAATCAGACACAAGTTACTATCTACCAAGAATGGGTAGTAACGCCATCGAATGGGGACGAAGATGTGGAAAATATGATTGAATACCTCATCGCCATGTATGAAGCTATAAAGGAAGATTGGCAACAACCTATCATTAACTACTTGTGTTATGGGATACTTCCAAAATATCCAAGGAGAAGGGCTGATATCCATCATCGTGCGCCTTGCTTTCTAACTATAAGGAGAGGCTATATTGAAGATCATTTGAAGGAGTACTCTTATGATGCCTGGGAGAGGAATAAGCAATTCATGCTTTGCAAGAAGCACACTCGAGAGTTTATGGATCACATAAATCTGGACCGAAGCTCTATTTTTACATTAAAAAGATGGGATACTATGAGCCAATGATGGTGAAAGATTGCTTGGACTATGCTAGAAGATGCAAAAGCTTATCAATTCCATGTGAATTTCATATATCAACCTCTTGAAGTACTACCCTCAACTGTAGCATCTTGGCCATACAATACTTAGGGAATGGATGTTGTTGGTCAACTACCAAAATCTTCTGGTGGACACTTATACATCTTGGCGCAACAGATTACTTCTCAAAATGGGAAAAAGCCATTGCTCTCAAAGAAGTAAAGAAGAAGAATTTTGCAAATTTTATCTGAGTGAATATCATCTACCACTTTGGAATCCCTTAATATATAATAACCGACAATGGCAACCATTTGATAAGAAGATGATGAATAAGATTTGTGATCTCTTTGGCTTCAAGTAGCGCAAGTTTTCTATGCACTATGCTGCCGCCAATGGTCTAGCTGAAGTTTTTAGTAAAAATTTATGCAATCTATTGAAGAAATTTGTCTCCAAGCCCAAGGAAGACTGGCATGAATGAATGGAAGAAGCTTTATGGGCATATAGAACAACTTACTGCACAACAACGTCAGCAACCCCATATTTACTTGATTTTGGAGTTGAAGAAGTCCTACCACTTAAGTGTCAAATACCTTCTTTGAGACTGGCTATTCAAGAAGGGCTTACCGATGAAGAAAATACTAAGTTGCGTCTAGCAGAGTTAGAAGCTCTTGATGAGAAAATACTAGAGAGTCAACAAAATTTTGAATATTACTAAGGCCATCTATCTCTTTCTTTCAACGAAAAATTTTATTCAAGTTGTCTTATATCCTAACTTTTGCCTAGGCCTTCTCTTTTGAGGTTTTCAACCTAGTGGACTTCTTTATTTATTTTTTATTATTTTTTTAATTCTTTTTAGTCGTACACAGTTTATACTCTTGTGGGCTAGGAGTGGACATACAGTTTATACTCGTGCCTTAAGGAGTGTCATCTTCCTTCAACGATAGTACTTCTTCAAGAACTTGGCATTGATAGAACCAATTTGTATGCCATCTGCATCGATAAGCTTGTAATCACCATTTGAATATGCCTTTTGTACGATATATGGTCCATCCCACTTTGGGGTAAATTTTCCCCCAGACTTACCAGAAGTGATTGTGACTTGATCCTCTTTACTAAGATACATAGGCGCTTGGAATCTCATTCCGAGTTCAATTGCATAAGTGTCAAAAAATATGTTCCTATAGTATCCGTCATATGAACACCAAGTATGAAACTATTCTAATTAAACTTTGGACTTACTACAAATATTTATGGTTCAATGGGGGCAACCCATCGAAAAGAAAAAGAGTTTCTTCAATGGGATTTGGAATGATAAAGTACTCCAAGCCTACAATTAAAAGGATATTGAAATTTCCAAACCTTAAGGTGGAAAAGATTTGTCCCTTTGTACCTTAAGCTGTCCTCTTACGGGTTTATCCTTACAAGAATATCAAAATTTCCATGACTTAAGGTTGACTAGATTTGTCCTTTTGCACCTTAAGCTGGCCTCTCATGGATTTATCCTTAAAAGAATATCAAAATTTCCATGCCTTAAGGTGGACAAGATTTGTCCCTTTACACCTTAAGCTGGCCTCTCATGGGTTTATCCTTAAAAGAAAATCAAAATTTCCATGACTTAAGGTAGACAAGTGTAACGACCCGAAATCGCCTCCCAGGATGTCACACGGTGCTTGAGACTACAAGTAGCCCCAAGGTAAACCGTTGAGCCTGTTTCTACTAATAACACTCATTTCAAGATGAAATAATTCAAACACTAGCATAGTCATATCATATGAAAGAAAATACAAAGAAAATGCTTGGTCCAAACGACCAAGGAACACCAGAAACCTCAACATAACCACAATCTGATAACTAGTCTGACAAAGCCTCTACTAATCCATGAACTAGAGAGCCATTGGGACAGGCTCCCAAATGAATCGAAATGAACTGAAAGTAAAAACATAGTCTCTCAAATGCAAAATTTTTTAAAGATAGGTCCTCGAACCATGAGGACTCACCATTGTAGGAATGTAGACAGAGGTACTCGAAAGTCACTGACGAGGCTAGGAATGAGCACCTGAACCTATATTATAAGATAATATAGCACATAAACGTATATGTAGATCAATACTTGGGAATGTACAGAGTATGTGGGGGTTCAAGCATTTATATAAAACAATATCAATACACTTTAATCAAATCATGTATACAATAAGTAATGACTCACATGGTTTGAATAAGTATAAAATGCGAAGCTCATGAATCATGTAAAATGGAACATGTAACACAATCTTGTGAGTCATTATACTTTCAGCTTTGAAATTTGTACTCTTCTCTTATTCTCATTACTCAAGGATAGGGGTGGCAATTTCAGCCCATATTTGTAAAAAGAGTCCATTTAATCCATAGTTAGTGAATTGGATCACTCATATTTCAAATGGGTAAATATGGACTTCAACTCATTTTAAAAGCTCATACAAATATGGACAAAATGGGTAAAATATGGGTACCCATTTAAACACAGAGATCACCCACCTATGCTTAAAGTTTCAGTTTTTTTTCTTTTCTAGTTTCTTTTCTTATTCTCTTTTTCTTTTTTTTTCTTTAATTTAATTTTTTTCTTTTATATTTTTTTATTCATTCCTTATAATTTCTTTTTTTCTTTCTCATTTTTTCATCTATTTTTTTTTCTTTGTATTCTTTTTTTTTTGCTTTTTCCTTTCTCATTCTTATTTCATCATTCGTATTCGCTTGAGACCTACATGGGTTAGTAAATATAAGCTTCTAATTATCCCATTTAGCCTATATAATTCATAACATCTCTTATCAATTAAATATAATCCTTAGTCTCACTCATTTATTATTATTTTTTTCTATCTTTTATTTCTCTTTCTTTTTTTTTCTTTTTCTTTTTTATTTTTTCTTTCCTTTTTCCTTTAATTTACTATTTTTTATTTCTTTTTCCCTTTAATTTACTTTTTTTTCTTTTTCATTTTTTTCACTTATTTTTACTCGTTTCTTACACCTTTTTTCTTTCTTCTTTTTCATTATCTTTTTTATTTTTTAATTTTATTTCTTTGCATTTTTTTTTTTTCATTTCTCCCTTTTTCTTTCTTGGTTTGTCATTTTTTTTATTTTTTATATTCTTTTCCTCATTTTTTTGTCATTGCATTTTATATTTTTTTACTTTAAATTTATTTGTATCATACAATATATTTCAAAAAAATTTATTATTTGTATTTGAATAGTTTAGTTGTCAATATGTGCAATTTATCATTTGTATTTATATACAAATAAGTATATGAATTAAAATCAACATGGGTTGTGGCACAATGGATGGGGCTGCTCCACCCTTAACCAGAGGTCGAGGGTATGACCTTGGTTATGGAGAAAAATCTGCTGGGAGCGCTGCCACCTTAATGGGCCCTGCAACGCCCGAACTGGATTAGTCGGTGCTTTAATGCAGGCACCAGACATCGGATGAAAAACAAAAAAAAGTATATGAATTAATTGTATTTTCTTGAGACTAAAATATATATGGCTGAGGATCAACATAGCCCTCGAATTATAAATATTGGGCGAATATAAATCAATATGCACTTATGGTATTTTCGTTATCATAAAAAAAAAAACTAAAAATAGAAAAAAAAAAGTAGAAAGAGAGGTAGAAGTTAGAGATATAAGCGTGAGAAAAGCGTAAAGAAAGAATTGAAGAAAAAAATACAACAAAAATCAAAAAGAAAAAATAATGAAAAAGGAGAAAAGGAAAAAGAAAAGAGATGATGGTGAAAACAAATATACTAAGTGGTTATGATATTTTAGTCATCATCCATAATTTATACTTGAATTTACTATGTTCTTCGAAAATAAAAAAAATATAAACATAAAATATAACCAAAAAAGAAAAAAATGAGAAAGAAGTAAAAACAAAAAAAAAATTAAAAAAAGGAGACTAAAAAGGAAAAAGGAAAAAAAGAAGAAAAAAAGAGAAACAAAGGGCAGAGGGTAGGGATAGAAGAGAGAGAAAAAAAAAGAAATGACCAAAAAATGAAAAAGAAAAAATAAAAAAAACTAGAGGATACATATAGAAGAGAGACAAAAAAAACTAAAAAAAATTAAAAAAAGAAAAAGAAAAAAAAGTGAAGTTGATATGTATAGAAGTTTTAAGTTTTTGACTTACGAGTTAAAGTGGGTTGAAACCATTTTTACCCAATGCATATTTGACCAAATCCATATTTACCCATATTTATATGGGCGTATTGCAATCCAAACTATTTTTGCTCGATCCATATTTAACCTGTCCAAATCCAATTCAATCCGCCCGTTTGCCACCCTTACTCAAGGATAAAGAAAACTTTAAGCAATATTTTCAACTCAAACATATGTCTCATGGAGAGTAAAACTTCTTCAATGCCCAGGAAATCATAATTCTTTTGAACTCAAATACTTGAAATTTGAAATCATACAACTTTGGAACATACTTGAAGGCATTTTATTCACGTTAGGAAAATATCTCATTTCAAGCTTTAGGAAAAAATACTCATATCAAGGGAAAGTATTTTAGTTTTAAAGAAAAATATCTTATCTCAATAGAAAATACTTTAGTTTAGGGAGCTAACTGATCTCGAAGTTTAAATGTCAAGGGAGGTTCTCTTAACCGACATAAACCATGTGAGCTATATGGAGTCTAGCGTTTCATCCTCCTAAGGAAGAGACTGTACATTGGGGAGAGGCGTCATACTCTTGCCAGGAAGTATAACATAGGTCCATTGATCACTAAAAAAACTCGGCCTTGGGCCCAATATCAACTCGGCCTTAGGCCCAATAACAATCATAAACTTGGCCTCAGGCTCAACCTACGGTGGCACATAGTTTTGGGGTAAGAAACTGTAGTAACTTACCCGCTCGGTGCTAAATACTACTCCCTTTAGTTTATCTCGCTCATCTCATGAAAATCTACTTTAGAATAATCTCATGGTTCAATAAGAACCCAATAATCAAATCTGTCATCTCATGTAGTAGAGTGAATTTCAAAACTCAATGACCATTAGGTCAAAACATTTCTCAATAATCTCAGAATAATCAAATCACGGGTGATTATAGCACAATAGTTCATAAAATCTCAAGTCTCAAGTAGGGCTTAATAAGCCATAGTTCAATCCCAAGTTAGAACTCATCAAAAGCATAATCGATAGCATATAGATTTATAACTCATGTAGAAATCCAGAAATTTCAGAAATTTATCTCAAAATCTCAACATACTCACATACTTCAATGCTTCAAACATTTCAAATATTAACTTCTCAAGGATTAAAATCATGGGGTATAGACCCAGCTGTAATTGCTCAAGAAAACATGTAAAAATCATGCCATTAGACTCTCAATTTAAGGAAAACATCAAAAGCTTGCAACCAATAACAATGGGTGAAAACCCCCAATTTAATCTCATGTAAAATCTTATAAATTACAGAGAATTGTAGTTTAAATAAGCCTTTGGGCACAAGGGTGAAAGGATTACCCTTGTTCAAAACCCTACATACCTTGAATTAGATGCTTTGGATGAACTCTTGCTTTTGGAACTCTATTCATACTCTTAAATGAGGGTTATTAAAGCCCTTGACTTGGGATCGTTGAATCTTGACTCAATTTAGAAAATCTATGGTGGATTCTTGAGATTCTTGGAAGAGGTTTTGGAAGTTAGGGTTCTTATTGATAGAAAATTTGAGAGAGACTTCATAGAATACTTGTAAATGACCTTGATTTGGTGTTTGCACAGTTTAAGAGGCTTGAAAAAAGTCCAAAGTGCCCTTTTTAACTTTTGTACGAAGCTGGAAAAATTGAACTGGGAACCCGATTTCATAGGCCACCATGACGCGCCACTATCACGGTGGCTTACTGGAAATTGATAAATAGGTATCTGGTAGTCATTGCGACGTGGATCCATCGTGTTGTTCCACTAGTTGGGACCTGGAACTTCAGCGCGATGCATCACAATCGTACCAGGCCATTAGAAATTCACTATTAGGAAATTGGGGTCCTCCGCGACACGCCACTATCGCAGAGTTCCACTAGAAATTGACAATTGTCAAATAGACCCTCTCCGCGATGCGCCAAGCACCAAAATAACGCTATTTTACTACTAGGACTTAAATTATCCATAACTTCTTACCCCGGTATTGAATTTGGCCGAATCTTATACCGAAATTGGGGAAATTCTATATGGTTAACACGATACCCATTTCTCAATCTTTTAGGGCCGGAATCACACCTCACTTGACATGCCCTAAGGTTCATTCTTTGAGAGAATTTCGTGGGGTCTTACAACAAGATTTGCCCCTTTGCACATTAAGCTGGCCTCTCACGTGTTTATCCTTAAAAAGATATAAAAATTTTCATGCCTTAAGGTGGACAAGATTTATCCTTTTGCACCTTAAGATAACATTCTGATGAATTTATTATGTAAAAGGACTGCCGTGAAGTCAAATTGGTCAGTCTTAGAGTGTACGAAGTCGAAGTTAAACTCTTGCACCCTAAGCCGATTGTTGCAAAGCCAGTATCTTGAAGTCAAATTGGTCGGTCTTAGAGTGTACGGAGGTGAAGTTAAACTCTCGCACGCTAAGCCGATTGTTGAAATGCTAGCATCTTGAAGTCAAATTGGTCAGTCTTAGAGTGTATGGAGGCGAAGTTAAACTCCTGCATCCTAAGCCGATTGTTGCAAAGCCAGCATCTTGAAGTCAAATTGGTCAGTCTTAAAGTGTACGGAGGCTAAGTTAAGCTCTTGCACACCAAACCGATTGTTGTATATTGCTATCTACTTCAACCCTACAAAAAAAAAATACAAAAGTTAAAAAAAGGAGAAAATAAAAAATTACCTCAACTTTGATTCTTGAAACTCAAACAAGAGGTGTCTTTAAAAGATCTTGCAAATTAGTGCTTTGCATGATAAAAGAATATAGGGTATTTATAGGTGTTAAGGAACGGTGACAGTCAAGGAAATTGGTGTTAATGTAGGAATAGTAGTTTTCCTATTATAATACTAATTGGGATGGTAAAAGATGATAAAGGAGGAGACGAGGCAGCAAATTTCTTTAAGAATTCAAGGCGGCAAAAGTAGTGCTTCACTTCTAGTAAAATAAGGAAAAGCAAAAGGTGACATCAGCATTAAATGCCAAAAGTCAACCTATTTTGATTTCCTATTAAAGATATACGTGAATTGATATTTCACAAATTAAAAAAGTAAATTAATTCAGGTCCAATATTTTTTCACATAGAAATATATTGGTTCATGATAATTTTCTACTCAAACTTGATGCTCCAAGTCTAGTCTAAAATAGATTAAATCTCTCGACAAGTCTTGAAGTAGGGGGCATTTTATGGACAATGAAGTTTTATTAAATTGAAATCCGTATGAAATTCAGATTATGTTAAATTCAAAATAGATTAGTCCTAAATAAATATTGCAGATTAATATAATTGGATCAATTATTTAAGTCCAAACATGTATGGATTTAATTAAAGTCCAATTTTTATTGGGCTAGCCCATTGATTTAAGCTATAAATGACGAGCCCACTTTGCTAAGCCCAAGATATTGTCATATTCTACAGGCCCAAATAAGTGTCATGTGTAAAATGATGTGTCATGCCAAGTCAAGTGAAAGAGCCAATAGGACCATGCCACATGTCAAAATGGTGCAGACATAGTGAAATCAAAAGCCCATAAAAGGTGCTATGTTACCTAAATCTGATTGGTCAAAGGAAGTCCATATTCATCATGACTCTTCCTTTTTCACAACTATAAATAGGGGTCTCATAATTCAGAAAAATATCCCAGAACTCTAATAAGAAGCAAGAGAAAGCTCGTGGATCAAGCACTACAATTTCTCTACAAAGCTCAAGCATTTAAATCAAGTTCATACAGATTTAAGATCAAGACCGCAATATTCAAGAACAAGCTCAAAAACCCTTGAATTTAAGCACAAGTCAAGATCAAGACCCTCAAGTCAACAAATCAAGTTCAAATTCAAGATCAAGCTTTAAGCTCTTGAATTTATATTTGAAAGATGAATCAGAGGATTCATAGAAATTGTAACACTCACTTATTGCAATCAATAAAACGATTGTTGCAATATTTTTCTTGTCTTGATTTATTTATTTTCCCGACTCAAAATTTTATTGTCCAACAAATATTTTTCATGGAGCCAAATTATCTTGCAAGATAATTATGTATAACTTATTCATATAAATAAAAAAATTTTGATGCATTTTAAAGTTTAGATATTTAATCATATGACTGAGATTTTCTACATAAGTATAAAATATGAGATTAGAATTAATACATAAAACTTGACACTTGTTGTATAAAATAGAAAATAATTGTTATAAAATATAAAGGGTAATCTAGTCATTGCGTATTACATCACATTTGGGTTGCAATTAATAATTCAAAATTACATTGTATTCTCCTACTAAGCCGACATAAACATCTTTTTCTTTCATTTTTCCTTCTCTTTTATTTGTCAACTTGTTTTTTGAAGTTAAATTAAATTAATATTTTAAATTTAAATTTTAAGTTTTTCAAAAATTATATAAAAATAAAATTATAAGTTACCATCCGTCATATCAATTTAAGTTATTTGACTTTGAGAAAACGATAAAACATACTTTTGTAAATATTTTATCGAATTTTACTTTTGTATATGTTCCTTTCATTGAAACGTAGGAGTAATTTGTTAGAGTGTATAAAAATAATTTTGAATAGAACATATAGTAATGTTTGCATTAATAATACTTGTATTATTAATATTGATATTATTTATACTGTCATTATTTCTTATACACTGTTTGGTGTGGTGTATTACAATTTGCCTTTTCAATCTTGATATATTTAAACAAAAGTTTTTTTAGAAAAAAAGGATTGCATATACATTTTAAGATTCATCCGAAATCTAGCACGAGTTCAATATATGTTATTTTTTGTCTCAATTTATGTGACACATATAGAATTTAGATATTCAATCATATTTTTAATATGTATTTAGATAATTTAAGTTGTTAATTATTGTCATTTATAATATTATTAATGTAATTTTCACATAATATATGTTACTTTTCTTATCCAAGCTTTTCTGGCATTGACAGTGAATTATATTTTAAAAATAATTTAAATTTTTAATTATTGTAATTTATAATACTTTTCTTCTATTTCAATTTAAGTGACACTAACATAATTTCGAGAGTCAACCAAATATTTATATTTTTAAAATTTATAAGTTGTTAATTATTGTAATTTATAGTATTTTTTGAGATATATAATATATTAGATTATTTTTTAGATATTTTAAGTTTTTAACTATTGTAATTTATAATACTTTTTATATAATTTTTGAATATATATGTTACTCTCTGTGCCCAGAGTTCTGTATCCTCAGTAGCCAATTATATTTTTTAAATAATTTAATTTCTTAATTATTGTAATTTTTAATATTTTCTATTCCATTTTAAGTGACACAATATTTAGATGACCATAATAATTAATTATGGGTGATATAGTAAAATCACGATTGAAGCAGCGAAACATAAATGTCTTTAATGACTTACAACAACTAATTAGAAGTGACAAAATAAAATTGCTATAAAAAATACTTGTGAATTTTTTTAAGTAAACCTCATATATGACGTCAAGTTAATTTAAGACATCAAGAGCTAATTTATCATTTTTATACCTATTTTATCTTTTTTATTAAATTTTATTAATCTTTTAATACTCAAGTGACTTATAATAATTAATTAGGGGTGATATTCAATAAAACTATGGTTGAAATAGCTAAAGCATACATGCCATAAATATCTATTTTACTTTTTTTAATTAAATATTATTTATTTTTTAATACATAAATGACTTATAATAATTAATTAGGAGTGATATAGTAAAATCACGGTTGAAGTAGTTGATGTAGATATGTCATAAATGTTTATTTTATTTTTTTAAATTAAATATTATTAATTTTTTAATACGTGATGACTTATAATAGTTAATTATGAGTGATATAGTAAAATCACAGATTGAATATTACTAATTTTTCAATATATAAATGACTTATAATGATTAATTAGGGTGACATAGTAAAATCGTGGTTGAAGCAGCTGAAGCAGACATGTCATAAATGTCTATTTTATTTTTTAATTAAATATTATTAATTTTTTAATATATAAATAACTTACAATAATTAATTAGGGGTGATATACTAAAATTACGGAGCAAGCAGCCTGCTGAAGCAAGCATGTCAAAACCCTCTCTTTTATATAATAGAAAAACAACTTTCATTCTCTCTTACTCTATAAATGAAACACTCTCACTGATTTCTACACTCTTCTACACTACACCTAAAGTGTTAAATTTTACTTGTTGCTTCTACTTTGAGACTGCTGGTTCTTGCTTGCTTTTACAATTATTTATCTACTTTTGAAAGTTTGATTTCTTTTGTGATTGTGCTGTTAATCGGTTAGTTTCTTTAATGATGCATTAGTTTTTTTATGTTGTTCTATGTGACTATCATTTCGCTTCGATTTGCATACTTCAAATGTTTGATGCCATAGCTTCCTACTCTTTTGTGTACTTTCGTGACTTATTGGGATATTACACTATCTATTTTTTAGTTAAAATAAAATGAGATATCTTCGTCCTTATTTGTAATTAAGTGCTTCCCCATCAAAGTGTTGTTGTATGCGAATCTGAAACAACTTTTGCGCAAGTCATAACCCCTTTGGCGTGAGTTTGTCTAGGATCCTTAGGATCTCGACAACGTCAAAGATTGGTTATGGGATACCAAAAGTATGTTTTGGATTTTTGAGGGGTGGTTTTGATTACCTTTGCCTTATGTCTAGCAAGTTGAACGAAAAGGCTAGTGTGATTTGGGGAGCTTGAAGAGTTGCCAGGTGATTTATTTAAGGGCTGCCCCACTAACCCATCTCTTTTTTTATTATTCATTATTTTGGTCTATAATAATTATTGTACAAATATCTACTATGTAATAAATGAAATATAGGGAACTGCTTATGAGGGCAGGAATTGTGTGATTTAATAGGTTATGTCAATCACTTACGCAATACTTATTCTAAGATTATTAATAAAATTTGTTTGTCACCTAGAAATCATGCTTTAGGATTTCTAATTAGCTGTCAACATATAAAAAATTAATTTCAAGCACTTCAATTTAATTTATAACATGTTTAGTGATTTATGCACATTTTAATTCATTTTTTTTGTTGCATATTTAGCCAATTTTTCTACACATCTAAAGTTAATTTTTCTGCCATTATATAATTTGTTGAACTGTAAATAATAAATTTCAGCATGTTATATAATTTTTACACTTTAAACATAAATTTCTATATCTTTAATATTTTTTCATCATTTTAAAAGTAGTTTTCTGCACTGTTTAATGAAATTTCTGCATTGTTTAATGAAAATTTTGCACTCGAAATAATTTTTTACATATTTCTATTAATTTTTTGCATTTTAAAATGAATCTTTGCATTTTTAATATTTTTTTGCATTTTTAATAATTTCCTTCACATTACTATTAATTTTTTTGTACCATTTTAATAATTTCTGCAATATTTAAAATAATTTTTCTGCACTATTTCAACAATTTCTGCATTGTTAAAACTAATTTTTCTGTAATGTTAAGGGAATTTTTTTGAAATATTCAAATAATTTATGCACAATTTAATTAGTTTTTCTACACTATTTGATTAATGTACCGCACAGTTTCATTAACTTTCTGCATATTTTAATAGAAATTTTTGCAAATTTTTGTTCAGTTTTCTGTATAGTTTAGTAATTTTATCACTCTACTTTCAAAATAACTGTTAGTTTACTTAATCATTTCTAATATCAATAATTGTTCGTCGTTTAAATATCATGTCTATAGATTTTAATTATATAAAAATAA
Source organism: Capsicum baccatum var. pendulum (assembly GCA_030864225.1). Taxonomy (NCBI): domain Eukaryota; kingdom Viridiplantae; phylum Streptophyta; class Magnoliopsida; order Solanales; family Solanaceae; genus Capsicum; species Capsicum baccatum. The sequence continues at coordinate 153,697,040 of CM061552.1, forward strand.
TAATTATTTGTTTAGACAATCACTTAAATTAACCTTAATCTTATCAAGGGGCTTATTGTAAATCATTACATGCTACGTTTTTGTCCAATGTGTTTTGTTTGGCATAACTCTTGAGTTTAATTAGGTAATCTAGCTTTCTTTGTCTAGACCCCAAATTTAAATTAGAAGTCCAATGCCTCTTGGACATTAAGTTGGACGGGTAGGCACTTTAAAGAATGTTAGTTTTATCATTTTTTTAGAATGCCTTTAGACTTAATAAACAAACTAGGTGGGGTGGGGGTAGGGGGCGGGTATACTTTCGAAAATGAAGAAAGTTGACCCGAGAATGATTTGGCAATGCGATACACGGCATTGTCTCCTGTTTATAAGATGGTGCTGATTTGAACTAATAATAATAAATTTTCTGTCCAACCTTTGACGTCGTTTATTTATTTTGATCTTTTTAATTGTTTGGGATAGTTTAGGTTCGCTTATTTAATAAATTTTTGCTATATAAATTGTGTCGCCTCTGTTTTCTTGATTGTCTAATTTATGTGTTTTATTTGTTTTATCACTCAGATAATTAGTATTTTAAAAAATAATTAAGTCTCATATCTTGTTTGTTTATCACTTAGTATGTAAGATCCCTTAGAATTTTGATCATTTTATTTTTAATCTTTCACGTGCATAATGTCAATTTTTGATTGGAATTGTATTTAGGATATTAAGGGAGTGCTTGGGGAAAGTTTTGAAATTTTCAGAAAGAGTTCGGGGTTAATTTGGAACTCTGAGGCAATGTGCCTCCGTGATATCATCGTGCCACAGAGGTTAACCGTCGTGATGAGGCCGTGCCACGTTGAGGTGCAAATTTTGTCCAGTTTAGTTTTTTTCACTTAAGGATTTCATAGATAATTCATCATATGGGCTCCAAAATCCAAATTGACTTCAAATTCTTGCGTGTTTCAGACATATTTCTTTTTCCTAAATTTTAATTTTACATTGTGGCATGAGCTAAATGGGTTTTCATATGGTTTAAATTGTGGGTTTTGAAATTGGGTTGAGAGGTTTTGATTGTTACTAATTGAATTACTTTTTCACGTATGAATTGATCATTGATGCTTTAAATTAATATTTTTGGGACTAAATTGGTACATTATATAATTGATTGAAATGGGGGACATAGGTTCTCCCAAATTGAATGAATTGTTGTTATGAAAAATTGTATGGTTTAACTTGTATTTGAACACAATGCATTGCATAAATGGATAAATAGATATAAAAATGGATTTGCATGGCCATGATGGACATGGTTTGAATTTAAATAAAACTTGGGAGTCAATGTCGTTATGTGGATTTGGTTTGACATGTTTAATTTAGCTTGTAAGCATATTGGTAGGACGATATCAAGTGGTAAATGCCTTAATGAGTGACTTCTAGATTAATGGTTGAAATTATGTGCAAAGTGATTTTAATTTGTGCTTAAAAAAAGTTGTGTAGCTCACCATAAAGGTGTAAGTTCCGAGGGGACGAACACTGAAAATCATGTTTGCCGACGGTGGGGTCAATATGACCGTGTGATTGACACACAATTGATATATATATATTTGGGATGACAATTGCCCATGATGGCTTTAGTTTTCTCTCGAATTTTTCTCGGTTTGTGCGGCTAACACGCACTAGGGCCCTTTGAACAGGGGAGCTAAACCCATAAAGTCCATGGTTTCCTTTAGGACGGATCGCGCTACAAAGTCTAGATTAATGATTTTAAAACTTTCATGTTCATGGCTATTACCCTATCTGTAACACCCCAATTTTTTAGAACTAGAATGTCACACGGTGCTCATAATCTCGAAGGACCACAAGCTAACCTTTATCTGGTACCTGCTGCAATAACTATATAAAAATACTGAATAATGCAGAAAACTGGCGAAAAACTTGCCATAAGGTTCAAAACGTCTAAAATAATCAATACTGAAAACTAAATACTAATATATCTGTCTAAAAAACCTCTAACTGTCTGAACTGTGGAGCTGATGGGACATGTCCCCAACTAACTCCGTCTACTGAATATAAACTTTATATAATGCCATAGTAAAATAAGGATCATCCTCGAATGAAGAGGACTCACAACTACTTCTACTGCTGTTGATTGAGTCTGAACTGCTAAGGGTGCTCTGGATCTCGCGTTTCTGAACCTATGGTATAAGACACCATAGCGCAAGAGAAAAGTACACGTCAGTACTTTAAATGTACTGGTATGCTAGATGAGGTAAGGCTAAATGCAAGGGCTTATGCATAAACATAGCTTAACTGAATAACATGAGAGTACTGAATGAGGACATGTGCTTAAATGAGCAAACCATAACTGAAATCATCGTGACTCTGAATACTGATACTCGGATACTGCTTTACTGATATCTGAACTCACTCCTAATACTAAGATACTGAATAATTAAATCTTCTGATATCGATATCAAGTAGGGGCCAATATAGCAAGGACATAACTTCCCCTTCTTTCCAAACTGAATTACTCCCTTCATGGGAGATACTTTTAAGTATACCCAATCACCTACAATGAACTCCAAATCCCTATGCCTCATATCCACATAGGACTTTTGCCGACTTTGAGAAGCTTTTAATCTATCACGAATCACTTTCACTTTTTCCAAAGCTTAGTGAACCAAATCTTTGACAAATAACTTACCCTCAACAACTTCATACCACCCGATAGGACAATGACATCTTCTACCATACAATACCTCAAAAGGAGCCATACCGATGCAAGAGATATAACTGTTATTATAGGCATACCCAATCAATGGTAAATGGTCGAACCAATTACCTCCATAATTGATCACACAGGCATGAAGGATATCTTTTAATGTCCTCCACTTGTCCATCCAATTGCGGATGGAAAGCAGTACTATGGCAAACCTTAGTTCCCAAAATCTTATGAAATGATTTGTAAAAATGAGATGATAACAGAGTACCGTGATTCAAATTGATAGAAACTGGAGAACCATGCAATTTCACAATCTCCATAAGATATAGCTTAGAATAATCCTCCGCCAAAAACTAGTCTTCACCGGTAATAAGTGAGCAGACTTAGTCAATCTATCCATAATAACCTAAATCAAATCATATTGATTTCGATATCGAGGAAGACTGGTAATAAAATCGATGTTAATCACTTCCCACTTCCCCTTAGGAAACTCAATCTCTTGGTATAAGCCACCGAATTTCATGTGCTTAACCTTCACTTATTGGCACACTAAATATCAAACTATATAGTTATCCATATCTCATTTCATATTGTTCCACCAAAAGAACTCCTAAGATCATGATACATCAATGTAGAACCAGGATGAATAGCATAACGAGATTTATGTGCTTCGACCGAAATTCTTTCCCTCAGTCCATCAACGTCGGGAACATATAACCTGCCTTGGTATATCAAGATACCATCATCGTCAATCACAAAATCAATAACCTTCTATTGGCATACATTACTCTTAATCTTCATTAAATCAGAATCCAACATTTGCTTTTCCTTTATCTCAACAACAAGAGAAGACTGAGATACCTGATGCTTAAATAAAACTCTATTCTCAGAGTCCGTGAGACGAACTCCAAGACTAGCCTAGTGGTGAATGCCTTTCACCAACTCCTTCTTTCCCTTATCCATATGAGCTAGACTCTCTATGGATAACCTGCTAAAAGTATGAGAAACTATATTAGCCTTACCCGGATATTAGTGAAGACTCATATAGTAGTCCTTCAGCAACTCAAGCCACCTCCTCTGCCTAAGATTTAACTCTCTCTGAGTGAAAATATACAATAGGATTTTATGATCAGAGAAGATATCAACATAAACACCATAGAGATAGTGATGCCAAATTCTTAAATTAAAACCCCAGCTAACGACTCCAAGTCATGAGTAATGTAGTTCTTCTCATGAACCTTTAATTGCTTTAAAGCATAAGCCACCATACTACCATATACATCAAAACACAACCCACCCAACACTAGAAACATCATAATACACTATGAATCCATCATTACCCTCGGGCAGGGTCAAAAATAGAGATAAAGTCAACTTGTCTTTCAACTTCTCAAAACTACCCTAACATACATCCAACCATAGGAACTTGACCTTCTTCTGGGTCAACCTAGTTAATAGGGTAGCTATAGTCGAGAAACCTTCCATAAATTTCCTATTGTAACTAGATAAACCCAAGAAAATCCGACTATTTATTAGAGTCACAAATCTAGGCCACTTATTCACTACAACAACCTTTTGGGGACCTACCATAATCCCCTCACTAGAGATAATATGACCAAAAAAAGTCATAGCCTTCAACCAAAACTCACACTTGGAGAACTTGGCATACAAATGCTGATCTTTCAAAGTCTACAATACTACACAGAGGTGATTAACATGATCTGCCTTATTATTAGAATAGACCAAGATGTCATTGATGAAGACAATAATGAACAAGTCCAAAAACTGATGAAAGACCTTATTCATAAAGTCCATAAATACTATCAGAGAATTAGTCAATCCAAAAGATATAACTAGGAACTTATAGTGCCATACCGTGTTTTGAAGGCAGTCTTAAGGATATCCACTTCCCAAATCTTATGTTGATGATAACCCTACATAAGATCAATCTTAGAGAAACACTTCGCACCTTAAATCTGATCAAACAAATCATCAATCATAGGAAGATGATACTTATTCTTTGTGGTCACCTTATTGAATTTATGATAGTCGATGCACATACAAAGAAAACCATCCTTCTTGTGAACAAACAATACTAAAGCACCCCAAGAAGATACACTAGGATGGATGAAACCTTTTTCTAAGATATTTTTAGGTTTCTTCTTAAGATCTTTTAACTCAGCCGGAGCCATTCTATATGTGGGAAAAGAAATAGAATAAGTGTCCAAAAAAAGATCAATCCCAAAGTCAATTTTCTTATCGGGAGGAACACCAGGAATATTATCAAGGATGGCATCAGGAATATCATTAACCACTGGGATGGATTCTAGAGAAGGACCTTCCGAGTTAGAATATTTATCTTGATCCAAAAAATACAAACACCCTTTGGAGATCAACCTTTGGGCTCTAAGATATGAGATGAACCTCCCCTTAGGAACTAGAGAACCCCTTTCCCATGCAATAACTGGCTTATTAGGGAATTTAAACATGAACTTATGGCTTTGACAATCCAAGAAAGCATAACACGAATGTAACCAATCTATCTCCAATATGATATCAAAGTCAACCATATCTAACTCTATCAAATCCACAAGAGTTTCTCTACCACTAATAGATACAACAGACCCCCTATAGAATATTTTAGCAATAACAGAGTCACTAATTGGGTAGACATAGAGAAAGAATCAAAAATAGATTTAGGACCGAAACCAAAATATAAAGAAACAAATGGGGTCATATCAGAAAGAGTAGACCCTGGATCAAGTAAACTATACATGTCATGGCAAAAAAATTTCAGCATACCAGTTACTACATCACGAGATGCCTTAGAATGCTAGTGAGATTCAAGAGAATATAATCAATTCTAGCCAGTGCCAGTACTGCAAGTAGAAATAGATGCAGATGCAACATATTTTAGTGCCGGAGCAGATGAAGAAGCCTCAGGATTGTGACTAGCCCTAGAAGCCATCCTACCATAATAGTCATGCTATATGTGACCAATTTGCCCATAGTGAAAATACCTATTCTTCCCTTCCTCACTAAACCCACGATATAAATGACCACAAAATCTATAAGGTGGGTGGGATGGAGCTGACTGAGCCCCACTAGTCTGAGATTGGGCACACTATTCTTGGGACCCACTATTATACTAAGATCGACAATCACTCGAAGGCTTCAGGTAAGGAGCACTAGCTTTGGAGAAAGAACCAAAGGTCTACCTCTTTTTCTTTAGCCACTTCCAACTATCCCCACTACTCTGTTAGAAGACCTAAACTTCTTCCCCTGCCTTTCCCTAAATTTAGACTACTTTTTTTTACCCTTCTCCACTTGTTGCATATACACAACCAAACTAGATATATCTATGTCCTTGATCATCAAGGCAACCTTACTCTCAAGAATCAACTCCTACGACAACCTAGAAATAAATTTACACATCCTAGCCCTCATATCAAACACCATCTCATGAGCATACCAAGACAACTGGTGAAATTTCAAGGCATAGTCCTGACAAACATCCTTCCTTGCCTTAGATTCACAAATTTCTCCATTTTTGCTTCCCTTAACTCTCAAGGAAAGAAATAGTCCAAAAAGGCACTAGAAAAGTCATCCCATAATGCAGAGTCAACACCATCACCCCTATACTATTCCTACTCCTTATACCATTAGTGTGCCATATCTTTAAACTAGCTGGCGGCAAATGCCACGCCTTCCACCTTAGTAGAATACATAATACAAAAAATTTTATCCATTTCATCAATAAAGGCCTGAGGATCCTCGTTAGCCTTAAAACCCATGAACATAAGAGGATTTAACCTCATGAATTAGACAACCCTTATGGCCTTAGATGATAGAGTAACCAAAATACCATGCTCTAATTCAAAAGCTACCAACTGAGCCAATAAGTTGATGGAGTGATGGAATTAAGCATTAGTAGCCTACATTTAAGGTGACTGAGCAGGATTAGTAGGGACAAATGGAACACCATGAGGATTGCCAGATGCAGCAACCATTTCACTGGTCTCGAATTTAGGAGTTAGATAAGCTTCGTCCACATGGTCCTCATGTTGGATAGATGAATTTTCATGAGCTTCAGATATTCTTAGAGGCATGATCTAAATGACAAACAAATGAAAATTAGAAGAATCCAAGACCTTAGACTCTATAGCTTAAAATAAGACAATAAGAAAGTAGAACATTCCTAATGCATTGTAGACTCTCCCTCACGAATGTGGCACACTACACACCTTTGAAAGAGACTCTACTAAACACGACTTTGTGGACTCCCATCCGACCATGAACCTAAAGCTTTGATACCATATTTACATAACCCAAACTAGGGCCTTGTTATATTATGCTTCTCAGGCCCAATAAGGACCAGAGACCACCCCATTTTCCCATACCAAATAACTAAGCATGTACCCTGAGTTGGATGAATTTAAAGTATATGATAAGATAACATATCTAACAATACTAAAACTCTGGGATAGGTTCACGATCATGACCAACTTGATTGAGTTCGACCGTACCAATACCCAACTAAACAACCATAACCAAAACCATATAACAGCAAAACCCATAAACAAACTATTCGATAACATAATAAGATAGGATGGAACAATCATTAGTTCAATCAAATAATATCATACCTAATACCAATGCCAATACTAAGGCTGACACTACTGCTGATACCACTCATACTAACCCATAATAGTTCCATAAAGCCTCTATCCAAAAGTAAAATAATATCTAGTCGAAACATGCCCTCAACCATGGTGAAAACCAATGTCTAAAACTAAACCAATGGAAAAAATAAGAATCCAAAAAAAAAATTGAGCCTTTCAAAGAATGGAAGCTCACCACTTCAATTTAGCACAAGCTATATCCGAAGTACAAGTCTACTGAGTCGGAGGTGTAGTATGACAAACACCTGCATCGCATAGGGATACAACATCGAAGATGGTTAGTAGTTAGAGATCTAGCATATAACTAAAGAATAAGGATAAAATAGTGCCAAGATTAGCATGAACTTTTGAAACCATAATCTTGATTTATGTAAAATATTTCCTAGAACAAGGCATCCATAAGCTATATGGGCCCAACTCTCCCCTAGTGTGAAGGGCTCCAAAATGTGTAGCCTTATAATAGAGAATATCTATAACCATAATGCATATATGGGGGACTCAAACCTCCTGGAATAATCAAGGTGACATAAGCACTAATACATGTAGCAAGGGGGACTTAAACCTCCCATTTATAGATTTATTCGGGTGATTCGAACCACTCTATCATAAGACACCAAAACTGCTAGCACAGTTTTTATTGTTAGTCCTTCAGACTCTGCTTTCATAGTCCAGCTACACATCCCACCATTAAGACCAATTTAAAACCATCATTCCATATACATAACAAATAAGTCTAGGACTAATTACAGGTATACCTTAAGCCATTATCATTATCAATCAATTAATCATTCAATTAACTTTAGGACTCAAACCCATCATCTAACAAAGACACTTGTTCAATTCAATGTTTAGGGACTCGAACCCAATGTCTAATAAAGACATATTCAAGTGTATATTTAGAGATTTAAACCCATTTAGCAATTTAAACCACCAAGGTTACCATTTAGTTTATTACATAGACAACAATAATTTTACAAACATTTACTAACTATTCATAATCATTATGCCAAGCCTTAGTTCAAAACAACATTATCATATGGCTATTTCATTCTCTTAGGCATTTTCACAAACACGTTGAGGGTATGTATTTACCAAGACCAAAACCAAAGTAAAAACCATTTGATTTATGGTAAAACATAACCCAATTGTTAAACCATAATTAACAAGCACCCACATATTCAAACCATTACCAAAATCATGCATAAACATAATTTAAACTAAGTAAATAATACTCAACAACATACATCAAAATCCTTAACATTGGTTTTCAAAACCACCATTTAAGAATCATAATCAAGATTTAAAATACATGAAATTTATGAACTAAAAATGAGGAAAGAGTCATATTCCTCATACAAGATGATTCATGAAAAGAACATGACCCCTTAAGCCTCTAGATGAACACTTGTAGAAACCCTAGCCTCCAATCTTCAAGACTAAGTTAGAGAGTGTTTTTGGATTTTTTTAATATTTCAATAGAGTGTTATGAGAGGACAAATTTTTTTTAAGATGTGTGAACTTTAGGGTTTTAGTTTGGAAAATATCCAGATTACCTCTAATTTAACTGCTAAAATTCTCGTCAGATGATTCGACTACCCCATACCAGTCGTACCCTTTAATACGAGTGGTACCCACCACCGGTACCCTATACCCCCTTGTACCCAGCACTTTCCACCATATTACTTACCCAAAAAAAGTCATACCCAAACCATACAATTAGTGCCTATATATCATATCCCCAACTAAAGATTTAAAGTGCATGCTAAGCTTTGTTCCCATTCCTGACATATTATTAATGCAATTATATAATGATTTTTACATCGTTTTAAATTGGATTTGACTTGGATTTATTTTATCCTCTATCCCTGAGTTACATGCTAGTGGTAAACCCACTAACTGTCTTTAATATTATATCCCCACACAATGTAGGAACCGAAGATACTTTAATTTTTTTTGTGTATAGTTAAGTGGATTGGCATGATTCATTGGTCTTTGGTGGTGACGTGGTGAGAGTCCATTCTCTGAAAGACTTGGAAATTTCACTTGTTTCTATTCATAGATTAAAATTGGGAGTTTACATTACTATTAATATTGTCATTGTCATTATCAGGATTAGGCTATGTCCTGACACTTTATTGATTTTGATTATGTTACAAGGCTTTGTGGATTACTGTGGGCTTGGGTGATAATGTTGGTTGGTCATTTTTGGTCGGATAACCGGTTATTAGTTATAGATATGTCAAAAATTCATTGAGCTTATCTTCTACTATCTTGTTATATGTTTGAGATTCATCCATGGTTGGGTGTATTATATTATATTTGGTTAGGTATAGGGGGTGGTCTCTAGTCCTTACTGTACTATAGATACTCGTCACGGCCTGACCCTGGTTTGGGTCATGACACTTTATCAATTTTCCTGAGTTACATGCCAGCACTTAACCTAGCAGCCATCCTAAGATGCTACATCATTTCATGATGTAGGGTCCAAAGATATTTTTGTTGCTCCAGCGCAACGTTTGGTGGAATGGGACATCTGTTGAGTTTTCATGAAGTGGTAAGCCTCTATGCCTTGTTATTTCATTATTTTCTCTTTAATTTTGTAGTACGTTGGATTATTTTGGTCTTTGTTGGGGGCATGTCCTAACTTATTTGGTATTTCTAGTTATAGAGGCTATTATGGATAAATGTGGGTTGATTATTGATTGAATCTTATATTTCATAGAGTTATCTATTCATCTTTTATTACTGTTTAATTGACTTTTGCATTATTATTATTATTATTATTATTATGTTCTTAAGGTTAGGTTAAAGGGGTGGTCTCCGGTCCATGGTGGACTCGAGATACCCATCACGGCCAGACCTTGGTTAGATGTTGTGACAAGCTTGGTATCAGAGCACAATTTAGAGTCGTTGGGTTTCTACAAAGTTATGTTAAGTAGAGTCCTTTTTATGGGTGTGTAGCTTACCATACTTATAAGGAGGGGGATTCAAGGCATTTAGGAAATTTTTCTTTCTTGTGTTCTATTTCGAGCTATAAAGCCTAGTGTTATAAAACTTCTCTAACTTTTGCGTTCCTCATATTTCAAATTATGCCTCCCCAAAGACCTAAAATACATAGAAACTTTATTGGGAACTATGTCCTACCTGAGGATAATATGGATGGACTTGCCTTGTGTATGAAGTGCAGACCTAGTCTAGGGTCTTTGCTCCTAATTGTGATGCTCCACATGGTGTTTTACCTGTCTCCACTAGTCCGCATTAGGCTTTTCAGGGTGGTAATGCTTATGATTTGCTAACTCAGGGGTACATCTCTAATTCAGAGTTACATCGGTCTATTCATTTGCTTGCTCAGTTTATAACATATCAGTCTCATTCATCAGATTATGTTGGTTCTATTGCTTCTTTATTTGAGGTCAGCCAGATTTTCTAGTTCATGAGGTTGAATCCCCCAAACTTTACAATTTTTAAGGTTAAGAAGGATTTTCAGGGGTTTGTGGATAAGATAGAGATGATTTTTAGAGTGATGCATGCTACTAATTCTGAATGTGTAGAGTTTGTTACATATCAGTTAAAAGATATAGCTTATTAGTAGAATGAGGAGCGGGAATAATTGACTTGTGATGATGTGGAGCCAACATTATGGGATAAGTTTTTAGGTGCTTTTCTCAATTATTTCTTTCCTTAGGAGTTGAGGAAAGTTAAGTCTGAGGAGTTTGTAAATTTGAATCAAGGTAAGATGAGTATGAAGGAATATGCATTGAAATTTTAGCAGCTGTCTGGTTATGCTCTAGAGTTGGTGTCTAGACAAAGATCCAAAATGAGAAAGTTTGCTTCTAGGTTGTCTTGTGACTTGGTATTAGAGTGTAAGGTTGTAATGCTGAACAATGAAATGGATATATTCAGACTTATGGTTTATATACAATAGGTAGAGGATAAGAAGAAAAGATAGACAAAGATGGGGGCAAGGTAGAATAAGAAGTTTAGGTATTCAGAGCAGGGTGTGGGTCAACAGAATAGTAAGAGAGTTAGTAGATAGTGGACTAAGAAAAAGAATTTGGGAAATTTGTATTTGTCTACCAGTTCTCCTTATTCTAAGCCTTCGAGCGATCATCCTTCTCAGTCTATTAGTGGTCCTAAGGTATGGAGTACCCAGTATAAGGCTAGTGGAGCTCAGTCAACCCCACCATATCCTCCTTATCATTTTTGTGGGTAGCTTCATCATGAGCACTATGAGGAGGAGAGGAATTAGTGTTATAGTTGTGGTCAACTGGGTCATATACAATAAGATTATCCTTCATCCAAGGTTGCCACTGGGTCTAATAAAGTTTCAGTTGCCATATCTTTAGCTCCTGCACCAAAAGATGCTACTTTTGGTACCATCTGTAGTCGAAATCATCTCTATGATCTTTCCACCCTTCAAGAATTTTAGGCATCTCCAGATGTTATTACTGGTATGTTACAACTATTTTTTTGTGGCATTTATTGTTCGCTTGATCTGGGTTGTACCCTTACTTATATGACCCATTATGTGGCCGTACATTTTGGTTTTGGTCCTGAAAATATTTTTGGCCCCTTTTCTGTGTCTAGTCTAGTTGGTGATTCTAAAGGTTCTAGAAAAATCTATAAGGGTTGCGTGGTGTCTATGTTTCATAAAGAGATATTGGTGGATTTGATAGAGTTGGATATGGTAGATTTTGATGTTATCTTAGGGGTGGATTGTCTTCATTCGTGCTATATATTTTTAGATTGTAGGACTTGAAAGGTCATGTTAATTTCCTATCTTATAGCTCAAAAATTAATTTGAAAGGGGTGTCTGTATCATTTAATTTGGGTTAAGGATCCTGACTTTGAAAGTCCTTTGCAATCTGTCCCTGTTTTAGTGAATTTGCTAAAGTATTTCCTGATCATCTTCTGGGAATTCCTCCTAATAGAGAGATAGACTTTAAGATTGATCTTCTATCGGATGCTTGTCCTATTTCCATTCCTCTTTATAGAATGGCTCCGACTGAATTAATGGAGATAATAGAGCAATTGAAAGATTTTCTTAATAATTGGTTCATTCATCCTAGTGTTTTTCTATGGGGTGCTCCTGTACTTTTTGTGCGAAAGAAAGACGTGTCTCTAAGGATATATATAGACTATCGTCAGCTGAATAATGTAACAGTGAAGAATAAGTATCCTCTAAGATTTATCTTTCTTTGGGGTATCATTAGTTGAAAATTAGGGAGGTTGATATTCCCAAGACTACTTTTCAAAATAGATATGCTCACTATGAGTTTTTGGTGATGTCATTCAGATTGGCTATGCTCCAGCTGCTTTCATGGATCTTATGAATTAGGTGTTAAGGTAGTTTTTAGAATTGTTTGTGATAGTCTTTATTGATGACATCTTAGTGTACTCTAAGAGTGAGGGGGATCATGCTAATTATCCCTGAATCATGTTCCAGCCTCTTAAGGATCAGAAGTTGTATGCAAAATTTTCTAAGTATGAATTTTGATTGAGTACTATGACCTTTCTAGGGCATGTAGTTTCTAGTGAGGGGATCAAGGTAGATCCATAAAAGGTTAAAGCGGTATAGAAGTGGCCTAGACCCACTACTCCAATCGATATTAAGAGCTTCTTAGGTTTGGCTGGGTATTATTGGTGATTCATGGAGAGTTTCTCTTCTATTACTGCTCCATTGACAAGGTTGACCTAGAAAAAGGTTAAGTTCATGTGGTTTGATGCTTTTAAGGGTAGATTTGGGAAGTTAAAGAATAAGTTGACTTCTGCGCTAGTTTTGACCCTGCTTGAGGGTACTGATTATTTTGTTGTGTTTTGTGATGCATCCTATGTGAGACTAGGCTATGTCTTGATACATCATAGTAATGTTTTGGCCTATGCTTCTAGGAATATTAAGGTTCATAAGAGAAAATATCTGAATCACGAGTTAGAGTTGGCAGCTATGGTTTTTGCTTTGAAGATTTGGCATAATTATCTGTATGGAGTGCATGTAGACATCTATTTAGATTATAAGAGCTTGCAGTATGTGTTCAGTCAAAAGAAGTTGAATCTCAGGCAGAGGCTGTGGCTTGAATTGCTCAAGGATTATGACATGAGTCTTCACTAATACCTAGGTAAAGCTAATGTTGTTGTTGATACTTTTAGCATGTTATATATGGGAAGCATATCTTATATAGATGGGAAGAAGAGAGGGTTGGTGAAGGATATTTATAGGCTAGCTAACTTGGGAGTCCATTTCTTAGACTATGAAAATAAAAGAGTAATTATTCAGGAAGTGGACAAATCATCTTTTTGGGCAAAGGTAAAGTTGAAGCAAGCTTTGGATCCCATATTTATGCAGATTAAGGATAATGTGGGTCAATAAAAGGTTATGACATTCAATTTTAAGGGAGATGGTATTCTGAGGCATCAAGGTAGATTGTGTGTTCCTGATGTAGATGGGATACGAGAAAGAATTTTGACAGAGGCTCATGATTCTAGGTATATAGTTCATCTGGGTTCTACTAAGATGTTCCATGACTTGAAGTAAATCTATTGGTGGAATGATATGAAGAGAGATATGGCAAATTTTGTTGCCAAATACATGGTTTGTCAACAAGTTAAGTTTAAGAATGTGAGGCCTTGTGATATATTTCAAGAGATAGAGTTGTCTATGTGGAAGTAAGAGATGATCAATATGGATTTTAGTACAGGTCTTTCGCGAACTCACAATCAGTATGATTTGATTTGGTTCATTATGAATAGGATGACAAAGTCCACCCGCTTCTTGTCTGTGAGGACTTACTACTCAAGAAAGGATTATTCTAAGTTGTTCATTCAGGAGATTGTGAAGTTGCATGGTGTTCCAGTGTCCATTATTTTAGATTGAGGTACATAAGTGTTATCTCACTTCTAGAGTTCATTTTAGAAATATTTCGGTAACAGGTGAACCTTAGCACCGCTTTTCACCCTCAATTGAATGGATAAGTATGCTAAGGGCCTGTGTGATTTATTTTAAAGGTAGTTGGGTTGATCATTTGCATTGATTTTGCGTACAACAATAGTTATATTCGAGCATTTAGATGACTCCTTTTAAGGCTCTTTATGGTAGGAGGGGTAGGTCTCCTATTCGATGGTTTGAGGCTGGTGAGACTAGGTTGTTTGGTCTTGACTTAGTTTATTAAGCCATGGAGAAGGTGAAAGTTAGTAGAGAGATACTTAAGACTACTCAAAGTCGCTAAAAGTTTTATGCGAATGTGAGGTGAAGAGAGTTGGAATTCAAAGAAAATGATTGGGTATTCTTGAAGGCATCTCCTGTGAAAGGAGTCATAAGGTTTGGGAAGAAGGGAAAGCTCAGCCCCCATTATGTTAGTCCATATTAGATTTTGAGGAGAGCTGGGAATGTGGCATATGAGTTGGATTTGCCTATGAGTTGGGGCTCTATTCATTATGTCTTTGACGTGTCCATGCTGAAGAAGTGTGTGGGTGACCCTTCCTTGATAGTGCCTATTGAGGAATTTGGTGTTATGGATTCTTTATGTTATGAAGAAGTACCGATTGAGATATTTAATAGGCAAGTTCATAGATTGAGGACTAAGGATATATCTTTGCTGAATTTTTTTTGGACAAATCAAAAGGTAGAAGAGGCTATATGGGAAGCTAAGGAAGAGATGAAGTCCAAGCATCCATTCATGTTCCCCGTGTTGGATAAAAATGCTTAAGGTCTGAGTTTCATTTCCTCATGTCACTTTTTGAGTTTATTATTTGATTTTGGTGTATTCTTGTGATTCTCATGCTAAAAGTGTCCTAGGCATAATGTAAAACCCCTTAAATTTTTGATCATTTTATATTTGAACTTTGCGCACGCGTAATGCCGATTTTTGATTGGAATTGTGTTTAGGAATGTTAAGAGGGTATTTGGGAAAAGTTGTGGAATTTTTGAAAAGGGTTCATGGCTATTTTGGAACTCCAAGGTAGTGTGCCTATGCGATATCACCATGCCACATAGGTTAGCCTCTGCGGTATTAGCGTGACATAGAGATTAACCTCTATGATAACGTCGTGGCACGCTGAGGTGAAAATTTCATCTAGTTTTATTTTTTTCACTTTGTGGTAAGAGGCTTTTGGTCCTTTTACCCTTCCCATGACTTATAAACATAAAATTGACCTTTCCCCCTTCATGTAAAAGGATCAAACACTCTCATTCTCTTCTCTAACACCTAAACTAAGAAAGTTTAAGGGTTTCATAGAGAATTTAAGGGTTTCATAGAGAATTTATCATTCAAGCTCCAAACTCCGAATTGACTTCAAATTCTTGTATGTTTTAGGACTGTTTCTCTTCCATGAACTTTAATTTTACATTGCAGCATGAATTGAATTGGTTTTCATGGGTTTAAATTGTGGGTTTTTAATTGGGTTGAGGGGTTTTGGTTGTTACTGATTAAATTAATTGCCCCATATTTTAAATTGACTATTAATACTTTAAATTCATGTTTTTGGAACTGAATTGGTACATTATCTAAATGGTTGGTATGAGGGACATGGGTTTCACCAAATTGGATGAATTTTGTCTTGGAATTGCATAAACCTTAACCTACTTTGTGAATTTGATTTTTATTATGAAAAATTGCATGGTTTAACTTGCTTTTGAACCCAGTGCATCACATTAATGGATATAAAATTATATTTTCATTGCCTTGGTGGCCATGGTTTGAATTTAAATGGAACTTGGGAGTCAATGTGGTTATGTGAATTTGGTTTAGCATGTTTAATTAGCTTGCAAACATATTGATATGACGATACGGAGTAGTAAATACCTTAATGAATGACTCCTGAATTTATTATTGGAATTATGTGCAAAGTGATTTTAATTTTGGCTTAAAGAGGGTTATGTATCTCACCGTGAAGGTGTAAGTCTCGGGGGACGAACACTGGAAACCATATCTCCCATCGTTGGGGGTCTATATGACTGTGTGCTTGACACGCACTTGATATATACATATTTAGGCCGGCTATTGCCTATGGTGTCCTTATTTTTCCCTCGAATATTCCTTGGTTCTTGCGGCTAACAGACACTAGGGACCTTTCAGTAGAGAGAGTTACACCTATATAGCCAATGGATTCCTTTAGGATGGATCAAGCTATACAGTCCAGGTTAATGGTTTTAAAATCTATATGTTCATGACACTTACCCTATCCTGACATCTTATATATGTATATATGCATGTGTGTACATATGGATTTTATTGATTTTGGAAATAGAATTGCTTTATCACTTTCCCTGAGTTACATGCCAACTCTTATCCCACTGACTATCCTAGGACGCTACATCATTTTATGATGTAGGGTCCAAAGAAATTTTAGTTGCTTCTGTGCAGAATTAGGTGGATTATCACGTCTATTGAGTTGTCGTGAATTGGTGAGTCTCCATCCTTTGAAAGAATTTGTCATTTCATCATTTTATTTTAACTTTCATAGTACTTTGGATTCTTTTGGTCATTGTTGGGGGTATGTACTGACTTATTTGGTCTTTCTGGTTTTAGAGGCTATTGTGGACCAATGTGGGTGGGTTATTGATTGACTCTTAGGTTTGATAGACTTAAGTATTCATCTTTTATTAGTGTTTAATTAGCTTCCACATTGTTGTTAGTATTATTATTATTATTATTATTATTATTATTGTGCTCTTGAGGTTGGGTTAAGAAAGTGATCCCCACGTAATATATGAATTCGACTTGAAACCATATTCGTGCACCTCAAAAGGTGTCTAACACCTTATTTTTTAAGTAATTTGAACCCTTACCCATTTTTTGATTAGGTACACTAAGTAATTGGTTTGTAATTAGCCTAGGATGGTACCCTAATGCACCTTAATTCATTGGGTGGTGACTCTTTACTCCTTAAACATCCTAAAAAGAGTTTTCATGTTGAATCCTACTTTTTGCAAGAAAAGTAGGGCACAATAACTTTCAGATATAGTATTTTAGGAGAAGTTTAGTATTAATATATATTGTTATATCCCAAACTCTAGAGTAGAGTGATTACAATTCAGTTCTGAGTTATTGAAAAGGTCCAAAACCTTAGAAAGATAGCTTAAATCTGAGGGTGAGATGATAGACAAAGAACCAAGTTAGGTTTGCAATTCTAGTAGTATTGCTAGTGAAGTTCTAGAACAGAGTTAGGGGATGTAGATACCTGATCCATTCTTATCTTAGTATAAATTTTTGTATTCAATCATTAAGAAACTTTACTCATGCCTTACAAGTGATCTCCATGATCATAGCTCGGATTCATGAACTTTGTACAGAATCATGTCCACTCCTAGTTCCTAGTATAAGGAGTGATAGTTCAGTCAGTAGTGTGAATCATATTTCATGAATTTATGAATTCCAGTCTCAAGTCATATAACTTATCGCTCATGTACTTATGTTTTACGGTGCGATCAGTTGCTGGTACTCATGGTATGACCTTGATGACTTGTAAGATCATATTAAATCATGTATGCGCTCAAATCAAATCTCTTGAACAAGTTAGATCATAGTATAATTTACCCATCAATAACCAATTGAGTGTCAAACTTATGAAAATCTTTTTGTTAAGATTTCATAGTATCCCTCTTATTTTAGATCCTCATGACCCTCTTTATGCTTTGAGAATGATGTTTATAGCAGTTGATGGATAGACCTGAATGATTTGTTGATATACTAAGAGATAATGACTTATGGTGGTTATTGACTTTTTCATTGGAACTTAAGGTTGATTGTTTAAGGTGGCACGAAGAAGTGTATCTTTGAGGGTGATTGTTCCAAGTGAATATAGAATATAGATCTTTGTGGTTAAGACTAGTCAGTGCCTGTAGAGCCTTGCATCTCTGAGTTAAGACTGGGTAGAGTGAGAGTGTTCAGTTAGGCTAGACATAGCTATTAGCATTCATATGTAGTGTACCCCATAAGAAACTTAGAATTTTAAGCTAGCTAAGTGTGGTATGCCTGTAAAAAGGATGCATGGTTGAGAAATGTTGCTAAGTTAGAAGTTATCAGAATTTTTGCTAAAGGCATAGTATTCCTATCCTTACTTTCGGCCAAAGATACTCTTATTTCATGATAGGTAGATTCAGACCAGAGGTATGCCATATTCAACTCTAAGTTTTCTTATTCAGTTAGCTTAGACTAGCAGACTTAGATGCGCAAACCATGTTATAATCCTTATATATATATATATATATCTCACTCAAATCGGTCCAAAAATTCTTCCCTCCTTAATGTTATTAGAACCTATGACAAAGAATGTAAAAGTAACATATATTCCTTTCTTAGTGAATCTTGACATTGTATGTCTTTATCTATCACTTAGTAGTTCTACATTATCACAATCCAAAAAAGGGATTGACCATGATGGGCATCCCAAGCCATCCAAGGCCAGAGATAAACCCTAAACTTAACTTAAGAGAACATCAGTAAGAACAAACAACAGAAGCCAACTAAGATAAAAAAAATATATGAATCCAAAAGAAAGTTAAGAGTGAAAACCAATTCTATAATAATATCCCAACACTGTCTACAAAAACCTCTAATCAAAGAATACCAACTAACTCAGGATATGCCCCCAACTATAACAAAAGAAATCCATAAGATCTAAAATAATAAATAGAACTAAGAAAGAGACCAGGCTTTTCGAAGGATGGATGGCTCACCACTTTAACTATCGACCAACAAAAGCACTGAATCACGTAACACTACATAGGGTCACAAAAAAACCTCAGAACCTACATCATGAAATGATTTAGCATCCGGGGATGGTCAGTACGATAAGTACTGGCATGCAATCCAAGAGAAGGGATCAAATATGTACATTTACCAAAATCCAGTCATAAACCACATGCACAATAATTTATAATATATAGAGAATGCCCGGATAGGGGCAAGGGACATGAAACATGATAGTTTAAAAGCTTAATCCTAAATTGTGTCATTCGTTCTGACTTAAAGGCACCCATGGGCTATATAGCTCTAGCTTCCCCTACTGAAAAGGCCCTAGTCCAATTTAGCCGCATGTACTGGAGATTGGCTAATGAAACCAAGGTGATAACCGTCCAAAAATATACTGTGTAAACCATGAAATAGTGATCATATAGACCCCCAACATCAACAAATGTGATTTCCAGTGTCGGTCCCCCTTGGACTACACTTTCTGGTGAACAACATATTCCCTTTAAGCCCAAATTAAATCACTTTTCACATTCCATTTACCAATACCCATGGAGTCTCTCATTAAGGTATTTTCATATTGGTATCGTCATACCAATAAACTTGCAAGTTACTCCATTT
The DNA here is from genome assembly GCA_030864225.1 of Capsicum baccatum var. pendulum. Taxonomy (NCBI): domain Eukaryota; kingdom Viridiplantae; phylum Streptophyta; class Magnoliopsida; order Solanales; family Solanaceae; genus Capsicum; species Capsicum baccatum. The sequence goes on from CM061552.1 coordinate 153,716,731, forward strand.
ATGCCAAACCATATCCATTTAACCATTTAGACTTTAAATTTCGTTTAAAATCCAAAACCATAACCACCATGGGCATTCCAAAACATCTTTATATTTTTATCAATTAATGCAATGCAATATTTCAAAAGATGAGTTAAACTATGTAAAATCCTTGTGTATAGCCATGTTAACAAAGTTGGTTGAGGTTTATGTCCATAACATCATACAAAATCAATAACCGTTGTGAAACCATATTTTCTAATTCCACCATTTCTATGAAACACCAATTCATTCCAAAATCCACCTTTTAAAATCATGAATAAAACCATTAAAATAAGGAAAAATATACAAGTGTTCAACACCCAAAAAACCTCAACCCAAATTTAATCAAACATTCATAAACACTTTGAAGGGGAGCCTTGGAGTAACTGGTAAAGTTGTTGCCATGTGACCTGGAGGTCACGGGTTCATGCCTTGGAAATAGCCTCTGTAATAAATGCAAGGTAAGGCTGCGTATGATACACCCTTATGGTGGGGCCCTTCCCCGAACGCCGTACATAGCAGTAGCTTTAGTGCACCGGGCTTCCTTTTACTTATAAACACTTAAATAATAATTGATTTATGCAATAATATAATATTTAAAATTAGAGAGTGTCCAACATGCCTTTTTGACAGGAGATATTTGAGAAAATCTTGAATTCGTAGCTTTGAAGATTGAACCATAGCTTAAAATCGATATGAAAACTTGGATTTGTTTCCCAGACCCTTGATGACAAAATTAGTGTGAAAGAATTGAGAAGAAACTATAATATTTGACCTTTCTTGAATTTATATGGGGTGAAAGGACCATTTTCCATAATTTAATTAAAAAATAGCAAAATCTTACATCTGAGAAGTGGGGTCGTGTCGCTAATCGTGCATCTGGACATCATCTTACTAAAACTCCCATAACTTTTTACTACGAACTCAGATTGATGAACAGTCGATAGCCTTGCAAATAATACTTCATAGGCTTTAATTTTGTATATAGTAGGCCTCCTAACTTATTATATTCTAAGATTAGTATTGGTTGGAAATTGACACAAGTAAAACAATATTTTAAAACTCAGTTGTTAGGAAAGTCCTCAACCCAACTTTGAGCTAGGAGATTTTTGTGACTTTAATTAATATCCAAAAATGTTCCCACACTAAATAATTGATCTTCCTACTTATTGTTAGATATAAATCATGTGGTTTAGGTTTATACACGTAGGAATGGTAGTTTAAATTCTAGTCCATAAATGTAGGGTGTTACATACATATACCTTCAAGGCAAGGATACTTCAATAGAGTTATAAAAACCTATTATGAGTTGGTTTGTATAGCCAACAATTTAGTTTAGCAATCAGATAAACAAGATCCTATAGTTTTACATCTTTTCATCTAGTCTTACTATCCGAAGTTTCATAAATATGCCTATTACACGAGGTAATTTATTTTCATTCATGCTATGTGTGAATTTAGTTGATTCCTTAATCCTAGTCTAAATTAATCCCAACCATAAAATATATCTACATTTAGAAATCAGTATCATGTTAGTTACCTTACTTTAGAAGTTAGTCAAACAGTACTAGTAAGTTCCCTAATTTTTAGACTAGTCTAACTTTCAGTTAGAAATTCAATCATTGTGTCTACATTCAGCTCTTAGAAATAAATTTTAGGGATTTCACCTCTTTCCATAACCTTTTAGCTTAGTTAGTTTTCATTCAGGGACAAATAACCCCAATAGGAGATAATGTAGCACCTCAAAAATTGGAACACCTAAGGTTCTGGTCGTCAAAAATTTCTTGGGTTTTGGTTTTTCTGGATATTATACGACTCACTAAACTAGCCTTATGGTGAGGGTACATGCTAGGTGACCTAATTGTATGTTGTCCAGTATTGGGTGGTTGAGTTTCTGGGATGGTACAATTAGGTGGGAACGAGTTGTATGGTTGGTGATGGGTCATTGGGATAGATTTTCCTTCACTTAATCTAAAACTTAGTAACTTAACTTGGATATGATTACAAGTGGCTCACCATGAGTTATGAGGATAGGGTACGGGTGGTATAGTCAAAATCGTATGTTGGACAATGTCAACCTTCTTGATTCTGTTATGGGTACAGGTAAAGGGTACTAGTCATATTCTTGGGTATGAGTGGTCCTTGATGGTTGTATGTTGGACAGTGTTAGGGGTCTAAGGGATGATTAGGGTATGAATAGTGGGTGCCACTCGTTTGATAGGGTACAGATTGGGTGGTGGAGTCCTACCCTTCTGTGGGAAAATTATGCAGTTTAAGTTGATGGTATTCCGTACATTTCCCCTCTTAACCCCTTATGGCCCCACGACTTAAAACACTTTTGGGGTATCATTTACACTATTATTATAACCCCAAAACACTCTAAACTCTCTCAAATTCACTCAAGTCTCTTAGGTTAAACAAAAGCTAGGGTTTCTTTCAAGGTGGTCAATTTGGGGCTTACAAGGGTCGTTTCTCTCCATTTTATTGGTAATATAAGGCATGTTACCCCTCCCTCATTGTTAGTTCAACTAAAGGCATGATTTAATATATGGTTTTCATGGCATAATTATAGTATGGTTTTGGGTTTTGAATTATGTGTTGGGGTTTTTGGTTATACATGGTTGGTTATGGTTTTCCCATGTTTTTAATTATGGTTTACATGCTTTAATGGTGGTTTGAACATATGGTTGCATTGGGGATACAGCTTTCGGAGACGGTTAATGGTTTGAGCGCTAGTATGTAACTCATAGGAGAGATAAATATTGGCATGACCAATAATTTAAAATCACCCAAATCTATTGTACACAATCATATGCATATACATATATATAAATATAACATGTTGGGATAAGTAACAAGGGTTAGGCTGAACTTTAAAACATTAGCCTGGACTGTGTAGCTCAACTATCATAAAATGGCACCTACGGACTATATGGGCTCAACTCACCCTGCTGTAAGGTCCCTAATGCGTATAGCCGCACTAACCAGAGAAATAATCATATATACATATGTACTATGGGGGAATTGAACCACCCAGTCATATATTAAGGCTAACATGAGCACTTAATCAATTAACAAAGGGGACTTGAACCACCCGATCATAAGCAAAAGGACTCGAACCCCAGGCCATTTAGATCCTCCTTCCGGCAAACACAGTTTCTAGTATTGGTCCCTCAGGACCTCCACCTTCACAACCTAGATACATAACCCTCTTTAAGCCCAGTTAATTTTTTTTTCCCACATTCCCATTTAATTGAACCATAATATTCCTTAAGGCATTCACTATTGGTATCGTCATACCAAGTACACTTACAAGGTAACATCATTATACCACTACAATCCCATTCACTTGGGGAAAACAACCCCCTATTGTTCATCAAATCAATGTGGGGGAATGCCACGACCCATTTTATTCATTAAATGAAACCGTTATGTTTCAATAATCTCTTCACATCATGCAGTGGTTCCCAAAAATAGTTCAAGACAAATATACTCATATTCAAAGACAATTTCAATTATCCACATTCACTAAATTGGGGGAACCATGACCCCAAAGTTTATTCACCATCCCCATGCACCCCACATGTTCAAAACCATCAATTCAAACCATACATGATTCATAAAAGCCATAGGAAAAACAATTAATTTAATAATGTTTAATAATCTCAACCCATATTTAAAATCATCAATTAAATTACATGGATACAATTATAAAAATATGGTTTTGATAAAAGAATACTTGGGAAAGAGTAACATGCCAGAATGTATAGAGAATTACGGAGATAAATCAACCCATGAGCCCTTGGATGACCAACTTTGAGAAACCCTAGCTTTGTATTTGAATGGGGAATTTAAGTGAGTAAAAAGAGTGTTTATGATTGATAAGGGTTGGAAATAACGACCCTTAGGTGTTTTATGTATGTGGGGTATAAGTGGGTAAAGAAGGAAATATCCAAAGTGCCCTTCACTAAAGGCTAAGAAATTATTGCCAGTGACTATGGGTCACTATACGACTCATAAGGACACACTACAAATCGTCAGCACGAGTCATAGTATGGACAGTTACTGAGGGACCCCTCACTTGTGACCCTACGAATCACACCACACGACTCATCAAGAAACCATATGACTCAGAGGGTCCTAGTCTAACCAAGATAGGAGCATTTGCGGTATACACTTGTCACCCTATGATTTGGACACCATGACTTATAATGATATTTGTGACTCGTGATCCCTAATCGTAATCAAGACAGTAATATAGACACTACTCACTAATTGGTCGATGATTTGGCTCCTATGGCTCATAAGGACACCTTACCACTTGTAAGCTGAGTCATAGGTTAGGCTGTGAGTTCAAAACTCATAAATTTTTAGGGACCAAAATCCAGCATGTTACAACAAGTTACTCCTAGCTCATGCCAAGTCAAAATCTCCCTTACCGATTGACTTCTAGTGAAATATCTTGCTATAGTCAACTTTAAACAAACCTAACTCCTATATTTTGAAGTATATTTAACCTCAAGACCCACCAAATAATAGATATTTGAATTATCTTCCTAATGCATCTAGTTTTGCCTTAATTTAATATAGGAGTAAAAGGTTATGCTCGATTTACCAAAAGGTATTTGTCTGCCAGAGCGTGATGGCATAGGTGATGGACCGTCGCACCAGTGATGGCCCGTCTGGCCAAACCATCACCCTGAAGCAGTAAGACCAAAATTTGATCATTTTGTGACAGTTTAGGTGACGGTTGTCATGGGAGTGACGGTCTGTTGCCCAGGCTATCAATCGAGATTGCATTGTTCTAACATTTTGAAAGTTTTGTTTTTGGGTTTTTACCACTCTTTAAACACCAAAAATACATCGTTTAAGCCATCTTAAGGATGAATATAAATACCAAATGATTCCTAATCTCCCATTCATAATACAACACACGAAATTACTCAGAAAAACACGTGATTTCCTCTTCTCTAAAGCAGGAAATAAGGGTTCTTCATCTCTAAGTTAAAATCCTCAAAACTTTAGTTCAAGAATAAAAATAATCAGGTATGTGGGTATTCAACGAGGATGTCCTTTCATCCTTATTCTCAAATTATGATTTGTTCATGAATTATATAATTTTCATAAACTAGAGTTTTTACTCAATTATGATTCCAAGCTTAAATTCAGTCCCCATGATATAGTTTTCATTCATGAGCGTGTTTAAATGTTTATTCATGATTTCTTAGGTCCATATTATATCATTCACGCTATTCTCAAATCCATGCATGATTTACATGATATTAGTTATGATTTCAAGCATATGATCTAGCTACATAAGATGTATCAGTTTTCAAGACTACTAAGCATTATTTATCATGATTTTATGAATTTCAGTCCATATTAGTTGACAGACAATGTTTTCTCATGAAATTTTGTATTTTTGCATACTTAAATTATGAACCCTCGATATATTGGTAAATTCATGATGTTGTACTGGAGTTATGAAATTTTCTATTATATTTCGATTATAGAATTTCTATTGTTAGTTGCATTCTTCAGAGATGGCGGATTATGAACACCCGATGCTTAATATATTATGCATTGTCAGTTCATTACTCATACTTCGATTTTGGTGATTTGGAAGGCTTCTAAAAAGCACTTATACATTAATCTCAATGCTTTCATATAAGCACTAATACATCAATCTCAAAACATCAATATTATTAAGCTATTCAGTAAATCAACATATATTCAATTGATAGTAGTACATAGCACCAAGCGGACGTAGGGATGAAGGCTCACCCATCAGTTAGGCTGAGACCTTTAGTAGAAGTCTCTAAGTCCTAAAACTACCCGCTGCCATAGGTTCTAATGGGTCATCCATCAGACTAGGCTTGACACCTTCGTCCTTTCGGACATCAGTTTAGTGGTAACACATCATATCAGTCTTTATACCCTGGCAAGGTATGTTGGACCTTTTTTGATTGATTTTACACATCAAAATCCATGTTTATCTCACTTGGTTACATGTAAGTTAATAGTATCTCCACAATTCAAATTCAGTTATTGCATAACGCTATATTTAATTTATTCAGTACAGTATTAGTCAGTTCTATGTTTAGTTACTTCGTCATTGCATTAGTGACATCCTATAATTTCAAACCCAGTATTTATATAGTACCCTTAATTTAGTTTTACTTTCATTTATACTGTGACTTTCCCGACTATCACAACACCGGTATTTATATATTTAATATCGGGTCATCATACTACTATTCAGCTCCATGCATTCAATTTGTACTAAAGTTCATCTCCTTATTTTCAGTTAGAATTAAGTATAATTTTTTAGCATATATAGAATTAACTTGAGATTAAACATAATAGTTACATTTCTACCGCTTATCATTTTATAGAAATATTTTAGATTATGATTTAGAGATCTCACTATGCCTCACAGCTTTTGTATACAGACATGTTTTAAATTTATAATTCAAGAAATGACTTATGTCCTTAGTTTCAAAGCATGTTTAAAGTGTTGTCATGACTAGTTCATACCTCACATACTAATACGACCCAAACCAAAGCCTTTCCATAATAGGCATCTCAAGTCCAGCTAGGACCGGAGACCACCCCCGTTACCCAACCAATCAAATGCATTCCCTGAGTCGGCTGAATTTTGAGCATATAACAAGATAGTATATGTGTACAAATCCAAACTTTGGAATAGGTCCATGATCGTGACCAATCCAAACAAGTCCAACCAACTACCATAACCAAACCAATAAAATAACCAAGTTCCTGTCCATAACATAACACAAAAGGATGGAACAATCATAAAATCAGTCACATGGTATCAACCCCAATACAAATGCCAATACTAAGACTAACACCAGTACCAACAAGGCCCATACTAACCCATAGTAGGTCCACAAAAACTCTAATTAAAAAAAAGCAATTTTTAATTGGGAATGCCCCCAACAATATCCAAAACCAATATCCATGAATTAACCAAACTATGTAAAGACATCCATGATATGAAAGGAAGTCTTCCATAGTATGAAAGCTCACCATTTTAATCAAGTAGTTGATCCCGAATACGGTCACTAAATAGGAGGAGTAAAATAGCTGGTTCCTACATCGCGTGGGGATACAGTCGCCCAAAGATGGGTTAATGGGTGAACGTTAGCAAGTACTTAGGATAAGGATAAAATAATTCCAACTATTAAAACCAAGTAAACCAACCATATGCATTCACAACCATATAGATACACGCGCACTCACACACACATATAACCATACCGAGAAAATGAATCGGGTTTAGCATGCCTCTAAAACCATTAACCTGGGTATGCGTAGTTTAACCATCCTAAAACTACCCACGGGATATATGGGACTAGTGTAACCCCTTGAACGTGCCCTAATACGTGTAGCCGCATGAACTAAAGATACCATAGTGGTAGGGGATTCCCAAGTACCCTTCTCTCTCCATAATACATATCTACAAGTGAGTGAAGATTCTCGTTTACCCCATAAGTATCATATATGGTCTTCATAAGCAATCCTCATATCGGCAAACATGAGTTTCCAGTAGTGGTATCGTCATACCGGCTATAGCTTAAAAATAATATCCTTAGCCAACCTTTTAGAGAAGAAGGGATTCCCATATACCCATAGATTACATTATTTAGTTACTTGGGGGATTCCCATGTACCCCACAAGATGTTCATTATTATATTTGCTTGGGGGATTCCCTGGTACCCCACAAGGATGTTCCATTACACCATAAACATGACCACCAAGACTTTACCAGCTAACCATTTCAAACTTTTTAAGCCATTTAGGGTTCCATTACCAAGTTATACCATGTAATAGTTCTATTAAAAGTCCAACAATATAGTAAAGCCATTCTCATAGGCATTTCATCAAACATGTTGAGGGCATAGTGTTTCCAAAGCCAAAACCAAGTACTAATTAACCATTCCTATGCAATCAAATGTTCAAACCATCATTATAATATGAAAACTATAGAAAGCCATGGGAAAACCATAACCAACTATTATAACCAAAACCCCAACAGATATTTGAAAATCCAAAACCATATAACAATTATACCATGAAAATAATTCAAAAAACATGTCTTTAGTTGGAAATAAAAATAAGGGAGGAGTAACATGCCTTAGATTATGAAGATGACGAAGAGAAATCACCATTGTAATCCCCAAATTAACCCTAATGATCAAACCCAAGCCTTTCTTGATCCAATAACCTCTGAGAGAATTCGAGAGAGTTTATAAGTATTTAAGATTAGAATAATAGGGTAAATGATGTCCAAATTGAGTTATAATTCATGGGACCTTAAGTGTTTTAAGGGGGGAAATGTCCAGATTACCCCAAACATAAACTGCATAAAAATCCCGCAAGAAGGTATAACTACCCTAGCCCAGCCATACCCTAGAGTACGATTGGTACTATTACTAGTACCCTAGACCTCACCTTGGACCCCAAATACTGTTCAACATATGACCACCCAAGCCAAACCATATCCAACCACATGACTAGTACCCACTAAAATTGTACCCTAGGAAGAATGTGATCAAGACACACTGATTACCATTCAACTCGTACCCTAACATATGACCTGTATGTTGTCTACTCATACCTTAGACAGAAACCTATCCAACCTACACGGTTTAAGATACAACTAAGACCCCATAAACTATAACCAAACATATGACTAGTACCCCTAGCCGTATGATATCCAAAGAGTTCAAAACTCAGGAAATTTCTAAGGATCAAAATCTAGGGTATTTCAGTCTCATCACTAGGATCAGTTGTCCCCGAATGGTGAACAAGGTAGTATATACATGATTTACACACCTAGATGCCTCTACTCTTAACTTTAATAGACATAAAACAAAGATGCAAGGAAATAAACCTTTCATTTAACAAAGTTTGAAAACAAAGATGTGATAAAGAACAAATACCTTTTGCACGAATATCTGAAGCAGAAAAATACGTATACTTGGAGTTCATGTACTCTTACGCTTTCCATGTAGCCTCTTCTATATTGTGGCTCCTCCATAGAACCTTACCGAGGCCACATCTTTGGTCTAAAACTGACAAACCTTCCAATCCAAGATCTCAATCGGTATCTCTTCATAAGAAAGAGAATCAAAAATACCCAATTCTTCTAAAGGAACAATCGATGAAGGATCACCTACACAATTTCTCAACATAGAGATATGGAATGTCGGATGAATGGAGCTCAAATTAAAAGGAAACTGTGATTCATACACAATATTAAAAACACTTCTCGAAATCACATAAGGACCAATATATTGGGGATTGAGCTTCCCCCTTTCCCAAACCACATTACTCCCTTAATATAAGACACCTTTAGGAATATCTTATCCCTAATCTAAAACTCTAAATCTCTACGCCTTACAATCACACACGACTTTTGGCGACTTTGGGAAGAGTTAAACCTATCCCAAATTACCTTCACCTTTTCCATAGCCTAATAAACCAAGTTTGGTCCAAACATATCTGCCTCACCAAGCTCAAACCACCCAATAGGAGATCTATACCTCCTACTATATAATGTCTCAAAAGGGACTATCCTAATACTAGAATGATAACTATTATTGTAATAAAACTCTACAAGAAGTAGATGCTCAACCTAATTACCGCTATAGTTGATAACACACATGTAAAACGTATCTTCTAATGTTTGAATAGTCCTATCTGCATGCCCATCCATCTGTGGGTGAAAAGTAGTACTCAAACTAACCTTAATCCCCAACCCTTTCTAAAACAACCACTAAAAGTGAGATGAATACTACATACCATGATCTGAGATAATTGGAATAGGTACCCTATGCAGCTTAACAATATCATGAAGATACAACCTCGCATAATCCTTAGCCAAAAAGTTAGTCCTCACTGGTAAGAAGTGAGCTAACTTTGTCATCCTATCCACGATGACCCAAACTAAATCAAATTTATTTTGAGACCGAGGAAGACCGATAACAAAATCCATATTGATCACCTTCCATTTTTATTCTGGAAATTCAATTTAATGATACAACCCTCTTAGCCTCATGTGCTCAACTTTCACTTGTTGACACACCATGAAATTGGACATAAAATCAACCCTATTCCTGTTCATACCATTCCACTAATACATCTCCATGAGATAATAATACATTTTTGTCAAATTGAGATGAGCAACATAGCGTGATTCATGCACCTCAACTAATATCCTTTTATATAAGCCATCGATGCTAGGAATATATAACCTCTCTTGGTACCTCAAGGTACCATCACTACTGATCTCAAATACCATCACCTTTTGCCTACCTACATTGCCTTGATCCTAATCAAGACATGATCAAGCATTTTCTTCTCCTTGATCTCTACACTAATAGATGACCAAACAACTTCCTAAACTAATACACCACCATTCTTGGAGTTCAAAAGATGAACTCCAAGATTATCCAAGCTGTGAATATCCTTCACTAATTTGCGCCTTTTCTTCTCTACATGATCTAAAGTCCCTATGGACAACCTACTAAGAGTATCAACAACCACGTTAACTTTACTTGGGTGGTAGTGAAGAATCATCACATAGTCCTTGATAAGCTTAAGCCATATCCTTTGACTAAGATTAAGATCTTTCTGAGTGAACACATAATGTAGACTCTTATGATCAGAAAAGATGTCCACATGCACTGCATACAAATAGTGTTGCTAATTTTTTAATGCAAACACCACCGCTAAAAGCTCTAAATTATAATAGGATAATTTTTCTCATGAACCTTTAACTACCTAGAAGCATAAGCTATTACCTTCCCATGCTGCATCAGAACATAACCAAGTCCTACCTGAGATGCATAATAATAAACCACAAACCCCTCATAGCGTTCAATCAAAGTCAAAACAGGAGTTGAAGTTAACATATTCTTCAGCTTCTCAAAACTACTATCACAAGCATCCGACTAAGAGAACCTTACCTTGTTTTGAGTCTACTTAGTCAATGGGTCAGCTTTCATCGAAAATTTTTCCACAAATATCCTATAATACCTAGACAAATCAAAGAAGATCTAAATATTGATTGGAGTCGTGGGCTTAGTATGGATCCATCATGATCCCCTTACTAGAAATAATAAGACCCAGAAAAGTGATAGTGTTCAATCAGAATTCATATTTCTAGAATTAGGAATATAACTGCTACTTTGTCAAGGTATGAAACACAACACAGAGGTGATTGGCATAATCCACCTCACTCTTAGAATACACCAAGATGTCATCTATGAACATAATGACAAATAGATCAAAAAACTGATGGAAAATCCTATTTATCAAATCCATGAATCCTGTCGTGGCATTGGTCAACCCAAATGACATCACTAAGAACTCAAAATGTCCATGTCGAGTATGAAAAGTTATCTTAGGGATATCCACCTCCCTAATCTTAAGCTGATGATACTTGGACCGAAGATCAATCTTAGAAAAGAATTTGGCATCTTGCAATTGATCAAACAAGTCATATATTCTTGGAAGAGGATACTTGATCTTTACTGTTACCTTATTTAACTATCGATAGTCAATGCACATTCGAAAGGAACCATCCTTCTTATGCATGAATAACACCAATGCACCCTATGGGGATATACTAGGATAGATAAAACCCTTATCTAAAAGATCTTTAAGTTGATCCTTGAGTTCCTTCAACTTATGTAATACCCTATACTTTTCATAGTTCAATTCAACTCCTAGTGTGTGAAGTGTTTAGTAGGTGAAGAATAGTAACGCCCTGAATCTAGTACCCAGAATGCTACATGGTGCCTATAACCCCGAAGGACCATAAGCTAACCTATGATTGATATCTATAACTAAGCACTGAATAATATACTAAAATTATACGGAATACATAAAAGCTGTAAGGCTATATAGTTCAAAACTAAATAAAAATCTAATCAAACAATGTCTAAAAATGGTATAACAAATACCAAAACAAATCTAAAGTTACTGTCTGGCATGCTATAGTCTGAAAGCCTCTAATCTATCTGAATAAGGAGTTGATGGGACATGTCCCCAACTAACTTCAACAACTAAATTAAACTATATACTGAAATAGTAATGTAATCATCATGTCCTCGAAGGATAAGGACTCACAACTCACTTTAACTGCTGAACTAGGATGCTACTGATACTCTGGTGTTCGTACTTCTAAACCTATGGTATAAGACACCATAGCACAAATGCATCAGTACTTTGCATGTACTGGTATACAAATAAGGTAGGCTGAATACAAATAATTCATATGCATGAATAATACTAACTGACTGACTAACATTATCGTGGGAATACATGCATGACTATGCAACTGTAACTGAGATCGTGATAGGACTGAATACTGAGTCTATTGATATTGACCCCTACGTTGCTGATGAGTGAGAAAGATTGATACTATATTACTAAATACTGAGGGATAGATACTATGTTACTAATACATAAATAACTATTTCTGATAGTTTTAATGATGAAAAACTGTCTGGTTGACTGTATTTGACAGTCCTGAAGCTGAATACTGATAACATGAGTTCTCAGAACTAATATTACTGATAACATAAGTAACTATATCTGACAGTCCTGAATCTGATGGTACTAGCTGAGTTCCATACCGTATCTAAATTTGACTATATCTGATAGTCCTAAAATCTAAAAAACTATCTGAGTTCTTTTACTGAGACTGAGACTGAGACTGTGAGAGTTAATCATCTAACCGACATACCCCAAAACTAAATTGGTGGTGTCCAACCTGTAACCCCAGCTAGAAGAGTGTCAATACAGTGCCATGGGTAAAGGCCTGCCGAGAGTATACCCTCACTGACAGGGAGCTTTTCCATTAATCCCTCCTAGTAGGTAACCCAAATGAGATGTATATATATATATATATATCCCTAAACGCGTAGGGTGCATCTCAACCTACACTGGCTATGTAGTTCTAGAACATAAGGATTTCTTCTAAGGATCATACCCTCCACTGAATAATAGGTGAGTCCCCATCCTTGGGTTTACTCGGTGCTGAATTCTACTCCCAATAGAATAGACACTGAAATAATTAGCTAAACTGAACTGATTTAACTGAACTAAATTGATTAACTAATGGTATCATTTACTGAAGCTAAAACTAAATTTACTGAGTTTTGTAGATCGACGGAATGCTATTGAGATCTGAGAACTGGTTGAGAGTACTGAAGTTACTGAGACTTACTGGTAATACTGAGATCACGGAGGTTACTGAACTATTGAGATTACTGAGATTTTTGAGATTTCCTGAGCCACATGACTGACTGAGTTCTATGGATCGTGACTTGTCCGAGAGTATCGTGAAAACATGACATGGCTCTAGGCACACAACTAAGTTGTCGGGTACAAGTACCCCCAAGACTTGATGGAAAGAAACTATCATAACATGACTTACTAAAAAACATGACCAACAACACAATTCATAATTCATATATTGAAGCATTTCATCAAACATGTGATATGCATAAACTTTTACATAAATAGGGATTTCATAATATCATGCTATTTGGGAACTTTTAGTTCATATAGGCATTCAATAAAACACATGGTAGTCATAGTATATGTAAACAACATTGTACAATAATTAGACATCATGGTTCAATTCTAGTTTCATCATTATAGGGTTTAATCGTAAGTTCACATGAATATACCTCTATACTAATCAATTCCACATAAAATTGATCACCCAACATGAATTAGAATTCAATTAATCATTCTCAACATGAACAAAACAAACCCAATATGAAACTCATAAAGAAATCCATAAACTTGATATTGGAAAAAACATTCTTGGGCTTCATGGATGGAAAGAGTCCATGAATAAACACGACACATTCCTTGGTTCATAAATACACGAAGATTGAAGGAGGAAATTCTTGAACTTGAATCTTCTATGAAAAACCCTAATGTGTTATTGAGAGGATTTTTAGAGAATAGAATATATTTTGGTGTAATAGAGGCTCAAATCCATGTTTTTGTGCTTATATAGGGTTGGGAAATTGACACTTTTAACCCTAGGACACGTATTTTAATTCTTGTGAAAATTTCCTGATTTACATCCTTGGAATGATGCACCACTATAACACCAAGTCACTGGAACTGGATAATTGGGAATCTGCATGGTGGTGCGACGCGGTGCTATCACGTTGCCACCTTATTTGAGACATTGAAGTTTGGTGAGATGTGACACTATTATGGAGCAATACTGTAAATTGACAATTGCTATTTAAGCTTGATCCGCAATGTGTTGATGGCTCAGGTGATACACTGTCTTACTAAAAAGGCTCTAACTCTTCGCCCGAATGTCAGATTTTGGCAAATTTGGTATCAATGGAAAGCTTATGGAATTTTACACATAAAAAAGTAAAAATCTTGAAAGTTCCACATGTACAAAAGTAGATTTACCTTTCAAAAAAAAGCTTCTAATATTCTTGGGGAAACTTTTCAAGCTAGGAAAAGTATGGGCTATTACAAGAATGTTCATATAAATCACTTAGAGCCAAGTTGAGCCAAGAACCTTTGATTCATCTAAAGTTTGGTGTTTGATTCTACAATGGTCAACTTTGAAAGTATATAAATCTTGATATATATAGAATTTTCTAGATCAAGACATACCAAATTATAGATAATTGAGTTAGCTTTGCAATGATACTAATTTTGCCTTAATTCGATACCCAGGTGAGAAGTTATGGAATTATTCCTGTGAGGCAGTAGCTTACCATGATTATATTGCATCACGGTAAGACCCTAAATGAGAATCATCCTTTCTAGTAGCTCACCGTAATTGTCCTGTGTCACTCTAGAAATCACAGTGGAATAGGTAATGCATCACATGGAAGTGTAAATTTGTACTTGCCTATTTCCAGTGATGCAATGTGATAGTACTGCATCATGGTGAAATTCAAATTTAAACTTATCCATTTTCAGTAATACAACGTGATAGTACCACATCTGATCGAGGTGTAATATTAGACTCTAATAGTGATTTTAAATTTTAAAAGAGCATTTAAGTCAATTACTCTCACCCTAATTTATGAAAATAGACAATTTAACCTTATTCTAAGGATATTACACTCTTCATTCACCAAATTTCTCTCCAAGAAAACCCTAAAGCTTCAACCTTGAGTCCAAGAAATCCAAAGTTTCACCATTCCTTTTTTAATATAACAAAGAATTAAAGTTTATGGGTTTAAGAAATTCAAGAAGAAGCTTCAAGAACATCTTTAAGAATTCAAAGTTCAAGCTTTTGCATTCAAATAATCGAATAAGGTATGTGGGGTTATGAAGAAGGATACTCCTTTCATCTTTATGCCCAAAACTAGTTTTAGAGTTGAATTTTACATGAAATTATATGAATTTTAGTTTATGGTTTATACTCAATTATTGAGTTCAAAGTTGTTGATTTTACAAGTTATTTAAATATTTAGTTACATATATCCTTTCACATATTTATGTGTGTGGCATGATTTTACGGATTGAGAATTGAATTTCATTATCTCGACTAGAATTATTAAAGAATTTTAAGATTTTATTATTGAGTATGAACTTTGTGATGTTTTGATATGAGTTTAAAGTATGGGGTTTAAGCCCTAAGTATAAGTATTAATATTTCAAAAAGATTATGCTTTTAAGCACCCTAAGACTAGTTTATATTCAGATTTTGAACAAGATTTGATCTTTTGATCCTCAGCTAAGATATGTAATCCACACAGTTAGTTTTATTACAATTTAAAGTAAATAGATACATAGCTGGTTCTCATTGTAAACTCTTATGTTAGTCTTACAGTGGATTTCCTACAGAATAAGCATATAAATTAAAGGGAGTAGTATTTAGCGTTGAGTTAGGTATGTGTACTAGTTCACATACCCCAGAACTATGAGCCAACATAGGTACAAATTCAGATCATTCCCATATATATGGATGATAGATACAGATTGTGATCACTTAGCTCAGGTTATATTCCTTAGCAAGAGTATGGCACCTCTCTCCAATGTAAGATTTTCCCTTATGGGAACTAGACTTGGACACTATGATAACTCACATTGTGTATGTTGGTTAGAAGAACCTCCCTAAACCTAAGTCTTAAAAATAGAATAACAGAATAGCTTTTAGAAAACCAAGTGTAAAGGCTCACAAATTTACTCAAATATGGTCCTACTTAAGACATTACTTACAGAAATTTATCTTTTAGGTTTCATCTAATAAAAATGAGTCCTTCCTACACTTAGAATACATGATTTGAAAATAGATTTCAAGTACAGACTTAGAACTAAGTGTGGTGGATCACAGTATTCATATAGTATATTTTATCATTCATGATTTATGATTTTAGCTTTCAATTACTAAAGCCAAGGTGAGCCATTTATACTTAGCATGCATTGTTTATGAGAAAGATATACATTCCATCACTATTTTACTTATGAATTCACCCTCATATGCTTGGTACATTCCAAAATTATTGATCCATATATATGTCTATGTAAGACACCACAAAATTCTAAGCTTAACCCAGTCTTTTAAGCTTGCTAAGGGGTCCTAGACTTAGAAAATTCTTATTAAGTATTCAGATTTAGTATTATTTTGGTCTTCGTAAGGTGGCAACTCTATTTCATGACTCTTTTGACCTTAACGTGTCGATCTTTATATTGATTCATGATCAAAAATGTCAGTAGGTGTTCCCGAATGAGTTTTGGTTTTTTGTACATTGTTTGAACCACGTTTGGGAATCCAAAATAGTGAGTCGATGCAATCTCGGATTGGCGCATCGGCCATCGCATCGATCAATATTTTTCCTTGGCTCCTAGTGGCAATTTCTAGTGAACCAATGCAGACTCGACATGGTACGTTGACTATCACATCAATGCCAACGATGTGATGCGTAGTCATGTGCGTCGAAGTTCGGTTTTAAGTCATTAAAAACCACAACCTTGGGGTATATTTGGGTCTTTTCCCATGTCCTTTATCCCCCCAAAACACCAAATTTATCCTTATAATTGCAACATACAATTATTATTTCACAAATTGATCAAGAACAAAAACCCTAGGTGGTTGAATTTTAAATTCAAAGCTAAAGATTCCACCATTAATCTTTAAGAATTTAGCAACCAAGGTATGTAAAGTATTCATCCAAGGGTTCCTTCCGCCCTTGGAGTTGAACAAAACTCTTTTAAACCTCAAGTAGTTTGATTTCATGTTTTCCATAATTGGAATTTATGTGTATTCATGATTATTATTTAAATTAGGTTCCTATTTCAAGATTTATTACATGTTTCATGTGGAATTGATTATTATGTGTGTAAATTTGTGTGAATCCATGATTAAACCCTTGAAATTGTGAAATTGGAATTGAATCATGATGCTCACATGTTGTTTAGTATTATGTGCATATACAAGCCCTAGAAGTGTTTGATAAAAGGCCTCTATAGATACATTATGAACAAGTGTGTATTTTTATGCTATACAAGATCATGTGATGCTTTAATTTTCATGCTATCGAGTCTTGGGGGGTATTTATACCCGATAATTTAGTTGTTCACCTAGAGCCTGTTTCAGTTACAAAATAATCTCAGTAATGCCTCGATCAGTAGAATTCGGTCACATTATGATCAGTAGTACTCTCAGTCAGTTATAGGACTCAAGAAAACTAAGTAGACTTAGTATCATGTTAAGTTTAGTTTAATATTCAGTTTAGACCTTAGTAAACTCAGTCAACTAACAAAATTCAGTAGTATTCCGTTAGTCAATAAAACTCAGTAAACTCAGTAACAGTTCAGTCAAGACTAGAATGAAATAGGAAAATTAGTTAAGTGTCTATTTAGTTGGGAGTAGGATTCAGCACTGAGCTAGCCCAGGGATTGGGGAATTCCTACCAGCATAGGGTTTGAACCTTAGTAGAAATCCCTATGTTATAGAACTATGTAGCCAGCGTAGGTTGAGATATCTTCCTTCTAGATATTATGAGGGTTGATATATCTCATATAAGTTTTTCTGCCAGTGAGGGTTGACGAAAGATCTTTCTGTCAGAAAGGGTTAACTCATAGTTGTAATTACCCATGGCATGGTACTGATATCCTTCCAACTGGGGTTATAGGTTAGACCCTAATCTATTCAAAAATGGGCATGTAGGTTAGATGATCACCTCCCACAGTCTTAGTTTCAGTTCCAGTCTCAGAATAGGACTCAGTTCAGTTCTACAAATTCAGGGCTGTTAGATATAGTCACCAAGTTTAGTATGAAATTAGTATAGTTCCACAGGATTAAGACTATCAGATATAGTCACTTAGTTTTTAGCTACACAGTATTAGTAATCTTAGATATCAGTAATTTAGTAATTTAGAACTTAGTATCCAGTATGACCTCCAATTACATTATAAGTATTCATGCATGTACTCTCATTCAGTTATATTCATGTCATTCAGTAAGTATTGTTTCTGTATGTGAACCCATGCATTTTAGTCTACCTTACTTTGCATGCCAGTACATTCAAAGTACTGATGCATACCTTTCTTTTGCCCTATGATGTTTTATATCATAGGTTAAGACATACAGGCTCCCAATCATCCGTAGCAGTTACAGATTTTCAACTATCAGAGTTAGTGGTGAGTCCTCATAGTTCAAGGACATGATTATTATTTCCGCATCTCAGTTTATTTTAGTAGCCGAAGTTAGTTAGGGACTTGTCCCATTAACTCCTTATTTCGGATAGTTTAGAGGCTTTCCAGACTAGAGTATTTTTCCAACAGATGTTTCAATTTTAGTATTGTTATACCTTATTCAATTTTAATTCAGTATTGAACCTTATGGCAAGTTTTTCCTAATTTTTGCATATTATTGTATTATTATTCAGTTATTACAGCAGGCACCAGCCATGGGTTAGCTTGTGATCCTTTGGGATTATGATCACCGTGTAGCATCCGGGGTACAGACTCTGGACGTTACAAACTTGGTATCAGATTTAAAGGTTCAATAGATTCCTAGGATGTCTGAAAGCCGCATCTAGTAGAATCTTATGCATGGGTGTGTAGCGTGCCACACTTATGGAAAAAAAGTCTATTAGATGTTTTAGGAAAAGTTTCCTTCTTTCAGTAGTCATGTCGTGCGAGTAAGCATGAGCTCTAGTTAAAATACCCTATCTAATCTAAATTTCTCTTTTGTTTACAGAATATGCCTCGAAAGAGGACTCAGGGAAGAGGAATGGGAGACCAGCCTGAACCCCAACCCATCCAGCCTGATCCTCTAGATGAACACATCTCCCACGCTGAGTTCAGAGCATCTTTCACCACCCTAGATCATTCTGTGGTAGCCCATAATGAATGCCCAACTATTATTTTAGCCAACTAAGTGGCAATATTGCTACTGCTAGGATTCGAGATTCCACCCAAATGAACCCTTTATCTTTTACTGGTCTAAGTAAAATGAGGGCAATCAGGAATTTCTTGATCAGGAGCAGAAAGTTGTAGATATTATGTGGGTGATAAATATTGAGAGTGCTGAGTTAGCCGTGTATCAGTTACAGGATTTGGCATACTCATGGCTTAAATAGTAGAAAGCTGAAAGGGCCGCAGATGTAGGGCCCACAGAATGGGAGCAGTTTGTTATTTCTTTTCTGGATAGGTTCTTCCCACTAGAGTTGAGGGAAGAGATGGTTTTGGTGTTTATAAATTTGAAGCAAGGCAACATGATGGTACAAGAGTATTCTCTTAAGTTTACTCAATTAGCCAGATACACTCCTCATGTGGTAGAAGATAGAAGATCTAAGATGAGTAAGTATGTGTCTGGCGTGTCTAATAGTATAGTCAAAGAGTGTAGGACCGCAGTGCTGATTAAGGCGATGGACATATTCAGGCTCATGGTCCATGCTTACCAGATAGAGGAGGCTAAGAATTAAGAGAAAGAGAGGGAGAATAAGAGAGCAAGAATAGGTAATTTTAATTTTTCTCAGCCTAAGTTAGAGGGTGGGAATCATTCTCAGTTTTTCCTAAAATCCTTATTTCGAGCTCCTTCCTCAGCCAATGCTCCTATTCTAAAATTTAGAGATGGTAACAGAGATAGAGAGTCAGGCTCTAAACCCTAGGGTAGTGTCAGTAGCGCCCAAACCAATCCCCTTTGTTAGAAATATGGAAAAAATCACCTGGGTATCTACAGTTCTAGTAGTGATGTATGTTTTGGATATGGTAAGACGGGCCACAAGGTTAGATAGTGTCCTCATTTGGGTTCTCAGAGTCAGCATAACCACCCCCAGCTCAGTTTGGTCACTTGAATCAGTAGGGTGCCACATCCAGTACCACCAGTGGGCAACACCCAAACAGACTCTATGTACTTTAGTCCCGACAGGATCAAGAGAGTTTTTCTGATATGGTCACTGGCACGTTATAAGTTTATCATTTACATATTTATGCTTTACTAGACCTAGGATCTTCTTTATATTTTGTTACTCTGTATATAGCTGTTGACTTTGGAGTCAGTCCTGAAATCCTAGCAGAGCCTTTCTCAGTCTCTACCCCAATAGGTAAATCTGTCATAGCCCGACAGGTATACAGGAATTGCCTGATTATGGTATCTCAAAAAGTCACTTCAGTAGACTTAGTCAAATTAGAGATAACAAATTTTGATGTCATTCTCAGCATAAATTCGCTTTAGTCCTGCTATGTCTCAGTCGACTGTATAAATAGAATTGTCCAGTTTTAGTTTCCAAATGAATCCATCCTTGAGTGGAGGGGTAGTACTTCAACACTTAGGCTTCAGGTTGTTTCTTACCTAAGGGAAATATAAATGATATCTAAGGGATGTGTTTACTATCTTATTTGAGTCCAGGACTCTAGTTTAGAATCCCCTAATCTTGAATTAGTGTCAGTAGCATGTAAATTCCCAAATATGTTTCCCAAAGATCTCCCTGGAGTTTCTCCTGAAAGGGAAATCCACTTTGAAATAGACCTTCTTCCAGATACTCAGCCCATATCTA
This sequence comes from Capsicum baccatum var. pendulum, assembly GCA_030864225.1. Classification (NCBI taxonomy): domain Eukaryota; kingdom Viridiplantae; phylum Streptophyta; class Magnoliopsida; order Solanales; family Solanaceae; genus Capsicum; species Capsicum baccatum. The sequence goes on from CM061552.1 coordinate 153,737,790, forward strand.
TCTCGCCATAAAGAATGGCACCTGCAGAACTCAATAAATTAAAAGAATAGTTAAAGGATCTCCTAGATAAGGGATTCATCAGACCCAGTATGTCCCCGTGGGGTGCCCCAGTTTTATTCATGCATAAGAAAGATGATTATCTCAGAATGTGTATTGATTATCGTTAGCTAAATAAAGTCATGGTCAAGAACAAGTATCCACTTCCTAGAATTGGTGACTTATTTGACCAACTTTAGGGTGCCAGTTACTTTTCCAAGATAGACCTCAGATCGGGCTATCATCAGCTTAGAGTAAGAGAATGTGACATCCCAAAAATAGCCTTCAGAACTAGGTATGGTCACTTCAAATTCTTAGTCATGTCCTTTGGTCTTAAAAATGCCTCAATATCCTTCATAGACATGATGAACCATGTGTTCAAGTAGTACTTGGACATGTTCATCATAGTCTTCATAGATGACATTTTTGTCTACCTCATAATGAGTATGATCATACATACTATCTCAGAATAGTATTGCAGACTCTCAGAAATCATCAGCTATTCACCAAATTTAGTAAGTGCAAATTTTGGCTAAGGACAATAGCCTTTCTTAGCCATATCATTTTCAGTGATGGCATTACAGTTGATCCCCAAAACACCAAAGCAGTGAGAAACTAGCCTAGAGCTACATTTCCATTAGATATCAGGAGTTTCTTGGGCTTGGATGGCTATTGCCAATGGTTTATTGAGGGATTTTCATCTATTGTATTCCCTATGTCTAGATTGACTCAAAAAAGAGTCAAATTCCAGTGGTCAGATTCTTGTGAAAAGAGTTTTTAGAATTTGAAGACTCGACTTACTCAGCTCTATTTTTGACCCTACCAAATGGTTTAGATGGGTTTGTGGTATATTGTGATGCCTTCAGAGTTAGTTTGGGGTGTGTTTTGATGTAGAGCGGTAAGGTCATAGCCTATGCCTCTAGACATCTTAAGCCCGATGAAAAAAAACTATCCTACTCATGATCTTAAGGTAGAAGCAGTAGTATTTTCCTTAAAGATATGGAGGCACTATTTATATGGGGTGTACGTTGATATGTTCGCTAACCATAAGAGTTTGCAATATGTATTCTCTCAGAAAGATTTAAACCTCCGTTAGAGAAGATGGTTGGAGTTGTTGAAAGACTATGACATGAGCGTCCTGTATCATTCGGGTAAATCTCATGTACTGACTGATGCTCTTAGTAGGATATCTTTGGGTAGTGTTGCTTATGTGGAAGATGGTAAGAAGAAGTTAGCTCAGGAAGTTCATCAGCTTGCCCGACTAGGTATTCACTTAGTCGATTTATTAGAAGGTAGTGTATGGATACAGAGTAGTTCAGAATCATCCCTAGTTTTCAAGGTAAAGAAAAAGTAGGATAGAGATCCCAATTTAGTTAAGTTAAAGGAATAAGTCAGAGATCATAAGGTAGAGGTTTTCTCCCAAGGGGGAGATAGTGTGTTGCGCTGCCAGGGTCGGCTATGTGTGTCAGGTGTAGATAATTTAAGATAGCAAATTCTTGCAGAAGCGTATGGTGCATGCTACTCTATTCATCTAGGGGCCACTAAGATGTACGATTATTTGTGGGAGATCTATTAGTGGAGTGGGATGAAGAGAGACAAGTGCTCAATAAGTCATCAGGTTAAGATCGAACATCAGAAGCAAAGTGGGTCCATGCAGGGGTTCAAGATTCCCACCTAGAAATGGGAAGAAGTAAAGATAGACTTTGTGATGGGTTTTCCTTATACTCATTGTCAGCATGATTCAGTTTGGGTCATTGTAGACAGGATGGCCAAATCAGCTCATTTCCTACCAGTCCATATCTCTTATTCAGCTGAGGATTATGCTAAACTCTATATCAAGGAGTTGGTCAGATTGCACAGTGTTTCATTGTACATTATCTTAGATAGAGGTACCCAGTTCACCTCTCTTTCCTAGAAGGATTTCCAAAAGGGTCTTGGTACTCGAGTTCACCTAAGTACAGACTTTCATCCTTAGATAGATGGTCAAGCAGAAAGGACCATTCAGACTTTATAAGATATTCTATGAGCGTGTGTGATAGACTTTTAAGTTAGTTGGGATAACCACTTGCTTTTGATTGAATTTGCATATAACAACAACTATCATTCTAGTATTTAGGTGGCTCTATTTGAGGTGCTTTATGGGAGGAGGTGTAGATCTCCTACTGGTTGGTTTGAAATAGGTGAGGCCACAGTGGTAGGGCCTGACTTGGTATTTGATACCTTAGAAAATATTGATCAGTTGATCAGAGAAAGGCTTAATATAGCTCAAAGCTAATACAAATCATACACAGATGTACGTAGAAAGGATCTCGAGTTTGAGATTATTCATTTTATGTATTTGAAAATCTGTCGTATGAAAGGAGTAAAGAGGTTTGGCAATAATGGTAAACTCAGTCCCCGATAAGTCGGTCCTTACCAAATTCTCAGCCGTTTAAGAAATGTAGCTTACGAGCTTGAATTGCCTTCAGACTTAGCTTCAGTTCATCCAGTGTTCTATGTTTTCTCACTTAAGAAATACATAGGTGACCTAACAGTCGTAGTTCCTTTAGAGGGCATAGATATTCAGAAAAACCTCTCTTATGAAGAGATTCTAGTTAAAATCCTTGATTATCAGATTCGTAGACTGAAGAATAAAGAAGTCTCTCTAGTCAAAGTACTTTGACGAAATCAGTCCGTTGAGGGAGCAACTTAGGAAAAAGAAGCAGACATGCGGACCAAGTATCCTCACCTTTTCTCCGTAAACTCAGACTTAGCCTAAGGTAACAAATTTCCTTTGAATTTACTCTGTCTTATGTTCATATATAGCTACCAACTTAGTATCAATTGATGTTGTATACTCAGTCATGAATTCACGAATCTTTTCAGTAATGTACTCATACATCAGAGATGCATGTTTAATATATAAACTCAGCTTATTAGTAATCACAGTCATGGATTCATTAATCATGTTCAACTATGTACTCAGGCATCAGATATACATATTCAGTATAATAATTCAGTATATCAGTAATTTTAGTCATGAAATCATGCTTCAGTTATGCATGTCCAGTGTCTAAATCTAGTCTATCAGTATTCTCAGTTTAATTAGCCTCATTCGAGGATGAATTTCCCCAAGGGGGAGATATTGTAAGACCCCTCAAAATCTTAAGCTCAACTACGTCTTCTAAGCTTACTAAGGGGTCCCAGACTTAGAAAATTCTAGCCAAGTATTCAGACTTAGTATTATTTTGGCCTTTGTAAGGTGGAAAATCTATTTCACGACTCTTGTGACGTTAAAGTATCGGTCATTAGATTGATTCATGATCATGAATGTCAGTAGGTGTTCCCGTACGAGTTTTGGATTTTTTGGACCTTGTTTGAACCACATTTGGCAATCAAAATAGTGAGTTGATACGATCTCGGTGTGGCGTATCGGCCATCACATCGATCAATATTTTTCCTTGGCTCCTAGTGGCAATTTCCAGTGAACCGATGCAGACTTAAAGTGGTACATTAGCTATCGCATCGATGCCAATGCCGTGGAGCGTTGTCCTGCGCATCGACAGTTCAGTTTTTAGTTATTAAAAACTATGTCCTTGGGGGGGTATTTAGGTTTTTTCCCACGTCCTTCAGCCCTCAAAAACATGAAATTTAGCCTTCTAATTGCAACATACACTCATTATTTCAAAAATTTATCAAGAAAAAAAAATCTAGGTGGTTAAATTTCAAATTCAAGGCTCAAGATTCCACCATTAATCTTCAAGAATTTAGCAACCAAGGTATGCAAAGTGTTCATCCAAGGGTTCCTTCCACCCTTGGAGTCCAAGAAACTCTTTTAAACCTCAAGTAGTTTGATTTCATGATTTCCATGATTGGAATTTATGTGTATTCATGATTATTAATTGAATTATGTTCCAATTTATTGATTTATTACACATTTCATGTGGAATTAATTATTGTGTGTGTAGATTTGTGAGAATTAATGATTAAACCATTGAAATTGTGAAATTGGAATTGAATCATGATGCTCACATGTTGTTTAGTATTATGTGCATAAACTATGCCCTGCAAGTGTTTGATAAAATGCCTCAATAGATATATTATGAACAAGTGTGAATTTTTATGCTATGCAAGATCATGTGATGCTTTACTTTTCATGCTATCAAGTCTTGAGGGCATTTATACCCGACAATTTAGTTTTTAACCTAGAGCCAGTTTCAGTTATAAAATAATCTCTGTAATGCCTCGATCAGTAGAATTCAGTCACACTACGATCAGTAGTACTCTTAGTCAGTTACAGGACTCAGAAAAACATAGTAGACTCAGTATCATGTCCAGTTTAGTCCAGTATTCAGTTCAGACCTCTGTAAACTTAGACAGCTAATAGAATTCAGTAGTATTTTGTCAGTCAACAGAACTCAGTAAATTCAGTAACAGTTCAGTCAAGCCTAGTATGAACTAGGAAAATCAGTTCAGTGTCTATTTAGTTGGGAGTAGGATTCAACACTGAGCTAGCCCAGGGATGTGGCATTCCTGCCAGCAGAGGGTTTGACCCTTAGTAGTAATCCCTGAGTTATTGAAATATATAGCCTGCGCAGGTTGATATATCTTTCAACCATATATTATGAGGGTTGATACATCTCATATGAGTTTTCCTACCAGTGTAGGTTGATAAAAGAGCTTTCTGTCAGAGAGGGTTAACTCACAATTGTCTTTACCCGTGGCATGGTACTGATACCATTCTAATTGGGTTATAGGTTGGAACCCACTCTATTCCAAAAAGGGCATATCAGTTAGATGATTACCTCCCACAGTCTTAGTTTCAGTTCCAGTCTCATAATATAACTTAGTTCAGTTCTACAAATTTAGGACTTTAAGATACAGTCACCCAGTTCTGTACAGAACTTAGTGTAGTTCTACAAGATCAAGACTGTCAGATACAGTCACTAGTTATCATCTACACAGTATCAGAAAACTCAGATATCAGTAATTCGGTAATTCAAAACTCAGTATCCAGTGTTATCACGACCTCAAATTACAGTGTACGTATTCATGCATGTACTCTAATTTAGTTATATTTATGTCATTCAATTAGTATTATTCATACATATGAACCCATGTATTTCATCTTACCTCAGTTTGCATACCAGTACATTTAAAGTACTAACATATACCTTTCTTTTGCGCTATGATATTTTATATCATAGGTTCACACGTGCGGGCTCCCGATCATCCCTACCAGTTATAGATTTTCAGAAGTTAGAGTTAGTTTTGATTCTTCACAGTTTGCGGACATGATTATTATTTTAGCATCTCAATTTATTTCACTAGCCGAAGTTAGTTGGGGACTTGTCCTATAAACTCCCTATTTCAGATAGTTTAGAGGCTTTCTAGACTAGAGTATTTTTTAGATAGATGTTTCTGTTTTGGTATTGTTATTCCTTATATAGTTTTAATTTAGTACCGAACCTTATGGAAAGTTCATCCTAATTTTTGCATATTATAGTATTAGCATTCATTTATTGCAGCTGGTACCAGTCATAGGTTAGCTTGTGGTCCCTTGGGATTATGAGCACTATGTAGCGTTCGGGGTACAGACTCGGGGCGTTACAGTCTATGTACTACATTGTTTATAATGTAGGTTCAGGTGCTCAGTTCCAGTAGCTTGATTAACCGCGAGCATCTCTATCTACATCCCGACAATTGGTGAGTCCTCATAGTTTGAGGACTTAGTTGATTAGATTTCCAGCTTTTCAGAGTAGTTTATTCAGTTATTTTCAATCAGTTCGATTTAGTTGGGGGTCTGTCCCAACGACTTTCTAGTTAGTAGTGTTAGAGGCTTATTCAACTATTAGATACATTTCAGACTTATAGTGTTGGTTATTCAAATTACCTAGTTAAATACTTTCAAACATTATGTTCAGTTAATTCTAGTTCAGTTCAAACAGTATTCTGTAGTTCAGTATTATTTTGCATGATAGATTCCTGTATTATGAGTTACAACTTTAGTAGAAGGATTAAAGGGTTGTCTTGAGACTACTCATAGTGTTGAGCACCGTGTGATATCTTGGGACCTATTTTAAGAGAGTTACAAACTTGGTATTAGAGCCTAGGGTTTAAGGAGTCCTAGGGAGTTAGACAAGCCATGTTACGTAGAGTCTTGATCATGGGTGTGAAGCGCACCATATTTATGAGCAAGAGGCTACGGTATAATTTAGGAGCTAATGCATGCAGAAATGATAACCAGCCACCCCCGCCTGCTAACCCTTTGAATAAAAATATATCCATGCTGAATTTTGGGGTGCCTTTCAGGCATTGGCCTAAGATATACTGCCACTATTCAGGGAAACCATCAGGATATAGTCCCATTTCAGTCGAATGGTGATTTTGTTGTAGCCAAAATTCGTTACTTCATAAGAATGAATCCGCTTGAGTTCTTTGGGTCAAAAGTAGGTGAGGACCCACAGTTTTACTTAGATGGCATAAGAAAGGTCATGCAAATTATACATGTTACTGAGGAGGAGAGTGTGGAGTTAGCATCCTATAGGATGAACAATTTTGCATATGATTGGGTGGTAATATGGAAGAATGGTAGAGTTGAGAATGCAGCTCCTATGCATTGGCAGGTGTTTCAGGATGTATTTTTAGACAAGTTCTTTCTGCGTGAGTTGAGAAAATCTAAGGTAGAGGAGTTCATGATCCTGGGGTAGGGCTCGATGTCAGTGATGGAGTACTTCCTAAAATTCAATCAGTTGTCCAAGTATGTCCCTGACGCGATGGCTGACCCTAGGTTAGGTATGAGTAAGTTTGTTATTGAAGTGTCTATCTTAGTGGTCAAGGATTATAGGACTGCCATGCTTATTAGGAACATGGATCTTGCTAGGCTAATGATTTATGCTCAATAGATTGAGAAAGAAAAGTTAAAGGGGAAAGAGGGGGGAAATAAGAAGGCTAGAATTGAGTATTTTAACTATGGACAGACAAGATCTGGAGGGGGAAATCATTTGTAATTTTAGGATTTCTTATCTATGCCAGAACCATCTTTAGCCAGTGCTCCCACACCAAGAACCAGGCAGGATCCTTAGAGTAGAACTTCTATGGCTAGGTCTCAAAGTAATGTGGGTGGAAAACCCAGTTATCCTTTATGTGCTAAGTGTGGACATAATTATCTTGGTGTGTGATTGTTGGGATGAAAAGGTGTTATGGATATTGTAAGTTGGGTTATGGAATCAAAGAGTGTCTGTATGCTAAGCAGGAAAGAAGTGATATTCATCCCCAGACTTAGGATACTAGTGCACCAACTCTTCTAGGTCGCCCAGTTTATCCTCAAGGTACATCATCTAGTACCAGTGGCGGTCAGCGCCAGAATTGGTTCTATGCTTTACCATCTCATCGGGAGCTGGAGAGTTTTCTAGATATTGTTACAGGTATGCTTTGTGTCTTTCAACTTAATGTTATGTACTTTTGGAACACATGTTGAATCTCTCTTATGTGACTCCGTTAGTTGCAGTTAATTTTGGGGTCAGTTTTGAAAAACTCCCTAAGATCTTTTTAGTTTCCACCCTAGTAGGTGGGTCAGTTGTTGCCAAATGAGTCTATAGAAAGTATTTTATCATTTTTATTCATAAGATCATATTAGCAAACCTGATAGAGTTAGACATGGTCGATTTTGACGTTATTCTTGGTATGGATTGGATTTATTCCTATTATACATCTATAGATTGTCGCACTCGAGTAGTGAAGTTTTAGTTTCCTGATGAGCCAGCCTTTGAGTGGGAAGGTAATTCGGTGTCTCCCAAGAGTCATTTCATATCCTATCTTAAAGCCAGAAAGTTGATATCAAAAAGGTGCATCTATCATCTAGTTCGAATCAAAGACACTAAGTCTGAGGCTCTAATAGTTTAGTCAGTCCGCGTAGTCAATGAGTTTCCTAAAGTTTTTCCCAAAGATTTGCCAAGGGTACCTCTCGATAGGGAAATAAAATTCGGTATTGACCTTCTTTCAGATACTAATCCCATCTCCATTCCTCTATATCATATGGCTCTACTCGAGAGTAAGGAGTTAAAAGAGCATCTTAAAGACCTCTTAGATAAAGGTTTCATAAGGCCTAGTGTCTCTCCATAGGTCACTCCCATCCTATTAGTGCGTAAGAAAGATGGTTCTCTTCGAATGTGTATCGGCTACCATCAATTGGATAATGTCACAATCAAAAACCTCTTCCTAGGATTGATGACTTATTCAACCAACTCCAAGGTGCAAGTTACTTCTCCATGATAGACCTTAGATCTAGCTATCATCAGCTTAGAGTAAGGGAATATGATATTCCAAAGATAGCTTTAGAACCCATTATGGTCATTTTGAGTTTTTAGTCATGTCCTTTGGGCTGACAAATGCCTTAGCAACCATCATAAACTTGATGAACAGAGTGTTCAAATAGTTTTTGGAAATGTTTGTCATAGCATTTATCAATGATATTCTTATCTATTCTCGTAGTGAGGATGACCATGCAAACCATCTTAGAATTGTGATGCAAACTCTTAGAGATCGCTAGTTGTTTGCCAAATTTAGCAAGTGTGAATTTTGGCTAAGATAAGTAGCTTTCCTTGGCCGTATTGTTTTTGGTGATGGGATTAGAGTCGATCCCCAAAAGACTAAAGCAGTGAGAAACTAGCCTAGACTTATCTCTCTATCAAACATCAAGATTTTCTTGGGTTTAGCGGGCTATTACAAATATTTTGTTGAAGGGTTTTCATCTATTGTGTCCCCTATGTCTAGATTGACCCAAAAAAAAGTTAAGTTTTAGTTGTCAAATTCCTGTAAGAAAAGTTTTCAGGTGTTGAAGGCTCGACTCACTTCAACCTCAGTTTTAGCGCTACCGGATGGTACAAATGGATTTGTTGTCTATTTTGATGCTTATAGAGTTAGTTGGATTGTGTTTTGATGCAAAGAGGTAAGGTTATAGCCTATGCCTCTAGACAACTAAAGCCTCATGAAAAGAACTACCCTACCCATGATCTTGAGCTAGATGCTGCTGTATTTGCATTGAAAATCTAGAGGCACTATCTTTATAAGTTGCATGTTGATGTATTCAAGGACCACAAAATCTTTCAATATGTGTTTACTCAGAGGGAGTTAAATCTTTATTAGATAAGGTGGTTAGAAATGTTGAAGGATTATGACATGAGTGTGTTATATCATCCAAGCAAGGCCAATGTGGTGGCAGACGCCCTTAGAGAACAGTCTATGGGCAGTGTTGCACATGTGGAGAATGATAAGAGAGAATTAGTTTGAGAAGTTCACTAGTTAGCTAAATTGGGAGTGAGGTTGGTTGACACAGCTGAGGGGAATGTTTGGGTTCAGAGTAGTTCAAATCTTCTCTAGTTTCTGAAGTGAAAGAGAAGCAAGATAAGGACTATAATTAGGTCAAGCTGAAGGGTTCAGTTAAAGAACAAAAGGTAGAGGTTTTCTTCCAAGGGGGAGATGGTATGTTGAGATACCAGAGTATATTGTGCATGCCATGCATTAACGATTTAAGGAAGCAGATTATGGTAGAAATGTATGGTGCACGTTACTCCATTCACCCAGGATCCACCAAGATGTATCGTAATTTGCGGGAAGTCTATTGGTGGAGTGGTGTGAAGAAAGGTATTACAGAATTTGTGGCTAGGTGTGCTACTTTCCCATAGGTTAAGTTAGATCACCAAATACCTGGTGGCACATTATAGGAGTTTGGTATCCCTACTAGGAAGTGGGAAGAGGTGAACATGGACTTTGTGATAGGATTACCCCATTCGAGTTGTCAGCATGATTTTATTTGGGTTATTGTAGACAGGTTGACTAAATCAGGCCACTTCTTGCTAGTTCACTTGTCCTACACAACTAAAGATTATGCTAAGATGTATATTACAGAGTTGTACAGATTGCATGGAGTTCTCTTGTCCATCATTTCATATAGGGGTACTCAGTTTACCACTAAATTTTAGAAAGCCTTTTAGAAGGGTCTTGGTACCTACATTAATCTTAGCTTATCTTTTCACCCTCAGACAGATGGTCAGGCCGAGAGGACCATTTAGACCCTAGAGGATATGTTGAGTGCATGTTTTCTTGACTTCAAAGGCAGTTGGTATCACCACTTTCTGTTGATTGATTTTTCCCACAATAACAGTTACTATTCTAGTATTCAGATAGCCCTATTTGAGGCTATTTATGGGAGGAGATGTAGGTCATTAGTTGGTTGGTTAAAAGTGGGTTAGTCCACTTTGTTTGGGACAGATATGGTGTTTGAAGCCATAGAAAAATTTTAGTTGGTTTGAAAGAGATTGAAGGTAGCTCAGAGTCATCAGAAATCTTATGAAAATATAAGGAGGAGAGATCTTGAGTTTGAAGTTGATGACTTATTTTATTTGAAGGTTTCACCCATGAAAGGGCTGAAGAGATTTGAAAAAAGGGAAAGTTTAGTCCCTGATATGTGGGTCCCTACAGGATATTGAGTCATGTGGAGAAGGTAGCGTGTGAGCTTGAGATACCTGTAGACTTGTCATTAGTTCACCCAGTATTCCATATATCTTTATTAAAGAAGTATATGGATGACTCAGTTGTTGTAGTCCCTCTATAAAGCACAAGTATTAAGAATAGCCTTTTATACAAAAAACATCCAGTAGATATTCTTGATCACCAAATCCGTAGACTAAGTAACAAAGAAGTTCCCTTGGTCAAAGTTCTTTTGCGGAATCAGTCTGTTGAGGGTTCCACTTGGGAAGCTGAAGCAGACATGCAAAACAAGTATAGTCAACTCTTCTCCGCAAACTCAGATTTACCCTAAGGTAACAATCTTCCATAACTTATTTTTTTGTAGTCTTAGTTTCATCCATGTGATTATCTTCATGTTATTTCATGCATTCACAGATTAGTTTAGTCACTCACTATGTTTTAGATTCAGTCATGCAGTTCTGTTTACAACTGCACACCAGTATATAGTCTCAGTTCCTCAATATCCTCATCTTAAATAGTATCATTCGAGGATGAATTTTCCCAAGGGGGAGATATTGTAATACCCCATACTTTTGCCAGTTCAGTTCAGCTTCAAGTATGTGAAGTGTTTAGGAGGTGAAGAATATTCATAGAAATCACTTAGAGCCAAGTTGAGCCAAGAACCTTAGATTCGTCCAAAGTTTGGTGTATGATTCTACAAGGGTCAACTTTGAAAGTGTATAAATCATGATATATGCATAATTTTCAAGCTCAAGACCCATCGAATTATAGATAATCAAGTCAACTTTCCAATGATACCAGGTTCGCCTTAATCCGATACGCAGGTGAGAAGTTATGGTATTTTTCGTGTAAGGCAGTAGCTTACCGCAATAATATCGCATCGCGATGATCTCCTAAATCACAATTGTCCTTTCCAGTAGCTCACCACAATGGCCAGTGTTGCACTAAAAATTGCGGTGGAACAAGTAACGAGTCACGATAAAGTGTAAATTCGTACTCATTCGTTTCCAGCTACGCAATGCGATAGTACCTCATCATGGTGAAATGCAAATTCACACTTGTCCATTTCTAGTAACGCAACGTGATAGAACCGCATCGTGCTAAGGTGTAAAATCATACTCCAGTCACGATTTAAATTTTAGAAGGGCATTTATGTCAATTACTCTCGCCCTAATTTGTGAAAACAGACGATTTAACCTTATTCTAAGCATATTACACTCTTTATTCGCCAAATGTTTCTCCAAGAAAACCCTAATTCTTCAATCCTGAGTCTAAAAATCTAAAGTTTCACCATTTTTTTTTCAAGATAACCAAGAATTCAAGTTTTCGGGTTCAAAAACTTCAAGAAGAAGCTTCAAGAACATCATTAGGAATTCAAAGTTCAATATTTTGCATTCAAAATAATCGAATAAGGTATATGGGATTTTGAAGAAGGATACTCCTCTCATCCTTGTGCCTAAAGCTAGATTTAAAGTTGAATTTTACATGAAATTATATGAATTTCAGTTTAGGGTTCATACCCAATTATCATTGTTCTAAGATATTTATGTTACAATTATTTAAATGTTGAGTTGCATGTTTCCTTTCACATCTTTATGCGTGTGGCATAACTTTATGGATTGAGAATTGAATTTCATTATCTTGACTAGAATTATTAAAGAATTTCAAGAATTTATTATTGAGTATGAACTTTGTGATGATTTGATACTTTGTGATGATTTGATATGAGTTTAAAGCATGGGTTTTAAGACCAAAGTATAGGTATTGATATTTCAAGAGGATTATGGTTTTAAGCACCCTAAGACTAGTTTATATTCAGATTTTAAGCAGGATTTGATCTTTTGATCCTCATCTAAGATATGTAATCCACACAGTTAGTTTAATTACAGTTTAAAGTAAACAGGTGCATAACTGGTTTTCATTGTAAACCCTTATGTTAGTCTCAAAGAGGATTTCCTATAGAATGAGCATATAAATTAAAGAGAGTAGTATTTAGCACCTAGTTAGGTATGTGTCCTAGTTCACATGCCCTAGAACTACGAGCAAATGTAGGTACAGATTCATATCATTCCCATGTATATGGATGACAGATACAGATTGTGATCACTTGGCTTAGGTTATACTGCTTGGCAAGAGTATGAAACCTCTCCCCAACGTGAGGTTTTTCCTTATGGGAACTAGACTTGGACACTATGATAGCACATATAGTGTATGTCAGATAGAAGAACCACCCTAAACCTAAGTCTTAAAAATAAAATAACAGAATAACTTTTAGAAAACTAAGTGTAAATGCTTACAAATTTACTCAGATATTGTCCTATTTAAGACATTACTTACAGAACTTCAGATTTTAGTTTTCATATGATAAAAGTGAGTCCTTCCTACACTTAGTACGCATGATTTGAAAACAAATTTCAAGTACAGACTTAGAACTAAGTGTGCTGGCTCACAATATTCATATAGTGTATTTTATCATTCATGATTTATGATTTCAGTTTTCTATTACTCAAGCCAAGGTGAGCCATTTATACTTTGCATGCATTGTTTATGAGAAAGATACACATTCCATCACTATTTTACTTATGCATTCACCGCCATATGCTCGGTACATTCCAAAAGTACTGATCCATATATATTTTTATGTGCTACATTGTTTAAAAATGTAGGTACAGGTACTCAATTCCAACAACGTGATTGATTGTGAGCATCTCTATCTACATCTTGAAAATTGTTGAGTTCTCATAGTTCGGGGACCCAGTTAATAGTATTTCCAGCTTTTATGAGTAGTTTATTCAGTTATTTTATATAAGTTTGAGTTGGCTCGGGGTCTCTCCCAGCGACTCTCTAGTTAGTAGTGTTAGAGGATTGTCCAACTATTAGATACATTTTAAACTTACAGTATTGGTTATTCAGATTTCCTAGTTAAACACTTTCTTACATTATGTTTAGTTAATTCTAGTTCAGTTTAGACAGTATTCAGCAGTTAAGTATTATTTTGCATGCTTAGATTCAAGTATTATGAGTTAAATTGTTAGTAGAAGGCTTAAAGGGTTAGCTTGAGACTAGTCGTAGTCTTGAGCACCGTGTGACATCTCGGGACCCATTTTTGGGGTGTTACAACTCAGCTGGAGCCATTATATACAGAGGAATAGATATTGGATGAGTGTCCAAAACCAAGTCAATCCTAAAATCAATCTCCTTATTCGGAGGAACACTAGGAAGATCATCTAGAAAGACCTCAGGAAACTCATTCACCACCAAAACTGAATGCAAAGAAGGACCTTTTGAGTTAGAATCTTTAACCTAGACTAGATGATAGAGACACCATTGGACATTAATCTCTGAGATCTAAGATACAATATAAACCTTCCATTAGGATCTAGGGAACCACCCTCTCATTCAATAACCAGTTTACCAAGGAACCTAAAGACAACATTACGGGTCTGACAATCTAAGGACACGTAGCATGAATGTAACCAATCCATACCTAGAATGACATTAAAATACACCATGTTTAATTTATACAAATCCACCAAAATCTCCTAACTACCAACAACAACCACACACCCTACCCCCTATAGACTCTTTTAGTAACCACAGAGTAACCTACCGAGGTAGTAATAGAAAAACAGTCGAAATAACCTCAACACTAAAACCAAAATACATAGCTAAAAATAGGGCCACATAAGAGAGAGTGGACCCCAGACCAAGTAAACAATACACATTGTGGGAGAAAAGTTTTAATATACCACTCACAACATTAGGCAATCCCTTAGACTTCTATCGAGATGTAAGAGCATATAACTAATTTCAGCCTATGCTAGTACAGAAGCAAAAGTAGATGCAGAAGCAACACCTTTTGGTGTAGAAGAAGATAAAGGGGAAACTAAAAACTTATTCACCCCCAAGCGACCTTACCAACTGTACAATTTCTAAGCATGTGGCCTGGCAGACTATATGTGAAGCAACTATTCCTCCTCTCATCTCAGAAACCCCAATGTAGCCAACTACAGAACCTATAAATAGGACATGATATGGTTGACTGAGCCTCACTCACCTGAGATTGGGAAACCTGTGCCCCAAAGTTATTACCACCCTATTAATGCCTGTCACCCAAAGGCTTTGGGTAGGGAGCACTAGTTGTGTAGAAGGAACCAAAACTCCCTTATTTCTTTTGTTTCACTTATAACCATCCATACTACTTTGTTGTTGACCACCCTACTTAGAGAACTTGAAAGTTTTACCCTGCCTTTCCCCTACCTCAGCCTGCTTCCTCTTTTCCTTCTCCACCTATTGCATATAAATAACCAACCTAGAAATATCAATGTTTTTTATCAGTAAAGCAGTCTTAGTTTTAAGGATCAACTCATGAGACAGTCCTAAAGAAAACTTCCTCATCCCGGACCTCATATCAAACACTATTTCCAGAGCATACCTAAATAACTGGTGAAATTTCAAGGCTACTCCTTGATCAACAGCTTCTCTTACTTCAGATTAACAACTTTCTCTACTTTTGCTTCCTTTAACTCCTAAGGAAAGAAACGGTCTACAAAATCATTAGAGAAAATTTCCCATAAAGATGACCCATCATCTTTATCACCCCTTGCCTTATCCCATTCTTCATACCATTGGTACGCCATATCCTTTAACTGATAGATAGAAAAATTCACCCTTCTACATTCATGGCCTGCATCACTTTAAAGAACTTTTCCATTTCATCCAAAACACCCTAATGATCTTCCTCCACCTTAACACTAGTAAAAGTTAGAGGACTCAACCTCATATACTAGCCAACCCTTATGGCCTCAGAAGATGGAATACCAGATGCACCACGCTCAGCCTGAGAAGCTACCAATTGAGAAATCATATGAATCGACTGATAAAACTCTGTATTTGTTAGCTTACCTTGAGTAGGACTAGAGGGAATTGGTGGGACTCCAGAAAAATTAGAGACTGGACCCCTAGACAGAGTATGGATCCCTTGAGTAGAGCGTGTCCATCAACATTATCCCAGTTGGGATAGAATAATTTTTATGAGCTTTAGATCATCGAGGAGGCATGATTTGAAAAATGAGAAAATGAAAATTAGAGGAATCCCAAGACCGCATACTCATTAGCTTGAAATCAGAACACAAGAAAGTGGAATATTCCTAAATGCCTTGTAGCCTCTACCTTATTAGTGTGGCACTCTATAATGTGACGACCCAATTTTCTCAACCAAAATGCTACACGGTGCTTATGACCCCGGAGGAACACAAGCTAACCCATGACTAATATATGTACCTGCATACTGCATAAGATAACATAATAATGCAGAAACATGAACTGAAAGTCCATAAGGTTCCATCATAAACATAACTGAATAACATAACATCTGTGTGGGGTAATTTAATACCCAAAACAAAACTAAAGTCTAAAATATGATAGTCTGTATCTAGTTTGTATCTAGTCTACATCTAATCTAAAAGCCTCTATATCTGAAGAATTTGAATAAGAAGTTGATGGGACATATCCCCAACTAACTCCAACTAATAAGCTAATCAGTGAGATATTAGAAAATAATTATGTCCTCGAAGGATAAGGACTCACTCCTACTCTGATTGCTGAATCTGGAATCTACTACTGATCTGGAATTCGTGTCTCTGAACCTATGGTGTAACATAAAAAGAAAGTACTATAGCACAGATACATTAGAACATATGTACACATATGAGGTAGGATATAAGAAATGGTTCACAAGCATGAATAATGCTAACTGATTGTCTAACATGAACGTGAGAATACATGCATAAATACATAACTGTAACTGACAACATGATTTTATGATTTCTGAGTCTGTATACTAATAACGTGACAAACTAGTAACTGATATGACTAATAACATAAAGGACTATAGCTAAATAATGCTGATAACATGGGTGACTGTAGCTGACAGTCCTAAATCTGATAGAACTTTTTGAGTTTTGTACTATATCTGAGTTAACTGTATCTGACCGTTCTGAAATCTAAAAAACTATCTAAGTTTTATTACTGAGAATGATTGACTATATCTGACAGTCCTGATTCTGTAACATGAAACTGTAGAAAGTGCCCCAAAGGTACTATAATAGCTAAGCTGGGGTCCAATATATGCCCTGATTGGAATGGTGTCAATACCATGCCACTGGTAAGAACAACAAGTGAGTAACTCTTATATAACAGGTAACTCTAGCGAGAACGGTGGGAACCCTCACATAACAGGTTAATCCACCTCATCTACCCTGATATAACAGGCTACGATGTCTCAACCTATGCTAGCTACATAGTTCTAGAATGCAAGGATTGCTTCTAGGAATCACATCCTCGTATAACAGGCGAGTCCCCATCCTTGGGTTCAGTCGGTGCTAATACCTACTCCCATATGAATGGACACTGAACATAATTTACTGAACTAAACCGAGCATGGACTGAGTTACTGAATTTCTGTGACTGATGGAATACTACTGATATCTGACAACTGACTGAGTTATGAGACCATGGAGATTTTTCCTGAGTCATAAGACTATCTGAAGTCTAAGAGTTCATAGCTTGACTGAGAGTATCATGAAAGACATGACATGGCTTTAGGCACACAGCTAATATTTGGGTACAAGTACCCCAAGGACTCGATAGAAGGAAACTGACATAGCATGATTTACTTGAAGACTTGACTAACATCATAATACATACTACATTCATAGGAGCCTTTCATCAAACATGTAGTAGGCATAAAATTGTACATACATGGGGATTTCATGATATCATGCTAGTTAGACAATTTTCCTTTATCTAGATATTTAATCAAACATATTGTAGCCATAGTACATGTAAATCACATTATACTATAATTAAACATCATGCTTCAATTCCAATTCCATCATACAAGGTTTTTTTCATGAGATTTCATAAATCTTTATATATACTAATCAACCCACTTGGAATTTATCATCAAATCATGGAATAGAAATCAATTCCTCATTTATCAACATGAAAGAGAACATACAAAGCATGAAAACATAAGAAAATTCATAACTTGTAGTTAAAAAGGATTCTTGGACTTCATGGACGAAAGGAGTCCATGAATGAACACTATGCATACCTTAGTTCATGATTTCGTAAACATTGATGGTGAAACCTTCTTGAAATTGGACCTTCTATGAAAACCCTAGTTGGAGTTCTTGAGAGTATTTGAGAAAAACATCAATATTTTGGATGAATAAGGGCTATATCCCGTGTTTGGAAGCTTATATAGGGGACGAAAATTGACCCTTTTAACCCTGGATATATAATTTAAATTTTCATTAAAATTTTCCCAATTGGGTCCTTGGCGCGATGCGGCATTATCGCGCTGTGTCACTGGAAATTGACAAATGGGAAATTGCACGATGGTGCAATGCGGAGCTATCGTGTTGGCACCTTGTCTACGACCTAGAAGTTTGGCGCGATGAGCCAGTATTGCAGAGCAATACTGGAATTTGACATTTGCTATTTGAGCTATCTTCGCGATGCGTTGAATGCTCTGGTCAAACACTGTCTCACTAAAAAGGCTCTAACTCTTCTCCTGGGTGTCAGATTTGGGAGAATTATATATCGATGGAAATACCACGTCTATAAGAATGAATTCTTATTTCAAAGAAAGTTCTAACATCTTTGAGATGATTTTCAAGCTAAGAAAGAGCATGGGTATTATAATATTTACCCCGTGAGAACATTCATCCTCGAATGAGACTGACTAAGAGGGGAAACAATGAGCTGAACATGAATAACTAAAACATGATCTCATGACGGACGTGACCGGCTAGCTGAACATAACTTATGAACATGTATATTTGATGCATGCGTAACTGATTCATAAATGCATAACTGAAAGTTCTGAATTACTAGATTTTCTTACAATGAGAATGCATGTCTGATGCATAACTATATAACTAATCTGATACATGAATGCATGACTAAATATGCGATGGTACTTGATACCAAGTTTATCATGGGAATATGAGCATGAGAATGAATACTAAGTTAGTGATGTACACTAATCATGAAAGTGAGTAAGCTTGAGGAGAACTGTTACCTTGAGCTTGATATGAGTTGGCGGGGAATAGGTAAGGGTACTTGGTACACATATCTACTTTTGTTTCCCAAGTATCTCCCTCAACGGACCAATTTCTCGAAAGAACTTTAACTAGAGTTACTTCTTTGTTCCTCAATCTATGATTTTGATAGTCTAGGATTTTGATTGGAATCTTAAAGGGACCGACATATCGGGGACTGAGCTTTCCCTTCTTGCCAAATCTCTTCACTCCCTTCATAGAAGAGATCTTGAGGTAGACATAGTCACCAATCTCAAACTCAAGATCCTTTCTACAAATTTCTTCATAAGACTTTTGTCGGCTTTGAGCATCCCGGAGTCTTTCTTTTATTAATTAAACTTTTTCTACGGCGTAGAATACCAAGTTAGGCCTTATGACTGAGGCCTCACTAACTTTGAACCAAATGATTGGAGATCTATATCTCCTACCATAGAGAGCCTCAAAAGGAGCCATCTAAACACTGGAATGATAGCTATTGTTGTATGAAAACTCAATCAAAGGCAAGTGGTTATCCCAACTTCCCATAAAATCAATTGCACACGCCCTTAGTATATCTTCTAACGTCTGAATGGTACTTTCTTATTGACCATCTATTTAAGGATGAAAGTCTATACTATGATGGACTTAGGTACCAAGACCCTTTTGGAATGCTTTCCAAAAATAATAGGTGAACTGGGTACCTCTTTCTGACATAATAGTCAATGGAACACCGTGCAATCTGACCATCTCCTTAATGTAGACCTTGGTGTAATTCTCGGCTGAATAAGAGGTATGAATGGGAAGGAAAAGAACTAATTTTGTCATTCTGTCTATAATGACCCAGACTAAATCATGCTGGCGATGAGTTCGAGGCAAACCCATCACGAAGTCCATGTTCACAACTTCCTACTTCCAAGTAGGAATACTGAATTCCTTCATAGGACCACTAGGCTTCTGATGCCCTATCTTAACTTGCGGACATGTAGAGCACTTAGTCACAAACTCTGCAATATGTCTTTTCATCCCACTCTACCAATAAATTTCCTGTAAATCATTGTACATCTTAGTGTCCCTTGGTTGAATAGAGTAATGCGCACCATGCTCTTTTGCAAGAATTCACTACCTTAAGTTATCTATGTCTGGAACACAAAGACAACCCTTACAACGAAGAACACCATCTCCTCCTTGGGAGAAAACCTCTATTTTCTGATTCTGAATTGACTCTTTTAGCTTGACAAGACTAGGATCTTTATCTTTCTTTTCTTTTACCTCAGAAACTAGAGATGATTTTGAACTACTCTAAACACATACACCACCCTCTGAAGAGTTGACTAAGCGAACGCCTAGTCTGGTAAGCTGGTGGACTTCTTGGATAACTTCTTCATACTATCATCAATATGAGAAATACTACCCATGGACAGTCTACTGAGATCGTCGGCTACTACGTTGGCCTTTCCCGGATGATAGAGAACACTCATGTCATAATTTTTTAAGATCTTTAACACCTTCTCTAATGAAGATTGAGATCTTTTTGAGAAAAGACATACTGAAGGGTCTTATGATCTGTGAAGATGTCTACATGAAAACTGTATAAATAATTCCTCCAAATCTTTAAGGCAAATATTACGGCTGCTAATTCAAGATCATGAGTAGGATAATTCTTCTCATGGGGTTTAAGCTATCTGGAAGCATAGGCTATGACCTTACCATGATGCATAAGTAAATAACCTAAACCTACTCTAGCTGTATCATAATAAACTACAAAACTATCTTAACCATCTGGAAGAGCTAGAACTGGAGTTGAGGTGAGTCGAGTCTTCAATTCTTGAAAACTTTTCTCGCATGAATCTGACCACTAAAACTTGACCTTCTTCTAAGTCAATCTGGACATAGGAGATGTAATAAAAGGAAATCCCTCAACAAACTTTTTGTAATATCTAGCTAAACCTAAAAAGCTCCTGATATCTGATGGAGAAATAGGGCGAGGCCGGTTCTTACTACTTCGGTCTTTTGAGGATCTACCCTAATGCCATCACTGGAAATGATATGACCAAGGAATTCTACTGATCTTAGCCAAAATTCACACTTTTTAAATTTGGCAAATAACTAATGATCTCTGAGAGTCTGAAGTACTATTCTGAGATGGTCTGCATGATCTCGCTTAGTGCGAGAATATACCAGAATATCATCTATGAAGACTATGATGAACATGTCCAAGTACTGCTTGAACACGTGGTTCATCAAGTCTATAAAAGTGGCTGGGGCATTGGTAAGACCAAATGACATGACTAGAAATTTGAAGTGACCATACTGCGTACGGAAAGCTATCTTCGGGATGTCACATTCTTTAACTCTGAGCTGATGATAGACAGATTTGATGTCTATCTTAGAGAAATAACTGGCACCCTGAAGTTGATCAAACAAGTCATTGATTCTGGGAAGAGCATACTTGTTTTTGACCGTAACCTTATTGAGTTAATGGTAATCAATGCACATTCTGAGAGAACTATCTTTGTTGTGCACGAATAAGACTGGTGCACTCCACGGAGAAAGGTAGGGTCTAATGAATTGCTTATCTAAGAGATTCTTCAACTGTTCTTTCAGTTACTTGAGTTCTACTGATGCCATTCTGTATGGAGGAATAGAGATAGTCTGAGTGTTTGAAAGAAGATCAATACCGAAGTCTATTTCTCTTTAAGGAGGAATTCTTGGAAGATCTATGGGAAAGACATCTGAATATTTATTCACTACTGGGACTGATTCAAAACTGGAAGCCTCAGAACTGGAATCTCTAACATGAACTAGATGATAGACACACCCCTTAGACATCATTTTCCTTTCCCGAAGGTAGGAAATAAGTTGACCCCTAAAAGTGACTATGTTGCCCTTCCACTCTAGGATGGGTTTATTTGAGAACTGAAACTGAACTATTCTATTTCTGTAGTCGACTATGGCATATCAGTAATAAAGCCAATCCATGCTGAGAATGACATCAAAATCAGTCATCTTTATTTCAACTAAGTCTGCTAAAGTGACTTTCTAAAATATCATAATTGGGTGATTCCTGTATACCTGCTGGGATATGATAGATTTACCCACTAGGGTAGATACTGAGAAGGGATCTACTAGAATTTTGAGACTGATTCCAAAATCAACTGCTATATAAGGAGTAACAAAAGACAAGGAAGCTCCTAGATCTAGCAAAGCGTAAACATACACACGAAAGATCTGTAACATACCAGTAACTACATCAGAAAAACTTTCCTGATCCTATCGAGTCTAAAAAGCATAGAGACGATTTTGGCATTGCCCGCTAGTAGCACTGGAAGTGGAACCCTACTGATTTAGGCGACCAGACTGAACTAAAGAGCGATTCTGTTGACCCTGAGGACCTAGCTGTGAATAGTCTCTAACTCTATGGAATGGCTTGCCATAACCAAAAAAAATGCCACTACCTGCTCTACACACACCCTAATGGTGCTTACCACAAGTCTGGCAAAGAGGATAGGTGCGGGCATTGCTAACACTGCCCTAGGTCTTAGAGCTTAGTGCTGTATCTTTGTAACCCTCTCTAAACTTAGGAACTGGAGTACTGGCTATAGAGGGAGCTGGAACTGATGACTTAGGACGAAACTAAGAATTTAAAATTACCAGTTTTGCTCTCTTATTCTTCTTTTACCTGTGCTTAATTTTCTGCTCTTCTATCTGCTGAGCATGGGTCATAAGTCTAGCTAAGGTCATGTCACTGTTTAGCATGGCAGATCTGTACTCATTAACCACACTGTTGTTCATCCCTGAAGAGAACTTACTCATCTTAGATCTACTGTCTGCAACCACATGAGGGGCATACCTATCTAATTAAGTAAACTTAAAAGAATACTCTTTCACTGTTATATTGCCCTGCCTGAGGTTGATAAACTCTAGCACCTTAGCTTCTCTAAGCTCTTGGGGAAAGAATCTGTCTAAGAATATAATGACAAACTCCTCCCACTCTATAGGACCTGCATCATCATCTGATGTTTCGAACTTCTAATATTTGAACCAAGCATGAGCCACATCCTGCAATTGGTATACAGATAGCTCAGCACTCTCAACAGTAGTCACCCCCATGGTGTCTGTCACTTTTAAAACTTGATCTAAGAATTCTTGGGGGTATTCATCTACCTTAGACCTGAGGAAGGTTGGAGGATTCATTTGGGTGAAGTCCTAAATCCTCGCTACAGCTGATTTGGCCACTGGGTTGGCCGGATGTAATACCCCGATTGTTTCTTAAGCCTAAATCCATCTTTTGAGTGAATATGGATGAAATCAAAATTGATTTTTATTTATCTCATGTTTTATTTTCCCAAATTCAACTCTCAATCATATGGAGAATTGGATAAGCTTTCCATCGACATAAGATTCACCCAAATCGGACACCCGGTGAGGAAGCTAGAGCCATTTTGTAATTCCCCGAGACTCAAACCAGTAGTGCATAAATAAATCAAGATCTTGAGAAATAAATTATAGTGCTTTGGTTGTTTTACAATCAATTATGGTGTGCATTAAGGCCTTAAAGATGTCCTAACGATTGGGCGAATGAAAACATTCCTTACCGATTGAGTTCTTGGGAAGGATATTGGTATAGTCAATTTCAAACGAGAATATCTTTCATTATACTTGGAATTTTTGAGCTCATGACCTATCAACAGATATATAATTGAATTATATTTCTAACGATACCGATTTTGCCAAAATTCAATATCGGAGGAAAGAGTTATGCCCATTTTACTCCAACATGGTCAAGCTGAAAAATGGTGACGACGGTTCTGACGGGCTGTCACGTTTTTAACGTCATTTCAGATGATGTCATCACTTTTTGATGATATTTCTGATGACGCCATTAGCCTTGGGTATAAAATAAAAAATTCGACCCTTTTGTGACGACATTTCATGACGGCCTATCACGGGTCTGACGGCCTATCACGGGTGTTGTTAGCCTTTTTTTTCAGAAATTAAGGGGCATTTTTAAAAGGGTATTTTGGTCTTTTCCACCCATTTTGACCCTCTATATACAAAGTAAAGAAGAAAACTTCATTATTCTTTCGTTTCATCAAGAATACTAGGGTTTCTCTCTCGAAAATCCAATCCAAATTTTCCAAGAACATCAAGAATCCAACCATATATTTTATAAATTGGTTCAAGATTCAAGGTACCCAAGTCAAAATCATCAAGAACCCTAACTCAAGAAGTGGAAAAGGAGTCTATAACAAGTTTTTTCATTCAAATCTATATTCAAGGTATGTGGGGTTTGAACAAGAACACTTCTTTTGTTCTTGTGCCCAAAGATTTAATTTCTACTATTGAAATCCATGATTTTTCAAAGTGGGTTTACACCCAAATTACTTTATTAATTATTTATGATATTTGAGCTATTCAAGATCGATACACATGACTATTTCATCATTTTATTTCTTAAATTGAGAACTTATGCCATGAGTTGAATATTATTAGTATGAGTTGATGCTTTCCGAATGATTTGAGATAAGAGTCATGATTTAAGCTTTTCTATGAGAATTTTTATTATTGAATATATATATATATATATATATATATATATATATTGATATTTGAGCTTGAGATTCAAGAATGAGTTCTATGATATTTTCTTGAAGTTTTTGATACATGATTATTTTACAACTTCCAAATTATGACTTGATATTTAATATTGTGAATTTCATGTTCTACCATGAGTTGGTATTTCAAGTGCTTTCAAGACATGTGTCAAGCTTTAATCTTATGACAAATTGGAAGAGTATATTGATTCATAAGATTGAGTTATTATAATGAGTCTTGATATTTTCTCAAAGTTATTGATATTGCCATGACTAAATGAATTGATACATCTTGATGTTGAGAAAGATTATTTGATTTTGAGTCGAGTTAAGAATCCACAGTTGTATATGATTTACCGATGATATATATATTTATGTTTTGGTCTTTATAATGGACCCACGAATTGATATTGATTAAGGTGGATTTTCTAATGCATTTTAAGCTGAGTTTGGGAGGAGTATTTAGCACCGAGCGGGAAATGTGATATTTTTCTAAAATTACATGCCACCGTAGGATTGATATTGATGATTGTGGGCCAGATGCCGAGTATGAGATTGTGATTGAGAAATTAAGGTTGTACTCCTTAGCAAGAGTACGACACCCCCGCCAATGTGGGGTTCTCTCCTTAGGAGGAAAAAACGTTGGACTCCATGCAGCTCACATGGTGTAGTTATATCGGTTATAAAAAACTCCCAAGTCCATAAGAGTTCAAGTTTCATGAGTTACTAAGTCACTCTAAGTAATGATTTAAAGAGCTTGAGTTAAGTATAATGATTTATGAGATTTATAATGCTTGTATTACTATTGATAATTTACAAGGAATATATTTCGGTTAATTCACGTGAAGAAAGTTGTTATCGTCAGCATGCATGATTTTCATAATCATTTATAATATTATTTATAATGTTACATTGCACCCCTAAATACTCAGTAGATTCGTTAAAGTACCGACCCTCATATATTTCTATATGCTACAGTGCCTTATAATTTAGGTACAAGTTATAGTGTAGATACCGCATTTAGTCAATTCGCAGCTTCCAGTCAGCAGGTGATGAGTCCTTTTGATTCAAGGGCATGAGTCAGTTATACAGTTCAAGAAGTGTTTTATTTTTATTACTTTAGTCGTATTGAGATTAGGTAGTTGGGAGTCATGAACCATCTATCTGAAGTTAGTACCAGTAGAGGCTTCAAAGACAGTCAGTAGAAGTTGATGTATTCAATTTCAGTTTCATTTGTAAAAGTAGAGTTGTAATATTGTAAAGTTCTTGTTTATATTGATCAAGTTCAGAGAAGTTCTATATTTTTGCTAACTTTATATAGATTTAAGTATTTTATCCATTTTTTTATGATTTATGCTAGTAGGAGGGTTAGCTTGGGGTCACTTATGCCCCTAAGAACCGTGTGATGTCCCGGGACCCAAATTTTGGGGCATTATAAACTTGGCATCAGAGCATAGAGTTTAAGTGTCCTAGGGTATCTATGAAGCCGTGTCTAGTAGAGTCTTGCAGAATGGTACTGAGATGTTTGTACTTTTCTTCGAGAGACTACAAGACATTTAGGAAAGGTCTCCATTCTTTTAAGTCTTAGATCGTGCTATAGAAAGGTTCATTGAGAAACTTATATAGATTCTCATCTTACCCTATTCGAGGCATCCCCACCTTATTTTTAAGGTATTAGAGACAGTCAAACTCAATTCTTTGTAGATAGTACTTTCTTAAATAGTCTCCACAGATAGTTATAAAGTTATAAATGAGCTAGAAAGTACCCTATTAGTGCCTTATCATGCTTTGCTTATAAATTGTGCAATAAGCCTAAGTCAGTTGTGCTTCCAGATTCTCTTCGTAGAATCCATATTGATAATTTATACTTCCTTATCTATGTACAATTCTTGAGGTAACATGATCAGCGCGTTCTAATTTTCTCTTTCTGATAATACTTTCAGACTTATAAGAGAGAAATTTTCTCACAAAGGGGCCTGAGAAGAGATCACCAATGTGTTATAATTTTCCTAAGTTCAATGTTATGCCCTCTTCCTTATGATTCTTTTAGTTAAGACAGAGTAATATGTGTATTATTAGATTATTAAATATTGTATGGTGAGTTTCTATCTCTTGTAACCTTGTTATCTTCTTGGTGTTGGAACTAAAAGTCTAGTGAAGTTGTGTGGGGCTCTTTCGATTAACTAGCATGATTTCTTTGTTATCCATCTCAAATTCTTTTGCAAAATGCAAATCAAAGACTAGTGAAGCCGAGTGAGGCCTATTTTGATTCACTAGCAACTCCTTATGTATCTTGTTTCCTCATGCTGGTTAGAACTGGTTTAGAGGTGTTGTGACAAGAAAGGGTGAAAAGTGTGATTTATTAAAAATATGTATAGATGAGCCTTTTGCATGTGATCGAGGTAGTGATGAAGTTATATTGTTCTTGTGTGTCAGCTCATGGAAGAAAAAGAAGGAGTTATTGGTAGAGGTAAATAATGGTTTGCTTAAGGTATGAAAAGAGTTGTTGACAATGTGTTGCATAAGATAAGTACAAGTTATGGATGATGATACTTTGTGGATGAGTGTTGTAAACTTAGATGCTCCTAAGATTGCAAGGGAAAGTTAAGTTGAGGCTTAGAGAGTTATGAACTAAGTTAAGTTGTGTATGAAGAATAGATAGCAATGATGGGTAGAAGAAGGGCATGTTGATGGATTATAAATGAGAGAGGCCATATGATTATGACCAATTATTGTTATTAGGGGGTTTAAGTGGACTAGTGTTTATTGATGTTTTGTTTTATAGTTTCCAAGTAAGAATAGTGTGTGTGAGGTGGAGCTGTAAGTATATTGAGCGCTAGGCATTAAGCTTGGATGAATGATGTCTATGAAGGTGGATGTGATGATTTCTTGGTAAATGGTGCTAGTTACAGGGAAGTGATCTAATGGTCTTGGACAATGTATGCGAGATCTTGAGTTTGATCAACTTGTAATTAAGTTTGATTTTGTGTTCTTGGTGAGAAATCTTGCCCAAGGTTCTTTGGGGTTGCTTTATTTTTTTTCCTAGGGTCATTGTATGTGGCATAATTAGTAAGTGTCGTGGAGTTGCTAGGTGGAGGAAGACTAGTTAGGCAATGAACGATGTTCCTAATAATTGAGTCAAGAAGTGTGATGGCTTTAGTCTAAGGGGGAGATAGTAGAACAAGTGACCGGGTTAGTTTTTCAGGTTCTAGTGGGTATGCCAATAAGTCGTGGAACAGCTGTAAGAAGGGGTACTGCTCGACCCATTTTTATTTTAGTATTTTTATTCCTGTATTTATTCATGCTTTGTGTTTTGATTCCATGATCATGATTCATGTCCAGGTATGCCATAAAAAATCCTGTCTTTACTTAGTTACCAAAATACGGAGTCTCAGACCTTTCATCGGTTGGAATCACAATTCAGAGTTACGAATTCCTAATTTAGGTCATGCAACGCATGACTTATGTACTCAAGCTTTGTGATATGTTCAGTTCCAATGTTCAAGCTCTACTTTTAATGATCAGCGAGAAAGCAATTCAGATTCATATCGTGCATGTCCCCTAGCCGTATTTCTTTGATGGGTTTATGATGTTAAATCCTCTATTCCTCAAGCCTCAGTTAAGTGTCAAGTTATTCATAGTATTTATTCATATGTCAGATCCTTATGCTCTAATCTTTTAGTTATCTTTCCTTACCCAAGATAGTAGTGGTGAATAATTGTTTAGTTGAGAGAGAATAGATATTTCCTTATCAATGATAGAGGGTGTCATGCCTACTTTGTCTAGGAGGTAATGTGAAATAAGATTGAGGCTAAGTCTTTGATACATGTTATGGTTAGTTGAAGTTTAATGTGTTATGATTAGGAGGATTGTGGTGTATTCATTTTGTGTAATTCCATGAGTTGGAAGGAATATTGGAGTGAAGCATTTATGTAGGACTCGATTAGCAAAGAGTGTGCCAGGTGTTCTTGAGGTGAGTGCATGGAAATTTTCTTGATAAGAGGTGTGTAGGGTATGAAGAAGAGGTATTATAAATGTTTGATTAGGAATGTGCATATGGTTATGAAGATAGTCTTGAATGTCATGTTTATGTGCATGTGTATGGGTGCCTTGCACATTAGTAAATGGCTAGTCCTAGGTGGATTGGAGTTGTCGAAGTGGTAATGAGAATTACTCTTGAAGTGAGAGGTTGTAAGAATGTATATGTGTGGGAGCTCATGATTCAGAATGAGGTTATGTGGCGAATCTTGTGGTTCTAGGTTACGCATGAAAACGATGAGGGGTTTTGGTTTAAGGGGATATGAGTAAATGGAAGTATCGGCGTCATGTGAGAATTGTAAGTCGAATCGATCAAATATAGTATCAGAAGGGTATAGTATAGTCGAGAGAGTGTTTGAGAAGTGTGGTTGAGTTGAGAGTAAGGAGTTGCCTTGCTTGAAGCTTAGTAATTTTATCCTGACTTATTATTCATAGGTTTAGGTTTCAAGTTATGGGATTATGGTAATTTTATGATCTCCGATTCAGATGTCTTGTTTAGATCTTGCCTAAAGTTCTTTGCTCCTTCAGACCATTACAATTCCTTGGGAGCGTATTGAAGAAATCCTCTACTTAAGTATGAGTATCTTGTATGATTCAGTTTGCATAGATAGCAACCCAGTTTTTAAAATTTGGCAGATAAATTTCTATGGTCTTCTATTTTTTTCGAACTAGTCTGGTCTTACCACTCAAAATTTCATTGGTATGAGCAATTCGATAAGTAGTTGCTCGCACCCAAAATCTACGAATTCAGTTCACTATGTGTATCAGGCATCAATTTCAAATTCGGATATATAATTGTGATTTAGTCTATGAGCATTCATTGAACAATCTTTGTTTTCCAAGTATTCTAGTCCAGACAATGTAATACCCATTGTGTAGTCTTATCCTTGTTTCTCATGACCTATGCCTGCAAAAATTATCTCTTCGCCGTCTATGAGTACGATTGGACCCTTATTACATCAAGTGAATTCTAAACTCTCAGTATGAGCCCGCTCTTTAGTATAGGAAGAAGGCAAATCAGCTCAGATTCAATCGAGAATTATAGTTTTCCTCTATTTATTTTTTTCCAGTCTCGGATCTAGCTATATAGCTATTCTCATCATGATTTTATACATTCAACAAAGTACTTCAAAGTTTAGAAAGATATAGATTTAGATTTACAAGTTGTTTCAGCTGTGTGTCTTCAGTTTTCTCTATATTCTTGGCCAAAAGGCAACATTCGAGGACGAATGTTTCCAAGGGGGAGATATTGTAATACTCTATTTCTTAAGCCTAAATCCATCTTTTGAGTGAATATGGATGACTTCCAAATTGATTTTTATTTATTTCATCTTGTATTTCCCTAAATTCTACTCTCGATCATGTGGAGAATTGGATAACCTTTCCATCGACATAAGATTCGCCTGAATTGGACACCCCGGTGAGGAAGTTAGAGCCATTTTGTAATTCCCTGAGACTCTAACCAATAGTGCAACCATGAATCAAGCTCCTGAGAAATAAATTATAGTGTTTTGGTTGCTTTCTAATTAAGGATGGTGTGTATTAAGGCCTTAAAGATGTCCTAACGATTGGGCGAATAAAAATATTCCTTACCGATTAAGTTCTTGGGAAGGATATTGGTATATTCAACTTCAAATGAGCATATCTCTCATACACTTGGAATTTTTGAGCTCATGACCTATCAACAGATATATAATTGAATTATCTTTCCAACGATACCAATTTCGCCAAAATACGATATCAGAGCAAAGAGTTATGCCCATTTTACTCCAACATGGTCAAGTTGGAAAACGGTGACGACGTTTCTGACGGGCTGTCACGTTTCTGACACCATTTCTGACAAAATCGTCACTTTATGATGACATTTCTGATGACGTGATGCCTTAGGCAGAAAATAAAAAATTTAACCCTTTTGTGACGATATTTCATGACGGCCTATCACGGGTCTGATGACCTATCACGGATATCGTTAGCCTTTTTTTCAGCAATTAAGGGACGTTTTAAAAGGGTATTTTGGTCTTTTCCACCCATTTTGACCCTCTATATACAAAGTAAAGAAGAAAACTTCATTATTCTTCCGTTTCATCAAGAATACTAAGGTTTCTCTCTCAAAAATCCAATCAAAATTTTCCAAGAACATCAAGAATCCAACCATAGATTTTATAAATTGGTTCAAGATTCAAGGTACCCAAGTAAAAAGCATCAAGAACCCTTACTCAAGAAATGGAAAAGGAGTCTATAACAAGTTTCTTCATTCAAATCCATAATCAAGGTATGTGGGGTTTGAACAAGAACACTTCTTTCGTTCTTGTGCCCAAAGATTTAATTTCTACTATTGAAATCCATGATTTTTCAAAGTGGGTTTACACCCAAATTACTTTATTAATGATTTATGATATTTGACTATTCAAGATCAATACACATAACTATTTCACATTTTATTTCTTAAATTAAGATCTTATGCCATGAGTTGAATATTATTATTATGAGTTGATGATTTCTGAATGATTTGAGATAAGAGTCATGATTTAAGCTTTTCTATGAGAATTTTTATTATTGAATATATATATATATATATATATATATTGATATTTGAGCTTGAGAGTCAAGAATGAGTTCTATGATGTTTTCTTGAAGTTTTTGATACATGATTATTTTACAACTTCCAAATTATGACTTGATTTAATATTGTGAATTTCATGTTCTACCATGAGTTGGTATTTCAAGTTCTTTCAAGATATGTGTCAAGCTTTAAGCTTCCTTATGACAAATTGGATTATTGAGTATATTGATTTATAAGATTGAGTTGTTATAATGAGTCTTGATATTTCCTCAAAGTTATTGATGTTGCTATGACTAAATAAATTGATACATCTTGATGTTGAGAAAGATTGTTTGATTTTGAGTTGAGTTAGGAATCCACAGTTGTATATGATTTGCTGATGAGATATATATTTATGTTTGGTCTTTATAATGGACCCACGAATTGATATTGATTAAGGTGGATTTCCTAAAGTGTTTTGACCTGAGTCTGGGAGGAGTATTTAGCACCAAGCGGGAAATGTGGTATTTCCCCAAAACTACGTGCCACCGTAGGATTGATATTGATGATTGTGGGCTAGAGGTCAAGTATGGGATTGTGATTGAGAAATTAAGGTTGTACTTCTTGGCAAGATTACGAGACACCCGCCAATGTGGGGTTCTCTCCTTAGGAGGGAAAAACGTTGGACTCCATGTGGCTTACATGGTGTAGTTATGTCGGTTATAAGAAACTCCTAAGTCCATAAGAGTTCAAGTTTCATGAGTTACTGAGTCAGTATAAGTCATGATTTAAGGAGTTTGAGTTAAGTATAATGATTTATGAGATTTATAATGCTTGTATTACTATTGATGATTTACAAGGAATATATTTCAGTTAATTCAAGCGAAGAAAGTTGTTATCATCAGCATGCATGATTTTTATAATCATTTATGATATTATTTATAATGTTGCATTGCACCCCCACATACTCAGTACATTCCTTAAAGTACTGACCCCCATATATTTCTATATGCTATAGTTCCTTATAATGTAGGTACAAGTTATAGCGCAGATACCGCATTCAGTCAGTTTGTAGCTTCCAGTCAGCAGGTGATGAGTCCTTTTGATTCGAGGGAATGAGTCAGTTATATAGTTTAAGAAGTGTTGTATTTTTCTTACTTTAGTCGTATTGATATTGGGTAGTTGGGAGTCATGACCCATCTATCAGAAGTCAGTACCAGTAGAGGCTTCATAGACAGTCAGTAGAAGTTGATGTATTTAGTTTCAGTTTCATTTGTAAAAGTAGAGTTGTAATCTTGTAAAGTTCATGTTTATATTGATCAAGTTCAGAGAAGTTTTATATTTTTGCTAAATTTATATAGATTTAAGTATTTTATCTAGTTGTTTATGAGTTATGCCAGTAGTAGGGTTAGCTTGGGGTCACTTGCACCCCTAAGCACTGTGTGACGTCCCGGGACTCAAATTTTGGGGCTTTATATTGGAACAACTGTTGGCCATTCATTATGAGCGGCGACTGATTGAGCAAGAGTGGTAAATGAGGTCCTAAACTCTGCATGGGAACTATGATCGCCCAAAGGTTATTCAGGATGAGGAGCTGATTGATTTCCGTTTCTTCGTTTAGAAGGCATGTTCTGTAGAAAAAAGGGAGAAACAGATTAGACTGAGAGACTGACTAGTGATTATGCGCACTGGCATGACATGAATACTAAAAGAGGTGAAACTATTATTACAATATCTCATAGCCTCTTGCACATAAATGTGGCGCGCCACACTCCCATTTACAAGACTCTGCTAGATGCGGCTTTCAGACTTTCTAGGACTCTATTGAACCTGGCTCTGATACCAAGTTTGTAACAACCCGATTTGCTAAACTGGAATGCTACACGGTGCTCATGATCCTGAAGGACCACAAGCTAACCCATGACTTATATCTATACCTGTATACTGCATGAGATAACATAATAATGTGGAAACATACACTGAAAGGCCATATGGTTTGATCATGAACATAACTGAATAACGTAACATTTGTGTGGGGTAATAGAATACCCAAAACAAAATTGAAGTCTAAAACATGATAGTCTGTATCTAGTCTAAAAGCCTTTAATGTCTGAAGAATCTGAATAAGGAATTGATGGGATATGTCCCCAACTAACTCCAACTAATAAGCTAATCAATGAGATACTAGAAAATCATTATGTCCTCAAAGGATAAGGATTCACTCCTACTCTGACTACTGAATCTGGAATCTACTGCTGATCTGGAACTCGTGTCTCTGAACCTATGGCATAACATAAAAATAAAGCACCATAGTGAGAATGCGTCAGTACATATGTACAGAGTATACATGTGAGGTAGGCTATATGCAATGGTTCACATGTATGAATAATGCTAACTGACTGTCTAACATGAACATATGAATACATGCATATATATGTAACTGTAACTGACAATGTGATTTCATGATTTCTAAGTCTGTATACTGATAACGTGACAAACTAGTAACTGATATGACTGATAACATTAAGGTCTATAGCTGAATAATGCTGATAACATGGGTGACTGTATCTGAGTATAACTGATAACGTGGGTGACTATAGCTGACAGTCCTGAATCTGATGGAACTATCTGAGTTCTATTATTAAGACTGATTAACTATATCTGACAGCCCTGATTCTGTAACATGAAACTATGGGAAGTAGTATCTAACCGACATGCTCCAAAGGTGCTATAATAGCTGAGCTGGGGTCCAATCTATGCCCTGATTGGAAGGGTGACAATATTGCACCATTAGTAAGGAAAACATGTGAGTAACCCTCATATAACAGGTAACTCTATCGAGAATTGTGGGAACCCTCACATAACAGGTTAAGACACCTTATCTACCCTCATATAGAAGGCTACAATGTCTCAACCTATGCTGGCTACATAGTTCTGGAACGCAAGGATTGCTTCTAGGAATCACAACCTCGTATAACATGTGAGTCCCCATCCTTGTGTTCACTTGGTGCTAATCCTTACTACCATTTGAATGGACATTGAACATGATTTACTCAATTGAACTATACATGGACTGAGTTACTAAATTTCTGTGGCTGACAAAATACCACTGATATCTGACAACTGACAGATTCATGAGACTATGGAGATTTTTCCGGAGTCATAACACTATCTGAAGTCTAAGAGTTCATAGCTTGATAGAGAGTATTGTGAAAGACATGACATGGCTCTAGGAACACAGCTAATATTTTGGGTACAAGTACCCCCAGGACTCGATAAAAGAAAACTGACATAGCATGATTTACATGAAGACTTTACTAACGTAATAATACATACTACATTCATAGGAACCTTTCATCAAAATGTAATAGGCATAAACTTGTACATACATGAGGATTTCATGATGTCATGCTAGTTAGACAATTTTCCTTCATCTAGGCATTTAATCAAACATATTGTAGGCATAGTACATGTAAAGGACATTATACAACAATTAAATATCATGCTTCAATTCCAATTCCATCATACAAGGTTTTTGTCGTGAGATTTCGTTAATCTTTAACTATACTAATCAACATGGAATTTATCATCAAATCATGGAATAGAAATCAATTCGTCATTTATCAACATGAAAGAGAACATACAAAGCATGAAAACATGAAGAAAATCCATAACTTGTAGTTAAAAAGGATTCTTGAACTTCAGGGATGAAAGGAGTCCATGAATGAACACTATGCATACCTGATAACGCTCAATCTACAGCTCTCGTAAGAGTGTAAAGCGGTCGTTTGTCAAATATATAACCCAACTGGGTTGGGTATCGATCCCACAGAGAATAGCCGGTCAACAAGTAAGTAATGATTATTAGACTTTTGGTGCAAGTCTCGTAAAAGGGGGGATTGTAACGTGTAACCAAAATAATAGAGTAAAAACGGAAATTAGCAAAGTAAGAAGAAAGAATGTTTTAATAAGACGTTAAACAATGAGAATTGAGAGTTGGGGTTATGTCCACCTTATGAGTTATAAGTCTCTATTGGCTATGAGTTATGCGGAATTCAGACATGCATGTGCTTATAGAGAATTGTATTCTATGGTAAATCCAAGCGTCTTTCGACCTAACAAGGACTATTTCACTTTAACTCTTTCGAGCTTAAAGCGTATCTAATGGTACAAATTCTCCAAGAGGTTAATCCAGTTACGACACTAAATTTTTAACAGGGGTTGGTGCCCTATTACCTTGACATCATCTCTTTTCCAGACATATAACTTTTCTTTCGAACAAGTTAATGCTATACTGGCGTATTCTAAGTGTTTGCAACCACAAAGAATTTAGATTAAGATGAAGAGAATAATGATATAAGCAGCAAACGTGTTGCGAATTCACAAACTCATAGCAATAGATAGTATCTCATACGGCTTCCATAACCCCAACAGAGAAGTTTAGCTACTCATGATTGCAACGGAAAACACAATAGCAATTATCATCATACCAAAATAATCTCACGATAAGTATAGGGGTAAGAATGTCGTGAATTCCTTGCTGAGTAACTTTTCTCTTGTTGTGGAAATTAAGAATTGAATAGATGAATAGAAGAAGAATAAAAAGTAGAATTAATGGAAGAATTAGTAGTAGTGAAAGGTGAGAATAATGATGTGTGTCCGAATGCTTAAAAGCTTCAGCAAAATAGGGTATTTATAATACCCATATCCTATTCCTACTAGGCTACTGCGTACTTATCCTAATCCTAATAAATTACTGCATCATTATCCTAATCCTAATAAGTTACTGCTGATCCCCAAAGTCTTAGAAAATGCTGTTTTTGCCCGGGACAGGTTTCCCATGCGTCACTTTTGGTCCTTGGCGTCCAAGCTTTCCCTTCCTTCATTCGTGAAGCTTCCTTTGGCGTCAAGTTATTCATAAAATTCTGAATTCTGCATCATTTATACCTGAAAACTTGCTAATCACGTTTGTTAGCTCACTTACAGGAAAAAGGACTAAAAGTGCATGAATTATATATTTTGTCCTCAAAACTTAGCTAAAATATGGGTAAAATATAGTACTTTAGGCGTGTAAATTCGCCTATCATCAACACCCCACACTTAAAGCTTTGTTCATCCTCGAACAAAATATCATGTCCATCTAAACATCTACTTAGGGTTTCACAGTAACAACACAAAATATTCATCAAGGTAGGCACGACAATCATTAACAAAGAGTAGTTTTCTGACCACTACTAGAAACAATTGAACCTCTAATATAGACTCGTGATGACGGTTAATTCGTATTCAAAATTTAAGGCACAACGAATCATACAAACTGTCTAAAACTCACCAACCATGTGTGTCTCACATAAGATCTTACCCATAATCACTCACAAATATTGCATTTTTCGGAACATGGGTACAATATTATCCTTGCTCTCACTCTCACAATGAATTCATATGTTGCAACTGATGACCATAGGTTTGCCCTTAGTGTAATGCTCCACTAAATATCAGAATGTTAAGCTTAGGATCAAATAGGTCTTTTACAGGTTGTAATGTAAGCTAAGGGAAGGGTAGGACTATTTTGGTCAGAAATAGTGACTATGTTCCTAAGCGCTTTAATACATCACATTATGCCATTAATACTTTCTTTCAAACAACCTTTCTACTTTCTTTTAATCTACCACCCTTTCTCACCTCTTTTGTTTTTCAATTTTGAACAGAATTAACTTTTTATTTTTCTTTTCCTTTTTCTTTTCATAACACACTTCTTATGATAGCAATTATTTTTCATAACAAATTCAAGAACCCATACATTCTAAGGCACTATTCTCACCCAATTTCCTCTTATTTTGTCACATGACTTTACAATTTAAAGCTCTTAGGAATTTGGATCAAATTATGGTCTTGAAATAAAATAGATTAGGCTTACATATGAGGCTGTCAAAGAAAATAGGCTAAAGGCCCAAAAGGGTTATCTAGGATGATGTCCATGGGCAGATAAAATGAAGGTAAACAATCATAGGTTGCCAAAGAAATGCCTAAATCATCTCCTAAACTCACACTCTTTATTTCGCTTTACATACATACCAGGCAAGTTCTAGCATCAGCCACAAACATAGAATATACTATCATCTCACACACACAAGGCACATGGTCGACTTTATTGGGAGTAGTATAGACTCTTGACCCAACAGATGAAGGAATTGAACCACACAATTTTCACATAATGAGTCACTATTAGCGCCTAAACGTCTCAATAGTAATGATTTTATCACAGACTCTTGTGGTAATACCATGCTGCCTATCAGAACAATTTCATGCAAAGTTAAAATTTTTTATTTTTTTTTTAAAAAACTTAACTACTAAAAAAACCAAAAAAAAAAAACAAAACAAGCAAACATAAATGAATGCAAATGCAGATAAAGAAGGTTAGCATGCAAATACCAGCACCCCACACTTAGATGGGACACACTGCCCTCAGTGGAAAATAAATAAGAAGAACCTGGTTAGTCGGACTCCTCCTTTATGTCTGGGGTCATGCCCCCTTCGTCGGAATCATCATTGGAGTCGTCGTCATCAGAATTCTCCTCTACGTCGGAGTCTGGCATTCGTCGATCATCATCGGTTGGCACATCGTCATCAAGAGGTTCCTCAAAGTACACACCTACTCCACACATTTGCCTTGCATGCTCATTCATAAGGTAGTCATAATCCAGCTGTTGGAGCTCTGCAGCAGTTGGAACATGACCTCCGCTCATCATTGTAAATTGAGTCATCCCATAAAGATGGTGAAAGAAACTCTCATCCCGAGCATGTCTCTTAGCAGTAGTAAGGTTGACGCCATGTGTAGATTCAGCATCTTTAACCTTTGTGAGGTCAACCTTTTTTGGGTTGTGTGGAAGCTTATGATCAGCCGGTTCCTCTTCGATGTCCTCCTTCCTCAATATTGTAGTCAACAGGTTGCCAAAACTGAAGTGGGACCTCTTGTGTAGCCTAGCTTTCCGCATTGTAGATTGCATAATTGCCCCAATATTGATAGGGACATTCGTTATCAATGCGTATACCAAGCGCACACTATCTCTTGTTATCTTGGTGTACTGGGTCCCTGGAATGAGGCAAGAGTTGACTATGCGCAACCATATCCTTGCTTCCCTATTCAAAGGAGCATATGGGAAGGTGTTGTGCCAACCGGTCTCCTTGTGTCTACTCCATCACGCCATGGATCTTGTTCCAAAAAGTGTGTGTCGAATGGCCCTGTATGGAGGTCTATTGTACATCTCCTTGAGTGGTGATGGATCAACTGAAGGCAAACCTAGAAAGGAGTTGAAGAAATCCGCATTTAGCTGTAAAACTTGGCCCCGAATCTTAACTTCATTCCCTGTGGTTTTCGGTGACCAGTTGGCATAGAATTCTTGTGTTAAATCGAGATTGCACTCTCCCATATCTCGGAAGATGAAATCAAGATGTAACGCCATTATCTTGGCCAACATGCGCGGTTCTTTCTTTGCTAGGCTTTCTTTGTGTATCAGGTCCACATGAACATATTTTCTCTCTTTATTGTTCCTATACCACTCCTTTGCTTCCTCCTCGAGGACCCATTTAATTCCGAACATGCGGCGTGGTACTTGCATCGAGGATGATTCTCCTTGCTTTTTTTGTCCTCTTTTCTTGCCTTTTTGTGAAGTGGTTGCTTTATCTTTGCCTTGTCTTGCTTTGGGTGCCATTGTACCTGAGATTATAACGATAGTCAAGTTAGCATCATCTCGATGGATACAATCAATAAACAGGCAGTAGTGGCACCACCCCACACTTAGTTTGTTGGCATCAGCTAGTGAAGTGAAAGTTTGTCGATTACTCAGACTTCATCGACATACGTTTTAGGCGCTATATTCCAGTAATAAAATCAGTGCAGTCATACTTCTTATGACCTAGGCAATACTTTCACGTTGGATGTATCAAGACTAACTACATAGTGATTGAATCAAGGTATAGCGTCTAGAAATAATCACCACCTCATATGTGGTAGTCAACCATAATTCTTGTCTCGATGAACAAGGCATTCCAACATGTAAGATTTCTATTGACAAGATTATACAATTTTCTTGACCCTGTTAATTCCGCAAAAGTATGACAGTGCATCAAAATCAAATTCAAGTTGGAAACATGTTAAGATCATTCTTACGTATTCTTTCACTCACTTAGTTGCATCACAACACATCAACCACATTCAAATCCCTAATACTACTTCAAGATTTAACAATTCATAATAAGCGTAGTAGTGTAGTACTTACGGAATATAAATGAAGAACAAAGAAGTACTTACTTGGTTGATGACCTTGGATGATGTTCTTGCAAAGTAAAAGAGCAAAAGGAAATTTTTTTGAGAGGATTTGGAGAGGTAGGCGGCGCTTATGCTAGGTTTGCAATGTATTTTTGGTCTAAGACTAAGTCTCTTATTTATAGGGCAAGCTTGGGTCGGGTTTTGACCCAATTAAAATCGGATTTGGAGACCAAAAGTGACCATAGGCGGCGCCTTTTGCTTTGCCTATGCTTGGCATAGGCGGCGCCTTTTGCAAAGCATTGTTGAGCATAGGCGGCGCCTATGCCATGGCATTGTTAGGCATAGGCGGCGCCTTTTGCATAGCATATGAGATTCAGAGACAAAAGGCCTTGGCATAGGCGGCGCCTATGCTATGGCATACTTGGGCATGGGCGGCGCCTATGCTATGGCACACTAGATTCCGAGAGCTTAGGCCATAGCATAGGCCTTGCCTTGTTCGTGGCCTAGTTTTACATAGGCCTAGCCTTGTTTGTTGCCTATATTTTCATAAGCAATGCCCCATCCATAGCCTTTTTCTTCTTCATCACTAACTTACCACCTTCATATGCAATACGACCAAATCAAAATTTGGAACCAATCTCCTTGTTTATGCCTCTTGTACCTACACTTGCTCAAAGACAACAAACACGATTAGAACGATGGGTTGCCTCCCATCAAGCGCCTTAGTTTTGGTCGTGGCACGACTCTTCTTTTTGGATTTTTAATTATCAAAGGCAAACACGAAATAGAACGAAAGAAAGGGAAAAAAATGTAAAATGATGGGTTGCCTCCCATCTAGCGCTTGATTTATTATCGCGGCACGACATAGTTACCTCGAGTACTTACACTTCTTCGAGATAAGTGATGGCCATATAATTTATTGAGTCGAGAGGACCGATATAAGGTTTTACTCGTTGGCCATTCACCTTGAAGACAACACCATTATTGTCTTTCAACTCAACTACTCCAGACAAGTAGACTTGGTTAACTTTGTATGGACCAGACCACTTGGACTTCAACTTACCTGGGAATAGCTTCAATCTGGAATTGAAGAGGAGTACCATATCATTCTTTTGAAAGTTTCGTTGAACAATCCGCTGATCATGATACTTTTTCATCCACTCCTTGTATAGGTCTGATCTTTCATAAGCATGTAGACGGAATTCATCCATCTCGTTCAGCTGCTCCAATCTCAGATTCATTGCATCATCCCAATTCAAATTCAATCACTTCAACGCCCATAATGCTTTATGCTCGAGCTTAATGGGTAAGTGGCAAGCCTTCCCATAAACTAGTTGGTACGGGGACATGCCAATTGGCGTTTTGAATGCAGTCCTATAAGCCCATAGTGCATCGTCCAGCTTCCGAGACCAATCTTTCCTATTCACATTTACAGTCTTAGCAAGGATTTGCTTGATCTCTCGATTGAAAACCTCTACTTGTCCACTAGTTTGTGGGTGATAAGGCGTGGCTACCTTATGTTGCTTGACACCATATTTTGCCAACACGGATTTGAACAGTTTGTTGCAAAAGTGAGATCCTCCATCGCTTATAATAGTATGTGGTACCCCAAAATGAGAGAAGATGTTTTTCTTCAAGAATGAAACAACACGTTTTCATTCATTATCAGCCAATGCTACTGCTTCGACCCATTTTGAAACATAATCTACAGCAACTAGGATATATTTCATTCCAAACTAATTCACGAATGGACCCATGAAATCAATACCCCATACATCAAAGAGCTCGACTTCAAGAATTTTCGACATGGGCATCTCATGGTGTTTTGAAATGCACCTTGTCTCTGACATTGGTCGCATCTTCTCACAAATTCGTAGGAATCTATAAATATTGACGACCAATAATATCCACTTTGCAATACCTTTCTTGCTGTCCGATTACCTGCGTGATGTCCTCTAACTTGGGAAGTGTGACATGCTTCCAAGATATTCGGCACCTCAACATGGGATATGAATCGCCTGATAACACCATCCGTGCATCGTCTAAACAAATATGGCTTATCCCAGAAATAATGTCTCACGTTATGCATAAACTTTCTCTTTTGATGAAATGATAGATTCGTAGGCATCACATTACTCACCACGAAGTTTACAAAATCTGCATACCATGGTAACTCCTCCATCATTGTTGCTAAAATATCTTCATCAGGGAAGGCATCGTCAATATCATGATCTTGCTGTGCTATATGCTCATTCTCGAGTCTAGATAGATGATCAGCTACTTGGTTTTCGCAACCTCTTCTATCTTTTACCTCGAAATCAAATTCTTGCAGCAACAATACCCATCGAATTAGCCTTGGTTTTGCATCTTTATTTGTCATCAGATATCTAAGGGCTGCATGGTCTATATGAACTATCACTTTGGTTCCCAACAAATAAGCACGGAACTTTTCGAAGGCATACACAACTGCTAGAAACTCTTGTTCTGTGACAATATAGTTTTTCTGGGCTTCGTTCAAGACCTTACTCGCATAGTAGATTGGATGGAATAACTTTTCTCTTCTTTGGCCAAGTACAACACCCAAAGCTACCCCGCTAGTATCACACATGACTTCAAACGGTAAAGACCAATCTGGTGCTACCATGATAGGAGCTTCAATTAGCTTCTCTTTGAGGCATTCAAATGCCTTTATACAATCCTCATTGAAGTCAAACTTTGCATCTTTCTCCAAAAGTTTGCATAATGGACTAGCAATTTTGGAGAAGTCTTTGATAAACCTTCGATAGAAACCTGCATGACTGAGGAAACTACGAACTCCTTTGACCGAAATTGGGGGTGGTAGTTTCTCGATAACTTCGATTTTAGCTCAATCCACTTCAATTACTCTTTTGGAGATTTTATGCCCAAGAACAATACCTTCTTTCACCAAAAAGTGGCACTTCTCCCAGTTTAGCACTAGGTTGAATTCAACACATCTATGCAATGCCATACTTAGATTTGTCAAGCACGATTCAAACGACTCACCTACAACCGAAAAATCGTCCATGAATACCTCCAGCGTGTCTTCCACCATATCAGAAAAAATGGACATCATACAACGCTGAAAAGTGGTGGGTGCATTACATAGCCCAAATGGCATACGTTTGAAGGCAAACGTACCATAGGGGCATGTAAACGTTGTCTTCTCTTGATCTTCGGGGGTGATACATATCTGATTATAGCCGAAATAACCATCTAAGAATCAAAACCATCTTTTCCCTGCTAATCGATCAAGCATTTGGTCAATAAAGGGCATTGGAAAGTGATCTTTAAAGGTCCACGAATTCAGCTTACGGTAGTCCATGCATACTCTCCACCCTGTGACAGGTCTGAGTGGAATTAACTCATTTTTTTCATTTGCAGCTACCGTCATGCCACCTTTCTTTGGTACACATTGTACCGGGCTTACCCATTTACTGTCGGAGATTGGATAAACAACCCCTGCATCTAACCATTTAATAATTTCTTTCTTCACCACCTCTTGCATAGGTGGATTCAGACGCCTTTGATGCTCAATAGTGGGTAAGAAATTTTCTTCAAGATGAATCTTATGTGTACAAATCCCAGGCGGAATACCAATGATATCAGCGATGGTCCAACCGATAGCTCTCATGTACTTCTGTAGAATAGCAATGAGAGCTGCAACTTGCTGCTCACCCAAATCTTCCGCCACAATGACTGGAAGTGTGTTTCCGCTTCCTAAGAATGCATACTTCAAATGGCTAGGCAGCTCTTTCAATTCTAATGTGGGTGGCTCCTCAATAGATGGTTTAGCTGGTGGTGTGGGTCGATTTTTGAGATCAAGGTCCAGCTTTTTGGGAGCATGAGGATGTGACCCAAATCCTGTTAGAGCATCAATAGTCTCTTCATAATTTTCAGCATCCTTATGCTCAACATTCATGAGCACAACCGCCAATGGGTCATTAATAATTTTCTCCTCTTCAAGT
Source organism: Capsicum baccatum var. pendulum (assembly GCA_030864225.1). Classification (NCBI taxonomy): domain Eukaryota; kingdom Viridiplantae; phylum Streptophyta; class Magnoliopsida; order Solanales; family Solanaceae; genus Capsicum; species Capsicum baccatum. Next base: position 153,780,812 of record CM061552.1, read on the forward strand.
AATTCTTTCTCATCATCAAAGTAAACATCAGCCACCGAGAATACGTTCAGCACTTTGGGTTGCTTCATTGATTTACACACATGAAAGCGAACTACTTCGTCATTTATCCAAAATAAAAGCTCATTAGCTCTTAAATCAATAAGCACACTTCCTGTTGCAAGGAAAGGGCACCCCAAGATTATGGGAACTTCTGAATCTGCCTCACAATACAAAATAACGAAGTCTGCCAGAAAGATGAATGAAGAAACCTTTACCAATACATCACATAGAATACGAACAGGTCGTTTTACCGACCTATCCGCCATTATGAGCCTCATATTGGTTGGAGTAGGATCACCCAATCCTAAATTTTTGTAGATAGATAATGGAATTAAATTGATGCTGGCTCCTAAATCGCATAATGCCTTGGCAAAATTTAAAGAACCAACTGTGCATGAAATAGTGAAAACACCGGGGTTGGCCTTCTTCTGAACTGGTGATTGGGTAGTAATTGCACTGCAATGATGCACAGTATCTTGCAACTCATAGCTTGCTTCCCTCTTCTTTGTCAAAAGATCTTTCATAAATTTCGCATACCCAAGCATTTGTTCTAGTGCCTCTACCAGCGGAACATTAATGGTCAGCTGCTTTAACATCGTCATGAATTTGCTGAACCTTGTATCATCCGCAATCTTCTTCAATCTTTGAGAAATATGTGGTGGTGGAAGTGGGATTGTTTTCTCCACGGCTCTCTTCTCCTCTTGCTTCCATATTTCAGTCTTTTTAGGCTGTAATATACTTGGTGTGGCATCATGGATGTCGTGGTTGGCTTCTACTGCGTTTTATCCATTATCCTTATCATCATTGTCCGCTACATCATCGACCACCTGCTTGCCTTTGGATGAAGTTTCCAGCACCTTACCACTTCGCGTAGTAATAGCCATGCATGATCCATCATTCCTTGGATTTTGCACAGTGTCGCTAGGTAAAGTGCCAGCCTTTCTTTGATTGAATGCTGCGGAAAGTTGGCTCAATTGCTGCTCTATTTGCTTAATTGAAGTGGAATGTGAGTCAACAAATTGCTTCATTGAGGACAAATCATTTATTACCTCCGTTACTCCCGCGCTGGTTACTTCCACTCCTTTCGACAGTTTATCCATCATATCTTTCATATTTCAGAACTAGATGTAGTGGCGTCACGTCTTCCTGGGGGAACATACAAACCACTCTTGTCATTCTTGTTCTTCCAACTACCTTGGTCCTTGTTTCCAGATTTATCATAATAGTTCCGACCTTGGTTTCCTTGGGTATTACCTCGGAAAACCCCCTGATTGTTTAAGTAGTTGGCCTCTTCTTCCGAATCAGATTCGTCTCTTTCTTTTGACGCAACAGCTTTGACTTTTTTGGTCTTCCCTGATAATAGATGTTTTGTAAGAAGATCCACTTGTGTTTTCAGGTGCGCCATATCTTGATCACGTTCTTCTTTTCTTCTCCTTTGGTCTGCAGTCATGCCAATAGATAAAGTGGGGCTTGCTACCTCAGAATCCCTGGTATGCCAAGATCTACTTTGCTTCGTCATCCGATCTAGCATATTGCTTGCCTGACCAAAGGTGAGGTCCATAAATGATCCTCCAGCCGCATTATCCACCACTGGTTTAGTTATTGAATTCAATGATCTGTATAGTATCTCCATTAGGTGAACATTGGTCATATGGTGGTTTGGGCAACGCATTAGCTTCGTCTTGAACCTCTCCCATGATTTATGAAGAGCTTCGGTTAGAAGCTGCCGAAAATTGCTGATTTCATCTCTCAATTGTGCTCTTTTGGATGGTGGAAAGACGCTGAAAGAATCTTTCTAGGAAAGCGTCTTTCAACTGCCTCCAATTAGTGATAGAATCAGGAGTCAGCCCATTCAACCATAGAGTTGCCTCCCCAGACAGAGACAATGGGAATAAGCATAATCGTATTGCATTCTGACCAACACCAGGATTGTCAAACGACTTGCATGTAGAAATAAAGTTGATCAGGTGCATATTCGGATCATCGCCTGCTAGTCCACCAAATAATCCCTTGAGTTGCAATAACTGAATCATGGTGCTTGTGATGTTGAACTTGGCTCCGGGCGCCAATGGTGGAGGAATAATGGCTCCTGTGGCTCCGGATCCATCTAGATCATCATCATCATCGTCGAATGCTGGTTGCATGGGTTGGCGTTCATGCCTAAACCTAGCTTGATGAACTCTTCGGTTAGCAGGTGTTGCGATCTCAGCGGCATGCCTAGGGTTTAGTAACTCGTCATCACCTAGGTCCTCGTCGTCAGAATTTATTGCTCGCCCAGGGTTATCAATATTCTGTTTATGCACTTGAGCGGCTACTAAAGCAGCTAGTCTCGCTTGTTCCTGTTGAGCAGCCATCCTTTCAATTTCGTGTTGTGCCTCCATTCTGCCAATACATTGTGGTTCAGGATTGATAGGTAATAACGGTTGACCAGAACTTAGAGTATGGGGCATGCACTAAATACAAACCAGCAGAAAACAAAAACAAAAACTAAAAGTAAAAGTACGAGAATCTTTGACCAAAGGGTCTAGTAATTATCACAAATTTAGTTGACAACCGTATTCCCCGGCAACGGCGCCAATTTTTGATAACGCTCAATCTACAGCTCTCATAAGAGTGTAAAGCGGTCGTTTGTCAAATATATAACCCAACTGGGTTGGGTATCGATCCCACAGAGAATAGCCGGTCAACAAGTAAGTAATGATTATTAGACTTTTGGTGCAAGTCTCGTAAAAGGGGGGATTGTAACGTGTAACCAAAATAATAGAGTAAAAATAGAAATTAGCAAAGTAAGAAGAAAGAATGTTTTAGTAAGACGTTAAACAATAAGAATTGAGAGTTGGGGTTATGTACACCTTATGAGTTATACGTCTCTATTGGCTATGAGTTATGCGGAATTCAGACATGCATGTGCTTATAGAGAATTGTATTCTATGGTAAATCCAAGCGTCTTTCGACCTAACAAGGACTATTTCACTTTAACTCTTTCGATCTTAAAGCGTATCTAATGGTACAAATTCTCCAAAAGGTTAATCCAGTTACGACACTAACTTTTTAATAGGGGTTGGTGCCCTATTACCTTAACATCATCTCTTTTCCAGACATATAACTTTTCTTTCGAACAAGTTAATGCTATACTGGCGTATTCTAAGTGTTTGCAACCACAAAGAATTTAGATTAAGATGAAGAGAATAATGATATAAGCAGCAAACGTGTTGCGAATTCACAAACTCATAGCAATAGATAGTATCTCATACGGCTTCCATAACCCCAACAGAGAAGTTTAGCTACTCATGATTGCAACGGAAAACACAATAGCAATTATCATCATACCAAAATAATCTCACGATAAGTATAGGGGTAAGAATGGCGTGAATTCCTTGCTGAGTAACGTTTCTCTTATTGTGGAAATTAAGAATTGAATAGATGAATAGAAGAATAAAAAGTAGAATTAATGGAAGAATTAGTAATAGTGAAAGATGAGAATAATGATGTGTGTCCGAATGCTTAAAAGCTTCAGCAAAATAGGGTATTTATAATACCCATATCCTATTCCTACTAGGCTACTGCGTACTTATCCTAATCCTAATAAATTACTGCATCATTATCCTAATCCTAATAAGTTACTGCTGATCCCCAAAGTCTTGGAAAATGCTGTTTTTACCCGGGACAGGTTTCCCATGCGTCAGTTTTGGTCCTTGGCGTCCAAGCTTTCCCTTTCTTCTTTCGTGAAGCTTCCTTTGGCGTCAAGTTATTCATAAAATTCTGAATTCTGCATCATTTATACCTGAAAACTTACTTATCACGTTTGTTAGCTCACTTACAGGAAAAAGGACTAAAAGTGCATGAATTATATATTTTGTCCTCAAAACTTAGCTAAAATATGGGTAATATATAGAACTTTAGGCGTGTAAATTCGCCTATCATCAACACCCCACACTTAAAGCTTTGTTCGTCCTCGAACAAAATATCATGTCCATCTAAACATCTACTTAGGGTTTCACAGTAACAACACAAAATATTCATCAAGGTAGGCACGACAATCATTAACAAAGAGTAGTTTTCTGACCACTACTAGAAACAATTCAACCTCTAATATAGACTCGTGATGACGGTTAATTCGTATTCAAAAGTTAAGGCACAAAGAATCATACAAACTGTCCAAAACTCACCAACAATGTGTGTCTCACATAAGATCTTACCCATAATCACTCACAAATATTGCATTTTTCAGAACATGGGTACAATATTATCCTTGCTCTCACTCTCACAATGAATTCATATGTTGCAACTGATGACCATAGGCTTGCCCTTAGTATAATGCTCCACTAAATATCAGAATGTTAAGCTTAGGATAAAATAGGTCTTGTATAGGTTGTAATGTAGGCTAAGGGACGGGTAGGACTATTTTGGCCAGAAATAGTGACTATGTTCCAAAGCGCTTTAATACATCACATTATGCCATTAATACTTTCTTTCAAACAACCTTAAATACTCAATAGTGGGTAAGCAATTTTCTTCAAGCTGAATCTTGTGTGTACAAATCCCAGGCGGAATACCAATGATATCAGCGATGGTCCAACCGATGGCTCTCATGTACTTCCGTAGAATAGCAATGAGAGCTGCAACTTGCTGCTCACCCAAATCTTCCGCCACAATGACTGGAAGTGTGTTTTCGCTTCCTAAGAATGCATACTTTAAATGGCTAGGCAGCTCTTTCAATTCTAACGTGGGTGGCTCCTCAATAGATGGTTTAGCTGGTGGTGTGGGTCGATTTTTGATATCAAGGTCCATCTTTTTGGGAGCATGAGGATGTGACCCAAATCCTGTTAGAGCATCAATAGTCTCTTCATAATTTTCAGCATCCTTATGCTCAACATTCATGAGCACAACCGCCAATGGGTCATTAATAATTTGCTCCTCTTCAAGTAATTCTTTCTCATCATCAAAGTAAACATCAGCCACCGAGAATACGTTCAGCACTTTGGGTTTCTTCATTGATTTAAACACATCAAAGCGAACTACTTCATCATTTATCCGGAATAAAAGCTCATTAGCTCTTAAATCAATAAGCACACTTCCTGTTGCAAGGAAAGGGCGCCCCAAGATTATGGGAACTTCTGAATCTGCCTCACAATCCAAAATAACGAAGTCTGCCGGAAAGATGAATGAAGAAACCTTTACCAATACATCACATAGAATACCAACAGGTAGTTTTACCAACCTATCCGCCATTACGAGCCTCATATTGGTTGGAGTAGGATCACCCAATCCCAACTTTTTGTAGATAGATAATGGCATCAAATTGATGCTGGCTCCTAAATCGCATAATGCCTTGGCAAAATTTAAAGAACCAACTGTGCATGGAATAGTGAAAGCACCGGGGTTGGCCTTCTTCTGAACTAGTGATCGGGTAGCAATTGCACTACAATGATGCACAGTATCTTGCAACTCATAGGTTGCTGCCCGCTTCTTTGTCAAAAGATCTTTCATAAATTTCGCATACTCAGGCATTTGTTCTAGTGCCTTTACCAGCGGAACATTAATGGTCAGCTACTTTAACATCGTCATGAATTTGCTGAACCTTGTATCATCCGCAATCTTCTTCAATCTTTGACAAAAAGGTGGTGGTGGAAGTGGGATTGTTTTCTCCACGGCTCTCTTCTCCTCTTGCTTCCGTATTTCAGTCTTTTCAGGCTGCAATATACTTGGTGTGGCATCATGGATGTTGTGGTTGGCTTCTACTGCATTTTATCCATTAGCCTTATCATCGTTGTCCGCTACATCGTCGACCACCTGCTTGCCTTTGGATGAAGTTTCCAGCACCTTACCACTTCGCGTAGTAATAGCCATGCACGATCCATCATTCCTTGGATTTTGCACAGTGTCGCTAGGTAAAGTGCCAGCCTTTCTTTGATTGAATGCTGCGGAAAGTTGGCTCAATTGCTGCTCTATTTGCTTAATTGAAGTGGAATGTGAGTCAACCAATTGCTTCATTGAGGGCAAATCATTTATTACCTCCGTTACTCCCGCGCTTGTTGCTACCACTCTTTTCAACAGTTTAGCCATTATATCTTTCATATTTCCAGAACCAGATGTAATGGCATCACGTCTTCCTAGGGGAACATAAAAACCACTCTTGTCATTCTTGTTCTTCCAACTACCTTGGTCCTTGTTTCCAGATTTATCATAATAGTTCTGACCTTGGTTTCCTTGGGTATTACCTCGGAAACCCCCCTGATTGTCTAAGTAGTTGGCCTCTTCTTCCGAATCAGAATCGTCTCTTTCTTTTGACGCAACAGCTTTGACTTTTTCGGTCTTCCCTGATAATAGATGTTTTGTAAGAAGATCCACTTGTGTTTTCAGGTGCGCCATATCTTGATCACGTTCTTCTTTTCTTCTCCTTTGGTCTGCAGTCATGCCAATAGATAAAGTGGGGCTTGCTACCTCAGAATCCCTGGTATGCCAAGATCTACTTTGCTTCGTCATCCGATCTAGCATATTGCTTGCCTGACCAAAGGTGAGGTCCATAAATGATCCTCCAGCCGCATTATCCACCACTGGTTTAGTTATTGAATTCAATGATCTGTATAGTATCTCCATTAGGTGAACATTGGTCATATGGTGGTTTGGGCAACGCATTACCTTCGTCTTGAACCTCTCCCATGTTTCATGAAGAGCTTCGATTGGAAGCTGCCGAAAATTGCTAATTTCATCTCTCAATTGTGCTCTTTTGGATGGCGGAAAGACGCTGAAAGAATCTTTCTAGGAAAGCGTCTTTCAACTGCCTCCAATTAGTGATAGAATCAGGAGTCAGCCCATTCAACCATAGAGTTGCCTCCCCAGACAGAGACAATGGGAATAAGCGTAATCGTATTGCATTCTGACCAACACCAGGATTGTCAAACGACTTTCATGTAGAAATAAAGTTGATCAGGTGCATATTCAGATCATCGCCTGCTAGTCCACCAAATAATCCCTTAAGTTGCAATAACTGAATCAAGGTGCTTGTGATGTTGAACTTGGCTCCGGGCACCAATGGTGGAGGAATAATGGCTCCTATGGCTCCGGATCCATCTAGATCATCATCATCATCGTCAAATGCTGGTTGCACGGGTCGGCATTCATGCCTAAACCTAGCTTGACGATCTCTTCTGTTAGCAGGTGTTGCGATCTCAGCGGCATGCCTAGGGTTTAGTAACTCATCATTACCTAGGTCCTCGTCGTCAGGATTTATTGCTCGCCCAGGGTTATCGATATTCTATTAATGCACTTGAGCGGCTGCTAAAGCAGCTAGTCTCGCTTGTTCCTGTTGAGCAGCCATCCTTTCAATTTCGTGTTGTGCCTCCATTCTGCCAATACGTTGTGGTTCAGGATTGATAGGTAATAACGGTTGACCAGACTTAGAGTATGGGGCATGCACTAAATAAAAACCTACAGAAAACAAAAACAAAAACTAAAAGTAAAAGTACGAGAATCTTTGACCAAAGGGTCTAGTAATTATCACAAACTTAGTTGACAACCGTATTCCCCGGCAACGGCGCCAATTTTTGATAATGCTCAATCTACAGCTCTCGTAAGAGTGTAAAGCGGTCGTTTGTCAAATATATAACCCAACTGGGTTGGGAATCGATCCCACAGAGAATAGCCGGTCAACAAGTAAGTAATGATTATTAGACTTTTGGTGCAAGTCTCGTAAAAGGGGGGATTGTAACGTGTAACCAAAATAATAGAGTAAAAACAGAAATTAGCAAAATGTTTTAATAAGACGTTAAACAATGAGAATTGAGAGTTGGGGTTATGTCCACCTTATGAGTTATACGTCTCTACTGGCTATGAGTTATGCGGAATTCAGACATGCATGTGCTTATAGAGAATTGTATTCTATGGTAAATCCAAGCGTCTTTCGACCTAACAAGGACTATTTCACTTTAACTCTTTCGAGCTTAAAGCGTATCTAATGGTACAAATTCTCCAAGAGGTTAATCCAGTTACGGCACTAACTTTTTAACAGGGGTTGGTGCCCTATTACCTTGACATCATCTCTTTTCCAGACATATAACTTTTCTTTCGAATAAGTTAATGCTATACTGGCGTATTCTAAGTGTTTGCAACCACAATGAATTTAGATTAAGATGAAGAGAATAATGATATAAGCAACAAATGTGTTTCGAATTCACAAACTCATAGCAATAGATAGTATCTCATACGGCTTCCATAACCCCAACAGAGAAGTTTAGCTACTCATGATTGCAACGGAAAACACAATAGCAATTATCATCATACCAAAATAATCTCACGATAAGTATAGGGGTAAGAATGGCGTGAATTCCTTGCTGAGTAACGTTTCTCTTGTTGTGGAAATTAAGAATTGAATAGATGAATAGAAGAAGAATAAAAAGTAGAATTAATGGAAGAATTAGTAGTAGTGAAAAATGAGAATAATGATGTGTGTCCGAATGCTTAAAAGCTTCAGCAAAATAGGGTATTTATAATACCCATATCCTATTCCTACTAGGCTACTGCGTACTTATCCTAATTCTAATAAATTACTGCATCATTATCCTAATCCTAATAAGTTACTGTTGATCCCCAAAGTCTTGGAAAATGTTGTTTTTGCCCGGGACAGGTTTCCCATGCGTCACTTTTGGTCCTTGGCGTCCAAGCTTTCCCTTCCTTCTTTCGTGAAGCTTCCTTTGGCGTCAAGTTATCCATAAAATGCTGAATTCTGCATCATTTATACCTGAAAACTTGCTAATCACGTTTGTTAGCTCACTTACAGGAAAAAGGACTAAAAGTGCATGAATTATATATTTTGTCCTCAAAACTTAGCTAAAATATGGGTAAAATATAGTACTTTAGGCGTGTAAATTCGCCTATCATCAATACCTTAGTTCATTATTTCATGAAGATTGATAGTGAAACCTTCTTGAAATTATACCTTTTATGAAAACCTTAGCTTGAGTTCTTGAGAGTATTTGAGAAAAACATCAATATTTTGGATGAATAAGGGCTAAATCCCATCTTTGGAAGCTTATATAGGGGGTGAAAATTGACCCTTTTAACCCTAGTCACATAATTTAAATTTTTGGTAAAATTTCTCGAATTGGGCCTTTGGCGCGACACAACGTTATCGCGCCGTGTTACTGGAAATTGACAAATGGGAAACTACACGGTGGTGCGACATGGAGCTATCGCGTTGCCACATTATCTACGGCCTGGAAGTTTGGCGCGACATGCCAGTATCGTGGATCAACACTGGAATTTGATAATTGTCATTTGAGCTATCTCCACAACGCACTGAAGGTTCAGGTCAAACACTGTCTGACTAAAAAGGCTCTAACTCTTCGCCCGGGTGTCGAATTTGGTCGAATTATATATCGATGGAAAGTTTATTCAATTTTCCATGTGACAGGAAGTGAAACTTATGGAAATACCACGTGTATAATAATGAATTCTTATTTCAAAGAAAGTTCTAACATCCTTGAGATGATTTTCAAGCTAAGAAAAAGCATGGGTATTACATACACAGCCTTAAAAGAGACTCTACTCGACATGGTTTTGTGAACTCCAAATTGAACTTGAACCTATAGATCTGATACCAAATTGACATGAACCAAACTAGGGCTTTGTTGTAATTGGCATCCCAAGTCCAACCACGACCGAAGACCACCCCTATAACCCAACCCAATCAGCCAAACGCATGCCCGGGTTGGCTGAATTTTGAGCATATAACAAGATAGTGTATGTGTACAAATCAAGACTCTATGATAGGTCCATGACCATGACCAACCCAAACAAGTCCAACTGTCCAATACAAACCAACTACCATAACTAAACTGATAAAATAACAAAGTTCTTGTCCATAACATAACATAAAAAGATGGAACAATCATAAATTCAGTTACAAGGTATCAACCCCAATACCAATGGCAATACTAAGGTTGACACTCGTACCAACACTGGCCTTACCAACCCATAGTAGTTTCACAAAGCCTCTAAGCAAATGAAAAATAATGTCCGGTTGGGATATGCCCCCAATCATAGCCAAAACCAATATCCATGAAATGACCAAAGTATGTAAAGACATCCATGATATGAAATGGAGATTTTTAGAATATGAAAGATCACCACTTTGATCCAGTAGCTGATGTTGAATCCAATCACAAAGAAGGAGGAGTAGAATGGCTAGTTCCTACATCGTGTGGGGATACAGCCACCCAAAGATGAGTTTGCAGGTGAATTCTAAAAAGTACTCAGGATAAGGATAAAATAATTCAAACTATTAAAACCAATTAAACAAACTATATACATTCATAATCATATATATATATATATATACATATAACCATGTTGGGAAAGGGAATCGAGTTTGGTATGCCTTTAAAACCATTAACCTGGGTGTGTGTATAGATTAACCATCTTAGAACCACCAACAGGCTATATAGGTCCAGTGTAACCCCCTGAATGGGCCTTGACGCGCGTAGCCTCTCAAATCGGAGATACAATAGGAGTAGGGGATTCTCAAGTACCCTATACTCTCCGTGATACATATGTACAAGTATACGTAGGGGATTCCCGTGTACCCCATAAGTATCATATATGGTCGTCATGACTAATCCTTATGTCGGCAAACATGAGTTTCTAGTATATGTCCATTGGACTCACACCTTCATGGTTATCTATCACATCCTGCAATTATTGCCCAATTAAAATCATTATCACATAATCAAAATCGCCATTACATTTATTATTAACCAAGGTTATAAGTAATGGTATCATCATATCGACTATAGATTATAAGGAATATAATTATCCAACCTTTTAGAGAAGAAGGGATTCCCATGTACACATAGATTACATTATTTAGTTACATGGAAGATTCCCATGTACCCCACAAGTTGTTCATTATTCTGTTTGCTTGGGGGATTACCTTCTACCCCACTAGGATGTTCAATTAAACCATAATCGTGACCACTAAGACCTTACCATTTAAGCATTTCAAACTAATTATACCATTTAGGGTTCCATTACCAAGTTATACTATGCAATAGTTCTATTAAAAGTCCAATAATATAGTAAAAGCATTCTCCAAGGCATTTCATCAAATATGTTAAGGGCGTAGTGTTTCCAAAGTCAAAACCAAGTACCAATTAACCATTCCTATGCAACCAAATGTTCAAACCATCATTATGATTTGAAAAACATAAGTAAAAGGCATGTGAAAACCATAAACAACCATTATAACCAAAGCCCTCAACATATATTTGAAAAACCAAAACTATACAATAATTATGCCATGAAAATAATTCATAAAACATGTCTTTAGTTGGAACTTATAATGAGGGAGGAGTAACATGCCTTAGATTACGAAAATGATGGAGAAAAATCACCCTTATAAGTCCCAAATTGACCCTATTGATGAAACCCTAGCCTTTTCTAACCCAAGAGCCTTTAAGTGAACTTCAGAGAGTTTCTAAGTGTTTAAGATTAGAATATTGGGGTAAATAATGTCCCAAATTAGTCATAAGTCATGAGGCATGATGTGTGAGAAGATGCTAACATATTTGAGGCTTTTAACTGAGAATAATTGCAAAGTCTTAAGAAACTTTTATCATTTTTGATTGTTTTCTCTTTGATATTACAGTAAAAGTCAAGATGTAAGAGAACCAACAATAATGGAAGAAAAAGAGTTAATTTCTTAGCAATTAGAGAGGGAAGTATAGTTGATGACTTATCTGATAATTTATCAGCCTCGTGATAAGCTATCAGAGTCATCATCAGCTATAGACAGTATGAGGAAATTAAAGCAAAAATGTGATGATATCTCTGATAAGTCATCGTAATTTTGATAAGACATCAAGAATGCCATCAGCCTAAGGCAGTACATGAGATTTAAAGTGAAGAAGTGACGACATTGTCTGATATGTTATCAGAGACCTGATAAGCCGTCAGGAGTTACTATCAGCCTAAGGCAGAAATTATCAAACTTAGAGGAGGAGCTGACAATATCCCCTGATAAGCAGTCAGGTGTCTGATAAGCCATCAAGCGTGTCGCCACACATACAAAGAATGCAAGAAATGGGAATTATGTCTGACGACATGGTCTAATAAGCTATCAAATCTCTTATAAGTTGTCAGACATGTTAGCTAAGGAGAAAAATCTAAATTTTTAATTTTGAATTGTTCTTAAGTTACGGATATAAATAGAAGCTCTTAGAATTTCGTTCAAGAGGGCTTAACATCTTGAACTTATTAAAAATACTACTTTAGTTCTCTTTGGTCTCTAAACTTGGATTTCAATTTTCAACCTTTTGATTTAGTTGTGGGATATTCTTCTTGAATTTGGGAAGAGAATCAATTTCTAGCTACACCTTTTGTAAGTTTAATCACTTTGAATTAAGAATTCAGTTATTGTTATCGCTTTTACTTTTGTGTGGAACTAAAACCCACAAATAGGGTTGTGGGATCTATGATTACTCCTGTATTTTCTTAATAGTTGGTTAGGGCTCGAGTGATTGTGGGAACATCTTGATAATTCTTTTATATTATTTATTTTTTGTTGGTTGCAAATAATAGATCCCACCTTATGTTGATTTTCCCAAACTGAGAAATAAACTAAAAGGTAGTGAATTATCAATGAAGATTTGGGAAGGTTAAGTTCTCATCTAATGATTAATGCTGCAAGAAGATTGATCAGCTTGAGATAAAATCAATATGAATAGAATGATTTCCTAAGTGTGAGAGAATTAGGGAGTTCAACATCTAAGTAGGTTTAGAAACACTTAGATGGACTATAAAAACTAATAATTTGGTGTTTCCCACAAGATATAAGAACCCAATACTATGTTATTATTTAATGGGGACTAATAATCATAGTGATCACAACTGTAGTTCCTCTCTATCACTAATTTAAACCATTAAAATTTTAGTTTTGAGCTCTGAAGCAAGTTAAACTTTAATTATTGTTTGATAATAAAAAACCCCCATTTTATCTTTTCGTATCATTTGTTTGAATTCAACTTATAGCTATAGTTTCAAATTAGTTTAACCACCACTCAAATTAATCCTCATGGATTAGACCTCAACTCCAAAGTTGGATAAATATATTGACAACGATCGTCTTGCATTAAATTGACGTGTAAGTTGAGCGCTATCAAAAATAGCATTGTTGTAGGGAAAAAATTTGGCGTATTGAGTTGGTTTGGAATTTTAGCCTACTTGCTTGAATTCAAACTTGTAAATATTTTTTTTTAGTTTTCTTTAATTTCTTGTGTTAGGTAGATTTTTATTTTAGTTTAGTTATTACTGTGGCATCGTGGAATGAACATGAGCTTGGTGGTTGAAAATCTTATCTTGATGATCCATGTCCATATTGTGATGGACCTCACTTTTGGTAAGATTATAGATATGCTCCCCAAAGAGAGATATGTGCGCCATCTCCATCCTACCGAGAGTATAATTATACTTTATGTGGTGGTCAAGATGGGCATTAAAGTAATTGCCCAAATACCCGCTCCCCTTATTTGCTAACCTAAATTCTAGTTCTTCTTATGAGTTTGATAGGTCTTATGGTCAAGAAAATAAAGAATGAAGCATGATCATGGGTGTATTTATATGCCGAAACACCATAATTTATCAATATTTTATCTATGTTTAGAGAACAAAGTGCCTAGTTTCTTATGTTTTTACTCTACTTCTATGTAATTGAGCTAACCGATGTGATTAGCATGATTTCAGGTATTAATGAGGTAGATGAAGACATTATAGGACTATGGAAAGTAGATGGAATATGATACAAGAGAGAGTAAGAGAGGTACTAACGAGGAAGATCACAGCACTTTGGGGACCTATGAATAGCAGAGGAAACTTCACATAAAAGGAAAGCAGCTTTTGGACTGAATGTGATATATGAGAACTTTTTCTCGGGCAAACTCAATATTTTTAAATAGTTGAGGACTCAGTAGCAATTTATTAGATAAGGATGTTATTAAAAGCCTTATGGCTGAATTTTTAAGGAAAATTATTCTATAGTATTTAGAGAGAGGAGAATAGCGGCTTAGGGTGGAGAGAGAGAAAAATATTTCTTCTCTCTTACTTTTACTATTTGCACACCAAAATCGTCTTCTAGTTTTTGGTATGATGAATATATTAATGATGATTTTCATTTTATTCATGAGTAGTTAAGTTTATTAGTTAGGGTTATGGTAGCCTTGTAACATACAGTCTATCACTTAGGGTTTTGAATTCATTATGCGTTGATTTGTTTACATCACACTCTCTTCGCTTATTTTGAATTCTCGTGGTTGCAAACATAGAGGATATGCCTTAAAACACAACTTGTTCAAAAGAAAGTTGATGTTTGGAAAAGAGAGTAGTGACAATAAAATAGGATTACCAACCCCTATTTCATAAGTTAATGCCTTGGCAGGATTAACTACTTGGAGATTTTGTATTGTTTTTTTTGATAAATGTTTTTTATTCGAGAGAATTAAAGTGAATTAGTCCTTGATGGTTGAGAAACACTAGGATTATTTTATTAAATACAATATGTTTCTCTGTAAGCACAATGCATGTATGAATTCGTAAAGCCCATAGTTAGAAAGTATTGAAAACTACAAGGTGGACATAACCGTAGCTTGCTAATTCTCTGAATTTGAATACTACTACACATATTTCATCTTGTTGAACTGAAATCATTAATTTGTAAAATGAATCAAATCCCCCCTATTTATTTTATGGAATGAGTGATTAAAAGTCAACTAATCTGCACACAACTTAATTAACACCATATTCCCTGTGGGATTCGACCCCAACCTTGTTGGGTTATATATTTGACAATGACCACTTACTCTCTCATAATAAAGGTGTAGTTTGAGCGTTATCGAAGCACTGGAAAGAGTGGCATTGAAGCTATGTTTCAATGAATGTTGGATCTCCAGAAAGAAATATATGATATCGTATGTTATATGTGTCAATACATGAAGCCAATCATTTATAAAGAGATGGATATAGAGGTCAATCATTCAAAGCATTCTTCTATATTCTATTTAGATGATATCTGGTCTGTGGAATCATTTAAAATAATGGAAGAGTGTGAAGATGAGGAGCAAGAACTCTATATTAATGTTGAGCTTGATGTTGAGCAACCCTCAGTGATTTCTTAACCAACCAAACCAACCATGAGAGAAGACGTCGAGATTGAGGACACGATTCTAGAGGCAAAAGAAGAAACAAAGAAAAGCTCTAATAAAGACTCTAGCCCAATTCTTAGTAAAGATGTCGAGAAGGTGAATAAAAGTGAGTGTGTAGTAGATAGTTTAAATTTTGAAGTAGGATTGATTAGGCCTTATTTAAAGCACTTTTCTACATTATGTTTAGATTATATCTTGTCTTTGGAATCATTTAAAATAGTAGAAGAGTGTGAAGATGAGGAACAAGAATCCTATATTCATGATTTTACATTAGACAAGCAACATAAAAACACACCTCAATTTAAGAATGAGTTGTTTACCACGCTCAATCCATTACTCGACTTCTTAATCGTTGTACCACCCCCTATGATCGAGGCAAGAAGATAAACTCTAAGTTGGGGGTGAAATTCATATCCTTAAGGTAGAGAAAAAAGCTGAGTTGGGTTATGCCGTGATATTGAATTAGGCACTGCATGGGAGGCAACCCAAGGTATTTTATTGTTTGTATTCATATTATGTGATTGACATCAGATCTACGCACCCATGGTGCCACAGGTATGTTTCTAACTCTCTTGTTTCGGTTTGACGCATTGGGGACAATGCATGATTTTAAGTTGAGGGTGAGGCTACTTGTGGGTGTTGATGTCCTCTTGGATTTTTTGTTGCCATGCCTCTTTTCCCTATAGTCTTGTTCTTAGTAGAGCCGACATGTTTAGGTGTATTGTGATTTATTGTAAAATATTGTAGTTTAATAGGAGAAATACAAGTACCTTAGGCAGTTAACATGTTTTTGTTGATTTTTGAACACCTATCCAATGGTCTATTTTATAATTATGTGATATGCATTTATGTGTGACCACTGTGTATCTTGTTATGGCATTAGTACTAGTGACATGATAACCATTGCTAAACAATTACATGAGCTGAATGGGTAGTAGATTGTGATGTACCTTTATGTCATGTGTGTGTGAGATACTACCTAGTTTCCATTGTGTGTTAAATCCAGAACTTTCCCGGTTGGTCTTGCCTTGGTTGTAGGATAGTGGTTAGGAAAGAATTATATATGGTTGTTGATATTAGGACACTTTTAGCCTAAATGACCTTCCATGTGTGAATAATATCCCTTGATCTTTTTTTTTGAGCCCAAATGCCTATTCTTTTTATTATACCTATCACCTTCCCATTTGTATCACAATAAACCTGTTTTGGCCCTGGTCCTCCTTGAACATTATGCACTTTGACTCAGGCAAATAGCCTAAGTTGAGGGTGGCTATCATAGGGGTGCATGATGTAAAGTGATTATGAAGAAGGGTAAAAAAATGCAAGGCTGGGTGTGGTAGAAAAATAATGAGAAAAAAAGTTGTGAAAAAAAAATGAATGAATAAAAACTGCACCCACCTTGAATGTTCTTTAATCAAGAAAGGGAGAAATAAGGTAAAGGTCGATAAATAAGACCCTAAAAATAGTGTAGTGCCAAGGAGACTTAGTTACTTTAAAATATCTTCGTGTATCATACCAGCCCCAAGCCTACATTACAAGCTAAAGAAAAGTCCTATAGTGATCCTAACTTAACTGTTTGAAAGCTTCGGTAATGAAAATAAGGGCAAGCTTATGGTATTTGGCATACATTGACTGGAACTTCTTTCTGAGAGTGAGTGTCTCTTGACTGTCCCCGCATTAACATGCTTGAGTTCATATATGAATGAGGAGGGACCTCTTTGTTGTAAGGGCACACTGGTTACATTGCTAGTTGCTAACTTTTTTGGATAGTGTAATCTTGGTACATGTGTGGTTGTTGTTGCTGAATTGATGCCATATCTTGATTCCTGTGTGTCTTATTGCAGTCCTTTAATAATATGCACAGTTTTTTTTAAATTAATTGACCTTGGAGATGGTGAAGATATTTTGAGATAATATGGATGGTTGACTGCCGAATGTACTTTGTATCCTCTTGGTTGTGTTTTAGTTTCTTGAGGACAAGAAATTGTTTTAAGTTAAGGGTGTTGATATGTGAGAAGATGCTAACACATTTGAGGCTTTTAACTGAGAATAATTGCAAAGTCTTAAGAAACTTTTGTCGTTTTTTCTTGTTTTCTCTTTGATATTGCAGTAAAAGTCAAGATGCATGAGAACCAGCAATAATGGAAGTTAAAGAGTTGATTCCTAAGCAAGTATAGAGGGAAAGCTGACGACTTTTCTAATAAGTCATCAACCTTGTAATAAGCTATCAGAGTCATCATCAGCTATAGACAGTGTGAGAAAGTTAGAGTATAAGTATGACGACATCTCTTATAAGTTATCACAATTCTGATATGCAATCAAGAATGTCGTCAGCCTAAGGCAGTACATAATATTTGAAGTGAAGAAGTCACGACATTGTTTGATATGTCGTCAAAGCCTTGATAAGCTATCAAGAGTTGCTGTCAGCCTAAGGCAGAAATCGTCAAACTTGGAGGAGGAGATGACGACATCCCCTGATAAGCCATCAGGTGTCTGATAAGCCATCAAGCTTGTAGTCACACATAAGTAGAAGGCAGGAAAAGGGAATCATGTCTGACGACATGGTCTGATAAGCTATCAGATCTATGATAAGCCATCAGACATGTTGTAAGCTAAGGAGAAAATCTGAATTTTTAATTTCGATTTTTTCTTAAGTTACGAATATAAATAGCAGCTTTTAGGGTTTCATTGAAGAGGGATTAACATCTTGAACTTATTCAAAAGACTACTTTACTTCTCTTTGGTCTCTATAATTGGATTTCAATTTTCTATTCTTTTAGTTGTGGGATATTCTTCTTGAATTTGGGAAGAGAATCAATTTCTCACTACATCTTTTGTAAGTTTAATCACTTTGAATTACGAATTCAGTTATTGTTATCGCTTTCTCTTTCGTGTGGAACCAAAACCCACAACTAGGGTTGTGGGATATATGATTACTCTTGTATTGTATTAATAGTTGGTTAGGGTTTAAGTGATTGTGGGAACATCTTGATAATTATTTTGTATTAATTATTTTCTGTTGGTTGCAAACAATAGATCCTGCCTTATGTTGATTTGCTCGAACTGAGAAATAAACTAAAGGTAGCAAATTATCAATGAGGATTTGGGAAAGTTAAGGTCTCATCTAATGATTAATGTTGTAACAAGATTGATCAACTTGAGATAAAATCAGTATGAATAGAATGATTTCCTAAGTTCGAGAGAATTAGGGAATTCAACATCTAAGTAGGTTGAGAAACACTTAGATGGACTGTCGAAAATGATAATTTGGTGTTTCTACGTCATGAGAACCCAATACTATAGTTATTATTTAATGAGAATTAATAGTCATAGTGATCAAAACCCTAGTTCCTTTCTATCACTGATTTGAACAATTGAAATTTTAGTTTTGAGCTATGAAGCAAGTTAAAACTTTAATTATTATTTGATCATTAAAACCCCCATTTTATCTTTTCGTATCATTTGTTTGAATTCCACTTGTAGCTATAGGTTCAAATTAGTTTAATCGCCTCTCAAATTGTTCCTCATGGATTCGACCCGGACTCCAAAGTTGGGTAAATATATTGACGACGATCGCGTGCACTAAATTGATGTGTAAGTTGAGCGTTATTAGGGCCTTAAGTGGTTAATATAGATTACCCCCAACTTAAACTTCATATAAATCCCATAGGATGGTACAGCCACCCTACCCCAACCGCACCCTAGGGTACGAGTGGTACCCTTACTCATACCCTAGACCCCACCTTAAACAGCTAACACTCTTCAACATACGACCACCCAAGCCAAACCTTATCCAACAATATGACTAGTGCCCACCAAAATAGCATCCTAGGCAGAATGAGATCAAGACACATTGATTACTATATGAGTTAGAATTATATGCCTTGTACTCTAACTGTGACCTGTATGTTGCCCACTCGTACCTTAGACAGAAACCTATCCAACCCATACTATTTAATACATGAGTAAGACCCCTAAACTGTACCCAAACATACGACTAGTATCCCTAGTCGTATGATTTCTAGAAAGTTCAAAACTCAAGAAATTTCTAAGAATCCAAACCCAGGGTGTTTCACATACTCAGTACATTCAAAAGTACTAATCGCATACCTCTTCTATCTATATTTTTCTCGTGATGTAGATTCAGGTGCTTACTATCAGGATTATAGTTAGGCAGATCACAACATCCAGGTACTGGGTGATGAGCTCTCTTACTTTGAAGACTTAAGTTAATTCTAGTTCTAGTGTTTCATTTTCTCATTCATATATATTGATTAGGGATAGCTACGGGGGGTCATGTCTTGGATACCTATAATCAGTATTAGTATAGGTTTTATAGTTTGTTAGTTAGAGTAGTTGTAATCAGTTTCTTTTCTTTTAGAATATAGATGTTATAACTAAAGTTTCCAATAGTAATGTTTTGAAATAACTTATCTCATAATTGTTCTCCCGCTCAGTCATTTTAGCTCTTATCCATGTATATATTTTGTTGTTCTTACATTTTGCCAGTACCATGGGTTAGCTTGAGATCACGTATGATTTTAAGCACCATATTACGACTAGGGTATAGTCTCAGGTCATGAAAAAATGCATTAAGTAAAATTATAAAATAATGATAAAATTATAAATCAACTCAATTTATTAAAATTTTAAATTTGTAATTCAATTTTCAACTATTAATAGAGTGCCTAATTTACACAGCCACCTTCTAGGAAGGTTTCTATTTCAACTAAGCCTCGAACGTAATGCTAATAATTGCACAGATTTATAAAGTTATCTTCTAACCTTTGTAAAGATCAAATGTTATCAACCTCAGATCTTGGAAAATCTTGTTGTCGATCTTCAACTTCAGTGCCAGCATTACTATTATATCCAATGACTGAATCTATGTAAGCTTCATGTATTTTTTGAAATTTTGCTCTTCCTTAAGTTCTTTGCTTAACGTTGATCCAATATTTAAACAACAATGATCCGTCCAAACTATCTTCTTCTAAGGAATATCTATGGTCTTTGATTTGAAATCTTGTCATGCTGAAAAGTTTCTCTAGGTCAACTAATGATCCTTGAATAGATAACACGTCTCTTATCATCTTACTAAGTTTTAGAGTGTTGTTCATGAGCCCTCCATCAACCTGGTAGCTTTGGTATGACTTTATTTTTTGTAATATTATCAGTACCATGTTCATGATATTTAGTAAATTCACACTTATGAAAAGAATCAAGACCAAGTAATGATTTTTGTAATGCCCCGAGAGACACCCTGGGTGCCACACGATGCTTATGATCCTGAGAGACCACAATCTAACCCATAAGCTGGTACTTGCTATGAGCATTGAATAGTAAAATAACTTATGAGGAAGAACAACTGATAAGCCATAAGGTTTTAAATAACTAAAAAAGATTACTAGGTTATGAATATGGAAACAACTGCTCGAAATAACTGTCTAAAATTAATAAAATAATAACAAAATTGACTGACTATATGTACTTGTCTGAAAAGCCTCTATTGACTGAATAAGAGTTGATGGGACAGGACCTAACTAACTCCAACTAACTACTGAAAAGCCTTTACTGACTAAATAAGAGTTGATGGGACAGGCCCTAACTAAATCCAACTAACTACTGAACTGAAAGAAGGAAAATAACTATAGTCCGTCCTTGAATATAAGGATTCACCACTAATACAATTGACAATCTGGAAGGTCTATGTGCGATCCGGAAATTGAGCGTCCGAACCTATGATATGATACATCATAGCGCAAGAAAAGAGTATGTAACCCTTAGTTTTAATGTACTGGTATGCTAAATAAGGTCGGCTAATATGCATAGTTTCGTGTACATGAGTGATAATTGACTAAATGAATAGCATGAAGTAATGAATAGTATATATGAAATCTATAAATATTGAGAATGCATGACCAAGCATAAAACACATGGTGAATATAATCTGTATAGTAAAATACTGAAATTTGATAACTAAATTACTGATATCTATATTCTATGGTCAAGCAACTAAAACTAAATTACTAAACTAATTACTAGACTAAGACTGTGGGAGCTATCATCTAACCGACATGCCCTAATATGAGCAAATTTTAGGTCCAACCTATGACCCCAGTTAGAAGGGTGTAAATATCGTGCCACGGGTACTAACATTTGCTGTGTGGATCCACTAATATGCTTTCCGAAAGGACTAAGGGTGTCAAGCCTAAACTGACAAGTAACCCCTGGGAGGTAGTCAAGCCGGAACTTATGGGTGACTCCTTAAATCCTACGCTGTCTATGTAGTTCTAGAGTATAGGGAATGATACTAACGACTCTGCCTATCTGACGAGGAAGCCACCATTCCTACATTCTCTTGGTGCTAAATCCTACTCTTAACTGAACTTACTAGGAATACTGAACTGTTTTAAGTTTAACTGATTATGATGACCGACTGAACTGATAATGCTCATGACATATTTTGAAACTATTCTGAAGATACTAACACTAAGTAAGCAGCTAAGTTTTTGGGTATTCATAACTGCTAGGACTCGATAGAAATAATAGCAAAATAGTACTAAACTTAGAGGACATAATATGAAAGCATTTATCAAAATTTTATTCTTCTAGGTATTTCATCAAACGCTTGATGTTCAAAGTTCAATCTAAGCATGGAAATAGTTTAAATCTTGTAGAAATAGCATGATTTCTATGTCAACATCACTAATTATGAAATAAATTAGTGAATAACATCATTCTAACATGTGGGGTTGAATAAAAATGACAATTTCATGGAAACATGGTGTAGGATTACAATTCATGGGAGTTCATGGTTAATATCACAATTTAAAATCATAATAACTTGTAAGGATCACAATTTTTAAATTTAAAATTAGATACTTGGGCTCCATAGGTGAAAAGAACCGATAGATGAACACCTAAGCTGATGAATTCGTGAGAATTAATGGTGAATTCTTGAGATTTGATCTTGAATTTTGAAGGCTAGCATTTGTTCTTGAAAGAGGGCTACTTTAGTTTGAATAAATTGTGAAAATAATGAGCAATTAGTGCTTCTTTGAGGACTTAAATCCTATGTTTGGACTGAATGGGGCGAGGAAAACACACTTAAATGCCCTTGGAAATTAAAAACGTGGTACTAAACTAAAGATCCCAATTTTAACACCTGGCATAATATGGTGCAATTGCATCGGGCCACTGGAAAAGGTACTATCCCAAACTGAAACCTTGGCGCGATGCAGCGCCATTGCAGTACCTCACTGAATGCAAATTTCTCCCTTGGCGTGACGCGACGCTATCGCAATAATCCACTGAAAAAGGACGAATGCAAAAAAGCCCCTTGGCGCAACATGGTAGTAATCGCGGTGACACACTAGAAAAAGGGGAACGTTATTTTTGGGGTCATCGTGATGCGGTACTGCTTATATTGTGCTACTATTTTCACTAAAAGTTCCATAACTTCTCACTCGAGTATAGGATTCAGGAGAAATTGGTATCGTTGGAAAGCTAATTCAATTTCCTATAATTTGGTGGGTTGAGCTGGAAAATTCTTAGTAGAGTAAAAGATATGCTTATTTGAAGTTAACTAAAACAACATTCGTATCAAAAATTCAACTGGTAAGGAACATTTTGATTTTTCTAACAGTTGGGAGTTATTTGAGACCTTAATATGCATCAAAATAACTCATAAAACTATCAAAGAGCCATAATGTACTATGTATGAGCTTGAAACATGACTCAAGCATTGGTTTGTATTTTTGGGGTATTACAATATCTCCTTGAATGAGACTGGTTAGACTGAAAGCACTGAGGAACTGAGATTAAAAGATAAATATACGTGATTGCATGACTGAATCTGAAACATGATTCACTACTGAATTGGTTCTGTGAATGTGTAACTGATATGAGAATGATATGCAGCTAAAACTTAGCATGGGAATGAGAAATTCTATGAAGATCATTACCTAAAGCTGAGTCTAACTTTTTAGAGAAGAGATAAGGGTACTTGGTCCACATATCTGCTTCCACTTCCCAAGTGGCTCCCTCAATGCACTGATTCCGCCAAAGAACTTTGACTAGGGTAACATCTTTGTTCCTTAGTCTATAAATTTGTCGATCAAGGATCTCGACTAGAATTTCTTCATAAGAAAGGTTGTTTTGAACATCTATGCTTTCTAAAGAAACAACAACTGCTGGGTCTCCAATGCACTTCTTTAACAAGAAGATATGGATGATTGGGTGCACTGATGCTAAGTCTGCATGCAACTCAAGCTCATAAGCCACCATTCCAAAATGGATCAAAACTCTGTAAGGACCAACATATCGGGGACTAAGCTTCCCCTTCTTACCAAACCTCTTCACTCCCTTCATGCGAGAGATCATAAGATATATGAAATCATCTATCTCAAACTCAAGATCCTTCTTTCTCACATCTACATAAAATTTCTATCAGCTCTGGGATGGCTTAAGCCTCTCTCTAATTAACTGTACTTTATCTAATTCATCAAACACCAAGTCATCCCTATTAAAGTGGTTTCTCCTACTTCAAACAAACCAATCATAGATCTATATCTCCTTCCTTATATAGCCTCAAAAGGAGACATCTGAATACTTGAATGATAGATGTTATTATACGTGAATTCAATCAAAGGAAAATGGTCATCCCAACAACCCTTAAAGTTTACTACATACGCTCTCAACATATCCTCGAGGGTCTGAATGGTACCCTTTTCCTGACCATCTGTCTGAGGGTGAAAGGCTATACTGAGGTAAACTTAGGTACCAAGACCCTTCTAAAAATATTTCCAACAATGAGAGGTAAACTAAGTACTTTTGTCTAGAATAATGGATAACGGAACACCGTACAACCTAATCAATTCTCTAATATAGCTCTTGGTATAGTCCTCAGCTAAATTAGAAGTATGGACTAGCAAGAAATGGAATAATTTGGTCATCCTGTCTACAATGACCCAAATCGAATCATGCTGCTGATAAGTACGAGGAAAACCTGTCACAAAATATATGTTAACTCCCTTTCACTTCCAAGTGGGAATACTGAACTCTTACATATACCTACTAGGCTTCTAATGCTCAATCTGAACCTGCTGATAAGTAGAAAACTTATCCACAAACTCTGTAATATCCCTCTTTATCCCACTATACCAATAGATTTCCTGCAAATTATGGTACATCTTCGTGGCCCCTGCATGAATCGAGTAATGTGCACTATGCGCTTCTACAAGAATTTGTTGTCTCAACTCATCAGCAACGGCACACATAGTCTACCCTAGCAATACAATATACCATCTCCCCCTTGGGAGAAGACCTCTACTTTTTGATGTCTGACTGACTTCTTCAGTTTCACCAGACTAGAATCCGTATCCTGCTTTTCATTCACTTCGACAACTAATGAAGATTCTAAACTATTCTGAATCCAAACGCTACCCTCAGCTGAATCAACCAAAGAAATGCATAATCTAGCAAGCTGATGAACTAACTTCTTCTTATCACCCTCAACATGAGAAACACTACCTATAGACAATCTACTCAGGGCATCTTCCACTACATTGGCCTTGTCCGGATGATATAAAATACTTATATCATAATCTTTCAACAATTCTAACTATCTTCTCTTCATATCATAATCTTTCAACAATTCTAACTATCTCCTCTGCCACATATTCAAATCCTTCTGTGAAAACATATACTACAAACTTTTGTGATTTGTGAATACATCAACATGCATCATATATAAATAGTGCCTCCAAATATTTAAGGAAAACACAACAGCTGTTACCTCAAGATCATGGGTGGGATAATTTTTTTCATGGGGCTCAATTTGTCTAGAGGCATAGGCCACAACTTTACCCCTCTACATCAAAACACACCCCAAGCCAACTATCGAAGCATCATAGTACACAATAAACCTACCTGTACCATTTGATAACGTTAAAACTAGGGTTGTGGTGAGTCGAGTCTTCAGCTCCTGAAAACTCTTCTCATAAGAATTTGACCACTGAAACTTAACTTTATTCTAAGTCAATCTGGACATAGGGAATACAATAAGCAAAAATCCTTCAACAAACCGTTGGTAATAGCGAACCAAACATAAGAAACTCTTGATATCTGATGGAGAGATAGGTATGGGCTAGTTTCTCACTGCTTTAGCCTTTTGAGGATCAACTCTAATGCCATTACTAAAAATAATATGGCCAATAAAAGATACCGATCTTAGACAATTCACACTTACTGGACTTAGCAAACAACTGGTGGGCTCTAAGATACCACAATATGATTCTGAGGTGGTCTGCATGATCATTTTCATTACAGGAGTAGACAAGAATGTTATCAATGAAGACTATAATAAGCATGCCCAAGTACTGCTTGAAAACACGGTTCATCAAGTTCATGAAAGCCGCTGGGGCACTAATGAGACCAAAGGACTTGACTAGAAACTCAAAGTGACCATACCAAGTTTTGAAAGCTATTTTTGGAATGTCACATTCTCTGGCTCTAAGCTGATGATAGCCGGATCTGAGGTCTATCTTAGAAAAATAACTGGCACCTTGAAGTTGGTAAAACAAGTCATCAATTCTGGAAAGTGGGTATTTATTTTTTATTGTGACTTTGTTCTACTGACGGTAGTCAATACATATTCTAAGGGAACCGCCTTTCTTGTGCACAAACAAAACTAGTGCGCCCCACGGGGAAATGTTAGTCCTGGTGAATCCCTTATCTAGGAGATCTTTCAATGGTTCTTTCAACTCTTTGAGTTTGGATGGAGCCATTCTATATAGAAGAATAGATATAGGTCAAGTGTCTAGAAGAAAGTCTATTTCGAAGTCAATTTCCCTTTTAGGAGAAACTCTGAGAAGATCTTGGGGGAACACATCTAGAAATTCCCTCACTACTAAAACCGACTCAAGATTTGAGGTCTTGTAATTAGAGTCTCTGACTCGGACAAGATGATAAATACACCCCTTGGATATCATTTTTCTTGACCTAAGGTATGAAAAAAGCTGACCCCTAAGAGCTGTAGTACTACCCCTCTATTCAAGAACTGGTTCATCTAAAAATTGAAAATGAACTACTCTATTTCTGCAATCAACGGAAGCATACATGAGTGAAGCCAATCCATGCCAAAAATTACATCAAAATCCATCATCTCTAACTCTACAAGATTAACTGAAGTAACTTTTTGAGACACTGTAACTGGGCAATTTCTGCATACCCGCTAAAATACAATAGATACACCCACTGGGTAGACATTGATAAAGACTCAACTAACATTTTGGGACTAACTCTGAATTTGACAACTATATAAGGGGTTACAAAAGAAAGAAAAAGCTCCAGGGTCTAATAAAGCATAAACATGTAAATAAAAGACTTGCAACATACCAGTGACCATATTAGGAGAGTTTTATAGATCCTTCCAGGACTGAAAGGCATATAATCTATTTGTACACTGACCATTGGTAGCACTGAAAGTGGCACCCTGCTAAGTCAAGCGGTCGGCTTAAACTGATGACTGATGGGACTGGCCCTATTAGCACAAGTCCCTACCTTTCTGAGCAACTACTAGACACTCCTAAATCTGATGGCCTGGCTTACCACACCCAAAGTATGCATCACTGCCAACTCTACACTTACCCTGATGATTTTTACCATATTTCTAGAAAAGAGGATTTGTACGACTAATATTAATACTGCCTTGGGACTTAGAGCCTAGCGCCCTATCCCTATTATCATTTCTAAGCTTAGGTACTGGGAACTATCTGAAGATGGATTTGGGACTGAAGATTTTTTATAGAACTAAGTATGGTTACCACCTTTTGACCTTGGCTGATTAAAATTAGATCTACTCATTCTAGCCCTTTTATTATCCCTCTCTCTTTTCTTAGTCTTCTGCTTCTCAATCTATTAAGCATGGACCATAAGCCTAGATAAGTCTATCTCATTTATCAACATTACAGTCCTATACTCCTTGACCATACTGTCAAATACCCCAGACATGAACTTGCTCATCTTAAACCTACTATCAGCTACCACATGAGGAGCATACCAAGCTAACTGAGTAAACTTGAGGGAATAATCCTTCACACTCATATTGCCCTGCCTCAAGTTAATAAACTCTAATACCTTGACTTCTCTTAAATCCAATAGAAAGAACCTATCTAAGAAGGTTGTAGAAAACTCTTCCCATACTATAGGCCCGGCATCTACACCTCTATCTACCTTCTACTGCTTAAACCATGTATGAGCCATATCCTACAACTGGTAAGCAGCAAATTCAGCACTCTCACTAGAATTTACCCCCATAATATTTATTACCTTCTACACCATGTCTAAAAATTCCAGCAGATCCTCTTCAGATTTGGATCCTAAAAACAGAGGAGGATTCATTCGGGTAAAGTCCTTAATCCTAGCTGCGATAGTATTGGCCACTAGGTTGGCCCAAATAGTGGCTGGATGAGCATTCTAAGCTGCTACAGAGTGAGCTAGAGTAGTGAATAAAACGTTAAACTCTGCATAAGAAATATGCTCATTTAGGGGGTCTTCTTGAACGGGCAGAGATGCTAGCTGGTTTACATTTCTTCTTTCAATTGTCATTCTGGGAGGCATGTTCTGTAAACAGAAGGAAGAGTAGATTAAACAAAGTTTAACATAAGCTTATGCTCAGTCCCACGACCTAAATACTGAAAGAAGAGAATTTTTTCTTAAAACTCCTTGTAGCCTCTTATCCATAAGTGTAGCACACTTCACACCCATGCATAAGACTCAACTTTATGTAGCTTTCAGAATTCCTAGGATACTTTAAAAGATTAGGCTCTAATACAAAGTTTGTAATAACCC
The DNA here is from genome assembly GCA_030864225.1 of Capsicum baccatum var. pendulum. Taxonomy (NCBI): domain Eukaryota; kingdom Viridiplantae; phylum Streptophyta; class Magnoliopsida; order Solanales; family Solanaceae; genus Capsicum; species Capsicum baccatum. The sequence continues at coordinate 153,808,894 of CM061552.1, forward strand.
GAGAGTATACGCTGGGTGCCACATAGTGCTTATGGTCCCGAGAGACCACAAGCTAAACCATGAGTTGGTACTTGCTGTGAGCACTGAATAATATAATAACATATGTGGAAGAACAACTGATAATCCATAAGGTTTTAAATAACTAAAAAACATTACTGAGTTATGAATCTAGAAACAACTGCTGGAAATAACAGTGTGAAATTAATAAAATAATAACAAAATGACTGATTGTCTGTACTAGTATGAAAAACCTCTACTGACTAAATAAGAGTTGATGAGATAGGCCCCAACTAACTCTAACTAACTACTGAACTGAAAGCAAGAAAATAAATATAGTGTGTCCTCAAAATATGAGGACTCACCACTGCTACGGCTGATAATCTGTAAGGTCTATGCACGATCCAGGAATTGAGCATTCGAACCTATGATATGATACATCATAGCGCAAGAAAAGAATATGCGATCAGTACTTTGAATGTACTGGTATGCCAGATGAGGTAGGCTGATATGCAAGTTTTCGTGTACATGAGTGATAACTAACTAAATGAATAGCTTGAAGCAGTGAATATTATGCATGAAATCTATAAATACTGAGAATGCATGACCAAACATAAAACATATGTTGAATATAATCTGTATACTAAAATACTAAAATTTGATAAATAAATTACTGATATTTGTTTGCTATGGTCACGGAACTAAAATTGAATTACTGAGTTAATTACTAGACTGAGACTATGGGAGCTATCATCTAATAGACATGCCCCAATATAAGAAAATTTGGGGTCTAACCTATGACCACAGTTGGAAGGGTGTCAATACAATGCCTGGGTATTAACACTGGCTATGTGGATTCACTAATGTGCTATCCCAAAAGAATAAGGATGTCAAGCCTAAACTGACGAGTGACCCCTGGGACGTAGTCAAGACGAAACTGATAGGTGAATCCTCAAATCCTACGCTGGTTATATAGTTCTAGAGTATAGGGAATTATACTAATGACTTTGTCTATCTGACGGGGAAGCCACCATTCCTGCATTCGCTCGGTGCTAAATCCTACTCCCAACTGAACTGACTGGGAATACTAAACTGTTCTAAGTTTAACTGATTATGATGGCCTACTGAACTGATAATAATCATGATATATTCTGAAACTATTCTGAAGATACTGATACTAAGTAAACAGGTAAGTTTTTGGGTATTCATAACCCCCATGACTCAATAGCAATAATAGCAAAATAGTACTAAACTTAGAGGACAAAATATGAAAGCATTTATAAAAATTTTATTCTTGTAGGCATTTCATCAAACACTTGATGTTCATAGTTCAAGCTAAGCATGGGAATAGTTTAAAGCTTGTAGGAATAGCATGATTTCAACATCAAAATCACTAATTATGAATTATATTAGCAAATAACATCATTAAAACATGTGGGGTTGAATAACAACGATAATTTTGTGGAAACATAGAGTAGGATTACAATTCATGGGATTTGATGGTTAAAATAACAATTTAAAATCATAATAATTAGTAAAGATCACAAGTTTTCAATTTAAAATTAGATACTTGGGCTTTATGGGTGAAAGGAACCCATAGATGAACACTTAACATATCTGGGCTAATGAATTCGTGAGAATTGATGGTGAATTCTTAAGATTTGATCTTGAATTTTGAAGGCTAGGGGTTGTTCTCGAAAGAGGGCTACTTTAAGTTGAGTAAATTGTGAAAATAATGAGCAATTATTGCTCTTTGGGTACTTAAATCCCGTGTTTGGATTGAATGGGGTGAGGGAAAAAGACTTAAATATCCTTGGAAATTAAAAATATGGAACTAAACTAAAGATCCCAATTTTGACACCCAGCACGATTCGGTGCAATCGCGTTGGCACACTGAAAAAGTTACCATCTCGAACTAGAACCTTTGTACGATGCGGTGCAATTGTTGTTCCCCACTGAACGGGAATTGTTCCCTTGGCGCGATGCGATGCTATCGTGATAATCCACTGAAAAAGGATGAACACGAAAATTCCCCTTGGTGCGATGCAGTGGAAATTATGGTGACACACTAAAAAAGGACGAACGTCATTTTTGGGGTCACCGCAATGCGGTGCTGCTCATATTGAGCTACTGTTTTCACTAAAAGTGCCATAACTTCTCACTCAATTATCAAATTTTGGCAAAATTAGTATCGTTGAAAAGCTAATTTAATTTCCTAATATTTGGTGGGTTGATCTGACAAATTCTCAATAGAGTAAAAGCTATGCTCATTTGAAGTTAACTAAAGCAACATTCCTATCGAAAATTCAATCGATAAGTAATATTTTAATTCTTCTAACAGCTGGGAGTTATTTGAGACTTTAATATACATCAACCTAACTCTTAAAACTATCAAAGAAAAATAATGTACTATGCATGAGATTGAAACATGACTCTAGGTTTGGTTTGGATTTTCGGGGTATTACAATTTTTCTTCACCATGAACACTTAATCCTGGCATAGAACTTTGAGGGACATCAATATTATCTAAGATGCAATATTTGTCTCATAATTCCTTAGCACAAATTTTAATGTTATTCTGATATGTTATCAAATTTGATTTTTCATATGATAGAATAACTAAATTTTCATATATTCCATTAACTAAAGCTTTTTCACCATGTTCTTTGTACTCCGAGTTAAAAAGGATTACAGTTAAATAAATTTTACAGTAGGACAAAATATTTTTTAAATTTTTTAAATATTTCAACCATAGCTACAATTGAATCCTTAAAATATGTATTTTTTATACGTAGTAAAAAGGCACAAAATATTCTAAACATGTATTAAATTTCACTAATAGTAGGATAATATATTCCAGAAAAAACTTTGGTTAAATCATAAAATAATTTTAAAAATTTAATAAGTTCATCTACTGCATCCCAATCTCTATCAGAAAGTTTATGAGAAGGATAAACATTATGATTGTTAAACATCCTAGTAATAGATATTGTATAATCATGAGCAATGTCAATCATTTCATAAAAAGAATTTCATCTAGTTTTAACATGCTTTGAAATTTTTCTATACGGAACATCACGCACACGACAAAGATCTTTATATTGTCTAATTCTACTACTATTATTCATATGAAAATTTCAAAAAATTGCATTTTCAATTTCATCAATATTACTATTGAATAAATCAGTACCATCTATTACAACTAAATTTACTATATATGCATCATATTTAATATGAAAAACATATTTAATGATTACAAAAAGCCTTGTTTGTTGCAGAGCTATAACATATAAATTAGTAGAAGCATTATCTAAAGTAATACTAATCATTTTATCAAAAAGACAATAAAATTATAAAATACGACCTACAGTTTGACCAATATAAGAACCAGTTTTCTCATGTTTATAAATTTTATATTCGATAATTCTTTTTTGTAAAATCCACTTATAATTAGTCCAATGTACATTAAAAGTTAAATAATTTCCATTAAGACTAAAATCCATATCAATGGTAATAACATCCCTACAATTCATAATGTAAAAATAGCTACGAAGATATTGAATATGTTTTTTGGAAGTTCAAAATATCTCTTTTTATCATACTTTTTAAAATATCTTCAAAACAAGAATTATATGTATCCCAAATATATGTTATAAGACTATCATGTTCTCCAAAATTAAAAGACAAACCACAAACAATAATTATTTTGCAAAATTTTCATGATCGATACTTATTAAAGGGCCATTGTGAAACATGACCAACAGTATTTGAAAGATTTAGTGTACTTTGAACCATGTTAGACTCAACAATAGAGAATAGTGTCAAAATTGATAGGTTCATGAGAATATATATATATATATATATATATATATATATATATATATTCTACTGTCTAATTTTTATTAACCAAATGTATTTTAAAGACCCCAATTGAACCTCCAGACCCGCCAGATACATATATTCATATTTGTTTACAAATGTCACACATATTAATAGTTTTTTCATCATTCAAATAATAAAATTTGCACAATATTATTTTAATGTATGTTGTGTTATGGTCTTAGCCCTAATTAGAGAAATAGGAGAACTACTAACTCCAGCATGAGGATTATCCTGAGTTGGAGCTCTGACACTAGAGGAGGTCGGAGTGAGATTAGTCGGTGTATCATCTAAACCAACATCCACATGTAATTTTATTTCCTCATCTAATTCATGTTCAAAATAATTATGCAATCTTTCTAAAGCTTCATGTGAAATAGGAGTATTAGTAATAATTTTTATGATAGAGGGATGGGCGAAATCAATTTTCTTAACATGCATAAAATCATCTGTACTAAATCTAACTTAAGGAAAGTTGGAATAACTAGAAGAAGAACCTTTAGTTTTTTACCACCAAATATTATTAAACCTTTTTATTTTTGTGCAATACCTTTTTACAAAAATTTTGGCAAAAGGAATCCATAATGTAATGAAATATATGAAAGTAGAAAATTAACATGAAATATAAATTAAAAGACTAGAGAGTGGAATGAATATACCAAATATCTGTTCTTAAAGTAGATAATTATAACCAAAATTTGAAACTTGAAGAAGATTGATCCTCCAAAATTCACCAAATTATAATTCAATTGTAAAATAATAAGAATTATAGAATTTTTAAATATTAAGAGTTGAAAATTGAGAGAGAATGGGAGTAGAAAATTGTGAATAAAAAGTTTTTAAAGGAAGGGGTATTTATAGGGATTTTGAAAAGACGGAGGTGGCTAGGAGGTGGTGGGCTGGAGGGTTGGCGGGTAAAACTAGCCATTAGAGGGTCCACTAGCCATTGCCAATGGTCCCCAATAGTTTGTATCTATTACAAATAAAAAAAATAAATTGAATTAGATCAGATCAGATCGAACCGTGTAGACACCGATATGAACCAATACCAATTTTTAGGTATGAAAACATGGTTCTGTTTTGTTTTAGATTCTGGTACATGGCATACTATTCTGAACCAATTCTTTTTGGATTGATAAAATTGGTAGCGGTATCAGAATGGTGCTGGTCTATACTGTTCTGATGGCCAGCCTTAATTTAATTAACATGTTTGTTGTTTGTTTATAAATATTTGGTTAAGTGTATATATTGGTTAAGTTGATTCAGTCTATGATACCTATCATTACATAGTGATTTTTTATTGATACTCTCCTATACTCTTCTTTTGTTGAGTGCAGATTATATTTAAATGACTTCTACGAGACGTCACTTGTAGATGATGACATCTTATCCAAGGGTGAGCATTCATCTTCTGGGTAGCCATGGACCATTCTCCTATTTATCTTGTTCTTATTATTTCAGTCAAAGACATTTATTTTATTCTATAGTTTTCTAGGTTTAATAGACTTAGTAGTAGAGTTCTAGCACTTTGACTCTCAATTTTTAGGGATGTATAGATGTTGTTGACTTCCACAATAAGTTTTGGATATTAAAGTATTATTCCTTTATAAATTAATTATGTTTTATTTAAAATTTAATAAGTAATTGATGTTTATATTTGGATTAGATGGTTCTCCCACTAAAGGATTATGTGGTTGTCACTCATGATGGATTTGGGTTGTGACAATCAAGTGATCACATCTTACATTATTTCACCTATTTTCATTTTAAATGCCTCATAGTCAATAAATATCATAGCAACTCTAAACATTTTTACATGACTAGCATTCAATAGTGTATCCTCAATTTCCTTAGCTGTAGTAAAGCTATAAATTTTATTTTACTCATTTACTCCTATACCACACACAAGACACTCTCTAAGTGGAATAAAATCCTCAGGAGTGAATTCAACCCTTCTTTTCTTACAATATTTCCTTTGTTATCTTTTTTCATGGGTATCTTCAGTCCATTAATGATCCTATCATATAATTCATAATTTTCATCTTGCAGGATGTCTTCCATGTGATCTTTCCACCAGATGAAGTACTTCTCATTGAACAATGGAGGCCTAGTTGTGGGTTAACCCTCATATTGTCCAATAAGAGGTACAACATTCATCTTAATATTTTTTATGATATTATCCTCTTAAAGACAACCTCCTATAACATCTATTTCTATTATGCCTATCCTAATAACAAAAGAAGAGGTGAAATATTCTATTCCTATTTTTTCTTAAGTGATGAATCGGGTTACTTTATCTAGATGATGTAGAATTGTAAAGTCAAATAAAGTAAGAACAATATGTTATTATGAAAAAGCTGTGACTTACAAGGATGAAAAATTCCAACCTACACTTCTATAGGATTTGTCCCAAATTCAAAAAAATAGTGAGCCTCTATAGAATTCAAATTATAAGAGTTGAACCTAGTAAGTAACTCTGATATATTAAATATATATTGTTATGTCCCTTTTCACTTTACTCTTAACTTGAATCTAAGTTCCTATATTGCTTATACCTAAACAATTACTTCTAAGAAAGTTGAAATAGTTAAAACTCGATCACAATCCTAATACAAGAATTCTAGACTTTAAGACTATTCAATTTCTCATAATGAAATAGGTTCTTCAATAAGTTGTTAGCCCCATATTCTCATAGTATGTTTCAATAACCATAAACTAATAGGCAAATATATTGAAAGATACACTAAAGATAGAGTCACATCAAAAAGGATCCCTAATAATCAACCTAGGATCTCCTAGAATCTTGAAGAATATTTCACAAAGCAAACAACATCAACTCACAAAGGAGTCGACACTGAACTTGGAAATTGCATGAATCATGGATCTTATGAGATTCCAAAATATAAGGTAGATGACTAAGGAATCAATCACTACAAATTCTCTCATGACAAAGAAAAAATAAAAGAAACCTACACCCTCTACATTGACATATCTGATATGGACATGTATGGCTATGAAAAGAAGGTTGCACTATGTATGGACATACCATATGGTGCAATCCCTAAATCAGGAATCAATTCAAATACTTGATTGATAAGAAATAATTTGGGCTTCCTTATGAATAAAAGAAGCTGAAGCAACTGAAGGGTATAAAACAAAAGACTGGAGGTCGAAGAACTCACACAACTTCAAATGAAATTCTTAGTGTGTCTTAATCTTAGTCTCTATAAAGCTTTGTACTTCTTAGTTTACAATAGTTACACAAGAGTAAAATTGAGTCAACTTAGTCTTACCAATTGAGTCTATGTCACAAGATCTGAAAATCAAAATAAGCTTCAGAACTTCTTCACTACACTTAGTACTTCGACTCTCTTTGAATAGATCTAAGGAAACTTTTGAAATCTAAGGTAACTCAAAGTAGGCACCAAAATGTTGTTTCGAACTAGGATAAGCCTTTGTGTCTTTATTTTAGTTACTTATTTACTTGCTTATTCATTTAATCTAATATGTTCTATTAAGTACACTGATCTGCAGATGAGTCAACTGTTAAGGCTTATCCGTCGACTCAAAAGGAATTTTTTCAATTCATCTCCTCTTGAGTTTTAATTGGTATTAGAGTGGGTATCACAAAAAGTGTTGCTTAATAGCACATGAGAAAAGATCAAATTGCAAAATATTAAATTCCTAGAGCTCTTCTTCAAGATGGTCACTCATCCGCAAGACCACCATATCCCAGTAGAAAACACTATTTTTATTAGAAGAATAGATTCAGAATCTTTATTTATTCAAATGATTTCGAGGTGTGGGTTGTCATTAAGAAGGGACAAAATCCCATTCTAGGACTCAAATAAAAATAGAAGGACAAGAAATTAAGTATTACTAATGTGGAAGACCTTGAAAACTTCAAAATCACCAAGGAACAACAGGAGGTAATTCAAACTAATACAAGAGTTATACATTTACTTCTTTGTGCAGTTAGCAGTGAAGAATATGACAAGATATCAACCTGTGAAACTGCTAATAAAATGTGGGACAAATTATAAGTAACTTAAGAAGGAACTATAAAAGTCAAAAAGGTAAAAATCAGTGTTTTAATCAATCAAAACGAGCTTTTCAAGATGGAAGACAATGAAAGTATTGAATCAATGTTTGCTAGATTCAGTAAAATTGTTTATAGACTGGAGTTATTAGGGATAATCTGTCTGGAAGTTCAAAAACTTATGAGAAGCCTTCCAAAAGCATGGGAGACCAAAACTTCCATTCCAGAAGATGAAGATCTCCACAATATAACTTATGACAAACTATGAGGTAATCTCATTGACAATAAATGAAACTATATCAATAGGTACAACAAGAAGGAAAAGAAGAAACCAAAGGACTTTAATATTGTAACAAATAGATAATAAGATTCCTTGGAAGAATACAATAGTGAGGGTATGACTCTTGTAAATCACGAAGTAAGGTAGATCTCGAAACAAAGAAAACAGAGAACACAAGTGTTCAAAAATAATGAATTCACAAGGAATGATGATCATTGTTGTTACTGTGGAAAACTCGATTACATTAAACAAAATTTTCCAGAGTTGAGGAGAATATCATCCATAAAAAATAAAAACTTTGAGGAATGGAGTGTTGAAGATGAAATAGAAGCAACCAATATATGCTTTATGGAAAGAGGTGAATCAAGTGAGGTAAGACTCTATAATTGTTATAATTGCAACATTCTTTAAACAAATCTTGATATGGTTACTGATGAGCTTCAAAAAGTTATTGATGAATATAATAAACTTTCTTAAGAAAAGAAAATCTAGGAAGCTCAATTAAAGTGAAAGCTTGATGCAGAACGAAAGAATTAACAAATTATACTTGAATATGTCAAATTGAAACTCTTACTCCAAAAAGAACTTGATAATGTGAAATGAAAGCAAACAACATTATAAATCACCAAGTCATAGTTCCATAAGATCTAAATCTTTTAAAATGAAATCAAGTTCCTCATCAAGTTCGTTTGAGTCCTCTTACACCTCTTTTTATTTTCAAGGACCAATCTGCTACACCTGTAGTAAAAAGGGGCATAAATTAGATAACTGTAGACAAAAATTTAAAGGTGTGTGGGTTTGGAGACCCAAAGTAAATACATATAACCCTCAAGGACCTAAGACTACTTGGGTACCCAAACAAAATTAATATTCTTATTTTGCAAGGACATATCCACAAAACCTACAGGAAAGGAATATGGGTCATCTCTAGTACATATTATAGATCTATGATCAAAAATAAATAAAATTTTTGTTCTCTAAAGGAGATAGAAGGAGGATCAACAAAACCTACTCAACGTCAGTCTACTGTGTAATACAGGATTTGGAGTCTCCTTCAAAGCTAATAATTGCTCATCAAACATAAAAAAAGAGACATTTCTCTTATCGGTGTGCGTTTTGACAATATCTATGTTCTTAATAATCTTGACTTTGATACTTTACTTGTCTCATTGTGCAAACCAATGACACTTAGTTATGGTACAAAAATCTTGGACATGCTAGTATGCATGCCATTGAGAAACTCTCTAGACTCAAACTGGTGAAAGGACTGCCAGAACTCAAGTTTGAGAAAAATCTCATCTGTGATGCTTGCCAACTGGGTAAACAGACTTAGACATTATTTAAAGTCAAAGATTTATCACTACTACCAAACCCTTCAAATAGTCCACATGGATTTATTTGGCCCATTAAGACCACAAGTATTGGTGGAAAAAGATATTCATTTATTATTATTGATGATTATTCTCATTTTACCTAGGTAATGTTTCTTGTTTACAATCATAAAGCATTCACTAATGTTGAGATCTTTTTTAAAAAATTACAAAGAGAAGCAGGACATTTCATTACCTATGTTCATAGGGATCATGGAGGAGAATTTGAAAAAAAGGGCCTTTGAGTAATAGTATGCTCGAAACGGATACTTTTAGAAATTCTCATCTCCTCGATCTCCCCAACAAAATGGTGTAGGGGAACAAAAAAATTGATCACTGCAGGAAAATAGAAGAACCATGCTTCTTGAACATAATCAACAAGATCATTTTTGGGTAGAAGTAGTAAGAACATCATATCACATTCTCAATAGATGTCTCATCTGACCAATCCTAAGGAAAACTCCTTATGAGATATAAAGAGGGAAGAAGCCTAACATCAGTTACTTTCATCTTTTTGGATATAAATGCTTCATCCACAACAACGGCAAGAATAATTTAGGGAAATTTAACCCACAAAGTGACAAAGGTATTTTCCTTGGATACTTTCCATCCAGTCGTGCTTACAGAGCCTATAATAAAAAGATTTTATGTGTTAATGAATCTATGCATATTGAATTTGATGAAGCTAACCACTCTCCTATGAGTATGAATATTGATGAAGATTATGTAACTGATAAACAATAAAGAATCAAAGCAAACTGTCATGACCCAAATATAAGGGTCATGATGGACCTTGTAATGGCATATGTAATACCGCAGGAAATTTATCGGTGAAATTTTGTACGTAAACATATTGAGTTCTATTTTCTAGAATGAATTATAAATTTTTCGTGCCGAATATTTTAGATTATGACCCACCATTGTGTAGAGTATCTAATAATATTTCCAACAATATGTGGATCATCCAAATCGTACACCCGAGCAATGAGTTATGAACATTCCGATCGAACCGTGAATAGTAGTGAACAGTAAAACGTGTAGGAAAAAGTACTGAGGTCTGACGTATTTTTGTTCCAAATTTAAATGATCATAACTCCTTGTACATAATTATCTGGGTGATCTACTATATATCAATGGAAAGCTCTGCGAGTCCTCTTTCCAATGAAATTGGTTTCATCTAATTTGCCTGTCAAAGCAAAAAGTTATGGACAACCTACTTCAGCCTATCAAATGCAAATTTTTGGGTCAACTTCAAACGATCATAAATCCTCGTACAAAATGATATGGGTGAGATACTATATATCAATGGAAATATATGAGAGTTCTCTTTCTAATAAAATTAGTTTCATTCAATTCGGATATCGGAGTAAAACGTTATGGTTGATCTACTTTAGACTATCAAAACAGTCCACCAAAGGACAGATTCGAGAATTATTTGATTTTTAGGGGTGTTTTGGTCATTCTCCCTCACCTAAAATCCATCCAAACCCTATATTAAAGCCTATTAGAAGCATTATATGTTATATTTCATCAAATTCCCTCAAAAAGAAAACCCTAAGCTCCTACATCCAACTTTAAGAACCTCCAAAGTTCACCATTAATTCTGCAAATTTATTCAAGATTCCAAGTTCCTTGTTCAAGAACTCCAAGAACCATCATTCAAAGGCACGATTAACATCTCAAAAATGAGTATTGATCTAAAGTTCATCATTCAAGGTATGTGGGGTTTTTCAACAAGAACTCTCTTTCGATCTTGTACCCAAAAGTAATTTTCTTTACAAAGGCATGATTTTTATTTCATGTTTACAAATTTGAATCATGAACCCATATCTTATGATAATTATTATGAAATCTTGATGTTTATGATTTTCAAATATGAATTTACATGTGTGGAGATATAAAGCATGAACCTTAAATGATATTTATCATGATTTTGATATTTGGGTCGTGAATCCCCATTGGAAATTGTGTTTTTTGAGAAAGTGTGTGTTATAAGCACGTTGATATTGAATATTTGAGATATTTTGAATGATTTGACCTTTTGGTCTTAATGGAGTTATTTTGAACTCGAGTGTGAAAGAAATCTACAACGTGGTTGATTTTGAAAGATGGGAAGCATGATCGCTCCCGATGTATATTTATATATTACTAAAATTATTTTGTTCTGGATTGTCTTGGAAATAATTTGAGATGAGTCCGGGAGAATCTTTAGCACCGAGTGGGAGGTATAAATCAACCTTACTTCCCTAGAACTACATGCCCCCGTAGGAGTGATCCTGAGGTTGATTTATATAGTGACCACTAGTTTGTGTGGATTTGATATCGATAGTCCTACTTTGATGGCAAGGATAGGATGACTCTCCCCAACATGGGTTGTATGTTGGACTCCATGTAGCTCACATAGTTTATGTTGGTTATAGGATCTCTTAGTGTATGTGTGTTTCCTTGTGTCTATGGTGAATGGTGAAGTAATTTGAAAGTGGAATTGTGAAAGTTATTCTTTTGAAAGATTTAAATGATATTTAAATTATGGGAATTGATATTCTTGATGAAATGAAAGTGATTGACAAATTATAGGATGACTCACATGTGTTATTGTACTTATTTTATCCTCTCATGATTATGATGATTTTCTTTGGGCTATGTGAGTCTTTCATATATCTTGCATATTTCTTATAAATATTTATGATGATGATGTTTATACAACTGCATACACCCCCATATACTCGGTTTCTTTCCATGGTACTGACTCACATCTTCGGATGTGGGCTGCATTTTCTCGAAATGTAGGTCCAGGTGCTCAGTTCCAGGTTCAACAGTGATTCTTTAGGCACATTGTTCTACATCCTCTATTGTGGTGAGTCCTCATGGTCTGAGGACGTTATATCTGATGTTGGTTTCATGGCATTGTTTACATTTGATAACTGAGTATGAGTCAGTTGGGGCATGTCTCAATGGCTCGCTGGTTTTATTGATTTTATTAAAGGCTTGTTAGACTAGTATAGATGTTGGGAGTTGACTAATAACTCATTTTTTGTTATCTTTCTAAAAAAAAATTTATTCTTGGATGATGATTACTCTGTTGATATTTGAGAGTTATTTATAGAAAACCCGTTGATTTGTGTTGAACTGAATAAAAATGGCTCAAAGGGTTAGCTTGGGGCTACTCGTAGTCTCAATCACTGTGTAGTTCTTCGGGATGCATTTTTCGAGGAGTAACAAACTTGGCATCAGAGCCTAAGGTTTTAAGATATCCTAGGGAGTCTGACAAGCCATGTTAAGTAGAGTCTTGATCATCGGTGTGTAGCGCACCACATCTATGAGCAAGAGGCTATAAGACATTTTAGGAAAAAATGTGATTCTTTCTTTTAGAAGTCTATTGTGCTTAAAGTGTCTCTCTCTGCTATTGATTCATGGTCTCCTTTTTCAGAAATATGCCTCTACGTCAAGCGAGAAGAAATAATGATGGTCAGTAACCTTAACCCGCTGACCCATTGAATGAAAACGTGTCTCATGTTGAATTTCGGGCAGCCTTTCAGGCGCTAGCCCAAGCTGTTACTGCAAATGTTCATGCCAACCCAGCCTCGGCTCCACAATAGCATGGAGGTAATTCAGCTACTGCCAGGATCCGTGACTTCATGCGAATAAATTCATCAGAATTCTATGGGTCCAAGTCTAATGAGGATCCATGGTTGTTTTTAGAGGAGGTGCGGAAGATTACTCAGGTGATGCATGTATCTGAGGAACATAGTGTAGAGTTAGCTGCGTATAGGTTGAAAGACCTTGCTTATGACTGTGTTGTTTCTTGGAGGAAAAGGTAGAGCTGGGGGAGTTGTCCCTACCAATTGTCAAGAGTTTCAAGATGCATTCTTGGATAAGTTTTTCCCTTTAGAGATGAGGTAGGCGAAGGTGGAAGAGTTTATGAACCTGCGACAGGGCTCTATGACTATTAGGGAGTACTGTCTATAGTTCAATCAGTTGGCCAAGTATGATCCTGACTTAGTGGCTGATAATCGGGCTAGTACGAGTAAGTTTGTGATTGGAGTGTCTAGTCAAGTGGTTAAGAAGTGTAGGTCTGCTATGCTGAATAGTGAGATGAATCTTTCTAGGATGATGACTCATGCCCAACAGATTGAGGTAGAAAAGATTAAGGAGAGAGATAGAATGAGAGAAAATAAGAGAGCTAGGTTCGAGCAGCACGGAAAAAGTCAGACTAGATCACAGGGAGGGAGTCTCCCTCAGTATTAGGATCGTTCATCTATGCCAGCACCGTCATCTGCTAGTGCTCCCATACCTAGAGGTAGGTAGGAGCAAGGTAGCATGTCCTATGCATCCAGGTCCCAGTACAGTGCTGGCAGTAAGCCAAATCATCCCCTGTGTCCTAAGTATAGTAGGGCTTATTTGGGTGAGTATTGGGGTGAGAAGGGGGGTTGTTTCCAGTGTGGTGACATGGATCACAGAGTTAGAGATTGTCCATAGGATGGACAAGGTCTTCGTGACTATCACCCTCAGACCCAGACTCAGACTGTTAGTGCTCCAGTTCCAGCGACTCACCTAGCCCCAGCTCAGGGCGCCTCTTCTAGCAATGCTGGCAGGTAGTGCCAGAATAGATTCTATGCTTTACCTTCCTGCTAGGAACAGAAGGACTCTCCCAATGTTGTTACTGGTATGCTTCGTATATTTCAGTTTAATATGTATGCTTTGTTGGATCCTGGATCCAGTTTCTCATATGTTACCCCTTTGATTTCTGTGAATTTCAAAATAAGTACTGAGATTATTTCTGAGCCTATCCTAATTTTTACCCCAGTGGGTGATTTGATTGTTGCCCAGAAAGTGTATAAAAAGTGTCTTGTTATCGTTCTTCATAGATTCTTGTTGGCTGATCTGATTGAGTTAGATATGGTAGATTTTGATGTGATTCTGGGTATGGACTGGCTATATTCTTCTTATGCCTCTATTGATTGTTGGACCCGAGTGGGCAAGTTTCAATTTCTGGGTGCATCCGTGTTTGAGTGGTCTGGGAATTCTGTGTCACCCAAAAGTCATTTTATCTCTTACCTCACAGCTAGAAAGTTTATTTCTAAGGGGTGTATTTACCATTTGGTTAGAGTCAAAGACACTAAATCTGAGACTCCAACTCTCCAGTCTGTTAACGTCGTTAATGAGTTTTCTGATGTCTTTCCGGATGATCTCCCAGGGATACCTCCTAATAGAGAGATAGAGTTCGAGACTGATCTTCTTCCCAATACTCATCCTATTTCTATTTTTTCTTACCGTATAGCCCCTATAGAACTTAAGAAGTTAAAAGAGCAACTCAAAGATCTTTTAGATAAGGGTTTCATAAGGCCCAGTGTTTCTCCTTAGGGTGCTCCTGTATTGTTTGTGAGAAATAAAGATGGATCTTTGCATATGTGCATTGATTACCGCCAACTGAATAAAGTCATCATAAAAAATAAGTACCCCCTTCCGAGAATAGATGATTTGTTTGATCAATTGCAAGGTGCAACTTATTTCTCAAAGATAGACCTTCATTTCGACTATCATCAACTCAAAGTTAGGGAGTGTGACATCTCGAAAATCGCTTTCCAAACTCGTTATGGCCATTTTGAGTTTCTTGTTATGTCTTTTGGGTTAACTAATGCCCCAGCAGCTTTTAAGGACCTCATGAATCGAGTGTTCAGACCATATCTGGATATGTTTGTCATAGTGTTCATCGATGATATACTGGTGTACTCCCGTAATGAGGATGAACATTCTGATCATCTCCGTACTGTCTTGCAAACCCTTAGAGATCATAAGTTATTTGCCAAGTTCAGTAAGTGTGAGTTTTGGCTAAGGTCAGTTGCTTTTCTGGGTCATATCATTTCTTTCGTGGGTATTAGAGTTGATCCCCAAAAGACTGAAGTTGTTAAAAATTGGCCTAGACCTATTTCTCCTACTGATATCTGAAGTTTCTTGGGTTTAGCTGGCTATTACCTCCGTTTTGTTGAGGGTTTCTCCTCTATAGCATCTTCTATGACTCCGTTGACCCAAAAAAATGTGAAGTTCTTGTAGTCTAAATCTTGTGAGAAAAGTTTTCAAGAGTTGAAGACTCGACTCACTTCAGCCCCTGTTTTGACTTTGCCTGATGGTGTTGATGATTTTGTGGTGTACTGTGATAGTTCGAGAGTTGGGTTGGGTTGCGTATTGATGTAGAAGGGTAAGGTGATAGCTTATGCTTCTAGACAGTTGAAACCCCATGAGAAAAATTACCCCACCCATGACTTTGAGTTGGCTACTGTTGTATTTGCTTTGAAAATCTAGAGACACTATTTGTATGGTGTCCATATTGATGTTTTCACTGATCATAAGAGTTTGGAATATGTGTTTATCCAAAGAGAATTGAATCTTAGGCATAGACGATGGTTAAATTATTAAAGGACTATGATATGAGTGTGTTGTACCATCCGGGCAAGGCCAATGTTGTGGTGGATGCACTAAGTAGAGTGTCCATAGGTAGTGTTTTGCATGTGGTAGAAAGAAAGAAAGAGTTGGCTCGTGATGTACATTGTTTGGCTATATTGGGGGTTAGGTTGTTTGACTCTGCTGAAGGTAGTATAGGGGTTCAGAGTAGTTCCAAATCCTCCTTGGTTTTGGAAGTGAAGGAAAAATAATACTTAGATGCTAGTTTGGTCAGACTGAAGGAATCAGTCAAGGACCAAAAACTAGAGGTTTTCTCCCAAGGTGGAGATGGTGTGTTGAGATTGCAGGGTAGATTGTGTGTCCCGAATGTTGATGATCTGAGACAGAGGATTATGGCTGAAGCGCACGGGGCGCGATATTCTATTCATCCTGGTGCCACAAGATATACCGAGACTTGCAGGAAATCTATTGATGGAGTGGCATGAAGAAAGATATAGCAGCGTTTGTAGCTAAGTGTGCAACATGCCAACAGGTTAAGATTGAACACCAAAGACCTGGTGGTATGATGCAAGAGTTTAGTATTCCCACCTGGAAGTGGGAAGAGATAAATATGGACTTCGTGATTGGTTTACCTCCTTTCCGAAGACATCATGATTCCATTTGGGTTGTGGTTGATAGGTTGACTAAGTCTGCTCATTTCTTACCTGTTTATACTTCATATACTACTGAGGATTACGCTAGATTGTATATCCGAGAGCTAGTCAGACTGCATGGAGTTCCCTTGTCTATCATTTCGAATAGGGGTACTCAGTTCACTTTGCAATTTTGGAAAGCTTTTCAGAAGGGTCTTGGTACCCAAGTGCTTTTGAGTTCTGCTTTTCATCCGCAGAACTATGGTCAGGCTAAGTGGACCATCTAGACCTTAGAGGATATGTTGAGAGCTTGTGCACTTGACTTTTAAGGGAAGTTGGGATGATCACTTACCGTTGATAGAATTTGCTTACAATAATAGTTTCCACTCTAGTATTGGCATGGCTCCGTTTGAAGCCTTATATGGGAGGAAGTGTAGATCACCCATAGGTTGGTTCGAGGTGGGTGAAGCGGTTATGAGTGCTCCTGATTCGGTATTTGAGGCTATGGAAAAAGTTAAGTTGATTAGGGAAAGGTTGAAAACTGCGCAGAGTCACCAGAAGTCATATGTGGATGTTAGAAGGAGAGACCTTGAGTTTGAAGTTGGTGACCTAGTGTATCTGAAAATTTCACCCATGAGGGGGTGAAGAGATTCGGAAAGAAGGGGAAGCTTAGTCTCTGTTATGTTGGTCCTTACTTAGCCGTGTTGGTAAGGTAGCTTATGAGATCGAGTTGCCTTCCGAGTTGTCCTCTATTCATCCAATATTCCATGTCTCCATGCTTAGAAAGCATATTAGAGATGTTGTGGTAGTGGATTCCTATGAGTGCTGACATTCAAGAAAATCTTTCTTTTGATGAGATTCCTATTGAGATTCTTGATTTCAATGTCCGAAGACTAAGGAACAAAGAAGTTCCCTTGGTCAAGGTGTTATGGCGAAACCAATCTGTTGAGGGTGCAACTTGGGAAGCTGAGGCGGATATGCGATCCAAGTACCTGCACCTATTTTTCGAGAACTCTGATCAAGCTGAAAGTACCGTTCTTTCCTAAATCATGCACTTTTGATAAAAGTTGCAGTAGTTCAGCTGTCATTTATTATGTGTTCAGCTGTAGTTTCTTGAATTTATGCATTCTATGTTGCATTTGGAGTGAGAAATGATATGGTGATGAGTCTAACGAATGGTTTCAGCTGTATACTCTATTCCCTAACTAATATTGGCATGTATAGCGTCATTCGAGGATAAATGTTTCCAAGGGGGGATGATGTAATACCCCAGGAAATTTTTTGTTGAAATTTTGTGCATAAACATGTTGGGTTCTATCTTCTAGAATGAATTATAAATTTTCTGTGTGGAATGTCTTAGATTATGACCCACCATTGCTTTGAGTATCAAATAAGCCTTCCAACGATATGTGGATCATCCAAAACGGACACCCGAGCGACGAGTTATGAACATTCTGATCGAACTGTGAATAGTAGTGAACAGTAAAATGTGCAGTAAAAAGTACTGAGGCTTGGCGTATTTTTCTCCAACTTCAAATGATCATAACTCCTTGTACATAATGATCTGGGTGATCTACTATATATCAACGGAAATCTCTGGGAGTCCTCTTTCCAATGAAATTAGTTTCATTCAATTTGTCTATCAGAGCAAAACGTTATGGTCGATCCACTTCAGCCTATCAAAAGTGAATTTTTGGGTCAACTTCAAACGATCATAACTCCTCGTACACAATTATCTGGTTGAGATACTATATATCAACAGAAAGATATGAGAGTCCTCTTTCTAATGAAATTAGTTTTATCCAATTTGGATATCGAAGTAAAATGTTATGGTTGATCTACTTCAAACTATCAAAATAGTCCACCAAACGACAGATTCAAGAATTATTTAATTTTTAGGGGCGTTTTGGTCATCTTACTCACCCAAAATCCATCCAAACCCTATCTTAAAGCCTATCAGAAGCATTATATGTTATATTTCATCAAATTCCCACAAAAATAAAAACCCTAAGCTCCTACATCCAACTTCAAGAACCTCCAAAGTTCACCATTAATTCTGCAAATTTATTCAAGATTCCAAGTTCCTAGTTCAAGAACTCCAAGAACCATCATTCAAAGGCATGATTAACATCTCAAAAACGAGTATCGATCTAAAATTCATCATTCAAGGTATGTGGAATTTTTCAACAAGAACTCTCTTTCGTTCTTGTCCCCAAAAGTAATTTTCTTTACAAAGGCATGATTTTTATTTGATTTTTACGAATTTGAAGCATGAACCCATATCTTATGATGATTATTATGAAATCTTAATGTTTATAATTTTCAAATATGAATTTACATGTGTGGATATATAAAGCATGAATCTTGAACGATATTTATCATGATTTTAATATTTGGGTCGTGAATTCCCATTGAAAATTGTGTTTTTTAGAAAGTATGTGTTATAAGCACATTGATGTTGAATATTTGAGATATTTTGAATGATTTGACCTTTTGGTCTGAATGGAGTTGTTTTGAACTCGAATGTGAAAGAAATCCACAACGTGGTTGATTTTGATAGATGGGAAGCATGATGGCTCCCGATGTATATTTATATATTACTGAAATTTTTTTGTTGTGGATTGTCTTTGAAATGATCTGAGCTAAGTCTAGGAGAAATCTTTAGCACCGAGTAGGAGGTATAAAGCGACCTTACTTCGCTAGAACTACGTGCCCCCGTAGGAGTGCGCCTGAGGCTAATTTATATAGTGATCACTAGTTTGTATGGATTTGATATCGATAGTCCTACTCCGATGGCAAGGATAGGACGGCTCTCCCCAACGTGGGTTGTACGTTGGACTCCATGTAGCTCATATGGTTTATGTCGGTTATAGGATCTCCCAGTGTATGTGTGTTTCCTTGTGTCTGGTGAATGGTGAAGTGATTTGAAAGTGGAATTGTGAAAGTTATTCTTTCGAAAGATTTAAATGATATTTAAATTGTGAGAATTGATATTCTTGATGAACTGAAAGTGATTGACAAATTATATTATGACTCACATGTGTTATTGTACTTATTTCATCCTCTCATAATTATGATGATTTTCTTCGGGCTATGCGAGTCTTTCATACATCCTGCATATTTCTTATAAATATTTATGATGATGATGTTTATACAACTACATACACCCCCATATTCTCGGTTCCTTTTCATGGTACTGACCCACATCTTCGGATGTGGGCTGCATTTTCTCAGAATGTAGGTTCAGGTGCTCAATTTCAGGTTTGACAGTGATTCTTTGGGCACACTGTTTTATATCCTCTGTTGTGGTGAGTCCTGATGTTCCGAGGATGTGATGTCTGATGATGGTTTCACGGAATTTTTTACATTTGATAACTGAGTATGAGTCAGTTGGGGCATGTCTCAATGGCTCACTGGTTTTATTGATTTTCTTAGAGGCTTGTCAGACTAGTATAGATGTTGGGAATTGACTAATAAGTCGTATTTTGTTATCTTTCTGAAATTCTTTTATTCTTGGATGATGATTACTCTGTTGATATTTGAGGGTTATTTATGAAAACCTCATTGATTTGTGTTGAACTGAATGAAAATGGCTCAAAGGGTTAGCTTGGGGCTACTCGTAGCCTCAAGCACCGTGTGACACTCCGGGACCTATTTTCTGGGACGTTACAGCATACCTTGATAAGCAGGCCTATCTCCCAAACTGATACAAAAAGAGGAAAAGATAGAAATATCCAAAGGTAAGGCTTCTAGAATAAAGCCGAACCATACAAGTAATCATAACAATATGGGAAAGACTATCAAAAATACCGATCATGCCCAAAATCAGGTGTCAATAGTGTACGAACTACTTATACAATCCAAAAGTAAAATACATCTGAAAAATACCCATAAAAGAATAATATCTATCTCTGAATACTAATAAAGACATAACTACTACAGAAATATAGAGTTAAAATTCGGATGCATGGATATCCAACAGCTCTCTTGGAATCTCCAACAATCTCCTGAGTCAAGCAAACTGAGGAGAACTCGCCCTAGGACCTGCACCGAAAGGGCGCAGTAGGCATGAGTACAGTCCACTTGTACTCAGTAGGTATCATAGGCCAACTAAGTAAAGTAGTAAATAAAGTATAAAAAATATACACTAAGGGCACGACACGTGAAATAAAAAAATGTCCCACAATGGTAGCCCACACTGTTTGTACTAAAAGTTCTAATATATCATATATATTGCAACATCACAACAAGATAGAACACAAGTATGCATTATATTACATATAATTAGAATAACAGGGAACATGCATATACAATATCATCAAATACAAGTAAAAAAAAGATAAGACAATTACAAAAATTGCAAGTTAATATGGCAAAACAACACAATATAAACACTATAAAGTAAGTGCAATGTATATGATGATGATGATGATGTACGAGGTCGTCGCACAATCCCCGTATACACTTACGGAGGCAAGCCTCGTAATGAAAAACCCATGGGGGATTAGTCAACCCATATACAATCCATATATATCATATCTTCTTTTTGATACATCCCTCAGAAAAGTGTTATCAGGTGTTTCCAGTGTTTCTCTGATGTTACCATGGTGTTACCAATGTTTCATGAATGAGTATGATATAAAGATGTAATACTCACAACCAATCACAATGAGTATTTCCACAACCAACCACATGTTATATTTCCACAAACAACCACATGATATATTTCCACAACCAACTACAATGATATATTTCCACAACCACATGAGCCAATATCCACTCATTATTTTTGTTTCATCTATGAATTTCCACATGTCTCATATGCCAATAAAGTATGAATATAATCACAATACACCAATGGTACCATATTACATATTTTAACAACACAGTACAATTATTCAAATATATTCAAGACTATCAATATAACATAGGACCCCACACGGTCACACATATCACATAATATCTCAATTTCGATAATTATATCACATATAGGCCCCCACGCAGGCACAGAACATAGATAGACATTTTTCATGATTATTTTCCACCCTTAACATGCATTTTGTGTCATCATTTACTTCCCAACCCAGTTTGAAAGAGTTAAGTCATAACCTGTCTAAAAAGCCAAATCGGTCCGCTACACTTTGAACCCATGACCATACTTTTCATGAACAATCTTGAACTCCACTAAAGACATCAAATATAAAATCTACGTGTTAAAACAAAACCAACGAGGTGAATTATTAAAGGTTAAATTGATGAAAAAACTAATAATTATAAGATAAAATTATTATTCAAGTGAAATTGGAGTTTAAAATCAAGCATAAAATTTTTGGAGTTTTGAGGAATTTATCAAGAAATTACTAAGAAAATGGTGAATTATTACCTTAAATGTGGAATAAAATTAAGAAATAGGTATTAATCTAGATTCCCAAGCTCCCACAAGCTTCACTTTTAAGCTCACATACTATTTTAGGGTTTAACTCTCAAGAGGCAAGATGAAAAATGAGCAAAATGGACCCAAAAACTATTTTAATAGTGCAGAAAATCTGTACTGGTAGAAAAAGTTGTTTTTCTTATGTTAAGTAGAATCTGGACTTCAATAGGGTTCTCAAGATTCATTCGGAGTCTGATATATGCAAAAGAACTATGTAACCAAACTAAATTCGATGTTCCAAATGCGGTGGCAAAGTCAGATTTTTGAAAAATCATCATATTTGAAAAGTTGACCGCCGAAATTTAAAATTACAACTTTCCAAATCAAGGATCGAAATGAGATTTAAAAGTCATAAAATTATACTAAATATTCTAACACCCTAAAATCAATATTCTGGATCTGTTGACGAAGTTGAATTTTTCATTTGAGATCGTTTTGACCAAATGTGGGTCCCACACTCATATTTTCAATTTTTCAATCTCTTGACCAATAGGTCAAAATGAGATCGGGTGCACTGGGACCCAAGACAAAGGTCTACCTAGCCTAAAATCGATATTTTGAAGTTGTTGGTGCAATTCGTTTGGCCATCCATCATATGGATCAAAAGATATCTATATAAGTCCAAAATAAAGCTCTTGAAGCCATTAAAACTACAATATCGTATAAATGATACCAAAATACATCGAAAATTATGACAATTACTCTCACACCCCTGAAATACCATAATGCAACTAAGGGGGGGGGGGGGTAAAACTATCAAATCACACTAAAAATCCAGTTCATCCTCGAACTAAGGGTAAATAAATACTTGAATCAATGAAGAGTTGAGGATAAGAACTATGCATATCAGACTCGACCTCTCAAGTATCTTTATCTACAGTTTGATGTTACCACTGGACCTTAACTACAGGAATCACTTTAGAGCGCAACTGCCTAACATCCCTAGCCAAAATAGAGATTGGCTTCTCAACAAATGACAACCGCTCATCTAACTAAACTAACTCCCAAATAATAATAAAAGACTCATCTGGCATGTAACGAGGAAGCATACAAGCATGAAAAACTAGACGAACAACTAATATATCAGGGGCAAATCCAACTCAAAGGCATATCACCAACAGTCTAAAGAATCTCAAATGGATCAATATTCTTTGGGCTAAGCTTTCCGCTCTAATTCTATCCTGAATGACCCATACACTATCCCAAGACTCATGAAGCAAGTCCGTACTTCGAGGTCTCTCCTCTAAAACATCAAACCAACCCACTGGGAGCAACAACGCCTACCATACAATGCCTCAAAAGGAGACATATCAATAGTGGAATGGTAACTGATCTGGAGTAGTTTTATATACTTTGGTATCATTATTCTAGCTTATTTCGCCTTGTTTTGAGAGAAATTTGTGTGCTTAACGTGTTCATATTGATATAAATAAGCATTTAAGTGTCCAAGTGTGTATTTACAATCTCCAAAGTATTTTTCAAACAAGTTTGTACTTTATTGAATCATTTAGAGTTCAACCCGGAAAACTAATTTTACTAGCTTAAGCTAGGTGTGTGTCTAGTTGGTTTCGTTGGATTCTAATATGTTTAATTTATTCCAAATGGTTTAAATGTGTAATTATCAGTAGAATAACTTATTTGTGATGTACAAAGTTTAATTTGAGTAAGTCAAGAGTCGTAAAATAAAGTTGGAGATTATTGCGAATTAGCCTAGTCTTAGCTTGTGTTTTGGTTCATCGTCATGGATAATATGTTGTTATGATCTCTAATTTGTGCTGTGTGATATTGTAGGAAGATTTGTGAGCTAAATACGGTAATATATTAATGATATAAAGGCTAAAAATTCACAAAAAATATATCACGATACAAGGAATGAAAGATGAGATGATAAACACTTAACCAAAATTTTGCATACAATATTCAGTGTGTGCATGCGATGAGCATGCGTCACATGCTGTATTTCAGTGTTCTATTACCTTAAAGAAATTTTTGAAGATGAATTCCAGTAGCTGTATGCAATTTTTATGTGACGCACACGTAATTTTGGAGCAGCCATGTGTGCGTCGCACGCTCCATTTTGGAGCAGAACAGCATACGACGCATGCTTAATTCTACCGCTTCAATAATGGATAAAGTCAATGAATACACGGATAGAAAAAAATGCACTATAATATTTTAATATAATTTCCTTTAAGGGAATCATTAGGAGAATTTTTCTTGGAACTTGTGCAAGTATTTGAATCCTATACATATTAGGATTATTTGAGAATATATTGGACAGCTGGACAACACATTAGGAGATATATATTTTTGGTGGACACACCTGGGATAGAGGTGGACGAATTTAAGGAAGCTGCCGACATCTTCTTTAGGTTTTATTATTTTTTATTGAGCTTTTAATTTTTCATAACATGTATTCAATTATTTGGATCGTTATTATGAAGATTATCAGCTAAACACCCTTTCCGTGGTTAAAGTCAAGAACATGAGTACTATTGTTTTGGATTAATTTTGATTAATTTTGCTTATCATATTTGGTTGTTTGTTTATTATTGTTTTAACTATTTTATAGATTGATCACCCATAAAATACATATATTGTTCACCTTTTGATCTCGAGAGAGGGAATAGGGATATAGAACATGGGAATAAACAAAGTTTGGATTTTTATTCTTTTATAAAATAAAGAATTAAACTTAGCTTCTAGGACAGGGATGTACTTAGATGACTTACTTGATTCATACGTAGGATGATAGCTTTAATTAACTTAATTGGATTATTACATCATCGCTCAACGATGTAGTTGTAATGTCCATATTAGGTAAAAGATTAGAGGTTGAGAAACCATGCTCATGCAATTAACCCTACGAATCAACAACCAAGATAAGCAAGTTAATGAATGAAATTCAACAATATAGTATGATTGTTCAAAGTGCTTTAACCCTGAGCTTTAAGCCATTGATTGTTCCAAGTACTTTTATCTACGCATTATTACTTTAATCTTAATTTTCAATTTCCAAACTTTCTTTTAGGTTACTCTTGCAATAAATTAATCTAAACTGTGAACTAGAATTAAATAATTGTTGAACCAAGTCCCTGTGGGATTGAAAATCGGCTTTCTTTAACGCCATTTTACTACTTGATAAGACCACGTATACTTACGTGTGTGCTAGGGTGCTGTCAAGATTTTGGTGTCGTCGTCCGGGACTTGTTATTTTGTAATTGTTTATTCTAGTTTCACTTTTAGATTTATTTGGCATTTTTACGCTTGATCTTGGTTGTGTTTTTGCAGGAAATAGGTTGTATGATACTAAGGTGGCAAGGGCTGGGGATTTATTTGAACAAAGATCAAAACCTGAACAACTTTTCAATCAACACAGGAGAGAAGCAATCTTTCTCCTTCGAATTCCGCAAATCCAAGAAGGCCAAGAGTTTACTTTTCTAATGGTAGAACAACAAGCAACCAGAAGGACAGTTAGGAAAGTGGCAGTCTCACTTCCGACGAACTTTACTTCCCCAATTCAAAGACCGGCAGCTGGGGGGAATTTTAAGTTGAAACATAATCTGGTAAAGGTTCTTATTAGCAGTGGACAGCTTTCAAGGCTTTCACATAAGAATCAACAAGTCCACTTACAGACCTTCATTAAGCTTACTGATACATTCACTCTGACTGGGGTGAGTCCAGATTATGTGAGCCTGACATTATTTCCCCATTCACTTTTAGGGAAAGCTAAAAGGTGGTTAAATACAGAGCCAGCCAAGTCAATTACCACATAGGACGACTTAGCCAGAAAGTTTCTTATTAGATTTTTTCCATTAAGCAAGACTGCAAGAATTCACAGTGAGATATCGAGCTTCAAATAGAAGCCTGATTAAAACCTCTATATTGATTGGGAATGCTTCAAGGATCTTCTTAGGAATTGTCCACACCACCAACAGTCAAATGAGGTACTTGCTCAGACTTTTGTAGAAGCTCTTAATCATAATATGAAGATTTTTCTAGATTCAGCCATAGGTGGTCAAGCGTTGGAGCTAACTTATGATGAGCTATACACATTTTTGAACTACATAGCATACAAAAATCAAGAGTGGCATACAGATTCTATAAGTGCCATGAAAAGAATTGCGGGCGTATTAGAGGTGGACAAATTCACAGTCTTATCAACACATGTTTTTGCCTTACAAAATTTGATTAACACATCGTTCAATAGCATAAAGTTGGGAGCATCACAACCTGTAGCCACAGTCAATGCCATCCAATAAGTTGTAGGTTGGTGTGAGGTATACAGAAATAATGATCATGTAGTGACCATGTGTGCCTCAAATTCGAAATCTTTGATGTATATAAGAAATGATCAATGGATAAGTTATGGTAATGCCTACAACATGAAGTGGCGAATTCAGCCACCAAATCAGTCATGGAACGCGCCACAACCACAAACCCAACCAAATCAGCCAACTAGCAATATGGAGGAGATTGTGAAACAGATCTTGGTTAATCAGACACAGTTTGCTACAAACTTACAAAATTTGCAAGCAGCCACAAGAAGTTTAGAGTTGCAAGTGGGGCAGAATCAGAAAGCATTGAATATTAGACCACAAGGTAAGTTGCCAGCAGATTTAGAAAATCCAAATTAGGTTATGGCAATCACCTTGAGAAGTGGTAAAGAGCTTTAAGAAGAACCTCCCAAGGAAACAAAGGAGGTATATGTTGATATGGTGACCCAACAGGTAAATAACAGAGTTGCTGAAAATTCAAGAAAGTCTGAGTACTTTAAATAAAAAGTTGTTGTAGAAGAAGTGAAGAAGATGTCGCCATTATCCTTCTCTCAGAGGAAAATAAAAGAAAAGGAGGATGCAATGTTCAAAAAGTTCTTTGACAAATTTAGACAGCTTCATATTAATTTCTCTCTTTTAGATATTTTGCAGAGTATGCCCAAGTATGCAAAGTACTTAAGGAATGTGGTGGCAAATAAGGTGAAACTGCAAGATGTGGGATCTATAACACCCACTGAAGAGTGTAGTACTGTGATGACACAAAAAATCCCTAAGAAATTGAAAGATCAAGGGAAGTTTTCTATACCTATTCAAATTGGGAGTAAAAAAGTCCATGCACCGAGTGACTTAGGGGAAAGCATAAATTTGATACCCCTATCGTTTTTTAAAACATTGGGCTTAGGAGAACCGAAATCGACCAATGTGGTGTTGCAGCTGGCAGATGGGTCATTTACACATCCGGGTGAAATAATTGAGGATTTCCTCATAAAGGTTGGTAAATTCATTATACCTGCTGACTTTATTATTCTTGATTTTGAGGTAGATAAACAGGTACGAATTATCTTGGAGCATCCATTCTTAGCAACTGGAGGAGCATTAATTAATGTTAGAGAAGGCATGCTCAATATGAGGCTAGATGATGAAGAAGTGGTATTTGAGGTTTAAAAAGCACCCAATGTAATGTCTCAAATTATATATTTGTGTGTGATCAATGTTATTGAAAGGGAAAAGTGTAGGGTGGTTAATCCACTAAAGACCTTTTCAGATTACCTGATTGAGTGGCTTGAGATGAAACCGCTATTTCTAAATATGATGAAATTTAATGATAAGAGAGATGTTGACCTTGAGAGTGTAAACTCAAGAGGTCAAATACGAATGAGAAAATGTCTCCCGAAAGGGAGTAAAAGGGTGAAGGAATATGGTTGAGTTGATTTGGGTCGTACCGCGACACTAAATCAAGCACTTCTTGGAAGGCAACGCAAGTTAATTAGGTATGTTTTCTTTTCAATTTTTTATATTTTATGTATTTTTGATTTTTATTGAGTCACAAGTTAATGGAAAGTTTGAGTACCATAAATTTGAGCTAAGGGGCAAGACAAAGATTGGGTGTGGGGTCCCATGGAGCTCAGTTATGTGTAAAGATACTACTAGCTAGGCCTAGAGGCCTCAAGGAGTATTTCTATCTCTTACTTTAAATTCACTTTAGGGACAAAATAGATTTTAAAGTGTGGGGTGGGAAAATTTTCAAATTTTGGCTCAATTTAAAAATTTTTGCGTGAGATATTCTTGTTGGTACTATTTTTTATTACATGATTCAAGTGGGTTTGTTTGTAAAATCATGTTGATTGGTGTGAATTACTATTTTTGAGACCCCTAGGCTCATTTTTATGACTCTTGTACTTGTTGGCTTAGTATTGAATTTGTGCTATTGTTTGGTTGGGAGTCTATGATGATCTTATTGAATTGAGCATGTGCCATATAAGTGTGAGATTTTTGTATATTTGTTGTTGCATATGATGTCTAGAACTTGCCCGGTGTATGTGTAAAGCAAAATAAAAAATATGCGTTTATAAGATGATATAGGCATTTCTTTGAGATCCTTGTTTTTATACTTTCTATTTGTCATACCATTGTGCATTATCCTAGTTAACCCCCATTGAGCCTTTAGCTTTTTCTTTGGTAACCTCATAAGTATACTAATCCCTTCTTTGATAGATCATAATTTGATCCAAAGAGCTCCTAAGTGCTTTAATAAAAAATTAAATTAGTAAGGAGTTTGAGAAATTGAAGAAGAAAAAGGTGAAATTGATGCCTCAAGGTAATTGTTATTGGTGTTTATAATTTATGTGTGGTGGATGAATGTAATATAATATTTTCTGAAATATTGTCATGATTGTGAAAAAAAAATATTAATTCTTGTGGTAGTAAACTATGCGTCCACCAAGTGTTTGTGAAAATGGTTAAAAAAGATGGGGAAAAAATAAAGGTGATGGGTGGATGAAAAAAGTGTAATTTGGATTTTGGATATTGGTTCTAAGTGTATAATGTAGTGTATTAAAGTGTTTAGAGAGGTTAGTCACTATTCTCAAATGGTTCCTACCCATTCCTTAGCCTACATTATAATCCGAAAAAGCCTAATTAATCCTACACTTTACATTCTGATATTAGTGGAGCATTACACTAAAGTCAAGCCTATGGTTTATTGTGTGTAACTTGTGAATTCTTTGTGAGAGTGAGTGTAACTTGATTCTTGTACCCATTGTGATAAATTGTATTAATGTGAGTGTTCATGGGTAACTCTCTTGTTGTGAGGGCCACATATTTGATGAATGTGGGTGATTTGTATGATATCCTTAAGTGAACGATAAGCATGAGTTTTCCAACTAGGTGAGTCAATTCTTGAGGTTAGGATGTTTTGGAGTAGTGTTCATGAGCTTTCAATTGTGTAAATAACATGCTTTGCATAGAAACTAGAATTCCATATAGTCATTGTAGTACTAGCTTGAGTGTCTTTTTTTAGTAGAAGTGCAGCATCAACTCAGATTTTGATACTTAGAGTAAAAAATTATTTGTGGACGAACAAGGATTTAAGTGTAGGGTGATAATCTGAGGTGGTTTTATACACTTCAGTATCATTATTCTAGCTTATTTTGCCTTGTTTTGAGAGCAATTTGTGTGCTTAACGTGTTCATATTGATATAAATAAGCATTTGTGTTCAAGTGTGTACTTAAAGTATTTTAAAAATAAGTTTGTACTTAATTGAGTCATTTAGAGTTCGACCCGAAAAACTATTTTTACTAGCTTAAGCTAGGTGTGTGTATAGTTGGTTTCGTTCAATTCTAATGTATATAATTTGTTTCAAATGGTTTTAATGTGTAATTTTGAGTGGACTAACTTATTTGTTATGTACAAAGTTTAATTTGAGTAAGTCAAGAGCCAAAACATAAAATTAAAGATCATTGCGAATTAGTCTAGTGTTAGCTTGTGTTTTGATTCATCATCATGGATATTGTGTTGTTATGATCTCTAATCAGTGGTGTGTGGTATTGTAGGAATATTTGTGAGCTGAATACAGTAATATATTTATGATTAAAGGCTGAAAATCCATGAAAAATACACCACAATACAATGGATGAAAGATGGGACAATAAAGATTTAAGCAAAATTTTGGATGCAATATCCTATGTGCGCGTGATGAGCATGTGTCGCATGCTGTATTTCAGTGTTCCATTGCCTTAAAGAAATTTTATAAGATGAATTATAGTATCTGCATGTGATTGTCATGTGACGTACGCGTCGTTTCGGAGAGGCCATGCGTGCATCGCACGCTCCATTTCGGAGCTCAACTGCATGCGGCGCATACTTAATTCTACTGCTTCAATAATGTACAAAGTCAACGAATACACGAATAGAGAAAAAGGCACTATAACATTTTAATATAATTTCCTTTAAGGGAATATTTGGGGGAATTTTTCTTGGAACTTGTGCAACTATTTGAATCCTATACATATCAGGATTATTTGAGAATGTATAGGACAGCTGGACAACACATTGGGAGATATATATTTTTGGTGGACACACCTGGGACAGAGGTGGACGAATTTGAGAAGGATGCCGACATCTTCTTTAGGTTTTATTATTTTTTATTCAGCTTTTAATTTTTCATAACATATATTTAATTATTTGAATCGTGATTAAGAAGATTATCGATAAATATTCTTTTTTGGAGTTAAAGTCAAGAACATGAGTATTATTATTTGGATTAATTTTGATTAATTTTGCTTGTCATATTTAATTTTTTCTTTATTCTTGTTTTAACTATTTTATGGATTGATCACCCATAAAATACATATATTGTCGACCTTTTGATCTCGGGAGAGGGAATAGGGAGATAGAACATGGGAATAAACAAAGTTTGGGTTTTTATTCTTTTATAAAATAAAAAATTAAACTTAGCGTCTAGGACAGGGATGTACTTAGATGCTTTACTTGATTCATACGTAGAATGATAGCTTTAATTAATTTAATTAGACTATTACATCCCCGCTCAACAATGTAGTTGTAATGTCCATATTAGGTAAAAGATTAAAGGTTGGGAAACTATAATCATGCTATTAATCCTACGAACCAATAACCAAGATAAGCAAGTTAATGAATGAAATTCAACAACATAGTATGATTGTACGAAGTGTTTTAACCCTGGGCTTTAATCCATTGATTGTTCCAAGTACTTTTATTTACGCATTGTTTCTTTAATTTTAATTTTCAATTTCTAAACTTTCTTTTTGGTTACTCTTGCACTAAATTAATCTAAACTGTGAACTAGAATTAAATCGTTGTTGAAGCAAGTCCTTGTGGGATCGACATTTGGCTTTCTTGAAGGCCACTTAAATACATGATAAGAACACGTACACTTGCGTGTGCGCTTGGGCGTTGTCAGTAACTATTATTATATGCAAACTCCGACAAAGCCAAAAGCTGCTCTCACTGGCCACCAAAATCCATCACGCATGTGCGGAGGATTCTCCAAAACCTGGATAGTCCGCTTTGACTGACCATCAGTCTAGGGGTGAAATACTATGCTAAGATCAACCCGAGTACCCAACTCATCCTAAAAAGTCTTCCAAAAGTGAGATGTGAACACATAACCTCGATCTGAAATAATAGACACCAACGTACGATGCAGATGCATAATCTCACGATGAAGATAGGGGCTAGCTCCTCAGAACTGAATGAGACCTAAACTGGAATAACATGAGTTGACTTGGTCAATCAATTAATGATGACCCAAACAATGTTAGAACTATGAGATGTACGAGGAAAACCACTCTCAAAGTCAATAGTGATCTGTTCCCACTTCCACTCGGGAATGGGCAATATCTGAAGCAATCCACCAGGTCTCAATGAGCTATGAAGTCCGCCATATCTCAACTTATACCACCCCACCAGTAGTGTTGTCTCAAATCACGATACATCTTAGTCACACCTGGATGGATAGAATATTTGGAACAGTGGGCCTCTTCCAAGATCAACCTAATCTAATCACTTATTCTCAGCACACAAACTCGGCCTCCAATCCGCAAAACTCCATATGAATCAAGTAAGGCTTTCTTAGCCTCCCCACTAAACACCTTATCACGAATCAACCTTAATCCAATATCATCAAATTGATGAGCTCGAATCTGCTCCATCAAAGAAAAGCTAGCCTCCATAAAAGACAAAACATACCCAAGTGTCAAAATATCAAGCCTAACCATTTGTTTATCTAAACACTGAACCTCTAAGGACAAAGGCCTCTCCTAGGTCAAAATATGTGCCAAGCTACCCATGCTAGTCGAATTCCGGGTCAAGTCATCTCCAACCACATTAGTCTTGCTCGAATTATAGTGAATAGTCAAGTCATAATACTTAAGCAATTCAAGACAACAATGTTGTCTTATATTAAGATCTCGCTGGGTAAAGAAGTACTGAAGGCTACGATGATCTGAGAAGATCTCACAAAAGACTCCATACAAGTAGTGCCTCCATAACTTCAAGGCAAACATAATTGCGCATAGCTCCAAATCATAGGTAGTATAATTTCTCTATCGAGGCTTCAAATAACAAGACGCATACGCAATCACCTTTCCCTTCTTTATCAACACAATACCCAATCCAATAATAAAAGTATCACAAAGCATGATAAAGCCCACACCTTTCTTGGGAAAAGCCAATATAAGAGCTGATGTCAACAAATCCTTAATCTTTTGAAAGCTTACCTCACAAGATGAAATCTTCTTCTGGGTCAGCTTGGTCAATGGAGCTATAATAGATGAAAAACCCTTGACAAAACATCGATAATAGACTGCTAAGCCAACGAAACTTTGAATCTTAATGGGCAAAGTAGGTCTAGCCCAATCAGGAACCATGACAATCTTAGTTGGATCAACCACAATACCTTCCTTCGTCACCACATGATCTAAGAAAAAAAATAGACTCCAATCAAAACTCGCACTTAAAGAACTTCACATACAACTTCTTATCCCTCAATCTCTAAAGAACAATCCACAGATGCTCCTCATACTCAGCCTCACTCTTGGAATACACTAAGATATTATATATAAATACAATAACAAACGATTTGAGATACGATCGAAACACCTAGTTCATCAACTCCATGAATGTGACAGGGGCATTAGTCTTCCTAAAAGACATGACCAAGAACTCATATTGACCATATCAAGTCCAAAAATCTATCTTCAGAATATCCAAAGCTCTAATCCTCAATTGGTGATAATCGGATCTTAAATCAATCTTTGAAAGAACCGCAGCACTCTGAAGCTGATCAAACAAATCATTAATACAAGGAAGAGGATACTTATTCTTAGACATCACCTTATTAACATGCCGATAATCAATACACATCCGCATAGACCCATTTTTTCTTCACAAATAAAATAGGCGCATCCCAAGATGAAACACTAGGTCGAATAAATCCTTTATCTAACAACTCCTACAACTGATCCTTTAGTTCATTCAATTTTGCTGGGGCTATCCTATATGGAGGAATAAAATGGGCTTAGTGCCCACTCAATATCAATAGCAAATCAATATCTCGATCAGGAGCCATACCAGGCAAGTCTGTAGGGAACATATCTATAAACTCACGGACAACACACACAGAACCAAAGAAGGAGGTGAAACAACAACAGTGTTACGAATATGAGTCAAGAATGATAAACATCCCTTCTCAATTAATTGATGATCCTGAATATAAGATATAATCCTATTAGGACGAGAATGAAGTGAACCCTTTCAAGCTATCTTTGGCATACCCGGTGAAGCTAAAGTCATAGTCTTAGAAAAATAATCTAATACAACATGATAAAGAGCCAACAATCCATACCCAAAATAACATCAAAATCAACCATATCTAACACAAGCAAGTCTACCAAAGTCCCATGTCCAGTAAAAGTCACAACACAATATTGGTACACTTGATCCATCACTAAAGAATCATCTACTAAGTAGATACACGAATAAGCATGGAAAGAGGCTCACTAACAGAATCTAAACCAAAATCAAAATATACAAACACATAGGAGAAAGTTGATATGGGATCAAATAATATAGATGTAGGTCTAAAATAAATAGGGATGGTACCTGTGCTCACAACATCAGAAGCCTCTATCTCAAGTCTGGCTGGTTTAGCATAACACTAACCACGACCACCAACTGCCTGGATGGTCCAATGAGCTCTACCTTCTTTACCTCTCACACCTCTAGTAGAACCCTTACCTCTCACAGCTGAAATAAGAGTAGCCTGAATCCCTCAACGGGGACAGTCCCTGGCCACATTCCCAATCTTATCATATATATAGAAATATCTATGACTATCCGTAATAGGAGAAAGTACAACTGGGCCCGAACAACCACCCTAAACTACTTAACTAAAAGACCACCACCTGAGCTTTGTAAAGCCACCATTGTCCTACCATGGTATCTATGAGAACCTCTAAAATATCTGCCCCAAGAGGTCTAACTCCTGAGCTCACCAAAACATCCCGCCTTCCTGGCGCCTCCCTAAGATGTATTAAGAATACCCTATTTCATCTAAGCATAATCCATTATACTCTAGAAACAAACCCTAAACACCACTATCTGAGATGTATCCCATTAAAGAGAAATATCCAAACTTTTCACAAAATTGCAATCCTTCTTAGACTCGATGGAAATGCTATCATAGAAATATCTGGATAGTGCATAGAAATGTGCCTTATACTCAACAACTGTCATAGAGCCTTGCTCCAAATGATCAAACTTATTTTGAATATGATCTCTCAAACTGAAAGGCACAAATATCTCTAAAAATGCCTTGGTTAACTGACTCCAAGTCATCTCAAGAGAATTACTGGGTCTAGAACTGACAAGCGACATCCACTAATCTCTTTTCGCATCTCTCAACTGATCAGATATAGTATAAGCCATACTATTTGTACAAAAAGAGTGAAACACAACTCAAAATATAAGGTATAAAAGAACTTCACATGATAAAGAATAAAATAAGTAAAGTTTCCTAAAGTCATCCTGTAGCCTTTCGAAGATAGATACGGATGTCTACGTACTAATCTTTGAGACTTTATTAGACATCTTATTTGTACACTATTAAGATTAATGAAACCTAGCTGCTCTGATACCAATTTATCATAACCCAAAAATAAGGGTCATGATGGCACTTATCGCGACATACCTTAACAAGTAAGCTTATCACCCAAACTGATACAAAAAGAAAAAAAGATAGAAATACACCAAGGTAAGGCTTCTAGAACAAAGTCAAAGCATAAAAGTAATCATAACAATATGGAAAAGACTATTCAAAATACTGATCATGCCCAAAACCAGGTATCAACAGTGTAAGAACTACTAATACAATCCAAGAGTCAAATACATCAGAAAAATACCCACAAAGAAATAATATTTGTCTCTAAATACTAATAAAGTCATAACAACTATAGAAATATAGAGGTAAACTTTAGACATATGAATGTCCAACTGCTACCTTGGAAGCTCCAACAATCATCTGAGTCAAGTAAACTAAGTGTTGTGTGAGCAGATGCTAACCCATTTGAGGCTTTTAACTGAGAATAATTGCAAAGTCTTAAGAAACTTATTTTTTATTATTTTATATTTGATATTGCAGTAAAAGTCAAGATGTAAGAGAACTAGCAATAATAGAAGTAAGAGAATTAATTTCTATGCAAGTAAAGAGGGAAGTATAGCTGACAACTTTTCTAATAAGCCGTAAGCCTTATGATAAGTTTTTAGAAGTACCATCAGCCTTAGACAAAGAATGGACTTTAACTGGAATACGTGATGATATCTATGATAGGCCACCAGAAGTGTGGTAAGCCATCAGGATTATCATTAGGCTTAGCCGGTGAATGGGATTTGAAGTGAATAATCGACGATATTTGTGATAAGTTATCAAAGGTCTGATAATCCATCACGCCCCATTGTCAATCTAAGGCAGATATTGTCAAAAGTGAAGAGGAGCTGACGACATTCCTGATAAGTCATCAAACTCCTAATAAGCAGTCACCCACGATGTCATTTGTTCGAGAAAAAAAGTTATGATCTGTGATTTTGTTTCCTATGTTTGAGAGAATTAGGGAGTTCAACATCTAAGTAGATTGAGAAACACTTAGATGGATTGTTGAAACTGATAGTTTGGTGTTTCCCATAAGTCACGAGAACCTGATACTACAGTTATTATTTAATGGGGATTAATAATCATAGTTAACACAACCCTAGTTTCTCTTTATCATTGATTTGAACCATTGAAATTTTAGCTTTGAGTTCTGTAGCAAGTCGAAACTTTAATTATTGTTTGATCGTAAAAAACCCCCATTTTATATTTTCACAATATTTGTTTAAATTCAACTTGTAGCTATAGTTTCAAATTAGTTTAATCACCACTCACATTGTTCCTTGAGGATTCGACCCCGACTCTAAAGTTGGGTAAATATATTAAAAACGACCGCCTTGTACTAAATTGCTATGTAAGTTGAGCGTTAACAAAAATGGAACCTTTTCTGGGGAACAATTTGGCGTATTGAGTTGGTTTGGAATTTTAGCCTACTTGGTTGAATTCAAACTTGTAAATATTTATTTTTAGTTTTCTTTTATTTCTTGTGTTAGATAGATTTTTATTTTAGTTTACTTATTAATATGGCATCGTGGAATGAACATGATCTTGGTGGTTGAAAATCTTATCTTAATGATCCATGTCCATATTGTGATGGACCTCACATTTGGCAAGATTTTAGATATGCTCCCCGGAGAGAGATGTGTGCACTATCTCTATCCTACCGGGAGTATGATTGTTCTTTATGTGGTGGTGAAGATGGACATTGGAGTGATTTCTCAAATTCCCCCTCCCTTTATTGCGCTAACCTAAATTCTAGTTCTTCTTATGAGTTTGATAGGTCTTATGATCAAGAAAAGGAAGAACGAAGCACCAGGAAGAATGGCATTGAAGCTATGTTTCAATGAATGTTGGATCTCCAGAAAGAAACATATGATATCATATGTGATATGTGTCAAGACATAAAACCAATCATTCATG
This sequence comes from Capsicum baccatum var. pendulum, assembly GCA_030864225.1. Taxonomy (NCBI): domain Eukaryota; kingdom Viridiplantae; phylum Streptophyta; class Magnoliopsida; order Solanales; family Solanaceae; genus Capsicum; species Capsicum baccatum. Next base: position 153,845,808 of record CM061552.1, read on the forward strand.
AGGAGATAGATATAGAGGTCAATCATTCAAAGTATTCTTTTATATTATGTTTAGATAATATCTTATCTGTAGAATTATTTAAAATAATGGAAGAGTGGAGATGAGAAGCAAGAACCCTATATGATGTTGAGCTTAATGTTGAGCAACCCTCAGTGATTTACTAACCAATAGAACCAACCATGAGAGATGATGCCAAGATTGAGGACATGGTGCTAGAGGTAAAATAAGAAACAAAGAAAATTTCTAATAAAGACTCTAGCCTAATTCAAAGTGAAGATGTCGAGAAGGTAAATAAAAGTGAGTGTGTAGTAGATAGTGTAAATTTTGAAGTAGGATTGATTGGGCCTCATTCAAAGCACTTTTCTACATTATGTTTAGATGATATCTTATCTGTGGAATCATTTAAAATAGTAGAAAAGTGTGAAGATGAGGAACAAGAATCCTATATTCTTGATCTTACATTAGACAAGCAACATAAAAATACACCTCACTTTAAGGACGAGTGGTTTACCATGCTCAATGCATTACTCGACTTCTTAATTTTTATACTAACCCCTATGATCGAGGCAAGAAGATAGACTCTAAGTTGGGGGTAAAATTCATATCCTCAAGGTGGAGAAAAAAACTGAGTTGGGTCGTGCTGCGATACTAAATTAGGCGCTGCTTGGGAGGCAACCCAAGGTATTTTGTTATTTGTATTTGTATTATGTGATTGACATCAGATCTTCGCACCCATGGTGCCACAGGTATGTTTCTAACTCTCTTAATTTGGTTTGACGCATTGGGGACATTGCATTATTTTAAGTTGAGGGTGGGGCTACTTGTGGGTGTTGACGTCCTCTTGGGATTTTTGTTGTCGTGCCTTTTTTCCCCAGAGTCTTGTTCCTAGTAGAGATGGCATATTTAGGAATATTGTGATTTGTTGTAAAATGTTGTAGTTAGCTAGGAGAAATACAAGTACCTTAGGCAGTTAACATTTTTTTGTTGATTTTTGAACACCTCTCCAATTGTCTATTTTATAACTGTGTGATATAAATTTATGTGTGACCACTGTGCATCTTGTTATAGCATTAGTACTAGTGACATGAGAACCATTGCTAAACAATTGCATGAACCGAATGGGTAGTAGTTTGTAATGTACCTTTGCGCCATATGTGTGTGAGATACTACCTAGTTCCCATTGTGTGTTAAATCTAGAACTTGCCCGGTTGGTCTTGCCTTGGTTGTAAGATAGCAGTTAGGAAAGGATCATCGGTCGTTGTTGATATTAGTCCACTTTTAGCCTAAATAACCTTCCATGTGTGAATAATATCCCTTGATCCTAATTTTGAGCCTGAATACCTATTCTTTTTATGTTACCTATCACCTTCCCATTTGTATCATAATGAACCTATTTTGGCCCTGGTCCTCCATGGATATTGTGCAATTTGACTTAGGCAAATAGCCTAAGTTGAGGGTGGATATCATAGGTGTGCATAATGTAAAATGAGTATGAAGAAGGGTAAAAAAATATGATGAAAAATGTAAGGCTGGGTGTGGTAGAAAAAAGAATAAGAAAAGAAAAGTTATGAGAAAAAATGAATGAATAAAAACTGCACCTAGCTTGAATGTGCTTTAATCAAGAAAGGGAGAAATAAGGTAAAGGTTTATAAGTGAGACCCAAAAAATAGTGTAGTACCAAAGAGTCTTAGTTACTTTATATATCCTTGTATATTATACCAGCCCCAAGCTTACATTACAAGATGAAGAAAAGTCCTATAGTGATCCGAACTTAACTGTCTGAAAGCTTCGGTAATGAAAATAAGGGCAAGCTTATGGTATTTGGCATACATTGACTGGAACTTCTTTCTGAGAGTGAGTGTCTCTTGACCATCCCCGTATTGACATGCTTGAGTTCACATATGAGTGAGGAGGGACCCCTTTGTTGCAAGGGCACACTGTTACGTTGCTAATTGCTAACTTTTTTAGATAGTGTAATCTTGGTACATACATGGTTGTTGTTGCTGAATTGATGCCATCTATTGATTCCTGTGTGTCGCATTGTTGTTCTTCAATAATATGCACAATTGTTTTTTTAAAATTAATTGACCTTGGAGATGGTGAAGATGTTTTGAGCTAAAATGGATGATTGACTGTTGAATGTGCTTTGTATCCTCTTAGTTATGTTTTAGTTGCTTGAGGAAAAACAATTATTTTAAGTTGAGGGTGTTGATGTGTGAGCATATTCTAACATATTTGAGGCTTTCAACTGAGAATAATTGCAAAGTCTAAAGCAACTTTTGTCATTTTTGACTGTTTTCTCTTTGATATTGCAGTAAAAGTCAAGATGTAAGAGAACCAGCAATAATGAAAGTAAAAGAGTTGATTTCTGAGCAAGTAGAGAGGGAAGTATAGCTGACGACTTGTCTGATAAGCCTTCATCCTTGTGAAAGTTATCAAAAGTACCATCAGCCTTAGATAGAGAATGGACTTCAATTGGAATACGTGACGACATCTGTGATAGGTCGTCAGAAGTGTGATAAGCCATTAGGATTATTGTTAGGCTTAGCCAGTGAATGGGATTTGAGGTGAATAATCGATGACGTCTGTGATAAATCGTTAAAGGTCTGATAAGCCATCACGCCTCATAGTTAACCTAAGGCAGATATTGTCAAAAGTGAAGAGAAGCTGACGGCATTCTTGATAAGTCATCAGAATCCTAATAAGCTGTCACCCACGATGTCATCTGTCCGAGAAAAAAAACTGTGATCTGTGATTTTGTTTCCATAATTAGGTTGAAGTATTTAAGGAAAAGTTCTAGGGTTTTCATGGAAACATCTTGAAAAATGGCTGGAACTTATTCCAAAGGAGTTCACCTCTCTTTGGGGGCTCTTAACTTAGAATTCAATATTCAACTCCTTGATTGGGTTTTGAGATTTTTTTCTTGAACTTCGGAGAGAATCAACTTCAGACTTCATATTTTGTAAGTTTAATTACTTTGAATGATGAATATAATTGTTGCTATCTTTTTCTTTCTCATATGGAACTAAAACCCACAACTAGGGTTGTAGGATCTATGATTATTCCTCTATGAATTTAATAGTTGGCTAGGGTTTGAGTGATTGTGGAGACATCTTAATAATTCCTTTGTTATGATTGTTATTTAGTGGTTGCAAACAATAAATCCCACCTTATGTTGATTTGCTCGAACTGAGAAATAAACTAAAGGTAGCAAATTATCAACAAGGATTTGGGAAGGTTAAGCTCCCATCTAATGATTAATGTTGTAGCAATCCCCTATACACCTACGGAGGCAAACCTCCCAACGTAGGACCCATGGGGGGTTTGTCAACCCGTATACAATCCAGATATATCATATCTTTTTTTCAGCACATCCCTTGAAAAGGTATTATCAGATGTTGCCTGTGTTTCTTTGATGTTGCCACGATGGTACCAATGTTTCATGAATGAGTATGATATGAAAATGTAATGCTCACGATTAATCAAATTAAGTATTTCAACAACCAACCACATGATATATTTGCACAAATAACCACATGATATATTTCCACAACCAACCACAATGATACATTTCCATAACCATATGAGCCAATATCCACTCATTATTTTCATTTCATCCATAAATTCCCTTGTCTGATATGCCAATAAAGTATGAGTATAATGACAATACACCAATGGTACCAAATTAAGCATTTTAACAACACAATATAATTATTCTCATGTATTCAAGGCTATCAATATCACATAGGGCCCCACACGGTCACACATATCACATAATATCTTAATTTTGACAATTATATCACATATAGGCTACCACAAAGTCACAATACATAGATAGCCATTTTTCATGATTAATTTTCACCCTTAACATGCATTTTGTATCATTATTTACTACCTAGCCCAGTCTGAAAGACTTAAGTCATAACCTACCTCAAAAGTCAAAATCGGTCTGCTACAATTCAAACCCACAACCTTAATATTTATGAACAATAACAAGATCCACTAGAAACATCAAATATGAAATCTATGTATCAAAATAAAACCAACAGCACCCATAGTGAGACTACTTTTGGTTTGGCGTCAAAATAGACCACTGGAACGAGTTTTCAAAAAAAAAGGTAAAATTAAAACTTTACTTCAAAAAAATGTTTCTCATATTTTTAGAATCCTACAGATAAAACCCCAAATTAAATTGCGTAAAAAACATGTTCATATCAAAGAAAACCATTTTTGAGCTTTACCGGGTAAATTCTTTGAAATCTAATTTAAAATCAAGAATTGAAGTTGCTTTGAAGGTTAAATTGATGAAAAGCTAGCAATTATAAGATAAGAATATTATTCAAGTAAAAATGAGTAAAATTGGACTTTAAAATCAAGCCTATAATTTTTGAGGTTTTGAGAAATTTATCAAGAAATTACTACGAAAAAGGTGAATTCTTACATGAAATTCGCAATAAAATCAAGAAATAGGTGTTAATCTAGCTTTCCAATCTCCCACAAATTTAAATTTTAAGTTTTCATACTATTTAGAGTTTAAATCTCAAGTGACAAGATGAAAAATGAGCAAAATGTATCCAAAAACTATTTTAATAGTGCAGAAAATATGCACTGGTTAGGAAAAAGATGTCATTTTTCTTTTTTTAAGTCCAATTCAGACTTCGATCGGGTTCCTGAGATTCGTTAGGAGTCTGATATATGTAAACAAACTATGCAGCCACACTAAATTTGATGTTTCAAAAACGTTGGCGAAGTTGGATTTTCGAAAAGTTTACCTTTGAAACCCAAAATCGTAACTTTCCAAATTTAAAAATCATAAAATTACACCCAATATTCTAACACCCTAAAATCAATATTCCGAATCTACTGACAAATTTAAATTTTCCATCCGAGGTCATTTCGATAAAATGTGGGTCCCACACCCATATTTCTAATTTTTCAACTTTCTGACCAATAGGTTGAAATGAGCTTGAGAGCATTGAAACCCGAGCTAAAAGTTTACCTAGTCTAAAATCAATATTCCAGAGCTTTCGGCGCAGTCTATTTGGCCATCCGTCGTACGGATCAAAAGATATCTACATAAGTCCAAAATAAGGCTCTCGAAGCCATCAAAAATCACAATGTCGCATAAATGATACCAAAATGCATTGAAAATCATGCCAACCACTCCCGCACCCCAGAAATGAGAAAGCAATCATCCATTGCTCTTTTGCTTCAAATCGAGCCCAAGAAAGTTGATGAAACCCTAGATGAGTCTTGGGTTAAGGTCATGAATAAAGAATTAGATCAATTTGAACAAAATCAAGTCTGAAATCTAGTTGAAAACCCAAGAACCATTTAGTAGTTAGAACCAGATGGGTCTATAGGAAAAACTTAAATGAAGAAGGTAAGGTTATCAGAAACAAGGCCAAACTTGTAGTTCAAGGCTACTCTCAACAAAAAGGTATTAATTATTATGAAACCTTTACTCCTATAGCAAGGTTAGAGTCAATTCAAATTTTATTAACTTTTGCTGCCTTCAAATGCTTTAAATTATAACAAATAGACGTCAAAAGTGCCTTTTAAATGGGTTTATTCAAGAAGAAGTTTTTGTAAAACAATCTCCTAATTTTTAAAATCCATCTTATCCAAACCATATTTTTAAACTATCAAAAACACTCTATGGTCTCAAACAAGCTCCAAGAGCTTGTTATTAGAGGTTGAGTATTTTCTTGTTAAATAATAATTTCCAAAGAGGTAAAATTTATACAATACTTTTCATCTAAAAGCTTGAATCTAATTTATTCATTATGCAAATTTATGTTGACAATATTATCTTTGGTAGTTCTAATGTTTCCTTGTCTGAAAATTTTGCAATTTTGATGAAAGGAGGGTTTAAAAGGAGTCCCATGGGAGAGCCCATATTTTGCTTGGGATTACAAATCAATAAAACTCCCAAAGTTACTTTCATTAGTCAATCTAAATATATGAAGGAAATTATCAAAAAGTTTTGTCTAGAAAAGGGAAAGGCCTATGGAACTCTAATGAGCCCCTCTGTGAATCTTGATTTAGACTCCTCTGGAAAAGATATTGATGAAAAGACATAAATAGAAATGATTGGATCACTCCTCTACTTGACCTCTAGTCAACTAGATATTATGTTTAGCGTGTGTAAGTGTGCAAGGTTCTAGTCAGCTCCCAAAGAGTCTCATCTAACTATTTTCAAAAGAATTATTCAATATCTCATCGGAACACAAGATATTGGACAATGGTACCCTCATTCCTCTCATTTTGACTTAATTGAATATTCAGATGCTGACTTTGTAGGTGATAAAAATGATTAAAAAAAAAAGCACTAGTGGAACATGTCAAATTCTTGGTGATGCCTTAATTTCATGGCAGAGCAATAAGCAAACTTTAGTTGCACTATCAAATACTAAAGATGAATACATAGCTGTTGGAAGTTATGGTACTCAAATTCTATGGATTATGCATCAATTACTTGATTTTAATTTGTCATTTGAATTTGTTCCTGTAATGTGTGACAACACCAATGCTATTAGTTTGTCTAAATATACAGTCCATTATTCTAAATCTAAACACATTGACATTAAAGATTATTTTATTTGAGATTGTGTAGAAAATGGTGATTTTTTCCAAGTATTTGTTGATTCCACAAATCAGCTACAAACATTTTTACTAAACCTTTGTTAGAAGAATGATTTTGTTCATTACAAAAAAGGCTTCGTATTACCTACATTAATGACTTGTAATTTATTTTTGATAAATTTTGTTTTAGCAGCTTCATCATTTTTTCCTTTTAATGACTCGTTATTTTTTAATTTTGGTAAACCTTTTTTTGAATGAACATAATCATTACTTTTACCTCTTTCCACACACTTTTTTTCTCTTTCTCCTTAATTATAGCCTCTTTACCCTTTTATATTCCCAACATACATTTGTCATCCTTTCACTTCAACAAGTTGCCTCTATTCACTTCATATCTTTTCACTTTTCCCTTGGTTCTGTTCACTCCATTTTATCTATCCACCTATTTATCTATCTCTCCACCTTTTTAAAACCCTTGTCTAGATTCTCTCTCTCTCTCTCTCGAATGACCAAAACTCATTTCATGTCTAATCTCACCAAAACTCTTCCTGAGAATCACTTTGATAATCATGATCCTATACTCTTATTCGACTCTTCTAATGAATCCTTTTCACATTCTCGATACTCGACTGTCACCAAAAAATGCTCTGCCCAAGCCCCAATTTATTAGTCAAGAAACCTCATTCAACTCCTCTGGATCCTTTCACACCAGATAATATGCATAAATTTTGGACCTGTTCGCAAAAAGATAAGTTTACCGCTTTGAAAAAATTCTTAGTCGTGCTTGGTCGAATAATGAATCTCTTCCAATTAAAGGAAGCACATTATAAAGTAAGTTCCTTTTTCAAATTTCCAAACCTATCTCTAGCTTTTCATATTTGTAGACTTGAAGTCTGTGAGGATCCTGTTCTCACGTTCTATGCAAACCTCCGCCTCTTTCCTAATAGTGGTGAACTAGAAACTCTTGTGCTTGGCAGAATAATAATACTCAATGATTTCCAGTTTGAAATTTTTTTGATACAAAATTCTTCAGGGTAATTCCTTTTATGAATTGCTCTTGGCCTGAATATTTTGAAATCAACTTTGAGAAAACTAAAAAGGATATGTCCGACCTGAACATAATTTCATCAAACTTTGGTACCTTGTCTCTCTGCTTTAGGTACCGTATTATGGCTCATATCATCGCCACCATACTGATTCCAAGAAAAGGCTCTCTTAGTAATGTAACTTGCCGTGATGTGTTGGTTTTATACTACTTGGTAAAAATATACAAGATAAATTAGATCGTTTGGTTTCGATAATATATGCTTGAAAGCGCTGCAAGTGATCATGCCTCCGCTAGCCTACCTTATGGATTGTTAATTACTAGAATCCTCCTCTATTACTCCATTGACCTATTTGTATACCAATGGTGGAATTCTCTTCCTCTTATGATTCTAAGACCTTCACTAGCATGAGATACGTCTTGGTAGACAACGAATGGTGCAAAAAAGACTCTACAGAGAGAAAATCAGATCTCCATAAGGTAAGAAAGAGAGTCTCTAACCCTATTCTTCCTTTGTTGAAGGAATTGGAGGAGCTCAAGGATCGACTAAAGATAATTGAGGAAGGATTGAATCTACTTCAGGAGTCGACTTCCAAGCTGCTACAGCTTGGTAAGGACACAAGCATTGGTGTAGGCATGATGCAGCTGATTGTTAACGAATTCAAGCAGGAAGGCGTCTAGCTATTTAATAAGTTATTTACTCACGTGGAATCCATCAAGTCTAAAGCCAACTCCTCAAATAATGACCTTGCAATATCAGTATAGAATTTATATTCCTCCTTTTCGCAAAATGTTGAGAAATATTATGAGAACTTCTGCCACAATATGCATAATATTCTTGCCTACTTTCTTGCCAAATGTTGAAATGGTGACTGCTATTCAAAATGGGGTCCTGTCCCTTTTTTGGGTTATAAAATGATTTTTTAAATACTGTCTACTATAATTTTTTTGCTTTTTTTTAATTACTTTGATTATTTATTTGCTATGTTTCTGTTTGCCTATATGTTTTGATTGGTGTGTCGCTCTTTTTTATTATGTCAAAAGGGGGAAAAAGTAGAAATATCAAAGGCTTTCGAGTCAGGGAGAGCAAGTCGACTACAAAAGTATGGGAGTTAACTAATTCTTCAAGACAAAAGAGCCAATAAGAAAGGGGGAGCAAATCTATTGTAGGAACAAAGAAGTCAACTGATGTTTATTGTTTGTCATTATCAAAAAGGGGGAGATTGTTAGCCCCTTATTCTCATAGTATGTTTTGATAACAACAAACTAATGAGCAAATATCTTGCAGGATACACTGAAGATACAGTCGCATAAAAAGGATCCCTAAGAAATCAACCTAGGATCTTCAAAAATATCTCGCAAGAGAAACAAACATCCACTCACAAAGAAACTGGAACTAAATTTGAAAATAACATCAATCATGGATCTTATCATATCCCCAAATATAAGGAAGAAGACTGATGAATCAATCACTACAAAGTCTCTCACGACAAAGCAAAAAAGAAAGAAGACTACATCCTCTACATGGACAATCTAATATGGACATGTATGACTATGAAAAAAAAGGTTGCACCACGTATAGACATATCTGATATGTACATACCATATGGTCCAATCCCTCAACCAAGGAATCAATTCAAATTCTTGATTGAGAAGAAATCCCTTGGGTTTCCTTATGAAGAAAAGAAGTTGAAGCAACTGAAGGGTACAAAATAAAATATTGAAGGTCGAAGCACTCTTGGGTTTCCTTATGAAGAAAAGAAGTCGAACCAGCTAAAGGGTACAAAAGAAAAGATTGAAGGTCGAAGCACTCACGCAACTTCAACAGAAATTCTTAGTTTATCTCAATCTTAGTCTCCACAAAGCTTTGTACTTCTTAGTTTACAATAGTTACACAAGAGTAAGATCAGGTCAACTTAGTCATACCGATTGAGGCTGTGTCACAGGATCTAAAAATCAAAATAAGCTTCAGAACATCTTCACTACACTTGTACTCTGACTATCTTTGAAAAGATCTAAGGAAACTTTTGAAACCCAAGGGGGCTGAAAGTAGGCACCACATTGGTGTTATCAATCAGGATAAATCTTTGTGTCTTTATTTTAGCTACTTATTTACTTTCTTATTTGTTTAAATCTAATCAGTTCTATTAAGTACACTAATATGTAGGTAAGTCGATTGTTAAGGTTTATCAGTTAACTCAAAGGAATATTTTCAATTACTCCCCCTCTTGAATTTCATAATTCAGAAACCTTTCTCAAATATGTTGCTTATTTTCTTGAGTTCTACCTTTATATTTTTGTAGATGACTTGCACATATATACCTGAACTTATGTAATGGAAAGCCTATTGGTCACAAACACTTCATGGACTAAGTTGTAGTAGTGTTTGAGATGGAGGCAACTTCTTTACTTTTATATATTTGTAATTGTTTGACCCTTTTGAGTACAACTCTATTGATATTGCATCGTATGATTTGTCTTTTACATTCCAAGACCTCTTTCACTTCAATGCTTCATCGTAATTCTTCTTTCTTCAATAGTCCTGCCTTGACTGGTTGCTAGATTGGATCATGCCACTGGCTTACAAACTAGTTCATTTACTTGCTTCATACTCCAATTGAGTACAACCATTTAGGTTTCCTAATTCACTTTATATATCCTCTAAACTTATTAATACCAATTCTTTGTAGTACTAGTCTTGGGATTTCTCTATGACTTAGCAGAGGGGTTCATAGTTGTATTTTATACCTGCTTCCCACTTTTATAATATAAAAATGTTTTAAATATCATTCAAAATAAATTATGCATTTTAATAGCTTAGCAAAAGTATAGTCTAAATGCCATATATGAATAGTGACCATGCATGTCATGACGTGTGAGTGTGAATTCGGGTGTGTGTGCAGCTGAGTGGAACTTAAAGAGTGCATGTGAGGCTTGTGATGAATGGTCATGAGTGAAATGTGAGGTCCATCTAATCTTGTGAAGGATGGATTTGTGGGAGTTTTGGTAGGTTATGTGATGTGACAAATTTCATCAGTTCTTGGTTTTGTTTATTATTTCTACATAATAAATTCAAGGCTAATTAATTAAAGCTCACAATTCTTAGTAATGTCATAAATTCCTAGAAAGAAATATGCAACTATTTTTCTGATGTTAATTCCTGAAAAATAAAGTTTATTATAATTAAGTGGCTTGGATAGTAAAGTAGATCTTAAAGGAAATGATTAAAAAATGAAAGAAAAATTGGGGAGAATAATAAATTAGGTGTTTCCAGGTTTGATGTTAATATAGAGTGTTGGCAAGTGTTTTCTAGATTAGACGCATATATTTACAATTCTTTAATAGCTGGTACTGTTAAAAAAATTCTTTGTCAAATAAAGAGGTTCTATGAAAGCATTTAAATCACCAAATTTGTGTATGTGAAACAAGACAGAAGAGGAAAAAAAGAAAAATGCAGTGGTTAATTCTTAAAATAAGCTGATTCTACTCTTGAAAAGCTTGAGTTTGTTCACAAAAAGAATGTGTGCACTTTCTCATACTTGCTGTTTCATGCTTAGTAAAGATATTTTTTATTGAACTTGAATGTTTAAAATGGTATTAAACCTTCACTTAATCAAACTCTTTTTTTGTCTGCTCAAATTGGTGCTAGCCATGATTTTAGTCCTCACAAACTTGCTTCTTCTCTTTGTAGTTCTTGTTTCAAGTAATGGTGAAGATAGAAGAATATATTTGATTCTATTAGAGGGCGATCCTGTTGCATTTCATCAGGTTAAAATATTTTCAGAAGAAGTAGTCAAGCTTAATTCAAAAAGGTATTCATAAAATTTATACACTTTTAATTTGATAATTGAGGTGTGCATGAGTTTACAAGTTTTCAGTAAACACAAAAACTATTGCTTGCTGGCTATATGAGTTTTAAATTTAGTGTTTAATCCTAACTTTCAATGAAAGTACTCATTCTATTTTTATTTTTTTTGCTTTTAAATATGTGATGAGTAATGACAAATAACATATAATAGCTTACCAAAGTGGATAAAGGGGTTCTTTCCCTAATAATCACTAGTGAGAAAGTGGTGAAATCTAAAGTTTCAATAAGAATTTAGGCCGTCGACTTTTACCTATTAAATTATGTGACACATGTATATCCTTATAGCTAACAATATCCTAAATCCCTTAAATTAGTATCTTTTGTGTTAAGTAATTTTTTTATATAACAGTTAGAAACATCTCATGAGTCAGGATTTTATTTAATATATTTAGCGAAGCATCCAAGGCTTATGCAAATCAGTTGACAAAATCCCATGATGAATTTCTACAAAGTTATTTGAAAACAGGGAGCTATGACAAGATCTACAGCTTCAATCACATTGTAAATGGCATTGCAGTCCACACTACTGCATCTCAGGTATTTTCCATCTTCAAACTATTTGTTGTCTAACTCCACACGATCTTCACTTATTTGCTAATTTATCTTATTGCACCCAATAAAAAAGCAAAGAACATTCTGTAGAACAAACAAAAATGAGAAAAATAACAGAAATATTAGGAAAGCTTTAAGAGCTGTAAAAATGGAAATAACACTTCAACAATCCGAATAAAAAATAAAATTACTGAAAATCAAAATTATCAAAGAAAGGGAAAAAGCATAAGCAATAGCAAATAAAGGAACAAATGGATAAGAAAAACTCCATGACGAGAAGTGACCAAGCACTCCTTGTCCAGCAAATAATGAATGCATAAAAGTGAAAAAGTACAAATTATAGGGACATTGGTCCTTAAATAATTGATGTTGGAAGGAATATAGTTGAGAGGCATGAACAAGATATAGATAAAGGAAACACAGAAAAGGAGTTTGAAAAGAACATAGATTAGTCTATTGATAGACATTATGTGAATTTCAACTATGATGAAGAGGTTGTTGATAGCCTTGTACAAGCCTCTGTACCAACCTCTTTAGGCTTCAAGGACAAAAAATAAAGACCACTCACAAACAAGATTTTATCTCCTAGATAGACCTACGACAAATAAAGGAAAAATAAAGGGAGGTAAATCTAAAGCACCTATCTCAACCTACCATGGTAGGTAAGTCGAACTCACGGAGACATAATTCTTTTAAAGAAGAGGTATATACTACAATAACATGTCTAATATTCAAAAATAACCCAAAACAATGATAAATGAAAGGAAATAATAAATAGTACTTCACAACGCTCAACTTACTCTACTATTTTGGGGTAAACTGATCATTGTCAATATAATAACTCAACTTAGGTTGGGGTCAAATCCACGAGGAGTGTAATTTAGTCTTCGGGTCCTATGTATGTTGAAAGTTACTATGCATTGACTCGCAATGTAGATTTAAACCAAAACATAAACTAAATTGGGAAATATGATTGAAAATTTAGTTTGAACGAATTAACTAATGACACTATTTGAGAGCAACAATTGTAGATTAAAATCCAATAAGAGAAGTGTTTTGGGGTTATACTTATCCTAGGGGTTAAACATGCATAGGTAATTGAGAGTTAGTCCATTTCTTAGTCAACGGAATGGATAGGATAGATTGTAACTCTTAATGTGAGCTTTTCAACAACACACCAAGTTGCACTCATGGATTCTTTCGAATACCTCATGAGTGTGCCAATTTTACCTATCCAAAACCTTAACCAAACATCCCTATTTCTAGGATGATGCCAATTAATCCAACTACCACACATAACATCCTTATTTCTAAGATAATGCTAAGGAAATAACTAGTATCAAATAAGTGTTCACTACTACTCTTCACCCATATCCCTCTTTCAGGGATGATGTGGGATCCAATTCAATTAGGGATTTCACCCAAAATTATCAATTCAATCAAAGAGTAATAGCAAATCAAACATCAATGGGTAATAATTTGGATTCACAATTAACACCCATACACTTTACACCCTATTCAAGCATAACCCCGAGAAAATTATTTAGCTACTCATGAAATTGGAGAAAAGACAATTACCCAAATTGACATCCATTGCATCCATTGAAAATAAAGCAAGAATAATCTCAAAGCTCCAATTTCAAATTAGAACAAAAAAATCATCTCTTGGAGATTTAATAACAATTATTTTTTTTCACCCTTTGAAGGGTTTCTCTCAATACAAGCTTAAAAATTTGTTCAAAGATGATTCCATTTTGCAAGGGTTTGAGCTTTTAAGTCTTGGGATTCAGCTGTGTAGCTTTATAATTCTTCCCTTGGAGGATTTTTACTACACCGCGATCGAATTCATTGGATTACAATAGCACTTTCACGATCGCGTAGCATCTTACTGCGATCACTGTACTTGAGGGTCTTTTGATCCTTGGTTAAGAGCCTCCTGATTCCTAGCTCTTTCTCATTTTGTCCATTTTCCTTTCCTTTTAGCTTGATTTTCACTCACTTTCATCATAATTCCTATAAGAGCACAAAAGCTGGAAATGAATGCATTTAAATGAAGAATTAGTCTCAAATACATAATTTAATCATAGTAATGTGCACAAATTTGGATATCAATGGGTGATAAAATTGCGACTCATCAATACCCCCAACTTAAAGCTTTACTTGTCCTCAAGAAACACTACTTCTCTTTTAATAAGAGTACTCAATTATAGGCCCATTAATTTGACCAAATGATCACAATGATTGTGAACTCGATTAGCACCACCAATTAGCCTTTAAGCATGGGAAAGACCATCCGCACACTTCCCCTAAAAAATCAAACACACTTTCACGGACACAAAAGACTTTAAAGAACAACTAACAAACACCACTAACTCTCTAGAAGTGTACATCAATAGTGACAAAACTATATTATTTTGCCTCATTTTCAAAAGATGACAATTTCACCCACCTCAATTAGTCTGCATTCCTCCTTACGAAAGGAAATCGCATACACCAAAGAATCTATCCTGCAATGAGGGATTAAAGTGCAAGCACTCACTCTTATAAAGAATTTTTCAATGCGAACAAGTATCATACCATATGCTCGCCCTTATTTTCAATTACCACCAACTTGAACATACTTGATTGGAGATCTCAACGGACTTTTTCAAGCTTGTAATATAGGATCAGGGAAAGGGTATGGCAATATTTGGGAACAAAGTGACTACACCTTCCTTGAATATCTACATCACACTATTTGATTAAACTTTAGATCGTGGGCCACTTCATTTATTTCCAACTTACACATGTGCCTATTTTCACTACCTTGATTCACCCATATTTTAAAAAGCATTTTCTTCTCATTTATTTCTTTTGCACAATCTATGCCTTTTCTTTTTTTGATGATTTCCTTCTTTTTCTTATTTCACTTGCTCTCTTTAATTATCTTTTAGGAATTCACTTACAATACCATGACCCAAGGTCATTTCTTCCAAGATTCACCAGCCCCCAACTTAGGCTTTAGGCCTCAAGTTACATTTTCAAGCTCAAGGAGGATAGGGTTCAAAAGAGAGGTAAAATTCAAATAGTTTAAGGTTTGTAATGTGGTTGCCAAAGAAAGGTTCAAAGACTTAACATGGGTGACTAGGGATACTATTCTATGTACAGGTAGGCTCTTTAGGTTAAAGTGGGTTTCCATGTTCACAAAGAAGGCGAAATGTCATTAGCTTTGAGAGACTAACAGGGAAAGTTCTAGCTGATATAAGTAAACAAGAGAGTTAAATAACTAAGCTCACCGCACATGACATGCAAACTTTGTAAGGAGGCTCAATTGTACTTCTTACTAGAGAAAAATGAGTTGTTTACCATGCACTTCCAACTAAAGACTCAGGAGTAAAAAAAGAGTAAAGTCTTGTTACAAGATTGTTCACATCCATGCCCTTGGTTTTGTAACGCCCCGAGTCTGTACCCCAGACACTACACGGTGCTTACGACCCCAAAGAACCACAACCTAACCCATTATTGATATTTACTGTGAGCACTAAAATATAATAATGTAATAAATGTGAAAAATAGGCTGAAATTCCATAAGGTTCAAATCTGTAAATACTGCTAAAGTTTATCAACTAAAATAACAATCTGTAAAACTGAACACTCTAAAAAAACTAGTTTGAAAAGCCTTTAACTGAAACTATCTGAAAGTGGAGTTGATGGGACAATCCCCCAACTAACTCCATCTACTGAAATATTTAGTCTACTGAAATAATAAATTAAAAGAATATCCTTGAATAATGAGGACTCACTGCTAATCTGCTGCTGCTGGCTAAATCTGAATCTATCTATGTGCAGTCGGGAACCTGAGCATCCGAACCTATGATATGAGACATCATAGCGCAAAGAAAGAGTATGCGTCAGTACATGGAATGTACTGGTATGCTAGATGAGGTAAGACTGAATGCAAGGGTTCATATGCATGAACAATAACTGGCTGTATAATATAGAGTAACTGAACATAAAAATACATGGATAACTGATACTGTTGTAAATACTGAGTATGCACTAATGTGCATATAAATAAATACTGTGACTAAGTTTTTCTAAAGCTAAGTCCTAAGTTCTGATGCTGAGTAACTGATATCATAAGTTACTAACAACTCAGTTACTGATACTGATTTACTGTATCTGACAGTTCTAATTATGTAAAACTGAATAGAGTTCTATTCCGAAGACTGAGGCTAAGACTGTGGGAGGTCATCATCTAACCGACATACCCTAAATAAGATAACTGAGTTGGGGTCCAACCTATGACCCCAGTTGGAATGGTGTCAGTACCGTGCCATGGGTAAAGATACTGAAGAGTTACCCTCATCTGATAGGTACTCTATGAGAATGGTGGAACCCTTATCTGGAAGGTTAAAATACCTCATCAACCCTCAACTGGCAGGTTTAATGTCTCAACCTACGCTGGCTACGTAGTTCTAGAACGTAAGGATCGCTTCTAAAGATCACGCCCTTTATTAGCATGTGAGCCCCCATCCTTGGGTTCACTCAGTGCTGAATCCTACTCCTAATTGAAAGACACTAAACTGGACTGGACTGATACTCATATTACTGAGTTTTCCTAAGTTCAGTAACTGACTGAGTTCTACTGAGTTCTATAACTAACTGAGAGTACTATTGATCATAACATGACTGAGATTCTGTAACTAACATTGGCTCTAGGCACACAGCTAAATTATCGAGTATTAAATACCCCTAGGATTCGATAGCATGAAGAATAAAGCATAATATACTCCTAAAAATCATAATATATACTTGTCCATAGTTCACTCATAGAGGCATTTAACCAAACACTTGTAATCCATCTACTTATATATGAATGGGGGAATACATGCTATCATATTATAATGTCACTATTTCATTCACATAGGAATTTTATCAAAAACATAGGGAGTATGCTTAGGTTATACAATAATCAAAACATATAGTTATCATGGCTATATCAATCAACTTGAAAATTGAAGGGTTTATCATGAAGATTATGTAATTCAACACATGTAATGATTTATTTCATAAAAGCATGTAATTTAATCATGGACTAAAGCCCAATAATAACATGAACATGAATTCAATTCAATTCAAGCATGGAAGTTTATAATTCAACAATCTTGTATTTTTAAAATGGATTTGTGGACTCTATGGGAGAAAGAAACCCATAGATGAACACCTAATATACCTTAACTTGTTAATTCTTGAAGGTTTTTGGAGAGACTCTTGATTTTTGCTCGTATTTCTTGAAGCTAGGGTTTAGCCCCTTTTGAGAGAGAATGACTTAATCTTTGAATAAAGTGAATAAATGATGAGATAATGAGTTATTTAGGGGTAAATTTCGTGTTTATACTGATTAGGGTCGTGGAAAAAAATACCCATTTACCCCTGAGAACGACTTAAAAATTTGTACAAAAATACTCAATTTTGGGCCCTAGCACGACACGCCACTATAGCGCCAAACCACTGGAAAATAACAATTGGGAATGTGGATGGTGGCGCAACGTGATGGAATTGCATTGCAATACTGTATGGGACCTGAAAGCTCGGCGTGATGCGGTACAATCACATTAGCTCATTGAAAATTGACAAATGTAAAAATAAGCTTTGGCGTGATGCGATGGTATCGCGGTACCTCACTGGAAATTGACAATTGCCATTTTGTCTTACTCCACGACACGTTACTGGCCTGAATTACGGTGTTTGATGACTGGAACTTAAAATAGCCATAACTTCATACCCAGTTATCAAATTTAGGCAAATTTTATATCGTTGGAAAGCTAATTTAATTTCCTATGCAATGACATAATTTCCTATGCAATAGCAGGTTCTAAATTGAAAAATACTGAGCGTTTCAAAAAATTTCATATCGGATAACTCATGAACTTAGAGTTAATTTAAGCTTGAGAAATACGAGGTATTATAATATATCCTCCTTGGAAATATTTGTCCTCGAATGAGAATGATTAAGCTGAGATACTGATAGACTGAGTTTACACACTGAACATACATATCTGATGCATGACTACATGACTGAACTACTGACAAACTGAGATCTTACAGTGAACATGCATATCTGATGCATGGAATTTATGAGTAAAGCTACTGACAGGATGGATTTTCATTGTGAACATGCATATCTAATACATAAGTCAGTACATAACTGAACTGATTCATGAATGCATGACTGAATATGCAACGGTGATGGATACCAAGTTATAATTATAGATGAACATAGAACTAAGTAAAGCTAAGGAAGACTGTTACCTTAAGCTGGATCTGAGGTTATGGAGAAGAGGTAAGGATACTTAGTCCGCATATCTATTTCTGCTTTCCAAGTAGCTCCCTCAACGGACTGATTCCGCCAAAGAACTTTGACTAAGGGAAATTCTTTGATCCTCAGTCTGTGAATCTAATGATCGAAGATCTGGACTAGAACCTCTTCGAAAGAGATATCATTCTAAACATTTACATGCTCTAAAGAAACTATGACTGCTGGGTCACCAATGCATTTCTTTAGTAAGGAGACGTGGAATACTGGATGCACTGAGGCTAGATCTGAAGGCAACTCAAGCTTATAAGCTACCTTGCCAAAACAGTTGAGAATTTTGTAAGGACCGACATATTGGGGACTGAGCTTTCCCTTCTTCACAAACCTCTTTACTGCTTTCATTGGAGAGATTTTTAGGAACATAAATTCACCGATCTCAAACTCGAGATCCTTTCTCCTCATATCTGGATACAATTTCTATTGGCTCTGGGCATCCCTAAGTCTTTCTCTGATTAACTAAACCTTCTCTAAGACATCAAACACTAGGTAGGACCCTACTACTGTGGCCTCACCTACTACGAACCAACCAATAGAAGATCTGTATCTCCTACCATAGTGAGTTTCAAGAGAAGCCATTTGAATAGTGGAATAATATTTTTTATTGTATGCAAACTCGATCAAAGGCAAGTGGTCATCCCAACTACCCTTAAAATCAACAATGCATGCTCTCAGCATATTTTCTAGAATCTAAATGGTCCTTTCTACTTGACCATTTGTCTGAGGGTAGAAGGTTGTACTGAGATGAACCTGGGTACCAAGAACCTTTTAGAATGCTTTCCAAAAATGAGAGGTAAACTGGGTACCTCTATATGATATAGTGGAAAATGAAACTCCGCATAACCTGAATAACTCTCTGATTTGGAGTTTGGCATAGTCATCAGCTGAATAGGAAGTATGAACTAGCTAGAAATGAGCTGATTTAGTCATCCTACCTACAATAACCCAAATGGAATCATGATGATGACGAGTATGTGGCAAACCCATCATAAAGTCCATGTTCACTTCTTCCCATTTCCATGTGGGAATACTGAAATCCTGCATGGACCCACTAGGCTTCTGGTGCTCAATCTTAACTTGCTGACATGTAAAGTATTTAGCTACAAATTCTGCAATATCCTTCTTCATCCCACTCCACCAATAGATCTCCCGCAAATCATGGTACATCTTAGTGGCTCCTTGATGAATCGAGTACTGCGTACCCTGAACTTCTGCAAGAATTCGTTACCTCAAGTCATCTATACCTGGCACACATAAACGACCTTAGAAACACAATACATTATCTCTCTCTTGGGAGAAAACTATTACTTTTTGATCCCTGACTGACTCTTTTAGCTTGGCAAGACTGAGATCCCTATCCTATTTTTCCTTCACCACAGAAGCTAGAGAGGATTCAGAACTGTTCTGAACCCACATACTACCTTCTGCTAAATCAAATAAGCGAACACCTAGTCGGACAAACTGATAAACTTCCTAAATTAAATTTTTCTTACAATCCTTAATATTAGCAATACTATCCATAGACAGTCTACTGAGAGCATCAGCCACTACATTCGCTTTTCCCGAATGATAAAGAATATTCATGTCACAATCTTTCAAAAATTCTAACCATATTCTCTAACGTAAGTTCAAATCTTTCTAAGAGAACACATACTTAAGGCTTTTGTGATCTGTGAACACATCAACATGCACCCCATACAAGTAATGCCTCCAAATCTATAAGGCAAACACTACAGCTGCTAACTCAAGATCATGAGTTGGATAATTCTTCTCATGGGGCTTAAGTTGTCTGGAGGCATAGGATATGACCTCATCTCTCTACATGAGGACATAACCCAAACCTACTCTTGATGCATCACAGTACACAACAAACTCATCTAAACCATCTGGTAGAGTCAAAACTAGGGCTGAGGTGAGTTGAGTCTTCAACTCCTGAAAACTCTTCTCGCAAGAATCTGACTACTGAAATTGGACTTTCTTCTGAGTCAATCTGGACATGGAGGATGCAATAGATGATAACCTTTCAACAAATCGACGGTAATAGCCAGCTAAACCTAAAAAACTCCTGATATCTGATAGAGAGATGGGTCTAGGCCAGTTTCTCACCGCTTCATTCTTTTAAGGATCAACTCTAGTGCCATCACCAAAAATAATATAACCAAGGAATGCTACCGACCTTAGCCAAAATTAACACTTACTAAATTTGGCAAATAACTAATGAGTTTTGAGAGTCTGAAGTATGATTTTGAGGTGATATGCGTGATCATTCTCGCTACTGGAATAGACAAGAATGTCATCGATGAAGAATATAATGAATATTTCAAAGTACTATTTGAACATGCAATTTATTAAATCCAAGAAAGTTATTGGGGCATTAGTAAGACCAAAGGATATGACTAGAAACTCAAAGTGACCATATTGGGTTTTGAAAGCTGTTTATGAAATGTTACATTCTCTGACTCTGAGCTGATGATAGCCTGATCTGAGGTCTATCTTAGAAAAGTAACTGGTGCCCTGAAGTTGGTCAAACAAGTCATTGATTCTAGGAAGTGGATATTTATTCTTAACTATGACTTTATTCAACTGATGATAGTCTATACACATTCTAAGAGAACCATCTTTCTTATGCACGAATAAGACTGTGGTGCATCCCATGGGGAAATACTGGGTCTGATGAATCCCTTAACTAGGAGATCCTTCAACTGTTCTTTTAACTTTTTGAGTTCTGCTGGTGCCATTCTATATGGCGGAATAGATATAGGCTGAGTGTCTAGAAGAAGGTATATTCTGAAATGTATTTCCCTAACAGGAGGAACTCCAGGAATATCTTCAAGAAACATAACTGAGAACTCATTTACTTCTGGAATTGACTAAGGATTGGGAGTTTATGAGTTAGAGTCTTTGACTTGCACAAGATAGTATATACATCCCTTGGATATCATCTTTCTCGCTCTAAGATATGAAATCAACTAACCCTTAAGCGTTGTGTACTACCCCCCCCATTCAAGGACTGGTTCATTTGGAAACTAAAAATAAACTATTCTATTTCTACAATAAACTAAGTAATAGCATGAATGGAGCCAATATATGCCAAGAATAATATCAAAATCTACTATCTCTAGCTCTACAAGGTCTGCTAAAGTAACTTTCTAAGATATCATAGCCGGACAGTTCCTGTATACCCATCAGGTTATGATAGATTTACCCACTGGGGTAGAAACTGAGAAAGGTTATGCTAGGGTTTTTAGACTGACTCCTAAGTTAATGGCTATATAAGGAGTTTCAAAAGATAAAGAAGCTCTTGGATCTAGCAAGGCATAAACATGTAAATGGAAGATCTGTAATGTACAAGTGACCACATCAAGAAAATTTTCCTAATCTTGGTTGGACTGAAGTGCATAAAGCCTATTTAGGCGTTGCCCACTGGTGGCACTGGAAGCGGTACCCTGCTGATTCGAATGACCTAACTGAGCTAAAGAACGAGTATACTGACCATGACAAGCTAACTGAGGACAATCTCTAACTCTGTTGCCTGGCTTTCCACATCTGAAACAAACATCACTGGCAGCTCTGCAGACACCCTTGTGGTTTTTGCCATATGTCTGACAAAGAGGATTTTTTCGAGCACTGCTGACACAACCCTGAGATTTAGAGCCTGGCGCCTATCTTATTACCCTTTTTGAACTTAGGTATTGGAGCATTAGCTAAAGAAGGAGATGGAACTAAAGAGTTTAGGCGAAATTGGGAACGATTACTGCCCTCTGACTTAGGCTGATTAAATTGAAGCTACCTATTCTAGCTCTCTTATTCTGCCTCTCTCTCTCTCTCTGATCTTAGCCTCTTCTATCTGCTGAGCATGAACCATGATCCTAGATATGTCTATCTCCTTAATTAACATAGTTGTTCTTCACTCTTTAACCACACTATCTAATACCCCAAATATAAACTTACTCATTCTGGACCTACTATCTGCTACTACAAGGGGAGCATACCTGGCTAACTAAGTAAACTTGAGGGAATACTTTTTCACACTCATACTATCGTTCTTGAGATTAATAAACTCTAATACCTTGTCTTCTCTCAGCTTTAAGGGAAAGAATCTCTCTAGAAAAGCAGTAGCAAACTCTTCCCACCCTATGGGCTTTGCATCTATGCCCCTGTCTACCTTCCACTGCTTAAACCAAGTATGAGCCACATCTTGTAGCTGATAGGCGGCTAACTCAGCACTTTCATTGGAAGTCACTCCCATAATATATATGACTTTCTAAACCTGATCGAGAAACTCCTGTGGATCCTCTTTTGGATTAGATCTAGAGAATAGGAAAGGATTTATTTAGGTGAAGTCCTGAATACTGGTTGCAATAGTATTGGCCACTGGATTGGCTAGAACAGCAGTTGGTCGTTCATTTTGAGCTGCTATGGAGTTGGCTAGAGTAGTGAATGTAGCTCTAAATTCTGCATAGAAGATATGCTCATCCAGGGATCTGCCTGAATGGGCTGAGATACTGATTGATATCCGGTTCTCCTTTTGTTTGTCCTTTTAGGAGGCATTTTTTGTAAAATAAAAGGAGAAAATGGATTAGACTGAGAGTTAAACTTGAGCTCATGCTCACTTGCACGATATAAATACTGAAAAAGGGAAACTATTTCCTAAAACATCTCATAGCCTTCTGTCCATAAATGTGGCACGCTACACACCCATGCACAAGACTCTACTCGATGCGGCTTTCAGACTTTCTAGGACACTGTTGAACCTTAGGCTCATATACCAAGTTAGTAACTCCCTGAGTTAATACCCCGGATGCTACACCATGACTGATATCTTCTATGAGCACTAAAACATGATATTGTATTAAATGCGAAAATAGGCTGAAATGCCATAAGGAATAAATCTGTATTTACTACTAAAGTGTATCAACTGAAATAACAATCTATAAAACTAAACACTATCTGAAAACTAGTTTAAAAAGCCTCCAACTAAAATCGTTTGAAAGTGGAGTTAATGGGACAATCCCCCAACTAAATCCATCTACTAAAATACTGAGTCTGCTGAAATAATAAAATAAAAAAATATCCTTAAACAATAAGGACTCACTGCTAATCTACTGCTGCTGGCTGAATCTGAATCTATCTATGTGCAGTCGGGAACCTGAGCATCCGAACCTATGATATGAGACATCATAGCGTAAAGAAAGAGTATGCGTCAGTACATGGAATGTACTGGTATGCTAGAAGAGGTAAGGTTCAATGCAAGGGTTCATATGCATGAACAAAAACTGACTGTATGATATAGAGTAACTGAACATGAGAGTATATAGATAAATGATACTATTGTAAATACTGAGTATGCACTAATGTGCATATAAATAAGTACTGTGACTAAGCTTGTGTAAAGCTAAGTCCTGAGTTCTGATACTTAGTAACTGATATCAGAAGTTACTGACAACTCAGTTACTGATACTGATTTACTATATCAGACAGTCCTGATTCTGTAGAACTAAACAAAGTTCTATTCAGAAGACTGAGGCTAAGACTGTGGGAGTTCATCATCTAACCGACATACCCCAAATAAGATAACTGAGTTAGGGTCCAACCTGTGACCTCACTTGGAAGGGTGTCAGTACTGTTCCATGGGTAAAGACACTGAAGAGTTACCCTCATCTGATAGGTACTCTATGAGAATGGTAGAACCCTCATCTGGAAGGTTAAAACACCTCATCTGCCCTCAACTGGTAGGTTTGATATCTCAACCTACGCTGGCTACATAGTTCTGGAATGCCACAATTGCTTCTAAGGATCACACCCTCTACTGGCAGTTGATCCCCCATCCTTCGGTTCACTCGGTACTGAATCCTACTCCCAACTGAAAGACACTAAACAGGGTATACTGAAATGGACTGGATTGACACTAAGCTTACTGAGTTTTCCTGAGTTTGGTAACTTACTGAGTTCTACTTCTTTCTATAACTGATTAAGAGTACTACTGATCGTAACATGACTGAGATTCTGTAACTGACACTGACTCTAGGCAAACAACTAAATTGTAAGGTATTAAATACTCCCAAGAGTCGATAGCATTAAAAATAAAGCATAATATACTCTTGAAAATCATAACAATGTATACTTGTCCATAGCTCACTCATAGAGGCATTTAACCAAACACTTGTAATGCATCTACGTATACATGAATGGGGAATGCATGCTATCATGTTATAATGAAACTATTTCATTCACATAGGAATTTTATCAAACACATAGGGAACATGCTTAGGTTTACAAATAATCAAAACATATAGTTATCATGGCTGTATCAATCAACTTGCAAATTGAAGGGTTTATCATGAAGATCATGTAATTCAACACATATAATGATTTATTTCATAAAAGCATGTGATTTAATCGTGGATCAAAACCCAATAATGACATGAACATGAATTCAATTCAATTCAAGAATGGAAGTTCATAATTTAACAATCTTGTATTTTGAAAATGGATTCGTGGACTCTATGGGTAAAAGAAACACATAGAGGAACACCAAACATACCTTAGTTTGTTAATTCTTAAATGTTCTTGGAAAGACTCTAGATTTTTGCTCTTGTTTCTTGAAGCTAGATTTTAGTCCCTTTTGAGAGAGAATGACTTAATCTTGGAATAAAGTGAATAAATGTTAAGATAATGGGTTTTTTAGGGGTAAATTTTGTGTTTAGAATGATTAAGGCCATGGAAAAATATCCATTTAACCCTGAGAACGACTTAAAAATTCATACTGAAAAACTTTATTTTTGACCCTGGCGCAACGCACCACTATCGTACGAAGTCACTGGAAAATGACAACTGGGAATGTGGCTGGTGGCGCGATGTGGCGGAATCCCGTTGCAATACTGGATGGGACCTGGAAGCTCGGCATGATGCGGTATAATCGCGTTGGCTCACTGGATATTGAAAAATGTGAAAATGGGCTTTAGTGCGATGCGCTGGCATTGCGGCACCATGCTGGAAACTGACAATTTCCATTTTAGCTTACTCTGCGATACGCTACTGGCCTGAATTATGGTGTTTAATGACTGGAACTTAAAATAGCCATAACTTCTTACCTGGTATCGGATTTAGGCAAATTTCATATCGTTGGGAAGCTAATTCAAAATCTTACGCAATGGTAGGATCTAAACTAAAAAATACTGAGTGTTTTAAAAAATTTCATTTTAGATAACTCATGAACTAAGAGTTAAGTTAAGCTTGAGAAATACGGGGTATTATAGGCTTTCACAAAAAAATTAAATGGAGGGGGGGGGGGCGGGGTGCTTGCTTCAAATTTACACCATGCAAGATTGGTTATTAGTGGCACCAAACTAAGCCATCGTCTCACATTTAAGCTCTTATGAGGGCAAACCTTATGGCTACTCAGACTTCACCTTAGGCATAAGGGATGATCCCACCTCTACAATGCCACGGGTACTAAGACTTCCTTTGCATCTACGGCTCAACCCAAACATGATAATTTGCCCTTAAGAATATCGTCACTCAATCTATCATAGGGAATGGCTCATATGAAATTAATCAAAAAAAGCACAAAATCTTTATTCTTAGGGTGACATTTAGATTACTAGACCCGAACACAAATAAACACCCCCAACTTAAAGGGTTGAAGTGTCCTCCCTGCAGAACATAAAAGCATACAAAGGGTTAGAAAGGGCTACCTTACACTGCAATATGTATCATAATTTTCATTATTATCGTGATCGTGATAGGATTTTCCATGATTGCACGATTGTGATCACGATAACTAGGACAAATTTTTCCCTATTTTGCTTTGTTTTTCTGCACAGCTGCCAACTTCCCATTTCTGTTTTTCCCTTACTTTTTGGACTTCCAATTTGTGTCAAAACACCTTCAAAATATCAAAAAGTTTAACAAACATATAACCAATGTGTTTCCTCTCATAAAGCGTTGGATTTAACATCTTGATACGACACTTCTTTATCAATATTGAGGATCTTTGAAATGCAACAACTCAACCTTAGCTGCCCAGAGGCCGCCTACGTTGTAGTGTTTCAACCTTTGCCCGTTTACCATGAATCTTTTTTTCTCGAGGTTCTCTAATTTGATAGCACTACTAGGGTACATTTGGGAAATCACAAAGGGACTCAACAGCTTGGGACAAAGCTTACTCATAAAAATCTTCAAACGAGAGTTGTAGAGGAGTACATTATTGCCTACATGAAATTCCCGCCTTAGGATCTTAGCATCATGACACTCTTTCATTTTGTCCTTATATAAAGCGGAACTTTCATAGGCCTTGTGTCAGAAATCCTCCAACTTGTGAAGTTTAGTGACCCTTGACTTGGAAGCTTCTTCCCAATTCATATTTAACTTCTTCAATGCCCACAAAGCCTTATGCTCGAGCTCGATAGGTAAGTGACAAGCCTTTCAAAACTCCAATTCATAGGGGAACATACCAATTGGGGTTTTATAGGCCATCCTATATGCCTAAAGCACCTCATCAAGTTGCCTTTCCCAATTAGTTCGGCTTATATTTACAATTTTCTCAAGGATAACTTTGATTTATCGAATGGACACCTCGACTTTACCACTTGGTTGGGGGTGATATGGGGTAGAAATATTATGATTCACCTCGTATTGTTAAGAATAGCCTCAAAAACCTGGTTGCAAAAGTGTGAGCCTCCATCACTAATAATGGCTCACGATGTTACGAATCTTATAAAATATATTTCTTCATGAAGAAAGTGATGTTTTTACTCTTGTTGTTCTGAAGGGCCATGGACTCTACCCATTTGGAGACATAATCAACCACCACTAATATATATTTTTTACCAAAAGAACTCACAAAAGGGCCTATAAAATCAATTCCTAACATGTCAAAAAGTTGAGTTCAAGATTAGGTTTAAGGGGTATTTCATGTCTTCTCAAAATGCCACCTTGCATTTGACATTGATGACATGCTTTATTTCCCACTTAAATACATCTCTATGAATGATGGGACAATAATAACCACATTGAAGAATTTTAGCATCAGTTAGAATCCCCAAGGTGACCACTGAAGGAGAGGACTGGCATGCTTTAAGAATGTCTTTTATTTCAATTTACATAACACAACGTGAATCACACCATCCACACATTCTTGAAATGAAAAGGATTAATCCCAAAAATACCTCTTTATATTGAATAAGAACCGCTTCCTTTGATGATAGCTAAGAACCTTAGAGGGAACACCACTTACCACATAATTATCATAGTCGGCATACCACAGTGCAATATTCCCCGAGATTGACATGACTAGCTTATCTGTAAAGGTATCATCAATCTCAATATCACCATGCTTTCCATTATTATTTTCAAGGCGTGAATGATGGTCAGCCACTTGATTTTTGCAACCCTTTCGGTCTTTCACCTCAAAATCAAAATCTTGCAAAAAGAAAATCCATCTAATCAAGCGAGGTTTAGCTTCTTTCTTTGCCATAAGGTATTTAGGAGTGCATGACCCATGTGCACCACCACTTTAGTGCCAAACAAATAGGCACAAAACTTTTTGAAAACATATACTACCGCCAACAATTCTTGCTCTGTAACCGTGTAGTTATATTGGGCAGCATTCAAGGTCTTGCTTACATAATAGATAGGATGAAGTAACTTTTCTTTATGCTGATCCAACACCACCCCCAATGCAATTCAGCTTGCATCACATATTACTTTAAATGAAGACGAGAAATTTGGAGCCACAATGATGAGAGCCAATACAAGTAACTCCTTGAAATAATTAAAGGCTTTCAAGTATTCATCATCAAAATTAAGGAAACTTTACACTTCTTTTACGGAGATAGGAGGGGGAAACTAGGCAATTACCTCTACCTTAGATTGATCAACTTGAATATTCCCTCCTGAGATCTTGTGGCCCAAAACAATGCCCTCCTTAACCAAAAAATGATATTTCTCCCAATTGAGGACAAGGTTGGTATCCACACATCTCTCAGTACTGTGCTTAATTCTTAAGGCATGACTCAAATGACTCCCCTACGATGGAGAAGCCATCCATGAATACCTCCATTGAATCTTCCACCATATCTATAAAGATCGATAGCATACACCATTGGAACATTGTAGGAGCATTACACAACCCAAATGACATGTTCTTAAAAGCAAACGTTTCATACGGACAAGGGAAAGTTGTATTTTCTTGATCCTCTAAGGCAATGAAAATTTGGTTGTATCCCAAATAGCTATGAAGAAAGCAATACCACTCTCACCTGACTATCTTATCTAGTATTTGATCTATTAAGGGAATTGAGAAATGGTCCTTCTCAATCCAAGAGTTCAACTTGCGGTAGTCCATGCACACTCTCTACCCCGTAATCGAACAGACAGGGATAAGGTCATTATTCTCATTTTGTACTACCATTGTTCCACCCATTTTTGGGACACATAGCTCTGGGCTAACCCAAGTGCTATTCGAGATCAGAGAGATGACTCATGCATCAAGACACTTTATAATTTCTTTTTTTTTCCACTTCTTGCATTGATTTGTGGAGCCTTCTTTGATGTTCCACACTTGGGACATGATCTCAAGTTTAATCTTGTCAGAACAAATGTTTAAAGCTATGCCTATAATATCCATAACCGACCATCCAATTGAACGAATGAATTTTTTCACTATAGCTCTCAAGGATTCCACTTGGTAAGGCTCTAGATCACCTACAATGATAATTGGCAAAGTGTGACCATCACCCAAGAATACATACCAAATATATGGAGGCAACGACTTTAATTCAAGTTAAGGTAGCTCAATAATTGATGGCTTTGCAGGTGGACTCTCACGGCTTATTACATCAAGATCCAACTTTACCAGGTTTTGGGTGTAAGTTCCAAGTACCGTTAAATAGGAAACCACTTCATCAAACTCTTTGATTTTATCACTTTGATAATTCCATAAGACTCTCACTAATGGGTCATTCACGAAGTTCACATCTACACACTTCATTATCTCCTCCTCAACGACATTAATTACTAATATTACTTGCAAGCCCATTGGTTGTTTCATGGATTTGCATACATTGAAAAAAAACCTCTTTAGCATTTATTCAAAATTTCATCTCACCATACTCCACATCCATCAATTCCCTCACGATGGACAAAAATGGCCTTCCAAGACAATAGGGATTTCATGGTCTAATGCAGAATCAAGGATCATGAAGTCGTCCATGAATATGAACCGATCAACTTTAACTAGCATATCATGTAGTACCCTGATAGGTTTCTTGATGGTCTGGTCGGCCATTAATAATCTCATAGAAGTAGGTTATGGTTTACCCAACCCTAGCTTGTGAAATACTACATATGGCATTAAATTTATACTAGCCCTGAGGTCATACAAGGACTTTGCAAATTTGAACATTGCGATGGTACAAGGGATTGTGAAATCACCAGGGTCTTTCTTCTTTTTCACCATCATTCTTGACATGATTGCACTAAAATGATGAGTTAATTCTATTGTCTCCTCCTCCATAAGCAGTTTTTTGGAGACTAATTCTTTCATAAACTTAACATACCATAAAATTTCTTACAAGGCTTCTATAAATGGAATGTTGATAGATAGGTTGCTAAATTTATCAAGAAACTTCTTGAACTTGGCATAGTCCCCTTATTTTTTTAGCCTTTGGGAAAGAGGTGGTGGAATTGTAATTGGTGTCATGGAGATAATTTGAGGATCTTTCACCTTTGAGTTTTCAGTGATAACGTCATTTGGATTTAACTCACCATCATTAGGACTTTTTCTTTTCACATTTACTTACTCATCATTTACTCTCCTATTAGGGTCATCATCAAGATCCACGCCATTCCCAAGATTTATCCCACTTTTAGTGACAATAGCACTTGTTACTATGCCACTTGACATTACTCCATTTTGCCTTGCATTGAAGTGTGTCGATATTTAATTCAATTTTGCCTCAAGTTGTTGGATGGAGGTTGAATGAGACTATACAGTTTGGTGTAACTTGGAGAAGTCACTCCTTATTTACCTTACTCTCTTTTTGGTTGCCTCGAATCCTATAAAGATTTGGGTTAAGATCTCTTCATTTGCATATCCCTCCATTTCAAAAAAGGACATGTCTTGGTTCTCATTATTTCGACCTTGATTCCCACCTTGCCTTTGGTAGGCAATGTGGAAACCCTTTAAATTTCTTGGTAACATCCTTATCTCTCCATCAAGTATCTCCTCTTCCATATCTTCACACACCCTGGCATTCCTTGAATTCATAGCATTAACTCCATCAAAGGAGGTTCCCATCACATGTTGAGTAAGAAGTTCAAGGTGTGACCTCACTTTGATCATATTTACATCTCTTCCTCTTCATTTTTTATTTGATATTGACTCACTAAGGATGCGGAGGGATACCCCAAGGCCACCTCGGCATCCTCTGTGTGCCAGACTCTAGCTAACTTAGCCACTTGATCTAATATTCTTGATGCAACTTCATGAGGCTACTTGATAAGGGACCCTCCGAATGAGTTGTCAACCTCAGTTCTATTTAATAGATATAAATCTCCGTAAAGTATTTGGAGAATCATCTTCTTGGGCACTTTATGGTTTGGGTATTTCATGAGATTTTCACTAAATCTCTCCACTTCATATAGGGGCTCTCTATTAAGTTAACAAAAATTTATAATTTTGTCTCAGAATTGCAACATCTTAGAAGGAGGGAAATATTGATCCAAAAAGGCATCTTTAATCTTGACCCAACATGTCATGGACCAGACAGGTAGAGATCTCAACCACAACACTGCTTCACCTATTAAGAAGAACGGGAAATTCCTTAACCAAATAGAATCTTGGGACATATAGGCGACATCAAAAGGAGAGAGTATTTCAATAAAGTTCTTCAAATGGAAATTAAAATATTACGTTATTGACCCCCAAACAACCCTGTCATATGGAGTAAGTGGAGCCTCACAGTTGTGATATAAAATTCTATATTTCCCTCAATATGTGGAATACAGATGGCACTAGAATACTTCTCATTTCCAAGATGATCCATGATCTCCACATATTTGTATGATGAGTTGTTGTTGATCCCTTCTCGACTCATGGTTATTTAGATGCAATAAAAGTCACCAAATCAAAAGACCAAAAAAAAAACAAATTCAAGTGCAAAACTATGGGTAAACCCGAAGTTACTAACAATACCACACAAGCAATAACTAAGTTTCACTCTCCGACAATGATGCCAATTTTGTTAATGCTCAACTTACTCCATTATTTTTTGGAAAGAAGATCATTGTCAATATAATAACCCAAATTAGGTTGGGGTTGAATCCACAAGAAGTATAATTTTGTCTTTGAGTCTTATGTATGTTGAAAGTTACAAAGAGTTAACTCACAATATAGATTTAAATCAAAACATAAACTAAATTAGGGGATAAGATTGAAATTTTAGTTTGAACAAAATTAACTAATGAAACTATTTGAGAGAAACAATTGTAGATTAAAATCCAATAAGAGATGAATCTTGGGGTTATACTTATCCTATGGGTTATACATGCATGGGTAATTGAGGGTTAGTCCATTTCTTAGTCAAAGGATTGAGTAGGAACTCTTAATGTGAGCCTTTCAATAACACACCAAGTTGCACTCATGGATTCTTGCAAATACCTCATGAATGTGCCAATATTACCAATCCAAAACCTCAACGAAACATCCCTATTTCTAGGATGATACCAATCAATCAAACTACCACACATAAAATCCTTATTTCTAAGATAATGCTAAGGAAATAACTAGTATCAAATAAGTGTTTACTACTACTTATCACCCACATCCCTCTTTCAAGAATTATGTGGGATCCAATTCAATTGGGGATTTCACCCACAATTATCAATTCAATCAAAGAGTACTAGAAAAACCTAACATCAATGGCTAATAATTTGGACTCACAATCAACACCCATACACTTTACACCCTTTTCAGTCATAACCCCCCAAAAATTATTTAGCTACTCATGAAAATGGATAAAAGAGAATTGCCCAAATTGACATCCATTGAATCCATTGAAAATAAAAAAATAATAATCCCAAAGCTCCCATTTCAAATTACAACTAAAAAATTATTTCTTAGAGATTTAATAACAATTTTTTCTCACCCTTTGAATGGTTTCTCTCAATACAAAATTAAAAATTTGTTCAAAGATGATTTCATTTTGCAAGGGTTTGAGATTTTAATCTTGGTATTCATCTTTGAGGATTTACAATTCTACCCTTGGAGGATTTCTGCCACACTACGATCGCATTCATTAGATTGCGATCGCGTTTCCGCAATCACATAGCATCTTACCGTGTTTGCCACACCTAAGTTTCTTTTAATCCCTGGTTAATTAACCACGCTTTGAGGATCACAATTGTGATACCTAAGAGCCTCCTGATTCCTAGCTCTTGATCCTTTTTGTCCATTTTCCTTTCCTTTTTGCTTGATTTCCACTTATTTTCATCATAATCCCTGCAAGACCACAAAACCTGGAAATGAATGCATTTAATGGAGAATTAGTCGTAAATACACAATTTAATCATAGTAATGTGCACAAATTTGGATGTGAATGATTAATAAATTTTCCACTCATCAGTACTCCAAATTAACTTCCAAGTCTAAGCTGAGATAAGTATACGAGTGACTCTAATACAAAATACAATAATACAAAAAGCAATGATGTTTGAAAATATAAAATGGATATAAAAAATATTATAGATGAGGTCGGGTCTCTATCTTTGAACACAAAAACTCACCATGAGTTTAAAAAATGTTGAAAAGTATGAGGTCTAGAAACAATGTTTAGTCATATCGAGAGCAACATTAGAAGGATGAAAAAATAGTAGAAGTGAGTATGGTCTACTTGTACTTATTAAGAATCATAGGTTAATTGATACCAAGCAAAAAAATTATACCAAATAGGTCAATCGAGATTAAGCAAAAAGTTATACCGAATAAAAAATATTAAAATAAACCTGCACGCAGAAAAGTCTCTGTAGTTCAATATCAACAAATAACTCAAACCATCTCAAAGTAAATCAATATGAATGATACAATCCAATGATATGAGATGTTGTGCAATAACCATACTTATCGATTGACATCCCACCCCAACATTTATCGTTGTAGATGTCAAACCCATAGGGGACTCGCAATGCCCATATACCCCACTCCCAATCTTACCTCTAACAAACCCAAAAAATTATATTCTTTCCAAAATCTTACATCGAACTAAATTAATAAAAATTTCATTTATTTTTTAGAATACATTAGAAAAAATTAATAGAAGTTTCATTTATTTCTTTCCGGATCTTACATTAGATTAAATTAATAGAAGTTTTTATTTACTTATTTATTTACAAAATATTACATTAGACTAAATTAATAAAAGATTGTTCCTTTTCTTCAAATCAACATTTCCAATGGCACAAATTCAATAATTTACAAGATGAGTGAGTATTCATGATCATGATAAATACAAACCCTAATTTATGCCAATAACATGTAAAATAAGCCAATATTACAATATACGATTCACTCTACCTAAATTATAAATAAATAATCAATACAAGTCCCCACACAGACATCATAATAACAAGCCCCCACAAAGACATTACTATAATGATCTATTTTATTCTGTAACCAAATCCATAATTTTCATATCAGTAACATGGTATAAACCTTAATTTAGAAATCATATTAGCATAAGTTAACTCAATTACTATGTCACTTATCTCATGCTTTACAATATAAGTGCAAACCCAAGCAAAAGTTGAAGAAAATTAAGCCATAAACTAGCTCGAAGTAGAATAAATGCATCAAAAACACCATCAAATTAACATTTTTCCAACAAAGCCTAGATCTCTTTGTGTCATGATCCAAATGGTCATTAGTGGCACCTACTATAACCCTTCAGTGAAAGAATCAGTAAACCCAAAATACTTAACTAAGCTCTTAACCATTTCTAAATAATTCTTGACCAAAAGAATAATAATCTACAATAAAACATTCAATAGAATTAATATGTGGAAAAGCTACCTATGACATCATCACAAATGCAGTGCTACATATTGTGAGATGTAATGAACAACTGAATGAATACAAATATGCAACAATGCTTCAAGCCATCATCACCTCATCTCAATTTGTATATACAAATAATGACTTATATGACCAATAGTCATGACTTGTAGGGGACCAACTTTGTACATGTACCATACCGGTTGGTACCCGACCCTCAAAATATAAACAACTTCTTTCGACGCGGTATCCAACCCTTCAAGTATAGTAACATGTAGGAATGCCAATTAAATGTTAACCATGATGTAATACAGTGCATAGTAAATACAAGTACACATTTATTCTAGACACTTAGTCAACTCCAAGTACATCATTTCTTGTATTCAACACCTATCCACCAACTCACAAAATCACAAGCATGTCAAAAGTCCAAGTTACAAATATTTTATGTACGAATAGGCATGACATCCAAATCAAGTCTATAACAACAATTCAAACCATAACTTAATACATAAGGTAGAATGCACTAATCCACTAAAATTTTACCCTTTCCCTCCACTTCAAATTGTTCTTGATCAAAAATTAGTAAATAAGAAGAAATCAAAAACTTATTGTCCAATTCTAAGAATTAGGAACTAAAACCTATATGTTTTGACCTAGTTCGCATCCTAATCCATCAATTTGGAGGTTTTCACCCATTAATCTATCCAAATCCCCCATAATTCATGTCAATGAGAAAGAATTCTTTGTTAAGAAGTTTAGCCTAGTAGCATAAAAAAATTTACAATTGATTTTAAGACTACCCATAGGAAATTTCCACCAGTTTATCAACTTTACGGATTTAACCCATAAATACTTCCTAACACTTGATTTTAATGATTTAAGGAATTAAATGGATTAATCTATATTAAATGGGTGGAATAAACTTTCCATGAAAGTAGAAATCACCAAAACTAGAAGAGAATCATCCCACAAATATCTTAGCTTGAGTTTAGGAAGTTTTGGGAGAAAATAATATAAGAAATTAGCACTAAGCATTAAACACTGCCTGATGACTATTATAGTGGCCCATTGTTTGCTATTGTGGTCCCGTTATAGCGGCTTAGTGGTTTCTATAGAGGTCTCTCACCTCTTATCACTGACCATTACAATGGTTAGCCAAACCACTATGGCAGTCCCACTGTAGCTGCAACGGTAAAATATGGCGGAGCTTAATTAGTAGCTCGGGGAACTTCCAGATTTCCCCTTTTTACAACACAACCTTTGTTTTAAATAATATGGATTTATCCTATTTCAATAAATATTATAATCGGAGTTCTATAACTCAAATTTGGTTTCAAAAGTTTTTATAATTTACTAAACTCCTTGTCTATCATGTTACACATATAAAAGAAATACAAGACCCACCATATGATACCATGGCTCTCTACACCACATAAAACTCAAATTTCAACTAAACTCACCCTAGCTTGATATTTTCATAACTCTCATCCTAGAGAAAACTCTATCTGGATCTTTATACATCAACCAACACTATAACGATGGGATAATCATTACATAAGATACCAATTAAACAATTGTTCGTCTCCAAATAATATGAAGTAAAAGAGGAAAAAATAAGCAAAGAATATCTAAATCAGTGAACAACTGTGGATATCTCTTATGCTTATCCACTTCAGTCTCCCAAGTAGCCTCTTAAACAAGATGGTCCTTCCATTGGAATTCAAGGACTGAATCACTTTAGTTCTCAACTTTTAGACATCTCTATCAAGAATACCTATAAGTTTCTTTTTGTAATAGACGTTCTTATCAAGTAACCTACATCCCAATGAATGATATAATCACGATCCTCATGATACTTCTAAAATATAAAACAATAGATAGACTACTGACAAACAAAGAGAGAGCCAATGTCTAAGTCGTCAGTCCTATACTCTTCAAGATCTCAAATGGCCCAATGTACCTTGGGCTAGTTTTACCCTTCTTCCTTATTTGCATCACAACCTTCATGGGTAAAACTTTGAGCAACACTTTCTTACCTTTCATGAAATGTATATCACCTAACTTCTTATCTACATACTTTTTTGTTATTTTTGAACTTCTACAAGCTTCTCTTATATAAGTATAACCTTCTCTGTTGACTCTTTCAAACAATTGGTGCCCTAAGGTCTCAACTCAAAGGTACCAAACCACCAAATAGGATATCTATACGTCCTCCCATACAAAGCCTCAAAATGATCCATGTCGATACTTGAATTATAACTGTTGTTATACATAGACTCGCACAAAGGTAAGCACTATTCCCAATGACCATCAAAGTACATGACTCTCATCGAAACTATGACTTTCAACACTTGGAGTATCCATCTTCAGACTACCCATTAGTCTAAGGATGAAAGGCTGTACTTATATCCGATTTTTTCCCCAACTCCTCTTCAAATTTTTCCCAAAAGTTAGAGTTGAACTGCACACTTTTATACAAAATAATAGAAATAGGCACCATATGTAGTTGGAAAATCTTCTTAATATAAATCTTGGCCTGCATGGCTACATTATAAGTCACTTTCACTTGAATGAAGTGTGCAGACTTAGTCGATTGTTCCACAATCACCTATATCTATTAATATTTTTCCAAAGTCTTGGGAAGACCAACAACAAAATCCATGGTTATTCTTTCCCACTTCCATTTAGGAATGGGCATCTTTGAAGATTACCATAAGGCTTCTGATGTTCATAATTGACCTACTGGAAATTCCGATACATAGCCATAAAATCCAGTATATCTCTCTTCTTTCGACATCACAAATAGTGCTACTATAAATCACGGTACATGTCGGTCGCACTAGGATGTTTGAAGTTTCTTAAACCATGCACCTCAGAAAGTACGGTTGGAATCAAATCATCCACACAAGGCACATAATCCTATCCCCAAATCCTCAAAACACCTTCATCATCAAGAATGGCCTCCTTGGCCTCAGTTTGAAATACCTTATCATGAATCATACTCCACTTCACATATTTGAATTGTCTAGCTTTAATTTGGTCAATAAAAGTATACTTGCCTCTACATTAGCTAGAATTCTTCCTCTATCGATCACCTATAATGTCATAAAATTGTTAGCTAAGGTTTAAATCTCCCTAGCCAACAAATGTCTAAAAATATCCAAACATTCCAAATGACCCATATTATCCTTCTTCTGACTCAACTAATCCAATACCATATTGGCCTTATTTTAATGATGGAGAATCAAAATTCTATAATCCATGCTTAGTTTCATCCATCTTCGTTGTCTCATATTCAAGTCTTTTGGGTAAAGACATGATGTAATCTATGATGATCAGTGATACCTCACACTTTACCCCATACAAATAATATCGCCATATCTTTAGAAAAAATACCACTGTTGCCAACTCAAAATCATGGATGAGATAATTTTTCTCATAAACTTTTAGTTGCCTAAAAGCATTAGCAATCATGTTCTTTTCCTGCATCAAAACAACACTTAAACCAGAACATGAAACATCAAAAAACACAATAAAGTCCTTACCCTCTACTGGCAAGGCAGTGTAGGAGCCAAAGCCAGTAAAATCTTAACCTTTTGGAATCTCTCTTCACACTCATAATCCCATACAAAAGGTACCTCCTTTGAGTTAGCCGAGTCAAACGTGAAGAAATAAAAGAAACCCATTCACAAACTTGTGATGGTAACTAGCAAACCCTACAAAATTGTGATTTTTTGTCACAAAGGTAGGCCTAGTCCAATTCTTAGTCTTCACAATCTTTTGTGGGTTTACCATAACCCCTTCTTTAGAAACCATATGTTTCAAGAAGGACATTGAAGACAACCAGAGCTTACACTTAGAATATTTGGCATAGAGTTTCATCTATCTTAGCAACCTCAACACATGTGTAAGTGAGCCTCATGATCTTCTCTACTCTTGGAGTACACCAAATATCATTAATAAAATTAGTAATAAAGAAATCTAAATATAGGTTGAACACCCCATCCATCAACCCCACAAAAGCAGTCGGGATGTTAGTAAATCCAAAGGACATCACCCAAAACTCATAATGATCATAACGAGTTCAAAAAGGAGTCTTTAGTATGTCCTTAGCCCAAATATTATGCTTGTGGAAATCAGCCTCAACTCAATTTTAGAAAACACAAAATCACCCCATAACTGGTTAATCAAGTCATCTATCTTAGGCAATGGGTACTTGTTATGATTGTAACTTTGTTCAACTACCGATTGTCCATGCACATACGTAAACTACTATCCTTCTTCTTAACGAATAAGACAGGAGAACCATAGGAAAACACTAGGATGAATTAATCCCTTAACTAATAATTCTTTTAAATGAGCCTCAATCTATGTCATTCATAATATGAGATAGAAATAAGATGATTGATCAGCTCTAGGTCTATGCAAAAATTAATATCACAATTAGGTGGCAACCCAGGAAGATCATGAGGAAACACTTGTAAGAATTCACTTACCATCTAAACTGATCCAATAGGACGGATTTTAACACTAGTATCCTAAAAGTGATCTAGAAATGTCTAACACCCCTTTTAAATATACAAGAATATGGAACTCAAATAAAATAAAATAATAGGTACGTGGTCATGGATAAGAATAGTACCTCTGATCACTGTGTCTGAAGCCTTGACCTCAGCCTACTTGGAAAAACATAGAACTTGGCCATATCACCCACTTAAGCACCACTTCTATCATCCTATGCACTATATCAATCAACATGTATCCTATTT
The DNA here is from genome assembly GCA_030864225.1 of Capsicum baccatum var. pendulum. Taxonomy (NCBI): domain Eukaryota; kingdom Viridiplantae; phylum Streptophyta; class Magnoliopsida; order Solanales; family Solanaceae; genus Capsicum; species Capsicum baccatum. The sequence goes on from CM061552.1 coordinate 153,885,036, forward strand.
TGGTTGGCTTGGTTGTCACCTCTATTTGCCTAGTGGCCATCACACCACCTTGTGGATGACCTCTACCATTATCTGTATCTCTAATACCTACTGGAAAAAGGATCATGAAGTCTGATGTTGGCTAGACTGACTAAAGTGTTTGTAAGTAGGACAATTTCTCTAAATGTTACCAACCCCACCAAACTCATAGCATGTATAACCTAGAGTAGATCGCTGAGTTAACAATGATGAATTATTGAATGAACATAACCATCAATTTATGAAAATAACTGACTATCCCTTGACCAATACCAACATACACAGACATCATAGACTGAATGGGTTGAGTAGAGTAGACTTGTAAACTCTGGCCTTGAGAATAAAAACAACTAAAATTTCCCACTTTGTAGGCCCTCTTCTCCCTTATATTGACATAAATATCTTGCCTCATATGTTCTACCTTTTTGCAAAATCAACTATTACCTGGAAGGTCGTACCTAATAATATCATATGAAGTATAGAAACCTGAAGATCAATGTTTAACCGTTTCAGAAACAAAGAATCCTCTTCTCATCAGTGGTCAACAACTGCAAAGAATATTTAGACAAAGCATGAAATTTATCCTCATAGGCAACAACTAACATACTTTCCTACTCAATTCAAGCGAAATTGTCCTTCTTCTTTTCCTTAGAGTACGTGGCACATATTTCTCTAAGAAGACAGAATAAATTGAGTCTAAGTAAATGGAGGCAAACCTGCAGATCTACATCAGAATAATAACCTTCACTATATCTTAAAACCCTCGTACAACTAATAAGTAAAAAAATTAACACCATACCTCTCTACTACTCCCCACTTGTAAAGACTTTCATGATAATTAACGACAAATTCATAGGCATATTTTGACTGAGTACCATGAAACACCAAAGGTTTTATCTTATGACATTTGAAAAATAAATCATGTGCATGTCTATTAATCACCAAACCCAATACTTGATGTGGAAAAGGACCAGCCTCTGACCCCGAGTCTATATTGGATGTTGTGATAGCGATATGCTAATGTTGAACAGTTGGAATTGCTAGTGTAGAACCTGTGTTGGCTAAACCACTCAAAACCACAGAACCTATTGAATCAACTGAGAAGATATCAGAACTATATTCTATTCCCAAGAATTACTGTAGCATCTGGCTAAGCTAATACCTCTTTTTCCTTTAGTACCATTTCCTCTATCTGAATGATGTTTAGAATATCCTTACATGGGAAGGAGACTCTAATCTCTATCTTATTAGACATATGGTGGCCTGATCTCCACTCTTGGGGAGTGTTTCCCCATGGTCCCTTCCTCTCCCCCTCCTTTTCGCTCTACCTTTATTACAAACTATTGACTCAGTGGCTAATCCCAGTACTATTTCCCACTCAGTGTGTGTTCTAACCATTTGTAAGAAAAGTGTAAAAAAATTCAGATATCAATTTGGATCACCAGATACCAATAGGAATCAAGTACTATCACGAAAGAAAGAAGAAGAGAGAGATTTTATAAAATCCTGTAGCCTCTCAAAGAAAAGTTAGACATCTTTATAATATTCCACAAGACTACTAGACTCATTCTTGTATAACAAGATCGATGAACCTAGGGCTCTTATACCATCTTTGTCATGACCTAAATGATCGTGAGTTGCATCCTTCCAACTCCCTAATGGGAGAACTATCAAACCCAAAATTCTCAATAGAATAATTAACCATTTTAAATAATTCCTAACCAAAAATAAAATCTCTAATAAATACAATAAATATAATTAATATGTGGAAACAATAACCTATTACATCATCTCGGGAACCCAAAAGACACCATACACAAATATTCTAATAAAATTCAAAATTTAATAAATAAATAAAGAAATAATGGCATTGTCCAAAAGAGTGGACATAATCAATGAGATAATCTAATGACTACTTGAAAGTAGGTTCTCACCCTTTGGATCATAAAGTTATTGATCATAAACTAAATCTGAGGTCTCATCTCAATCGCTTGAAATTTTCTGCACTCAACAAAAGAAGAGCACAAGTAGTATCAGTACCAAAACTATGCATTGGTAGGCATCATCAGACAACTTAACTCAGAACCACACCCAAATATAAATCACATATTAACAAATTAGTATTCAACATATAACAAGTAATTCTGACCAACAAATACAAATCCACACAATCACTTAGACAACCAATAACCTTAATAATACCAACCTTCATCACATAAGTTCAACAATAAGGAAAAGTCTGTGACTCTTATACATACCATAGGTTTAAATACATCAACCTATTATCACCAATCTATCTCATAAGAGTAGACTTATGCTACCCTAATTCAGTACAATATATCATAAATATAATGAAGAATCAAATTAATATGAATATAAAACAATGCATCAAACCATCAATCACCTCATCTTAATCTGAACATACATACTAAAGGTACTTATATTCCCAATAGTCATGAGTTATATTGGACAATCTTCATCCATGTACCATACAAACATGGTACCCGATCCTTCGAATATAAGTAACTTTTACCGGAACAGTACATGGCCCTCCAAATATAAGTATTATGAATGCCCATATAATGTCAACCATAGTGTAAAGCAGTACATAGTAAAGACAAGGCATATTTATTATAGACACTTAGTCAAATCTAAGTTCATCATTCCATGTATACAACTCATATCCACAAACTCACAAAATCACAACCATGCCAAAAGGCAAATTTACAAACATTTAACATATGAATATGCATAAAATCTAAATCAATACTATAAAGATAATTCAAACCATAACCTATATCAAAACACAAATTGAAATACAATAATTTCCTAAAGCATTGCCCTTTCTTACCACTTCATATTATTCTCGGTCTAAAAATATTAAACAGGGAGAATCAACAACTTACTATCCAATAGTGCAATGCACTTGTAAAACATATTTCGGGCCTGTTAGTGTCATCAAAACATCCAAATGAGGTTATTTTAGCTAGGTGTTAACTAAAATTTACTCTTAACTTAGAAATCTTCATATTTTTAAACAATCCCTGAAAACTCATCCAATAGCCTACGAAATTGAACTTAATCTTCAACTAGACTAAAGATCATCCTCACTCCCTAGTGGGATTATTAAACCTTGAAAATTACTTTTATACCTCAGCATTGACTTTGGTTAACTCTCTGAAGTTTTCAACTTTAAAAACTCAAAAATTCTTTCAAAACTCATCTAAATGACTCGAGACTTAAACTAATAGTCCTACTAACCTAAAAATCACGTTCCAAAACTAATGACACTAGCAAAATTCCAATATGGGCTCAACTTCTATTAATATTGACTAAAGTTGATTATATTAGCTTTCTAACATTTCAAAATAAAAATATTATCGAATACTCAACCAACCCTCTCGAGAACCATGTCACCCACTCCCACATACCACAAATATCATAAGACAACTATGAAAAAGGATACATCAACAAAAATCTGCAAAAGTTTAAAGCGAACCATAAGGATTGTTACACTTACAAATAAATGAAGTAATCATTTTTGATAAATCAAAAGAAGTAATCATAACCCCTATCCGTTTTGATGATGATTAAATATTAAATAAAGTATAAAAGGAATGAAGTACATCAGGGCTCCTAAAAGACTAATTGATCTAGTTAACCTACACAATATTGAGATGGTGGCACTACAAAAACCTTTCTGGAATTGTAGCCAGATACATAGACAAGGTTAGCCGATGTGGAATTCCCAAACCCACACCGATTATCGTAAATTTCATTCTTATATTAAAAACTATATTACAGATTTAAGTAATGGAAGATGCGAACCCAAAACTATAAGCGTGGTTGGTTCAATAGCAATCAAGAGACCCTTGAGTTGGTCTTTGTCATTAGTATGTTGGTTTGATCCCCTGGACTTAATATTGTTTTGACTATGTTTTAGTTACAGAACTTACAGCTGGTGGTGGCACTATTCATGCTTTTCTCTTCTTGTTTTTTAGAAAATATATAACAAAGTCAACTAATAAATAAATTAGCCAGTATAATATTATTTTTATCTAGATTCCAATATTTCAAATCTATTTAAAATAAAAAATATGAAATAAGAAAAACCCAGTGTTATAAAAATTCTTTGGTTAATGACTAGCCCAGCCCACTCCTCATCCAGGTAGATCTCTCACAATCTCTTTTTATTTGATTTTATCTTATAGTTTGTGTTTATTTACTATTTTTCTATTGTGTTTAAGTTGTTAATTACCAATATTTAGTATAGTTTGAGTTTTGTTTTTTGTAATGTCACAACAAATTCCATCAACACACATGATTACAGAGAATGAAATATTTGAAAGTGTACCTAAGAAGATAATCATTAATTATTTTTAAAACATAACCAATTGCCCAGTACAATTGTAATAATAATATTCATTTTAATATGTTGCATTTATGTATAACTTTTTTAAATAAATATATAAAAAAAATTTGTACTCATTCTTTGTCCGATTAATGCTATTGCATATTAATTTATTTAATTGAGAACCACAAGTTTAAAATCCTAGATTCACCTCTACAGAGAGATAGATAATTGACTTAGGATATGATCATGCATTTGCCATTATGATATTAAGATTTGGTTTATCTACAATTCTATGTTAACTATTATATTCAGGTGGACAAAAAGAAATACTATCTTTGGAGGTTACTACGTATGCTGAGAACAATATGATATGGGTCATAGTCGTTTACGCTAGCACTAAGGATGTAAGAAGAGTTGGACTACGGAAAAAACTCATATCCATTAGTAGTATAGTTATTAGATCATGGGATTTTTTTTCGGGATATTTTAACACCATTATAGATACTTAAAAGAAAAGGGGGATTTCGGTACAGGCTTAGCAAAATCATGGACTTTATGTCTTATTTTGATGATTGTAGGATCACTGGTGTTGGCATCAGTGGTCACCCTTTCACTTGGTACAGTAGAAAAAGTAGTAGAAAAAGAGTTGATAAGAGACTTGATAGAGTACTAATTAATGAAGAATGGTGTCACGATCTAATATACATAAACCGTGATGACATGACACCCAATCAGTAGGCAAACCATTTCCATATTTTTATTGATTTTTATTATTAACATGCATAAAATGATCATAAATTATGATAGTTTATAAATGATGTGTCGAATACAACATAAGTTGAGAAAATATTATTGAAATACCCAAAGATCTGGTGGTATGGGTACTCAAGAGCATGTAAACTGAAAACAATACAAGAGTTTTGACACCGCATCACCTAGAAATAAAAGAGAGCTAAATTAATTAATATAATCAGAACTGGTGCTACGGATTAACTAGCAGCTCCCCCTAAAACTCTAGATAAACGAAACTCTAATCATCACATGAATCGGCTAGTATTCAAGTAGAGACCTGAACATAAAAGTGCAACAAGTGTAGTATGAGTATGTTAAGCACATGTACCCAACAACATCTTTGACATATCTAAAACTAAATTATTGACAAGGATTGGTCCGGAATATATACTTAAACAGAAATAATTAATAAAAGTTAAGTAATCAACAAATAAGTGTTGAACTAGTACCATAAACCACATAAAAGCTTATATTTAATCAAGTGACAAATAATGCCTGATTTCTTCTAAGAGTCCAATAAAATTATACCATTTACTAGTTCTTCCTTATTCCTCCCAAGAATCCAGTATAAATTCAAACTTCTCAATAAAACCAGGAGAATATAAAAGTCATACAGTATTAAATTCAAACTATGTAGGCATGCAACTCGAGCCAACTACAATATCATAGGTAAAGATAAAACATAATGTAAAATAAAAGATATTATATGCTATGAAATGGACAAATATTATCGAAACGCATGCAATCATTCTGTTAGGTAGATGCGACCCATAAGGGATTTGCAAGGTTCATATACCCTACTAAAATTAGTTTACATTGGGTAATCAGTTATTCCAGGCTAAACTCTCATCACTTTTCCCAAAACCATTCTCCATAAAGAAACCAACCATTCCAAGCTTAAATCACATCACCCCGTTCGATATCATTTCTTGTCGTCCATAACCATATGAATCATCAAGTATGATATGGATGAGATATCATATGAAAACATGAATATCAATCAATCTAATAAACTAGCCCACCAGGACACATCTTTATAAATTAGCAAAGAACATAATCTTGAATGTTCATATAAAGGACGTGGATGTCAACAGATGGTAATTGTTACATATTCTGAGGGAACGATATTTCTTACACACGAAAAGGATTGGGGCACCTAACAAAGAAATGTTGGGTCTGATGAATTTTTATTTAGAAGGTCATTAAACTATTCTTGCAACTCTTTTAACTTAGTTGGAGCCATTTTATATGGCGGAACAAAGACAAGTTGCATATCAGGAAGATATTGATCCCAAAGTCTATCTCCCTATTAGGAGGGACTCCAGGAAGATCATCTAGGATGACTTCTAGAAACTCATTGACAATAGGAATTGATTGGTGAGATGGGGTCTCAAAATTTGAATCCTTAACCCAGACGAGTTGATAGATATACTCCTTTGAGATCATTTTTTATCCTTAAGGTATGAAATAAAATGGCCCTTAGGCATAGTCGGAATATCCTTCTATTCAAAGCCTGGCTCATTAGGAAACTTAAACTTTACAACTCAACAAAGGCATAGAAAAATTATAACCAATCCATGCCTAGATTAACATTGAAATCTACCATATCTAACTCTAGTAGATCAACTATGATACCATTATGATGAACTAAAACAATGATACTCCTACAAATTCATTTAACTATAACTAACTCTTTGACTGGAGTGGAAACAGAAAATGGTTTTAAGAGTTGTTCAAGTTTATTAATTCCAAAATTTACAACAATTGTCATGACCCAAACTAGGGTCTGGTCGTGATGGGTTTCTCAAGTCCAACAAGGACCGGAGATCACCCCTTTTTCCTAGTTAAAGGGAACACAATATACGTATAGCAGCAAAATTCCAACATTTATCAATATAGATCAATGTAACTCAAAAGAAGTCTAAGAATTCAACAACTAATCCCAAGTCCACAGTAATCCACAAATCCACTAACTTGAACCAAGTCAGTCTAAGTTGGGATAAGCCCCTAACGGGAGCCAAAAAGACACCGAACACTAGTCTACGACACAAAGAAATATGACTTTAAAATGATAACCCTTTCGTAGAATGGAAACTTACCACCTCAAAGCTAACAACCTAGAATTCTATCACTATGTAGAAAAAGTAAAAGTGCCTTCGGACCCTACATCGCGTGGGGATACAGCATCCGGAGATAGTTAGTAGGATGGGCTCTAACATGTAACTCAGGGATAATGGATAGCATTAATGCCAAGTCAAATCCAATTTAAAATGATGCGAACATCATATACATACACAAATAATATGCCAGGATAGTAGCTTCTAATTTAAAAACCTTAGCTTGGACTATGTAGCTCAACTGTCATAAAAGGCACCTATAGGCCATATGGGTTCAGCTCCCCCTTCTAAAAGGGTCCCAATGCATGTTAGCCGCATGAACGAAAGAAAAATTGAGGGAAAGCTAAAGCCATCAAGGCAACTAGGCATCCCAAATATATTTATATATATAGTGTAACCCATGTGCACGATCATCAAAACCAAACCTCATATCGGAAAACATGAGTTTCCAGTATAAGTCATCTAAGACCCACACCTTCACGGCTTTGCTACATAACCCTTATTAAGCCTAATTAAAGCAAGTTTTACATAAACCATCGATTAACTAAATGACCAACCATTAAGGCATACCATGGGTATAGTCATACCATTACACCTGCAAACTTATTTCTATACCATAACAATCATATTAACTTGGGGGAATGCCTCGACACCCTTTGTTAATTAAATCAACCATACCCAACAAGGCACTCAAAAATCCATATTCATTATTTAAAAATTTATGCTATGCAATAATATAGGTGAGTAAGTCAAACCAAATGACAATTTCATAATTCAAAGCCATTTACCCAAAAGGGTAGAGGGAATATGATTATTCAAAACCAATTCTAAGTTTAAAACATCAATTGGGGGGATACCACGACCCCCATTCCAATTTTCACACCCATGTTTCCCACTAGTTCAAAACAAGCTTGAATAACTCATAAAAACCATGGGAAAACAGTTTAAGAATCAAACATTCAAAAACCCTCAACCATATCAAAACCCACATTCAAATCCATATAATTAAACCATTTAAAATACATATTTTTCATCAAATAAGAATCAAGGAAGAGTAACATGCCTTAGACACACAAGGATTTGAGAGCAATTGGGAACTTGGAACCCAAAAGATGAACATACTATGAAACCCTTATGATTTCTTTTGGTTTTGAGTTTGAAAGTGAAATAATAGCTTTTCATTTCGTGAAAACTGATGGGAATAGGTTCATATAATATTTAAAGGTCGTTCATTGCTTAAAAGACTTCATTACTCCTCATTCTAAGAAAAATAAAACAAGACAACATGACTTTAACATAGTGGTATGGCATGGATCTTATCGCGAAGGATAACCTCCATGCCATGATTCTTATCGCAGAGATTATCCTCTGTGACACGGTGAAATAGTGGACCCTCACTGGTTTCTCACGAAAATACTCATAACTTTTTGCTCTAGTATCAGAATAAGGCAAAATCAAATGCCTTGGGAAAAGGACTCAATTATATTTTGGGTAGGTCTTGAGCCAAAAAGTTTAATATATTCTAGAAGTTATAAATGTTCAAAGTTGACCCTTGTAGGATCGAATACCAAAATTTGGTCAAATCAAAAGCTTTTGACTCAACTTTTCTCTAAGTGTTTTTTATGAAAATTCTCCATGAAATCATATTACACACTAGGGAAAATATCATGACACTCGTATTCACTTTGGAATTATTGGATTAGAGTTTAAACACATAGGAATAACAGTTCGAATTCTAGCCTAAAAATGTGAGGTGTTACATTATCTCCCCTTGGAATCATTCATCCTCGAATGATGGATAGGAATCCTTTGATGCTTTAGAAGTATGGAACAAAGTATGTAACTTCACATTAAGAATTCACCCTCAACAAAACACGTATAGGAATAAAAAAAGGGCTTTATGGTCTCACCAAGTAAATTATGAAAGCACGAATCATAACACAATGAGACTAAGGTTGTAGAAGGGGTAAAAGACCCAAAGCCCCTCACCCTAAGCATGGTACGCTTCCTATCGCGGAGGCTAACCACTGTGCCACACTACGTATCACAGAGAGTAGCCTCCATGACACATTGTTATCATGGAGACTCACTGCCTCGGCATCCAAAAATATCCCCAAATCCCTTCTGAAAATTCCAAAACTTTTCCAAGACTCCCTTTTAACATCCCTAATAGGCATGAATTATATGAATCATGACCATAAAAACATAAGGCATGAAAATTTTTTTAAGGAATCCACGGCTTGATTAAGGTTGATAGAAGAAATAAAATAAGATTTAGCAGAACATAAGAATAGAAGAATTCTCCACCTCCAATGATACATCTTATAGCCCTCGAACACAACAATACTCCCCAACTATAAATTCAGCTGTGAATACCATACTTTACTATTTTAATCTTACATTTCCCCACAAAACACATCACCATAAGAGCTTGAATCAAACTATACATTGCTTTCATATTACAGCCTAATCCAATGTTAAAAGGTGATAACTTAAGCTGCAGGGCTCTATATCTTACATCTATCAAAAAATACTACTCCTTATTATTACTATAATCAAATGACATCATGCCTTAATCAAGAGTACTAACCACATTACACAATGGTATATGTATTTATCCATCACAATAATTAAGCCTATCTTTACTTCACCACTTTACTTATCTCCCAATCAAAACCCAGTAACCTCTATCACCTTCATAAAGATTTTCACTAGATATTCCCCTCCTAACTATTTTACATAACAAAAGTTTTATCTCACTCTTCCCTCTCCATTTATAACCTTAGTTCGAGTAGCCACACCAAGATTTTACAGTAAAGATCATTCACTCTCTAATCTATATCATTACTATGCTTTCATAACCACTATCATCCTGACATAATAAGGGTAACTGAGGGACTAGAGTGTGATCTTTTTGAAAATAGGAGTGACAGTATTCAACTACAACATATATTTATTGCACTACTAAAGGTGGGGTCTGCGATGTAAGATATGATCTAATAAGCACGAAGGGATTCACATATCAAAACATGTAGATCGTAATTAGAGGGCCAAAACATGGATATAGATTGTATAGAGAACTAAAAAATTAGGCATAGACACTATCTGAATATGTAGGATGTTGGTTGAATGTCCTCTTAAACTGACATAGGAGGAATTTGTTAGAGTAATAATTGATCTATCATGACTCATCCATAAAACTCACCATCATGAGAGGATTCAAGATTTGAATCATCTCTCCCTTAGCTCAAAGGTCATTATTCCCAATCTTGAAAGTATATCCTCTTATTAAATCTATATGCACAATACTCCATACGAAAACATCAAACTCCCCTTGACAACTTTAATATAAAAATACGAAATTCATCCTAAGACACCTCTTTCAGGGATACTAATCTAACTTTCTGTAACCTTCAAAGTCATCGCCTTATAATGAACATTTTCATGGGCATATACACCTGTGCTTTTAAACACTTAACACTCTATTTTCAACTCTTTAGAATACTAGAATTACACCTCTAATATCGTATCCTCATAACTTAACAAAATTTTAAAACTATACCAAGAGTTCACATAGTCTATCTACTTCTCCCTTAATTCAGCACTACATAAAACCATATAACACCTCCCTAGACTTCTCCATAGTAACAAATTTAAGAACATAATCTAGGCATACATGGCACTCATAACTCAAGACCGAGTATACTTTATTCTTATAACTTAGGGATCTTATCCTTCTAATGATTTAGCAACCATTTCTACATCAATACTAGACCTTATTCATATATCATAATTAACCACTCCAATATTTATAAGTCATCAGCCTAAGATCTTTCACACATTATAGCAAACCTACCAATTCACTCCCACAAATCTTGCATCACAATTCTCGAGCTAACATTCTTATCACCATAATTAACATCTAAAGTTCAAACTTAATGTCAAGCAACAATCATGTACCACTAATGAAATATCCCACATAATATACTAGTCCGTTAAATAGATAAATCAACTTAAATTCCTTATTAAACTTAACTATGACCCATAAGCACATTTTTCTTCACAATGTTACTACTACACCTTAAAATTTACTATATATATCCTCACTTACTAAACAACTTACAACAACTAGATAAAAATCAAGGGACCCTTAGTATATTAAAACTACCTAATAAAGGTCTATGGAATATTCACCTCCTTACGTTACATCTTCTTACCCAGGCATAAACCCTAACAATTTTCAAGATTCTATAAACACCATCGATTCCCCTTTTTCTAAGATCTCTCCAAATGAATTCTAAACTCATATATCATTAGCCGACCAATCCTCCATTCACAACCCATGATTTATTTCACTGCTACAATATCTGGTCCTCATGAGCTCCTTTCTTATTTGAACTAAAGATGCAAATATTGTAACTAACCACTCTATTTTATCGACTACCATGAGAGAATTTCAATGCCAAAATTCACTTAAAGGTCATGCAATTACAACTATCTATTTTTCACTAATAGTTACCCTTACTTTGACTCCTAAACATAAGACTTCATATCACTAACACTGGGATTACCTTACTATTCACATATCATAACACCCTAATTCATACTACCTCTAGGATAGAAATATGATCCTAACATTCAGATACAAATCTTTCCCTTTGAGTGAGACTTCTGCAATAAGGTTCTTAAAAGGGACAAATTACACATCTTACCTCAGGCTGACAAGCATGATTTATGAAGTTAGAGGTACACGCTTTAATTAATACACCTTGATGTACTAATGGACTCCTTTCAAGTCCTTTCACCATTTTACAACTCTGTATAACTCATTTGGAAAGGACAATACTATTAGGAAGCTAAGCCTTCGCACTTGTATTGCCTCAACAATGAGACATAGCCCACGAATTAAAGCAAGGAAGAAAGTTGGATAAAATTCATATGGATAACATAATTTCAAGATCTAGAGTATGAAAGAATGAGCAACATTTTCTAAATGCCTAGTAGCCTCTCCCTTATAAGTGTGGTGCGCTACATACCCATAAAAAAGACTCTACTTGACACGATATTATGGACACCCAATTTACCATGAACCTAGGCTCTAATACCAACTTCGTCATGACCTAAACCAAGGCCTGGCCATGATGGTTACCTTAAGTCCAACAAGGATCGGAGGCCACCCACTTTTCCTAGTAAAATGGAACACAATAAGCGTATAGAAGTAAAACTCCAACATACAACAAGATATATAAGTGTGACTCTAAAGAAGTCTAGGAATTCAAAAACCAATCCCAAGTCCATAGTAATCCATAAAGCTTCTAACCAGAACCAAGTAAATCTAAGTCGGTACATGCCCCCGATGGTAGCCTAAAAAAACAAACAAAAGTGTATGACATAAAGAAACATGACTTTAAAATAATATCCTTTTTGGTGAATAGAAGCTCACTACTTCAAATCTGACAAATGACACTCTATCACTATGTAGGAAAAGTAGAAGTACCTTCGAACCCTACATCGCGTGGGGATACGACATCTGAAGATGGTTAATGGGATGAGCACTAGCATTTAACTCAGAGATAGATGATAATATAATGCAAAATAAAATCCAATTCAAAACTATGCAAACATCATCATATACATATATAAATAAAATATCGAGACAAGGAACAAGGCTTAGCATAAAATTTAAAAACCTTAACTTGGACTATGTAGCTCAATCATTATAAAAGGCACCTATATGCTATATAAGTTTAGCTCCCTCGATGAAAGGGCTCCAGTGCATGTTAGCCACATGAACTAGAGAAAAACTGAGGGAAAGCTAAAGCCATCAAGGTAACTAGGCATCCCAAATATATATATATATATATATATATATATATATATATATATATCAAGTGTGACACATGAACATGGTCATCAAGACCAAACCTCATATCAGCAAATATGAGTTTTCAGTATAAGTCATCTGAGATCCACACCTTCACTGTTACACTACATAACCCCCATTAAGCCCAATTAAAACTAGTTTCATATAACACATTTATTAACCAAAGAACCAACTATTAAGGCACACCATAGGTATCGTCATACCCCTACACTTGCAAGCTTATCCCTATGCCATAACAATCACATTAACTTGGGGGAATTCCTCGACCCCCTTTGTTTATTAAATTAACTATAGCCAACAAGGCCTAAAAAAATCCAAGTTCATTGTTTAACTATTTATGCAATGAAATTATATAGGTGATTAATTCAAACTAGATGACAATTTCGTAATTCAAAGCCATTTACCTGAATAAGTTGAGGAAATATGATTATTCAAAACTAATTCTAGGTTTAAAAAATCAATTTGGATGAATACCATGACCCCCATTCCAATTCTCACACCCATGAACCCCACTAGTTAAAAACATTCAATTCAAAGCATGAACAATGCATAAAAACCATGGGAAAATAGTTCAAGGATCAAAAAATCCAAAACTCTCAACCATATCAAAACCCACATTCAAATCCATATAATTAAACCATTTAAATCACATGTTTTTAATCAAATTAGAATTGGGGAAGAGTAACATGCCTTGGACACATAAGAATTTGTGAGCAATTGGAAACTTGGAACCCAAAAGATGAACGTACGATGAAACCCTTAAGCTTTCTTGGAGTTTTGAGTTTGAGAGAAAAATAAAAGCTTTTTGTTACGTGAAATTTGATGGGAATAGGTTCATAAAATGTTTAAAGGTTCATAGGTGAAAAGACTTTATTACCCCTCATCCTACGGGAAATAAAACAAGAAAACACAACTTTTTTATAGTGGCATGTCACGGACCTTACCACGGAGGCTAACCTCCATGCCACACTACTTATCATAGAGATTATCCTTCGTGACTTGGCAAAATTGCGGACCCTCACTAGTTCCTCACAAAAATGCTCATAACTTTTCGCTTGCATATCGAATTAAAGTAAAATTAGATACGTTGGAAAGAGGACTCAATTATATTTAATCGGGTGGGTATTGATCCCAAAAAGTTACATATATTCTAGAATTTATACACGTTCAAAGTTGAACCTTGTAGGATCGAATACCAAAATTTAGTTGAATCAAAAGCTCTTAACTCAACTTTGCTCTAAGTGTTTTCTATGAACATTCTTTACCTCTAAAGCACTTTATACACTACGTAAATGATCATGAAACTCATATTTACATAGTAATCATTAGATTTGTGTTCATACATGTAGGAATAATGGTTCAAATTCTAGCTCAAAAATATGAGGTGTTACAATAACATAAGGAGTTAAAAAGGACAAATTATCCCTAAGGTCTAAAAAAACATAAATATCAAGAGAGAAAATAGTTAATATATCGATAATAACAATGAGGAACTCTCCTGAAGTTAATGAATAAGCAACGCATAAAATAAGTCTAAATACGACTTGCACCAAAAGTGGTGCCTTACTGAGCATTTTGGCCTGCAAGAGCTGATGATGTAATAGACTAAGTTCTGTTACCCCATTGCCTCAAAGTAGAGGGGAAATACTTAAGCATATGGCCTATGTCACCATATGAGCAACCTTTTATACCATAGAGACACTAACTAGGATGATTCTTACTATAGTTCTTGCAAACCAGGTAAGATAGGTACCCTTTTGTAACACTACCCTCTGACCAAAAGCCACACTCTCTTCCCTTCTGATAATTCCTAGTCCCGAATACTGGTGTGATGGTTGAAGATAGAATTGGTCCATATGACCTCTGTTAGAAGGATAATTAACTCCTATTTTCTATCATATGCTAGCTGAAATCATGATTTGATATTCTAGCCCTCTTATTATGAAACTCCTCTTTCTCTTTTAATTTATACTTCTTAACCTACTATACATAGATAATAAGTTTGGCAATTTCCATATCCCCAATCAATATCATTGCTCTATTCTTCTCAAGATGAGAGAGGTTAGATACAAATATGCTCATCTTATTTCTCATATTAGCCACCATATATTTGGAGTGTATAGTAAGATAATTGAGTTAATGTAAGGTTATACTCCCTTACGTTCATAGAACCCTGCTCTATATTGAGACTCTCGTGGGTCTTAGCATCCTTCAACTCTTAGAGAATGAAATGCTCCAAGATTGCATCTTTAAAATAACCTATTCTAGAGGTGTAACACCTTCACCTTTAATCTTATTCCACTAATCACACCACAGAGTTACTATTTCATTTAGGTGGTAAGTCAAAGATCAACACTCTCAGTGTAATTAACATGCTTCACCTAAAATATCTTTTGAACCTCATTGATAAAATTCCTTGGATCCTCATTAAGCTTTGACCCTGTGAACTCAGGTCGATTCATAGTGAGAAATTAATGGATCTTAGAAGTATTTGAAGCACCCTGAGGACCTGTAGGGGTTGCTACCTAACCGTCAACCTGAGATATCATCACATGAGAAAGCATTGGAATAGTATTATATAACTTAGCATTAGTAACTCAGCACAGAGTGGCTCAACAACAGGTGTATTTGGACTTTTAGTCAAACTATCTTAGGTGGCACCTGAGGTTTACCATTTTAACAGATAGTACATGCTCCATTCTTAGTCTACATCGTGCGACAAATAACTCTTCTTGGAGTCATGATCTAAAACACATGTAAAGAAGGAGTTAGGAAAAAATACATGGAGTTGAACTCTATCACATGACTAAGAGTATGAAAAAAAGATAGTATTTCCAAAAAAAATATAGCCTCCCCATTAGAAATGTTATGTGTTTCACACCTATAAAGAGAAATCTACTAATTGTGGTATTTTAGATATCATAGAATCTTGAATCTAATGCTTAGATACCAAGTTTGTAATGACCCACATCTACCTCGAGGTATGATCAATAGTAAGGACCACAAGTGATCCTAAGAGAACCTTTGGTATTTTCATGCTACTAATAATTTTAACTGATAATGTATATAATGAAAGCGGAAGATAAATCATGGCTAACTGAACAATAATACTTGAGTTTTATAACAAAATAAGATAATTTAAATTCCATGAAAACTAAACAACTAATGTCTTAATAAAATCCTCTACTGACTATGAAATAAATTATCGAGACATGGTCCCTAGCTACCCATAAAATATAATGACAGTCAAAAATAAATCCTAACCACTTAACTACTCTATAAAGTCCTCAAATAATGAGGACTTACTAACTGTTGATTGGAAGTTTTGTAATTTGTCTAGCCACTAGTGGAATGAGCACCTAAATCTACATTAATAATAAGATGAAAATCTAAGAAAAGTAGGCAATCAATACATTAGATTATATTGAGTATGTAAGGATAAAACTCGAAAAAAATATTTCATAATAACCATACTTATAAAGACTGATGAAGTACATAAATCATGAGTAAATTATATGGATGGAAGAACATTTCAAAACAAGTATGTAAAGATCATGTGATAGCAAACTGTCAAAATCTTCAAATATAAATAAGTTTCTAAGGTTTTGAATTGAAAACATAGCTAAAACTACAAATTATGAAAGATCATACTGTGAGTTAAACTATGAAGTAATATAAACCTTTTGGTAGGGAGTTTCTCATAACTGACATAAAACACATGAGCTCACGATGTCTAACGTATAATCTAGTTGGAAGGGATTCTCTGTACTTTGCCAAGGTATAGAACATATGTATATAATATAGATCTATTATTGAGCCTCTAGGGCAAAATAGAGCTTACCAACTATAACTGTGCTCAAATTTTATGGTGGCATGTAGTAATGGTACTTGAATTTTCTAAACCTATATCCTCTCACTGCAAAATAATCCTGATATGAATCTACTATGGAAACATGAAAATAAGGTGACAAAAACACCATGGTAGCAACACAAAGTAGAAGAACAAGAAGATAAAAATCCAATAAGAAACAACACCAAACTAATTTGCAAGAAAGTAAAGGGATAGATAGTGAGACATAAAATATTACAAGCTTTAGGAACTAAAGGGTGTATCAAACACTACAACCCCTAAGCACAATATCAACACCACACTATTAAGAAGACCTCAAGAGAACCAGAATGCCCAAGCAACCCTCATTTATAAATGGGTAACCAACACAATGATTCCACGTTGCCACAAGTGAATCCACACTTGCAAAAGTGATTCCATACTTGTAATACACTCTCAAAGAGTAGTCTTTCAAAATAATATCCAAGTTGCTAAAAATAACCTAAGGAAAGCTATATAAAGTCTTAGGCTACACTTATTACATAGTAAGCGACCAAAAGACCCTAAATGAGAGGCTACACTCCATAGACGCCTCTTTGCTCCAAAATAACCCAAAGGCTCTTATGTAACAACCTAAGACTACCTCCTAGTCGTCACATGGTGCTTGCGACCCCGAAGGACCACAAGCTAACCCATGAATGATATTTTTCTGAGCACTAAATAATAATACTAAAATAAATGCGGAATAATGGGCTGAAATAACATAAGGGTCAAAATATCTAAACTACTGATGAAATATAACAACTGTAAAACTGAACACTATTTAAAAATCTAGTCTAAAAAACCTCTAACTAAATTTGTCTGAAAGTAGAGTTGATGGAATAATCCTCTAACTAACTCTATCTACTAAAATACTGCTAAGTTGAAGTACTAAAATAAAATCATACCCTAGATAGATGAGGATTCACTGCTAAATTTGCTACTGCTGGATGAATCTGGCTAAGCGCGGCCAGGAACCTAAGCATCCAAACCTATGATATGAAATATCATAGCGTAAGAAATGGGAATGCGATCAGTTTGTGGGAATGTACTAGTATGCTAAATAAGGTTAGGCTAAATATATGGGTTCATATACATGATCAATAACTAACTGAATCATATGCATGAGCTGGATTAGAATACATGGAAGATCTGTAACTACTAAACATACTGTGATTGATTATACAGGAACTGAATCTGATAACTGATAATTGAATATACTGATAATCTGGGATCACTGATAATCCAAATTACTATTAACTGAGTGATTGTATCTGATAGTCCTGATTCTGTAGAACTAAACTGAGTTCTATTCTAAAGACCGAGACTAAAACTGAAATTATGAGAGCTAATCATCTAACCAACATGCCCTAAATTTAAACTGATAGGATAACTGAGCTGGGGTCCAATCTGTAACCCTAATTGGAAGGGTGTCAGTACCATGTCATGGGTAACGACAAGCTGAAAAGTAACCCTCTACTAGTAGGTTCCCTAAATAAGAATGATAGTACCCTTTACTGAAAGGTAGAGCACCTGATCAACCATAAACTGGTAGGTGTGATGTTTCACCCTACGCTGGCTACGTAGTTCTGGAATACAAAGATTACTTCTAAGGATCACACACTCTACTAGCAGGTGAGCCCCCATCCTTGGGTTCACTGGATGCTGAATCCTACTCCAAATTGAAAGAGACTAAACTATTATACTGGACTGAACTGGACTGAATTCACTGAGATTAGTGAGTTTTCCTAAGTTTTGTAACTGACTGAATCCTATTGAGTTCTATCATGGACTAAGAGTACTACTGATCATGACATGACTAATAATATTCTATAACTGAAACTGGCTCTAGGAAAATAGCTAAATTGTCAGGTATTAAATACCCCAGGACATGAGAGCATGAAAAGTAAAGCAAAGCATAATCTTAAATAACATAGCAATATTCACTTGGTCATAATTCATTCATAGAGACATTCCATCAAACACTTATAATGCATTAAATTGTATATGAATGAGGAATACATGTTAGCATGTTATAATGGCATTATTTAATTCTCATACATAATTTATCAAACACATAAGATGCATAATTGGTTCATTAAATCATAAACACTTAAGGTTAACATGGTTACAATAATTTACTTGCAAATTGAAGGGTTTATCATGCATATCATGTAATTCAACACATGCTAGAATCAATTTTTGGAACTCGTTATCTAAATCATGGATTAAAACTCAAATAACATCATGAAGATGAATTCAATCTAATTCAAATATGGAAATCATATATCATAATTCTAGTATATTGAAAAAGGATTCTTCAGCTCCATGGAAGGTAAGGATCCATGAATGAACATCTAACATACCTTAATTTGATGAGTTCTTGGAGAAATTCTTGGGATTGGCCTTGATTCTTGAGAGCTAGGGTTTGTTTTCTTCAGAGAGAACTACCTTTTGATTTTGGGGAAAAGTGAATAATGAAAGGTTTTACACATTTTTAGGGCTTAAATCCCATATCTGGGCAGAATAAAATCATGGGAAAAGACAATTTTAACCCTTTGTGCAACTTAAATTTTTTGTGAAATTTTTTCGATTTAGACCCCTGGCGCGATCACCACTATCACGCCAGGCCACGGGAAAATGACAACTAGGTGGCGCAACATGGTGGTATCATGTTGCCCCTTTGTTTACGAACAGAAAGTGCATTGCGATATAGTGGAACCACGTTGGTATACTAGAATATGACAATTATGAACTGGGTCTGTGGCGCGATGTGCCAACATCGCAAAGCAACACTGAAATTTGACAATTGATATTTTAACACACTCTGTGATGTGCTACTGTCTTGAATGATGATTTTTAATGACTAAAACTTAAAATCGCCATAACTTCTTACAGTTGTTGAATTTAGGCAAATTTTATATCGTTGGAAAGTTAATTGAATTTCCTATGCAATGGCAGGCTCAAATAAGAAAATTATAAGTATTTCAAAAAAATTATTTAGGATAACTCATGTACTAAGGGTTAATCTAATCTAGGGAAATACGGGGTATTACAATATCTCCCCCTTCAAAATATTCATCATTAAATGTGGCTAGTTAAGCTGAAAGAGTACGGATAGACTGAGTTTACATACTGAACTAGATATGCACAACTGAAGCATGATTACATGACTGTCAGATAGACTGAACTTACAGTCTATACATTCATGTTTGATGCATGAGTACATGTCTGAACGGATTAATGAATACGTGACTTAATATGCATGAATGGGAACATGAGGATATTACTAAGTTTGAATCATGATACATGAACTGAACTGATTCCTTGGATACGTGTCATGATAGGGGGAATGGTCATATGATTGAGATTAATGAACTCTAACACTTTGTCTTCTCTCAGCTCTAAGGGAAAGAATCTGTCTAGGAAGGCAGTAGAAAACTCTTCCCACTCTATAGGTTCTGCATCTATACCTCTGTCTACCTTCCACTGCTTAAACCATATATGGGCTACATCTTGTAAATGATAGGCAGCTAGCTTAGCACTCTTACTGGAAGTCACTCCCATGATATTTGTGACTTTGTAAACCTGATCGAGGAACTCCTATGGATCCTCTTCTGACTTAGATCCTGTAAAGAAAGGAGGATTCATCTGGGTGAAGTCCTAAATTTTGGTTGTGGCAGTATTGGCCACTAGGTTGTCTAGAACAGTAGCTGGCTGTTTATTCTGGGTTGGGACCAAATTGGCTAGAGTAGTGAATACAGCTCTGAATTCTGCGTGAGAGACATGTTCATCTAGGGGATCTGCCTGAACGGGCTAAGGGGCTGACTGGTTTTTCTTCGTCAGTCCTTTTGGGAGGCATGTTCTGTAAATGAAAGAAAAAATGGATTAGACTGAGAGATTAACGTGATCTCATACTCACTCGCACGACATAAATACTAAAGAAGGGAAACTTTTCCTAAAACATCTCATAGCCTCATATCCATAAGTGGGCGCGCTACACACCCATGCCCAAGAATCTACACGATGCAATTTTTCAGACTCCTTAGGACTCAATTGAACCTTAGGCCCTGATACCAAGTTTGTAATGACCTAAGACTACCCCCTAGTCACCACACAGTACTTCCGACCTTGAAGGACCATAAGCTAACCCATGAACGATATCTGCTGTGAGCACTGAACAATAATACTGAAATAAATATAGAATAATGGGTTAAAATGCCTTAAGGCTTGAAACATCTAAAATACTCACTACTAAATCTAATACTGCTGGCTGAATCTGGCTAAGTGCGGTCAGGAACCTGAACGTCCGAACCTATGAGATGAAATATCATAGTACAAAAAATGGGTATGCAGTCAGTACGTGAGAATGTACTGGTATGCTAAATGAGGTGAGGCTGAGTGCATGATTTCATATACATGATCAATAACTAACTGAATGATATGCAAGAGCTAAATTAGCATACATAGAGGATCTGTACCTTCTGAACATACTGTGACTGAGTACACTGGAACTGAATCTGGTAACTAATAAATAAATATACTGATAATCTAGGATCACTAATAATCTGGATCACTGATAATCTGAATTACTATTAGTGGAGTGACTGTATCTGACAGTCCTGATTTTGTTGAACTAAATTGAGTTCTATTCTGAAGACTGAGACCAAAACTAAAACTGTGAGAGGTAACCATTAGATTGACATGCCCCAAATCTAAACTGATAAAAAAACTAAGCTAGGGTTCAATCTCTAACCCCCAATTAAAAGGGTATCAGTATCGTGCCACGGGTAAAGACAAGCTGAAGAGTAACCCTCTACTGGTAGGTTCCCTAAACTAGAACTGTGGTATCTTTTACTGGCAGGTAGAGCACCTCATCAACCCTCAACTGGAAGGTGTGACGTCTCCTCCTATGTTGTCTATGTAATTCTAGAATGCAAGGATTGCTTCTAAGGATCACACCCTCTGCTGGCAGGTGATCCCCCATCCCAGGGTTTACTCGGTGCTAAATCCTACTCCTAATTAAAAGACACTAAACTGTTATACTGGACTGAACTAGACTGAATTTATTGAGATAACTGGGTTTTTCTAAGTTCTGTAACTGACTGAATCCTACTGAATTCTGTAACGGACTAAGAGTACAACTGATCATGACATGATTGATAATATTTTGTAACTAACATTGGATCTAGGTACGCAACTAAGTTGTCAGGTATTAAATACCCCCAGGATTTGATAGCATGAAAAGTAAAGCAAAGCATAATATTGAATAACATAACAATGTTCACTTGGTCATACTTCATTCATAGAGAAATTCCATCAAACACTTGTAATGGATTAACTTGTACATGAATGGGGAATAAATGTTAGCTTGCTATAATGGCATTATTTAATTCTTAGAAACAATTTATAAAAAAACATAAGATGCACACTTGGTTCATTGAATCATAAACACTTAGGGTTAACATGGTTACAACAATAAACTTGCAAATTAAAGGGTCTATCATGAATATCATGTAATTCAACACATGCTAGAATCAATTCTTAGAACTCGTAATCTAAATCAAGGATTAAAATGCAAATAACATCAAGAACATGAATTCAATCTAATTCAAACATGAAAATCATAAATCATAAATATTGTATATTGAAAAAGGATTCTTGGGCTCCATGGAAGGTAAGGATCCATGAATGAACATCTAACATACCTTAATTTGATGAGTTCTTGGAGAAATTCTTGGGATTGACCTTGATTCTTGAGAGCTAGGGTTTGCTTTCTTGACAGAGAACTATCTTTTGATTTTGGAAAAAAGTGAATAATAAAGGTTTTTACACATTTTTAGGGCTTAAATCCCATATCTGGGCAGAATAAAATCATAGGAAAAGACTGTTTTAACCCTGGGCGCAACTTAAATTTTTTATGAAATTTTCCCGATTTGGACCCTTGGCATGACGCGCCACTATCGCGCCAGGACACCGGAAAATGACAATTGGGAAATTGCATGGTGGCGCGATGCGGTGGTATTGCATTGCCATTTTTTTGCGAACTGGAAGTGCACTGCGATACGGTGGAATCACGTTGGTACACTAGAATCTGATAATTGTGAACTCGGTTTGTGGTGCGACATGCCAACATCGTAGAGCAACACTGGAATTTGACAATTTCTATTTAACACACTCCGTGATGCGCTACTGGCCTGAATGACGATGTTTAACGATTGAAAGTTAAAATCGCCATAACTTCTTACCTGGTTGTCGGATTTAGGCCAATTTTATATTGTTGGAAAGCTAATTGAATTTCTTATGCAATGATAGGCTCAAATCTGAAAATTACTAAGTATATCAAAAATTTTATTTAGGATAACCCATGTAATGAGTTTTAATCTATGCTAGGGAAATACGGGACATTACACCTTATGAGGGGCGGCCTTGTAATGTAATTGGCTCTTGTCCGTGCTTCACACTTGTGCCCTCGTTTAGGTATCAAAGGTAAGCCTTGAGATTGAGTTGTCTTTATGTGTTGGCCTCTAATGATGTCACTGAAAACTATAATGCCCCTTTGACTCTTATCATCCTCCCTTCTTAAAAAGGATTTAACCTCGAATCCAAACCATGCAAAATAGTGGGAGACACAAGCAAATACATTTTCCTCATGGCATGAGGGTTAAGTTTAGCACAATCAATCATAACATCATCACAAGTTGGAACAACGAAGGGTAAAAGCAAGAGGACTTTAAGGTGTAGAATACCATCCCAATCACCAAAACTCGAACACCCTTCTAAGAAAGAGACCACTTGTCTATCCACATAAGTGTGACAAAAAACAAGGAACAAGAGTTATTTATCCACATCATGCCACAGTTGCACACACTTTTGATATAAACAAGCATCAAAATTATCAATTAAAAGTGTATGACCCGAAAAAGTAAGAACTACTTGGTCATTCAAAAGATTTAGACAAAGGTGTAGGCAAGAGGAACCATGGATATTAATCAACTGCTCATGAAGTCTCATATGGATTCCAAGTCTCAATAAGCTCATAACCACTCTATAGTACTCAAATTTGTTGGAGGCTCTTCCTTTACATAACTTTGGACTCTTAAGTAGATTAGAAATCTCCAAGAAAGAATTTCCATCATAGGGATGAGTTTCAACATCCTCTCTCGTGTTGGGCTTGTCTTCTTGCCTAAGAACCGAGTGGTGTGGAGAAGAACCACCATATGATGAACGGGATCGAATAGGTGGAGTGTCCATGGACACGGGTTTAGGAAATACTTTCTTTCCCCATGATTACCACTAATACAATCATGTGTCCCCTCTATACTAGCATGATCAACAACAAAAACAATTAGAGGGTCATCCTTAGTCAATCAACCTACATTTTCAACATAACCATCTTCACACACAAGTTTGTCTTAATGACTTCCACAAGATAATGTACTATCACTTGTCACAATGACTTTAACACTAGGTGGAAACAAATTGATCTTGCTAGATCAATCAATTTTGTCATCATTAGGATCAACTAGTGTATCCATAATCTCAAGTTGTACATTATCATCATAAAGTAAAGTGACATTCGGCTATCCTAAAGATAAACTATCATTCACACTTAGTTGGCTACTAGCCTTATTCACTAGAGTGCAAGGGTTAGTTTGATTACCTTGTAACTCATTTAGAGCATGTCCACTCACGAAAACTTGACAATTTGGTGGAGCGGAAAGGGTGGACTTGGATTCTCTATCATGTTATCCAACCTCTTTGAAAGAGAGTTTTCCATTCCTTCCATTCTTTCTTCTATTTTTTCCATTTTTCCTTCCATTCGGGTAATCATAGCATCACATTTTTTAATAAGATACCTAGCCCAACTAGGCATCCCACCTTCATTCGCCGTTGTAACTATCAAAATAAATACTAAACAAAAAAAACAGCAAACCAGTTAAGGTTAGAAAAGAAAACATCCTCACAAGATCTCAAGCTCATACCATTGAAATGTCACTCAATTAGCGTCACAAGTGTTGGTATCTCATTTATAATCCAATGAGGTTACTTGGTACCAATTATGGCTTTATGTCAGAATAGATTTTTTTTTGAAATGACTCAAAGAAAATATGCACGGACTTGAACCAAGAAACTACAACAAATTATAAAAAGATAAAAATACACAAGGAAAGTTAACACAAAAGTAATGGACTCAAACAACTAATTTACAACCTAGTAGATGATTACTAGTTTCTAATTAGTATTAGAATCAAGCAATGCAACCAAAGAAACTTATAATCTAAAATTTGAGCTTAATCGATTTCGAGTAGGGTGATGATGTGGCAGCCTCTCATTGGTTGTTGAAAATTATTGAAAGTTGAAAAAAAAAACCTTGTCTTCAATTTGTGTTGATCAATATTCAATTGGAAGGGTGGATTTTTGGTTTGGGAGGGAAACACAAGAGTTGGAGGCTTTTCAATGTTCAAAAAGACTTGACTTTTCTTTACACCTTTTTGGCAAAACACCTTTTGAAAGTCTTTGTCCCCCTATCCTCTTTGGTAAGTCTTGGGAAGACCCCTTTCTCCCTTTTGGTAATAAGACTTTTTAAAAGTCTTTTGGTCCTCTTTCATATTTTGTAATAGTCTAAGACTATGCTTCAAGACTAAAAAGACCACACTCTCTTCCTACTTTGTTTTTAGATCAAACACCCACTTTCTCTTCAACAAGATATGAAGATAGTGAAGAACACCAAGAACACAACTTTTGAAACTTGGAGTTCTAAGGTTCACGTTGGTCCCCCAAATATCAACAAAACATGTTCAAGCTCAAATCTCCAACAACAAACATCAACAATACATTTTTCCAGCCACCAATCCTCAACAACAAACAACAACAACACATTTTTTAGCTCAAGATTTAGATCAAGACTAAAATAGTGTTAGTGGGGAAGGGCCCAACACTAGAAACAATCAAAACACATAAAAGACTCCTAGATCTAAGTTCAAATTTTTGGCCAAGGTATCCAAACAAGAACAACAACTTCGGCCAAGATACAAAACAAGAACAACTAGTTTTTTTGTGAGATTTTTGAATTTGGAAAATATTTTTTTTTGTTGATTTTCTAGGAAACAATCCCAAGAGTGATTTTGTTGGAACAAAATCAAGCCTTGTTCTTGATACCAAATGATACGAATATACTATGAAAACACAAAAATAAGGTGACAGCAACACCACGGCAACAACACAAAGTAGAAGAACAAGATGATAAGAAGCCAACAAGCTACAACACGAAACTAATTTGCAAGAAAATAAAGGGATAGATAATGAGACATAAAATATTACAAGCTTTAGGAACTAAAGTGTGTATCAAACACTATAACCCCTAAGACCCACAATATCAACACCACACTCTTATGAAAACCTCAAGGGAACCGGAATCCCGAAGCAAACCTTGTTTCAAAATGGGTAACCAACATAATGATTCCACGTTGCCACAAGTGAATCCACACTTGCACAAGTTATTCCACAATTGTAATACACTCTCAAAGAGTAGTTTTTCAAAATAATATCCAAGTTGCTGAAAATGACCTAATTAAATTTATTTAAAGTCTAAGGCTACACTTATTACATAGTAAATGACTAAAAGGCCCTTAATGAGAGGCTACACCCCATAGGCACCTCTTTTTTCCAAGAAAATGACAAAAGGGCCCTTATGAGGGGGGGCCCTGGAGTGTAATTGGCTATTGTCCATGCTTCACCCTTGTACTCTTGGTTAGGCATCAAAGGTAAGCCCTGAGTTTGAGTCTTCCTTAAGTGTTGGTCTCTGATGATGTCGTTGAAAGCTATGATGCCCCTTTGACTCGTATAAAATCCTCTCAAAATAATTTTTATACTGTCACGACCCAATTTCTTAGATCATGATGGCGCCTATTATAACCCACTAATAGGCAAGTCAAAACCCGTAGTCCAGAACGGCTAGTAATCTCAACTAGATAAAGGAAGAATATGGAATATCTAAAATATAAGATCAATTGCACAATATAATCCCAAGACCTGGTGGTATCAGTACAACAGTTGCAAATATAACAAGAGTACAAAGTGAAACACAAATGAATTACACTGAGTCAACTTGTCTTCGAATACATCATAGAGACTAGTCTAATACATAAGGGAGAGATAAGTAATACTCTAAATGTCAAGGGCTCACTCTAAGTCTCCGAACCATGACTACTCCACATGACGCACACATCAACAATGATAACCCATACTATGATCTGAAGGTTGCAAAAGTGTAGTATGATTACCAAACACATGGTGGTCAGTCCGCAACTGCCGACTGATCTCCAAGGACAAAGCAGATATATCTAACATATAAACGGAATGAAAACTACACTCAAATGTCCAGCAACTATATAAGACAACCAATGAGATAATAATGATAAACTATCCTATTCATGTCCAATAGACTTAACATATTATAGCTAATGAAGAAGTAAGAATGGACTATCTTAAGTCCAGCCATGCTTAGGAATCTAAACACTATACCATATATCACTGGCCAATTTACAAATTAAAGGCTGAATATATATATATATATATATAAGTATACAAAGCCAAGGAATAAATATACAACCTGAATCAATGAAAGAAAGGGATATACGGTAACATCATAGTTACATATAACTAGGTATGCATATATATAAGTATATAACTAAGGTCTACTCAAAGTACAACCTAGATTATCAGACTAGCTATTTAAGACCTTATAATCACAACAAGAGCTAGTGCTAGAATATATAGGGTTCTAATCCATATATTAAGTCATCAGATAGTTATGCATAATAATGTAATCGTAAGATAAAAGAAGTTGGAATCACACCACAAGTCTCGATAACAAATCAATGATCAATCTGTTATCAACTAGCCATAATAATGATCATAACAATGATAATAACAATGTCAATAACAACGCGATTAATCAACTAGTATGGACAACTAAAGACCTAATCGAGCCTACCACGTGCCCCCACCACCCCAGGATCAGAAAGATAAATCAACGAACAACACATCATAAGGCATAATCATCACCTACAGATATGCAACCCTCCAATACGAGCTGATAGATATAGGCATATACTGGTGATAGGCAACATACAAGAATAAATACAACAAAATTCATAATACGATAAACATCATCATCATCATGACCATCGTCATCTTCATCCTCATTATAATTATCCTCCGACCTTGCCAAGTATATATACATCTGTTATACATAGGGCTACCCAGATAAAAACCAGTCGATATGCACATAGGTACATCAATATAATCATTCTCCAGACTTTCCTGGTATCATCACATCACCATAACATCCTCTGGCCTTATCGGGTATCATCACATCATTATAATATCCTCCAAACTTGTTAGGTATCATCATATCATCACAACATCCTAATCATTGTCAATAATAGAGAGCAATCCCCATGAGGGCTAAAGTAAAGTGCAAGCCCCATAAGGGCTAAAGTAAATAGCAAGCCCCACGAGGGATAAATAAATAAACATGAAAATAGAACCAAGGTAGAATACATTTCCATAATTCATCATTCATCATCAATATCGCATTATCAATAAGCATATATACATAACGTGAATATTTTAACTATCATCAGGTTTACCTGAAGTTTATATCATCAAAACAACATCTTACTCTATCCCATATTAGAGAGATGTATATTTAGATATATAGGAGGTACACGGATATAAGACATGGATAAAAGAGTGTAAATCCATAAATTTGTTGTCCGAAGTGAACTTTGGGACTAAATCATTATAAAGGTGTAGAAAGGGTCGGAATACTTCACGACTGGATTAATTAGAAGTACAAATCGTAGACCAAAAGTTGTCTCGGTCACATATTCTTAAACATAATTATTAACCTCTTTTACATATAATCTATTCATTAAAACTAACATTTATTATTATGAAAAATCCATTATTAAGGTAGAAAGTGTGCATTAACCCTTAGTTAGTGACGACAATAATTATATTATAATTTAACTGAAATAGTATCAATCATCAATGCAATGATCATGAATGTACCAAATCTATGCATGCCATCACCAGTATTCATACAATTGAACCATAAGCATTAATATATCAATAAACTATAATAAATTCCTTTATAAGGATCGACACTTCCCGGATGGTCAAATCATATCATAACACGACCTTGAGCCCAATAATGTGTCTGAAACATAAATAACACCATAATCACATCCTTTGGCCACATACATATCCAGAACTCATATCAAAATCATATTCATACATCATTTCATATTTCTAAGTCATAGCATATTCACGAGGCCTAACATCTTTATAAGCCAAAAAACATATATATAATCGTCTCATATATAGGAGGCATCTCACATCTAGGAGGCATAATGCATCAATGAAGTATAACTCATAACTATGAGATTTATCACATCTATAAGATTTCTCATATTTATAGGTCATATTTCATGACTGTAAGGGATACCATCTCTGTAAGCCAAGTATCATGTCTAAGAGGAAATAACATCTCTAAAGGTCATTAATCATAATCCAGGGAAAGTCATCACAATTTACCAAGCCACAAAGTAAACTTATTCTAAAGACTTAATAGTTTCAACTAGGCCTAACATCCGCAACTAAGTCCACAAGAGCTAATACAAATCTTCGCCTAAGGCAGGCCAAAAGAACCCACTTCAAATGTTCAATGTCCATATTTAGGCAATCTATACCCCAAACTAGGCTAAGGAATCTAGTTCAACTTCTAGATGTTAAGTAAGCTATAACCAATTCTAAGATAGGAATTTCATCTAGAAACAAGGGCACTTAAGTCAATTATACTCAAGTTATGCTTTCAGTATCACTAAACTAGCCCAACTAAGTTTAATCCTACTAACCATGATTCCAACACTTAAACCACATCCCAAACCTTGCATCATATTGAATCCATGCTATAAATTAGTTCAACCTAGGGAGAAGGTAGTAGGATTCAAAAAAGGTATTAAGCCTTTCAACTTACGGGTTAAAACCCTCATCTAATCCTCCAACTTCAATATTCAATACTACGTCATTCTACCCATAATCAACCATAACATTTATATTCACATGCAATATATAGCACACATCATCTTACGAAGAAGAGTATACATAAGACTACCTCAAAGTCGAACCATAAATCCTCATATCATTCACAAAAATCTCATCTTCATTTTACTATCCCAATATTCCATTACACTTTCAAAATCATAATCTACTAATTAATACAAGAATAACGATACCCATATTAGACCATTGTGCTTCAGTCCAAAAATAATACCAAAAACCTCAAAGTGAGTCTCACTTATGAAAAATGTGTTTTTGAGGTCAACCTAACGCTCATACATGATTGAGGGATCATAACCCTCAAGAAATGGGTGAAAACCAAGCCAATTTGAGGCTAAAATAAAGCCCTCAAGCTATTTAGGGTTTTGGGTCAAGAACCAAGAAATTCATCAAGTGAGTGATGAAATCTTCCCTTAATTTGGATGATAATCACAATAATGGATGTTTAGCAAGCTCCAAAGTCACCCACAAGACTCAATTTTGAGTTACCACACTATCCTAGGGTTTCTAGGTCTCAAAGATAATGAAAAAATGACAAAAATATGGCCAAAGGGATCATTTTATACCCATACCATCTATGGAGATGTTGTTATCGCCATCCAGGGATGGCAATCACACTAGGGCAATCGCAATAGTCTTTGTGCAATCGTGGTATCCCCCCTATGCACCAGATATCAAAAAGTCAAAAACTTATTTTTGACCCCCAAAACTCATTTAGAATCCTATGAACACGATCCAATAGAGAAATTTGACTGTAAACCATATTTCCAACCAATAGAATCATCAACACTATCAACTGGGATCGTTTCGGCAAAAGGTAGGGCCAACACCAATTGTTTTATTTTTCATAAAATCTGCTGAACAGCCCAAAATATGTCTGAAAGCCTTGGGACCTGGGCCAAAGGTTCCCTTAGCCTAAAATCAAAATTCCAAATGTGATGGCGAAGCTGTTTTTTCTATTCGAGGTTGTTTCAACTAAATATGGGTCCCAAACCCATATTACCATTTTTTTAATTTTTCAACCAATAGGTCAAAATGAGATCGAGTGCATCGACCTAAACCAAAGGTCTACATAGCCTAAAATTAATATTCCAGAGTTGGTGGAAAAGTTCGAATTTAATTCGATAGTGCTTTATTGAAATTTTTGCTCGGTGGCCATTTGGAACAAGCCAAGACTTCTACATAGGGAATTGCATCTAAAAACCAAACGAACCACCTGGTAACCGAATGGTCAGTCATATCAAGTCATAAATGGCTTGGGACAGCTGCAGGAAAGCACTAATAGTGAGACTAAGCAAAAATATAAAAAATGACCTAAAGAGTCATTACAATATCCACTACTAAAATGACTTAGTCAACAGATAAAAAGAACTCAAAAGCTTTAGAGGATGAGGAACTGGGCCCATATGCCCCAAGTAGGACTTTCTAGGTAACCTCTGCGAGGAGATAACACTTTTGAGGATTTTTCCACAAGTATCCCTTTTTTAACAAACTTTCTCACTTAACTCCCAAATAGCCAAAATTCAACTTAAATTATCAATTGGCCTCCAACTGAACCGATAAAGGCTGATATATGCAACTCTAAACCACAACACATTATAATAATATTGATATTCGTACAATCACTAAAGGATCATTTGAGCCAAAAAACAAACCAAGACATGAGATATACTACCAACTCCAATCCAACTATGACCTTTTTTTTACCGTTTCACTCCTGTTATCCACTCCAAACAAGGAGGAAAATCACCTGAGTTTCGTCCACACAATCTCATCACAGAGAACTCGAAGAACTAAAGCTGATACGCTAAAATACTATACGACAAATGTGTGAATAAGCTCATAAGGTGCTATCTAGGCACACACATCGAGATAATCAAGGAATTCAATCTATGTTAATTCTATAACTAGTCCCGATAAAAACCAAGACTGAAATCCAAAAGGTCAAGGCATAACTACTCATCAATGAAAAAAACACTCTAGGATGTCACATCAACCGAAAAAGAAACCGTACTGAATCCAACTCAAGCATACTACTCCCACTGAGTATATCATCCAAAATTCTCAACGTAGACTGAAGACTCGAGGTCAAAGCTGAAAGAACTAATACCAGGTTCATGGGCTATCATCAAAGCACTTACCAACTATAATCCAACCGAAGTGGAGAAGACCAAATAGGTAATCACAAAGTAGGCATTAATACTCCAAATCTATTACAACTTCCAAACTAAAAAAAAAACTTCCAAACCACCATCCCAAGGCGTCAATCTGAATTGAGCGAAAAAATCTAAACCAAGTTCAAATATTCACATCGACCATATTATTTGAATCAGGCTTATTTGTACTAGATCATGCCGAATTAAAATCAAAACATAGCTGAAGAACAAAATTGCACTAGAGGATAAATCACCTACTGAAAACACAGGAAATCCACTCTATATCCGTTGGAGGACGTGAACTATGAAAGAAAACTAAAGAACTCATAAAGGCAACAAACCATATTAGTGAGTACGAAACTCTAGCAACTCGAAGAAATGCAACTCAAGCTGGAAACTAACAAATCCAACACTCCATCTCGACAAGGAATAGTCATAGGCACATAACATTAGAGGAGAAATATTCTACCAAGCCTCATTAGGCCTAACAAACTCTGAAATGGGGTTTTTTCTTGAATATACCCAAGTAGGACAATCATCACTCAATTCATCCATGAATAACATCATCAAAAAAGAAAAAATGTTATCACCAAGGTCAATGTAAAGACCACCACCAAAAAATCAAATAAATCAAGACAAAGAATTTCCAATTTGCTAACTGAAGAAGCAATCACAGCAAAGGCCACCTGCCTCTATCTCCCTAACTACACGGAAGATAAGAATCACATCATGGTGAGAATGAGGCATACAATCTCCATACCAATGACAAGGGCAAACCATAATAAGAAGATGAATCCAACAAATCTAAGAGATAAACTCAGGATATCTCAATGCCAAAATCAAACCCACTATTAGGCAATGAAATAGCCACAAATGAAGAACGAATCCAAAACTGGTCAAGCTCACAAATGGGTTATATAAAAAGAAATAGCCAAAGAAAAAACCTTCGCAACCCAGGGGAAATTCTAAGAGTCTCAAACTCAAGTACGAGTAATATAACTAAATTTCTAACTATAAAACCATTCAAAACCATAGAAGGTAAATTTACTTTTGATATCACAATACGTTCCTGAGTCAATCTAACACAGCTAACCAAGAGGAAAAACAATCAACCTCGCCACGCTATTTGAAAAAAAATCATTAAATTAGGCTACATCTACTCAAGCTACCAAAAAACATCATAAAGAAATAAAATTTTAACTAGATAACAGTAGTCTAAACAACTACCCAATGAGGACCAATTTCATCAAGTAATATCAATAACAACAATAATATAATATCAACATAATGAATAGGCGTTACCAAAATGAACACCAATAGTAAGTACCACTCAAGTCCACAATGAAGCCAATAGGCCAAGATAAATGGGACTCGAACCCAAATGCTACCCCATAGGGAGAAAAATATCAATATTGATCTAATTCATCCACTACTAAAAGAAATAAACCATAGAGTAGTTATATAATCCTGAATTCAATAACATGACACACAATAACCAACATGAACTCATCAAGACATATAATCATCAATGGGTATGAAAACCCTAATACACAAAATGAAAAGATAAATGTAGAAAAATAAAAGAACCCCTATCAAGGTAAAATTCACAATCACATGCCTGATGGATCTATAAGAGAATAAATATAAATTGGTCCAAACTAAGACAAACTGACTATAATTGAGGTGCTAAGCACACTATCTCTAACTAAATTGTCACGATCCAAATCGGGACCCTGGCCGGCACGAGCGTTCCGAACCATGAAGGCCCAAAACACTTCTATCTATCTGGTAATCATGCACATAACTCATATGATAAAAGAAATGCAGAAGATTCACAATACTATGGAAAAATGGTCATGAGTCCAATGAAATTAATAATGGGAAATAATGTCCCACAATATCTATCGGCATCTAAAAACCGTCTGCAAAATCTGTAATACAAAACTAAAACAAATAACTATTTGAAAATTGGGACAAGCCCCCCAGTAGACCCAAAACTATTAAATGATAAACTACTAGACATCAGGCCTTCCGAAATATAGAAGGCTCACCACTTGTCTCTACAAAATTATCTGAAGAATCTACTGATTTTCTGAACCCCTAGACTGTGCCTCCGAACCTGGGAGGGACGGGGGTCAATAAAAAGTACTGGTACGCAGAGTAATCCAAAACAAAGTAGAGATTTTTATATAAAATAAATGAGAGCTGATATAAAGCACATTATTACAAAATGATTTCAAAAATAAATGGGCATAGTATAATGATTTTTCAACAAAAATGCAACACATTTGAGCTAGGTAGTATACCCTACAATTTCATATTTACACCAACTGTCAAATCTTGGTTGCCGCCGAGATTAGAGTATAAGTGAGAGAAAGACACACAAGATCACACAACAGGGTATCTCGACCCAATTGATTATGGTAGTGCACAAAATCACAAAGCAGGGCTCCTAACCATAGTCCCAATTTGGGATGACATAATATCAGGTACACAAGATCACACAACAGGGTACCAAGTTCCCGAGTCGGCAAACATGGTTTCCAGCATAACGTCTTTTAACTCGTGCTTTTTTGGGTAACCACCTATCTCACAAAATCAATGCATTGAACTCATTTTAATCAATCACATGTCATACTCTGCAGGGTATTGTCATACCCAACTTGCAAGTCATCAATATCATATCAATTTTCAAGATTTCTATACTATTTGCATCATGCATATATGTATGACTTTCACACCATTAAATACATATACCATGGTTCTCAACATGCAATCATTCAAGAAGTTAAATCATTTAAAAGTAATGTCATATCAATTACAAAACTCATGCTCTCAATGGTTCAACACAAGTATAATATGAGGTATAAACATTATCATGGCAAATTTAAAAAATTCACAACTCATGTACATCGTACCCTTTTGAAATTTCAAGTCATGAGTTCACAATTCAACTATCTAAATACATTTATACAAACAACCTCATGATATCTCAATATTTCTTTCAAAATCATATATCAAAACATGTTATTTGTATCAATTGAAAACCCCCATTTGTAAAAACATATATATACTTGTATAAATTTAAATCTTGCATAAGTTCCTTTTTGAAAACATGCCCATAAACTTTAGGATAACCCCACGTACCTCTATTTATGAAATTATAGGGTGCTTTTTGAAGCCTATGATCTGGGGATTTTGAATCTTCAATCGATTTTGAAAACCCACGGTTGCATCTTGGGTTTCTTGAAGTTCTTGTTTGAAATCCTAGAGAGGATTCTTGATGATTTTAATGCAAATAGGGTTAAGTCACTCAAACATACCCTAAATCCTCTATTTGGACGTTTTTAAAGGCTAGGGAAAAGTCAAAATTACCCTTAATGATGATGTTTATGACTGGAACTTTAAATTATTCATAACTTCTTCACCGAGGGTCCGTTTTGGACGAATCTTATATTTTCGAAAAGCTAATTCAGTCATCTACGTAATGAAAGGTTGAAATCTAGGAAATTCCACATGAAAAATAATTTATATCATTCTAGAAGCTAATGCTTATCTTTCCATAGACTAAACTTAGCTAAGAAGACATCGGGGTGTTATAATATCCCCCCTTGGGATTATTCATCCCCGAATGATGATGCAAAACATAGACAAGCATGATTCCAAGCGTACTAAAGCATAGAAAGATTTAGGTAAGGTTTTTACCTTTAAATCCACCATCTACTAGGACAAAAAGGTGTGAGTATCTTGTTCTCATGTTGTCTTTTGATTCCCAAGTGGCCTCTTCAACCTTCTGATTTCTCACAACACCTTAATTGAAACTATTTCTTTACTTCTCAACTTCTAGACCTGATGATCTAGGATTGCAATAGGTTACTCTTTATATGATAAGGAGGTTGTCACCTTAATCTCTTTTATAGGCAACACCAAAGAATGGTCACCAATGTATTTCTTCAACATGAATATGTGAAATAGCGGATGGACAAAACCCAAACTGGCAGGTAATTCTAAATCATATGCAACACCACATATTCTCCTTAAAATCTCATATGGTCCTATAAGCGAGGACTCAATTTACCTTTCTTTCTGAATCGCATAACTCCTTTCATGGGAGAAACCTTCAGAAATACCCAATCTCTGACCTCAAACTCTAACTCTCTCCTCCTAACATCAGCGTAGGATTTCTGACGACTCTGAGCTGTCTTAAGTCATTCTCTAATAAGCTTTACATATTTCATTGCCTAATGAGCAAGATCAGGCCTAAACATCTGCATCTCACCCACTTCATACCACCCTATTAGTGACCTACATCTTTTCCCATATAATGCCTCAAATGGCGCCATCTTAATACTAGAATGGAAACTATTATTCTATGCAAACTCTATCAATGGAAAATGATCCACCCAACTACCTTTGAAATCAATCACACAAGCCCTCAACATATCCTCAAGGGTCTGGATGGTGCATTCTACTTGCCCATTCATTTGGGGGTGAAAAGAAGTACTTAGGTTCACTTGGGTACCTAAACCTCTCTGAAAAGATCTCCAAACCTGAGAAAAAAAATGCGTACCTCGGTCAGATATAATGGACACAGGTGCCCCATGTAAACAAACTATTTCTGCGATAAACAACTTAGCATAATCCTCTCCTTAATAGTTAGTCCGGATGGGCAAAAAGTGCACTGACTTAGTCAGCCTATCTACAATTACCCATATAAAATCATACTAGTTTCGGGACTTTGGAAGTCATATAATGAAGTCCATATTTATCATCTCCCACTTTCATAAAGGCAGAGATATCTCTTGGGAAGTACCTCCTGGCCTCAAATGTTCTTCCTTTACTTGCTGACAGTTCAAACACTTGGAAACAAAATCAGCTACATAACGTTTCATGTTATTACACCAATACAAAGTTTTTAGATTATTGTACATCTTAGTAGAGCTCGGGTGAACAACATACCTCGAAGTGTGTGCTTCATCAAGGATTCTTTCCCGTAGTCCATCAACATTCGAGATGCACAACCTACCATAATATCTCAGAATACCATCACCACCAAATTCAAATAACATTACCTTTTGTTGACCCACATATTTCTAGATTTACATCAAGATTGGATGTTCAACCTACTTCTCTTTAACTTTAGCACAAAGGGATGACTTAGCTATCTCATGAACAATCATCTCTCCATCTTCAGAATCTAAGAGTTGCACTCCCAAATTTTCAAGGCGGTAAGTATCCTTCACTATCTCTCTCTTCCCCTCTTCAACATGAGAAAAACTGCCCATAGATAACCTGCTGAGAGCATCGGCTACAATATTTACCTTGCCCGGATGGTAATATAGGCTCATATCATAGTCTTTCAAAAGCTCCATCCAATGCCTCTGCCTGAGGTTTAATTCTTTCTACGAGAAAACACACTGCAAACTTTTGTGGTCAGTATAAATATCAACATGCACTCTATAAAGATAATGCCTCCAGATCCTAAGTACAAACACCATGGCTGCTAACTCCAAGTCATGAATGGGGTAATTTATCTCATGCACCTTTAACTGCCTAGAAGCATAAGCTACAACCTTACCATGTTGCATCAATACACAATCAAGTCCCACACAGTACGCATCACAGTATACTACAAAACCATCTACACCTTTGGGAAGAGTCAAAATAGGAGCAGTAGTCAGCTTTTCTTTCAACTTCTCAAAACTATTTTCATACAAGTCAAACCACACAAACATTACCTTTTTTTGAGTCAATTTAGTGAGCGGAACAGCTATGGAAGAAAAACTCTCTAAGAACTTTCTATAGTAACCTGCCAAATCCAAGAAGCTCTGAATATTGGTTGGAGTCGTAGGTCTTGTCCATTTTCTCACTGCCTCAATCTTTTAGGGATCCACTCTAATCCCGTTACTAGATACAATATGCCCCAAGAAGGCAATAACATTCAGCCAGAATTCACATTTCGAGAACTTAGCATATAACTAATGATCCTTAAGGGTTTGAAGGATAATTTGGAGGTGATTAGCATGGTCTTCCTTACTTTTGGAATAGATCAAAATATCGTCAATGAACATTATGATGAATAAATCTAGAAATTGATGGAACACCCTACTCATAAGATCCATGAAGGCTGCAAGGGCATTAGCCAACCTGAAGGACATGACTAAGAACTCATAGTGACCATATTAGGTTTGGAAGGCTATTTTGGGAATTTCTGACTCCCTAACCTTCAACTAATGATAGCCCAAACGAAGGTCTATTTTCGACAAACACTTAGCACCCTGAAGCTGGTCAAAAAGATTATCAATCCTAGGAAGAGGATATTTGTTTTTAATAGTGACCTTATTTAACTGGCGGTAGTTTATGCACATACGAAGGGACCCATCCTTATTTTGCACGAAAAGTACGGGTGCACACTATAGGGAAACACTAGGATGAATAAAGCCTTTGTCTAGGAGGTCTGTGAGTTGTTCTTTTTACTCTTTTAGTTCTGTGGGAGCCATTCTATATGGCAGAATGGAAATAGAATGAGTGTCTGTCAATACATCAATGCCAAAATCTATCTCCCTATCAGGTGGTATCCCTTGGAGATCTTCGGGAAAGACTTTTGGAAACTCATTCACTACAGGGACTGATTGAAGAGAAAGACTTTCAACCCTGGAATAATTTACTCAGATTAGATGGTACATACAACCTCTGGAGATGAGCTTTTGGGCTCTAAGATAAGAGATAAAGTGACCTCTAGGTGCCACAGAATTTCCTACACACTCAATTGGTGACTCATTCGGGAAAGAAAAAGTAACCTTTTAGGTTCTGCAATCAAGTGTGGCATAACACGAATGGAGCCAGTCCATCCCAAGGATAGCATCAAAGTCTACCATATCAATTTCTATAAGGTCTTCCATAGTATCCCGGCTAAGAATAGACACAACATAATTTCTATACACTCTTCTAGCAACAACAAAATCACCTACAGAAGTGGAAACAATGAAGGGTTCTATAATAACTTCAGGCTCAAACCCAAAACTAACAGCCACATAAGGGGTGACATAAGATAAGGTAGACCCAGGATAACGCAATATATAAATATTATGGGAAAAGATTCATAACATACCGGTGACAACATCTAGTGAAGCTTCCACCTCCTGGTGGTTATTCAAAGCATATAACCGGTTATGACCGCTCCCAGAAGCTAAAGGAGAACCCTTAGGAGAAGCCGTGGAGGCAGCTTGGGACTTAGCCCCCCCTCCTCCCCATATTTGCTCCAGCAAAAGGGCAATCTCTCTAAATGTGACCCACCTTGCCATAAGAATAATAATTACACCCCTCGAAATAATAATTCCCTGTGTGATTCTTTTTGTAAGTCTCACACCGCGAATAAATATGATGCTGTTGGGCCACACTGCCCTGCGACTTAGTAACTGGGGCTCTAGATCCATGGTGAGTCTGAAAACCCTAAGATGTTTGTCTGCCGATGGTTTGGTCACTCGGGAACTGGCACCAAGCTGTTAATTACCCAAATTCTTCCTCTTCTACTATTTATTTCCCCACTTACCGCTTTGAGGCTGACTGTGACCCTGGTCGACAGATCTAGCTCTTTTTGCCTATCTTTCCTTCTCCCTAGATTCAGAAATCTTCTTTTTCTTCTCCTCTATCTATTGCATGTGAATTGTCAGCCTAGCAAAGTCCAACTTCTTATTCAGCATATCTCCCTGACCATTAAGCACCAGATCATTTGAAATACCAGAAGCAAACTTCTTCATTTGGGCCCTTATACTACTCGTCATCTCAGGAGCAAAACGGGCTACCTAATTAAACTTTAGAGTATACTCCTGAACACTCATCTTACCCTGCTTAAGGTTAATGAATTCCTCTGCTTTAGCTTCCCTTATCTCCAAAGAAAAGAATCGGTCAAGAAAAGTTTCCATAAATTTTTCCCACACTGTGGGCTCAGCATTGTGACCCTTCGGCTCTTCCTACTTATAATACCATTGGTTCGCTACATCCCTTAGCTGATAAGCCGCTAGATCAACACCTTCCACCTGATCCACATGCATCACTCTGAAAATCTTCTCCATTTTATCTATGATCTCTTGCAGATTCTTTTCTACTTTAGTGCTAGTAAACTTAGGTGGGTTCATTCTCATGAACTGAACCACCCTAGTAGCTTCAGATGTAACAGGTGCAGACCCAATATCTTCTGATCGTTGGGCCTGATTATTCACCAACTGTGTCAGAATATGAATAGATTGTCAAAATTCTGCATTCGAAACATCCCTTTGAGTAGTCGGGGGACGATTAACATTGGTCCATGGAACCCTAGGTGGATCGGTTGGGACTGGAGGGTCTCCTGGAGTAGGGACAGGATCTGGAGTAGGAGCTCTATTATGTATCCTCATCCCATGAGTAGGACGGACTTTATCATTCTGAGCACTCAGATTAGTATTGCAACGAGGAGGCATGACTATTATATCTATAAGACAAAACATCACTGATTAGGAACAGAAATGACTCTGAAGCACGAACTAAATCACAAGGAAGGGAACATTTCCTAAATGCCTAATAGCCTTCTGCTTATAAGTGCGGCGCACTACACACCCATAAATAAGACTCTACCCAATGCAATTTTGCAGACACCCTGGGACCATGAACAATGCTCTAATACCAAGTTTGTTACAACCCAAAACAACCCTATCTATCTAGTAATCATGCACATAATTCATATGATAAAGGAAATGCGGAAGATTCACAATACTACAGAAACATGGTCATGAGTCCAATGAAATCAATAATGGGAAATAATGTCCCACAACATCTATCCACATCTGAAAACCGTCTGCGAAATCTCTACTTCATGACTAAAACAAACAACTATTTGAAAACTAGGACAACGCCCCCAAAAGACCCAAAACTATTACAAAATAAATAAACTTCCAGACATCAGGCCTTCCGAAATATAGAAGGCTCACCACTTGTCTCTAAAAAACAATCTGAAGAATCTACTGATATTCTGGACCGCTAGACTGTGCCTCCGAACCCGGGAGGGAAAGGGATCAATACAAAGTACTGGTATGCAGAGTAATCAAAAACAAAGTAAAGATTTTTATATAAAATAAATGAGAGTTGATATAAAGCACATTATTGTAAAATGATTTCAAAAATAAATGGGCATAGTACAATGATTTTTCAACAAAAATGCAACACATTTGAGCTAGGTGGTACACCCTACAATTTCACATTTACACCAACTATCAAATCTCAGTTGCCACTGAGATTAGAGTATAAGTGAGGGAAAGACACATAAGATCATACAGCAGGGTGTCTCGACCCAATCGATTATGGTAGTGCACAAAATCACAAAGCATGGTTCCTAACCATAGTCCCAATTTGGGATGACATAATATCAGGTACACAAGATCACACAGCAGGGTACCAAGTTCTCGAGTCGGAAAACACGGTTTCCAGCATAGAGTCATTTGACTCGTGCTTTCTTTAGGAAACCACCTATCTCACAAAATCAATGCATTGAACTCATTTTAATCAATCGCATGTCATACTCTGCAGGGTATTGTCATGCCCAACTTGCAAGTCATCAATATCATATTAATTTTCTAGCTTTTCATACCATTTGCAACATGCACATATGTATGACTTTCACACCATTAAAAACATATACCATGGTTCTCAACATGCAATCATTCAAGAAGTTAAATCATTTATGAGTAGTGTCATATCAATTACAAAACGCATACTCTCAATGGTTCAACACAAGTGTAATATGGGGTATAAACATTATCATGGGGAATTTAGAAAATTCACAACTCGTGTACATTGTACCCTTTCAAAAGTTTAGGTCACGTTTCACAATTCAACCATCTAAATACATTAAAACAAACAACCCCATGATATCTCAATATTTCTTTCAAAATCATATATCAAAACATGTTATTTGTATCAATTGAAAACCCCCATTTGTAAAAACATATATATACTTGTATAAATTTAAAATCTTGCGTAAGTTCCTTTTTGAAAACATGCCCACGAACTTTAGTATAACCCCACATACCTCTATTTATGAAATTAGCGGGAGCTTCTTAAGGCCTATAATCTAGGGATTTTGAATCTTCAATAGATTTTGAAAACCCACGATTGCATCTTGGGTTTCTTGAAGTTCTTGTTTGAAACCCTAGAGAGGATTCTTAATTATTTTAATAAAAATAGGGTTAAGTTGCTCAAACATACCCTAAATCCTTTGTTTGGACGTTTTTAAAGGCTAGGGAAAAGTCAAAATTACCCTTAATTACGATGTTTACGAATGGAACTTTAAATTATTCATAACTTCTTCATTGAGAGTCCATTTTGGATTAATCTTATATCATCAAAAAGCTAATTCAGTCATCTACGTAATAAAAGGTTGAAAGCTAGGAAATTCCACATGAAAAATAATTTAGATCATTCTAGAAGATAATGCTTAGACTTTCCATGACCGGAACTTAGCTAAGAAGACGTCAGGGTGTTACACAAATATGCCATAATACCACGTGGCTAATCCGAATGAGCTGAACGACAAGAAATCCCATACCATGAATACTCTCTAGAATAGTAACCTATCTCTTTATAGTAGTGACTAACTCCTGAAGCTCTAACATTGGAGAGGAACATAAGCTAAGCCCAAATGGATGGCAAACTAACACTGAGAGCAATCACTA
This sequence comes from Capsicum baccatum var. pendulum, assembly GCA_030864225.1. NCBI lineage: Eukaryota > Viridiplantae > Streptophyta > Magnoliopsida > Solanales > Solanaceae > Capsicum > Capsicum baccatum. The sequence continues at coordinate 153,928,062 of CM061552.1, forward strand.
GCATAATGTCCATCCTTCCTACAACCATAGCTTGACTCAGGAACTCTAGGTTGGCAGAGAATATATGTTAATCTGTCTAATCAACTAACTCACATATGGGGCACTCGCTAAACCAATGATTTATCTCTTCACGAACATACAAGCTTCAGATGAAATACCAATAGCACTATACTAATGGCATGGCCTCTTACTATCACCTCCATGAGTCCCAGTACATGATTTTTTCCTAGACCTTACATAATCAAACATATGAGAGAAGGGAGACCCAACTTCTATCATATGCTCCGATGCCAAATAGAGTGGAAATGCTAGTCCTTTAACAATTCCATGAACCAAGCCAGCTCAGAAGAGTATAACATAGAAATATGCCAGGCCCACTCAAGAAACCCAATCTCGTACTTAGAAACTAGGTAAGAACCTTGATGAGCACCAACCAATCCAACTCTATCCTGAGAACTATTCAATGAATCAAATATCATCCATGGATGTGAGGGATCTATGACCTGACTCGGATCCCCAATGCTGAAACTCAAAGGGGTAAAGTTGTCACGAGCTCAACTAGAGCCTGAGCTAGCTCCCAAATTGTTTGGCTAATACTAAAGGTATTCGATATCTATATCTAACTCTTTGGTCTGACATTGCGCTGAAACATTAGAAATATATGTCGAAGTCTCATTTACATCTATCGACAATGTCATATCATCTTTTGGGGATAGAATAGAGTCAAAGAATGTGTTTGAGGCTTATAGTAATGCGAACACATGACAAGGAGTCAAGAAGTGAATTTTCTAAAATGTCCCTGTAGCCTCTCAAAGATAGGTTATAAACATCTCCACACTAATCTATTGGAATCTACTAAACACTTTGCTCTTGTACTAATACAACCGTGAAGCCTAGGCTTTGATATCTATTTGTCATGACCTAATTTCTTGGATCATGATGGTGCCTACTATAACCCACTAGTAGGCAAGCCAAAAATCGTAGTCCAAAATGGCTTGTAACAGAATACTCTAATAGATAAGGAAAAATGCAGAATATCTGAAATACAAGATCAGTTGCCCACTATAATCCCAAGACATGGTGGTGTTAGTACAAGAACTGCTAATATGATAAGAGTACAAAATGAAGTATAAATGACTTACACTAATATAACATATCTCTGAATACAACATAGGGATTAGTATAAAACATAAGAGAGAGATAAGTAATACTCCAAACATCAGGAGCTCACTCTAAATCTCTGAACCATGGTTACTCTGCACGATGCACACATCAATGGTGATAACCCTCACTATGATCTGTCGGCTGAAGAAGTATTATATGAGTACCAAACACGTGGTACTCAGTAGGCAACCATCGATTGAGCTCCAAAGATCAAGTAGATATATATAACTTATAAACAGAATAAAAACTACACTCAAATATCAAACAACTATATAAGACAGCCAGTGAGATAATAAGGATAAATTATTTTATTTATGTCCAATAGACATAACATATTAAGGCTAAGGAAGTAGTAAGAATGCACCATCTTAAGTCCAGCTATGCTTGGGAATCTAAACACTATACCATATATCAGTGGCCAATATACAAAGTAAAGATGAAAGGAAGATATATATATATATATATATATATATATATATATATATATATATATAAGTATACAAAATGTAGAAATGAATATACAATGTGAATCAATGAAAGTAAGGGATGTACGCTAACTCTATAGCTATATATAGCTACGTATATATATATATATATATGTAATTATATAACCAAGGTCTTCTTAAAGTACAACCTAGATCATGAGACTAGCTATTTAAGACCTCATAATCATAATAGGAGCAAATGCTAGAATATTTAGGGTTCTAATCCATATATCAAGTCATCAAATAGTCATGCATAATAATGTAATCATAAGATAAAAGAGGTTAGAACCATACCTCAAGTTTCGATACCAAATCAATGATCAATCTATCATCAACTAGCCATAATAATGATAATAACAATGATAATAATAATATCAATAACAATGTGAGTAACCTTCTAATTCAAAATACCAAATACCTAATCAAGCCTATCGCGTGCCCCTATTGCGCCAAGATCAGAAGGTTCAATCAACAAACAACACACCACAAGGCATAGTCATTACACACATCTATGCAACCCTCCTATATAAGCTGATTGATTTAGGTGCATCCTTGTGATAAGCAATGCACATGCAAGAATAAATGTAACAAATTCACAATACCACAAACATCATCATCATCATGACCATCGTCATCCTCATAACCATCATCATCATTATCATAATCATCCTCCATCCTTGTTGGGTATATATATTTGCCATACATAGGGATATCCAAACTTGAATCTATAAATATGTACATAGGCATATCAATATAATTATCCACTGGCCTTGTCGGGTATCAACGCATCATCTTAATATCCTCTAGCCTTGTCAGGTATTATCACATCATCATAATATCCTCTGGCCTTGCTGGGCATCATCATAACATCCTAATCAGTGTCAATAATAGAAAACAAGCCCCACGAGGGCTAAAGTAAAGAGAAAGCCCCATGAGGTTTAAAGTAAATAGCAAGCCCCGTGAAGGCTAAAGTAAATATTCATGAAAAGAGAAGCAAGGTAGAAAATATTTCCATAATTTATTCATCATCAATGTCACATTATCAATAAGCATATATACATAACGTGAATATTTTAATTATCATCGAGTTTATCCAAAATTCATATTATCAATCCAACATCTTCCTTCATCCCATACTGGAGAGATATATATTTAGATATATAGGATGTGTACAGACTTAAGTCGTGGCTAAAAGAGTTTAAATTTGTAAGTGCAAATCCATGACTTAGCTACACACCCTGCTATTAATTTCCAATTAAAACCATGTCCAAACAATCCATTTACCATTTAATAACCAAGGCCAGTATTGGTGGTATCGTCATACCAGGCCTTACTTGCAAGTAATATCCATAGCCAAACCATTTAGGTTAAGGGGGCCTTAGGTGCCCTTTCCATATACCATATTAAATCTACTTGAGAGACTTCCATGTTCTCCACAAGCATAACCATATAGCCTTTAGCCTTTTTGAACTATTTAAACCATGTATGAATCCTTTATCCAATTTAAAGCATGTAAAAGTTCCATTAAAAGAAGTCAATGCAATGAACATATCTTTATAAGCATTTCGTCAAACACCTTAGGGGCATAATATAACCAAGACCAATTCAAAAGACCATAAAACCATTAACATGCAATCCAATTGTCCGAAACCACCATTAATGAATACAAAAGCATAATTAAAACCATAGGAAACCATAACCAAGCATTTAATATCAACACCCCCAATAATAGTTGAAAAAACCATAATCATGAAATAGTAAAAACCATGAAATCAATCATATAAACCATGCCTTTAGTTGAAATTACAATAAGGGAAGAGAATCATTCCTTATACCAAAGAGTTGATGGAAAGAAATCGTCAAAGTAAGCCCCAAAGAAATCCCTTAGTTGAAACCCTAGCTTTCTTGCCCCAAAAGCTCTTGAGATAATTATGAGATGTTTTGGAATAGTTTCTAAGTGTTAATGAGTAGAATAATAGGGTAAATAACCTCCTAAGTGTATCAGAAGTCTTGGGTCCTAATTAGGGTAAGTAGGACAATGTCTAGAATGCCCCCACTTAAGTTGCACAAAAATCTCATCACAGGAACATGACTGGCCCTCACGAGTCGTACCCTCCTATATGGTTGGTATCCACCATTCGTATCAAGACCTCAACCCTTGGATCAAATATTGTTCAGTATATGAATCGTCCAACCTAGTTGTAACCACAGTATACAATCCGTATCTACGACCCGTATCTCTGGAAGAATGAAATACCTAGGGAATTGAACACTATTTACCATACGAGTCCAAGGTATGACACATACCTTGGCTTACCTCTCATTGGTGAGCCACTCATACTCAGATCCAACCTAACTAACCAAGTCTAAGATTAAGTTAAGGAACCAAACGACCCACAACCACCAATACGACTCACACCCCTAAGTCATATTCATTCTAGTAACCAAAACCATCGCACCAACTAAAATTAGTTAGTATACGATAAGATCATATCATTCGTACTCCAGCATATGGCTCATACCCATAAGTCATATTAGGTCTAGAGAATGGATTACCAGGAAATTTTCTAAGGGCCAAAACCCAAGATGTGTCTTCCCCAGTAGGAACATTCATCCCTAAATGACGGATAAGGTAGGGGTAACCACACATAGAGTCATTTACATTATCAAACATCCCTTTAACAAAGTTTTAAAACATAGAGGCAAAGATTTTAATCTTTCCTTTAACAAACTCAAAAAATAAAGATGTGTTCAAGAACACATACCTTCTGCATGAATCCCAGGAGCAGAAAAAAATAAGGATACTTGGACTTCATATCCTCTTCTACTTCCCAAGTAGCTTTTTCAACCTTATGGTTCGCTATAGAACCTTAACTTAAGCCACATCCTTGGTCCGCAACCAACAAACTTGCCTATCTAATATCTCAAACGGAACTTCTTCATAAGAAAAAGAATCCAAATTACCCAATCCTTCCAATGGAACAATCGAAGAAGGATCACTAGGACACTTCCTCAGCATAGAAATATGAAAGACTGGATGGACCAAACTTAAGCTAGATGGCAACTCCAACTCAAAAGCGATATTTTCAACTCTCCGCAAAAGCACATAAGGACCAATAATCCGAGGACTGAGTTTTCCCTTTCACCAAACTGCACCACTCCCTTCATGGAAGACACTTTTAAGAACACCCTATCCTGAACCTCAAACTCTAAGTCTCTACGCCTAACATCTACATAGGAATTTTGGCGAATTTGGGCATCTTTAAGCCTATCTTGAATCACCTTGACCTTCTCTATCGCCTAATAAACCAAATCAAGACCAAACATGTTCACTTCTCAAAGCTCAAACCACCCAATAGGAGATCTACACCTCTTACCATACAATGCCTCAAAAGGAGCTATACCAATACTCGAATGATAACTGTTATTGTAAGCAAACTCCACCAAAGGCAAATGCTCAAGCTAATTTCCACCATAGTCAATCACACAGGCCCAAAGCATATCTTCAAAAGTCTAAATAGTTCTCTCTACTTGCCAATCCAACTGTAGATGAAAAGCAGTGCTCAAACTAACCTTAGTCCCTAACCTTTTCTGGAAAAACCATTAAAAGTGAGATGTAAAATGAGTACCATGATCATAGATAATCGAAATAGGTACCCTGTATAGCTTCACAATCTCTTAAAGATATAACCGCACATAATCCTCTACCAAAAAGGTAGTCCGCACTGGCAAGTAATGCGTAGACTTGGTTATTATATCCACAATGACCCAAATCAAATCATACTAATTCCGAGACCGAGAAAGATCGGTAATGGAGTCCATATTGATCACTTCCCACTTCTATTTAGGCACATCAATTTCTTGATACAACCATCCTGGCCTCATATGCTCAACCCTAACCTGCTGACACACCATGCACTTAGCCATAAAATAAACCACATCCCTCTTCATGTCATTCCACCAGTAGATCTCCTTGAGATCATGATACATCTTGGTCGAGCCGGGATGGACAACATAGCGTGACTCATACGCCTCAACTAAAACTCTTTGTCGCAACCCGTCGACATCAGGAACACACAACCTCCCTTGATACCGTAAAGTACCATCACCACTGATCTCAAACACCACAATATTTTTCCCACCATCGTCATCCTTGATTTTTATCAAGATAATATCTTGCACTTACTTCACCTTAATCTCTGCACTGAGAGACAATCGAACCACTTCTTGCACCATCAAACTACCATACTTAGAGTTGGAGAGATAAACTAAAAGATTAGCCAAGTGGTGAATATCCTATACTAATTCCCGTTTGCCTTCCTCCACGTGAGCCAAGCTCCCCATGGATAACCCACTATAAGAATTAGCAACCATATTAGCATTACCTAGGTGGTAGTGAAAACTTATATCATAATTGTTGAGAAGCTCAAGCTACCATGTCTGCCTGAGATTAAGCTCATTCAAAGTGAACACGTACTGAAGACTCCTATGATCAGAAAAGATATCTAGGTGAACACCATACAAATAATGCCACAATATTTTCAAAGCTAACACAACCGCCAACAACTTCAAATCAAGAGTAGGATAATTCCTCTCATGTCATTTAACTGCCTGGAAGTATAGGCAATCACCTTTCTAAGCTTCATCAAAACACAACCAAGCCCTGCCCAAGATACATCATAATAAACAACAAACCCATCATTTCCCTCCGACAAAGTTAGGATTGGAGCTGAAGTCAACTTATCCTTCAACTTCTCAAAACTCCCTTCACATCCATCTAATAAAGAAAACTTAACCTTCTTCTGAGTCAATTTAGTCAAAGGAGCAGCTATCGAAGAAAAGCTTTCCACAAACCTCTTATAATACCCCTCCAAACCTAAGAATCTTCGAATATCAAATGGAATCATGGACTACCTGGCCAAAATTGAAGCATTTGTCTTTTCCTTATTGATCGGAAAATCCCTGGGCCCATGGACTACCTGGCCAAACTTGAAGCATTTGTCTTTTCCTTTCTCGTAATAAACTCGATGAGGATGACCAAAGAATCAACAAGGAGGACACAAAGAAATTGACTGACCATCACTTGCCTATGATTGGGCAAATTGTGCCTGAGAATTGTCACCATCTTGATGACGCCTATCTTTGGACTGTTGTGGGTAAGGTGAACTGGTAGAAAAGGAGCCAAAACTCCTCTACTTCTTTTTTTGACACTTGCCACAATCTCTACCACCCTGAGACTGAGAACCTCCCTGATTAGAAAACCTGTTTTACTTTCTTTGCCTATCCCTAAACTCTGTCTATTTTCTCTTCTCATCCCCAACCTACTGCATGTTAACAGTTAACCTCAAGATGTATATATCTTTAATCAACAAGACTGTCATCTCTTTATGATAAAATTTCTATTCAACCTAGAAGTGAACTTCCTCATTCTCGACCTCATATCAGCCACCAAATCAGGAGTATACCTTGATAGCTGATGGAACTTCAAAGCATATTCCTTCACAGAAAACCTCCCCAGCCTGAGGTTCACAAACTCTTCTATCTTTGATTCCCTTAACTCTTGAGGAAAGAACTGATCCATGAAGGCATTAGAAAAAGCCTCCCATAATTCTTCCTCTTCTATATCCCATTTATCCTTATCTCACTCCTTATACCACTGATAAGCAACATCCTTGAGCCGATAAGCTGCAGAGTTAACTCCCTCTATATTAGTGGCCTGTATCACCCAAAAGGTCTTTTTCATTTCATCCAAGAAACCCTATAGATCCTCCTTCACCTTTACCCCAGTAAAATTTAAAAGACCCATCTTCACAAATTAACCAACCCGTGTAGCCTCAGCAAAGCACCAATCGCACCCCGCTCAGCCTGTAGTAACCAATTGGGCAATGATATCAATATACTAACAAAATTCTACATTCGTTACATTGCCCTGAGGGACCTGAGGAGAAGCTGAAATAGGCTGAACTCCAACACCATTAGGAATAGGACCATAAAATCGAAGATGTACTCCAAACTAGGACGTACCCCTTCAACATTATCCCCAAATAGGATGGAAGAATTTCCTTGTGTTCCAGATCTAGGAGGCATGAACTGAAAGACGAACAAATAAGGATTAAAGGAGATTCTAGGATTGAGAACTCAAGCTTGAAGATAGAATACCAAGAATGTGAAACATTCCTAAATGTATTGTAGCCTCTCTCTTATAAGTGTGGCGCACTTTACACCCCTAAAATATACTATAGTCGATACACCATTGTGGACTTTCCAGTTGACCATGAACCTAAAGCTTTGATACCAACTTGACACTACCCAACCCTGGTCCTTATCGTAATAGTTATCCCAAGTACAACTAGGACCGGGGACTGCCCCTTGTTACCTAATCCAACCACCTATATCCAGCCTTAGATGGGCCAAATTTCAAACATATAACAAGATAGCATTATTATTCTTATCAAGACTCTGGGATAGGGTCACAAACGTGACCGACCCAACTAAGTCCAATCGTATACCTCACCAACTGACCAACTGTACCAAAAAAACCATAGACCATAAACCAAAGGAATACCAAAATATAATATGAAAACCAATCCTAAAATGTAATATGATGGAACAGTGAGAAATTATGTCTGATGATGCCAGCCTCAACATCAATACCAATGCTAAGGCGGCACCTCTACTGATCCCGCCCATACTAACCCTCAAAAGTACCACAAAGACTTTACCCAAAAGAGTAAACAAATCCAGTTGGGATGTGTCCCCAACCATGGCCAAAACCAATATCCAAAATAAAAGAAAAATATCTAAAAAGAATCCACAACATGAAATGATGCCTTCTGAAAGGATGGAATCTCACCACTTCATTCAAAATATTGATACCAATTCTATGAGCTAAATAGGAAGAGTAGAATGGCCAGTTCCTGCATAGCATGGATATACATTCGCCAGTACAAGGGGTTAGCGAATGACCACTAGTATGAAACTCAGGGTAAGGAGAAAATAATGCCAGTTATAAAATAAAGTAAAACCATCCATAACGCATACAACCATACATATATAAGTGCCGGGAAAAAGGGACCAGGTTTAGAATGCACTTAAAACCTTTTCCTAGGTTGTGTAGCTTTGCCTTCCTAACCGCCCACGGGCAATATGGGTTTCGCTTCCCCTGCTGAAAGGGTCCAAGAAGGTGTAACCATACAACTGATAAATATCCTATAGGATGACTAGTACATCTCTCCAATATTAAATATGACATTCACACGTGGTTATCAAGGACCCCTCATATTAGCAAATATGAATTTTTGGTTTTGGTCCCTCCGGGACCACCATCTTCTATGGCTTAGGTACACACCCCGCCATTAATGCCCAACTAAAACCATGTCCAAACAATCTATTTACCATTTATTAACCAAGGCCAATACTCGTGGTATCTTCATACCACTCCTTACTTTCAAATAATATCCATAACCAAACCATTTAGGTTAAGGGGACCTTAAGTGCACTTTCCATATATCATACTAAATCCACTTAGGAGACTTCCATGTTCTCAACAAGCATAACCATTTAGCATTTAGCCTTTTCAAATCATTTAAACTATGCATATATTATTTATCAAGTTTATAACATGCAAGAGTTCCATTAAAACAAGTCAATGCAATAAATATATCTTTACAATCATTTCATCAAACACCTTGGGGGCATAATATAACCAAGACCAATTCCAAAGACCATTAAACAATTATCTAAAACCACTATTAATGAATTCAAAAGCATAATTAAAACCATAGGAAACCATAACCAAGCATTCAATATCAAAACCCCCCAATAATAGTTGAAAAAACTATAATCATGAAATAGTTAAACCATGAAATCAATCTAATAAACCATTCCTTTAGTTGAAATTATAATGAGGGAAGAGAATCATGCATTATACCAAAGATTTCATGGAAAGATACTACCAAAATAAGCCCCAAAGCAATCCCTTAGTTGAAACCCTAGCTTCTTTGCCCCAAAAGCTCTTGAGAGAATTATGAGATGTTTTGGAATATTTTCTAAGTGTTAATGAGTAGAATAATAAGGTTTATAACCTCCTAAGTGTATTAGAAGTTGAGGTTCCTAAATAGGGTAAGTAGGTAAATGTCCAGAATACCCTCTCTTAAGTTGCACAAAAATCTCATCACAGGGATACGACTGGCCCTCACAAGTCGTACTATCCTATTTGACCGGTATCCACCACTCGTATCCAGACCTTAAACCTTAGATCAAACACTGTTCAGTATATGACTCATCTAACCAAGTCGTAACCACAGTATACGATTCGTATCCATGACCCATATCTCTGGCAAAATGAAATACCTGGGGAATTGAACACTATTTACCATATGATTCCAGGGTATGACTCGTATCCTGGCTTACAGCTCATGGTGAGCCACTCGTACTTAGATACAACCTAAGTAACAAAGTCTAAGATTAAGTTAAGGATCCAAATGACCCATAACCACCAATACACTCGTACCCCTAAGTCGTATTCATTCCCGTAACCAAAACCATCCCACTAACTAACTCTGGTCAACATAGGACAGGATCATACCATTTGTACCCTAGAATACAGATCGTACCCATAAGTTTTATTGGGTTCGGAGAATGGATTTCCAATAAATTTTCAAAGGTCCGAAACCCAGGATGTTTCAAGAGTATTCCCATCCGACAACCCAAAAAGTAAAGTTTCCACTATGTTTAATATGTACAATTATAAGAAAAATACAAATATAAAATTCTTCTTTTGAATACCATTTTTTGACAAGTATTCCCGAGCACCTGTATAAACACATTAATAACAAAGCGAGAAAAACTCGGAAATATGTGTGCATATATGTATACAAATATACATAAAAAATAAAAAAAAATTATTAAAGTGTGGGCTCGGATAAAGTTTTAGATACGCCATGTCTATGAAGTGGTTTCTCGATTTATTGGTCATCTTAAATCCCTTTGTCAAGATATAAATAGTAGAACCCTTTATATTGGAGGCCTCAAAAATTGACAGGAGTTGCTTCATTGGCCATATATTCATTTTGATATAAAATAAGTAAACTTAAGAAATAAAAAATTCTTATTTTGTTATGGGGTGACCTCGAAAATCTGATGGAGTGCTATTATCATTAACCAATTTCATAGTATATTGTGCATTATCAGTTAAGTAAAATGAAAAGGACAAAATTGTCCAAAATCAATCTTATTAAGACGCAAACCAATAGTAAAACCAATGCCAGTGATAATCAGGAACAGAGAAAGAATGATAACAACACTAAGAGTTAACAACAATATACACACATATGAACGAAATATAGTCAAAATGGTGGAATCTCATTAAAAAAATGGATTTCAACAAAAAATATACAACTCCTGCAAAATTTGTGCAAAAACTAGCACATGCCACATAAAATCAATGATATTCAATCCATACAATGATGAAAATTTAAATCAAAGGTGATTATCAACGTTGCTTCAATAGATTTTGCCAGAGCAATGTCATATTTACAAAGCTCTGGCCAAATCTAGCTCGCCAGAGGTATAATAGAAATGAGGAAGGGCAGTGAGGGGGAGATAAAAAAGGCAGTGTTAGTTGGTGGTATGTTGGCTGAAAGATCGTCGGAGCTCCGATAGTGGTGATGGGCAGCGATAGTGAGTGTCTGGGAGAGAGACCATTTGGGAGATAGAGTAAGGAGTGAGGGTGGCTAATTTTGTGTATGTGTTTGGTGTATTGGTGGTCACCGGCCATTCGGTGGTCAGTAGTGAGGGTAGAGAAGAAGGGGAAGAATATGTGTGTGTGTGTGTGTATATTCTTTATGTATTTTTGTGTGTTTGTGAGAGAAAAGAGAAAGAGATGCCAAAATTTGGTGGTTGTAAAAAATATGTGTATATTTTTTGTCTCTTGAAAAAAATGTTAACCTCCACCCCTATTTATAATAAAAATAGACACCTCTTACTATCCAAAAGATAAAAAAGTGTCCCCTCTTTTTATTATAGAATACCTTTTGGTCATCAAGTTATTGACCAAAGTATTTTTCATCCCCTCGGCCAACAAACAAAGCAATTATCCAAAGAATAGTATCAGTATGTGGTCATCATAAGATATGATAAGAAATTATTGTGTGGTCATTGTCGAATGTCACAAGCCATTATTGTGTGGTCTTTGTCGAATATAACAAGACACCAAACTATTATGTTGTATATTTAAATAAACGATCCAACTTAGTATTTGTGTACTATATTAAATAATGTACGAAAATGTAGGAATTGGTATGTCAATATAGGAAAATGTAATTAACTTGAAATTTTTTTTAAAATGTGATATCACGTCGTGTACGTGTGTAGATGATTGTGAAAACAATAATAAATTGATAAAATCCTAATATAAGGAGAATTATCAATAATTTATGAAAAGCAAAAAATATGACAACAAATTAATAAAATCCTAAAGTAAGGATGATTATCAATAATTTGTTAGCAATTGTAAAAAATATGTGAAAATTATATTTTGTGTCATTAAAAAAAACAGGAATCCTGAAGACGTTATTTTGAGCACGGAGAGCCAAAATTAGGTGTCAACAAGACTTAGACTCGAATAGGTCTTAATATATCCAAGGTCAATCCTAGTCAAAGTTAGAAAATGTCTAAATTATCTCGGGTTCAAGAATGTAAATAGGACGATGGAAGACGGGCTCCTAAGTCTACAAGGAGTTGATTATCATTTGTCCTAAAGTGGGTCGGAGAGGCCCACTTCTAACCCCAAAATTTCGTTCTAAGGAAATTTCTACCCCAATATTTACTAAGGTTCCAAAACCCGGCCATGAGGTGCTACATAAGTCTAATTACTTCCTAAGGTAGCAATTCAACCCGAGGAACAGATAGTTATTATGTAAAAACTACCTAATGCGACTCACTAATCGACTAAATAATCTAAATTTTTCAAACTATGCAATCAACTCATAATTTTAAACCCAAGACTAGCACAATATCATACCAATACCCTAATAAAACTCAATCTATAAGAAGAGTAAGCCTAGCCGACCTAGACGTTGAAGAATGCTCAATAAAGTTCGCTAAATTGGAGATCTCCTCTTCTGTGAAGCCTCTACATGATACCATGCTATCAAAATAGTGATATATATTAGTACGAGAACAATGATGCCCATATTTAATTTCAATGCTTCAGGCCCAAGATTGAGTAAAAATATCATGTCTGGTCTGAATGCAGAATCACACTTTCAAAGCTATCAACACGTTCCCCTATGCTCAAGGTTTATTTTTCCTCAAGAATGAATAAATTTCAAGATCAAATGACACTAGTTCAACCCAACAAGGAAGTAGAGATTTATGACTAAATCGGAGAACTTAATCAAGAATTAGACGGAAACTTACAAGGATTATGATGAAGAAATAACTTTCCTGAGCCTACCAACACTCCATGATCACCCAAGGATCAATCTCCCACTTTTCTAAGCTCTCTAGGGTTCAAAATCTTGGATACTTGAAGAAAATGGGAGAAAATGAGGTGAAGAGGAGAATTTAATGCCCCTGCAGTCACCGCATAAGCAACACACGATCGCTTAACCGACCCTTGTACCTGACCAACCTTCACATTAGTAGACAACACATCGCTTAAGTGACGTCCACTAAAGAGGTTAGGCCTTCTCTAAAAAGACAAGGGTGGGGACCAGCTTGGCCGCTTAAGCGACCAAAGGTCCGCTTAAGTGGTTGCTCCAGTTGAGTCCATGCACCAGCTAAAACTTGGTTTATGCTAAGTTTCCATTAACCTTTTGGGATTTTTTAAGAATCCTATGAATGTAAATAGACTATGCTACCTCATCAAATTCAACATTATAGACTCAATGATGCCATCAATATTTCCATCCAGATTTGTTTCGATGAAATATGGGGCCCACACCCCAAGGCCACCTATACAATAATCTATCCAAAAGCCCAAATAGAGTTTGAAACCCTTAAGAGGCAAACTAAAGGTCCCCCACATCTAAAATCGATGTTCTAGAGCTACTGGAACTATCAGAGTTGGCATACAAGGTCGTTAACCTAAAGTTTAAGCCCGATAGTCAATCCTTAGTAACGAAGACTTCAAAATAGGAAATTAGCTATAAAGACCAAATACACTGCCCCATAATTGAATTGTCAGCTCCAACAAGTCTCTAATGACTTGGGGCAGCTATAGGAAAGCTCTAATCAATGAAAACGTGTGAAAATATAGAAAATGATATCAAGGGTCATTACAATATCCACTACTAAATGGACTTTCATCCACAAAAGTAAAGGATTAGGATGTACCTAAAGGCTCAAATAGGTGGGGATACTGGGAGCACATCTCGCTCTCGATCTGCTAAGTAGCCTCCTCTAATGGTCATGTGGACACGACACGAACAAGGGCCTTATCGTAATGGACATCTCAAGACCAACCAAGACCGGAGACCACCCCTGATACCCAACCCAACTAACCAACATATACCCTAAATCGGATTAATTCTCAGTATATACAAAGATAGAATTTTGAATAAATCTAGACTTTGGGATAGGTCCATAATGGTGACCAACCCAAGCCATTCCAAAAATCCAATTCCAACCAACCACCACAACTAAACTGATATAATAACAAAATTTATGTCTAAAACATAACATAATAGGATGGAAAAATCATAAATATAGTCAAACGGTATCAGTCCCAATACCAACGCCAATACTAAGGCTGATACCACTACCGATATCGCCCATACCAACCTAAAATAGTTCCACAAAGACTCTAATCGAAGGTAAAAAAAATATCCGGTTAGGACATTTCCCCAACCATAGCCAAAACCAATGTCCATGAAATAAGAAAAGTATGTAAAGATATCCATAATATGAGATGGAGCCTTCCGGAGTATGGAACCTTACCACTTCAATCCAATAGTTGATCCTAAATTGATTATTAAGCAGGAGGAGTAGAATAGTTGATTCCAGCATCGTGTGGGTATAAAGCCACCCGAATACAAGTTGGCAGGTGAACACTAGCAAGTACATAGGATAAGGATAGAATAATGCCAACCATTAAAACCATATAAACCACAATATCCGTTCATAACCATACTTATATATATATTAGTCCATGCCGGGAAAGGGAACCGGGTTTAGCATGCCTTTAAAACCATTAACCTGGGTATGTGTAGCTTAACTGTCCTAGAACCACCCACAGGCTATATGGGTCCATTTAAACCCCGAGAAGGGCTCCAATGCATGTAGCCGCATGAATTGAAGATACCATAAGAGTAGGGGATTCCAAAGTACCCTTCGCTCTCCATGATACATATATACAAATGTGACTTAGGGGATTCCCGTGTACCCTATAAGTATCATATATGGACCAATCCTCATATTAGCAAGCATGAGTTTCCAGTGTCTGTCCATTGGACTCATACTTTCACAGTTAGCTATTATACCTCACCATTATTGCCCAATTAAAACCATTACTTCATAACCAAAATCACTATCCCATTTATCATTAATCAAGGCTATAAATGGTGGTATCATCATACCGACTACAGCTTGCAAGCAATGTCCTTAGCCAACCTTTTAGAAAAGATGGAATTTACATGTACCCATAGATTACATTGTTTAGTTGCTTGGGGGATTCTCATATACCCCATAAGATGTTCATTACTATGTTTGCTTGGGGGATTCCCTTGTACCTTACAAGGATGTTCAATTAATCCATAACCATGACCACCAGGACCTTACCATTTAACCATTCGAAACCATTTATACCATTTAGTGTTCCATTACCAAGTTGTACCATTCAATAATTCTATTAAAAGTCCAACAATATAGTAAAAACATTTTCATTGGTATTTTATCAAACATATTTCAGACTTAGTGTTTCCAAAGCCAAAATGAAGTACCAATTAATCATTCCCATGCAACCAAAATGTACAAAATATCATTATAATATGAAAACCATAAATAAAAGACATGGGAAACCATAACCAACAATTATAACAAAAACCCCCAACATATATTTGAAAACCCAAAACCATACAACAATTATTCCTCCAAAACAATTCATAAAACATGCCTTTAGTTGGGACTAACAAAAAGGCAGGAGTAACATGCCTTAGATTATGAAGATGACAGAGAGAAATCACCCTAGTAAGTCCCAAATTAATCATTTTGATGAAACCCTTACCTTCCTTGACCCAAGAGCCTTTGAGAGAATTTGAGAGATTTTCTAAGTATTTAAGATTAGAATATTAGGATAAATAATGCCCCAAGAGTGATATAAGTCATAGGGCCTTAAGTGGTTAAGAGGGAAAATGTCCAGATTAACCCTACTTAAACTATATAAATTTTTTATAGGAAAGTATGACTCCACCATACCACCGATACCCTATAATCGAGTAGTACCCATTACTCTTACCCTAGGCATCCCTTGGACCCCCAACACTGTTCAGCATACGACCACCAAGCCCTAATCGTACCAAAGCATATGACAAGTACCATGAAATCGTACCCTAGGCAGAATAGGATCTCCTAGGCTAGACGTAGGATATCATATGACTTGACATCATACCACTCGTACCCCATTATACGACTAGTATAATATATTCGTACCTTGGATAGAACCCATCCCACCCATACTATTTAAGATAAGAATAAGACCCCCTAAACTGTACCTTAACATACGACTTGTACCCTTTAGTTGTATGATCTCCAGTAAGCTCAAAACCCATAAAGTTCTAAGGATAGTAACCCAAGGTGTTTCAGTCTCCCCTACTAGGAGCATTCATCCCGAATGATGGATAAGGTAGTATTAGCATGATTTACACCCCTTAGATGTCTATACTCTTACCTTTAACAGACATAAAACAAAGATGAAAGGAAGTCAGCCTTTCATTTAAAAAAGTTTAAAAACAAAGATGTGATCAAGAATACATACCTTCTGAACAAATATCTGGAGCAGAAAACAAGTGCGGATACTTGGACTTTATGGCTTTTTCTTCTTCCCATGTAGCCTCTTCCACCTTATGGTTCCTCCATAGAACCTTTACCGAGGCCACATCCTTGGTTTGCAACTGACGAACCTTCCGATCCAAGATCTCTACCAGGATCTCTTCATAAGATAGAGAATCTGAAATACCCAATCAATCCAAAGGAACAACCGATGAAGGATCACCTACACATTTTTACAACATTGAGACATAAAATATCAAATAAACGGAGCTCAAACTAGAAGGCAAATCCAATTCATACGCAACATTACCAACCCTTCTGAAAACCACATAAGGACTAACAAACCAGAGACTGAGCTTCTTCTTTTCCCGAAACCATATTACTCCCTTCATGGGAGACATCATTAGGAATACCTTATCCCAAACCTCAAACTCCAAGTCTCTACCCCTTATTACATCTGTATAAGACTTTTGGTGACTTTGGGTAGTCTTAAGCCTATCCTGAATCACCTTAACCTTCTCTATAGACTGATAAACCAAATTCGGGCTAAACATATCCACTTTACGAAGCACAAACCACCCAATAGGAGATCTATACCTCTTACCTATAATGTCTCAAAGGGGACTATCAAAATGCTAGAATAATAGTTATTAATGTAAGAAAACTCTACAAGAGGTAGATGCTAAACCCAATTACCATAACAGTCAATAACACACGCACAAAGCATATCTTCCAATGTCTGAATAGTCCTCTCTGCTTGCCCATCCACCTGCGGGTGAAAAGTAGTACTCAAACTAACCTTAGTCCCATATTTTCTCTAAAGTGACTACCAAATATAAGATGAAAACTGCATACCATGATCAGAGATAATCAAAACTAGTATCCAATATAGCTTCACAATCACATAAAGGTATAACCACGCATAATCGTCGGTCAAAAAGTTAGTCCTCACTGGTAAAAAGTAACCTGACTTTATCATCCTATCCATGATGACCCATACCAAATCAAATTGGTTTCGAGACCGAGGAAAACCAGTGATAAAATCCATATTGATCACCTCTTATTTTTATTCTGGAAATTTAATTTCTTAATACAACCCTCCGGTCCTTATGTGCTCAACTTTTACTTCTTTACACACCATGTAATTGGCCATAAAATCATCCACATCCGTCATCATACCTTTTCACTAATACTTCTCTTTGAAGTCATGATATATTTTTATTGAACTGGGATAAACAACATAGCGCGATTTATGCGCCTCAGTCAATATCCTCTCACGCAAAGTATCAACATCAGGAACACATAACCTCCCTTAGTACAACAAGGTACCATCACCACTGATCTCAGATACCATTAACTTTTTCCCACCTATATCACCCTTGATCTTCATTAAGATAGGATCTAGAATTTGTTTCTCCTTGATCTCTGCACTAAGAGATGACCAAACCACTTTCTGTGGCAATACACCACCATTCTAGGAGTCCAAAAGATGAACTCTAAGACTATCCAAGCCTTGAATATCCTTCACCAACTCCCTCTTTTCCTTATCCACATGAGATAAAATCCCTATGGACAACCTGCTAAGAGCATCAGCAACCATGTTAGCTTTACCTAGGTGGTAGTGAAAACTTATATCATTGCCCTTGAGAAGTTCAAGCTATCTCCTCTGCTTGAGATTATGCTCTTTCTGAGTGAATACGTACTACAGACTCTTATGATCAGAAAAGATGTCCACATGCACTCCATACAAACAGTGCTGCTAGATTTTCAATGCAAACACCACGACTAAAAGCTCCAAATCATGAGTAGGATAATTCCTCTCATGCACCTTCAACTACTTAGAAACATAGGCTCTCACCTTCCTATGCTGCATAAAACACAACCAAGTACTACTCGAGACGCATCACAATAAATGACAAACCCCGAAATACCTTTAGGTAAAGTGAAAATCAGAGTTGAAGTTAGTTTATCCTTCAACTTATCAAAACTACCCCCACAAGAATCCAATCAAAAGAACTTTACCTTCTTCTGAATCAACTTAGTCAATGGGACAGCTATAGGTGAAAAACTTTTCACAAACCTTCTATAATACCTAGCCAAACCCAAGAAGTTCCAAATATCAGTTGGAGTCGTGAGTCTATTCCACTTCTTAACCACTGCAGCCTTTTATGGATCCACCATGATCCCCTCACAAGAAATAATATGACCTAGAAAAGTGATAGTGTTCAACCAGAGTTCATATTTTGATAATTTGGCTTACAACTATTGCTTCTTCAAGATCTACAACACAACACAGAGGTGATTGGCATGATCCACCTCACTCTTGGAATACACCTGAATGTCATCTATGAACATAATGACAAACAGATCTAAAAACTAATAAAAAACCCTATTCATCAAATCCATAAATTCCACTGGGGCATTGGTCAACCTATATGACATCACCAAAGTGCCCATACCTAGTACGAAAAACTGTCTTAGGGATATCCACCTCTCTAATCTTAAGATGATGATACCCGAACTGAAGATCAATCTTAGAAAAGAATTTGGCATCTTGCTACTGATCAAACAAGTCGTCTATCCTTGGAAGAGTATACTTGTTCTTAATCATCACCTTATTCAACTGTTGATAGTCAATACACATCTGAAGGAATCCATCCTTCTTACGCATGAATAATACTAGTGCACCCCATGGGGATACACTAGGACATATGAAACCCTTATCTAAAAGATCCTTAAGTTGCTTCTCAAGTAACTTCAACACAGTTGGAGCCATTATATAAGGGGAAATAGACATTGGATGAGTGTCCAAAACCAGATCAATCCCAAAATCAATCTTCCTATCTAGAGGAATACCAGGAAGATTATCTGAAAAGACCTCATGAAACTCATTCACCATTAAAACCGAAAGCATAGAAGGACGTTTTGAGTTAGAATATTTAACCCAAACTAGATGATAGAGACACCCCTTGGAGATTAATCTCTAAGCTCTAAGATAAGATATGAACTTCCCCTTAGGAGCGAGAGAACCACCCTCCCATTTAATAACCAGTTCAGCAGGAAACCTAAAGACAACCTTAGAGGTCCGATAGTCTAGGGTCGCATAACATGAGTGTAACCAATCCATACCCAGAATAACATCAAAATCCACCATATCTAATTCTTACAAATCCACTAAAGTTTCCTTACTATCAATAGATACCACACACACCTATAGACTCATTTAGCAACCACAGAGTCACCTACCGGGGTAGAAATGAAAAAAAGGGTCTGAAATAACCTCAGTACAAAAACAAAAATCTATAGTCATAAATAGGGTCACACAAGAGAACGTGGACCCCAAATCAAGTAAACAATATAAATCACGATCGAAAAGTCTCAACATACCAATCACGACATCAGGCAATGCCTCAAACTCCTGTCAGGATGCAAGAGCATATAATCATTCTGGCATGTGCCAATACCAGAAGTAAAAATGAATGTACAAGCATCGCCCGTTGGTGTAGGAGCAAATAAGGATTCAATCAAAACCTTGTTCTCCCCCGAAGAGATCTTACCAATAGAATAATTTCTAGGCATATAGCCTGGTTGACCATACTTGAAGAACCTATCCCTTCCTTTATCACAAAAATGCTGATGTAATCAACCACAGAACCTACAAAAAGGACATGATGAGGCCGACTAAGCCTCACTCGCCTGAGGTTGGGCACCCTGTGCCCTAAAGTTATCGCCGCCCTACTAACGCCTGTCACCGAAGGATTAAGGTAAGGAGCACTAGATATAGAGAAAGAACCAGAACACCCTCACTTCTTCTTTGGCCACTTACCACCATTCCTACTACTTTGTTGTTGACCACTCTGCTTAGAGAACCTGAACTTTTTACCCTGTCTTTACTCAACCTCAGCCTGCTTCCATTTTTCCTCTTTCACCTATTGCATATGAATAACCAACGTATAAATATCCATGTCCTTGATCAGAAAGGCAGTCTTACTTTCAAGGATCAGCTCATGATATAGTACTAAAGCAAACTCTCTCTTCTCGGCCTTTATATTAGACACTATTTCTAGAGCATACCTAGCAACTGGTGAAATTTCAAGGCATACTCCTTGACCGATATTTTCCCCTATTTTAGATTAATAAATTCCTCTACTTTTGCTGTCCTCAACTCCTGATGAAAGAAGTGATCCAGAAATGCATTAGACAATGTCTCCCACAAAGATGACTCCTCAAAATCACCCCTTGTCTTATCCCATTTCTCATACAATTGGTACGCCATATCTTTTATCTGATAGATAGCAAAATTCACTTCTTCCATATTTGTGCCCTGCATCACCCTAAAGATCTTTTCTATTTCATGGAAAAACCCTGAGGATGCACCTCCACCTTAACACCAGCAAAAGTATAAGCACCCAACCTTATGAATAGGCTAGCCCTTGTGTCCTCAGAAGATGGAATACCATATGCACCACGCTCAGTCTGAGAAGCTACCAACTGAGAAATCATATGAATCAACTCATGAAACTCCGTATTTGTTATGTAACCCAAAACAAGACTAAAAGGAACTAGTATAACTCCAAAAAAATTAGGGACTAGACCCCTAGATCGAGTATGGATCCCCTGAGTAGAGTGTGTCCCATCCACATTATTCCCAGTTGGGATAGAGGAGTTTCTATAAGCTTTAGATAGTCGAGGAGGCATGATCCAAAAAATGAGCAATTGAAAATCAGAAGAATCCAAGACCTTAGACTCTATAGTTTGAAATTAGAACACAAGAAAGAGAAAAATTACTAAATGACTTGTAGTCTCTCCTTTATGAGTGTGGCGCGCTACACACCCTTAAAAGAGACTCTACTCGACACAACTTTGTGGACTCCCCAATTGACCATGAACCTAAAGCTCTAATACCAAGTTAACACGACCCAAACTAGGGCCATCTCAAGCCCAACCAAAATCGGAGACCACCTACGATACCCAACCCAACCAAACAATATATACCCTAAATCAAATTAATTCTGAGCATATAAAAAGATAGAGTTTTGATTAAATCCATACTTTAGGATAGGTCCATAACTATGGCCAACCTAAGAAAGTCCAAACATCCAATTCCAAGCAACCACCACAACCAAATTGATATAATAACCAAGTTTATGTCCAAACATAACATAATAAGACGGAAAAATCATAAATATAGTGAAACGGCATCCCCAATACCAATGCCAATACTAAGGTTGACACCACTACCGATACCGCCCATACCAACCTAAAATAGTTCCACAAAACCTTTAATCAAAGGTAAAATAATATCCGATTAGGACATTCCCCCAACCATAGCTAAAACCAATGTCCATGAAATAAGCAAAGTATGTAAAGACATCCATGATATGAGATGGAGCCTTTTCGAGTATGGAAGCAACCATTTCAATCTAATAGCTGATCCCAAATCTAATCACTAAGAAGGAGGAGTAGAATGGCTGATTCTCGTATCACGTGGGGATACATCAACCCAAAGACGTGTTAGTAGGCGAACGCTAACAAGTACTTAGGATAAGGGTAAGATAATTCCAACCATATAAACCACCATATGAATTCATAACCATATATATATATATTAGTCCATGCCGGGAAAGGGAACCGGGTTTAGCATGTCTTTCAAATCATTAACCTGGGTATGTATAGCTTAACTATCCTAGAACCACCCATAGGCTATATGGGTCCAGTTTAACCCCCAGAAAGGCCCTAATGTGTGTATCCACACAAATCGGAGATACCATAGGAGTTGGGGATTCCCAAGTACCCTTAGCTCTCCATGATACTTATATGCAAATATGACTTAGAGGATTTCTGTGTACCCCATAAGTATCATGTATAGTCGCCATAACCAACCATCTTGTCGGTAAATATGAGTTTCCGATGTCCGTCCATTGGACTCACACCTTTACGGTTAGCTATCACACCTCATCATTATTGCCTAATTAAAACCATTACCACAAAACAAAAACAACTATCCCATTTGTATTAGCCAAGGCTATAAGTAATGGTATCATCATACCGACTATATCTTGCAAGCAATGTCAGCCAACCTTTTAGAGAAGAAGGGATTCATATGTACCCATAGATTACATTGTTTAGTTACTTGGGGGATTCCCATGTAACCCACAAGATGTTCATTATTATGTTTTCTTGGGGGATTCCCTCATACCACACAAGGATGTTCAATTATACCATAACCAAGGCCACCAAGACCTTACCATTTAACAGCTCCAAATAATTAAAATCATTTATACCATTTAGGGTTCCATTACCAAGTTGTACCATGCAATAGTTTTATTAAAAGTTCAATAATATAGTAAAAACATTTTCATTAAAATTTTATCAAACATGTTGTGCGAATAGTATTTCCAAAGACCAAACCAAGTAACAACAACCAAATGATCAAATCATCATTATAATATGAAAACTATAAGTAAGTGACATGGGAAAACCATAACCAACCATTATAACCAAAAAAACCCAACATATATTTGAAAACCAAAAACTATACTACAGTTATGCCATGAAAATAATTCATAAAACATGCCTTTAGTTGGAACTAACAATGAGGTAAGAGTAGCATGCCTTTGATTACGAAGATGATGGAGAGAAATCACCCTTGTAAGTCCTATATTGATCCTATTGATGAAAACCTAGACTTTCTTGACCCAAGAGCCTTTGAGAGAATTTGAGAGAGTTTCTAAGAGTTAAGATTAGAATATTAGGGTAAATAATGTCCCAAGAGTAATATAAGTCATGGGGACTTAAGTGGTTAAGAGGAGAAATCTCTAGATTACCCCTACTTATACTACATATAATACCCGCAGGAAGGTATGACTCTACCATACCACCCGTATCCTATCATACGAGTGGTACTCACTACTCGTACCCTAGGATTTTCTTAGACTCCCAATACTGTTCAATATACGACCACCAAGACCCAATCGTACCCAAGCATACAACAAGTACCGAGAAATCCTACCCTAGGCAGAATAGGATCTCCTAGGCTAGACTTAAGGCATCACACAACTTAACATCATACCACTCATACCCAATTATATGACTAGTATGATCCATTCATACCTTGGACACAACACATCCAATCCATATTGTTTAAGATACAACTAAGACCCCCTAAACTATACCCTAACATATGACTTGTACTCTCTATTCATATGAGGTCCAGTAAGATCAAAACACAAGAAATTCTAAAAGATCAAAACCCAGAGTGTTTTAGATTTCTCCACTAAACCTTAACCACTAAAATCTCTCTAGAGAACAACCACCTTACATCCCTAGCTGATATGAGAATTGGCACCTCCATTAAGGTCAATATCTCATCCAACTGAATCGAGTCCCACCAAAGCACATGTGACTCATACGGGACTTAATATCGTAGCTTAGAAACATAAAACAAATAGATGAACAGTGGAAATCTGAGGTCAAGTCTATCTCATAAGCCACCTCTCCAACTGTACAAAGTATCTCAAAAGGCCTGATATATCTGGGGTTGAGCTTGCCTTTCCTCCTGAACATCATCATGATCTTCCTCAGAGATACTGGAAGGAACACTCAATCTCAAACTCCAAACCTCAAGGCACAAAGTCTACTATCTTATCATGTCCCAATTTATGAGTCACGATGGCACATACTTTATCCCACCAGTGAGTAAGCCAAACATAGACTAGAGCTAGAAGTAACAGGCTAATTTGGTGGTAAAAGGTGTAAAAGAAGGAAATTTGCAAGCAAAGACTTACCACAATAATATAAGTAACAAGAATAGTTTGAAAGATAGATAAAGATAATAATAACATTCCACAACCTAGTAGTATCGATACAAGAGCCACTAGCAAAAAGGAACGTAAGACTGTAATAGTCAATATACATTAGTATCGAATAGTGAAAGACTAGACATAA
Source organism: Capsicum baccatum var. pendulum (assembly GCA_030864225.1). Classification (NCBI taxonomy): domain Eukaryota; kingdom Viridiplantae; phylum Streptophyta; class Magnoliopsida; order Solanales; family Solanaceae; genus Capsicum; species Capsicum baccatum. Next base: position 153,952,649 of record CM061552.1, read on the forward strand.
ATAGTATAATGAAAAGGTGCAACTCTAACTCTGAGAGCTCACCCTATCTCCACACTCAAATCAGCATGAACATCACATCAGCGACAGCAACTAGTACTCAGATCTACACCAAAAAGGTACAAAAGTGTAGTATGAGTACAAAAGCCATGGGTACTTAGGCATCATTAGCTGACTAAGCTGAATTATGATATAAGTATGATAACATGCAAGATAAATAAGCTAAGTTAAGGTAAAAGGGAAGCGCTAGAATAACACTCCATTACTAAAAAAAATAACCAAAATAGATATGATATGGAAGAAAACCTAAGTAATACTAAAATACTGGGGCCCATAATCCAGTAAGTTCGAAAAATAAATAACCCAACATCGTCTCCCATTAGCCCAGAGGTGCAATCAAAGATAATAACTAACCAAAATTATACTAAATAATAGCATTTCAAGCCATAACTAGAAATCCTTCAACACTATAAACCACAGATTAGAACCAATTTCATAACCTTCATAAACAACCCATCAATGGTAGACTTAAACCAAAACACATATATGCCAGACTTAAACTGAAACTCATATCATAAATAATGCAGGAATCGAATCGATATCAAGATCATAAATTGCCAAAATTAAATCAAAACTAGTATCAAATTCAAAGTACCATAATAGCATAATAACATGTAACCACCCTTTTCAAGCTACCAAATATGCAATTTAAATGATATGATTCAACAATAAAGCTACAAGGAGCTAATAATAATTGTGGCCTAAGGTGTGCTGGAGGGACCCATTATAATCCCCGAAATCCATCATAAGGAAAATTCTACCTCGAACTAGATTAAAGCATCTAAATTAAATTCTAAATATTAACTGAGTCATATTATGTCCTAAGATATCAATTCTACCCTAAATATGAGCAACTAAGTTAATTATGCCAAATTTATGATTACTTAATAGGCTACAAGTTACAAAATATACTAATTACAACTCTAAGAACTAATTCCAAACCCATGTCTAACACATAAACTAATTATACTAAGATTAAGGTCAACCTTCAAGAAGGATAAACCAAGCCTACCTCAACGTCGAAGAATGCCAGGTAAAATCCATTAAATCAATGAATTTTTCTTTAGAAGAGCTCTCGCAAGATGCCATACTATCAAAATAGTAATCTTTTATTCAAAATGAGAACAATGGTACACATATTGCATTTTGTGCTTTGGGTCCAAAATTATGTATGAACCTCATGTGGGGCCTGCTTGCAAATTCACACTTTCAAAATTGTCAACACATCACTCTTTACTCAAAGAACTTTTATCCTTAAGAATGAGTAAATTTTTAGTTGAAATGGTGATACAATCAACCCACCAATATTCTAGAGATTTTTAGAAATAATAGAGAACTTAACCATGTAATTGATGAAAACTTACCAAAAATTCAAAGATGAAATGCGTTATTCAAGCTTATGAACACCTCAAAATCACCCACTAATGTTTTTCCCAAATTCTCAAACTTTTATGGGTTCTACACACTTGAAAATGGGATAAAATGGGCAAAGTGAGGATTTTATAAGTATCAAGTGTCTTTAGCAGACATTGGGTCATTTTCGCAACATTGGTTAAGTGTGTACATATCTCTTAAGTGACCTTTAGCCTCTTAAGCAACAAAGGCATCGCTTAAGCGATACCTGATAATCAAGCCAGGTTACTTAAGAGAATGGTTGGTCGCTTAAGCAGGCTTTGCTTAAGAGACCCAATGGGATTAAGAAAATACACCAGCTGAGTGCATCAGTTGGAGACTTGGAATTTTTTTGAGTCTTCGTCGATCCCTCAGGATTCATCCAGAATCTTTTATACGTAAATAAACCATGCTATATTGTTAAATTCAACATTTCAAACTCAACGATGCAATACAAATTTCCATATGAGGCTGTTTCGATAAAAAGTGGGTCCCACACCTAGTGCCATTTTTCTTAACTTTCGACTAATAGCCCAAAATTAGTCTAAAAGCCTTGAGAATAGAACCAAGGGTCCTCCTAGCCTAAAATCAATGTTCTAAAGCTATTGGATCTGTTAGAATTAAAATACAAGTTTGTGTGACTGAAGTTTTCACCTATTAGCCAATTTTAACCAACGAAGACTTCAAAATAGAGAACTGGCTCTATAAACCAAACAAACTGTTCGGTAACCAAATTGTCAGCTCTAGCAAGTCATAAATAACTTGGTACCATTATAGGAAAGCAATAAATGGCAAAAATAAGTGAAAATGTAAGAAATTTAAATGAAGGGTCATTATATTAGCCACCATTAAAAGAACTTTCACCTGCTAAAGTAAAGGATTAGGATGTACCTGAAGCCTCAAACAGGTGAGGATATTGGGTTTGCATCTAGCTCTCAATTTCCTAAGTAGCCTTCTCTACTGGGCAGTGCCTCCACTGAACCTTAACTACTGGAATCTCTTTAGTGTGCAACCTCCTAACGTTACTTGCTAATATGAACATCGACTCCTCTACGAAAGTCAACCGCACATACAACTGAACTGAGTCCCATCTGAGCATATTAGATGTATCTGGAATATATCACCGCAATATAGAAACACAAAAATCTGAATAAGCAGCAATAAAATCTAGGGGAAAGACTAAATCATATGCCACCTCTCCAATTGTGTGAAGGTTCAAAGGGTCCAATATATCGAGGGTTGGTCTTTCCCTTCCTCTCTAACCTCATCACACTTTTTAAGGACGATAAATAAAGGAATACCCAATCACAAACTCCAAATATCAAGGCACGAAGTCTACGACCTACATAAGACTTCTTCCTACTTTGAGCTCCCCTCAACCTATCCCGAAACACCCTGACTCTATCCAATAACTCCTGAATAAAATTAGTACCATGGGGTCTAATACCAAAGGTCTCAAACCAACCAATTGGAGAAAGACATTGTCTACCATATAATGCCTCAAATGGAACCTTCTTAATACTTTAATGGTAGCTATTATTATATGCGAACTCCACCAAATCCAAGTTCTACTCGCATTGACCTCTAAAATCCATAACAGAGGCTTAGAGCATATCCTTGAGAACCAGAATAATTTTCTCTGACTATTCTCCGGTCTGAGCATGGAAGGTTTTGCTAAGATCTACCTGAGTACCCAACTTCTCCTGAAAAACTCTCCAAAAAGCTCAAAGTGAATATCCAACCTCAATCTGAAATTATAGATATAGGCATTCTATGCTAACGGACTATCTCATGAACATAGATGCGGGTTAACCTCTAGAAACTGAAGGATACCTAAATAGGAATAAAATGTGCCGATATGGTCAATCGATTTATGATGACCCAAATACCATCTGAACCACGAGAAGTGCGAGGCAAACCACTAATGAAGTCCATGGTAATTCGCTCTTACTTCACTCGAGAATGGGAAATCTCTAAGTCAAACCACTAGGTCTTTGATACTCTTTCTTCACCTACTGACAACATAGGCAATGAGCTAAAAAGTCCACCACATCCCTATTCATATCACTCCACCAATAATGTTGCCTCAAATATCTATACATCTTAGTTGTACCCGGGTGAATAAAATATTTGGAATTGTGAGCCTCACACAAAATCAACTAAATCAAATCTCCAATCCTTAAAATATAAATATGGCTATTATATCTCAGAACACCCTTAGAATCTATAGTAGCCCTCTTGGACTCACCATGCAACACTTCATGATGCAAATTCTTATATCCTCACACTGACGACTCTAAATTTGCTCAAGTAAAGTAGATCTCTCCTCAACACTAGCAAAATTCCTCCTGGGGTCTGAAATTTCAAGTCACATGATGAAGTTGGCCAAGGATTGGATGTCCTATGCCAACGGCCTCTGTAAATTGAGATATAAGTCAAACTACCCATACTTATCACCTTCTGGATCAAGGCATCCTTTATCATGTTTGCCTTGCTCGAATGATACAAAATAAGGACGTCATAATCCTTTAGCAACTCAATCCATCTATGCCTCATAGAATTAAGCTCCCTTTAGGTCATAAGATGTTGAAAACTGTGTTGATACGTGAAAATCTCACAACGCACGCTATAAAGATAACACCTCCAAATCTTAAGTGAAAAAACTACCACTGCTAATTCCAACTCATGAGTGGCTTAGTTCCTCTCGTGCACCATTAACTGCTTCAATGCATAAGCAATAACTTAGCCAGCTACCTCAACACACAATCCAGGCCAACAGCAGAAGCATAACAATATATGATGAATCCCTTACCCTTCACAGAAAGAGCCAATATAAGAGATGAAGTGAGAAATCCCTTCAGCTTTTTAAAGCTCTACTCACACTCTTCAAACCACTAAAAAGGAACCTCTTTTAGAGTCAATCTGGTCATCGGTGCTGCAATTAGTGGAAAATCTCTCAATGAATCGCCTATAGTAATTTTCTAAACCAATGAAGCAACGAACCACAAATATAGATATAGGCCTGGCCAATCACGAATACCCTCAATATTTGCAAGATCTATCATAATTCTATCCTTAGACACCATATGTCCAAGGAATTCAATTGAATCAAGCCAAAACTCACACTTAGAGAATTTGGCAAAAAGCCTATGATCTCTCAAAGTTTGGAGCACAATCCTCAAATGTTGCATATGTTCCTCTCTAGCTCTTAAATACACAAGGATATCGTAGATGAACACAATCACGAAGGAATCCATATAAGGCCTGAACACGTGGTTCATCAAATCCATGGATGTGGTTAGGGCATTTTTCAAACCAAAAGACATAAACTAGAACTCATAATGACTATAACGGGTCTTAAAGGTTGTCTTTGGGATGTCCTCAGCCCGGATCCTCAACTGTTCATAACTGGACCTTAAGTCAATCTTAGAAAACACTGTTGCTCCTTGAAACAGGTTAAATAAATCATCAATGCGAGGCATAGGATACCGATTCTTCACTGTCATCTCATTAAGATGTTTGTGGTCAATACATATATGCAAGGAACCATCCCTTTTCTTCACAAATAAGATTTGAGCCCCCTATGGTGACATACTCTATCTAATGAAACCCTTACCAAGAAGATCTTGAAGTTGAGAATTGAAATCTTTAAGCTCTGTAGGAGTCATATAGTAAGGTACCATAGAAATAGGTTGGGTGGCCAACTCAAGATCAATAACAAACTTAATATCATGATTAGGAGGAACACCAGGCAAATTAGAATGGAAAACATCAGGAAACTCACAAACAATAGGAACAGAGTCAAGCGATGGACTCTCTATACTAACATCATGAACATAATAAAAATAAGACTTGCAACCTCTCGAAATAAATCTTTTAGACTGAATATAAGAAATAATCCCTATTGAATCACAGCCGGTAAATCCCAGCCACAGAACCTAGAGTATACAGGTAATGGTTAAGGTAATGATCTTGGTAAGAAAATCCAAAGCCACACGATAGTGCGATAACTAGTCCATGCCCAGAATCACATCAAAATCTACTATGTCTAGTATAATAAGATCAGCCTGAGTATCAAACTCTCAAACAGTCATAAAGTATGATCTATGAACTCAATCCACTACTAAAGAATCACCCACAGAAGTAGATACACATAATGACACAACAAAAGAATCCCAAGATAACTCTAACTCCGGGGCATAAAAAGCAGACACATAAGAATAAGTGGATCCCAAATCAAATCAAGAAAAAATTAATAGATGGAACATTGAAATCATACATGTGATAATTGCATCCAAAGTCTCAACCTTGGGTCTAGTTGGTACAACATACAACTGACCACGCTCGCCACCTGGCTGGGCTCCTAACCGATATCCTATCCTATTTGCTGGAGAACCTCCATGAGTACCCTGAAAACCATCCTAATAGCCATGCATACAACCTCTAGATGGGAATGAATTGCCCTAATTAGAGGAAAACTTAGAGCTAAAGAAAATGTTGCTCCATGACTGGGGCAATCTATGAAAAATATCTAAAGGCCCCATAACCATAATATGCCCTTGCATTGCAGTAAACCGAAAATATCTGGCTGACCTAAAATAACTACCACGGCTTGAATAACTAGAAGATGAACACCTTAGAGGCTGACCACTACTCTCGCCAAGATAATCAATATATCTTGTCGGCTATCTAAAGAGTAGCATGAATGGTACTAATAAACCAAACTTAATGCTAATAAGGCTGGCACAAAGGGTACCTACCCTGTGAACCACTACCTCTAAATCATGAGCCACTACGGCTCCTGTTGAAACTACCCTGATATTGTGGCCTTCTATAACTGCCTCAGGGACCTCGTGAATAATCTCTTTCATAACCTGAACATGATCAGAAACCTCAACAAATGATCTACCAGCAACTTTGCATAGCCATATGGTAAGGGAATCTCAATTCTCGAACAAAGTACCAAACCTTCTCATACTCGATAGTTAGAATAAATGTGGCATACCTATCCAACTCATGAAATTGAGCCTCATACTCCACAACAGTTATAGAGTTTTTCTCTAACCTTGTAAATTTATCCCTTAAATATTCTCTAAGGGTACGAGGCATACATTCTCTAAGTAAACTTCAAAGAACTTAATCCATGTCATAGGGGAAGCTCCAGTTGGCCTGGAATACAGATGATCTCTCCAACAATTTCCAGCTTCAAATACAATTGAAAGGTAGTGTAATCTACACCACGAGTCTCAACGAGGACTAAATTATGGAGCCTATCCTTGCAGGCAATCAAGGACTCATAAGCATCCTTGCTCGATGCACCAGAAAACCTAGGCGAAGATAATCTCAAGAATCTACCTAGTATCTTATGCTCATCAATAGACATAGCAGGCTGGGCAACCATCGATTGAGCAACTACTAGCTGAGCTACTGCCGGTGCAGGAGGTACCTCAACTTTGGGAGTCAAAGCTACAAGTTGTGTCGCCACCTTAATGCCACTCTAATTCATAAATTGTGCACCATCATATGGTACAACACAAACCAATCCTAAGATATAAACCAAAGCATTCCAGATCAGTAAAGAAGAAATAAACTCCAGCAGATCCTAGGCTAGTCCCGAGCCCACCATTAGTTGGGGTGGATGAGTCTCTAGCTCAGAAGTAGGAATAAGATCTGGGGAAGGCCTCGTATCTTAGTCCCTATCTTGGGTTGTATCTCTAGTATGTCCTTGACTTCTACATCATCTAAAACTATGAAAGGAACCCTAGGTGTAGGTTTAGGGTCTTCATCTCGGATAGTGGTAGCACGTGTCTAGCCAACTTTGAAAGAGCGAAACCAAAGGAATAATTAGAAACCAACTCATACACTTAACACGAAATAAGTGAAAGAAGTAAAAAAGTCCTAAGAATGTCCTGTAGCCTTCTAAATATAAGAAACGGACATCATTATTTTAATCTCCGAGACCTTACTAGACACTTGCTCTTGTACCAATAATATTGGTGAATCTACTGATTTGATACTAATTTGTCATAACTCGATTTATGAGTTATGATGGCACCTACTTTATCCCACCAATAGGTAAGCCAAACCATAGCCCAAAGCTAGAAGTAATGGGCTAATTTGGTGGGAAAAGGTGTAAAAGAAAGAAATCTATAAGTAAGGACTTACAACCATAATTTAAGTAATAATAATTGTCTACGGGATAGATAAAGATAATAATAAAATCCCACGGCCTAGTAGTATTGGTACAAGAGCCACTGACAAAAAGTAATATAAGTACTAAATAGTCAATATATATTAGTCTCGAATAGTGAAAGACTAGACATAAATGATAGAAGGGTAAAGGGCAACTCTGACTTAGAAAGCTCACCTATCTTCAGACTCAAACCATCATGAACATCACGTCAACAGCAGCAACTGGTACTCAGATTTGCTCCAAAAGGGTACAGAAGTATAGTATGAGTACCAAAGCCATGGGTACTCAGTAGGCATCATCGACCGACAGAGCTAAATGATGATATAAGTATGATAACATGCAAGATAAATAAGCTAACTCAAGGTAAAAGGAAAAACCTAGAATAGCACTCCAATACTATAAATAAATAAAAAAACAAATATAATATAAAAGAAAACATAATTAATACTATCAGACTGGCCGAATAAGACAGTAAGTAAGGAGAAGTATATAACCCAATGTGGGCCTCTATAAACTCAAAGGGTCCAATCAAAGATGATAAGTAACCAGAATTGTACCAAATAACCACTTTTCAAGTAATAATCAAAAATCATTCAATACCATAAACTTCATATTAAAACTAGTTTAATAACTAGGGGTGTCAAATGGGCGGGTTGGGTTGAGATTGAGGATATTAAATGGGTTGAATTGGATATCGGGTTGGGTCACTACCCGCCTAACTTTGTTTCGGGTTGAAATGGGTAAACTATCAGGTTGGATTTTGAACCGCCCAATGTGACCCACTTTGTCTACAGTTAAAACATAAAGAAAAAAAAGGTCGGCTCGATTCATACCCACTCTGTGGGTGTCGGGGAAGAGATGTCTAGACAGCCTCACCCCAGCTTCGCTGAAGGGCTGATTAGAACCCAGGACTTGGCACACCACGGTAAGCAAGATTACCGCTGAGCCAAGTTGGCCCTTCTCTAAAGTTAAAACTTAAATAGTTCAAATTTCATGTTTCAGTTCTGCTAAAATTATGATTTTAGTTAAATAGATCATTTATCTGTTCCATCTCATGATTTACTTTAACAATCAATACTAGCTCTTTGTATTTTCAATAGTAAATGTATGCATCTAATATATAGGATGTAAAATTCATACTAACTTCCCAGAGTGGTAAGATTAATTAATAATTATCATAAACAAATACTAATAGCTAAGTAATATTAATACGTCCTCCGTGTAATCTTGAGTACTGGTGCTTCATTATGTACAACTATTACTGGGGTTGAGCTAAAATACTTTTGAACAACTATTCCAATACTCATCATGTACACATTATGTAGACACACTACTAACATTAAACAAAGAATATAAACTTCATGATACAATAAAAGCATTGGATATATAAAGCAATTTTGAAGAACACTGAATGGCATTGGCAAGTTATCCAGAAAAATAAAAAGAAGGTCCATCGGCACACCCACAGATCCGTCAAGTCATCAAGTCGTCAAATGCCCATAATACCAATAATGGAATAAAACATTTTTACACTATAGATGACTCCATAATGGACTACTTCTAATGCACAAGTCAATAAACAAGGGGAAAAATAAAATTCTCCAATGCCATCAAATTTTTCTGGGCATGCAACTAATGAATTAGAGAGCGTCTCCTTCCAACTACGTCTTCTTGATCAGTATCAAACCAAAACACCTATAAGACTAATCAACATGACAAACAACATTTAGAAGCCACCAGCATCGATTTTGCTGATTTGTTTTTACCAGCTCCTACAAAATGGTATGCTTAAAAAGTTAATTAAAAGTACTAGACTTACTCCAAGAGAAATAGCATCAGCAACAATACACAATAGGGCTAGATACTAAAAGTATGCCACTTCATCAATAGTGCGATAATCTTTTCAATTGGAAATAAAAATAAATACTGATGGGAATTATACAATTCAAGTTAAGTGACTCATTTTTCAATAAATAATCAGGCATACAACATTTACTTTCCTGGTCCAACGAGATGGACCTACCATTTGGACTGGCTTCTAGATGGTATAATTGGCATGTGGAAGTGCAATTAAAAGCTTTCACTATTAAACAAACCTAAAAATGCAAACATTGTTGCTAAGACCCCTCCTTGCCTTTGGTAGGGAAAAGGAAATATGCTAGATTCCAACATCAGTGAGTGGAGAAGGACTTGGCATAACTATTATAATTTATTAGTTGTTATATAGCTACCAGCAATATTTGTATCAGAAAGAAGCTTTGTCATCGTGCTATTTTCCTGCCAGTGCGTCACCATCCAACAATTTTTTCACAATCTGTCAGTACTATGCACAAACCAGTACCACTAGGAGCCATTGCCTGTGATCTTTTCTGAAAACTCTCTTCACACAGTTGAGTCTAATTCAGACATCACCTATTCGGGTTTCACTATACACAACTTTCTACCAGCAATATATATATAATAAAGATGTTCCTAGTAAGAAATTTTCAACACCTATTGCAACCAGACACAAATACATGGCACTATGGCAGATTCTCCGAGACACAACAAGAGAAGCGAAACAAGGTCACCGAAAGAACAAATTAAGAATATACCTACACACATTCACCAAGTTAATTAAATCTCTGAGCAGTAACTTCACTTACATCTATTGCAATGTCATCTTCCTCTTCAGAGTCGGCAGAAGCTAAAAACACAAAGGTTAGAGACAAATTGCCAAGACACATTATGTTTTCTTATAAGAAAAAAAGTGATATGATTTGATAATACTTTACCTTGATGACCATAGATCCAATCTCGCAAACACAATTTTGCTTCTATATTTTCAGGTAAAATTGAGCTTTGATATTTACCAATAACATGAAGTCCAATGTTGAAAGCAAACTCAGAGGCAACAGTGGTGATAGGAATACTTAATGAATCTTGTGCCATCAGTGAGAGTTACGGAGACTTAATTCTATTATCTTTCCAAAACTTAAGTACATCTAGATCTTTATTTCCTTTGCGAACCAACATGGGTTCTTCCAAGTAGAATATAATTATGTCTTTTTTGAACCAAGTTCTGATTGACTTTCAAAAGTATTATGCTCATCCATTTCATCCACCACTTCAACATCATCTCTACCACTACTATTTTCTACCATATCAACATCAACCAAGGATTTTTTTCAAATACTCTCTAAATAATGCATGGATATTATACTCAACAACTTTTACCTTTTCATTACAAGTGACTGGATCAAGTTTGGTAAAGAAAAACCTTACAAGTTTTAACTTATACCGAGAATCAAGAACTACCGCCATTGAAGCAATTAGACTATAGTCTTCCTGCCAATACTTTTTTAACTTAATTTCCATTTCCTCTGCCATTGCCTTAATATGAGGATCTTCACTATACTTCACTTATATTATCATCATATGAATTGTCCAAACTTTATGAAAATACATGTTAGCAGTAGAATAGTAATTTCCTAAAAATAAAATAGTGACTTCGTAGAAAGGCTTCAAAAACTTAGCAATTCAAGTATCTTTAACCCGATCATCTTTGGAGGGACAACATTTAAATTCAGTATCAAGTATCTTAAAATCAGAAAATGCTCGACAATAAGGAATAGAACTATCAAGCATCAAGAAAGTGGAATTCCATCTCGCCGGCACGTCTTGACGTACCTTCCCATTCAATTTTAAGCCCAGGTTCTTAATACACTCTACAAACTTTATTTTCCTTTCCTCAGAACCTTTAACATACTTTATGCTTTCCCTAATATTACTTACCACAATTTTAATTATCTTCAAACCTGCGTTGACAACCAAATTCAAAATGTGGTTTACACATTGTATATGCACAAACTTCCCATTAACAAGTACAGAATCCAAAAACTTAAAATGTCCGATCAACCTATCCACAACACTTCCATTATATCATGCATTATATAAAGTTATCAAAAAAATCTTTTTCTCAATTCCCCATACTGTAAGCATATTGATCAATTTTGGACCTAGAATGGCACCACTATGGGGAGAAGACGTATGACAAAATATCAAAACTCTCTTTTACAAAATCCAATTTGTATTAACATAATGTGCAGTGACACAAATATAACCATCAGTGGTGATTGAACTCCATAAATCAAATGTCAAACATATTCTACTAGGAATACCAGCAAGTTCATCTTTGATTATCTTTTTATAAACCTCGTACAATTTACAAACATCAGCTTTTGTCGTATTTCTTGAAAGAGTCTTAACACAAGGATTTAAAAAAGAATGAATATCTCTAATCCCTTCATTATCCATAAAGTTAAATGGATAATTATGTCTAACTATAGCCTTGGCGATCTTTTCAAGATATGATTTGTGATCAACTGGCGTACCTTGTTGGGATTGGATTAATCTTTTAGGCGTTTCAAATGATGATGATTTAAATTTAAAGTTCCCAAAGTTGAGTCATCCAACATGATAAGTCCACATTATTACATTTTACTCGTAATATATTATCTTCATTGTCATCCTGTGGCAACTGCTCAAAAAATTTCCACGCTTCAGATCTTCTTTTCCATTTTGATGAACTTGAAAAGCTCTCTTGAGCCTCTCCAATAGAAGATTCATCTTTATGATCCATAACAAATGATAAAACCTAGAAAAAATGTGAATCCATTAATCAAACAACTATAATTGATGTTTTACAGGTTCAAAAGATATCCAAGCTCCACTCCTTATGTTTCGATTCAAATTTCTAACATCAACTATATACAGATTCAAATTATTCTTGTTTACATATGGAAGGGGAAAAGAATCCAGTGCACTACTTTTCACTGTTTATTTTGCATCTGAACTTTCTTAGTAGCAACAGAAATAAAAAGGTACTAACCTTTGCGAAATTAGAGTAATACCGGCAGGCAGCAACGACTTCATAAAAGAAATTAGAGTGATTTTAGTTGAATCGAGTAATAAAGACTCAAGAAGAACATTGAATCGTAGGTCGGGAATAGAGTACCAACTACCAAAAATATGTTCCACCAGCGTGGAGTGCCATCGAAGTTGGACGATTTGCTATTGGGTTCCATAAATTTGCATCTTAGAGTTGTGTTGATGGTTAATTTTTTTGGTGGAAATAGGTATATTACGGGTTGAAACGGGTGAGAATTGTTTTTTAACAGGTCAGGTTTAATGGGATCAAACCTAACCCAATTCATAATTAGTTTGTACCCAACCCAAAAAAGTTTGGGTGGGTTTAGCCTTAACGGGTTTATTTTGATAGCCCTATCAATAACCATCACAAACAACTCATCAATGCTAGACTTGAACCAAAACTGATATAATCAAATGCCAGACTTGAACTAGAAATTATATAATGCCTGAATTAAACTGGTCTCAAGATCATAAATCATTGGACTTGTACCGGAACTAGTATTAACTCCAAAGTACCAAACTAGAATAATACCAATGTAACCACCCTTTTATAGCTACCAAATATGCAATTTAAAGGATACAATTCTCCTATAAAGCTACAAGCAGCTAATAATAATCCTGGCCTATAGTGGGCCGAAGGACCCATTTCTAACCCCTGAAATCCGTTCTAAGGCAAATTCTACCTCGAACAAGGTTAAGGCATCTAAATCCGCTTCCAAATTTTAATTGAGTCATATTAAGTCCTAAGATAGCAATTATACCATAAACATGAGTGAATTAGTTGAGTGCATCTGTTAGAGACTTGGAATTTTTTTGAGTCATCGTCAACCCCTCAGGATTCGTCTGGAATCCTGTATATGCAAATAAACTATGCTACTCTATAAAATTTGATGTTCCAGACATAATGGTGCAATTGACATTTCCATCCAAGGACATTTCGGTAAAAAGTGGGTTCCACACCCAAGGGTCATTTCTCTTAATTTTTGACTGATAGTTTAAAATGACTTCGAAAGCCTCGGGATCCAAACCAAGGGTACTACTAGCATAAAATTGATGTTCAGGGTTGTTGGAATTGTCAGGATTGGCATATGAGGTTATTTGGCTGAAGTTTTCACCCATTAACCAATTTTAACCAGCGAAGAGTTCAAAATTAAGAATTGGCTCTAAAAAACACTAGCTACCCAATAACCGAACTATCAACTCCAGCAAGTCATAAATGACTTAGGGCAGCTATAGGAAAGCTCTAAACAATGAAAATAAGTGAAAATACAGAAAATGACCTGGAGGGTCATTACAGATCCGCATAAGCCTTTACTTACTATGAGCTACCCTCAGCTAATCCTAAATCTCTCGGACTCTATACAATGACTCCTAAAGTAATTTAGTACCATAGGGCCAAATCTTGGAGATCTTAAACAACCCTATCAAAAGATCAATAATGCCTACCATACAATGCCTCAAATGGCGTCATCTCAATACTCGGATGATAGCTATTATTATAGGAAAACTCTGCAAACGCTGGGTGTTACACCCACTAACCTCCAAAGTCTATAGCACAAGCTTGAAACATATCCTCAACAACCTGAATAGTCAGCCATGATTGACCATCGGTATGAGGGTGAAAAGGGGTGCTAAGATCTACCTGAATACCCAACTCCTTCTAAAAAGCCCTTTAGAATATAAAAGTAAATATTGAGCCCCTATCTGAAATAATAGATATGGGTACTCCATGCAGGTGACTATCTCATGAACATAGATAAAAGTGAATCACTCAGCATTGGAGGACACTAAATAGGAAGGAAATGTGCTCATTTGGTCTATCAATCTATAATGACCTAAATACCATCAGAACCATAGAAGATGTAAGGTAAACCATTAATGAAGTCTATGGTGATTTTCTCCCACTTCCACTCAGGAACTGGCAATCTCTGAATCAAGCCATCAGGCCTCTGATGCTTGGCCTTCACCTTCTAATAACATAGGCAACGAGAAGCAAAATCTACTATATTTCTTTTCATGACACTCCACCAAAAATGTTGCCTCAAGTCCCTATACATCTTAACTGCCCCAGGGTGAATAGGGTATCAGGACCTGTGAGCTTCACACAATATCAACTAGATTAAGTCGCTAACCTTTAAAATACAAATATAGCCACCATATCTTAAAATATCCTCAAAATTCATGGTAGCCACCATATTGTCTAAAATTAATGTCTCTATCAGTCATAAGGTGTTGAATATTACGATGATCAATCTAGAGCACATAATGAACACCATACAAGTAATGCCTCCAAATCTTAATCTCAAAAACTATTATCGCCAACTCTAAATCATGAGTGGGGTAGTTGCGCTTATGTACCTTTAGCTTTCTCAATACATAAGCAATAACTCAACCTTTTTGCATCAAAACACAACCCAAACCAGCATCGAAAGCATCACAACAAATGATAAATTGATTGCCCTAAATAGGAAGATTCAATATAAGAGATGAAGTGAGAAAATAATTAAGCTTCTAAAAGCTCAACTCGCACTTCTCAAACCAGTGGAAAGGAACTTTCTTCCTTGTCAATCTAGTCATCGAATCTGCAACAGTAGCGAAAACCCTCAATGAACTGCCTGTAGTAACCCACCAAACTGATTAAGCTACGAACCTCAAGCAGAGATGTAGGCATATTCCGATCACGAATATCCTCAATCTTCATTTGATCCACCTTAATCCTATCCTTAGACACCACATGTCCTATGAATGTAACAGAATCAAGCCAGAACTTGTATTTTGAGAATTTGACAAAAATCTTATGATCTCTCAAAGTTTGGGGCACAATCCTATAATGTTGTATATGTGTCTCCCAACTTCACAAATACACAAAAATGTCATTGATGAATACGATCATGAAGGTCTCCAAATTAGGTCTGAGGAAGCATTTCATCAAATCCATTAACACGGCTGGGGCATTGGTCAACCCAAAAGACATCACTAGGAACTCATAATGGCCATAATGAGTCCTGAAGGTTGTCTTTGAGATGCTCAGCCCAAATCCTCAACTGATGGTGATCAAACCTTAAGTCAATCTTAGAGAACACTTTCTCTTCTTAAAACTGGTCAAGAAATTCATCAATACGAGGCATAGGATACTTATTCTTCACTTTCATCTTATTCATCTGTTTGTAATTGATATACATATGCATTGAATTATCCTTTTTCTTCATGACCAAGAAATAAGCACCCTAAGATGGCACACTCAACCTAATAAAACCCTTACTAAAAAAATCATGAAGCTGAGAATTTAGCTCATTAAGCTCGATAAAAGCCACACGATAAGGTGTCATAGAAATAGGTTGGGTTTCGACTCAAGATCAACAATAAACTCAATATCAAGGTCAGGTAGGTCGGTAGAAAAGACATCAAGAAAATCACGGGCTACAGGAACATAATAAAGAGAAGAACTCTCAATATTAATAACACTAATATAATTAAGATAAGGCTTCCAACCCCTTCATATAAGTGTCCTCTACCAACATATGAAATAATCTATACTGGTGTGCGGCTATTGGATTCCTGCCACATGACAGGCGGTATGCCGAGCATGGCTAAGGTAATGGTCTTGGCAAAATTATCCAAGACCGCATGATAGGAGGATAACCAGTCCATGCCTAAAATCATGTCAAAGTACATTATCTCTAACACAATAAAATAAGCTTAAGTATGAAACTTTAAAATAGTCACGAAACATCATCTATAAACTTGATTCACTACTAAAAATTTACCCATAGGAGTAGATACACATAATGGCCTAGATAAAGAATTTAAAGACAAATATAACTGCGGTGTATAATAAGCAGACACATATGAATAAGTGGATCCCAGATCAAATAAAGCAAAAGCCAAATGATGGAACACTGAGATCATACCTATAATAACACTATCTGAAGACTCTACCTCTAGTTTATCAGGTACAATATATAAATGACCTCGCCCACCACCTGGTTGGGCATCTGACCGACCACCTATCCTACCTTCCTAAGAATCTCATCAAGAACCCTAGGGACTATCCCAACAACCCTATATACCATCTCTAGTTGAGGGAGTCATTGCCCCTAATTAGTGGAACCTGCAGGTACAACTATCCCATGTAGGGGACACTCTCTAGAATAATGGGCATATGCCCTACACTCATAACACGCCCCAAGCACTTTACTGTGTCCAGAAGATTTGACAACCCCAAAATAACAACCTTAGCTAAAAAAGCCAGAATGTGCATCTCTCAAAGACTATCGCTACTCTGGCCAGGATGATTATTGTAGCTGGGCTGGTACCTACTAGTAATCTAAAGTGAGGCATGAATAGGCCTACTAGACTGGACTTAATGCATTTAAAATTAACATAGAGGGTTCCTACCCAGAGAATCTCTGCCTCTGATTAATAAGGCGTTTTGACTCTCATTAAAACTATTCGTGTAATGCGGTCTCTTATTGTTTCCCCCTTGGACCTCGCAATTCATCTTCCCCATGGTATGAGCATAATTAGAGATATCAATAAAACACCTACCAGTGGCAACGAAACTTTAAGTAGCCATGCAAAGAGAGTCTCATACACCAAAAAAATTGAATTGACTCATACTCAGTTGGTAAGATAATTGTAGCATGCTTGGCTAACTCATGGAACTGAGCCTCATACTCCAGGCCAGTTATAAAACCCTTTTCTAATCTCGAGAACCACTCTCTCAAATGATCTCTTGGGCTACGAGGCATATATTTTTCCAAGAAAACCTTAGATAATTAAGTCTATGTCAATAGAGGAGATCAAGTTAGCCCGTAATCAAGATAACCTCTCCACCAATGTCTAGTTTCCAAGTCCAATTAAAAAATAATATAGTCACCCCACAAGTCTTAATTAGGCCCAAATTACGAAGTTTATTCTCACAAGTAGTCAATAACTTGAATACAACCTCACCTGGTGCCCCATAAAACCTAGTACAAGTCAATATCAAGAATATTCTAAACATCTTTTGGTCCTTAATAGAAATAGTAGGTTGGGTGACTACTGGTTGAGTAACTACTGGCGTTGGAGGTATCTCAACTTTAGGGGGATGCATCTAGGCTACACCTCTACCTCCGTACCACTTTGATCCACAGATTGAGCACCATCATATGGTGCACCACAAACCAAACCTAGTAACTGAACAAAAATATCTCTAAGCATCGATGAAGAAATAAACTCTGGTAGAGCTTGGGCTACGTCATAGTCCACCACCTGGATATGCGGAGAAATCTCCGATGCTAGAGTTGGAATAGGGTTTGGTGAAGGCTCCTTATCTGGGTCTATAGCTCTCACTTACCCTAGAATTGTAGTCGTCCACGACCCCCAACAAGATCCCCAATCGTGGACTTAGAGTCCTCGTCTCTAGTAGTAGTAACTCATAACCTAGCCATCTTTAAAGAGTGAAACTGAGTGAACCTTAGAAACCAACACAGACTCATAACATGAAATGAGTGAGAAGAGTAAAAATCTTCTAAGAATTTCCATTGCCTCCCGAACATAAGAAATGAATGTTATCATTCCAATCCGCAGGACTATACTAAACACTTACTCTTGTAGCAACAATACCAGTGAACCTAGCACTGATAACAATTTATCATGACCCGATTTCACAAGTCATGCTGCAACCTACTTTAACTTGCTAGTAGGTAAGCCAAATTATAGCCTAAAATGATATGTAATGGGATAATTGGTCGTAAGAATGGTAAACACCAAAATTACAAAAGTAATTAAATTACAAGCCATAAAATATAAGGATGATAACACAACTGAAATAAGAAAAAGCAATAAAAATATTACACGACCTAGCAAGGTTGGTACAAGAGCCTCTAGTAAAAGAACAAGAGTACTATAAGTATCAAATGTACAATAGTCCCGAATAAAAACCGTCCAAAATAGAAGAAGGAGAGAAAGTCAGCTCTGGTTTCAAAAGCGTACCCTATCTCCAAACTTCGACAAATACTAGTACAAATGTCAACGGTGGCAGCTAGTACTTAGATCTACATCAGAAAAAGATGCAGAAGTTTTGTATGAGTACCAAAATAATGGTTACTCAGTAGGCATCATTGATCGACTGAGCTAAATTATAATAAAAGTATAATAAAATGCAAGATAATAAACTAAAGTCAAGGAAAAGGGAAACCCTGGAACAGTTCTTCAAATATTTGAAGTACATAATCGAGTAAATAATATCAAAGAGGACATGACTAACTATAGGCTAACAGGCCCCCATAAGCCCAGAAGATACAAGTAGGAATAAATAATTGAACTGAGCCCCCATAAGCCTGGTAGATACAATCAAGACAGAAATTCCAATAATAACACTCATAAGATATTTGAACCTCAAATCCATAATAGTGGATCCTCACATACCATAAACATTGGACTCAAACCGGTTCCTTAATCATATGTAGCCTCTCATAGTCGGACTTGAACCAAAAATATCATCATAAATACCGAACTCAAATAAAAAATAATATCATCATAGATTCCAAACTCAAACTGGTCTTAATATCATAATTTTTCAAACTCAAACCAGTCTTAACATCATAATTATAGAATTTGAATCGGTCTTAATATTATAATTTTCAGACTCAACCGATCTTAATATCATAATTGTCAAACTTAAACTAATCTTAATATCATAATTTGCCAAACTCAAATGGTATTAATATATTTGAGGTACAAGCCTAATCAAAGTCAATAAATGTCTAATTCTTCCTCAGGATCAAGAATATAAATATTACGATGGAAGATGACCTCCTAATTCAAAAAGGAGCTGATTTATATATGTCCTAAAGCTGGTTGGAGGGGGCTACTTCTAACTGCAAAAGTCCATTTTAAAGCAATTTCTATCCCAAGCTAGACTAAGGTTCCAAAATCCCAACACAAAGTGCTACATAAGTCTCATTACGTCCTAAGATGGCAATTCAACCCAAGGAATGGGTAGTTAAGTCAAATCTACCAAAATACGACTCACTAACTGGCCAAATAATTTAAATTCTGCTAACTATGTGATCGACTCATAATTTCCAACTCAAGACTAGAATAATATCATACCAAAACCATTATAAAACTCAATTTATGAGAAGAGTAAGCGTAGCCTACCTGGAGGTTGAAGAATGCCCGATAAAGTCCGCTAAACTGGATATTTCTCCTTATGAGAGGTCTCCACAAGATGCTACACTATTAAAATAGTAATCTACACATTAATATGACAATAATGATGCCCATTTTGTATTTTAATGCTTCTAAGCCCAAATATCGAGTCAAAATCCCATGCAGGGTCCACTTGTGGCCACATACTTTAAAAATTGTCAACACATCCGCCTATACTCAAGGATTATTTACTCTCAAGAATGAGTAAATTTCTATCTGAAACAACACTCAATTCAACTCATCAAGGAACTATAGATTTATGAAAAAATACGAGAACTAAATCCAGAATTATATGGAAACTTACGAGGATTATGATGAGGAAATAACTTTCCCGAGCGCACCAATACCCCACAATCACCCAGGGATCAATTTTCTAAGTCTAGGGTACAAAATCCTTGGAGACTTGAAGAAAATAGGATAAACTTAGGTGAAACGGAGAATTTAATACCCCTACTGTAATCGCTTAAGCGATCGGTGCTAAAGTGACACATGGTCACTTAAGCGACCCTTGCACCTAAACGACCGCTGCTTTAGTGGACAACACATCGCTTAAGTGATGTACGGAAAAATTGGCAGTCCTCTAATATAGAGAAAAAGGTGGGGATCATCTTGGTCAATAAAGTGACCCTTTGTCCGCTTAAGAAACCATTGCATAAGCGACCAAAGGCCCGATTACATAGTTGTACCTACTGAAACTTAGTTTTCCCAAGTTTCCATCAACCCCTCGAGATTCGTTTAGAATCTCATGACTGCAAATGGACTATGGTACCTCATCAAATTTAACATTCTGAAGTCAACGGAGCTGTTTTGATGAAATATGGGTCGCACACCCAAAGGTCACTTTTACCAAAATCCATGCAATAGCCTAAATGAGTCCAAAAAGCCTTGGGACCTAAACCAAAGGTCCATCTCACCTAAAATCGATGTTCTAGAGCTGGTGGAACTGTCAGAATTGGCATACAAGGTCGTTAAGCTAAGTTTGACGCCCAATAGCCAATCCTTATGAGCGAAGACTTCAAAATAGTAAATTGCCTTTAAAAACCAAACAAACTGGCCGGTAATCAAACGGATGGCTCCAGCAAGTCATAAATGACAGGGGGCAGGTATAGGAAAGGTCTAAATGACAAAAAATATGGAAATGCAGAAAATGACTTGATGGCTCATTACATATTATGAATGAAAAATTCTAAGATGGAAATGGCTGCGGCAATACCATAAAAACACGATAATCTATGTCTATATGAATGACACCATATGCCTTCCAAAGATGGATAGATCACCACTTGCTAGTTGTTATCCCAAATAAAACCTAATACTAAGCAGAATTGTGAGAAAACACTTCAGAACCTATATCATGAAAAGATGTAGCATCTTGGGATAGTCAGTACGACAAATACAAGTATCCAACCCAAGAAAAGGGACGAGCAATTTATAAATCAAGTTATAAAATTCATAATCTATATAGAAATAGAGAAAGTATGGGGCAAGTGATATAAAACATAAAGACACAATACTTTGAAACATATTCTGAACTATGTTGTTTGCACTGATATTAAGTAACCCACGGGCTGTTTGGGTATGGTATCCACCCAACCGGGGCTCCCAATCTATGTTTGTTGCATGAGATGAGATCGACATAAGTTGTCTATCATAACATCTTCATAGAGGAAAATATTATAAGGTCATCTCATTAAGGAGCGAACCACCCCCTACGTCGACAAAATAGTTGTTTTAGACATCGGGTAACGAGGACTTACGCCTTCTCGATGAACTGCATAATTCCCTTTAAGCCCAATTTAAAACATTTTTCATCAACATTTATCCATAGAATCTTCCATTAAGGCATTCACATTTTGGTATCATCATACCAAGACTTGTACGTCATTCGTCTCATGCCAAAATCATTATCATAAAAATATAGGCTATTAACCCTGTCATTCATAGTATTTAACATAACTAAATTTTCACATAACCATACCTTATTTATCCCATCATTTCAAATATTTGAACACATTTAACAAACCCATAAAGGTTAAAGATTCCACATTTGAATAACAACACATTCAAAAGCAAAGAATGTAAATAACTCTTCTTTCTCATCAAAAACTAAGATTCGGGTAACCAAGTGAATTACAAGGGGAATAAAACCCTTTTGACTCCAATACACCCCAATATAACTTCATAAGCAAAGGATTTCATAATTCACATAGTAAATCTCAATTCTCAAGTTCAAATAAAAATTTTAAAGTAATTTTATCAAAAAAGGTTCACAAGCTTAAGAAATTCCTCCTCTAGAAAATCATTCAACGAACTCAATTCAAAATTCACATTAAACCACTTTTGTACCTGAAAAATCTGCCACTAATAAATTTAGTTAAAAGGAGATTGTCAACATACCTTTTGACAGAAAAAATTTTAATAAAGCTTGAGGGATCCTTGAATCTTGAACCCTAGTTGATTTTGCACCTAAGTGTTTTGGCGAGGAGTAAAATGTGTTTTCGAGAAAGAAATACATAATTAGGGATTTAAGGTCATAAAGTAAGGATTGGGGATGGCTTTTAACCAAGGAAAGGACCAAAAAGCCCTTAAAATATGAAAGAAAAATAAAGTCCTATCAGGTAAGGCGGTTGCGCGGTGCCCCCTCCCCCCACTAATAGTACCATGGTCTCTTGTGAGGCGTACAATACAACATAGAGGGGAAATAGCAGACCTTCCCGACTGGCTATGCAACTCGAACACCAAGTCCTAAAACCCTT
The DNA here is from genome assembly GCA_030864225.1 of Capsicum baccatum var. pendulum. Taxonomy (NCBI): domain Eukaryota; kingdom Viridiplantae; phylum Streptophyta; class Magnoliopsida; order Solanales; family Solanaceae; genus Capsicum; species Capsicum baccatum. Next base: position 153,975,155 of record CM061552.1, read on the forward strand.
CTAACACAATGTACGAGCCTAGAATCATGTCTATAACTTTCCTAACATATTCCAACTCACCCCAAACAATATCTACAAATTCTAAAGATCATATAGGCTCATTTTTATGCTCTAATAAGGCATTCAAATGTATGGGGTGTTATATTGTCCCCTATTGGGATTATTCATCCATGAATGATGATTATGGATACTTTTAGCTCAGTTCAAGAATTCACTTAAAACATTTAGGAATGAATGAAAAATGATTGAAGATGAGAATATAATTAGTACCTAAACCACTTTATCTAAAGACAAGTACAAAAAGGGAATTCTAGCCTTTATATCCTCCTCTGATCCCAAGTAGCTTCTTCTACTCTTTGATTACTCCATAATACTTCTACTAAAGCTATCTCTTTAGTCCGTAACTTTCAAACTTGACAATCTAAAATTTCAATATTACCTTCTTATAGGACAAAGAATCTTCCAAACCTATGCTCTATTGGGACTACAAAAGAATGGTCATCCACACACTTTTTGAGCATAGATACGTGAAACATTGAATGAACCAAAGCCAAATTCATAGGTAAGTCCAACTCATAAGCATTCCCAAACTTTCTCAAAATGTGATAGGATCAATGTAACGAGGTGCACAACCAAATTTCTAAGGCTATGATGACAGCTACTATAATCCACCAGTAGGTAAGCTAACTCATATCTGTAACAGCTAATAATGGACTATCCAAAGAAATAAAAGGGAAAAGTGGAATAAATACGATACAAAGGTTATTACATATATAGCAGTCCCAAAACTGAAGTTAGTACAAGAGCTTCTAATATAATAAAAGTACAAGGTTCAATACTGAATAAATATACAAATACAACCCATCTGTAAGTACAATATAGAGATCCATCTAAACCACAAGATGGAGATAATAGTACTCTGAATGCCAATAGCTCACCCCAAATCTACAATCCATAGTTGTTCTGCACGATGCACACAACAATGGCAAGAACCCAAACTATAGTCTGCAGGCTGCAGAAGTGTAGTAAGATTACCAAACACGTAGTACTCAATAGGCAACTACCAATTGAGCTCTAAAGATAATGCAAATATAGATAACATGTAAAGCATGAATATATACTACAAGTAACTATCCAGGAAACTAACATACTAAAAATAGAGAGGCAATAAGGATAAAATATCCTATTCTAGCCGTATTTATGAACTAAAGCACTGTACCGTATATCACTACCAATATACAAATAATGGGTTTAACAAGGATATATAGTAATATATAAGACCAAGGAATACATATAAAATATGAATAAATGAGGGAAGAGAGGAATATACAGTGATACCATAGCTAGATATATGTATATGCATATAAATATACAAGACTAACTCAAAGGTAACAAACTAAGGTAGCCAACCTAACCTCTCCAGGGAAATCTAACCAAGGAGGAAAGATAATACTAGCATGGTCAGGGTTCCTAAACATAACATCTAACCATGGGATAATTATCTATAATATAATTCAATGTAAGAAGGGAAAGGAATCAAAATCATACCCCCAACTTGAGTAGTAGTCGATAATCAGCCTACCACGAATTAACCATAATAAAAACAATAAAGTAACTGGCTAGTTCGGTCAAATAATACCTAACCGGGGTCCTATAAACCCAGAAGGTTCAATAAACACTCAGCAACAACAATTATAGCCTATACCTATGCAGCCCCCCAAAGGCTCATAGATATAAACACTAAACAAAATACTGGTGATAGGCAATACGCATACATGAATGAATGTAAATAAATCCATGCTACCATAATCGTTCCAAGTGCTATAATGTACCCAATGTATACAACTCCTCCAGCTCAATGACTTGCAAAGGCAGGACCTACGATGACCTATCTTTTCCTAAATGATAGCTCATGGATGTAGGGGACCCTAGGGAATTCAAGAATATCTGTATGCACTCACCTGGTCCCGATCAAGGATTTTCAATAATCATGATAATCATTCTACTCTATCCAACACTAGAAAGATTTATATATAATAAATGCACGTACTCGAACCATGGCTAAAAGTGTATGATTGTAAATCTATTGTCGGGGTAAACTCTAGGACTAAATCATCATAATAAAGTAAAAAAGGTTGAAGTCTCTCATGACTGAAATAAATAGTAGTGGAAAAAATCGATAAAATCATGGAATGAAATCAATCTCAAACTAATTTTCAAAACATTATTTTTAGTTCCAAAAGCTCATATATCATTCATAACGGTGGTATGATTCCCTTTATAAAAGAGTCGGTTTAAAAGTGGAAATCAAATCCCCTTTTTAAAAAACAATAGTAAATTCATGATTTAGTCAGAATCATACCACTAAGTGAGCATGAATGTACCAAAGCGTATGCATGTCATCACCAGTACCCAAACAATATTGTCATCACCAGTACCCAAACAATATAATCATAAATAGACAACCTCTGTAGACTAAAGCCACATCCTTTATAAGGATAGAATACTTACCTGGAGTCCAACTGGTATCGTAACCACGGCCTCAGGCCTAACAGTATATAACAATTATAATATCAATACTATAAATTAGGAAACTATGTTCTAATCCACTAAGTCAAGTGGTAAACCCTATACTTAAGGGTCCTTAGCATCAAATATGATCAACGTACTAGTGACCTAGGTGAGAGAATCCTTTAGACATAACAAATATTCCATCTTAAGGGTCGATTCACCCATCTATCTCCAAACTCTTAAATTAGGCTAAGTTATGGTATTCTACCCATATATGCCATGATGGAGCAATTCAGTACTTGTCAAACTTTGGTTACCTATATTTATATGCAATAGTCTGTTTAACATAGACTTAGTCTTTGCATTAGGACTAGATTGTATGAATTAATTGGTAGCATGCTAGTCTAGGCAGGAGAGATAGTAAAAGATAGGTGCCTAACTTGTTTAGCTTGTAATGTTTCACTTTTTGGTATTAATAAAACTTGTTTATTTACCAAAAAAATAAAAGATTTATGTAGAGTTTCATGAAGTTTACTTGAGGAGTTGAAGAGACATCAAGATCATAAGGGTTTTACTATAACCCTAACATATCACAAGAAACATTCAAAGTTAAAGAGGGGTGAAATCCATAGGAATAAATTAGGATAAATAGCCTTACATACCTTGAAAGTAAGGGTGGCAACGGACCGGAACCGGAAACTCCGGACCGGAATTACCGGATCCGGAACGTTTCCGGAACCTCGTTACCGGGTTTTGTATCCGGAACCGGAGTTACCGGAACCGAAATACCGGAATATATTCCCTGTTCGGACCGGTCCGGTAGCTACCGGAGTGGAACCGGAACGGACCGGTCCGATACCGGAACGTTACCGGAATTTTGGTCGGCTACCAGTTTTTTTTTTTTTTTTTTTTTTAACTTTTAATTGAAATTGTAACTTAATTAAGATTAATTTATAAGTTAAATATATATATTTTTAACTTATATAGTTTATATAATTTATTAACTTTTTTTAATAAGTTTAAGTTGTAATTATTGTAAATATATGTTAAGTTAAAGTGAAATACTTAATATAATATATTTTTTTTCATAATTGCAACAAACAAATGAGAAAATTTAAAACAAAATTAGGCAAATATTTATTACAAAGATATTAAATGTAAATCTAATCTACGCAGCCACCTTCTAGGAAGGGTTCTGTGTGAATTAGATTTCTATTGTACAATCTTATTAATATCTAAATTGTCTATAATTTTTTTGGCGTAATTTTTCTAATTCTTCGACGGATAAATCCTCCGAAATTGGTCTATTTCCTTGTTGCTCCATTGCTTCCATTCCATCATCACTATTTTCGTCAAAAATTTCATCTATTTCTTCTTCAATATGGGGCGGTAGTTTGGGGAGCCCAAAATTTCTTCGTTCGGCATTGATCCAATCTCTAAATAATACCGAAATCTCCAAACTATCCCTTGCTAACGAATACCGATGATCTCCTATTATAAATCTTCCTGCGCTGAAAGCTTGCTCCGAAGCAACTGAAGAAGCTTGAGCTGATAACAAATCTCGAACCATCCTTGAAAGTTTTGGAAATTGTCTGATCCGGGTCTTCCACCACGATAAAAGTTGTTGTTTTCCAGTTTCATCTCTAATATTTTCCCGGTCCTGCGAAAGATACGAATCAAAATCATTACTCCTACAACATTGAAGACCAAGTTCTTCGCCCATCTCGTCATCTAAATCATCATATCTACGTCTAGAACTAGGAGGTTCAATCGGGCCAATATTTTGTTCCATAACTTGATACAAGTTATATAAATTCCTAGCTGTAGGTACTATGCTGGCACAACAAGTTTCAACTGATGGCTTTTCATGAAGTCCAATTTCTAAATTGTTGTATAATTTTCTAACCAACATTACTGTACCATGTTCTTTATAAAATGGGTTTAATAAATTAGTTGTTAAAATAATTTGTGGAATTGGAAAATAATATTTTTTAAATTTTTCAACCATAGCTTCAATTGCCTCTTTGTTAGGACATATTTTTTTATATTCAACAAGTACTTTAGAAATAGCAGTAATAGTTACTAAAACAGAAGAAATAGTTGGAGTATATTGAGCAGATACTGTGTTCGTAGCTTGATAAAAAGTTTTCAAAAATTTACAAAGTTCTTTTACTTCAATCCAATCTTCTTCATCTAGCATTAAATTAACATCCACATTATAAGAATTATAAACTAATTGTATAGGTTTACGATATATAAGAGCAACTTCAAACATTTGAAACAAAGAATTCCATCTAGTAGGAATTTCTTTTGGAATTTTTCTATATGGAAGGCCACATTGTTCACATTTACGTTTAAAATCATCCATTACAGCCTTTTTTTTATTTTTAAACATAGAACTACAAGCAATTCTCACTTTAACACAACCATTTCCAAACAAATGAATACCATCATGTACTATCAAATTTAAAATATGTGCGGAACATCTAACATGAAAATGATCTTGATACATTAAACATAATCTACTTTTTAACTCGTCAATAGCTTTCAAATTATTAGAAGCATTATCTAATGTGCATGCCATAGGTTTACCAATAAATCTAAAATATTTCATGCTCGTCGTTATTGTATTAGCTATAAACATACCGGTTTTAGACTCATCGACATATTTATAAGCAATAATTCTTTTTTGCATGTTCCAATCGTGATCAATCCAATGAGCCGTGAGAGTAAAATAATCATTACCGACAACACTAGTACCCATATCAGAAGTAACAGATATTCTACCATCAAATTTATCAAATAAGCAACGAATAAAATGACAATGTTCAGCTTGAAATTTAAAAATATCATTTTTAATTGTATTTCGAGAAAAACCTTTAAAAGAGGGATTATATACTCGTTGAATATAATGAATAAAACCTGGATGCGAAGGAAAACTAAAAGGCAAACCCATAACAGCAACCATTTTTGCTAGTTCTTCTCTATCTACATCTTCACTATATGTCGAGGATGAACTTGCTTCAGCCGGGTTAAACATGTCTAACCGTGTTTGAACCATATTACCTCCTACAGATTCATGTACAAATGTTGTACCATCTTTTTTGGCCTTAGCCTCATTTTTTAGACGAATAAATTCTTTATTACATCTCATCAAATGCGAAGTTAGCAATCCTGTCCCGCCATTTTTCCCCCCAGTCAAATGTTTAAAAACATGCTTGCATTTATTGCAAGTAGCAGTATTTTTTACCCTATCATGCTCCATAAATTTCCAAACTAAAGACCTTTTAGTACGTTCGGTACCTTTGGCCCTAGTAAATTTTGGTAAAGGGGACAGTTCTTCACCGTGTTCCGGTAATTCCGTAACCGGACTAGTAGGGGTAGGGCTATCACCTATTTCTTGTTCTTCTATGTCATCTTCCTCTGGTAAGTCTTCCTCAAAATTATTATAACGCCTATTCAGGGTCTCATTATCTAATTCCATACCAATACCAACATCAAAACCATTAGGTTGTGATAATGAAGTTTCATTAAATCTACCCGGTAATGAACTAGTACTAGCCTTACTTTTTTTATTTCTACGAAAGACCTTACCAAAATTTGATTTTTTACCACTACTATTTTTTTCAAAATCCATATTTCAAAATAAAATATTAAAACAAGCAATACAAATACAAATTGATGTTCGTAAATAAAAAAAATATAGATAATTAACGTAAATAAAAAGAGATTAAAGTTGGAACGAATATACCGAACGTCTGCGTAAAAGCAGACGTATAACAAATGTCGGAATTAAATGAATCCTCAACTTCAAGTGTTCAACTTATATAATAAAACTAGAAATATTTAGAGAGAATTTGAGAGAATATTAAGAGGGAGAGAGTATGAAAATTGATAATATTTGTGTAAAAAAATAATTGAAATGAGGTATATTTATAGTAAAAATTTTAAAGGGTGGTGGGGCTAATTACAAGAGGGGGGGGGGGGGAGCAACAGCTATAAAACGGCTAGTTGTTTAAAAAAAAAAAAAAAAAAAAAAAAAAAAAAAAAAAAAAAACAAAACAAAATCTGACCGTTATTCCGGACCGGAATCCGGTCAACCGGTACCGGAACCGGAAGTACCGGAAATTTTTGAAGGTCCGGTCCGGTTACGGTATCCGGAACATTTGGTACCGGTAAACCGGAACCAACCGGAACCGGAACTACCGGAACCGGAACCCAACCGGAACCGGAACTACCGGAACGGAACCGGAAAGTTCCGGTTCCGTTGCCACCCCTACTTGAAAGGGAGGAGGGAACTGAAGAAGACTGAGAGAATCCCTTCCTTTAAGCTTTAACAAATTGTTCTTGAAATCCTTGGAGTTCTGACAGAGGAGAGGAGTTTGTATGATGTTTTTTTCTGAGTGTTAATAGTATTTAGGAAGGGTTTTAAGTTTTGGGAACTAATCATATAAAAGGGGTATAGAGGATGAAAACACCCTTATTGAAATAGAGCAAAAAAAATTCCCATCAGGATAGGGTCAAGTACACCAGGAAGCCCAAAGCATTGACAGGGAAACGCACCACGAATCACATAGCATTGATAGGAAAAAGCACCACAAAGTCCAGGGGGTTGATTCTAACTTCTCTGAAGTTTGGTGACAGGTGTGGCGTGTTGTCCATAGGTTTGTCCCTCCAACGCATTGTCCTAGCCATTTCACATGCCTGAAACTTTTGTCCAAGTCTCGAAAATCATTTTAACTGATTTCCAATCCATCGAGTGATCATACACCTTAATTTCTAAGTTCTAACGTATGTATGAATCGACTTAAACATGACATAAAATGCAAGGTGTTAGAATTTCAAATCCACATCACCCATGATCCCACAGATTCAAATCTATAATAATGATTCTATTTTGACACTCATTTGATACCTCAAATCCCTAATTTTTCATTTCTGAAGTTTACATCTCAAACCCAAAGTTAAACTATACAAAGTCCACAATTTATATATCAACATAAAATAATGATACAATCTCAAAAGAATGTGTAGAGCGTTTACTCAACCAAGTAGATGAATTAGTCCAAACTACCTAATATAGAACTAAGTTTTGTCAAACATGGATAAAAACATTATCGTTCATTAGATCTCATTGTAATCTACGGTGTCGTCCTATGATATTTGTAGAACCATATCCAATATCTCATACCACTGAAGACTGAATACCTCCCAATCGCACCTAAACCTTTGGAAAACATAGAAAACTTATCGATTAACTCTCACTTGTTCTCTGCATTCATAATCACTACCCTGTGATGGCAAAGACCCTGCTGTCAAGAACCTTTTATTCATGAGACAAACTCAGCGATCATAGTGTATTTGACAACTAAAATTTACAATTTCAAACTTGTTCAACCTATGGTTAAATTCATCATAGTCCTTCGAGTCCTCATACAAATTATCTCAATAGGTCTTCAATGATAAAATTTACTTATACAATGGTCAAAAAGAAATTCGATCATAATTACTCTAAATAGTGGGGGTGGGGAGCATGATAAGTGCTAAGAACCTAAAGCTTGAATTCATCATGTTTTATCCTGATCTTTGTTTGGACATAGATTTTATTAGCTTTCTCATTTGTAATATTCAACAATTGTAGATTCAAAACTTGAAGAATGACTCAAGAGTAAAGTTGTTAGAGGAAGACAGGAGGGTTAAGCATATGACTACTTACACTCCACAATTTCTAGGGATACCTGCAGCGTGGACACAAGAAGGAGGAGATAGAAATGCTGGTGAAGGAATTGTGATCGGCTTTATAGATTCCGGCATTAACCCAGAGCACCCCAGCTTTGCCTATGATCCCACAATAAATAATCCTTTCAGGTTCACTTTTGATAACTTTTCAGGAGCTTGTGAAGAAGGTCCTTTATTTCCTCAGACTTCTTGCAACGGCAAGATAGTATCTGCTAGATTTTTCTCAGCTGGAGCTCAAACTACTACAACACTTAATGAATCCGTGGATATTCTCTCACCCTTTGATGTTGTTGGACATGGCAGGTAAAAAGCATATTGAGTTTTACTTTGATCTCTATTAACTTATTTTAATATTTTCTTAAGTGTGTCTAAAATGAAATTGTGAATCTGTTTATTAAGTGCAAAATTTTATCTTGAAAATTACTCAATCTGTAGGTAAAAATGAAATAGGAAATCAGTAATTGGTATAGTGTGTCTATAAGTTTCATAGTCCAAAACTAAACTGATTCATGCTCGAAATAAGCTTCCATATTGACAAACTCTTAAACTTATCTTATAACCTAGTGAAATTCACTTCATAGAACCACCACCTCAGCAAAAATCATGACAAAATGTACCAAAAATATTTGTTCATGTACATATTATTGAAAACCTCAGTTATACAAATCAAGTCCCAATAAGGGATCAAATCATATATTATTACTGCTCTAAAAGAAATTCTCACATGATGTATCTAAAACCCTTAAAAGTATTAAATAGGATGAAATCTAAACTCGAGACATAGCCTAGCTAAGCAAAGGGGAAAAAAAGGAAAAGAAGACCACCATAGAACTATGATGGTGGGACTTGACCCCTTAGCTGGATTCTAAGGCATGGTTCCTCCCAAAGGTGATTGCAATTGAGGTAAGGATCCTATCCCAAACTGATAACAACCATCACTTACCACATTAAGACTATCACTAGTTTGTGAAGTAGAAATCCAATCCATAGGTTAGTCTGAAAGTCAATAGATCTCACCATCATCTACTTCTCTACTGATTTTCCCTTATCATTCTTCTTCATAGCATTAAGTAATTCTTTAAGCTCAGAAAATGCCTTCTCATGGTGCTCTTCTATTTGGTTCTACCTTATAGTATAGTTAGTGATATCCATAGTCATCATATCAATCATGTCTTTAATTTCCTTCATATCAACATTTTTTGATTTCCCAGGGAGCTCAAAGAAGTGCCTTGATACCAAATAATGCCATTAGGAAAGATAGATCATGAAACAATGGAAAATGGAATAGAAAGGAAGAAAAAAGCTTGTAAGCTAAGCTATTTCTATTCTGGTTATACATATTTTTGTTGATATGAAGAAGGGAGTAAGTCCATGTAATAAAATATCCAAAGCAACCTGGCAATTTTCCACAACTTGCATTTCCAGTACAAAAGTAGACAGACAGATTAGGACCAGGATTTTGAGTTCTTGAACTTCAAAGCTAAGGTAAATCCATTAATTGGGATTATGATGCAAGAATTAAGAGATGAAGTTAGATTCAGTTGTACTATGTGTTTGTGAAGTGGTAGGTGGTAGTTAACGCCGTTAAGGCATAACTATTTCAGGTAGTTTCAATTAAACATTTTAGTCCTCAGTCTGTTTTAAGTATAAGTTTGCTATTTTAGACCTGAAAAGGAACCCGGAGTTACTGCTAAAGTTGTTGCCATGTGACCAGGAGGTCACGGGCTCAAGCCGTGGAAACAGACCCTTGCAGATATGTACGGTGAGGCTGCATACAACAAACCCTTGTGGTCCGTCCCTTCTCCGACCCCAGTTAATAAACTAAAAAGAACACTTCTGGTAAAATTCCATGTTTAGTAGTAGTATTAAAAAGAAGCCTTATGAAGCTTACCTAAATGTTGGGTCTTGAACCATGGTAAGAATCCCCTCTCCAAAGCGTGTGATAAGAATCGGGTTTCGTTAATAAACAAGAAAATAATGCGGAAGCAAAACTTCTAAGATTACAGGCAAGAAATTAAAGATAGGCAAAATTGGAGAATAAAATCCCCAATTTCGAGGTTAAGTGCTAAGAATCCTAATTGATCTTAGTATTTAAAATTAGCAAATTAAGACTAATTATTATACTAATAGAGTTAATTCAAGAACTTAGATCAAAAGTGATCTAGACCCCTATTTCAAAGGAACTAAAGACAACAATTAGTATAAGACTAATCACTTCTTTAATTAACTTTAATAGAAACCAAGGATATCAAATTAAGAATTAATCTTACCTCCTAAAGAATCGTTCTTATAGGGTTGCAAGATAAATCCCAAGTAGCCATACACAAAGGTGTAAATAAGAGAAACTTTCAATTAATAATAATATTGTCTGCTTGAAAATAACAAAATCTATCCCTATATATAGGGAAAAAAAAACTATCCCAAATAGCATAGAATTGGGATCTACCTTTATCAAATCTAACTACGACTAGGAAAAAGCTATCCCAAATAGCATGGGATTTGGATCTACTATTATGAAAATAATAAATAAAATCCTACTAGGACTAGGAAAGCATATAAAAATAATACCAAAAATTCTCCCCTACGAAACAAGGGAAAGCTTCCAAATTTACTCACAACCCATATGGGCCCAATCTTCTTCCTTTTGGGCTTGGACTTGAATCATGAAATATGTGTAGCACTTTGCCCATTCCTCTCCATAATTCTTGGACTCATTCTTGGGCTCTTCTTCCATCATAAACATCTTCCTGATTCACATTGAAGCCCATCAATCTTAATGCAAGTGGGCCAGCCTGGATGTTATCATTCCCCTCTTCTTGAAAATAATTCATCCTTGAATTTGAATCTCGTATAATCACGATGACATAAAATATTAAACAACATCCATTACTTGAAAACAACAATGGTAGGAACAAAACAAGACAGTGACCATGCGTCCACTTAACCCAATCAATTCTTTCATGGATAAATACACCTTTATAAAGCATGCGGACATCATCATCCCAATAGAAAATTCTCTTCCTTGTATGAGCACAACAATATTCTTGTTTAGATGACGTAGGAAATGATATATGTCTCTCCAATTTAGCTCTATCAATAAAGTACTCCACTGGACTTGTCAAAGACGTCGTAAGCTCCATAAAATATGTATCAAATTTAATACTTTTATGATATAGCCAAGCATCATTAATTACACTTCTCAAAGATTTTTCCACATAATATTTATTCACATAAGCATAGAAGATTTCAAGAAGGTTAGAAGAATCTCAAAATACAATCTCCATTAAATTCTAAGTAGCTGCTCAAATTCACCAACAAGGAATCATGAATAGGTTCAACAATGGGCATTTGATCAATTGTATTATAATAGTCATGGATTTCCTCATCACTAGTAGCAAACATTTTTTTAACCTTACAATTACCAAGATTTGAGGAGTTTTGCCTTAATTTGGTCTTATGTAGCAAAGAAATAATATCACCTCATTTTTCCTTGCTCATTGGCGTTAGATCTACATCTGCTTTGTTGGACTTTTTTCATAAGTCTCATCTTGGACAAGTCTAAAATAATTCTCTTTACTTATATCCTTCTTATGAACAAACACTTGCTCAATGGGACATGTAGTTTCAACCACCTTAGTATTAAGTTCATCCAATGAATTATTAAGTTCATCCAATGAAGGCTTTTCAATACAAACTTTTTCGTGAGTACCTATACGAGAGTCAAAGCAACTAAAAGAAGAAATAGGAAGGTTAGAGTTAGAATAAAAAATAACCTCACTCAAACTCCCTTGTTTTTCTTTCTTGACCTAATTATTTTCCCTCTCTTTAATACTCTCATGATCATCTCTCTTTTCTTTTCTCTTGACCTTACTTGACATCCCATTCTCTTCACATAACACAATTTTTTTCTCTTCTCTCTCTTGGAATATCATCATGCACTCCCTACTCCTATCATTCTTTTCTCTCTCAAAATTTTTCATTGCTTCTTTCACACATTTCTGATCTTCATAAACTTGGGATGGGGTTAAAGGTACAAGTTTATATTTTCTTTTGTTTAGCTCAAGAGAAACTTTATTCTTCCCCCTATCATAAATTGCATTCCTATCAAATTTTCATGGACGCCCAAGCTTGATATGACAATATTACATCACAAAGAACATTATCAGAGTACCTTCTAATAGAGAAAGAAATCATGCATTGCTTAGTCGCCTTAAGTTCACCAAAATTATTGTGTTTGATGCATGTAAGTTTCAATTTCTCCACCACGTATGTATGAACTTATCACATTAGCACCACTTTTAAAATCAATAATCATAGAGCAAATAATATCCTTTATTCCACACCTTATATGAAAAATACTGCTCGTCAAATCAATTATATTCACCTGGTTAGGTGGATATTAGATAAACTCTAATACATCAAGTCGAGTGGAGACCCTTTAAGTTCCTTGGCTATGTCGTTGGTTTGAGTTTCAACATCAGTATCCTTTCCTATTTGAGACATCTCAAAAATAACATCAAAGGAAACAAAACTTTCCCTATTTTTGGCCCTTTTTCCGCTTATTGATCTCACACTCTTGCCCTTTTTTCACTCAAATTACAACCTTTGGCTGATTTCTTTATAATTTATATATTAACCCTGCTAGTAGAAATTCCTTTAGAAGTAAGAAACAGAGAAAAAAAAATTACGAACTTCTAGAGGAATTGGATTTGGTGAGACAAGAAAAAAGATCAATTTAAAAAAAAAATCTAAATTTGTATGCAATTTTTAAAAAAAAAATTAGCTACTACGTAACTTTTTTTAAAAAAAATCTACTAAAAGAAAAAAAAAAAAAAAGGAGTAAGGATTTTTTTTGCTATGAAACTCCCAAGAATTATCAAGAACAGAACCTTGATAAAACCGCTCTGATACCACTTCATAAGAATCGGGTTACGTTAATAAACAAGAAAATAATGCGGAAGCAAAACTACTAAGATTACAGGCAAGAAATTAAAGATAGGCAAAATTAGAGAATAAAATCCCCAATTTTGAGGTTAAGTGCTAAGAATCCTAATTGATCTTAGTATTTAAAATTAGCAAATTAAGACTAATTATTATACTAATAGAGTTAATTCAAGAACTTAGATCAAAAGTGATCTAGACCCCTATTTCAAAGGAACTAAAGACAACAATTAGTATAAGACTAATCACTTCTTTAATTAACTTTAATAGAAACCAAGGATATCAAATTAAGAATTAATCTTACCTCCTAAAGAATCGTTCTTATAGGGTTGCAAGATAAATCCCAAGTAGCCATACACAAAGGTGTAAATAAGAGAAACTTTCAATTAATAATAATATTGTCTGCTTGAAAATAACAAAATCTATCCCTATATATAGGGAAAAAACCTATCCCAAATAGCATGAGATTGGGATCTACCTTTATCAAATCTAACTAGACTAGGAAAAAGCTATCCCAAATAGCATGGAATTAGGATCTACTATTATGGAAATAATAAATAAAATCCTACTAGGACTAGGAAAGTATATAAAAATATTACCAAAAATTCTCCCCTACGAAATAAGAGAAGGCTTCCAAATTTACTCACAACCCATATGGGCCCAATCTTCTTCCTTTTGGGCTTGAACTTAAATCATGAAATATGTGTAGCACTTTGCCCATTCCTCTCCATAATTCTTGGACTCGTTCTTGGGCTCTTCTTCCATCATAAACATCTTCTTGATTCACATTGAAGCCCATTAATCTTAATGTAAGTGGGCCAGCCTGGAGGCTATCAGCGTGTATCTAAATTTAAAAATCCCATTCTATCCTTGAAGCCTGCTAGTTATATCAGGCAGTTATTACAATGATCCTCTTGATGCAAGGTCATCATGCCTATTAAAAAAATCCTTGTCTGCACATGTCGATCTCATCAGGAGCACTAGGAGTTCTACTAGGCTGCTCCCTCACGAAGATTTGGTGATGTGCTAGAGCAGCACATTGTAAAGGATGAGGGTTGCTCTGCTAATGATCCCTCACGGGGGAGAGTGTCCTCAAGCTAAACCTGGCCTTTCTTCTTCCATTTTTATAACTTTTGACTACTCTACCATTGCAACACTTCCAATGCATTCTACAATACAATACATATATCAACGTAGAACTTAAGAAATCAATTTTCCATGGTATTAAAAAAATATTTAAAAATGGATGTAAGCTTTAAAATGTACCGTATAAAGTTTGAAACTTTCCAGTAAGAGTATCCTCATGTGGGTTACTATACAGACATGAACCTAACAAAATACTTAAAGAGAACAGACCACCTTGGGAAAACAGGTAATAGAAAGGAATGGAAATTTTAGTTTAAGACATACGAGAGTAATATTCTATATTCAAGTTTCTGTTATCATGTACCTTTTTTCCCTTTACAGTCATGTAGCTTCTACTGCAGCTGGAAATTTTGGAGTTCCAGTAGTGGTGAATGGCTTGTATTATGGACGAGCAACTGGAATGGCACCGCAGGCAAGGTAATGTCACAGACACATAGGCACAATGAAAAAGGACTATACATAGATGGTTTCTGAAGTATTATTGTTGAATTCCTTACCACAAACAGGATTGCTGTTTATAAAGCTATTTATCCAAGCATAGGAACTCTTTCAGATGTATTAGCAGCAATTGATCAAGTAAGTATCACTTACACTTTGTAACCTTTTATAACTTTCTATCTAGCTAGAGATAAATTTTAGCTACTCTTTCAAATAAATTTCCAAGTATAATATGGTGGGAGTATAACTGAAATGTGTACAAGTTGATTGGACACTATAGTTATTCATAAAAAATAATGAATGTGCTCTAGCATATAGATATATATATATACACATACCCCAGATCATACCTTCAAAATTCCAAAATTAAGTTTTAAGAGATTGACCGATGGAAATTATTTATAGGCAGTGTTAGATGGAGTAGATATCTTGACTCTGTCAATCGGACCAGAAGAACCACCGGAAGACACAATCACTTTGTTGAGCCTATTTGAGATTTTTATGTTAGCTGCACACAAGGCTGGTACACTTGTTGTTCAAGCAGCTGGGAATGAGGGTCCTTCTCCTTATAGTGTCATCTCTTATAGTCCATGGGCAGTGGGTGTTGCTTCTTGTGACACTGATAGAACTTATCCTGCCACTCTTATCCTTGGTAACGGTCTCAAAATTGCAGGTGTAGGATTATCAGGTTAGTACCTTTTGCTGCATAATTAAGTCTCATTACTAGCCCTCATATTGTTCTTTGTAAAGAGTTAAAAAACAAGAAGGCTCTTGAAGTTCTACATATCTCATTGATAGTAGGACCTACATATGTTCTTGGTACAGATACAATTGAATTCAATATTTTTTATGCTGAATATTAGATTCTTAATTCATAATTTTAACAAGAGTAT
Organism: Capsicum baccatum var. pendulum; assembly: GCA_030864225.1. NCBI lineage: Eukaryota > Viridiplantae > Streptophyta > Magnoliopsida > Solanales > Solanaceae > Capsicum > Capsicum baccatum. The sequence goes on from CM061552.1 coordinate 153,990,823, forward strand.
AATAAATTCAACGTTGAGAAACTTAAAGATTAAATTCCAAATTTTGAATATTTCTCTATGTCTAGACATATTGATTTAACTCAAAAAGTTAAATACCTGATATCTGTTCTCTTCAACAACTGAATACCAAAATAATAATAATAAGAATAATATTAGTTGGTAAGCTTATTTGACAACGATCCAACTTTATGGAACATTATGTTGTTATGGTAAGCTTATTTGAGAATGGAACATAGATTCCGATGATGATAATATCTGAAGCTAGATAGTGTGTTTTTTGTTTTGAAGGCTTCTATATATTATATCTTGAGTCTTACTATTGAATTATATAATCTTTTGTAGGAGCAACAGTAGGAGATAGATTGATTCAGTATAATAAGCTGGTTTTGGCTAAGGATGCGATTAAGATTAATACCTCATTGCCAAAAATAGCCAATAATTCCGAGGAATGCCAATACGCAGAGGCATTTGACCCACTTGTTGTGCAAGGCAATGTAGTGATTTGCACATTTTCAGCTGGTTTCTATAATGGAACGTCAACTCTTACAGCCATCATCCATACAGCCACTTTTCTTCAATTCAGAGCATTCGTCTTTGTTGCAAATCCAACTTACGGAGATTTCATAGCCGAGCCTATTCCTTTCGCTACTCCTGCAATAATAATACCAACAACTACTGATACACAGGTCTGTACCAACACAAGTAGATTTAGCCAACAAAGAAGAGCATTATTTAGCCAAAACAAACTCCGACTCCCCCAAACTACTATTTTGATAAGTATACTTCTCAAATATGTTGATTTCAACACCGTAACATCAACCAAGCAAGCTCTGATATCAAACTGCATTTTTAATTAAACTTTCATGGATCGGACTTTCTATTTGCAGAATATATTGCAGTACTATGAAAGAGAAACCATAAGGGACAAGAACGGATTAGTGGTAAGATATGGTGGTAGAGCAGCAATTAGTGAAGGAAGAAATGCTGCTTACAAGGGTAGAGCTCCTATTGTTAGTAGATTTTCTTCAAGGGGTCCTAATTACATAGATCAAAGTAGAAATCCGACTGATGTACTTAAGCCTGATATTTTGGCTCCTGGACACCAAATTTGGGCAGCTTGGAGTCCCATGAGTGTTTTCAATCCCATTCTATCTGGTAAGTCTTTATTTCCTATAGTTTTGCTAATTTTTTAAGCAAATTTGTCATAACTAGTTTAGTCGTTCTAGTATAAAGTTAGTAAACCTGAAAAATCAACAAGTTATATTCAGACGTATACTACTGCAACACCGATCTTTTCCTTTGTTTTATTTTGTTTTAATCTGATGTTCGCTATCCATTCTGGGACCCTACTAATCCAGATTCACGTCAGGACGTCCCAGTTTGAGAGTAAAACACTCTATATCAAGGGCGGCTCAATCATAGGGCTAAACTCAAGACATATAACTATGAATTAGGTACTTACCACCTCACCATAAGTCCACAACCAAGATCTTGAAGAAAACTAGTTCCAACTATTTTACCAGGGACCTAGTCCTTAGCAAATTTCTTCTTTGAGTTATAAAGAAATTGCAAAATCAATTTATGTAGAAAACCTCCTATCTCAAGGAGCAACAACCGCAACTCAAATCCACTATGCTCAAACAAGATTTTAAGATTACAACTCAATAATCAAAACCTAAAATCCAACACCTAAACTCAAAATGTTGACTGTAATTGTTTCAACTCTCAATTACAAGAAGTCAATCTATTTCTTGTTACAAAAACTTACCAACTCAAAATTCACTTTATTACTAACACCAAGTTAACACAGGTTAACTATACCCACACAAATAAAACTATAAAGACTCAAATATGCTAGGTCTTTACTAGATGCTTTCTATGATCTCCTATTGCTTGAGAATAATGCTCTCCTGACAGTTGTAATAGGTGAGAATAATTATGTTGCTCGTCTCCTTTTATAGATGCTCCAATGTTGTTGTCCTAACCTAATTATGAAACCCTGTACTAAGAAATCCTTTTCTTGTTAGTCAAGGACATAAGTAGCCGACTGATTTCCTTTCCTTTATTATTGAGGACATGTAAGTTACCATACTTAGACATAAACTAAAATTAGAATTTGCCAATACTCAAAACTTGGGATGCAAGGAGTCTTCAGTTTTCCCCATTTTGATGATGGCAAACCTAACTCCATTTTTGTATAAGTCTATGGACTCAAAGATCACCACTACTGCGCTTCTCTATATTTCATCCACACTGCATTGCATCCTTAAAAAATATATATTGGCCTGCTCCTTACACAAAACTACATTTATAACATACTGCCCTACTCCATAAACAAAAATACATCTACTTCCTCCTTTTGACATCATTAAAAATAAGATAGAGACAATGCTAAATTCAAAAGTAAATACTAAATAACTCAAAGCCATTGGCAACAAAGCCACAATTAAGGGATACACAGCAATTATGAGAAATCAAAAATTCACAAGTACTAGCATCAGGCATAAGGCAGAAATTATAGTAAGATAAGAACAATATTAATTCAATCGCTGCGCAAAACAAAACATCCAAAATTAGTTACAAACCATAAAAAATAACTGTATTAATATCGAGACCATAGTAAAAAAAGGTCAGGGTCATATGGGCTTAAGAGAAAGAAGAGGGAAAAGGACTGGACTTAGGAAGGTGAGTCATAAGTTGCTGGATTTCTTCCAAATGGTTGTTATGCAAGTTACTCATTTTTTATTTTAGATAATCTATCTGTGCTTGAGAATTTCCCACACATTCCCTCAAACCAGCATTTTCTTCTTTCAACTGAGCAATCTTCTTTTGTGCTGCTTCTAATTCCATTAGTGTTTGAGTGATAGGGATGGTAGACTTCATCCCTATAGGCTTTTCACGCAAGCAATCTAACTCATGCATAATAGAGAGTGTAAACCTGTCATACCTAGCCGCAGCAACTCCCTTCCCTAGAGTTACATCAAACTTTTCAAACATAATTAAGAGAAGGAATCCATATGCAAGTCCATGAGGCCCAGTTTTAGGAAAGGTCACCCTTCTCATATGTTTGATCATTAATGCAGGGAAGTTCACTTTATCACTCATGTCTAGGTCATTCATGACCCCTAGATCCTTGAAGCATGCCTCAAATTTTTTCCCTCCCTTAGGCAATTTCTCTTTATACACAATCTCAAACAATAACTTATTGCTAGGAGCTATCTCCCCCTTGTTCACTTTTCTAGGCTTCTTCCTTTTTCCCTTGAATGAAGTTCTTAGTCAGCAAGCATTCAACATCTTTCTTTCACACATACTCTTCTAACCGTTTAGAGGGTACACCTAAGGCTTCTCCCAACTTATTAGGATCAAGAACAATTTCTACCCATCTAACACTGGAACTTATCACCCAACCTTCCAAAAACTATAAGTTTTCATAAAATTCTACAACTTCCTTCCTAAATAACACAAAACTTTTCAAAAGAAACAAGTTCTCCCGCCCCAGGAAATTAAGTTTTTTCAAGCAATTAAATAATAAAGGGATATTTATGCACATATTCATAAAATTTCCTAGCCATGAACAGCAGTTGAGTGGACTAGTAACTAATGAAACCCAGTGTCAAGAACTTCTCATAGTTCTTGTTGATCTTCCCTCTTTTTTGACAAATATTCTTTTTGTCAGCTTTCTCTTCTCCCCTCTCCTCATTTTCTTCTTATTCCACATCTATTGGTTCATCATTATCACTAATTTTCTCCTATTCTATAGCCACCCTTTCTTTATTTATTTTTTCAACCTCCCTCACTTCAGCAGCCCTTTTTCTAGTGTTAGGAATTTTGAAAGCAAGAATGATGGGCCTTTAGGAATTGGTTTTGTTCTGGGCTTGCAAGTACTTATAAGCATGTGTGCAAGCCTTTTTTATATCTAGGAATATGGGTAGAGACTAAAGGAACATATTTGGATTTAACCATAATAGCCCTATCACTGTCAACTTCTTTATCCTCAGAAGATGATTTAGGGTTATCAACAGGGATTGATGCATTAGTTGCTTCCTCAGATGTCCAAGAGTAGTTGAGGGAGTTAGATTTTGAAAAATGTTAGGATGAGGGTTTTGGGGATGAGTTATGAGAGGGAATGTGTGAAGATGATATGGGTGGAGAAAATAGAAGAGGAATGTGATCTTTGTCCCCCTGAGTAGGTACACTTTCATAATAATCCACAAGAGAGTAAAATTGATATTCAATAAGTTTTGACAATGAAGGACTTGGGAAGCCATTTAAGAAGGAATAAGATTTTTTTGTTAAGGAAGAGAGAGATTACAATGGGGTTCTGGTGAATATAAGAGAGTTTTGATAGAAAGAGAAAATGATTGTACGGGTTGTAATGGGTGAAGTGATGGATGTCAATTTTGGAAGGAGAGAGTAATAATTAAAAAGTTGTTTTTATTTATTTTACCCTCTTAAGATTATCTTTTGTAGATGTACAGGGTTTTGTAATTAGGATCAGGTTATGATGACAAAACACTTTATTTTTGACACTTGTAATAATTTAAATGCTTGATAAAAGATGTGTATATCTGAATTGAGAACCAGGTGCTCATGAGTCTTCCCGAGTTTTAAGTTGAAATTAAGATTCACTTATAAAGGTGAGTACCCAAGTTGTAGATGTGATCCTACCAAGGAACAAAAGTAGAGTTAATTACAAGATCTAACAATTAGCAAACATGATCTCATACCTTCATTTCATAGTCAAGCATTGAGGGAAGACTATGTTCCTTCTATTGTAAGAGTTAATAGATTAGCCCAAGGGCCAATCTATTTTTCTTAATGTATTCTCTTCCCAAAGCTTTAGTGAAGATGTTAGAAATTTGTTCATCAGTTTCATAGGGCACCATTTTAAGCAACCCCTTTTTCAACACAATCTCTGAGAAAGTGACGTCCTACATCAATGTGTTTGGCCCTTTTATGCTGAAAAAGGTTTTTAGCCATGTTAACTATACTTGTGTTGTCACAAATAATAGGAATACATCCTTGATTGATTCCATAGTCCCTAATTTTTTGCTTTATCTAGAGTAGTTGAGAACAATAAGATACAGCAGCTAACTATTCAACATCAGCAATTGAGAGAGTCATAGAGTTTTATTTCTTTGTTCCTAAAAATACAAGACAAGATCCCAATAAGTGAACCATTTCAGAAGTACTTTTACTATCCACTAAATATCCAGCATAATCAGTAGCATAACCAATAAGATAAGAAGAATCCCCAATAGGGTACCATATAATCTGTCTATGAGTGTCTTTGAGCTACCTAAATATTCTCTTAACAACCTTTAAGTGTGATTCTTCAGGATATGATTGACATCTAGCACATAAATCCATACTATATATAATGTCAGATCTACTAGCAGTCAGATATAGCAAAGATCCAGCAACAGATACACTATCCTCATCTCCGTCACAATTTATGGTAGTAATAATAGGAGTACTCCATCCGTATCAAATTTCTTCAACAGTTCCTTGATGAACTTTTGTTGATGTATGGATGTACTATCCTTGGTTTGATTGATCTGCAATCCTAATAAAATAGTTAACTCTCCTATTATGCTCATTTCAAACTTACTGCTCATAAATGTGAAAAACTTTCTTGCATAAAACACCATTAGTAGCTCTAAATAGTATATCATTCACATAAATTTGCACAATGAGAAGCTCGAATTCTTCTTTATTTATGAACAAGGTGTTTTATTTTGCCCCCTCCCCCCAAATATATCCATGTTCTAAAAGAAAAGAGGACAGTCATCAAACCATGCCCTTGGGGATTTCTTAAAACCATATAAAGCTTTCTCAAATGTGCATCCTATTGTACACGTAAGTGAACATAGTCGTGCAAGTAGTAAAGTGGCCCTTTTGAGCCGAATATCATTCCCACGGGGACTTAGTGTTTAGAAAGAAATCCATTTTAGCATTACTAATTAGATTAAATAAGCATGATTTTGTAATCTGAGTATGATCATTGTAACTATAACTATATAACAAAAATAGAAATGGCATGAAGTTTGGATTGTAAACAATATTTGAGAGTTCCAAGGTTGAGGCATTTTCCTCACCTTCATGCATAACTGTGGTTTCAAATTGGTGTTGGTGTTTATCATGATTATTGATCTACGAGTTGATATTTTAACAAGAGAATGGTCATCTTATAATTCATATATCCAAATTAATCTCAAAACTACATCGTTGAGCACAGATGCGAATCTTTAATTTGGATGCATTAAGTTATCTTCTCGTTTCATTAACCAAGTTGGGCATTTAGGTATATCTCTATCCTAACCACAAATCATCATTTAATAATTAGTATTAAGTGATTAAATACATTATACACACTCCTTACATTCTTCATTCTATCTCTCCACTCCTATGGCCAATTCGTTTTGGGACTTACACTTATCCTAAAATTTCATGATACTTTACAATAGTAAACCAAGAACATAAAAATAGTCACATAATTAAACATATGAAACAACAATCAAACCATGCTCAACCCTAGATTGAGGATTTTTATCCATTCATAGTCTTACAAATAATCATAATAATGGAATTCATATTTAAAACTACAAGAAAACTAAGTTAAAGAAGAAAAAACCCTAGTGTAGAGCCTTTGGATGCCTTCTCTTCTCTCCAATATTGTGTTGTTCTAAAAGTGTCATGTAATTATGACTAGGTGTTCCATTTATAGTGCTTTAGTTAATCCATGGGCATAGCAATATGAAATATATGCATTTACCACATTGCCCCTCACATAAAGACATAAATATTAACTTTTGGACATCCCAAGAAAGAGCTCGAGCCGCAAGGATAAAAGCAAGACTTAGGGGTGTGTGGAACCCATCCAAATAAAGGGTAGGGAAGTTTTCCCTTGCAATAGTGGGTGATTTGCACAGACCATCTCGTACTTTGGGGGTGCGGCGCTAGGCACCTCCATAAATAGGAGGATTCATTTTGTTTTTGCTCCTATCTTCTCTTACTTTTGATCCTTGTTTCCCCACTTCTTAGACCTGTTTGTAGGCTTAAATTAGCTTTAAAATCACTTACAATGGTCTAATACAACATCATATAAAAAGACTTAGTTTATAAAACACAATAGAGCTCATTAAAGTACACTACAACCAAGCATAGCTTAAGCTAGCACCACTAGTTTTCTCGTCTAAACTCTATTTGATCATTTTGACTCTTGACTTGCTGCAAATTCATATTAAACACTATAACATGTTATTAAACACAAAAATACACAATCACACTCTTAATACCTCATTAATCACATCAAGTGATCCTAAAAACTAAGCAAAAAGTGCATAGATAATGACACTTAGGTGTATAAATATGCCTAAGATCACCACCCCATACTTAAAGCCTTGTTAGTCCTCGAATAAAGCTTTGTTTGTCTCATAAAATTCTTTACATTAATCATCATCCAAGAAAGACTCTAACATTACCACTATAAGTAAGACACTCAATCTAGAACTATAATGACTACATGAATAGCAAGTTCCACATTAAGAATGTTGTATTACAATTGAAACTCATGAACACTACTTAAAAAATTCATAAACTCAAAATAAACTCTACCTAGTTGGAAAACTCATGCATATTACTTAATAAAGAGATCATATAAGTCACCTAACCATCATCAAACATGCGCTCTCACCATAAGAGAGTCATCCACATTCACTCATATGCAATTTATCACAAAAATGGGTGTAAGAATCAATTTTCACTCACTCTCACAAAGAATTCACGTATCACAGAAAGATGAACCATAAGTTTGTCCTTAGTGTAGTACTCCACTAATATCAGAATATTGAGGCTCAAGATCAAGTAGGACTTTATGCGTTGTAATGTAGGTTAAGAGGCGAGTAGGAACTATTCTAGCCTTTCTGTTTTCCCTTTAGTTTTGCCTCATCTCTTTAAGCTAGTTCACACATCATAGGGAGGGAGTATTTGCTATCAGCACATGATTCACTTTTGACTAATTTTTATTTCATTACATTCCTCCCAACCAAAACAAATGAATATTTTAACACACCCATAGCTATTATTTTGGAGCTTCACTTTTACTTTCCCCTTTTTCATTTCTACAATCCTTAACATCTCAATCTTCCAACTAATGCGCTTTGGAGTTTTGGATCAAGTTACAATTAATTGAAAGAAAGGGAATAAGCTATACATAAGACTATCAAAGAATAGGCTAAAGGCTCAACGAAGCTAACTAAGGCCATACATAAAGAGTAGATAAAATAGGTATAAACATGGCTATCAAAGAAATGTCTATATCATCTCCTAATTCTAACATTCCTTATTTCACTTTGCAAACACACCAAGCAAGTTCTAAATATCAATATACAGATATGAAATGTAACAAAATCTCACTCACACATGGTACATGCTTAAATTAAGAAGGATCTCTATAAACTCTCAACGAACCAATAGCAACAATTCAAAATTAATCTAATATCACACAAGAGTCATATAAATGAGCTTAGGTGTCTCAAAAATAGGTATTCAAATCATTATACATGATTAATCATTCAAAACCAATTTGCATCATGTAATCATATATAGAACTTAACAAGAACATCCCATTTGTTCCTAATAATAAAAGTTTCAAATCATTCATAAAAATCAAAAGGAGATACTGGATTCTAAGGGATTCCCTTCAAAAAAGAACCAAAAAAAGTCAAGAGGTGGTAAAGTGTGCTTCTTCTAGACAGACATCAACAAAAACTAAAAATAAACAAAGAAAATTTGTAATTTTTGTAAATTTAGTTAAAAACTAGAGAATAACTAAAAGTTAAAAACCTATAGCACCACTTCACCCTAAGAAATTATAAGATTCCCCACCCCACACTTAAAATCACACTTTGTCCCTAAAGTATAAATTAAAAGTGAGGATAAAAATACTCCCTGACTCTTCTAGGCTTGGATAGTAGCATCATGATCATCAAAACGGGTCCGGTAACCCCACACTTAGTTTTTGTCATGAGCTTTGGCTAAGATCTTTTGTACTCAAACTTATCTTCAACCTGTTGACACAAAATAAAAACAAAACCCAATACCTTAAGTTGGGTTGTTTCCAAGAAGCTCCTGGTTAATTATCGTGGCACCACTTACATCACAATTATTTACTATAATCTCTTATTTTTTTCTAGTCTCTCATTTTTTTCTCCTACTCAAAGCCCATATTATTATTCCTTTGTAACCTTTGAGTCCTTACTCTCAAGGTTTGTAGCTCTTTTCATACTTACCTTTGCAGGCTCTTCTTCATATTTCTCAATTTCCGGCTTAATTGTTGATTTGGGCAACTAAATAGAAGTGTTAGGAGAGGTACACCCCATACTTATCTACTTCTATAGCTACGATCATGCATAAATCTTTGTAGTATGAGAGTGTATTTTGTCCTTTGAATATTTTGAAGACCACCTTCTCATCATTCAATCTTATTTTAGAGTACCCCCTCTCACACCTATCATTCTCCTCCAGTTTCCAAGAATGGACATCCCAATATGATTGTTACTGAGTGGTACCCTGTCATCTTATCATAATCAAGAATAATAAAGTCAAAAAAAATAATTAACCTATCAACCTTGATGAGTACATCGTCTATGATTCCTTAAGGAACCACTCTAGTTTTTTTCGCCATTTGGAGCTCCACTAAGCATGGCCTTGATTTTCCCAACCCTAGAGTATTAAATACTAAAAAGGGCATCAATTTGATTCTTGCCCCTAAATCACTCAAAGCATGAACCACATCACTTTCATTAATTTTTATAAAGAGGTTGAAGCTCCTAGGGTCCTTGAGATTTTTAGGCATCTTAATCATCATCATAGAACTGCACTTCTCAGTAAGTACTACCATTTCAATGTCACCCAACTTTGTCATATTGGTCACCACATCCTTCAAGTACTCAGCGTAGTTAAGCAATTCCTATAAAACATCTAACAAAGAAAGGCTAATGTAAAGTTCTTTGAATGAGTCAAACAACTCTTCAAAGCACACATCTTCTTTTGTCACGATCGAGCCGATGCCCTGGCCACGACGAGCATACCAAACCACAAAGGCCCGATAATACCTTTAAGCATACTATCATTAGTATAATACAAACTGAAATGCAGAGGTACAATGAAAATCAAAGAAAGTATTTCAAACTTAATGAAATAGAAATCATAGACTCTCATAAGACACCATAAAATACATCAGTCAACGTCTAGTCTATGAAGCCTTTAATCATAGCTAAACTATCTAGATCAAAACAAGCCTTTGAGCCTCAGAACCTACATTATGAGATAATGTAGTCGCCCGAGGACAGACAATACTTGGAATAGATTGACATGTAGAACAATCCAAAACAACATATAGTTTATTCAAAAAAAAACAAGAGCATTATGAAAACAATTAGCAAAATAGAAATTAAAACACATGGTCATAATTAAAACATCAATCAATATCGTAAAAGCAGAGACTCAACTCTTTTCTTTAATTCTAAGCTAGATGACATACCAGACACGGTCTAAAAAAGACTACGAGCTATATAGTATCTGACATTAACTCATCAATCAAGCCCCCAATCTAAGTTTGCCCCAAGGATTGGAGTGTATGGTCTGGTATACCAAAGCATAAAGCAAGTATACAATGATCATTCGTATTTTAGGACAGGATCAATCCTGCATCGGCAAAATATGATTTGGGTCTATGGGACTTTCGGACCCATGTCTTCTCGGTTAGCCACCAAACTCTCTTTAAGCCCATATTTTAACCTCTTAAATATGCATCTTTCTTAAAACATGATCTATGGTATAAAATGGCAATTATCTAATTTGGTATCATCATACCAAGACTTACAAGTCTCATAAGCCATTTTTCATGTCTTGCCTTATCTCTTACATGCCATGAGTCATTAATCACCAAAAAGTATTTCAAAAATCAAATAGTAAAGCTTTTTCAAATCAATATAGTGGTTTAGGTAAAAACATTTCTCATTCGTGGATCTTGTAAAAACTTTAGGAGGAACTCACCTCTTTTCAATTGTATTAAAATAGCCCCCAAAGAAAAATAAGAGCAACGTTAACACGAGTAAATCTCTTTGAAACCATTTACCTCGATAATTAAGCAAATAAAACCATTCACAACCTTATTCCTTTCATTAATCACAATATAATATAAAATATACTTAATAAAGTTCACAATAGAGGTAAAAGTGTGAATACATACTCTTGTAGTTATGTGGAATCCCATAATTTACATAATAAAAAGAATTTAAAGGAATACAAATTGACACCCCATAGACTTTAGGTCATTCTACATATAATTTTTATGGAAAAACTAGAGCATTGAAGATAAAAGAAACACACTTCGAATTCGTATAAATAATTAATGTATAATTTGATACAATACATATTGAAAGTCAACCTTTTCATCATTTATATAATAATCCATACACAAGTTAAATGCATAATTCTCATCACAAAAAGAAATTCATAATTCATGCTCTTCAAACAATTTCAAAACCCATATTTTGTGTGTGTGTATGTATGTATGTATGTATATATATATATATATATATAATATTTTAAAGTCTAAGAAAACATGATTTTATAGCCCATGGGTAGTAAAAACATTGTGTATATCTTTTAATGGAGGAAAATTAAAGAAGCTTTAGTTTGGAACCTACAAGTTTTGAAATTGAGAAATTCTTCTTAATGTTCTTGGGAGGAATAGAATGGAGGATTTGGGAGATTTCTACAAATTTAGGACGATTTTAGGATTTACAATGGATTAGGGGAGTTACATGGAGTGAAAGGACCATTTTTACCTTGATTTAATAAGGAAAAATGTATCTTTACATATGGGAAAGGCAGGGGCGCCGCAGGCCCAAAGGTCCTGCATTAGCCGTGCTCTGCATAGCCCATTTCAGACTTTGGACAGTGTTGCACTAACACACTCATAACTTTTTACTCCAAACTCGGATTGAAAAATGGTTAATTAAGTTGGAAAGAATACTCAAAGACCTTTAATTTGGTTTATAGTAGGCCCACCAAACTTGTTATATTCTAGGAGTAATGGTCATTGCAAGTTAACACAAGTAAGAACATCTATTAAAACTCAATCGGTAAGAAAGTTCTCAACTCAACTTTAAGATAAGAGATTTCTATTAGCTTAATCCATCTCCAAAGATGTTCCCAACATAAATAATTGATAAGGAATTTATATTCATACTTATTTCTAAATAAAAATCATTAGATTCGAGTCTATACACGTAGGAAGGATGGTTCAAATTCTAGCTCAAAAATATGGGGTATTGCATCATTAGCCTTTTAAGCCTTTGAAAGAATAATTATGGTGGTCTATCTGGTGTATGCTAAGATGTATTTGCTTTTGGATACTCAGACTTTCTTAAATTTTCAGCTTCTTTAGTTACCACTTGCTTCTCATCTTTTTGTTATGGGACCAACTCTTGTTGTACCTCCTGATTATTTTTTGGAGGTCTATAATCAATTTGCTACTACTCCTCAAGGTGATTTCCATCAATTACTTTAGATTTTTTGTATGACTAGAAAAAACCCGTTGAGGTCTTGTGTATTGTGCCTGAGCTAACAGCCCCAATTGTATCTCCAAATTTTTTGGGGCCAGTTACTAGTTTTTAATATCCACAACCATTTGTTCTTAGTTGTCCAGGATCTCTTTCAAAGTATCTTTAATATTACTAGACTGGGTGTTATTTTGAATGCCCTGCTACTACTGAAATTTCTGAGGTTGAGCCTAATTTATTACCCCATAAGTAATTGGGTTGACTCTGCCAATTGCAGTTGTAGGCATTACTATAATTCTGATGCTCTTTTTGTGCATTGCTCACAAAATTCACTGACTCTGTATTTGTGCCACATAAGTCTATATAGTGACCACTACCTCCATAAATTTTACACCAAGTTTGAGCCTGCTGAATTGTATTAACTTGGGCCTAAGGATGATTTACGCTCAACTTACTGAGTTGTGTTATCATCTAGTTCTAAAAGGATGCCAACTGAGTAGCCAATACTGTAAAACTATCTACCTCAATCATACCTGTGGGCTTCTTCACCACACTTCTAAAAATATCACCTTGCCATTCGAGATCACCTTGTGCAATTTAATTTAGGGGAGTATATATCTCTTCATAAGTTTTCTCCAAAGCCTGACCACCTGCATCTGAATCTAGAAAAAATTTTGTGTTATGGTCAAGACCTTCAACAAAAGTATGAGCTAATACTTCATTGGCTTGTTGGTGATGTAAATAATCTCTGAGAAGATACTTAAATCTCTCTCACACATGATGGAGATTCCCATCTGGCATTTTTTTGAAACTCAAGATCTTACTCATCAACACTGCAGTTTTGCAAGAAGGAAAGAATCAAATGAGGAATTTTTTACCAAGTCATCACAAGTTGTGATTGAGTTTGAAGGTTTGCCTTCAACGATTTCTTTGCTTCCCTCAATAGTTAGAAGTGGAAAAGAGTGAGCCTCACTAATCTATGGAAACTCCAATTAGAATGGAAATGTCATTAATCTCTAAAAAATTCTGTAGGTAGACTTGTGGATCCATATGTGACAAGCCTATGAACTGCCCACTATTGTGCAACAATAGCACCATGTTCTGCATTAGCTCAAATATACCCCTAGGTTTCAGTCTATGGATGGAGGAGGTAACATTAGCTACAAATGGGATTGCCACTTTACGTACTATCCTGCAGGCTAGTTACTCTTCAACCATGATTGCAGTGGTATAGAGAAGTCTTGATTCTCCCCTTAATTGATGCAAGAGTCTCTCTAGTTTGGGATATGTTTTAACCAACTCTATTTCCCTTGCCAAATTAAAAGAGATTCAAACTTGTACCTACAAGTTTAATAGCTAAGACCAGGTCGTTAGCACTTAACAAACAAGCTATCAAAAATAAAAATCAAAAGGTTGCCAATTTTCAAGTCTCCGACAATAGCATCAAAAACTTTTTTCATCCTACTGCACACACAAGTGTACATTGTCATGTAAGTAATAAACTGGCCCTTTCAAGCCGAATATTGATCCACAGGGATCGGTGTTTATCAAGCAATCTAATTCTAGTATTACTAATGAGATTAAATAAGTGTGATTTTGTAACCTGAGTATGAGCTTTTTAATTATAACTATGTAAAAAATATAACAATGGTATGAAGTTTAGATTGTAGACAATATATAGAGAGTTCCAAGGTTGAGGCATTTCTTTCACATTAATACATAACTATGGTTTCTAGTCGGTGTTGGTATTTATCGTGATTATTTATCGACGGGGTCGATATTATAACTCGAGAAAGGTCATCCTCTAAGACATCTACCCAATTTAATCTCACAACTAGATCAATGTTTAGGTATTTGAGTCTTTAATTTGGATGCATTAAACTATCATCCATTTCATTAACCAAGTGTGGCATTTAGGTATATCTCTACCCTAAGTGTAAATCATCCGTTAACAATTAGTATCTAATCATTAAAGACTTGATACAAAATCCTAACATTCTTTATTTCATCTCTCCACTCGGATGGTCAATTGGTTTTGGGACATATATTTATCCCTAAGTTTATTACACTTTAGAATAGTAAATCAAGAACGTAAGAATAATCACATACTTGATAAATATATGAACCAACAATCAAACCATAATTACACATTCATTTTCATATCCTCAACCTTAGAATTAGGGTGCTTAGCCATTCATAGTCTTACAAGAATCATAGTACTGGAATTCATAAGTAAAACTATAAGAAAGATAAGTTAAAGAAGAAAGAACCCTAGTGTAGAGACTTTAGATACCTTCTCTTCACTCCAATCTTGTGTTGTTCTAAAAGTATCAATTAATTGTGACTAATTTCTCCTTTTATGGTAATTTAGGTCGTACAGGTCTGACCGACACAAAATATATGCATTTCCACACTACCTATCACTTAAAGGCATAAAAATCAACTTTCGAACGTCTTGGGAGAGGGCTCGTCCTGCAAGACCAACAACAAGACTTAGAGGGTGAAGCACCCACCCAAATCAAGGGAGGGTTAGTTTTTCCTTACCCTAGTGGGTGTAGAGCATAGATCATACCATGCTTTCAGGGGTCCGTCGTAAGGTACATCCACAAAAGGGAGGATTCACTCTGTTTTTACTTTTGTCTTGTCGTACGTTTGATCCTTGTTTTACCACTTATTATGACTTGTTTATTGAATATAATTAGCTTTCAAAACACCTTCAATGGTATCCTACAACATAATATAACAAGCATTAGCTCATACAACACAATAGAGCTCATAAAAGTACATTAGAACCTAGCATGGCTCAAGCTAACACCACTACTTTCCTCGTCTAAACTCTATTAGATCATTTTGACTCTTGAATTGCTTCAAATTCAACTTAAAAATTCTGAACATGTTCTTTAACATAGAAATATACAATTAAACCTTAATACCTTAGTAATCTATTAAAAAGTCCTCAAAACTAAGATAAACATGCATAGATAATTTCACTTAGGTGTATAAATATGCCTAAGATCATCAAGCTTATACACATAATCTAGATATTCAAAGATTTCAAAACTTTATGGTTGCTTCACATAAACTCTTTTTATTCAAATAACCATTCAAAAAGGCACTCTGCATATCCATATGAGATGCAAATGCAATCAATATTCTAATTGATTTTATTCTAGCAATAGGAGCAAATGTTTCATCATAGTCTATTATTTCTTCTTAACCATGTACTTTCACCACCAATCTAACCTTGTTCTTAGTGACTACTTGAAATGACCCAAACCAGGGCCTAGTCGTGTTAGGCTCTTCAGGTCTGACTGAGACTGGAGACTGCCACCAAAACCTAACCATAACCACCCTGCACCATAACCACTTAGGGGATTACCATGTACCTCACAAGTATAGGGTCACTATGACCAACCCTCATGTCAGCAAACATGAGTTTCCAATATCCATCCATTAGACTCATACCTTCACGGTTAGCTATCACAACCCGCCATTATTGCCCAGTTAAAAACTTTAGCACATAACCAAACCACAAATTCTAATGTTTGTTACCAAGGCTTTATGAAGTGATATCGTCATACCGACTATAGCTTGCAAGAAATGACATTAGCCAACACTTAAGGGATTCCCATGTACCCCACAAGAATTTCCAATTAAACCAAAGTCATGGCCACCAAGGCCTCCCCAATCCATTTAAAATCAACCAAACCAAATTAAGTTCCATTACCATATTATGCAATGCAAAGTTTTCAATAATAGTCAGACTATGTGACAAAATCATTCTCTTAAGCATTTTAACAAACATGTTTAGGGCATAAGATTTCCAAAACCAAAACCATGCATCAATTGACCATTCCCATGCAATCATATGTTCAAACCACAAATATAACAGAAAAAACATAAGAAAAATATAGGAAACATTATCTACCCAATAACAACCAAAAACCCCAACACATATTTCAAAACCCAAACAATACCATAATGGCACCATGAAAATCAATCATTAAAACATGTTTTTAGTTAAACTAAAAATGAGGAAGGAATAATATGCCTTAGATTCTAAAGAAGATAGAGAGATTTGCCCTTGAAAGCCCTTAGTGAATAACCTTGAGAAAACACTAGCTTCTTTTTTGAACCCAAAGCTTGAGAGAGATTTTAGAGTTTTTAAAGTGTTTTTGATTGAGAATTTAAGGTAAATAAAGTCCCAATAGTGTTTTAAGTCATAGCGTCAAAAGAGGTTAAGAGAGGAAATGTCCAGAATACCCCCAACTTAAATTGTAAAAATTCTGCAGGAGGGCATGACCACCCTCCCCCCAAACAATACCCATAACATACGAGTGGTACCCACCACACGACTCTTTCTGCCTAAGTCGTACCCATACCATATGAGTAGTACCCCCAAACTATTTCCAAAACAAAATCAAAGGGGTTGGATACTAGACAATACATAAATTAGACTATACCACAAGTACCATCTCCATACGACCCTTATGATGCCATTCTTACCTTGGACAGAAACTTACCAAACCACACTGAGTAACATACGAGTTGGGGAACCTAAATCGTATCCACATCATACGATAAGTATCCTAAAGTTATATGGTGTCCAGAACCTCAAACTTAGGAAATTTCAAAGGGTCAAAACTTAGGGTGTTTCAATTCTCCACCACTTGGATCATTCGTCCCCGAATGATGGAAAAAGGTAGCACAAGTACGAATAAATCCCCCCTCCCCAAAGGTTTCTACCCTTACCTTTAAGACCAAAAATATAGATACCAAGGAATCAAAACTTCCTTTAACCAAGTTTGAAAATAAATATGTTATGAAGAAAACATACCTTACGCATAAATTTTCGAAGCAAAAAACAAGAATGAAAACTTGGACTTCATGTCCTCTTTAGCTTCCCGTGTAGCCTCTTCAACCTTATGGTTTCTCCAAATAACCTTTACTGAGGCTACGTCCATGTTACACAACCGAATAACCTGAAGATTAAAGATCTCAACCGAGATCTTTTCATAAGACAAAGAATCCAAAATACCAATATTCTTGAAAGGCATAATTTGCGATGGATCACTAATACATTTTCTTAACATTGAGACATGGAGTACCGGGTGAATGGATCTCAAACTAGAAGGCAATTCCAACTTATAAGCAACATTGCCAACTCTTCTCAAAATCACATAAGGACCTACTTACCGGGGACTAAGCTTCCTCTTCTTCCCAAACTGCATCACTCCTTTCATGGGAGACACCTTCAGGAACACTCTATCTCCAACCTTAAAATCCAAGACTCTTTGCCTCATATCTGCATAGGACTTTTGGCGAATTTGGGCAGCCTTAAGCCTATCTCGAATCACATTGACCTTTTCCATAGGTTGATGGACCAAATCTGAACTAAACATATTTGCCTCTCTAACCTCTAACTACCTGATAAAAGATCTACACCTCCTACCATACAAGGCTTCAAACAGAGTCATCCCAATGCTAGAGTGGTAGCTATTATTATAAGAAAACTCCACAAGAGGAAATGCTCAATCAAATACCACCATAATCAATCACGCAAGCTCTAAGCATATCTTTCAATGTCGAATAGTCTTTTCTTCTTGCCCATCTAACTGTGGGTGAAAAGCAATACTAAGACTCATGTTAGTCCCCAACACTTTCTGAAATAACCACCAAAAGTAAGATATAAACTGCATCCCACATCAAAGATGATAGATATCGGTACCCCATGCAACTTCACAATGTCTTGGAGGTACAACCTCGCATAATCCTCAGCCTAGAAGTTAGTCCTCACTTGCAGAAAGTGAGCCGACATTTTCATCCTATTCAAGATGACCTAACTCAAATTAGATTAGTTTCGAGACTGAGGAAGACTGATAAAAAAATCCATGTTGATCACTTCCCACTTCCATTCAGGCAACTCAATTTCTTGATGAAATCATTCGGGCCTCATATGCTTAATTTTAACTTATTGACACACCGTACATTTACCCACAAAATTAGCTATATACCTCTTCATATTGTTCCACCAATACGTCTCCTTGAGTTCATGATACATTTTCGTTGAACCATGATGCACAACATAGTGTGACTCATGCACCAAAGCCAATATCCTCTCTCGCAAACCGTCTACATTGGGAACACATAATCTCCCTTGGTACCATAAAGTACCATCCCCATTAATCTCAAAGGTCATCACCTTCTGCCTACCAACGTTACTCTTAATCCTTATCAAGGTAGAATCCGATATCTATTTTTCCTTGACTTCAGCACTAAGGGATGATTGTGCCATTTTCTAAACGAACATACCACCATCCTCGAATTCTAAGAGGTAAACCACAAGATTATCAAAATAGTGAATATTTTTCACCAACAACCGCTTGTCATTATCTAAATAATCTAGACTCCTTGTGGACAACCTGGTAAGAGCATCAACAACCATATTAGCTTTACCTGGTTGTGGTGAAGTCTCATGTAATGATCCTTGAGAAGTTTAAGCCATCTCCTTTGCCTGAGGTTAAGCTCTTTCTAAGTAAACACATGTTGTAGGCTCTTATGATCAAAGAAGATATCCACATGCACTCAATAAAGATAGTGACACCAGATTTTCAACGCGAATACCACAACCAATAACTCTAAGTCATAGGTCAGATAATTCCACTCATGCACTTTTAACTGCCCAGAGGCATAAACTGTTACCTTTCCATGCTACATCAAAATGCAACCAAGTCCCTCACGGAATGCATCACAGTATACCACAAACCCATCAGTTCCTTCAAGCAAAGCTAAAATCAAAGCCAATGTTAGCTTATCCTTGAGTTTTTCAAGACTCCTCTCAGAAGCATCAGACCATAAGAACTTTACCTTCTTCTAAGTCAACTTAGTCAATAGGGCAGTTATAGTCGAAAAAATCTCCACAAACCAAAAAAGTGACAGCGTTCAGCCAGAATTCACATTTAGAAAACTTGGCATACAACTGTTGCTCCTTCAAGGTCAGCAATATAATGTGGAGGTAATTTGCATGATCCACCTCGCTGTTAGAATACACCAGAATATCATTTATAAAAACAAAGACGAACAGATCCAAAAACCTATGGAAGACCCTATTTATTAAAGCCATAAATGTCGTAAGGGCTTTGGTCAACCCAAAAGGCATAACAAGAAACTCAAAATGCCTATACCGGGTACCGAAGGCAATCTTAGAGATATCCTCTTCCCTAATCTTTAACTGATGATACTTGAATTGAAGATCAATATTGGAGAAAAACTTAGCACCCTACAACTGATCAAACAAATCATCTATCCATGGAAGAGGATACTTATTCTTTACCGTCACCTTATTCAACTTTCGGTAATCAATACACCTCAAAAGGGAACCATAATTCTTACTCATGAATAACATCGGTGCACCCTCACCAAGAACCAAGACGGATGAAACCCTTATCCAAAAGATCCTTGAGCTGCTCCTAAAGTTCTTTTAACTTAACCAAAGCCATTCATGGAGGAATATAAATTGGGTGAGTGTTCAAAATAAGATCAATCCCAAACTCAATCTCCCTATCAGGAGAAAAACCAGCAAGGTCATCAGGAAAGACCTCGAGAAATTTATTCATCATTGAAATGAAATACAGAGAAGGGCCATCTGAGTTAGAATCTTTAACCCAGACTAGATGATATAGACTCCCCTTAGAGATCAATCTTTGAGCTCTAAGATAAGATATGAACTTTACCTTAGGAGCTAGGGAACCACCCTCCCACTTAACAACCAGCTCATCAGGGAATTTAAAGATAACCTTACAGGTCTGATAGTCGAGAGAGGCGTCACACGAGTGTAACTAATCCATCCCCAATATAACATCAAAATTCACCATATCTAACTCAAATAGATCCACAAAAGTTTCTTTACAACTAACAGATACAACACACCCCCTATAGAATCTTTTAGCAATCAAAGTAACTTACTAGGGTAGAAATAAAAAAAGTGTTTGAAACAAACATCGGACCACAACCAAAATACACCACCATAAATAGGGTCATATAAGAAAGAGAGGACCTCGGATCAAGTAAATAGTACATATCATGGGAAAAGATTTTCATTGTACCAGTCACGACATCAAGCAAGGCCTCGAACTCCTGTTAGGTAATGAGAACATAAAGATGATTCTGACCAGTGTCGGGACTATATGGAGCACCCTTTGGTGTCGGAGCTAATGATGAAGTAATGGCACCTTGTTTGCTCCTGAAGCAACCTTACCAAAAGGACAGATTCTAAGCATATGCCCTGACTGATCATAGTTGAAGCACCTATCTCTCCCCTCTTAACAGAAACCCCAATAAAATCTACCATAAAACCTACAGAGAGGATATGATGGATTTAACTGGGCCTCACTAGCCTGAGATTGGGCACCATATTCCCTAAAGTTGTCGCCACCATAGAAACGTCTTTCACCCGATGGCTTCAGGTAAGGAGCACTAGTCATTGAGTAAGACCCAAAATTGCCCTATTTCTTCTTAGGTCATTTCCCACCATCCCTACCACTCTACTATTGGCCACCACTCTACTCAGAAAACCTAATCTTCTTGCCTTACCTCTTTCTTATTTAGCTTGCTTATTCTTCACTTTCTCTATATACTGCATGTACACAACTAACCTAGAGATATCTATGTCCTTGATCAATAAGGCAGCCTTACTTTCCAATAGCAACTCTCTAGATAACCCAGAAGTGAACTTCCTTATTTTAGCCCTCATGCTAGAAACCATCTCTGGAGTATACCAAGACAACTGGTAAAATTTCAAGGCATACTCCTTGATAGGCATCTTAACTTGCCTCAAATTGGCAAACTCTTCTGTCTTTGCTTCCCTCCACTCTTGAGAAAACAAGTGGTCTAGAAAAGCATTGGAGAAATTCTCTCACAGTGATGACTCATCAACGTCACCCCTTTCTTGATCCTATTCCTCATACCATTAATAAACCATATCTTTCAGCTAGTAGGTCTAAACTCCACACCCTCCATATTAATGGCATGCATAATATCTAAGATCTTTTCCATCTTATTTAGAAAACACTTAGGATCCTTCTCTCCCTTAACACCAGTAAAGGTCGAAGGGTTCAACCTCATGAACTGGCTAACCTTAGTGGCCTCAAGAGATAGAATAAAAGAAACACCACCCTCAGACTGAGTAACTACCAACTTTGCCAATATATAGATGAACTGACGAAACACAATATTTGTCACTTCACCATGAGGAATTTGAGATGGAATAGAGAGAATCGGGAGAACTCTAGAATAATATAGAACTAGGCCCCTAGACCGGGTATATATGCTATGAGTAGAGTGTGTCCCATTAACATTATCCCTAGTTAGGACAGAGAAATTTTCATAAGCTTCAGATCATCGAGGAGGCATGATCTGAAAAGCGAACAAATAGGTATTAGAGAAGAATTTAGGACCTTAGACTTTACATCTTGAAAATAAAATTAAAGAATGAGAAACATTCCTAAATATCTTGTAGCCTCTCCCTTATGAGTGTAGTGCGCTACACACCCTTAAAAGAAACTTTACTCGACACAACTTTGTGGACTCCTAAGTGACCATGAACCTAGGGCTCTGATACCAATATGGCATGACCTGAACCAGGGCCTAATTATGTCGGGCTCCTCAGGTTAGACCAGGACCAGAGACCGCTCCCAAAACCCAACCATAACTGCCCTGCACTCTATGTTGGATAAATTTCAAACATAGATATAACAAGATAGAATAGAACAATCATAAATCAAATATAGTCAAATAGTGTCAGCCCCGATACCAATACCAATGCCAAGGTAAACACCAATACTGACACCGCCCATGCCAGCCTAAAGTAGTCCCATAAAGCCTCTATCCAAAATTAAAACAACATCCATTCGAGACATGGCTCTGACCATAGCCTAAAACCAAAGTCTAAGAAATAACAAAAGTATGTAAAGAAGATCGTAACATAAAATGGAGCCTTCCAGAGTATGGAAGCTCACCACTTAGATCCAACATAGAGTTGTCCCCGAGTCTAAGTCACCGAGCAGGAGAAGCAGTATGGACGGTTCTTGGATCGCATGGGGATACAGCGCCCGAAGATATTTTAGCGGGTGAACTCTAGCATGCACTCAGGAGTAAGGTTAAAATAATACCAATATTTAAAACCAAGTAAATAACCATATGTAAGAACATTAATACATACATATATATATATTCTATGTCGGAAGATGGAATCGGGTTTGGCATGCATTTAAGACCTTTAACCTAAGTTTGTGTAGCTTAACCATCCTAAAACCACCCACAAGCTATATGGGTCTAGGGTTACCCTATGAACGGGGCATAGTTCATGCATAAACCAGAGATATCATAGGGGCCGGGGATTCCCTTGTACCCTTAACCCTCCATGATACATATATACAAGTATAAATTAGGGGATTCCCATGTACCCCACAAATATATGGTTACCTTGACCAACCCTTATATCAGCAAATGTGAATTTCTAGTGTCCGTCCATTAGACTCACACTTTCACGGTTAGCTATCATAACCCACCATTATCACCCAATTAAAACTTAAGCGCTTAACTAAAGCACTAATTCCAAAGTTTGTTACCAAGGCATTATGAAGTGGTATCATCATACCGACTTTAGCTTGTAAGCAATGCCATTAGCCAACACTTAAGGGATTCTTATGTACCACACAAGAATTTCTAATTAAACCAAAGGCATGGCCACCAAGGCCTCCCCAATCCATTCAAAATCAACCAAACCAATTTAAGTTTCATTACCATGTTATGCAATGCAAAGTTTTCAATAATAGTCAGACTATGTGATAAAATCATTCTCTTAGGCATTTTAACAAACATATTGAGGGCTTAAAATTTCCAAAACCAAAGCCATGCATCAATTGAACATTACCATGCAATCACATGTTCAAACCATAATTATAACAAGAAGAATCATAAGAAAAACATGGAAAAACATTATCCAACCAAGAACAACCAAAATTCCCAACATATATTTCAAAATCCAAATAATACCATACTAGTACCATGAAAATAATTCATTAAAACATGATTTTAGTTGAACTAATAGTAAGGGAGGAGTATCATTCCTTAGATTACAAAGAAGATGGAGAGATTCACTCTTGAAAACCCCTAGTTGAATCACCTTGAGGAAACCCTAGCCTCTTTCTTCAACCCAAAGCTTGAGAGATATTTGAGAGTGTTTAAAGTATTTTTTAATGAGAATAATAGGGTAAATAAAGTCTTAATAGTGTTTTAAGTAGTGGGGTCAAAAGAGGTTAAGAGGAGAAATATCCAGAATACCCCCAATTTAAACTGTAAAAATTCTGCAGGAGGGTACGTCCCCTCTAGACTGTAGCCACAACATATGAGTGGTACCTACTAATTGTACCCTAGACAGAATGTTGGACATCACACACTGTCCACTGTATGACTCTCTTTGCTAAAGTCATACCCATACTATATTAGTAGTACCCCCAAATATTATCTAAGACAAAATTAAAGGGGTTGGCTATTGGAAAACTTACGAATTAGACTATACCACTCATACCATATTCATATGAACCTTATGATATACATTATTACCTTAGAAATAAACCAACCAAACCAATTCTAAATCCTAGCCCATGTTTATAGATGGATTGACTGATTTGAATATGAGTCAGAAGAGTAGAGGACTTTATTCACTTTTGATTATGTTCTAGCTTAAGTTTAGTATTGTTCAATTCCTTTAGCAGTAAAGTGTTTTTTAGATAATTCATAAGGCTGGTGGTTAATATTTTAGTATCCTCTAAATTTTACTAAACAATGGTAACTTGACTCTTTCCTCAGTCTGAGAATTCTTTAAGATAATTCCTTAGAGATGAATTATCCTCTTCAAGGTTCTCATATTTTAATCTTAAAGAGGTAAAATCTCTCATTAGACTTCCATTATCAGAACAAGCAGACGGATATGCATCTATGAGTACAACAGTAAGAGATTCAAGTTTTTTTAGAGTATATGTGAAAATTTTGCTTGACATCAGAAAAACATACCTTGGTTTCTTCCTACTCATATTTGCTATTAGATTCTGAGACATCCATAAGTTCTAGGATTGTTTAGTTGATTCCATAGCTTCAGGATCATCTTCAGTTTAATTCATAGCCAGAAAACCTAGAGTGTCTCCTTATTTTTCTTCCACCATTGCTAATATGGATTGATTAATGAGATCATCCTCATCAGAGCCCTCTTCTATAGTTGTTGGTGCCCTTTGTATAGTAATATGAGCTTTTTGAGAAGTTATTTTCCTACAAGAAGGGAGTGTGAATTCCTTTTTTATCCCTAATTTTTCCTACAATAGCTTTCTTGTGTTTTATTGCCCATAGTGGACAAAATTTGATAAACCGATAAGGGCTTTCACACTTACGATAAACTTGAACTTCCTTCTTTTGGACTTTGATAGTTTTGGCTCATTTTAAATATTTTTTGGAATCTTCTTATGATCAGGTCCAGGTTATCTTCTTCATAATCAGTGTTTTTAGTGGCTTTGAGGGAGATAGTTTTGTCTTTTCTCTTTATCCATATATCCTTTTCCTAATTTTTTGTTTGCTCAAAGGTAGTCAGATTTCCAATTAGCACATCTATATCCAATCTATTTAGGTACCTAGCTTCTATGAGGGCTTCTACCTTACTTTTCTAAGATTTTGGCAACATATTAAGAAGTTTCTAATAGTCTTTACATTAGGAATTAGTTCTCCTAAAAAGTAGATCTCATCCAAGATTGTAGTGAATCATGTATGTATGTCTTAAATACTCTCTCCTACTTTCATCTTGAAAGGCTCAAATTATCTGTTCAGATTGTCTATTTTAATATTTTTAAATGTAGTAGTTCCTTCATGAGTAGTTAAAGAGTATCCCAAATCTGTTTAGCACTTTGACATGAGGAGATTCTATTGTAATCATCATAACCAATCCCACGAATCAATAATTTTGTAGCGTTAACATTATTTTAGACATATATCTTGTCCTTAAAAGTTTGGTCTTTCCTCTCTTTTGGAACTAGCTCATTTTCATCCTCAGGTGTTGTCATAGGGATAGTAGGGTCATCTAAGACAATAATTCATAGATCAACACTCTCACCTATGATATGATCCATCATCTTATTCTTCCACCACTCATAGTATTTATCATTAAACATGGATGGTCTTGTTTGATAAGAACCTTTCTGAGTAGTTGGAGAGGTATCCATGATATATTCTTCTTTTAGGTGTCAAGATTTAATGAAAGTTTAGCTCAGATACCAATTAAAGAAAACTAGTTATAATTATTTTATCAGGGACCTGGTCCCTACCATATTCTACAAGAGTTATAAAGAAAATGCACAATCAATTTATGTAGAAAACTTTCTCTATCTATGGGTAAAAATCACAACTCAAATCCACTATGCTCAAACAAGGTTTTAAGACTATAACTTAATAATGAAAACCTAAAATCCAACACCTAAATACAAACAGTTGACTATAACTATTTCAACTCTCAACTCTCCAGGAAGTCAACCTATTTCTTGTTACAAAACCTTACCAACTCAAGGCACACTTTACTACTAACACCAACTTAACACGGGTTAACAATACTCACACAACTAAAATTGTAAACACAAAATAACAAAGACTCGACTTTGCTAGTCTGTTACTAGATGATTGCTATGATATCCTATTGCTTGAGAAAAATACTCTCTCGGCAGTTGCAATAGGTGAGTAATAATTATACTTCTCTTCTCCTTTTGTATATGTTTTAGTGCTACTGTCCTAATCTAATTATGTAACCATACCCTAATAAATCCTTTCCTTGTTAGACAAAGACATACGTAGCCAACTGATTTTCTTTCTGTGATTGTTGAGGATATGTAAGTTATCATACTTGGACTTAAATAGAATTTATCGATAATCAAAACTTGAAATCCAAGGAGTCTTTAGATCTTTCCACTGTTATTACCTCTTTTACTATACAACCAGCATACTTCTAAATGCCAAATGTGCAATTTATGTTGGATATTTCAAAAAAATTAATATATGTCTATTATAACCGTAAGATAATTAACTCTATTTTTGAATAGTCCTCACATTGAATTCTAAGACTAAGTTAATTTCCTACAATTGGCTAGTCTTAACTGACTTATTAATGAGTTATTTTTATTAGTCGTTACAGCTAATTCAATAATAACCAACCATAATGGCTGTAACATTTTAATTTTTAACAATGATAATTCTTTTAGGTAGTTGATTTCTTATCTGTATATTGTAATGCCCCGGGAGTACACCCTGGGTTCCACACGGTGCTTATGGTCACAAGTGACCATAAGCCAACCCATGATACTGATATCTATTATGAGCACTGAACAAAACTGATAACAAAAGAGTATTTGTAGAATTTAATTGAAAATGTAATAAGGTTTTAAATCATAATTCTGATAATGTCTCTAAAACAATACTAAAAATATTGATAAAATGGATGACAATAACAACCAAAAAACTAACTACCAACGAACTGTCTATACTAGTCTGAAAGCCTCTAAACTGACTGACTGTGGAGTTGATAGGACAAGCCTCCAACTAACTCCGATGAACTCTATAAATGAACTGCTGATATACTGAATGTAAGATAACTCATCCTTAAAGTATGAGGACTCACCACTGTTGACTGCTCTGATAGGCTGATCTGTCAAAGTACGGTTAGGAACCTGAGCGTCCGAACCTATGATATAAGACATCATGGCATAAAAAATGAGTATGCGATCAGTACTTTAAATGTATTAGTATACTAAATGAGGTTAGGCTAATATGCAAGGTTTCATGTACATGCATAGTAACTAACTGAATGTATAGTATAAAGTACTAAGTAAAATGTAGGAAATCTGTAAATACTGAGAATGCATAAACAAGCATAAAATATATTCTGAATATAGTCTGAAAACTAAAATACTGAGTACTGATAAATGAGTAACTAATATTTGTATGCTATGGTCAAATGAAACTGAAACTGAATTACTATGCTGAATAACGGACTGAAACTGTGGGAGATAGCTATAACCGAAATGCCCTAATATGTTAACAGGGTCCAACCTGTAACCCCAGTTGGAAGGGTATCAATACCGTGCCATGAGTACTAATACTGGTTGAGTGGATCCACTAATCTAAAGTCCTGAAGGATGAGGGTGTCATGCCTAACTGATGGGAGACCCCTCAAAATTTATGGTGGTGCCATAGGTTTGGAACCTAGGGACTGCTACTAATGCCTCATGCCAAACTGACGGAAGAGACACCATCCCTACACTCACTTGGTGCTAAGTGTTATTCCCAATTGAATGACACTAATTATTAGACTGAACTGAGTTTAACTGAATGTAATAAATGGTTGAACTGATAATGCTCATAACTATTTTGAAATCATTCTGTAGATACTGAAAACTAGGTAAGCAGCTAAATTTTGAATATTCGACACCCCAGGACTCGATAGTAATAATAGCAAGATCATACTAAAACTTTGAGGACATGATATGCATACATTTATTCAAAACTCATTCTTGTAGGCATTTTATCAAACACTTGCAATACATGGGTTAAGATAAGCATAGGATTAGTTTTAAAGCTTGTAGTAATAGCATGATTTTAATAATAAAATTACCAATTAAAGCTTAAATTAATGAACAACACCATTCAAATATGTGGGGTTTAATAACAACAACAATTACGTGTAAACATGGTATAGAACCGAAATTCATAGGAATTCATGGTTAAAAATCATAATAATCAAGTACAAATCATAACTTTAAATTTAAAATTAAGTCATTAGACTCCATGGGTGTAAAATACCCATGAATTAACATCTAATATACCTCAAAAGATTGAATCTTGAAAAAGAGTAACTTTTCTTAAAGGTTCTTGAATAGTGATGCTTTGATTCTTGAGTTTTCTTGAGGAAGGGTTTGAATCTTGTTCTTGGGGAATGATATTGAAAAAAACCCTAATTTTGATTTTAAGGATGAATAAGGGGTTATGTTCTTTAATTTGATGGAATTATGAGTTAAAAAGGGTGGAAAAAGACCCAAAAATCTCATTAAAACGCCTTTAAATCGCTTGAACGGATGTGGTTGATGGTCACTCTGGTGACTAACCGTCACTCACAATATCATTTTATAGCTAGAAAACGGGATCACTACTTGATTTGCGATGGCCAGAGTGATGGTCCATCATTGGCTTGACGGTCCGTCAGCTTTCCCGTCGCACCTCGACAGTCAGACAACTCTTTAGTAAAACGGGCATAACATTTTACTCCGACATTGAATTTAGGTAAAATTAGTATCGTTGGAAATATAATTCAATTATATTTCTTTTGGTGGGTCTTGAAATAAAAAATTCTTAGTTGAATGAAAGTTATGCTTGTTTGAAGTTGATTATAGCAACATCCTTCTCAAGAATTCAATCGGTAAGGGATATTTTGATTCGTCTAATAGATAGGACGTATTTGAGGTCTTAATACACATCAAACTAGATCATAAAACTACAAAATCACTATAATTTATTTCTCATAAGCTTAAATCATGTTTCTACTATTGGTTGGGATTCTCGGGGTATTACATATATACTTGTTGTTTTTCTCCTTTAGGATAGAGATGAAAAGAGTTCCTCAATGAAAAATATTTTTCCTCCTATATTCTTATGTTGGGTTTATATTATTTAATTTTTATTAGATTTTGACTCCTAATTATATACAAGAAGAGTTTGTTAAATCCTAAAAATGCTTTCATATCGAGTGAAATATCCTTAAGGACAGTGTCTGATAAGCCTCAAGCTATGTGAATTCCGTATAGGAATAAATCCAGGGGCTACGTGGGGGTTCCTAGAACCCATCAACTTACATGTGGATCTAGTATTTAGAGATAAGTATTCAATACCCCCTCAAACTATGACCAAAGTTGCTACGACACACTCTAACTTTACAAGGGTTCTATTATCCTGAAATCAATTTTGGCATATTTGCGTCATCTTTTTGTGCTGGCATGACACCTTTATTATATAAAATGGATCCCACATCAAAGGTGTCATATCAGCTAAAAAGGTGTCACGTCAGCTAAAAAAGGTGACAAAAGTATGCTAAAATTTAGTTCAGAGGCTAATGGGACCCCATAAAGTTGGAGTGTGTTATAGAGAATTTAATCATAGTTCAAGGGGTACTAAATGCTTTATCCTAGTATTTATATAGAACAATCTAGTAAATACAAAAGAATTATAAGTTGGGATTCATAAATAAGGTGTGTTATTGGTTTACTGGAGTAGAGGGACTTGTAATTGTTTTATTAATCTCTCGATTGTGGGTTCAAAGCCCCTTAGTTACTATTTAGAGGGACTTGTAAGTGTTTTATTAATCTCTCAGTTGTGGGTTCAAAGCCCCTTAGTTACTATTTGATCTTATTTTTGTCTAATATAGTGAACCCACAAACTTGACATTTGATTCCATATAAGTGCTCGTGAAGATATTTTTCTTAAGATTTACAATAATCTAAAGGAAATTTAATATTATATTCATACCAAAAATGATATAACTAGAGTTTGGTTTAATTTATCCCTATTGATAATCTACCCATTTTTCTTTTGAAAGTTTGCAAAAGGAATTTTTATCGAAGAGTGAAAACAGGCATATGGTATTTTATTATTAAAAAAAAGTCTTTGCTTTGCTCTCTGATTTTTGCAAATGATTGTTGTTGAGATTCACATTGCAAGGTAAATAGTTTTGTTTATTGTGTTGAACAGTTGATATAATGAAAGAGGATTACTGTAAATCATTCGTGAGTTTCTTAGTCTCCTTCCTAAAGAAGTAGAGGCGACAAATATTTTGCTCGGGAGGGGGAAATGTTTTTTCTAGTTTCTTGTTAAACATGTTCGAGTTGCTATTTTTAGTTTCTTGTTAAACATGTTTGAATTGTTATTTCTGCTCGTATTTATCCATGGCTGGGCGATGGGTTCAATTGATTTGGCAACGAAATATACTGAAAAATATGATATGAAGTTGGCATATATTTCTTGCTCAAAATTGTATGTTCTCTTTATTGATAGTTTAAATTGACAATTGAGTTCCTTAATCTATGTGTCAAAAAGATAGTGGAGTCTTATAAAATATATGTCTGCCACATAATTAGTGTGTCTCATACAAAGTAAAAATTTTCATATACTTACTATAGTTTTGGTGTTGGATGCCTTGAGAATCAATGATGATTATGCAGTATAAAAGTTGTCATTTGCATTAGGCTAATAAGGTATCTGACGATCCTTATGTACTTAGTGACGTTACTTATGTATATAATTTTAATGAATTTGCGTATGACAAATTAAGTCATCATACTCTTCAATGTAGAAGAAGATTCGAAGAAATGATAATCTCGCAAAGAAACTTTGACTGCAGATGATATGAATTATTATGGTCATATCTCAAGCAAATCTTGTGACTAATATGTGAAAGATTGGGTGCTTGACTTTGGTATTTTCTAAGCATATTTGTTTTAACAAATTAGTTAATGTTGTGTCTTACACCTAAATTGAAGAAGAAGAAGAAGAAGAAGAAGAAGAAGAAGAATTTATGTTTTAAGATTTGAATACATTGTTTCTCTTATGCTAAGAAATGCAGGTTTAATATTATTGGTATTCTGAAAAACAAAAGGGGTTTTATATCTCAAACCAAAGTGTTCAAATTTTTGTTTGATTTTTTAATTAAAATATCTTAAATATCTCTAAAGCTTATTGCTTTAATACCTTTTAAATGTTGATTTCTGTGAAATTGCTTCTGTCGAGTAATCTCACAATGGACGTTTATATATTTTATATGTTTTTAACCTTTGATTTCACTTGTAAGAAATGAATTTACTGATTTGAATAAGAATTTAATAGTAACACGTCATTATATTATTAGCTTGTTATTTATAAAATGAAATGTTTTATGTGAAATTGAAAACCTTATGAATTTTAAAAAAGTTATCCCCTTATTTTGAAATATTTGAAATTGTGGGGTTACCTAGCTAAGGTTATATTACCTTATGAACTTTTGTTGTTCAGAATGATTTTAGTAAAGGGAAAAGGCCAAAAATATTCTTCGGGTTCATTTGGTGTGAGGTATAAGGGATAAATAGTTTTGAGATAAAATGAAGGACTATTTTATCTCATGTTTGATTGGAGGTATTAATTAGTCTCGAAATTATTTACCCACCATTTACATCGTAGTGATATGATAAGTTATACCATATACATGGTAGGATAACTAATTCTGGAATAACTAATTGTGGGATTAACTATCCCCGGATAACTTTTTTCTAACCAAAAGACTCCTCAATTATTATATATAATCTTAAAGTGCACCCTTTCCACCTTCGGGCTCTAAAATACCCTTTCATCCACCTATATGACTCTATTTTGCCCTTCTCTTTAACAGAAATATTAGGATTTTAACCTAACATGTGTCAGCTAATTATTGGTCAAATTTTTTATTAATCAATAATCAACTAATTTACCCGCTTAACTCGGATCCACTAAAATCTACACAACCCGACCCGACCCAATTCCTAAAACTGTATCATTCACTTTCCCCTTCTTCTTAATCAATAATTCATTAAGCTACCCACTTATCCTGTTTTGTGTTTGCCTAAAATCATAAAAGAATAACATTCCAGACATATAGTTTTGATGAGAATTTAAAGCTTATGCACTGATAAGAATTCAAGATAAGAAAAGAAATAAGAAAGAAAATAATATGCGAGGTTTTTTGGTAATATGCGAGTTAATCCTCAAGCTATTGAAATTATGGACAACAAGAAACTAAAACCTCATCTTCCAATTAATTTCAACAACTCAAATATAACC
Organism: Capsicum baccatum var. pendulum; assembly: GCA_030864225.1. Lineage (NCBI taxonomy): Eukaryota > Viridiplantae > Streptophyta > Magnoliopsida > Solanales > Solanaceae > Capsicum > Capsicum baccatum. The sequence continues at coordinate 154,023,324 of CM061552.1, forward strand.
TTACTTAAGAAACCAAAGTAAAATCAAAAGGAACCACAAATGGATGACTTTGATTAATTAAGCAAGAAGTTTACGAATAATTCTAAAATTTCACTACTAATTACTCACTAATTTTCTTGAAGGAATGCACTAAGAAGAAACTACAAATTTTAAGAGATCAATAACCAACATAATATAGTCTTCAAAAATAAAAAATATCCCTATTTATACTAAGAAAATAAATAAGATATTAATTTATAATTTTGCTCTTAATGAGGCAAGGGCCTTGTATGGTTGCCTTCTTTGTGAATTTCTTGAATGTAAGGAATAGCCACTTGCACAAATGTCCCCCTTTGCTTCTCCACTTCACTCTTTTAAACTTGTCAAACATTGTAAGTTTTCCATTAACATTCTCCAAGCTTTTTTTATGCTTTTTTTTGCATGATCATATTTTGTAGGTCTTGGAGCGCACTTGCTTGATTATATATTTAAGTCCTTGTGAGACACGTGTCATCCATGCTAGTATCATCATTTCCTTCTAGAATAGGATACATCCTTGAATTCAAAGTCTCAATTACAACACAAGTAGATAGATCACTAACATTGAAAATATCGTGAATACTCACTTGGCAAGTCAATCATATAGGCATTATCATTAATCCTCTTGAGCACTGGAAATGCCCATATCTCCTTGATCTTAGCTTTCCCTTTTAGACTGATGGGAACCTTTTCTTTCAAAAATAGAACCACACCCAATCTTTCAAATTGAATATCACTTTCTTTCTCCCGCGATTCTTTCTAATGACTACCTTTGAATTCTTCTTGTCAATGGCTTCTTTGACCTTGGAATAAATGTTCATAATCTCCCATCCTTTTCTTGGAATATAAATGCATAACAACATAGATAGATAAAGAAGTCATGATTAATAGAAACAAAGGCTTAAAGTCATAACATGCTTTAAATGGGGACAATCCAATAGAAGAGTGAAAAGGTCGATTATATGCATACTTAATCTAGGATAAACAGTCTTCCTAAGTAGTTGTTGTTCCCCTAATCATACATCTAATAATGCTTCCAAGAGTCCAGTTGAGTAATTCAGTTTCCCCATCCATTTGGGGATCAAAAAAAGTAGAGAACATAAGTCGGTACCAATTGTACCCCAAAGACTCTTCTAAGAATGGAAAAAAAATAGATTGCCTATCACTCACAATAGTTTGAGGGAATCTATGTAATTGAAACACATCAATGACAAACAAGGATGCAACATGGGGCATCATCACACTTATGACAAGGAATGAAATGACTCATTTTAAAAAATCTATCCACTAGAACAAATATTTTGTCATGTCAACTCTTAGTTCTAGGAAGGCCTAATACAAAATCCATAGAAATGTCCATCCATGTACCACTAGGAGTAGAAAGAGGAGTATACTTACCTTGAGGCCCTCATGGATTTGGCTTGCTTATATTCAAGGAATTGTCCATAAATTTGATCCACATAATGCTTCATTTTGGGCCAATAGAATTGATTCATAAGAATGTAAAAGGTCTTTGGTACCCCAAAATGCCCCATCAAACTACCAGTATGATCCTTCTTGACAAACAACTCTCTCCATAAACTCATGAACACATAAACCTACACATTCTTAAACAATAATCCATCAACCAATTAAAACTTTTTAGCCCGCTTTCCATTATTAAGACTTTCAAAAGTCTCCTTGAAGTCAGGATCTATAGAGTAGAATACCTTCAATCTTTCAAATTTCATCATCCTAAAAGCTAAATCATTGACCAACACATACCTTCTTTACACAACATCCTCTACCATATTATATTTTCCTTTTTGTACTTGATTACACGTGAAAAGGTATCAATAAACTTAACTCATTTACCATGTTTTTTGTTCAACTTGGATTGCCTCTTAAGTTGTTTTAAGGACTCGTGATCGGTCCTTATTATGAACTCTTTGTAACATAAGTAGTTTTTTCAATGAGCCAACACCTACACAAGTGCATACAAATCGTTGCCATAGGTTGAGTACCTAAGAGTAGATCACTATATATTTTCACTAAAGTAAGTACCAACACCCGAAGCATCACATTCGATCCCAAACGTTTTATCAGAGTTGGGAAGTTAAAGTAATGGCTAAGAACTCAACATTGGTAAAGGCTTGAAAGGACTTATTTTTTTCTTCACCCCATACAAAAGGTATATCTTTCTTGATTAATTTGTTTAAATGAGAAGTAAATTGAACTAAAATCCTTCACAAATTATCAGTAAAAGCTTGTCGGCCCATAAAAACTCTTATCTCGATTGCATTGGTTGGAGTCGGCCAAGACTTAATAGATTCCACCTTCTCTTCATCAACATCTACTAACCAAAAACCCCAAGAAGACAAACTTCTCAATACAATATAAATACTTTTTAATATTGGCAAGGAGCCTCTCTTTTATCAAAACATCAAACACTTGCTTCAAATTGATCACATGTTCTTTAATTATCTTGTTATACACAAGTATGTTTTAAAAGAAATACTAAAAATTTATTGATGGAAGGATTTATAACATGGTGAATAAATATCATGAAAGTGCTTGGAGTATTAGTCTACCCAAATAGCATTACAAAAGACTCATACAATCCAAACTTTGTCTTGAAAGCCATTTTATATTCATCAACCAGTTTCATGAAATTAAAAGGTATCCACTTCAAAGGTCAATATTTAAGATGACACTTTGAGCCACACAATTCATATAATATTTCATCAAGTACAGGAATTAGATGCCTATACTTGATGGAAAATATTATTCACGGCTCTACAATCAATGAATATTTTTTAAGTTCCATCCTTTTGGGGAACAAATATTACCAATATAGCATAAGGACTTAGGCTTTCTTTGATCAACCCTTTAGCATAAAGCTCTTACACTTGCCTTTGTATGCTTTGGTATCTTTTGGATTGCTCTTATTGGCTGACTGGATAAAAATTTATGAACCCGACACAAAATAAATTTGGTGGTCAATTCCCCTCAAGGGTTGTAGTCCCTTGGGAATCTCCTCCAAAAATACATCATCACAGTCCTACAAAAGAGAAGAAACAATACTAGGAAAACGTTCCTCATCCACACCCTTCAGACACTTGTGTGGCTTCGGTATCATGCAAATATTCTTCTTATTTTTAGATAAGTTGCTTCCCGTCTCTGGAATATTAGTGGAACTTTCACGTTCACTCTTTTCCTCATCTACCCTTATCCTTTCTTGAAACTTCTTTATAGATCTATAATCCTTACTCACTTAGCATGGTGTAAAATGTGCAAACACATACTTCCTACCTTTAATCAAAAAAGAATATTTATTAGACCTTTCATAGAGCATAACATCTTTATCAAATTGCACGGCCTTCCTAACAATACTTGATAAGCCAACATATGCACAACATTATAAATCAACTCATCATTGATCTACTGTAGCTTGTAAAGGTTGGAATATTTTATTATTGGTATTTGCATACGCTCTACCATGGAACTACTTACAACATTAGTGAAACTTCCCCTATTAGGAATAAAAGAACACACCTTATCTTGGATTTTGCACCTAGCATGAAATAGATTCTCTTTTTGATAAAGTTCTTCTTTGGCAAGGAATCTCACAATCCTTCTAACTATACATAAAATATTGGCATTCACCATTATATCTTCATAGTCATCAAGCAAAGGTTCCATTCTAATAACACATAAAATAATGGCATTCACCTTTATATATTCATAATCATCAAGAAAAGGTTCTCTTTTCTCAATGAAGCAAGAAAAATTTACCCTCTCATCTAACCTTTCTTCTTCATCCCCCAAAGCATTATCCACTTTCTCACTTTTGTCTCTCTTTTTCTCACTCTTTTTATGACTCTCTTCTTCCCCCTCAGTTCTATAGCTATCCTGAAATTCAACAATTATCCTTCTATTGGGACACTCACTAGCAACATATCTCTTACCTTGACATCTAAAGCATTGAATGGTAGAAGGTCAAGGAATGTTAGGTTTAACATAGTTACCTCCTTGTGGATTGTCACTTTCTTTGCATTTTAATTAAGCTTTACTTGAGTATCTTGACCACTACCCTTAGATTTCCCCTTAGACGATGTCATCTTTCTATTATCACTATGTTTATCCCATGTAGAAGTTGAAGAACTCTCGGCTTTGTATGACTTTTGTTTTTTCAAATTAGATTCTAGCTTTGAGGCATCATGAAAAGCTGCTTCAAGAGTATCATAGTGTTTAATCTTCAAAGGCTTCAAGATATCTTACCTCAAATTTGCCATAAATCGAATCACTATATACTCCATGCTTTCTTCAAGTTTAAAATTCATTCAAAAATTTTCAAACTCATCATAATATTCTTCTACATTTTTGGAACCTTGTCTCAAAATATACACCTTCTTGGGAACCTCTTGGTAGTAGTTTGGGGTCAAGTACCTCAACTCCATAAGTAAAATCAACTTTTCTAAGTAGGTGACTCGTAGTTGTGATGACTCTCTCTTTTCCACTTCTTGGGCTATCACCAAGTGGACCCATACACTATGATTTTCTTGAGAGTATAATTTGTCTTCAAAGTTTCTGAGATATTATTCATAAGAAAGATCTACTCATTTTGAACCATCCCTTCCAAGAACTCATCAGGGTCATCATATTTCTTGAACATTGAAGTGTGACCTTGATAGTGTTTAAGATTTGGTCTTGATCATTCCTCTCCATAAACTGATCTCATTTATTTCCCATCCAATTTTCTTTATATCCCACGCTATATTCTTTATTTCACATTCTATTTCCTCTATTCCTATTATGCCTTGGTCCTACCTAAATTTTCAAGGCCGGACTCCCTCCCTTGACTTTCTATAACCATTCCTACCTCTATGCTCTCAAAACTCATCGTTGTTGATCTCATCATTCATTTCATCATAAAGAAGGTTTTGCTATTAGTAGTCTTAGTAGGGTATTTGTGATGTGTTTCATGGAGATGATATATAGGAACTATGCAAGGATACTTTGATGTGTTTCAGAGTGGAGTTGTTTGGTTTGCCACAAAAGAAAGTTCCTATTGTGAAGGGTAACAATATTTTGAATTTGGATATGGTATTGTCATGACCCAAGATCCAAAGGGGTCATGATGAACTTGTCACAGCGAACCTTGGCAAGTAAACCTAATACCCTAACCAATATACAAAGGGGGAAACACAATAACAACCCCATGGTAAGACTTCTAGAGCGAAACCAAACCATACAAGTATAACAAAAGCGAAAAGAAACATAACAATGTAGAAATAACTCCCAAAATCACGTGTCAACAGTATAAGAACGTATCTAGTATAATTCGAGTCCAAATAAAATACATAAGATATCCAAATATAAGAGAAACTCTGTCTCCGAAATAAAAATAAAGACATAGTCTGTAGAGAAAGGTAGCAGCAGATATTCGAGCGCCTGAAAATAATCAACTACCTTAAAAGCTCAAACAATCGCCCGAATTAAGCAACATGGGGTGCACCCAAACCTGAATCTGCACCAGAAGGGTACAATAGGAGTGAGTACGATCCACTTATACTTAAAAGGTATCATAGAATGACCGAACAAAGTAGAAATAAAGCATACAAAATACACACTAAGGGCACGTCACTTGCAATCAGGAATTATCCCATAATGATAGCCCACACAGCTTGCACAAACAGTTCTAATATATCACAATTACAACAACCATGCATTATGTAGGGCACAAGTATATGTTATATCACATGCAAGTAGAAATAGAGAAGAGCATCTATATACAAAATGGTCAAGTATAAATAACAGGATATAGAGAAAGTAGACATATAACAAGTTAATATGGCAATCCAATTGCAACATCAATCACAACAAAGCAAATGCAGTGTATAAGATGATAATGTTGCTGATGATGATGCACAAAGTTGGAAAATAGCCTTGAGATTGGCACACATCGTTGAGGTTGGCACACAACCTTGAGATGGATGCACATCCTTGAGCAATATTTAGTATTTTCCAGGTTTTCGTATTTTCAGTATTTCCAATATTTTTAGTGTTTCCAAAGCGTATGCATAACATAAGAGACAAATCAAGTATACATACATGACAATAAGTAAATATACAGTAGTAAAATAAACAAGTGAAATAGTGTGTATGATGACATGGGAATGGTGATGCAATGTTCAAAACCATTTAAGATGAATATTTCCACAGCCAATCGACATGGTGTATTTCCACAACTAATACATATGATGTATTTTCACAATCATGTGAGCCAATATCCACTTATGATTTATACTATTCATGAATTTTCCACATGATTTATATGCCCACAAAGTGTGAATATATCACGATACTCCAATTGCACCACAATAAATATTTATAATAACACAATACAATTATTCGCATGTATTTTAGGCTATCAACATCACATAATACCCCACACAATCACACATATCACGTGATATCTCATCTTCAATAATTACATCATATTTAGGCTCCCACACGGGCACAACATATAGATAGTCATATTTCATTACTAGTTCTCACCCTTAAGTTGCATTTTGGTATACAAATTAATTACCCAGCCAGATTTTTAAGTCCAAAACGGACTTCGACGGGGTATTCAGAAGTCGTTCAGAGTCTGATATACGCAAACAAACTGTGACCATACTAAATAATGCTTCAGACTCAATGGCGATATCAGATTTTTAAAAAAATATTATTTTCATAGAGTTGACCTCCGAAACTCGAAATCATAATTTTCTAAATCGAGGATCAAATGAGATTGAAAAGCCATAAATCCCAACCAAATGTGTTACTACCCTAAAATTGATGTTTTGGATCTGTTGGCATAGTTTGTTTAGTCATCTATCACATGAATTAAAAGATAACCATATAAAAGCATAATGAGGCTCTCAAAGTGTCCAAAAAACACAATATTACACAACAGGAACCAAAATACATTGGGAACCATGTCAATCACCCGCACACCCTAAAAATACCATAATACAACTATGGAGAGGGTTAAAATAGTCATTCACACAAAAACACATAATTCACATATTCATCAAATTTTTAGGTCGTTACAAGTATAGTTTGCGTTGGGCAGTTTAGAGGGTTGTTTGTTTGAGAGGTAGGTTGTTGGGAGTTTTGGGTTTAATTTGGTGGAGGGTAACATAGGTTAGGTGATTATCCCAAAGGAATGGTGGTGGATTGCGCCGACGCCCTGCTTATCTCCTTATTTTCAGGCAATTGGAATGTTCCCCCTCTAGTCTCACACTCTACCCATTTCAATCTTTCCGCTATACCTTCTAACCCCATTCATTCACTTCAATCCTTATTTTTATGATTTGATCGGAGAGGTTGTTTATAACATCCATGATGTTCTCCAAGTTTTCCTCACTTGTACTTTTGTTAGTCATGGTACCTACAAAACTCAAAAATCAAGGTTAATAGTAACAATTTCATATCACTCATATGTAAACTCACAACTTACCTCCTATAACATCGTCTTAAAACTAATAGTGAACTAGCTTTACTAGTTCACGTTGTGGTGGAGTGAATTTTTATGACACTTGAAGGAAGGGAAGCTCAGCTAAAGCTAGATGGACTTGAAACAAGAAGTTTATCACTAACTAAGATGATAAAAGTAGAAGAAAAGAAGCACGAACAAATCGAACTAAAAAAAACTAACAAACAAAAGTAAAAAAAATACTTGTTGTTGCTTAATTTGAGAATCAAAGAGATGATTTGATGTTTAAAATATAGTTAACAAGTTATTAAAGATGTTAATTATTTGTTGAATAGTTGAGAAATCGAAGAAAAAATGTAGAAAAAGAAGTATGGAGTTCGGGGACTTAAAAAAAAATTGTGGACTTAGTTTGTTTTGGGTCCTAAAATTTTGGTTAAGTTCACAAGTCTAAAAAGTTTTTCTCTCTGAATTTGCACTTCACGCGCATGCAGGCGTGAGTAGGGAAGAAGTTGTTACTTACTGTTGACGCGGCTGGCCGCGTGCCACTGCATTGGTGGTCAATAATTGAGTTTGATCGTTGACTGTTGATGTGGCTTGTCCACATGAAATTTTCAAATATTTTTTAAATTTATTTTAATTATTTTTGAAAAAAAAATTCACAAGTGAACTTACAAAACTTTACCAATTTTGACTTGGAAATTTTTGGATCAATGCTTTTTTGCAATTCTTCATCAAGAACAATATGAAGAAGCTCAACAACACCAAAAACACTCACCAAATCCTAACACCTCCAATTCAACTCGAAATTGACTTAAATTTTAATATTTATTTCCCTCAACTTAGGGAACAAATTTCAATAGTTTTTGAGCCTCAATCCCTCCTCAATCAATAAACGCCCTTTCAAAATTGCAAAGTTTCACTACTCAAACTCTTAAATAGTAACTTCACTTCTACAACTCCGAATTGAACAAAATTTGAAACTTATACTCAAATGACACTAGAAAACATAAATCTAGTGCCAAAAAAACATATCAAAATTTAAAGAATTGAATTTTTTTCTTTTTTAGATTTTTGGATAATTTTATTTTTTTTTTGAATTTTTAGATTTTGAAAAGATAAAAATCTCTATTTAGATTTATGAAAACAAACTTAAAGGCTCTTGATACCAAATTAATAAGAATCAAAGACAATAGAGAAAATAAAAAAAAATATGTGGGTTAATCCTCACCTCCCAATTGATTTCAACAACTCAAATCTAATCCTACTTAAGAAATCAAAATAAAACCAAAAGGAACCACAAATGGATGACTTTGATTAATTAAGCAAGAAGAATTTTACGTACAACTTCAAGATTCCACTACTAATTACTCACTAATTTTCTTAAGGAAATTCACTAAGAAGAAACTACAAATTTTAATAGCTCAATAACCAATAGAACCTAACTTCCAAAATAAAAAAAAAATCTCTATTTATACTAAGAAAATAAATAAGATATTTGTTCTTACAATTTTATTTTTAATGAGGCAAGAACCTTGTTTGATTGCCTTCTATGAATTTCTTGAATTAAAGAGATAGTCACTTCACAAATAACTCATTTTTCTCCTCCAGTTTACTTCTTTGAACCTTCCAAACACTATAAGTGTTTCATTAACCTTCTTCAAGTTTTTCTCAAGATTCTTTTTGCATGATCATTGTTTTTAAGTCTTGAAACTCCCTTGCTTGACTATGTGTGAAAGGCCTTGAGAGACACATGTCATCTATGCTAGTATCATGCATAAGATAAATGAATTTTTTTTTTGATATTTTCACAGTAGTGAACAAAGTTTCAAAAGGCAAGGAAATGCAATCAAAATCCTAAATGAATGAGAAAAGTAAATGTAACTGCCAATAGATGCTCAAAAAGATGTGATATGTACGATATTCTATCACAACATCACTCCTCAAAGACTAATCAATATTGTCAATCCAACCATCAGTGTATGCCATATTGTCAATCCAACCATCAATGTGTGCCTTGTTTTAAAGAGTGACTTTAATCCATATGTTTCATTACAAGTCATATTTTTGCCATTATTTCTGCACTTGTGTCTAGTTTCTATAATCCAAAATATAGAATCTTAAATCAACAAAAGTTTTTTATTTTTCACCCAAGGATTTTGATAATAAAATGAATGACATGGTTGATACTAGCATGGATGGCTTGAACACCATGTATGATGTTCATAAAAAGGGAAGCTTAGGAGTTCATGAAAATGAAGTAAAGGAAGAAAAGAGGTCATTTTTGCATTAGGCTAAGTCTTAAAATAAAAAATTCACAAAGAAGACAATCAAACAAGACCCTTGTCTTATTAAGGGCATTACTGTAAAAAGTCAGAGCTTGAGTATTAACCCACATATCCTCTTTCTTTATTTTCTTTCTTTCTTGATCTTTCCTCTTTGATTCTTATGAGGTGTTGTTTTGACTGTAATATGTTATTGTTGGATTATACTGAATATGTTATATGTTATTGTTGAAGTGTATTTTTTAACTGTCAACAGAGTCAGATCATAACTATGAAAGACTATGATCAAATACAAATAAGGGAAAAAGTGTTAGGTGATTAATGGCAGTTCAAGAAAGAAACTTTTGCTTTAGCTTGACCTTTAATTTTTTTTACTATCTAAACAAATAGTATTTCTAGACACATGTCTAACTTTTTATTCTTTTGGAATATCTTAACATGCTACTTCATTTATTTTCTACTTGATTTTCAATCATATTATTCAAGAAAAAAGAATTTGTTTTGTGTCTAACCGTCGCCAACAATAAACAACAAAATATAGAATTTTCAAGTTAGGGTTGATTAAGAAGAAGAAGGTGAATGATACGATTTTAGAAATTGGGTCGGATTGGGTTTGGTAGATATAGTAAATTTAGGTTAAGTGAGTAAATTAATGGATCGTAATTAATAAAAAATTTGATCAATAATTAGTTGACATGTATTAAGTTAAAATTCTCATTATTTCTCTATTAAGGAGAAAGGCAAAATAAAGTCATATAAGTGGATGATAGGGTATTTTAGAGCCAAAGGTAGAATGAGGATATTTTAGGATTATTTCTAGTACTTGAAGGGTAATTTTGATCATTTTTTGTCTAGAAAATGATGTTTTCATGAAAAACAAAAAAAATGATGATGGTTTACCCGTACTTTGTTGACAATGATGTTAGCTTTTTTATGGATGTTGTGACTCAAATGCACACGCAAGTGCATGCGATCGTACAAGTAATATAGTGACTTAGACAGCCAAATATCATTCCCACGAGGACTAAGCAACTAAAAATTTATCCAACTTTTAGTTTTAGACAATGAGGTATTAAGTGTTGTAAATTATCAAGATGATTGTGAATTTAAGAATAAGAATGTAAATTAATAAATAAGAAATAAAAGTTTATGACTAGAGCAAAACAGGCAACGGTTGTAAACAATAATGATAAGAATTTCAGGGTTGAGGCATATCGAACAATCATACAAATCTCTATTCTTATCACAATCTAATTGGTTATCGAATTATTGATTCGCAAGGTTTATGCTACGATCTTGGTCTTCCGACCTCAAGTCTTTTATCTATTGAATATTGCAACTACCACTCCCGCAGAGATACAACAATTCTTCTAGATTCATAAAGTTGTCTTCTTGCAATTGAACCAAGTAAGGCTTCTAGGTACATCCCTATCCTAGATGTTAATTCAAACCCCTTATTTAATTAAGGGATAAGAACCTTGCTCCTTAATATCTTCGTTCTATTCTATGATTCTCCTCCCGAATTCACATAGAAATATAGATTTCTTCTAATGGTGGCTACTCATCAAAATAGTAAGCTTAAGAAATTAAGAACAACCTAGATGATAATCCATAAAGAAATTACAATAAAGAATATCAAAGAGTAATCATGTTCTTGGCCTCAACCCTAGAACAAGGGTATTTAGCCACTCATGTTTGAATTCAATATAAAAAATAAGTAATTATTCATACCCAAAATTAATCTTGAAGTAAAGAAGTTGAAAAAAATGTCTAAGAATCCTAAAAAGAGAGAATTTTTTGTTTTTCCGCCGCTGCTATGCTTGCCAAAAGTCCCCCAAATTATCTTGGATTTTTTCTTTTATAGCTGGAACAAAATACTAAAAATATTTCCGATTTTTCGAGACAGCGCGTCGTGTCATGCCATCAAATGTCATATTCTGTCAAACTTTGTATAGTCGCGAAAATCTATTATTCAGTAAAATTATGAAATTTACACTCACTGTGATGCGCCACTATCGCGGTGAGCCACTGGTTTTTGATAATTGTGAAATCTCCTTCCTCCGCGATACGCTAAACTTTCAGGTCTCAAAAATTGGCAACTGGGCTTGTACCGCGATGCGGTGGTATCGCGCCAAGTCACTGAAAACCAACAACTGTGATTTTCTTCTTTACCGCGACGCGGTACAATCGCGAACCAACACTGGATTTTGTCAAATAGGAATTTGAGCCTCTCCGCAACGCACCATAATCGCGCAACTCCACTGGAATTTGACCAACGTTATTTTCTCGGTCGACGCAACGCGGTGACTGCACCAAAGTGGATTTCTGACTTTCAGTTTGCCTTTCTGAGCTATTTCCATGTCTTTTATTCCTTCCACCATTTCATATCATCAATGTATTCAATTCCGTCCAATTCATCAAGATTCTATCCCTGAAAGCACTAATCATATCCATTAGGTATGGAACGAAATTAATGCTAAATTACACTCAAGAATTCACATCAAAGTTCTCAAAACAAGTCCAAATCTGGGTGCATATGGTGCTTTGAACATATAAATATGCCCAAGATCAATGCATTGTTTTGAAACTAAGTTACTGATGATATATTAGAACTACCAATAATTTGGTTCTAAATACCAATAATTTGGTACTAAATAAAATGAATGTTTTATGATACCAGAAGGATGCAATGATATAATGTAATTTTCAAAATTCACTAGTGATTATGAGTTATTATTGGTGGCGATGCCACGACATAAAATCAACTAAATAGAGTTGACTGGTGATGAGACTAAGCGGTTAAGAGAACTCTTAGTGTGTATTTCAATTGGAATAAAACAAACATTTTCTATGATAAAATTAGATACATATGTTTGAGACATAATGTGATAAAAGCAGGTGCTATGAGATGAATGTATTCACGTAAATAAATTATGTGTAGTCAGAGGTGAATCTGATCAATTCACGAACTAAATGAACTATCGGGGATGGTGAGACTTAGTCATTTGAAAAGATTAATAATGATCGTGACCCAACCTATTTGATTGGAGATCCCACGAATTAGGTTAATATGGGTAATAACACGTCATTAGTTGATCAAAGTTGCACTATTAAATTATGTTCCTCTTATGATTTGTTAATCTAGTGCAGTGTTGCAAGGCAAAGTGATGCCTGAGTCAAAACTCTAAATTCAACTTATATCCTTTATAGGTGGTTTATTGTGCTGCAGAATATACTTGATGATTGGACCTATATGAGTGTGGAGTGGTACCGCTCCTATGAAATTGTTACAAATTTCTAGAGCACTCATGAATAATAGGGCACGTGCATGATCTTTTAGCGCAAAATCGCAATAACGATAAAGACTGTGCAAGTGTGATGCAATAGAATAAGACTCTCATCTTACAAATGAATTTTTTGGTTCATAGAAGTTGTAAATTTCACCAATTATTTTGTAGATCTATATCTTGTTTATCTAAGTCTGGTTCATAGTATATGCGACACCAAATTCGACGCATCATACTCTTCTGAGAAAATCCAGTAAAACTTCTTATTATGTATATTATATTCCTTAATATTATATTTGAAATATATGGAGGATTGTTGGATATTTAAAAAAACTAATATATGTCTATTATAATTGTGAGATAATTAACTCAATTTGAATAATCTTGTGGCTGACATTTATTCTCACATTTAATTTTCAGAGTGAGTCAATCTCTTACCATTAACTTGTCATGAATGACTTGCTAATGAGATATTATTGTTATTAGTCTTTACTAGTAATCCAATAATAACCAACCATAATGGTGGTAATACTTTCAACAACGAAAATTCTTTCAGGTAGTTGATTTCTTACCTGTATATATTGGTTGCTCTTCCCGAATTTTTATATTATTAATAATCTCTGTTAGATTTGGGCTACTAGTTATATATTAAAAGAGTTTGTTGAATTATGGGGGATACACCCATACCGGTGATATATCTTTAAGGACAATGTCTGACACACCTCAAACTATGAGAATTCCATAAAAGTGTTCGTGAAGAAAGTATTTTCCGTAAGATTTACAACAATTTATTTATCTGTGTAGTATAGATTTAAAAGATTGCAGGCAACGCATGCAGGACATAATTTTGCTCTAATGTCTGGTACAAGCATGGCAACACCTCATATTGCTGGCGTAGCAGCACTGATAAAGCAATACAATCCATCATGGACACCATCAATGATAGCTTCAGCAATATCAACCACAGCCAGCACCTATGACAATCTTGGAGAGCCCATAATGGCTCATGGATTTGATCTCTACAGCTTGTACGCTTCTGCTCCTTTTGGCTTTGGAGCTGGCCTTGTCGATCCCTCCCGTGCTCTCCATCCCGGTCTAGTCTTTTCAGCAGGTATAATTCTTTTGAACTGTTATATTCGTTTCCATGTCCATATATATGTTCAATGTCTACTAATTATATCTAATAATATGTAAACAAAAATCAAAAAATTCTAGTTGATATTCCTCATTCGAAGTTACAAATAAAATAGACAATAATCTTATGAGGAACTTATAGGATACATATTTCTAGCACAAGTGGTAAGAGGAATGAAATGACAAAATCAATAAGTTAAAGTTTTTTCTAATTTTAACGCCCAATTGCTAAATTAAAAGACCATAATGTGACATATCCTAAATTCAGTAAACAAAAGTGTTATCTCCCCGCCCTAATTTTAGCCTTTCATCTCATCTCATTTACTAGAGTGCGGTTCTTACTAAGACAGGGTACGAGGATTACATCAATTTCCTGTGTTCGCTGCCAAACATTGATTCTGCAATTGTCAAAACCGCAACAGGAGGAGTTTGTGGTCAGTTATTTGAAAATCCATCGGACCTAAATTTGCCTTCGATTACAATAACATCTCTCACTGGATCGCAAATAGTACATCGGACAGTCATGAATGTTGCAAACAAAGCAGAAACGTATCTAAGTGCAGTGTTGCCACCAAAAGGAGTGACGGTTGATATTAAGCCGTCTTGGTTTAGGATATCTCCACAAGGAACCCAACATTTGCTCATTATGTTCAACGTCACCCAGGCTCTTGATGACTTCACTTTTGGTGAAATTGTTCTAACAGGATCTTTAAATCACGTCGTGAAGATGCCACTATCAATTTTCCCAATTTCTACAACGTAATATGAGAAAAGGCAATGACTAAGGTTGGTGGTAGATGAGTAGAAAATACATTATTAAGTATACTCTTATCTGGTGCCGAGAACATAATTTGGTAGCTTGCCTCTGACTGGCACATAGTTGCACAAAAAAATGGACCTTCCATTACCTATATACTCTGTAAGACGACACAGAGTAACTTCTATTAAATTTTTCTATAACTAGTATTTTGAAATTTTTGAATATTGGGGTTAAGTAAAATCCATTAGGAGATGAACTTAATTAATTGAAACTGTTGAATCCATAATTTTACAACTGAATTTATATCTGTCCAACTTCACAGCAGTTTCGTTTTGTTGGAATTGTAGGAAAATAAGGCGATTTGAGCATTTGGGTTTGTGAATTTCCTGAACTCCAGAAAATTGCTCAAAAGGTGCAGTTTGAGTCTATGAAAGCTTTCCTTTTTACGTACAATATAAAACGAAACGATAGATAAGTCATTTGCTTTATAATTAGCTATATTTATACAAATAATACAGGGGAAACTTATATCAAGCATTTTGATTTTGAAAATTTGACATGTCTATCAACTCATAACATTATCCCGAGCTACCAATTAATTTCAAAATCCTGAACCTGCCAAGGAAAAGGAGGCGCAGCAGCCAGCAAGCAGCAAGGTGCCAAGAACATTGTTTCTGGCAGTGACGCCGGGGACGATAATGTAATATTTCTATGTAGAAACATACAAGAGATGTAGCAGACCATTTCTTTCCCTAATTATAACAATCTTTTGTTTGTGTCCGAGATTGGTTTAGAAAAGAGATTAGTCCTACTGTGAACTATCTTAGCGGGTGACATATAAGATATCATAATCCCGAAATAAAATAAAGAATTATTTTATTCTACGTTTAGTTAGAGGTATTAGTTAATCTCAAAATTAATAAGCTCACCATTTATACCTTAGTGATGGAATAATTATCTCATATACATGATGAAATAACTGATCTCAAAATTAATTATCACATGATAACTTGTTCCCACCCAAACGACCTAATGTGGAAGAAAGTTTGAATACATTCTGCATGTTGAAGTATTTCAATGATGTCTGATTCGCTCACTTATTTACATTGAAAAGTACTATTTTAGAAAAATCAGACGGAAGCTGAAAAAACCAAACCAAACCAAACTTATTTGTTCACCGTTCGGTGCACAAATTTCTATAACCGAAAATCAAAGGATTGAACCGAACCGAAATTTTTCATAAAACGGAGAACCGAACGACCACCCTGAGAAGACCATTTTGCCTCCCACGTTTCTCTAAGCTAGTGTTAAAAAACACTTTCATATCAAACGAGAGTTTTAACCTATAAAAATTATAGTATGATATGGTAATAAAAACAAGATATAATTCAAGTATAAAACTTGCAAAACTGTGATGGTTTAGGGAGATTTTCGTCAACCCTTAGTATAAAGAGTGCACCATAAAGACGGGAACAATTCGCTCGGTCTTCCCCCTCCTGATTTAATGAGGTTCATGGGAACTTGGACTGCAGCTAACAGCTACTCCCTCTGTCCCATTTTATCCGTCTTAAATTTTCTAATTTAATATCCCATTTTACTTGTCAAAAAAAATTTCCCCATTATACCCTAAGTGGTCGTTTGGTGTGAGGTACTAAGGTAAATTATCCCGGGATAAAAAAATAGTCCCGAAATAAACTTTTTTATACATTTTGATTGGCAATACTCAGGATAACTTATCCCGGGACTAATAATAATCCCGGGATAAGTTATACCACACATTTGGTGGTATAAGTTATCCCAAGTTAATTTATCTTTGGATAAAATAATAAATGACAAAAATACCCCCATATATATAACCTAGTTTAGATGTACACGTCTCGCGCGTGTACCTCACTATAATGAATTTAAACGCTACACTAAACACGATATTTATTCAAATAATAAGAGAATTTATTTAATTAGATATATAGTAATTGTTAATATCAAAGATACAAATGAAGTAGGTGTAAAATATATTGACAACCCCTTAAATTACGATTGGTGTTTTAGAAAGAAAAAATAATCCTAATATTTTATGACTCAAAATTTTGATCATTAATTATCTATATCATCTTAATCATCATTCATCTTCAAAATACCTCCAAAATTGGGAAAAAGAAAACTACGAAATCAATGCATCTAAGTAAATTAAATATTACAAAAACATATTTCTTTGACGTATCTTGGGGACCAAATAAAAGAAGAAAATTCAAATCAAATAATAAAGAATCATTTAAGAACAAAAATAAATATACCTTGTTCCATATGTTCATAATAAAAGAAAATTCTCAATTTATAGAAGTTCACTTTTTTCTTCAATAAAGAAATTATATAAATATAATTGATTTTTACTTTTTCATTAATTATTTATCAATAATAAAATATTTTAAATTCCAAATAAACTAAACTAACACAAATAAGAGTAATTTTTTTAATCCTTTTTAGTTTTTAATAGAATTTTACTTCCCTTTTATTTAATACGAAATAGAGTTCATTTAAATATATATATATATACGTAGTCCTAAAAAAGAGGAGGGGAGGGGGAAGAATTCAATTTTAGTTGGATTTGAAGTCCTAAAATTAATTAAATATTATTAGATAAATAGTACGTTTTTATCTAAAGGACAATCTATAATAAATGATGCTAGGCATACTGAATCATGAAACACACCAACTAAGATAGGCGATGAGAACCAATGGCCATAATTACGGATGGGAAAAAGAGAAAAAATATATATATAAATACAAACAATATATTGATGGGAAATGAGATATAAATTTCTAGCTATGTAAAAGAGACATATTCTAGCTATGTAAAAGAGACATGAATTTCTAATTTGATGGAAAAAAAAACCATATAAATACAAACAAAAACCATATAAATACAAACAAAAAAATAATTAACTAAAGTGAGGGTTATTTTTGTAAACAAACAATATATTTTTACAAACAATGCATTATATATCATTTTTAGTACCACAAACCAAACAACCACTAAAAAATAATACCAGCATAACTTATTCCAACACAACTAATCCCAACATAACTTATCCCGATATAATTTGTTTTCAAACCAAACGAACCCTTAGTGTAATTGATTATTCCTTGTTATTAGTTCTTCATCAATATTGGAACTAATAACAAGACACAATTAAGAAGGGCAAAATGATAAAGTTACATTACCAATCATTATTTTCTTAATAACTGTGTCATCCCAATTTGGGACAAGTAAAATGGGACGGAGGGGGTACCTCGCTGGGGACCAAGGTAGGGAGAAGAACTACAGTTCATATGGTAATAATAAACATTCCATCTCTGCGGTAACACTGAAGGAGACTGCTGAGTTTCCTCCAAACACTATCAAATGATTATGTGCTAATATGTTTTGTTTTAAACGTCATGTGCTTGCAACTACATAAAAGACCTGCAGGTTTCCACAGGACCATTTGACAGAATCAAGGCCCCTGGAAAATACATACATCTGTCATGTTAGGTAAGTGTAGGGTGGCATAATCAGCCCATTAAATTTCTTATTACCATCAGTGTAAAGAAGTAATCGAATATTTCGTGGTAAGCAAGATCACAGTATATTCGCAATATGATACTAGTTTCAATAATTGAAAAACAGTACGACTGGGAACAAGATTACATGTTATTGACTTCAAAATATGGATAAAATGTTATTCATTAGCTTGCGAGTCTTCAAACCCCAATAATGCAAGATGATGAGCTAAGCACAACAATTACCTCAACTTCATTTTCACACATATATACCTTTTTCAATTTACAAAATCTAAAATATCCCAGGCGTATAACATATGGTTAAACAAAATCAGACACTTGTAACAATTATACAACAACAACAACAAACCTAGTGTATTCCCACAAGGTGAGGTCTGGGGAGGGTAAAATGTACGCAGTACATACCGCTACCTCCAAAAAAGTAGAGAGCTTGTTTCCAATAGACCCCCGGCTCAGGATAGAGAATAGCACACAAGGTCGAAGTGGAACATGAAGCAAGATGGATGACATAACAGAAATAAGAAATAAGAAATACTAAAATAGATATCAGAGAAATATGAAATATGAGAAATACGAGCAATTCAAATAAGAGATAGGACACCCGCCTAGTGGTAACATACACTCACAGACCAAAGACACCCACCACACCCAAACACTCCTGACTAGAGGCTCCTACTTAAGGACGCAGACCTAGGATTACTAACTTGGCTTACACAAGAGCTCTCCTAACACCTTGCTACAACCCACACACTCACCCTAGCCTTCTATCCTTATCCGCAACCTCCACACCTTCCTATCTAGAGTCATGTCCTCAGTAAGCTATAGCTGATCCATGTCATGTCTAATCACCTCCCTCCAGTATTTCTTCAGCCTACCTCTCCTCCTCCTAAAGCCATCCAAAGCTAGCTTCTCACACCTACGAACTGGGGCATCCGTGTCCCTTCTATCACATGCCCAAACCATCTCAGTCTTCCTTCTCACATCTTGTCCTCCACCGAAGCCACTCCCATCTTCTCCCTGATAGTCTCATTCCTAACTCTATCCCCTCTAGTAAGTCCACACATCCACAACATTCTCATTTCCGCCACATTCAATCTTTAAATGTGGGAGTTCTTGACAGGCACTTGTAACAACTATACATCTGCAAATTCAGTAATATAGTGTCATACATCACCTGATGGAACCAGGTTACCATTAACTTGAAGTACTCCATATCAACAAACATTGCCAAGACACTTGGTATGCTGAAGCATTATGGGGAAAATATATGATGTGAATGTCAGATATAGCAATCACACAAAGGAGAAAATGGACTCTTAAATATGCTCATTGAGGAAGAACCAGTAATTCATCAACATGTCCTTATCCTTGACCAAGCTTTCTTTCTCTCCAACTTAGGATACAGATCTGGCCTTGCTCTTTCCCTGACGCTCTTTAATCAACTTCCTTGATAGATTCTGCAACAGAATGAATAAGAAATTTCAGGTCATCACATTATCCTTTTTATAAGTCAAGATTGAGAAATTTCAGGTCATCCCAGTAAGTTTTTCATCAGTTGAAATTGTTAAAGTTCATATTACATTTTAATGAAAAAGGATAAGAAAGGAAAGAACCAATCTATAATCAAAAAAGAAAGGAAAGGGAAAAAACCACAGCCCTGAAGAGCAGGGCATGTAAATCTTCATAATTCACATACATGGAACAAAATTCAAGTGAGGAAAGCAAATGAACATAGAGATATTAGACAAGCAACCAATACATGCAGTTCATCTGCATGCAATAGCAATTTTGTGGATTTATAGACCTATAGAAAGAATATCAAAGGCAAGCTTACATATGGCAATGAATGAAGGAAAAAGCCTCGAATGGCTCATGAGTGTTTCAATGCAAAAGCAAGATCAAAGACTTTTAACAAGAGTACCCCCATTGAAACAACTAACAAGTCTCAGAATGAACTAATATCAAGGAAATAAAAAAAAATAGAGGATCAACCTTCAAAGGATGCATTTGTTTGAAATTTTGAGCATCAAAATCGGTTACAAACCTATAAACAGTTCTCATGAATTCTTTTGTTAATGTTAATGGTTTTTAAGTCGTTTCCAAAGATACAGAATTATAAATGAGGCATACTACCGACCCCCCCCCCCCCCAATCCCCGAAAGAAAGGCAAATACACATACGAAATAAATGATTAGAAATGGTATCAAACCTCCACAATTGGTCCACCATTGTCGAACAAAAAGAGATTCTCATCGTTGGTAATGGTGCAATCACGTGGGGTCTCGAAGAAGGAAAGGGAAAACTGCTTAGAAACAACACCAACATCAAAATAAATCAAGCCAGAACTGGGAATATCGACACGGATCCCTTTGACAGAGAACCAAAGGAAGAGTTCCTCAGCGGCAACACCAGAAATGGCTGAAATTTGACCATAATTGAGGGTTCCAGATACGGTGCTATCATAACGTAAATGGGTTTCGAATTGGGAGGCACAAGACTGCGGCAGATGTACCTCAAAGCGACCTGATGCAGGATCTATTGAAAATTTGGTAATTCCCTTTGGTAGAAGACCAACAGGGAGCCCATGAGAGTTGAGAACATCATAAATGGAAGACGATGAAATTGAAGAAGCTGGTGATGGATCGAGTATTACCAACAATATTGTGAACACACTGAATATTGTGAAATGCTTTGAGGCCATGTCTTGAGACGAATTTCCACTTTGAGGTTAGGGTTTAGGGAGAGAGGATCCGAGGGGGAGGAAACTGCTCCTTTTTCGTCCTCTTTTTGTGCTCATTCTATTACTAAATCTATACATAGAATATATTTGTATTAGTAATACTCCCTCCGTCCTAGATTAAACGTTTCAAAGTTTTTAATTTGATATTTTATTTTATTTGTTTTTTTTTATTGAGCAAGAAAAGATAAAAAAAAAAATTATATTTTATTCTTTACATTAATTATTTTTTCTTCAAATTAAAATATAAATATCATTTAATAAGAATATAATGGTAAACTAGATATATTATTAATTATTTTTTTTAATCAATATATCATCTCAATTTGAAACGGCTAATTTGAAACGAAGGGAGTATTAATTTTTTTACTCTTTTTGAGTTTGAAATTTAAATATCATTCCACATTGGTTCAACTTTGAGTAGCAATTTTAGGACAAAAGATATAGTTTTAGAAATAACTATCCTTAGAAGTTATTCATGGCCTCCCATTTATGCCTTCTCATCTCAACGTTGTTTCGAAAATAATTTGAGAAGTTAAAACGACTTAGAAATCTACATTCTTAGTATTATTTTATTATTATATATAAGTGTGAGTTAGCACACATATCATGCTCGATATGTGTACTTCTTGGAATTGACAATTGAGTAAATATATAATTATTCCTATGATGTCTGAAATTTTAAAAAAAATACATAAATTTTAACTTCGATCTATTACCTCACGATTCTTCTCAAATACAATTTTTTTGAACCTCTGCATGTATACACGCGCCACAAGCGCATAAAAGGGCTCAAAATTGACTTTTTTTTACCAATAAAAAGGTGCCACATATAAATAATTAATATATGATTTATATTTTTTAAAAACAAAAAAATTTAATATTTATTTATTTTTTAAAATCACCCTCTCCCCCCTCTCCCCCCTCCCCCTCCCAACCCATCCTTTCTTCTTCAACACCTTCAACACCATTAAAGCTTCATTGAAGCTTTTTTTTAAAAAAAACATCATTAAAGCTCAACGCAATGTCTTTTTCAACACAATATCTTCTTCAACATCATTAAAGCTCCATTGAAGCTTTTTTTTAAAAAAAAAAACTTTAAAACTCCATCAAAGTTCCTTCACTAAAGCTCATTTAACTATCTTTAAAACTCAATTCAATCATAAAATAATTTTTTGAATTGATTTGAACAAAAAGAAAAAAAAAATGAATGAGAAGAGGTTTTGATGGAGTGGGGGGTTAAGGGGAGATGTTGACAGGGTGGGGATGTTGAATGGGGGTGGGGGTGGAGGGAAGCTGCTGGACATCGGGGGAGGGGGTGTTGGATGGGGTGAGGTGGGGGAAGAGGGGGTGGGGTGGGTGATAAATTAAATAAAAAAAAATATTAAAAAATAAAAAAAATACAAAATAAATATATTTAACATGTGGCAGCACCTGATTGGTGCGTGTGTTCACTCTCTTTGTTGTGACTGAGATTCAGCGAAAAATAGTATATTTGAAACGAATTAAGTAAGAATCGTAGGGTAATAGGTTGAATTCAAAGTTTAGGTGTCTTTTGAAAATCTCGGCCAACATCAGTGGAGTAATTATGTATTTACTCTTGACAATTTATATAAGGGTATTTTAAGTAGCCGTTTTACTATGAAAATTACTTTTTCCGGAGTTGAAGTTGGAGTTGAAGATGAAGTTGGAGTTGAAGTTGGAGTTGTGTTTGACCATGTCTTTTTGAATTTTTTTTTAAAAACTTTTGAATTTTTTTTTTTAAATATGATTTTATGCTCTCAACTTTTAGTAGCCGTTTGGCCATGAAAACGAAACTTTTTCAGAGTTGGAATTGACGTTGGAGTTGGAGTTGTGTTTGGCTATGTCTTTTTTGAATTTTTCTTTTTACTTTTTAAAAAAAAATTAAATATGATTTTATGCCCTAACTTTTACAAACTATTAAAATCACCCAACTAAAATTTGCCTACTAATGAACGAAACAAAAATACAATTAACCACTATTATAAAAATAATTACATATACATGGTCATATTTAATGAATTTCAATTATGACGTATATAATATTTACATTAATAGCCGTTTTCTTATATTTGAAAATTTAAAAAATGGATGTTATATGTTGATCACTGCTTCCTGATTTTTAGGTAACAATATTATCTTTCAAACAAATTTATTTTTTTAGAAATTTATTTAATTTATTTCCTTCATTTTTCGTTCTTAAAAAATAGGAAATGATGAGTTGTTATTAAAATTTAGAGTGCCGCTAATTTATTTTTTTAATTTTTTTATATATGAAAGATTTTACTGCGTGTGAATAAATTATTTCTATGTAAAACATGTTTTGCATATTCATGGTATATTATATCATATACCATAAATATATAAATATGCTTAGTATGTTTCTTTATACTTTGTATTTTTATATATGTGTGTATATGGTATATAGTATAAACTTCATATATAATATACTTTGTATATTTATATTATAAATATGCTTAGTATGTTTCTTAATACTTTGTATATTTATTTATGTGTGTATATGGTATATACATGGTATAAACTTTATATATAACATACTTTGTATATTTCTATTATAAATATAATACTTTATATATTTATGGGTATAAATATAATATTTTATATATTTATGGGTATAAATATAAATTAACAGTAAAATAATGTCTTAAATAAGGGAGAAAATTAAATAAGGGATAAAAATAATGATGAGAGAAAAAAAGAGACATATATTAATTAGGATAACATTAAGTTTGAAATTATAATTATCTTATTCTTTAAAACTGCTATATAAGTAATATTGAAAAAGTAATGTTATAAGGAGAGTTTTATGTAAAAATTTAAAAGATTGAGGTTATATGTAATAATAATAAAAGTTGGAATTGGAGTTGAAAAATTATGAAAACAACAAAAACCTGTTTTCCCTTCTCAGAAAAAAATTTGGAATTATTTTTCGAATTCTCATGGCCAAACACCACAATTTTCAACTCCGAATTTTTTTTTCGAAAAAAAAGGAAAATTTTTTCATGGCCAAATGGACCCTTAAAAATTATCAAAATCACCCAACTTACTAATTTACCTACTAACATACACCCAAATATTGAGAAAATAATTTATATGTCTTCAATTGATAAAATAATTAACAACAAACTAATTATTATGATTGTTATTCTTCAAAAATTTGAATAAAAATATCACAAGTACGAGCTAAATAAGTTTATCTAACTATAATTGATTAAACAGAGAAAAATATATTTTTATAAATATGATTGATAGATATAAATATATTTTATATATTCTTAAATTTGTTGATGAAAATTATTAATTATTTTCACTTGAATTAATTATTTTATTGAATTTGATATTTTTTAAAAATTACGGAATTTAGTTAATAAGAGGGATTTGTGTAAAAATTTAAAGATTGGGGTTATATGTAATAATAATGGAAGTTGAAATTGGAAGTGAAAAAAAGGAAAAACAACAAAAGTTGTTTTCTATTTTTGAAATTTTATTCCGGAATTATTTTTCAAAGTTTCATGGCCAAACACCATAATTTCCAACTCCAAAAATAAAATAAAATAAAATATTCATGGCCAAATGACCCTAAGTATTCATTAGTTTTTGTTGCTTAAATTATTGTAGCTACATGCTATATGCATGTGGTTTTTTCATACATAAAAATGACCCTCAATTTGACACCAAATTATAACTTTGACCTTAAACTTTGATAGTGCATAAATACGACATTTAACTATTCAAAACATTACAATATGACCTCCAATCCTACGTGGCAAAACGCGTATTCAATATGCAAAACTGAGCGCGTTCAGCTTAAAATCTAAGAGCATAATACATAAATATGACCTTAAACTTTGACAGTGCACAAATATGACCTTTAACTATTCAAAACTGCATAAATATGACCTTTAAATGACTCTTCACTATTATTTTTTCATTATTTTTTGATCAAAAATAAAATGATATCTAATTTCTTTTGTCATTACGGAAAAAAACAATATTGAAGATTTATTAATTAGGCGGGTCAGCCTCATACGAAAAAATCGAGCGGGTATGTATATATATTATAAAGCAGAGGACGAATTTAAGTTATGTAATAAATCTAAATATTATTTATTTAAATATTAATTTAAAGATGAAACTATACTAATAATAAAAAAAATTATAGTTTTAATAAAACGTTATTAAATTAATGTTATTAAAGATAGTAGTAGTAGTATATTAAATTAACGTAATTAAAATGTTATTAAATTAACGTTATTAAAACGTTATTAAATTAACGAGAGGCGGACCTATGCGGTTGCTATGGGGTTCACCCGACCCCCCTCGGTAAAAAAATTACGTTGTATATATATAAGATAGAAAATGTATATTTATGTACGTATATTAATGTTGAACCACATGAAACAACGCACTTAGATAGCCTAGTAGTGTTATTTGCTCTTCTTGGGCGCTTCCTTCAGCCTACTGTGCGGGTTCGATCCCTGCTAGTGGTTGTTTTTTTTTTAATTAAAAAAAAGCTAAGTGCTGCTACTATAAAAATAAATATAATAATAATAATAATAATAATTTTTTAAAATTTAAAAAAAGTTAAGTGCTGTTACTATAGAAATATATCAAAAAATTATTATAATAATAATAATAACAACAACAACAACAACAACAATAATAATAATGATAATGATAATGATAATAATAATGATAATAATAATAATAATAATAATAATAATAATAATAATAATAATAATAATAAAAACGACGTCGTTTTAACACAAAAAATAAAACTTTGACAATTTACAAATATGACCTTTAACTATTCAAAACTGCATAAATATGACCTCTTTCCAAATCAACCCTTTTAACGACGTGACACCATGTTATTGAATTACCTTTTCACGTAGGCGCGAGTGAGACTCACGTATGAGGTTGAAAAATTGAAAGTCATATTTGTTCAGGTTTTGAATAGTTAAAGATCTTATTTGTGTATTATTAAATTTTAAGATCAAAGTTATAGTTTGATTACTGTGCGGGTTCGATCTCTGCTAGTGGTTGTTTTCTTTTAATTAAAAAAAAGCTAAGTGCTGCTACTATAAAAATAAATATAATAATAATAATAATAATAATAATTTTTTAAAATTTAAAAAAAGTTAGGTGCTGTTACTATAGAAATATATCAAAAAATTATTATAATAATAATAATAAAAACGACGTCGTTTTAACACAAAAAATAAAACTTTGACAATTTACAAATATGACCTTTAACTATTCAAAACTGCATAAATATGACCTCTTTCCAAATCAACCCTTTTAACGACGTGACACCATGTTATTGAATTACCTTTTCACGTAGGCGCGAGTGAGACTCACGTATGAGGTTGAAAAATTGAAAGTCATATTTGTTCAGGTTTTGAATAGTTAAAGATCTTATTTGTGTATTATTAAATTTTAAGATCAAAGTTATAGTTTGATGCTAAGTTTAGGACCATTTTTATGTATTAACTACACAATAAAACATCGGATATGTTTGGTTTTTTATAGAAAAGGCTGTCGTTTACCTTTTCCATACAGGTCCCGCCCTTTTTTTAATTGTCTTTTCATTGTGGTTCTCTATTTACCTCTTCCAATCTTCTTCAATATATACGTAAACCCCACATTAATTTCAGCTGACTTTTTTTTTTTTTTTAGTTTAGATTTTTCTGAGTAAAAAAAATTAAAAGGTGTAAAAGTAAATTTAAAAGTTGTGAAAATACCTTTTGAAGTGTTATTCAAAAATTTAAATATTGTAAAATATATTTTAAAATATTTATAATAAAATAAGTATTTTAGAATAAAGTGAGAACGTATTTTAAAATATTGTGAATAATATTTATGGCGAAATACTTACTATAATTCCATAATTATGGCAATTCAATATTATTTGTCTTTTAAAATATTTGGATCTCGAAATTTCATTTATTCCACATACATTGGGTCAAAGAGAATAACATATATTACCTAAAAATTACATAAAAATATTATACATCGCAGTAATTAATAATTTCAAATGTTCTTAAATTTTTTACAAGCATTTTCATAACAAGTTTGCTATATGACTTCTAATTAGTTATTATGAGTCATTTAATACATATCTGCTTCGCCACTTCAATAATGATATTTGGTTGACTCTCGAAATTATATGTGTGTCATTTAAATTGGAATAGAAGAAAAAATATATAAATCACAACAATTAAAAACTTAAACTATTTTTAAAATGTAATTGAGCACCAATGCCACAAAAGTTTGAACAAGGAGAGTATTACACATTATAATAGCTAAAAGCTTAAAAATATTAAATTACAATGCTAAAAAATTATTAAAAATTACAATAGCTAACATCTTACAAAATCTAAAAATATATTGAAAATATAATTGATTGTCTAAATTTTAATATAATTATTTTATTTTTAGATTTAACTTGTTATATATTTGAAAATTGTGTAAAAAATATTATAAATTATAATAATTATTTATTTAAATTATTTGGAGACACATAAAAAATTTTGGTTGACTTAAAATTTTATCAGTATAACATAAATTGAAATATATTATGTAAAAAATTTGTAAAAAGTAATATAAATAACAAGAATGCAACATTAATTGGGATACATTATCTGAAAATTGCATGAAAAATAATATAATTGTTATCAATCTTAAATATTTGAAAGATATATAAAAAATATGTTTGACTTTTCAACTTCTATTGATGTCATATTAATTAAGATAAAGAGATATTATTTAAAAATTACGTAGAAAGATGCATAAATCATAATATAATTTATAACTTAAAATATCTAAAACTATATATAACAAATTTGATTGATTTTCTCAAATATTTCATCAGTGTTACATAAACTGAGACATAAAAAAAGAGCATATAACATTCGAAAAGTAACATATTGGCACGGGCTCCAATATCTAGTATAACAATAAAGAAGAAACTAAGACAACATGATGTAACACTTTTCTATGACCTTTATTTTTCTTTTTTTTTTTGACCATTGATTGAGTTTTCTCCTTATTTTTAATATTTATGTATTAAAAAAACTCAAAAATCACTCTCCTTAACTCTATTAATTGATAGTGTAAAAATTAGTGTGTCAATAACTACACTTATATTCATTCTTACTCCCTCTATTTCAAATAAATGAATTGTTGAACTATTTTTTAATGTCCAAAATAAATGAATTTTTATTTCTTCAAGAGACATGTTGATTTTTTTTTATTCTACCCGATCATTTAATGAGGTTCTTATGTAAGAATATTACGTATTAATGACCCACATATTTTTGGTAAGAAATTTACCTTGTCTCCCAAGTAAAGTATTAAATCAGTCAATTATTTTTACTCCAAGTTATGTATAAATGGTATTTTTTTTATGGCAAGAAATAACTATGAAAGTCACTAGGGTTAAAGTTATTTGCCTAAGAGTCCCTAGCCTACCTATAAATACACATGTGACTCCATCAGTCTGGCATACTTTTGATAGACATAGGCTAGAAGATTCTTAGGTGTTTCTTTGTATCTTTTCTTTTTAAGGTTTTGACAATGGTGATTCTTCACAACACTTGAACAATAATGACTGAAGGTACATTTCTATTTATTTTTTCGTTGCTCATTGACTCTGTGTATGTGTTGAAATTTTAACATGTGGTATCAGGGCCAGCTTTAGCTACGTTGTTCAGTGTTTCGTTATATTCACAAATAGTTCATTGTATGAATCTGTTCAATGAATTCTCACTGTTCACTTGAGATAATGACTTATGGAATAGAACTTGTCTCATTAATTTGTTTTATGAATATGCCATAATTACTTGAAATATTTTCTTTAAGTTTGTAGTTAATTATCTCTAACTGAAACCATGCTTAAATCAATATAGTTACTGAATTGGCCATGGTGTACTAAGAAGTTTTTCATTCGGCTATTTGAATTATTCTTAATAAAGTCTTTTAGTTATGATAAAATATTAGTATTTTTTTAATTGTACATTCAATTATTGTATCATATTCTTCTTATAATATTTTAATTAATTATAAAAAATATGAATGTGAGATATGTAGGCTCAGCCTATTCCCTTATCGTATGCAAACTATTATCACTATGACTAAAGAATTATTGTTTTAACGAAGGACATGTAGGCTCAGCTTATTTCTTTGTTGTCTGATTTTTCTCCAATTAATAAAAGATATTTTCTACAACAGATTGCTTTGATGTAGGCCCTGCCTATTCAATCCGATTTACATTTTAAGAATTATCACTTTGTTTAAGTTAATTATTAAAATTAACTATTGTGAGATGTCATTCTGAGTTTTTTTTATCATATGTTTGGGTTAGCCACAACATCTCGAGCATATGATAAAAAGAAAATAATTTCTTTAATCACATAAAGTTAAGTAATTGAAATATAATAATGACATCTAATAATATAACGCTCCGAGAGTACACCCTGGACGCCACACGGTGCCAACAGTCCCGATGGATCACAAGTTAACCCATACTGGTACCTACTGTGAGCACTGAATAAAATAACAGAGAACATGTGTGAAATTCAACTGAAAAGTCCCTAAGGTTTTATATAAGAAAACAAAACTGAATCGAAATACTAAAAATGTATGTCTGAAAATAATACTATAAAACTGTCAATAACAACTGATAACTGAATAATTGACTGAAAGTGTCTGAAAGTCTCTAATTGATTGGCTGTGGAGTTGATGGGACAAGTCCCTAGCTAACTCCGACTAACTATTAAACTGAACTGAAATAAACTTAAATAGTCCTCGGAACATGAGGACTCACCACTGCTACTGTTGTGGATGCGCTAGGGAGGTCTAGATGTGGTCAGGAACCTGAGCATCTGAACTTATGATATGAGACATCATAGATCAAGAAACGGGTATGCGGTCAGTACTTTGAATATATTGGTATGCTAAATAAGGTTAGGCTGGTATGCATGGTTCATATGCATGAATGATACTTACTGAACACGTAGCATGAGATAACTGATGTATAGTATGCGAGAAATGCTGTAAAATCTGAGAATGCATGACCAAGCATATTAACATGATACTGAAGTAGTCTATAAATTAAAATACTAAAATACTGATGCTGATCAGCTAATAACTGGATGCCATGGTCAAGCAAGTCTGAAAACTGAACTCTAAACTGAACACTGGACTGAGACTGTGAGAGCTATCATCTAACCGACATGCCTCAATAATGTAAATTGGTGTCCAACCTGTAACCCTAGTTGGAAGGGTGTCAGTAACGTGCCACGAGTACTAACACTGGCTGTATGAATCCACTGTAATGGTGTTCCGAAAGACTAAGGAGTTACCCTCTACTGGCAGGTGCTCTGGTGAAATATGTGTCAACCCTCAACTAAAAGGTTAACATATCTAACCTATGCTGGCTATGTAGTTCTGGAATGCGGGGACTGCTACTAAAGGTGACACCCTTAACTGGCAGGTGAGCCCTCATCCCTGGGTTCGCTCGGTGCTGAATCCTACTCCCAACTGAACTGACTCGAACTACTGAACTGGAATTGATCTAACTTGACTGATAGAACAACTGGCTGAACTGATAATACTTATTCATGCTCTAAAAACTATTCTGAAAGTACTAAGTCTAAGTAAACAGCTAAATTTTGGGTATGAACAACCCCCAAGACTCGATAATATCAAGAGTGGAAGCATACCAAAATTTCACATGCATAATAAATAGTCATTGTTCAAAATTCATCTCTTAGGCATTTTATCAAACGCTTGTAAGTCATAGGTTAAGCATGAGAGCAGTTTTAAACATGGGGTAATATCATGATTGCAATACTAAAATCATAAATTAAGGTAATGGCCAACAATTACACATCATTCACCTCAACTTTTTCACATGCCTCCTCACAAGAAAGAAAATTCCATACACCAAGTTATTAAGTATGCAATAAGAAATTTAAGTGCGAAACACTCCCTCTCTCAAGAACTCTCAATGCTAACAAGTACCATCCCATAGGCTTGCCCTTATTTTCCATCGCTACTATGATAAAAGTACTTGGTTGGAGATCTCAAAGGACTTTTTAAGCTTGTAATATAGGTTCAGGGAGAATGGGTAGGATATCATTTAGGAATGAAGTGACTACACCCTCCTTGAATATCTACATCACTTTCACACTATTCAATCCAACTTTTGGCTATGAGACACTTCTCTTAGTTTTCTCTCTTTACGCATGTGCCTATTTTTGGCTTCCTTGGTTAACATATTTTTTTATATTTCTCTTTCTTGCACAATTCATGCTTTTCTATCCTTTGTTGGATCCGTTCTTTTTCTTTTCCTTTTGCTCTCAATGCTTAAGTCCATAGGCACTTACTTACAACTTTGTGGCCCAACATTACCTCTTCCAATATTTACCATCTCCAACTTAGGCTTTTATCCTCAAGTTGCAATTGTAAGTTCAAGTAGGGTAGGGTTTAAAAGAGGGATAAAATTTGAAAGGCTCACAGCTTGCAATGTGTTTACCAAAGAAAGGTTTAAAGGATCAAAATGGGTGACTAGGGATAACATCTATGTACTGGTAGGCTTTTTAGGCTAAAGTGAACTTCCATTACTGGTAGGCTTTTTAGGCTAAAGTGAACTTCCATTGTCACAAAAATGTTCTAAGATCATTTCACCAACCAAGTACAATCATAATTATCCTTGAGATACTAATGTGGCAAGTTATAGAGATGGTACAAGTACACATGAGGTTTGAACACATGGCATACAAATTGGCCAAGGAGGCTCAATTGCCGCTCTCACTAGAGACAAAACAAAGGAGTATGTATCCATTTCCACAAGTCAAAAATTTGGAGTCACAAAAAGATAAAGAGCATTGTCATAAGGCCGCTCAAGTCCATGCCCTTTGATTTTTTGAAAAATGTTTAAACGGGGGGAGGTGTGTGCTTTTTATTTGCACCATGCATAATTTGCCAAATTTGGAATCAACCCAAGCCTTCATTTCATATTTTGGCTTTCATATGGGCAAACTATATGACTACTCAGACTTCACCATAGGTATAAGGGCGATCCCAAATTCTCAAATGCTACAGGTACTCAAAATTTCCCTTACATTTGTAGTTCTAGTGCTACAAGTACTCAGGCTTCCCCTGCACCCATGACTCAAAATCAATTATAATGAGCTTCCCTTAAGAATAGAATCACTCAATCCATCATAGGTAAGGGCTCGTCCACCATTATTATTAAAAGTGAAAGTAAACTAAAAAAGAAAACAATCAATTCACAAAATTTTCATGCTTCGCGTAAACTAAATTTAAGTATTGCAAAACAATATGTACTTCACACAAGGGTGGGGCCATGATACTCCCAACTGAAGGACTTGTAATGACCTCACTACACAACTCAAAAACAAAAGAAGGGTAAAAGGGCTCCTTGAAACCGCATTGATAAACCATGATGAAAGCTAGACAAAGAGGCATGATCGCAACATGAGTGGTACGATCACGGTACCGCGATCATGATCCTCAAGCCTAAATTGCGGTACCTGAGGACCTCTGCTCCCCTATTTTTCCTTGTTTTCATGCATGGCTGCCATATTTCTAAACTTGATTTTCCCCCTATTTTTTTTGGCTTCCAATCTGCCTAAAGCACCTACAAGGCATGAAAATTATGTGAATTATTCCAAAACCATATAAATAAAATGTAAAAACGATGGGTTGCCTCCCATCAAGCGCTTGATTTATCATCGCGGCATGACACCTTTTTAATTCTCATTTGTGTCTCTACTTAGAGGATTTGAATTTCCTATCCAATTTTTGATCATTATATCTTTATGGTGCATTGGGAAAATGTAAGGACATGAAGACACACTTTCTACCACACCATTTTAAAGACTTAAACTTTTACCCAACTTCAAATCATATTTCCAAAGTGGCTCATTGGATATTGGTGAGAACATCAAGAATCCACTTGCCACACTTTGGATTTTCCACTTGTTGACCTTCAAGTGGGTGGATTGTTTTTGCCCTTTTGGAATGACAAACTCTAAAATATAGGGAGTTTGCTCCTTATTCCCAAATTTCATCATTTGCTTGGGTAGTTTAACATTTATCACTTCCCCCAAGCATAATGTCAAAAAGTAGGTTGAGTGAGGTTTTTCCTTTTATTTCAGAGTCGCATACTTCTTGACATTACCATCTCGAAATGGGCTAGAGTATTCACAAAGGAGTTACTTAGATTTTTCTTTTGACTCTAGCACCATTTGCTCCCCTTCGATATTTTTTACTATTGTTGGTTCAGTTGGTTTGCAAATCACCACAGATTCTTTGACATCAAGCTCACCATCAACCAAGTGGGCTAACATTTTTTCTTCATCAAATCTGTTTTGAATATTAGGCATATGCATGTTACTTAAAAGATCGGTGCTCTCATCCACTTCTTCTTCCTTTTCACTATCCTTTCCAAATACTGCCATGGATTGATGTAAGTCATGCACTTTCTCCTCCAATGTAGTTTTCTGATCCAAAAGAGTTTGAAGCATTGCTTCAAATATATTATACTTGGATTGATGCATAAGGTGTATATTATCCTCCATTGATTCCATCCGATCCAAGATTAGTTAAAACATTGATTCACACCATTATTTTTGGTGTTTTGTTCTTCCTTTCCTTCATCATAAGACCTATTAAACTCATAAGAATAACTAGTAATCGAGTTTGTATAATAGGGGTAGGGGCATTTGGACAATTACTCTAACATCCATCTCGACCATCACATAGAGAATAACCATACTTCCTATAAGATCGAGATGGTTCACTCATATCTTTTGGGAAAGAATATCTACAATATTGCCAGTAGTGAGGTCCACCATAATATGGATATGGATCATCAAGGTATGATTTCCAACCAAAAAACCCACATTCATTTCACGATGTCATATTAACAATTAAACAAGAAATAAGAACCTAACTAACAAAAGAAACAAAATAAAATCACAAACAACTATTTACAAGTTTAAATCAAAGCAAGTAAAGTAAAATTGCAATCTAACTCTATACGCAAAATTATTCTCCGCCAATGATGCTATTTTTGATAACGCTTAACTTACACGTCAATTTAAGTGGAAGGACGTCATTGTCAATATATTTGCCCAACTAGGAGTCATGGTTGAATTCATGAGGAACAATGCGAGTAGCGATTGAGTAAGTCAGAAATAATAGTTGCATGCTAAATTCAAACCTATGACACAAGATGGTTTGGTTTTTTTAATGTGTTTGAATGAAGAGGGTAATTCTTGGGCTTTTAAGAGACTAATGCGAGACTAAGAATAATTAAAGTGTAATCAATTAGGCACGAATCTTGGGATTATGCTTTCCTAGGGGCAAGTCATGTATGGGAACGTGATGATTTGATGCAAATTCTAATTGTCGATGATATGGTAGGCTAGCTTTAAAGTTCTTGAAGCTAATTTTTCAATGAAAACCTTAAAGATGTCACTCATTGACCCTTTCGAGTACCTAATGAGTTTGATAATTAAAGCTACCCAACACCTCAATTGGGTATTCCTATTTCTAAGATGATACCCATGGTATAATCAACCTCGTACTCACCCTTATGTCTAAGATGGTGAGAATCAACAAACTATGCCCATAAATTGTCTACTATTGTCTTGGTTCCCATACCCTTTTTTAAAAAATAATGTAGGTTCCAAACGTTCACCCAAACCCTTATTTCAAGAATGGTTTGATCTTTCAAGAGCTTGGGATTTTCACCTATCAAACCCATTTGGGTATTTGGGGCTTTCACCCACAAATCCCAACCATTTCAAACTAGAAACAGTAGAACCCATAATCAACCAACTAGAGTCTACACAAATACATCACAACCCACACACAAATGCACCCTAATCAAGCATAACCCCAAGAGGTAGATCTATCACATTATAAGGATAATAAAAATAAATATACCAACATATCCATCAAGGTTATTCATAAGAAAAACAAAGAGAGGACAAACCACACTTTAGACTCAAATGAATCTTCAAAGCCAAATCTATACTTTAGAGATCCTGTAATTAAAACTTGCCTCAAATTAGTGTAAATTTAAGCTCCAAGCTCCAAGAAATTACAAAAACCCTAAAATAAGGATGGGATTTAGGGTTGTAGAATAATGATTGATAATAAGGGTTTTGAGCCCTTTTTGTGAGAATTATGATCGGCAGTGTGGAGTGATAATTTTTCCCTGTCTGGAAATCCCACTATACCACGATCGCACTAGCTTAGCCGTAAACGTTGTATTCTTCAAACGATCGCGACCTTCTGAAACTCTTGATATAATGCGATTATGGTGTACACCCTACAATCGCGATATTTGAGGCCCAACCTGCATTGTTTTCCAGCTTTTGCACTAATCTTCCCTTTTTGCTCCTTTGTCAGCTCGTTTTGCTTTTTTCATCTCAGCAATTTTTGTACCTACAAAACATGGGAATTAGTGTATTTAAATCATAAAATAGTATTATTCATACCTTTAGAGCATAGTAGTGCGTGCTAATTCAGATGTCAATGAGTTGCAAATTTAGCACTCATCATCTGGTGACAACTTTGTTGAATGAAGGAGAAAATCCTTCTTACTTTAGCGTGTTTGGATCTAGATCTTGCACCTCATATGGAAGAACCATCTTAACCCACAGAATTAAGTATGCCAGAGGCTAAGGCTTTTTATAAGCGGTGGGAGCAATCTAATCGCTTGAGTTTAATACTTATAAGGCTTATATAAGTCAAAGCATTAGGGGTTCTATTCCTTATAATGACAATGTTAAAGCTTACAAGAAGGCAATTGATGAACAATTTGTAAGATCCGACAAGGCATTGTCCAGGACCCTTATGAAGAGGCTCTCAAGTATGACATTTGATAGAAGTTGTACAGTGCGTGAGCACATTATGGAAATGAGAGTTATTTCTACTAAACTCAAGTCCCTTGAGGTTTATATATCTGCATTATTTCTTATGTATTTTATTCTCAACTCTCTTCCTATGAAATATGATTCATTAAAGATATCTTACAACACACATAAAGATAAATGGTCAATCAATGAACTCTTGACTATATGTGTGCAAGAAGAGGAGAGGTTGAAACATGAGGCACCTGAAAGTGTAAATTTAGTTACTAATGATAAGAAAAATACAATAAAGGGCAAAAGTGTTCCTATTAAGAAGAAGGTCAGTCTTGAAAAATACACTTGCCATTTTTGCAGAAAAAGGGGATAATGAAAGAAAGATTGCCTGAAATACAAGAAGTGGCTAAAAAAAAAGGTAATTTTACCTTTGTATATTATGAATCTAGTTTCATTAAAGTTTCTGATAATATATAGTGGATCGATTCTGGTTCCATAACTCACATTGCCAAAATCATGTAGGGTTTTCTAAATCTAAGAAAACCGACAAAAAGAGAACAAAATATTTATTCTAGCAATAGAACGACATCACACGTGGGGACTTATAGGCTCATTTTTAATAGATAATTTTTTAATTAGATTAAGAAATACTTTTTTTCATTATATTTTAAGAATTTAATTTCTCTTTCTAGACTATCCATAGCTGGTTATGATTTGAATTTTCATTTGTTTACAATAAAACTTTTGAAAGATAATAAAGTTATTGGTTTTGAAATATGTATAGAAAGTTATTTAAATTTGAGTTGGCCCCCACAACTGAATGCAATCTCATAACTCTACATGATAAAGAAATTGCCACTAAACAATGTATTATCAATGAGAACTCATCAAGTATTTGGCACAAGAGATTGAGACATATAAAAGGTTAGTTAATGACGGAGTACTTAGACCTCTTGATTTTTCTGACTTTGGGACTTGTGTGGACTGCATTAAAGATAAGCAGACCAACCAATCCACTAAAGGTGCCAAAAGGAGTTCTCAATTTCTTAAGATCATACATACAAATATTTGTGGACCTTTTCCTACTCCTTGCTCGAATGGTAAAAGATATTTCATCTCATTTGTTGATGGCTATTCAAGATATATGAATCTCTATCTTTTATTTAATAAATTAGAAATACTTGATGTTTTTAAAGTTTTTAAAATAGAAGTAGAGAAACAATTAGAGCTCAGATCAAAATTGTAAGGTCTGATAGGGGTAGAGAATATTATGGTAGGTACATAGAAAAGGCACAAGTTAAAGGCCCATTTCCTAAGTTCCTTAAAAAAGAAGGTATAATTGCACAATGTACCATGCCAGAAACACCACAACAAAATGGTGTGACTGAAAGAAGAAACCGGACATTAATGGACATGGTAAGAAGCATGATTACTAGATCAAGTTTATCTTTATCCTTATAGAGTGAAGCCTTAAAACCTGTTGTGCATATTTTAATTAGAGTTCTATCCAAGACTGTACCCAAGACACCTTTTGAATTATTTAAAAGATGAAAACCTAGTTTAATCCACTTACACGTTTGGGGATGTCCAACTGAAGTAAGAATCTATAATTCACATTTAAAAAAGTTGGATGGACGAACAATAAACGATTTCTTTATAGGCTATGTGGTTAACTCTAAGGGATTTGGGTTTTATCATAATTCTTATTCTCATAAAATTGTTGAGGCTAGAAATGCTAATTTTTTGAGGAATATGAAGTAAGTAGGAGTGGTTCAACTCAAGTAGTGGAGCTAAAAGAGATAAGGGAACCACTTATGGTACTTTTATATACTGAAAACTTAAATGCAAATTTGTTAAATTCTCATGAATTACCTGAAGAGAAACAAGTTCAAGAGCCACCACCCTTGATGAGCCATGTGAAGAACAACCCGCTTTACCTGAATCCATTGTTGAAGGATCACCTGAACTAGTGGAAGTAAGAAGATCCTTAAGAGTTCGTAGGTCAGTAATTTCTAGTGACTATGTTGTATATCTTCAAGAGTTTGATTATAATATTAAACTAAAAGATGATCCATGTTCATTTTCACAAGTCATGAGTGGAGAAAACTTCACACTTTGGTATGATGCATTGAAAGAAGAGATAGAATCTATAGCTAAAAATAAAGTCTAGAATCTCATTGAATTATCAAAAAAAGTTTCTACTATACGATCTAAATGGGTTTACAAAACCAAAAAAGACTCATCTGGTAATATTGGGAGTTATAAAGCAAGAGTTGTAGCCAAGGGTTTCACTCAAAAAGAAGGTATTGATTACCATAAAACCTTTTCTCCTATGTTAAAGAAGGATTCATTAAGAATAATCATGGTACTGGTAGCTTATTTTGATTTAGAGATACATCAAATGGATGTGAAAATAACTTTCTTGAATATAGATCTTGAAGAAGAGGTATACATGCGTCATCCTGAAGGATTTAGTGATAGGAATGAAAGTTACCTTGTTTGCAAGTTGAATAAATCTATTTATGGAGTAAAATAGGCTTCTCACCAATGGTATGTTAAATTTTATAATGTTGTTTCTTCATTTGAATTTACGGAGAACATCATTAATCAATGTATATACATTAAGATAAGTAGAAGTAAATATATTTTCCTAGTCCTATATGTTGATGACATTTTACTTGCTAGTAATGATTTGAGGTTGTTGCATGAGATAAAATAGTTTCAATCCAAAATTTTGAAATGAAGAATATAGGTAAAACCTCATATGCCATTATAACAGAGATTCACAGAGATAGATCTCATTGATTGCTTGAACTATCTCAAAGAGCCTATATTAAAAGAGTATTAGAAAGATATGGATTGAATAACTGTTCACCTATAGCAACACCTATCATTAAAGGTGACAAGTTCTCATTAATCAATACCTACAAAATGCTTTGGAACAAGAGCAAATGAAAGGCATTTTATATGGTTCACTTGTTGGGAGCCTTATGTATGCACAAGTTTGCACTAGACCTGATATTGTCTTTGTAGTAGGAATGTTTACTAGCATGACATGAATACTGAAGAAAGCGAACTATTCCTAAAACATCTCATAACCTCCTGTACATAAATAAGGCGTGCAACACACCCATGCATAAGACTCTACTAGATGCATCTTTAAGAATTCCTAGGACTCTATTGAACCTTAGGCTCTGATACCAAGTTTGTAACGCCCCGATTTTCTGAACCAGAATGCTACACAATGCTTATGACCCCAAAGGATCACAACCTAAGCCATGACTGATATCTGTACCTTCATACTACAATATATAACATAATAATGTGGAAAACATGAACATGTAGGCCATAAGGTTCAACTGAATAAATAATCTGTCAAAATATAATATCCATATGGGTGAAAGATACCCAAAACAACTGAAAACTGAATCAAATCTGAACATAAGTCTGAATACTGAATTTGAAAGCCTCTAAGTACTGTTTGAATAAGGAGTTGAAGGAATATTTCTCTAACTAACTCCGTAAACTGATAACTGACTAAAATAATAATGAATAAATCAAATCATGTTGTCCTCGAATGAAGAAGACTCACTGAATCTCTGTGAGTGAAAATGCTACTGCTACTGCTGATCTGACATATATATTCCATGAAAACACCTTTAGACATCACATTAAAACTTAAACAACAATCGTCAACATGTATATACTCATATCACCACAAAAAGTTTACAAAATAATATTTAAAACATGGTTCTTAAGCTCTATGAACGGATTGGATCCATAGATGAACACTACATATACCTTAGAAAGGGGACCTTGATGATTTTCTAGAGAGTTCTTGGATTGGGAAACTTAATTCTCGAGTATCTTGGAAAAAGATTTGAATCTTGCTTTTGAGAGATGAGTTTGATGAAAACCCTAATCTTGTGGTTGAGAGCATAAGAGAGGGTTTTTGAGATTCTTAACTGAAGAAAAATAGGAAAAATTATGCCCCTTTAGGGTTATAAGTCATGGAAGGTGAAGGAAATGACCAAAATAACCTTGTATAAATGCCCTTGAATTGCTGTAAAAATATAATTGATGCCATCCGTGATAGGCCGTCATGAATGGTTGTCACAAAAGGGGTTCAAATTCTTGATTTTCTGCCCAGGGCTGACGACGTCATCAAAAATGTCGTTAGAATAAGACGACGTCGTCAAAAATATCGACAGAAACATGATAGCCCATCAGAAACGTCGTCACCATTTTCCAGCTTGACATGCTGGAATAAAATGGGGATAATCTTTGCTCCGCTATCGTATTTAGGCAAAATTAGTATCGTTGAAAAGATAATTCAATTATCTATCTATTGATAGGTCATGAGCTTAAAAATTTCAAGTATAATGAGAGATATGCTCGTTTAAAAGTTGACTATACCAATATCCTTCTCAAGAATTCAATCGGTAAGGAATGTTTTGATTCTTCTGAAAGCTAGGAGTTATTTGAAGCCTTAATATACATATAACTTACTCATAAAACTATAAAATAACCATGATGTACTATGCATGAGCTTGGTACATGGTTTTAATATTGGTTTGGATTTTTTTGGGTACTATAATATCTCCCCATTAGAAATATTCTTCCTTGAATGATGACTGCTTGAGAGGGGAGAAAAGATAAAACGATGCATACACTGATCTTGCTCAAATGGCACATGATTTTAGGACTGAATTGAATTCTAAACTTAATATAGCCCAACCGAACATGCATATCTGATGCATGACTGATAAGCTGAACTCATGAATGCATGATAAGCTATGCACTGATACTTGATACCAATTTTATACTGGAATTTTGAATATGTAACTGAATAAGCTTAAGGAAAATGGTTACCTTGAGCTAAGTCTAAATTAGTGAAGAAAAGATGAGGGTACTTGGTTCGCATGTCTGCTTTTGCTTCCCAAGTAGCTCTCTCCATGGACTGATTCCGCCAAAGAACCTTGTCTAGAGGGAATTCTTTGTTCCTCATCCTACGAGTCTGATAGTCGAGGATTTTGACTGGAATCTTTTTATAAGAGAGGCTATTCTGAATATCAACGCTCTAAATAGGGAGTACAACTGCTGGGTCACCTATGCACTTCTTGAGCAAAGAGACATGGAAGACTGGATGAACTAAGGCTAGATCGAAAGGCAATTCGAGCTCATAAGCTACCTTGCTGAAGCAACTGAGAATCCTGAAGGGACCGACCTATCGGGGACTGAGCTTTCCCTTCTTGCCAAATCTCTTCACTCCCTTCATGGAAGAGATCTTGAGATAGACATAGTCATCGACCTCGAATTCGAGATCCTTTCTACTAACATCCGCATAAGACTTCTGTCGGCTCTGAGCAGCCCGGTGTCTTTGTCTGATCAACTAAACTTTCTCTAAGGAGTCGAATACTAACTCAGGCCCTATGACTATGGCCTCACTAAATTCGAATGAACCAATTGGAGACCTACATCTCCTACCATAGAGAGCTTCGAATGGAGCCATCTGAATACTGGAGTGATAGCTGTTATTGTATGTAAGCTCAATCAAAGGCAAGTGGTCATACCAACTTTCTTTGAAATCAATTGCACACGCCCTTAGCATATCTTCTAGAGTCTGAATGGTCCTTTCTGATTGACCATATTTCTGAGGATGAAATGCTGTACTGAGATAAACTTGGGTACCAAGACCTATTTGGAACACTTTCTAGAAGTAAGAGGTGAACTGGGTACCTCTGTCTGAGATAATAGATAGTGGAACACCATGTAATCTGACCAACTCCCTGATATAGAGTTTGGCATAATCGTCAGTTGAGTAACAGGTATGAACTGGAAGAAAATGAGATAACTTGGTCATTCTGTCTAC
The DNA here is from genome assembly GCA_030864225.1 of Capsicum baccatum var. pendulum. Classification (NCBI taxonomy): domain Eukaryota; kingdom Viridiplantae; phylum Streptophyta; class Magnoliopsida; order Solanales; family Solanaceae; genus Capsicum; species Capsicum baccatum. Next base: position 154,065,391 of record CM061552.1, read on the forward strand.
AATGACCCATCATAAAGTCCATGTTCACTTCTTCCCACTTCCAAGTAGGAATAGTGAACTCCTACATGGAACACTAGGTTTTTGATACTCTATCTTAACCTGCTAACATGTAAAGCACTTAGTCGCAAACTCTGCAATATCCCTCTTCATCCCACTCCACCTATAGATCTCCCACAAGTCATGACACATCTTAGTGGACCCCATATGAATAGAGTGTCGCTCACTATGCGCTTGTGTAAGAATTCGCTGCCTCAAGTCATCTATACCAAGAACACACAAATGACCCTAACAATGACGAACACCATCTCCCCATTGGGAGAAAACCTCTACTTCTTGACTCTGAACTGACTCTTTTTGCTTGACAAGGCTAGGATCCCTGTCTTGCTTCTCTTTCACCTCGAAAACTAGAGATGACTCTGAACTACTTTGAACACATACACCACCCTTTGAAGAGTCAAATAAGCGAACGCCTAGTCTGGCAAGTTGATGAATCTCTTGAGCTAATTTTTTATTACTATCCTCAACATGGGAAGCACTACCCACGGATAGTCTACTGAGTGCGTCGACCACTACATTGGCCTTGCCAGGATGATAAAGGACACATATGTCATAATCCTTCAAGAGCTCTAACCACCTTCTCTGACAAAGATTGAGATCTTTCTGGGAAAAGACATACTAAAGGCTCTTATGATCTAGAAAACGTCTACATGAACACCGTATAGATAATGCCTCTAAATCTTTAAGGTAAAGACATCTGCTGCTAGCTGAAGGTCATGAGTAGGATAATTCTTCTCATGGGGCTTTAACTATCTAGAGGCATAAGCTATGACTCTACCATGCAGCATGAGGACACAACCTAAACTTACTATAGATGTATCACAATATACTACGAATCCATCGGAACCATTGAGAAGTGCTAAAATTAGAGCTGAGGTGATTCGAGTCTTCAACTCCTGAAAACTCTTCTCGTAAGGTTTTGACCACTAAAACCTGACCTTCTTCTGAGTCAATCTGTACATAAAAGATGTAATAGAAGAAAATACCTTGACAAACCATCTGTAATAGCCAGCCAAACCTAAGAAACTCCTGATATCTGATAGAGAGACAGGGCGAGGCCAGTTTCTTACCGCTTTATTTTTCTGAGGATCTACTCTAATGTCATCACCGAAAATAATGTGGCCAAGGAATGCTACTGATCTTAGCCAAAATTTGCACTTACTAAACTTGGCGAACAACTGGTGATCCCTGAGAGTCTAAAGAATAATTATGAGATGGTTTAAATGAACACGCTCTATGTGAGAGTAGACCAGAATATCATCTATGAAGACTATGACAAATGTGCCCAAGTGATGCTTAAAAACCCGGTTCATCAAGTCCATGAAAGCTGTAGGGGCATTGGTAAGACCAAAGGACATGACTAGAAATTCAAAGTGACTATATCGAGTATGAAAAACTGTTTTTGGGATGTCATATTCTCTAACTCTGAGCTGATGATAGCCTGATCTGAGGTCTATCTTGGAGAAATAACTGGCACCCTGAAGTTGGTCAAATAAGTCATCTATTCTAGGCAGCGGATACCTGTTCTTGACCGTGACTTTTTTGAGCTGACGGTAATTAATATACATTCTGAAAGAACCGTCTTTCTTGCACACGAATAAGACTGGCGTACCCTATGGGGATATACTGGGCATGATGAATCCCTTATCTAAGAGATTCTTCAACTGATCTTTCAGTTCCTTGAGTTCTACTGGTGCCATTCTGTATGACAGAATAGAAATAAGCTGAGTATCTGGGAGAAGGTCTATGCCGAAGTGTATTTCCCTTTCGGGAGAAATGCCTGAAAGATCTTTGGGAAAGACATCTGAATATTCATTAACCACTAAGACTGATTCGAGATGGGGAGATTTGGCACTGGAATCCTTACTATGCGCGAGATGATACACACACCCCTTAGAAATTATTTTCCTTGCCCGAAGGTAGGAAATAAGCTGACCCCTGAAAGAAGAAGTGCTACCCTTCCACTCTAAGATGAGCTTATTTAGGAACTAAAACTGAACTATCCTATTTCTGCAGTCGACTATGGCATAGAAGGAATGAAGCTAATTCATACCGAGAATGACATCAAAATCAGTCATCTCTAACTCGACTAAATCTACTGACGTAAATTTCTGAAATATCATAACCAGGCAGTTCCTGTATACCCACCGAGCTATGATGGTTTTACCCACTGGGGTAGAGACTGAAAAGGGCTCTGCTAAAATTTCAAGTCTGATTTCGAAATCGCCTGCTATGTATGGAGTGACAAAAAATAATGATGCACCTAGTTCTAGCAAAGCATAAAAATAAACATGGAAAATCTGTAACGTACCATTAACGAAATCAAGAGAATTTTCCTGATCTTGTCAGGTCTGAAGGGCATAGATTCTATTTGGGCGTTGCCCTCTAGTAGCACTGGAAGTGGCACCCTGCTGGTTCGGGTGACCAGATTGAGCTGTGGAACGATTCTGCTGACCCTAAGGGCCTGGCTGAGGACACTCCCTAATCCTGTAACCTAACTTACCACAACCAAAACAGACATCTCTATTGGCTCTACAAATACCCTTGTGGTTCTTACCACAAGTCTGACAAAGGGGATTTGTTCGGGCACTGCTAATACTGCCCTGAGATTTAGAGCCTGGTGCTCTGTCTCTGTTGCCATCCCTAAACTTTGGCACTGGGGCACTAGCGGAGGAAGGGGCTGGAACTACTGACTTAGGATGAAATTGTGAATGATTTCCTCCCTCTGATTTGGGCTGACCAAAACTGAAACTGCCTGATTTTGCTCTCTTATTCTGCCTCTCCCTAGTCTTAACCTTCTACTCCCCTATCTGTTAAGCATGGGTCATGAGCCTGGCTAAAGTCATATCACTGTTCAGCATCACAAACCTACACTTATTTACCACACTATCATTCACCCCTGACATGAACTTGCTCATCTTAGCCTTATTTTCTGCAACCACATGAGGGCCATATCTTGCTAGCTGAGTAAATCTAAGAGAATACTCTCTAACCATCATATTTACCTGCCTGAGATTGATAAACTTAAGAACTTTGGCCTCTCTCAGATATTGGGGAAAGAATCTGTCTAAGAAAGCTGTGACAAATTCTTCCCATTCAACAGGACTTGCATCCTCTAACCTTTCTGCTAACCACTTTTTGTACCAAGTGTGAGAGACATCCTACAATTGGTATGCAACTAACTCATCACTCTGAGAAAAAGTGACTCCTATGATATCAATGACCTTCTAGACTTGGTCAATGAATTCCTGAGGATCCTCGTCTGGCTTAGACCCAAAGAAGAATGGAGGGTTCATTCGGGTGAAGTCCCGAATTCGAGCTGCTGCTGAATTGGCCACTGGGTTGGCTAGAACGACCACTGGTCATTTATTTTGTGCAGCTAAAGACTGAGCAAGAGCGGTAAATATGATCCTGAACTCTGTATGAGAAATATGTTTGACCAAAAGATCTTCGGGCTGAGGAGCTAGCTGATATCTTCTCTTTGAAGGCATGTTTCTGAAATAAGAGAAGAGCAGATTAGACTAAGAGATTGAGTTGAAATTATGTTTACTTGCACGACATGAATACTGAAGAAAGCGAACTGTTCCTAAAACATCTCATAACCTCTTATACATAAATAAGGTATGCAACACACCCATGCATAAGACTCTACTAGATGTGTCTTTCAGAATTCCTAGGACTCTATTGAACCTTAGGCTCTGATACCAAGTTTGTAATGCCCCAATTTTCTAAACCAGAATGCTACATGATGCTTATGACCCCGAAGGATCACAAGCTAACCCATAATGATATCTGTACCTCTACACTGCAATAAATAACGTAATAATGCAGAAAACATGAACATGTAGGCCATAAGGTTCAACTGAATAAATAATCTATCAAAATATAATATCTATATGGGTGAAAGATACCCAAAACAACTAAAAACTGAATCAAATCTGAACAGAAGTCTGAATACTGAATTTAAAAGCCTCTAAGTACTGTCTGAATAAGGAGTTGAAGGAACATTTCTCCAACTAACTTCGTAAACTGATAACTGACTAAAATAATAATGAATAAATCAAATCATATTATCCTCGAATGAAGAGGACTCACTGAATCTCTGCGAGTGGAAATGCTACTGTTACTGCTGATCTGGAACTCGTGTCTCTGAACCTATGGTGTAACAGGAAAAGAAGGCACCATAGTGCAAATGTATTAGTATGAGGGAATGTACTGAGTATATGAGTGAGGTAGGCTAAATATAAACAGGGTTTACATGCATGAACAATGCTAACTGTCTGACTGATATGAGCATAAGCGTACAAACATGCATACATATTAACTGAAATTATAGGTGCATGATTGCTAGTCCTGTATTCAAATACATGGTTTACTAATGGCTAATATGATTGATATTGAAATTCTGATAATATGGACGACTGTATCTGACAATCCTGAATCTGATGAAACTATCTGAGTTTTGTACTGTAACTGAGTCTAACTATATCTGACAATCCTGATATACTAAAATGTGAAGACCTATCTGAGTTATTTTACTGAGATTGATTCTGAAATTGTGGGAGGTAGTTGTTTAACTAACATGCCCCAATAACACATATAACTAAGTTGGGGTTCAATCTCTGCCCGACTAGAGAGATGTCAATACCGCACCACTGGTAATAACAGTTGTGGGTGACCCTTAACTAGCAAGTATTCAAAAGGAGAATGGTGAGAACCCTAAGCTGATAGGTTAAACCACCTCATCAACCCTAATCTGACAGGCTAAGATGCCTCAACCTATGATGGCTACGTAGTTCTGGACTACAAGGATGACTACTAAGAATCACACCTTAAACTGGTAGGTGAGTTCCCATCCTTGGGTTCACTCGGTACTAACCTCTACTCCCATATAAAGAGACTAAACATAATTCAACTGACTGTGCATGGATAGATTAACTGACTTCCGTTGACTGACGGAGTAGTACTATTATCTGAGAGTTAACTGAGATCATGAGATTTCTGAGGTTTCCTGAGTCACATGACTGACTGAGTTCTATAGATTATAGCTTGACTGAGATTATCGTGACAACATGACATGGCTTTAGGCACACAACTATGTTTTTAAGGTATGAATACCCACAGGACTCGATAGAAGGAAACTGACACACATGAAATGACTTGATCACAAGATTTGAGTCCACAATTCATAATATCATAAGTAGGGGATATCATATTTCATATAGTTATTCAACATCTTAAACATTGTAGGGAATGCATGGATATATTTTGTGTACATAATGTATATCTCCATTATCTTACATGCTTCATACCACCACAATAACAACACATGAAAAGCATGGAATTTATATTGAAGTTTATAGCTAACATGGACTTGTCATTTAGACATCATAGAACTATACAAACATGAATTTCTATCATCCTAATCAGTTTATCAAACACCTTGCATGCATTCTTTAAGGCATAGGTGGGTTTCATACTTGTACCATATTAAACCACCTAAAGTTCATGGTTTTCAATTAACAAACATATATATTCCATGAAAACACCTTTAGACATTACATTGAACCTTAAACAACAATCATCAACATGTATATACTCATATCACCACAGAAAGTTTATAAAATAATATTTAAAACATGATTCTTGAGCTCTATGAATGGTTTGGATCCATAGATGAACACTACGCATACCTTAGAAAGGGGACCTTGATGATTTGCTGGAGAGTTATTCGATTGGGAAACTTACTTCTTGATTACCTTGAAAAAAGGTTTGAATATTGCTTTTGAGAGATGAGTTTGATGAAAACCCTAATCTTGTGGTTGAGAGCGTAAGAGAGGGTTTTGGAGATGCTTAACTGAAGAAAAATGGGAAAAATTATGCCTCTTTAGGGTTATAAGTCATTGAAGGTAAAGGAAATGACCAAAATACCCTTGTATAATTGCCCTTAAATTGCTGGAAAAATATACTTGACACCATCCGTGACAGGCCGTCAGGTCTGTGATAGGCCGTCACGAATGGTCGTCACAAAAGGGGTCCAAATTCCTGATTTTCTATCCAGGGCTGACGACGTCATCAAAATGTCGTCAGAATATGATGATGTCATCAAAAAGGTCGTCAGAAATGTGATAGCCCGTCAGAAATGTCGTCACCATTTTTCAGTTTGACATGCTGGAATAAAATAGGGATAACTCTTTACTCCGCTATCGGATTTAGGAAAAATTAGTATCGTTGGAAAGATAATTCAATTATATATCTGTTAATAGGTCATGAGCTCAAAAATTCCAAGTATAATGAGAGATATACTCATTTGAAATTGAAAATACGAATATCCTTCTCAAGAATTCAATCGGTAAGGAATGTTTTGATTCGTCTGATAGCTGGGAGTTATTTGAATCCTTAATATATATCTAACTTACTCATAAAACTATAAAATAAACATGATGTACTATGAATGAGCTTGGTACATGGCTCTAATATTGGTTTGGATTTTTTGGGGTATTACAATAAGCTCCTATTATTTAATGATAAATTTAAGATACCTTAGGATATTCCTCCGTTTTCATCTCTAAAAAGTCGTAATTTTTTTATGAGACCTATTATCAAGAGTATCCTTTTGTTTCATATTTGAAATAGTGTTCTTTATATTATTATTTATAATATCAAATTCAAGATTATGAAGAAGACTTTTGGAGGTTGATCGTTTGTCAGAGGGGCAATTGAACAAGAACTTACAAAATTATACACTGATTCGGTATTTTTTTTTTTATCTATTTTCTTATGGTTAACATCAAAAAAAGGTGTGTGTGAGTGTACACCGGTATATTTTCTATATGTAACTTCTATAATTTGAATGTTCAGACTTCTTGATTGTTGTAAGTTTTATTTTTGCTTAAGTAAAAGCTATTGTGATTTTGTTGGTTCTAATTACTAACCAAGCTTCAAAAAATACTATTGATGGCTTAAAAGAAATATTTATTAATTAATAAAATACATTATTCTTTATGTGTTGTTATGATATGAAAATTAATTTATATTTTCTTTAACAATTTGCTTATTTCTTTTATTTTTAGAATAATAGCAAAAAAAATTTGATAGTAATAAGCATGCATATTTTGGCTAATCATACTCATTTTAATAAACTAAACAATAATACGTCTATAAGAATATCTACAATATCTTCACGTAATTCTTGATTGAATATAAGAATATCTACAATATCTTCACGTAATTCTTGATTCCAAAGATACACAGTTATAACAATCATAGCCATGGTTGATATTGAAACATAGCCCTAAGTTCATGAACTGATTGAGAATTGGTAGAAAATAACTTAATTTAAGTTCTTATTGATCCTAAGGTGTGGAAAACACTTCCTGAGATAGAATTCTTCCTTGTAATCTTAAAATATGAAAAATTCAAAAAAATTAAAGGGTAAAACATGAACTAGGTCAAGTTCATAGGTTGAATTTTATGGATTGTGTTTATAATGTTTAGAATTATGAAATATTGTGTTGAAATATTTGTATTTATTATTTATAGATTAAGAACGAGAAAAATCCAAAGAAAAGGTAAGATTGTGGCCAAATAGTATTTCTAAGCAAGAAATTGAGGTAAATTATGATTTAATTGTAACGGAAACTTGATTTGACAATGTTCGTATATATAAGTTAAACTTTGTAATTAGCCTTTGGGAATTATTCATGATTGTTGAAAATTATTTTGCATTGAGCTGCTCCGACTAAAGGATGGTCTAGGGAGGCCTCTCTCAAGCCTAATTTTGACTAAGCTGAGGATGATTTTCATATAGGCTATGTGGGACCAACTCAAGTCCCATGGAGTTCAGTTGCTACTCCGGTGTTACAGGATTTAGTGATTCGTTTGTTGAGTCATTTGGATGGTGTTCCTTAGTCTGGCATTTCGTTGAGTGTGTCGAGTATTTCTCGGCTCTATGAGGTTTTTAGCCACCAGGGCAGGCTCCTACTTATTGTTTTTCGACTTCAGGTGTATAAACTTTTTCTATGGTAACCGCCATGTATTGATTCACTACCTAGTAGACTCACTGTTCCTTATATTATTTTGGGTTCTATAATGTCTTCTAATGATCAGAAGAGGTTTGAGAGTTTTATTTACTTGGCTACTCCCAAGTTTAGCAGTGCCATTAAAGAGGACGCCTATGAGATTTTGCTTGACTTTTAGGAGAGGTTGAAATAACCTTGGATCCCTTGAGTCCTATGGTGTTGCTTATACGACTTATCAATTGACTAGCATGGTCAGATAGTTATAGAGGTCTCTTAATAGTCATAGACCATTGGGTTCGCCTGCTATGACATGGACTCAGTTTTCCAAGGCTTCTTTTGGAGAAGTTTGTGCCTTACAGTTTGAGGGATTAGATGAGCGAAGTTTTGATCACCTCGAGAAGTGTAATACCCTATAAGATTCTAGGGTCGTTTCCATCTACTAATCACATGTTTAAAAAGGGACCCAAGGCATAAATCTTATACTAAGTATAAAGGACTTAATCATTTTAAGACACCAATATTTTGAGGATTTTATTTTTGGCCTTCCCGATTTCGGAATGTTGTTTTTTGAGTTAAAACATGTTTATAGATGTTAAAGGGGAATCCTGGAAGAGTTTAGGAATTTTTGGATGGGGTTCGAAGTAATTTCAGACCCCGAAGGCAGTATGCCTCCACGATATCCCCGTGTCATAGAGGATAATATCTATGATAGGGTTCATGACAAGGAGATAGTATCTGCGTTAAGGTTCGTGTCACGGAGGTTAGTCTCTGCAATAACCTCCATACCACGGAGGTTGTATTGTTCCTGCATTCTTAATTAAAGGTCAAGGGGTATTTTTGTCTTTCCCTATCACCCCAAATTCTTAATTGACGAATCAAAATCCTAAGAGCGGCATCAATTTCCCTATTCTCCATTAGTTATCATACGTAAACTCATCTCTCTTTCCCAAGAACATAAAATTCAAGTTTCTCCTCAGGGATTCAAGTTTTCAAGGTTCCAATTCCAAGCTTCTTCTTCAATAATTTAAGCAATTTAGGTATGTAGGGTATTCATCAATGTGTTCCTTCCACCCATTGAGTCCCAAAAATTCCTGTTTGTTCAATATTAATTCGTTATCCTCTTTTCATGAAATCTAAATGTTAAGTACAAATTTACTCATGTTTTTCTTTGTAGTTTTGAATTCAAGCCATGCCAATATGCTTTTCTATGTGAATTATGTTATTACATGCTTTGAATTTCAATTACTCATATCATATTCAATTGATCTCAAGTTAAATTATCAAGTGATGAACTAAATCATGTGAGTATGTTGTCCTCCCAAGCTTAACATATTCCTATATTCAAATTCATGTATTTCATTAGTTTAGTGATATGTACAATGTTTTGTGTCTTTAAATCCTAAATTTTCTTACAGTGTATTTAAATGATGTTGTTGTATTTAAGTATCACTCAGTGATGGAGGATTATGAACACTCGATATCTATATATTTACACATGTTTCAGAATTACAAGTAACAGGTCAGTTAAATCATGATTTTATCGTCATACTCATTTTGTTTGATCATGTTGAGCATTATCAGTTGTGATGTCCAGTTGACTTGGTCAAAAATAGAGTCAGTTCAGTTGGGAGTAGGATTTAGCACCGAGCAAACCTAAGGATATGGGCTCACCCACCAGTAGAGGACTGAAACCTTTAATAGTAATCCCTAAGTTCCAGAACTACAAGACAATGTAGGTTATGAGATTTTGCCCTCCCATAGAGGACTGACACTATCTTAGGGGTCACCCGCCAGTAGAGGATTGACTCCGTAGTCCTTTGGGACACCATTTTAGTAGATTCACAGAACTAGTGTTAGTACCCGTGACAAGGTACTGATACCCTTCTAACTGGGGTTATAGGTTGGACGCCGATTAGCTCAGATTGAGGTATGTCGATTACATAATAGCTTCCATAGTTGTAGTTTAGTACATATGTTATATTAGTTCAGGTTTGTATGACCAAGTATTCATTTATCAGCTATTCAGTCAGTTATTTTGACAGATTATGTCAGTAAATACTTTACTTGGTCTTGCATTCTTTTTACATGTTCATGCATTTATGTTCAGTACTTTTATGTATTACAGCCAGTCCCTATCTCACGTACCAGTACATTCTAAGTGCTGATCACATACTCTTCTTTTGCGCTATGTTGTTTTATAACATATGTTTGGATGCTCATTCCTTGATCATACTTATATAGCTCAGTACCTTTCATCAACATTAGTATTAATTCCTAATCCATCTAAGACAAGAGATGTTATTACAACTATTTTTATATTTCTTTATGTTTAGTCAGTCGGAGTTAGTTGGAGGTTTGTTTTGTAATACCCTGCACTTTTGGGCTAAAGGTAAACTGTCTTTCCTATGTTTATGGACTTAAACCGTAATACCTCATACTATTATTAGCTTAATTTAGTTTTTTGTTGCATGCTTAAGGAGCTTAAGGCTAGAAATTTTCACTAAGTATTGGCGGCTTAGTCATCTCCAAGATCGCTAAATTTTGAGGATTTCTATTTTGACCTTCTTGACCCCGAGATGATAGTTCTTGAGTTAATTCATGTTCAGAGATGTAAGAAGTATGTCTCAGGGGATTTTTAAATTTTTTGGACAAGGTTTGGGTCACTTTTGGATCACGAATCCAGCAAGTTACCGCGATAGGGCCGCATCGTGGTGACATCCCCTTTGGCACATATATTGCATTACGGTGAAGGTGTTTTCATCCAGTTCTTTATTTATAATTTGAATGCTTATGTCATGATCTTTATACTAGTGTGGGAAGTGCTTATTAGGGGAAAAATGTTCATAGAAATCACTTAAACCAAAGTTGAGTTAAGAGTCTTTGATTCATCCAAAGTTTGGTATTCAATTCTACAAGGGTCAAGTTTTAACGTATATAACTTTTGATATATGTGGAATTTTTCAGCTCAAGACCTACCAAATTGTATATAATTGAGTCATCTTTCCAATAATACTAATTTCGGCTTAATTCGATACCCGAGCGGAAAGTTATGATTATTTTCGTCAGAACCAGTAATCTACCGTGATTGTACCACGTCGCGGTGAGCCTGAAAAAAGCAATTATGAGTTTAAAATTGTTTTAGGGAAATTGTGTCTTTTTTTATCAATCCAATTCATAAATCCATGACTTAAATCACCAGTTGGGCATTATTTGCCTATCTTCTCCCATTTTTCTCTCAAGCAAACCCTATCTCTTCCCCAAGATACAAGAATTCAAGCTTTTCAATTAAATATTCTCAAGAAAAGTTTCAATATTAGGATTTCATTCTTCAAACTACGGAACTTAAGGTACATGGGTCTATCCTAAACTTCATGGGCATAGTGTGTTTGTTTTAATATGTTTTAAAGTTATGAAATCATGTGTTTATGAAGGGTTTTGAAAACACTTTAAGGAATTATGCTTTATGAACCCATTTAGATGACATAGCCTTTTGGTCTCGAGGCCTTACTATGGAATTGAAATAATGTTTGCATGTATATATAAGTATTTTCAGTTTTGTAAATTTGAATTGAGAGCATGAATAACGAAACTCCCTCTCCTGTTATGAAACTTCTTGATTTCGCATGTTATGGATTGAAAATTGCATGATTGGAAGCATGAGATGGGTGTTTTAATGTTGTTTATGAACTTTATATTGGTTATGAGTTAAAGAAAAGGTTTTTTATTGTTTATAAATGTTTTACAAAATAACTGAAAGAGTTGCACGGATTGTTAGAAAGAAACTGACCATCATGTGTTAAATATATTGAAAGGAGAGACTCTTTGCATAAGTTTTGCATGTTTTGAAATTAGAACTCTCTTTCATTGTTTAAATGTTTTTGGTTATCAAATGATTTAGCTGATTGAAAAAAAATCTAAAGCAGAACATGATTTGGCCTAGACATATGACTTGTAAGTCTTGGTATAACAATACCAAAACAAATGAATGCCACAACAGACTCAGACCAGACTAGACTACAGATTTTTCAGACATTAGACAACTTTTTAGAAAGATGCATGATTTTAATAGGTTAAAAATAGGTTTAAAGAGAGTTAGATGGTAACCTGAAGAAGGCATTTGATGTAAAGGCTCATTTTTGGAAATCGATTTTTGCTGATTTGGGAGATATGATTGGCTAAGGCTAATGTATACTTTTCCTTGAGACACTGGTATACTAGACTAGTATATAGGACCCCTATCCTTGCGGAAAACTTGGATGTAGGGGATTAAGCGATGAGTTAATGGTGGACCCATATAGCCTGTGGGTACTAGATTTGTAGGGTGTACCATCTAGCTCAAAAGTAATACAAAGAGTTGAGTTGAGATTCATACATATGTCTTGAAACCTACTGATTATGTCCATGTATTTTCAAATGTTTTATGTGGACATGTTTTTATGAAATACTCTCACTTATGTTGTATATCAATTTTGTTTTTGGATTATTCTACGTACCAGTATTTTTGTATTAACACTTATATTTCAGGATCCGAGGTTCAGTCCCACGGTCCGACTGGGCAGTAAGATCATTGTCAGACATTTGAGTTGGTGAGCTTCCTTTATTTCGGAAGGCCTTGTTTCTCGTAATGTCTCATTTGGTTTTTGTTCATACTCCGACTGAGGGTCTTGTATCTGTTTTAGATAGATTGTTATTTTTAGTTTAGTAGTAGATGGTTTTTGGAGTCTTTCTGAACTTACTTTCCATATTTTTAAGTTTCCATAATGAGATGACCATGTTTTCAGTTTACTTCCGTATTTTGATAAACTAGATGAATTATGCATATGATTACAAGTTAAGAGGGCTCTCGGGCCTTCATGGTTTAGGATGCCAATCGTGGCCAGCGGCTCGGGTCATGACATGTCCCATCAACTCCTCATGTCTTAGAGGCAATCAAACATTTAGACTAGATGTTCTGATATTCAAACTTGTTTCAGTTTTCTTTTATCAGTAGTTCAGACATTTGATATTCTTTAAAGTATTATATCTTATTAGTACTTTTATCAGTACAGCTTCCACATATGATACTTTAACATTATTTTATTTAGTGGTCATAACAAATATCAGATGATGGGTTAGTTTGGGGTCACTTTTGACCTTAAGCACCGTGTCACCACTAGTGGGTAGTCTCGGGTCATGACAGTAGGTCTCCATGATTATCAAAACGTATAAGGTGTGCTTTTATATATTATATAGATATGCCATTACTAGTCTCTATATTAAGTTAGAGAGGATTAGAAAGTTTGCCTAGGGTTTAGTAGGTTATTATCAATTGGATACAACTTAGATCGCGGTGTCGGGGGCTTCTTTCCAGAGTATAGTAGAGCATGCAAATTGATTGAGTCAATTTGTCAAGGTACTCAGGGTGGTGGATATGTTAAGAGGATTCTGTCACGACCCAGTTTCTCGAGTCATGATGGCACATACTTTACCCCAGTAGTAGGTAAGCCAAATCATAGTCTGAAACTACAAGTAATGGGCTAGTTAGTGGAAATGGCATAAATACCAAAAAGATAAACGTAAATGAATTACAAGCCATAAATCATAAAAAAAATAGCAAAATTGAAGAGGAAGAAAGAGAAGAGTAATATCATCCCATGACCTAGTAAGGCCACTACAAGAGCCTATAATAAAAAGAATACAAGTACTATCAAAGTCAATGCACAAAAGTCTCGAAATAAAAAGACTATTCAAAAATAGATGATCGAGAGAAGGTTGACTCTGGCCTCAAGAACTCACCTTATCTATGAACTCTGAGCAACACAATCATAGCATCAACTAGTACTCAGATTTGCACTAAAAAGATATAGAAGAGTGGTATGCGTACTAAACCCACAGGTACTCAGTAGGAATTATAAGCTGATTGAGATAAGTCATAATATAAATATAATAAAAATATGATCTAAATAATTAAAGTCAAGGGAAAAGGGAAAAGCTAGAATAATGCTCCAAAAAATGAAAATAAACAATCGAAATAAATAATAATAAATAGAGTACAATTAACTCTAACATTATCGGGCCCCACAAGCTTAGAAGACGCAAACAAAGTAAATAACCCAACATAGATCCCCATAAGCCTAGTGGATGCAAGAAAGAAGTAATAACAATAATTACACCAACTATGCAGATCTCAAAACCATATCCGTGGATACTTTTATACCGTAAGCAGCAAACTCCAACCGATCTCATAATTATCATAGGTAACTTCTCAACGTTGGACTTGAACTGAAAATAGTAGCTCATAAGTCTTACTTGATCCGGTAAATAATATCATGAAGACCGTACTTGAATCGTGAAAATATCATCATCAATGTCGAGCTTAACCGGTCATAAGTATTATAATTTGTTCGACTTGAACCGGGCTTAACATCTCCCAATAGAAGCCTAGATAGAATAAGTCATAATTTGTCTAACTTCTCTTTGGGATTAAGAATTGTCATGATCTGAATCCAAGCATGGCCGTGAAGGGTATCTCAAGTCCCCCGAGGACTGGAGACCACCCCCTTCGCATAGTCAACCAGAAATCGATATAATATAATAACGAAATTCCAAACATAAAATAAGATAGATAAGTATGACTTAAAAGAAGTTTAAGAATCAAACCACCAATCTCAAGTCCAAAGTAATCCACAAAGCCTCCTACCATAACTAAATCAATCTAAGTCGGGACATGCCCTCGAAGATAGCCAAAAAGAAACAAAACGGTAGTCTATGACAAAAAAGAAACATTACTTTAAAATAATAGCCCTTTTAGCGAATGGAAGCTCACCACTTCAAAGTTGTCAACTGACAACCTAGAATCTATCATTGTATAAGAAAAAAGAAGTGCATTTGGACCCTACATCGTGTGGCGATACATCATCCAAAAATAGTTAGTGGGATGAGCACTAGCATGTAATTAAGGGAAGGGATAAAATAATGACATGATCATCAGTTCAAAATCATTCAGAATCTAATGCACATAATTAAATGTATATCCATAAATATATATCACATTCCGGGATTGGGATAAAGGCATAGAATGAAAGTTTACAACCTTAGCCTAGATTGTGTAGCTTAACCATCATAATTATAGTAGCCACGAGTTATATGTGCCCAGCTCTAACCCCCTGGTTGGGCCATAATGTGTGTAGTCGCACGAACTGGAGAATAATTATATATATATGCACAGGGGACTGAACCTCAAAATTATATAATAAGGTGGAATAGAACCATCCAATTATATGCAAGGGGGACTCGAGCCTCAAGCTATTTAGACCTCCGCACCAGTAAACACAGTTTCTAGTATTGGTCCCTCAGGACTACCACTTTCAAGACCCAGCTACACAACCCTCTTTTATGCCCAATTAAAACATTTTGCACATATTCCCATTAATTAAATCAATTCATTATTAAGGCATCCCGTTGTATCATCATACCAACAACACTTGCAAGTTCATTACCATGCCATAACCATTAACCATCTCACAGGGGAATTTATGCCTCCTTAGATTCATTTATTTAGTCATACGAGAAAATATCATTCCCAAAGTTAAATAAAATCAATCCGTGGTTCATTAGCCTTTTATGCCATGCAATAGTATAAGTGAACAAGTCCAATCATTTGACAAAACCATATTCAATATCAATTTCACCATTTGGGTTTGATAGAACACAATTTCCAAAACTTATGTTAAACCAAAATCATTAATTTGGGAAACCATAATCCCTTAGTTATTCACCATACCCATGCACCCCACAAGTTCAAAATACATACATAAAGCATGAACAATCGGATGTAAATCATAGGAAAACATTGTTAAGAAACAAACATTTAAAATCGTCAACCTTTGTTCCAAAACCAACATCAAAATCAGATGAATAATAATTCAATGTTCATTCCATTAATAAAATACAAGTACACGGAAGTAATTTAGAGAAAAACTTGAATACATGACTTTAAACCTTAAACCCTAGTTTGAAATTGATATGAACACTTGGATTTATTTTCCATACCCTTGATGATGAAATTGATGTGAAACATGGAGAAGAAACTTGAGTTAGAAGCCTTAGAAGTTGAATTTATAGAGAAGAATCCTTAATTGGTGTTCTTGAGGATTTGGGAGAAGAGGGATTGGATATTTGGCGTGTTTTGGGGTTATGGGATGATGAATTCATGTTGTAATCAGTTATAGGATAGTGTAGGATGCAAATGAGCAGTTAAACCTCAAGAAACTTAAGAGAAAAGAAAATTTTAGCATTTCTAAACAAGGTCTGTGCCACAGTGCTTATCGCAGAGCACAAGATCCATGCCACACTGAAATCACGGACCCTCACTGGTTCCTCACAAAAATGCTTATAACTTTTTGCTCGGGTATCGAATTAAGGAGAAATAAGATGCGTTGGAAAGAGGACACAATTATATATAATTTGGTGGGTATTCAGATCCAAAATTTCATATACTGCAGAAGTTATACACATACAAATTTGACCCTTGTAGAATTGAATTCCGAAATTTGATCGAATCAAAAGTTCTATACTCAACTTTGCTCTAAGTGTTTACTATGAACATTTTTGCCTTGATAACACTTTTCAAACTAGGATAATGATCATGTCACTTGTATTTTATTAGGAATCATTGGATTAGAGTTTATACACATAGGAATAATGGTTCAAATTCTAGCCTGAAAATATGGGGTGTTACATTATCTCCCCCTTAGAAGCATTCGTCTCCGAATGATGGATAGGAATCCTTTGAGGATTTAGAAGTGTGGAATAAATTATTTAACTTCACATTAGGAATTCCTCCTTAACAAAAAACGTATAGGATACAAAAGAAAAGGGCTTCATGGCATCACCAAGTAAATTACGAACGTACAAATCATTAGATTTAGACTAAGGTCGTACAAGGGGTAAAAGAACCAAAGCCCCTCACCCCAAGTGAGAAAGTCAAAACTTGATGAAATCTTACACCTCGGCGTGGCACGCTACCAATCACGGAGGATAACCTCCATTCCACGCCGCTTATCATATAGATTAGCCTCCGTTACACGATATCACGGATGCGTACTGCCTTCGTGTTCCAAAATTACCCCAAACCCCTTCCAAAAATTCTGGAACTCCCCCAGATGATCCTATTAACATACCAAACACCATTTAAGTCAACAATCGATGTTTCAAACACCGTTGGGGGGGGGGGTTAAAAAATAATATGATGGAAATTTCGAGGGTATTATACCAGTCTTTCTTAAATATCATAATGCTTCTCAACTATGATTTCAGCTATGAATACCACACTTTACCATTTCAATCTTATAATTTTTCCTACAAGGAACCTCACCAGAAGAGCCTGAGTTTAGCTATACATTACTTCGATATTGAAGTCTACTCTGAAATTAAAAGGCGCTAACTTAAGCTATAGGGCTCTATTGACATCCATTCAAGAATACTACTCCATTCTATCACTGTAGTCAAACAACATCATGTCTTATTAAGAGTACTAGCCACATTACACAATGGTTTGTGTATCTTTGAGTCACAACATTCAAGCCTATCTTTACTACACCCACTTCATGGATCTTCCCACCCAAAACCCAACAACCTCTATCTCTTTGACAATAATTTTCACCATATATTCCCCTCCTAACTATTTCTCGTAACAAAAGTTTCATCTCTCTTCCCGATTCATCTATACCTTAGTTCGAGTAGCCACATCAAAATTTTACAGTAAAGATTAACCACTCTCTAATCTAGAACAGTACTATGCTTCCATAACCACTACCATCTTGACACAAGGAGAGTAACTACGGGAATAGAGTACAAGATTCTGAGATAGGAGTGATAGTATTCAATTACATTATATATTTGTTGCACTACTCAAGGTGGGGTCTATGACATAAGATATGATCCAATAAGCACGAAGGGCTTCACACATCAAAACACCTAGATCATAATTAGAGGGTCAAAACATAGAGAACTAGAAATTTAGGCATAAACACTATTTGAATACGGGGGATGTTGGTAGAATGTCCTCTTAAACAAAACTAGGAGAGATTTTATAGAGTAAGAATATATTTATCATGACTCACTCATGAAACTCATCACCATGAGAAAATTCAAGATTTGCATCATCTCCCCCTTAGCTCAAAGGTCACTATTCGAATCTTAAAAGTATATCCCCTCATTAAATCTATATGTACAACACTCCGCATAATGGGGGGGGGGGGTTATCACTATGCACAAGAACACAAACTCCCCTTGACAACTTTAATATGAAAACACTAAATTCTTTCTAGGACATCCTCGTCAGGAATACAAATCATAACTTACTCTAGCCTCCAAGTGGCCTAATAACTAACATTTTCATGGGGATCGACATCTATGCTTCAAAACACTTAGCGCTCCATTTTCAACTACTTAGAATAATAGCATTACACCACTAATATCATAACCTCATAACTTAACAAAACTTTTAAAACTACACCAAGGGTTCACATAGTTTATCTATTTCTCCCTCAATTTAGCTCTACATAACACCATATAACAACTCCCTAAACTTCTCCATACTAAGAAATTTAAGATTATAAACTAGGCATGCATGATACTCTTAACTCAAGATCGAGCACACTTTATTCTTATAACCTAAGGATGTTATCCATAGAATGATTTATCCACCATTTCTACTTCAACACTAGACCCCATGCATATATCACAATTACACACTCCAATATTTCATAAGTCATCAACTTAAGTTCTTTTAGACATTACATCAAACCTACGAATTAACTCCTATAAATCTTGCATTACTATCCACGAGCTAACGTTCTTATCACCACAATTAACATCTAAAATTCAAATTTAGTATCTAGCAACAACCATGCACCACAGACGAAATATCTTATATACTTTACTAGTCCACCAATTAGATAAATCTACCTAAATTCCTTATTTAAATTAACTACGACCCATAAGCACATTCTTCCTCAGCACATTACTACTACACCTTAATATTCCTTACACATCTTCTCACATACCAAACCAATACTTAAACCTACTAGATAAAAATCAAGGGACCCTTAGTGTATTAAAACTTCCTAATAAGGATAGTCGATATTAATCTTATTACATAACCCCTTATGGTCTACGGAATATTCACCGCCGCACATATCATCCACTTACCCATGCATACACCCTAACTATCTTTAAGATTCTATAAACACCATCGAGTCCCCTCTTTCTATGACCTTCCCAAGTGAATACTAAATTCATAAATTGTTAGTCGACCAATCCTTTCATTCACAACCTTTGATTTATTTCACTACTACAACATCTAGTCTTCATGAGCTCATTTCTTATTTTAACTAAAGATGCAAACTTTGTAACTAACCACTCTCATTTATTGACTATTGTAAGAGCATATTACTTAAATAAAACCATAAGATCATACCAAACCCAACACTTCACATAAAGGTCATGTAATTATAACTATCATTTTTTCACTAAAAGTTACCCTAACTTTGACTCCTAAACATAAGACTCATGTCACTAACCCTGGGATCACCTTACTAATCATAGGTCATAACACCCCAATTTATGTTACCTCTTAGGATTCAAATACCTCCCTAATATTCAGATACGTATCCTCCATTTAAAGCGAGATGTCTTACATAAAGTTCTTGAAAGGGACAAATTACACATTTTACCTCGGGCTGACAAGCACGATTCATGAAGTTAAAGGTACATGCTTAAATCAATACATCTTGACGCACTAATGAACTTTTTTTTAAGTCTTTGCGTCACTTTATAACTTTTGATAAATAATTTAGAAAGGACCACACTGTTAGGAAGCTAAGCCATTCACACCTGTATCTCCTAAAAAATAAGACATAGACCACAAATTACAATAAGAAAAAAAGTTAGACAACTTTCATATGAACAACACAATTGTACGATCTAAAGTATGAAAGAAGGAGAAACATTTCCTAAATGCCACATAGCCTCCTAATTATAAGTATGGTGTACAACACACCCATAAGCAAGACTCTACTAGACCCGACTTTGTGGACACCCAATTGACCATGAACCTAGGTTTTGATACCAACTTTGTCATGACCCAAGCCTGGGCCTGGCTATGATGGGTATCTCAAGTCCACCGAGGAATAGAGACCACCTTCTTCACCTAGTCAACCAGAACACAATATAATATAATAGCTGAATTCCAAACATAAAATAAGATAGATAAGTATGACTCAAAAGAAGTCTAAGAATCCAATCACCAATCCTAATAACACAGTAATCTATAAACCTTCTAACTAGAACCAAATCAATCTAAGTCAAGAAATGCCCCCTGTGATAGCTAAAAGAACATAACTTTAAAATAATAACCATTCCAGAGAATGGAAGCTTACCACTTCAAAGATGACAACCGACAACCAAGAATCTATCACTGCACAAGAAAAATAAAAGTACCTCCGAACCCTACATCATATAGGGATACAATATCTGGAGACGATTAGTGGGTGAGAACTATCATGTAACTCAGGGAAAGGATAAAATAATGCTATGATCATCAGTTCAAAATCATTCAGAATCTAACGCACATAATCAAATTCATATACATAAATATATATCACATGCTGGGATAGGGATCAAGGTTTAACATGAACGTTTAAAACCTTAGCCTGGATTGTGTAGCTTAACCATTATAATAATAGTACCCAAGGGCTATATGGGCCCCAACTCTCACCTCCTGGTCGGGCCCTAGTGCGTGTAGCCACATAAACCAGAGAATAATTATATATATATACACGAGGAACTCAAACCTTCAAATCATATACAATGGTAAATTAAGAACCCGATTATGTAATATAATATGGGGGACTCGAACCTCCCAATAATATAATAAGGTAGACTCAAACCACCCAATCATAAGTAATGGGACTCGAACCTCAAGCCATTTAGACCCCCGCACTGGTAAATGTGGTTTCCAGTATTGGTCCCTCGAGATTGCCACTTTCATGTCTAAGCTATACAACCCTATTTTAAGCCCAATTACAACATTTAACACACATTCCTATTAATTAAACCAATTGATTCATTAAGGCATCCTGTTGGTATCTTCATACCAATAACACTTGCAAGTTCATTATTATAACATAACCATTACCATCTCATAGGGGAATTTATGGCCCCTTAGATTCAATTATTTAGTTATATAGGGAAAATACAATTCTCAGAGTTCAATAAAACCAATCTGTGGTTCATTATCCTTTTATGCCATGCAATAGTATAAGTGAACAAGTCCAATCATGTGACAAAACCATATTCAATATCAATTTCGCTATTTGGGGTTGAGGGAATATAATTTCCAAACCTTATGTTAAACCGAAATCATTAATTTGGGGAAAACCATAACCCTTTAGTTATTCACCATAGCTATGCACCCCACAAGTTCAAAATCCATAAATAAAGCATGAACAATCATATGTAAACCATGAGAAAATATTTTTAAGAAACAAACATTTAAAACCCTCAACCCTTGTTCCAAAACCAACATCAAAATCACATGAATAATAATTCAATTTTCATGCCATTAATAAAATACAAGTACAAGGAAAGAGGTACATGCCTTGATGAAAGTAATTTAGAGAAAAACTTGAATCCATGACTTTAAACCTTGAACCCTAGCTTGAAATTAATATGTACACTTGAATTTATTTTCTATACCCTTGATGATGAAATTAATGTGAAAACATGGAGAAGAAACTTGAATTAGAAGCCTTGGAAGTTGAATTTTTGGAGAAGAACCCTTAATTGACGTTCTTAAGGATTTAGGAAATGAGGGATTGGGTATTTAGCGTGTTTTGGGGTTATGGTATGATTAATTCATGTTGTTATAAATTATAGGATAATGTAGGACGTAAATGACCAGTTTACCTTTAAGAAACTAAAGAGAAAAACAGATTTTAGCATTTCTGAACAAGGTTCATGCCAAGGTGCTTATCGTGGAGCACAAGGTCTGTGCCATGCTGAAATCGCAAACCCTTCCTAGTTCCTCATGAAACATCTCATAACTTTTTCCTCTGGTATCAGATTAAGGCAAAATCAGATGCATTGGAAAGAAGACACAATTATCTATAATTTGGTGGGTCTTAAGATCCAAACTTTCATATATTCCAAAAATTATACACATACAATGTTGACCCTTGTAGAATCGAATTTCAAATTTGGTCGAATTAAAAGTTCTTAACTCAACTTTGCTCTAAATGTTTAATATGAACATTTTCACCTCGGTATCACTTTTCACAGTAGGATAATGATCATGACACTTTTATTTTCATAGGAATCATTGGATTAGATTTTCCATATGTAGGAATAATGGTTTAAACGCCTGAAAATGCAGGGTGTTACAAGAATATAAGTAATATAGAGTAAAAAGTCCTATTGAATCTACAAGGATCTAACTATAATAATCTTGGCCTATGGTGGGCCGAAAGGGGCCACTTCTAACCCCAAAAGTCTATTCTAAGGTCAATCCTACCCTGAACTAGAATAGGGTGTCAAATTCCACTACAAGGTACTAAATAAGACTCATTGCATCCTAAGATAGTAATTTTATCTAAAGGGCGGTAATTAAGTCAGCCACACCTCATTACTATCTCTCAATCAGTTAATTAGTCTAAATCACAGTTAATTAGTCTAAATCACACTAAAATACCTCCACGTCCTAATTTTCCATCCTAAACTGGTGTAATATTAAATCGATACCATAATTAAGATCAATCTAAGAGAATAATAAGTCTAGCCTACCCAGATGCCAAAAAAATCTCGATAAAGCATGCTAAATTGGCAATTTTCCCTTTCGAGAAGCTTCCACACAATCCCACTCTATCAAAATAGTAATTTATGCACTAATACAAGAAAAATCGTGCCCATATTGCATTTTTATGCTTTGAATCCAAAATCATGTTAAAATCCAATATAGGACCCGTTTGCAGAATTACACTTTCAAAATCATTAACACGTCCCTCTATGATCAAGAATTATTTACCCTCAAGAATGGATAAATTTCTACCTCAAATGATACCAAAATAAACCCAACAATAATCTAGGGATTGATGACTAAATTTCGGGATTTAATCCATGATTAGATGAAAACTTTCAAGGATTTTGATGAGGAAATAATTATTCCAAGCTCACCAAAATGCCACAATCTCATATAGATTAGCCTCCCGATTTCTCACACTCTCTATGGATTTTTGGATATTGAGACTTATAAGAAATAGGAAAAAATTGGGTAGGAGCTAAAATAAATGCTCTTCAGGTACCTCTTAAGCGGTCACCGCTAAAGCGGAAGAAAGGCTGTTTAAGTAAATCCTTCCAGGGTTAAACTTCTCTAAAGTGGGCATGGTGTTTCTTAAGTGGCACTTACTTTAACGGCAAGGGTCCCGCTAAAGTACCTGGGCTTGGACCAGCCACGGCTGCATAAGCAGCCTTGTTTAAGTGACCAAATGTTTGCTTTAGCAAATGCATCAGATGAAACTTAAAATTTTTCAAGCTTTCACCGACCACTTGAGATTTATCCAGATTCTTAAAAATGGTAAACAAACTATGCTACCTATCAAATTTGACATTTTGAACTCAATGGCTCCATCAAAATTTTTATTCAAGATCGTTATGATTAAATTTGGGCCCCACACCCAAGGGCCACTTTTATCAAATTCTGACTAATAGCCCAAAATGAGTTTGAAAACTTTGGAACCCAAACCAAAGGTCCCCGTAGGATAAATTGACCTACTTTTCCTACGATGATCACTATAGCTAAATTGACCCTTATCAGTAATCTGAAGTGCGACATGAACGGTTCTGTTAGACTGACCCTGATGCTGATAAGACTAGCATAGAGAGTACCTACTATAAGAACTACTGCCTCTAAATTGTGAGTTACTTTGACTCCCACTAAAACTACCCTGGTATTATAGCCTCTTATCGTTGACTCCTTAGGCCTTACTAGATGAATCTCTTCTATGAGCATGATAAGAAATCTCAATAAAAAATATGTTGCAACAACTAGACTTTGAGTAGCCATGCGAAGAGTAGGTCTTAATCTCCAAACAAAACATTGATTCCACTGATACACGATTGGAAATATATATGTATCATGCCTATCCAACTCATTAAATCAAGCCTCATACACTAGAAAAGTTATATAACTCTACGCCAATCTCAAGTATTGATCATTGAGGTTCTCTTTAAGGCTATAAGGCATATATTTCTCCAGGAAAATCTAGTAGAAATGAGTCCATAATAAAAAGGGAGATCCAATGATGGTATTATTGTATATCCCTCCCTTCTTTAATTTCTACATATCGTATATTCAATATTTTGTCTTTTATACTACTAATATCCTTCTTTTACCTTTTATTTCTTATTGGCCAACGAATTACGGTATGGTTCTTAGGTCTTTAATATGGGTAAGATCGAATATTTTTTTTTATTATTGTCTCATTAGATTTATTATGTTAGTGCCCTATATACTTGGGTGTAGTTTATATTCCTGCCTATATGTTATTTATATTTTCATTATCTTTGGAGCTTAGTCGGTAGTTGCCTACTGAGTACAACATGTTTAATACTTATACTATACTTCTATAACCTATCGATCATATTACAAGTTTTTGCCATTGTTGCGTATGCCATGCAGAGTAGGTATGGTTCAGAGACATAGGGTGAGCTCCTGGAATTTAGAGTATTACCATTCCCCCTCTAATGTGCTAGACAGGTCTTTATGTCATATTCAGAGATGGGTTGTATCAGTATATTCACTTAGCACTTTATCTTGTTATCTTATTGCATTAGAAGCTTTTGTACTGATTTCACTAGGTTTTTGGAATAACTTATTTATTTTTTCCTTTTTACTATATTTATTTTGCATTTTTCTTTATTTCTGTTGGTAGTCTATTACTAGTAGTTCTAAACTATGAGTTGGCTTATATATTAGTGGGTTATAATAGGTGCCATAGTGACCAGTGAATTTGGGTTATCATAAATCGATATCAGAGCCAGGTTTACTAATGTGTTATTACAAGATCTTAGTGTCTAGTAGAGTTCTATAGATTGGTGTGGAGACATCCATAAATATCTTTAAGAGGCTATAAGTCATTCTTAGTGCCTATATTTCTATGATCCTCAAGTATATTTTTTGACTCTATTCTATCCTAGGTGATGCAAGGTTGTCGATAGAGGCTGATAAGATTCAACATGTATTCCGTACCAGGGAGTCAAGGATAGCTGTCAAAGATCTTCAACGTCATCCAGAGAATTTAGGGCTAGCCTAAGATCTTGTGGAGTTCATGATTTCTTCATCCTCTTGAGGTTCAGTATTTGGGATTTTGAGGCTCTTTATGGATACTTGTCAGCCAAAGATAAAACTTAATTCTTCAAGCAGTTCCATACCTAAGTTGGCTTAATTGGAGTTTATTTGGGTTCTTTGTAAGTTTTGGAGTATGAGATTTGATTTTTTAAGTGGAATAGACATATTTCTATGTTACATATTTTTAAGCATGACATTGTGCATGGATTTATTAGAGGATTAGCATTTCAATTTAGTTTAGTGTTGGAGCACTTGATAGTAGTTGTATGTTTTTTGTCTCAGCTTATTGACCATGCGAGAGTCATAGAGAGAGCACGTAATGAGACTTATAGAGGTAGAAGTATGAAATAACTTAGGTTTTGACCCTTAGAAAATTTCCTAGAAATCTATTTTCCAGACCCAATACGACTCATGGGTATAAGCCGTATGCTGGGGTACGAGTAGTATGGTCCTATCGTATGCTAACCAGTGTTAGTTGGTGGGATGGTTTTTGTCACTGGAATGGGTACGACTTAGAGGTGTGAGTAGTAAGGATTTGGTACAATTCATAGCAGGGACTCATATGGTGGGCAGTGTTTGATTCTCCTAGTAATATATTCTTACAGAGGCATGGGTTAAGGGTTTAGATCGTATGTTATGGTTACGACTTGGTTGGATGAGTCATATACTGGATAGTGTTTTATCTAAGGGTTAAGTCTTTGAAATGAGTGGTGGATACCAATCGTATGAGAGGGTACAACTCATATGGGTCAGTCGTATCCCTGCGATGGGTTTTTAAGGAATTTAAGTTGGGATGTTCTGGACATTTCCCTACTTACCCTAACTAGGACCCATAAATTATAATAGTCTTAGGAGGTTATTTACCCTATTATTCAATTCATTAACACTTAGAAACTATTCCAAAATATCTTATAATTCTCTCAAGAGCCTTTGGGGCAAGAAAGCTAGGGTTTCATCTTACGGAATGCTTTGGGGCTTATCTTAGTGATTTCTTTTCATCAATTCTTTGTTATAAGGCATGATTCTCTTCCCTCATTGTAATTTCAACTAAAGGCATGGTTTATATGATTTATTTCATGGTTTTACTATTTCATAATTATGGTTTTCAACTATTATTCAATTTTTTGATATTGAATGCATGGTTATGGTTTTATATGGTTTTAGTTATGCTTTTAGATACATTAATAATGGTTTTAGACAATTGTATTGCATGATAATGGTTTAATAGTCTTTGAAATTGGTTTTGGTTATATTATTCCCCCAAGGTGTTTGATAAAATGCATATAAAGATTGTTCATTGCAGTGACTTCTTTTAATGGAGCTCTTGTATGTTTTAAACTGGATAAAAGATTTATGCATGTCTTAAATAGTTTGAAAAGGATAAAGGATAAATGGTTATACTTATGGAGAACATAGAAGTCTCCCAAGTGGATTTAATATGGTATATAGAAAGGCACCTAAGGTCCCCTTAACCTAAATGGTTTGGCTATGGATATTACTTGCAAGTAAAGGGTGGTATGAAGGTACCATAAATAATGGCCTTGGTTAATAAATGGTAAATGGATTATTTGGACATGGTTTCAATTGGGCATTAATGGCGGGGTGTGTAGCTAAGTCGTGAAAGGTGGCAATCTCGAGGGGGCCAAAATTAGAAACTCATATTTGCTGATATAAGGGATCTTGATGACCATATGCGTGTGTCATATTTTATATTAGGGGATGTACTACTCATCCCATAAGATATTCCCTGGCCTTTTCAGCAAGACGAGCTGGACCCACATGGCCCCATGGATGGTTAGGATAACAAAGTTACACAACCCAGGTCAAGGTTTTAAGTTAATGCTAAACTCAGTCTCCTTTCTCGTCACTTATATATGTATGGTTGAATGTATTATGAATGGTTTTACGAGGTTTTGTGATAGGCATTATTTTATCCTTATCATGAGATTCTCGCTAGCGGTCACTCGCTAACCCCATCTATTGGCGGCTGTATACCCACGCTATACAGTAACCAACTATTCTACTCCTCTTTTTAGCATATAGATTTGGTATCAACGTTTGGACTAAAGTGATGAGCTTCCATTCTTTTGGGAGGTATCATTTCATGTTATGTGTTTCTTTAGACACTTTTATTTTATTTTGGATATTGGTTTCAGCCATGGTTGGGGGCATGTACCAATTGAATTATTTTACTCTTTTGGATAGAGGCTTTATGGTAATTTTGGTGGTTGATATTGGTGGGATCAGTATTGGTGTCGACCTTGTCATTGGAATAAAATGGTCGGCTAACATCATTGGATGATATTGCTGGTTGTTCCATCCTATTACATTTTTGGATTGATTTTCATATTATGTTTTGGTATTCCCTTTGGTTTATAGTCTATGGTTTGATTTGGTATGGTTGGGCGGTTGGTGCGGTACTGTTGGACTCGGTTGGGTCAGTCACGATTGTGACCCTATCCTAAAGGCTTAATTAGTTCAATAACACTATCTTGTTATATGTTTGAAATTCAACCCATTTATGTCTTGTATAGTTGGTTGGGTTGGGTAATAGAGGTTGGCTCCAATCCTGACTTTATCAAAAAGTAATGATGGGTTTGTGGTTTATTATGATGCATCTTGGGTAGGGCTTGGTTGTGTTTTGATGCAACATTGGAAGGTGATTACCTATGCTTCTAGGGAGTTATAGGTACATGAGAGGAATTATCATACTCATGATTTTGAGTTGTTGGCGATTGTGTTTTCTTTGAAAATATGATGGCATTATTTGTATGGTGTTCATATGGATGTCATTGCTGATCATAAGAGTCTTCAGTACATGTTCACTCAGAAAGATCTTAATCTCAAGCAGAGGATGTGGCTTGATCTTCTCAAGGATTATGATATGAGTCTTTACTACCACTTAGGTAAGGCTGATGTGTTTGCTGATGCTCTTAGCAAGTTATCCATGGGGAGTTTGGGTCACATGGAGGAAGGCAAGTGAGAATGAGTAAAGGATATGCACCACTTGTCTAATCTTTGAGTTTATCTCTTGGACTCTAAGGATAGTGGTATTTTGGTGCAAGAAGTGGTTTGGTCTTCTCTTGGTATAGAAATTAAAGAGAAGCAAGTGCTGGATTCTGTCTTGATAAAAATCAAAAATGATATTGGTGCGCAAAAGGTAATGGTGTTTGAGATTAGTAGTGATGGGGCTTTATAGTACCAAGGGAGGTTATGTGTTCCTGATGTAGATGGGCTGCGACAAAGGGTTTTGGATAAGGCTCATGAGTCGTGCTATGTTGTTCATCCTGGATCGACTAACATGTATCATGATCTCAAGGTGATCTATTAGTGGAATGACATAAAGAGAGATATGGCTAATTACGTGGCCAAGTGCATGGTGTGTCAACAGGTTAAGGTTAAGCACATGAGGTATGAGGGTTGTATCAAGAAATTGATTTTCCTGAATTAAAGTGGGAAGTGATCAATGTGGACTTCGTTACTATTCTTCCTCGGTTTCAGAATTAGTATGATTATATTTGGGTCATCGTGGATAGGATGACCAAGTTTGCGCATTTATTACCTATGCAGACTATCATTTCGGCAGAGGATTATGTGTGGTTGTATTTTAAGGAGATTGTGAAGCTGTATGGGGTAACTATTTCAATTAGCTCTGATTGTGGTATGCAATTTATGTCTTATTTCTGGCAATTGTTTCACAATGGGCTGGGGACTAAAGTTAGTCTGAGTACTGCTTTTCATCAGCAGTCAGATGGGAAAGCAGAGAGAACTATTCAGACATTGGAAGATATGCTTTTGGCCTGTGTGATTGACTATGGTGAAAATTGGGTTGAGCATCTAGTTTTGGTGGAGTTTCCTTACAACAATAACTATCATTTGAGTATTGGTATGGCTCCTTTCGAGGTGTTATATGGTAGGAGGTGTAGATCTCCTATTGAGTGATTTGATCTTGGAGAAGCAGATATATTTGGTCTGGATTTGGTTTATCACGCGATGGAGAAGGTCAAGGTGATTCAAGATAGGCTTAAAGCTGACCAAAGTAGCCAAAAGTCCTATATGAATATTAGGCATTGAGATTTGGAGTTTGAGGTTGGGGATAGGGTGATCTTCAATGTGTCTCCCATGAAAGGAGTTGTGCGGTTTGGCACAAAGAGAAAACTCAGTCCTCGGTTTATTGGTCCTTATGTGATTTTGTGAAGAGTTGGCAATATTGCTTATGAGTTGGACTTGCTATCTAGCTTAAGTTTGGTTTATCCGTTCTTTCATGTTTCTATGTTGAGGAAGTGTCTTGGTGATCCTTTTTCGATTGTTCCTTTGGAAGGATTGGGTCTTTTGGATTCCTTGTCTTATGAAAAGGTCCCAGTTGAAATATTAGATAGGCATGTTCGTCGGTTACAGACCAAGGATGTGGCTTCGATTAAGGTTCTATGGTGGAACCATAAGATGGAGAAGATACTTGGGAAGCAAAAGAGGATATGAAGTACACATATCCACATTTTATTTTCTTTTTCTGAGATTCTTGCAGAAGGTATGTGTCTTTAACACATCTTTATTTTCTGATTTTGTTAAAGGAAAGATTAATATCTTTTCCTGTTTGTTTTCACAATTTGTTAAAAGGATGTTTGATAATGCAGATAACTCTGTGTGTAGTTATCCCTACCTTGTCTGTCATTCGGGGATGAATGTTCCTAGTGGAGGAGAGTGAAATATCCTGGGTTTTAACCATTTGAGAATATTCTAGAAATTCATTCTTCAGACCCAATACAACTCATGGGTACAAACCATATGTTGGGGTATGAGTGGTATGGTCCTATTGTATTCTAACCAATGTTAGTTGGTGGGATGGTTTTGGTTACTAAAATGGGTACGACTTAGAGGTGTGAGTTGTAAGGGTTTGGTACGAGTCATAGTAAGCACTCATATGTTGGGCAGTGTTTGATTTTCCTGGTTTTTGAATCTTCCAGGGATATAGGTTATATGTAAGGATCGTGTGCTGTGGTTATAACTTAGTTAGATGAGTCGTATACTGGATAGTGTTTGATCAAAGGGTTGAGGCTTGGAGATGAGTGGTCGATACCGATCATATAGAAAGGTATGACTCGTATTGGTCAGTCGTATCCCTGTGATGGGTTTTTAAGAGATTTAAGTGGAGGTGTTCTAGACATTTCCCTACTTACCCTAACTTGGACCCACAACTTCTAATGCACTTTAGGAGGTTATTTACCCTATTATTCTATTCATTAACACTTAGAAACTATTCCAAAACATCTCATAATTCTCTCAAGAGCTTTTGGGGAAAAAAGGCTAGGGTTTCATCTTACAGATTGCTTTGGGGCTTGTCTTGATAATTTATTTCCATCAATTGTTTGGTTTAAGACATGATTCTCTTCCCTCATTGTAATTTAAACTTAAGAAATGGTTTATATGATTGATTTCATGGTTTTACTATTTCATGATTATGGTTTTCTATGGTTTTAATTATGATTTATATGCATTAATGGTAGTTTTGGACAATTGGATTGCATGGTGATGGTGTAATGGTCTTTGGAATTGTTTTGGTTATATTATGCCCCAAGGTGTTTGATAAAATGCTTATAAAGATATGTTCGTTGCATTGGCTTCTTTTAATGGAACTCTTGCATGTTTTAAATTGGACAAAGTATTTATGCATGGCTTAAATGGTTTGAAAAGGCTAAAGACTAAATGGTTATGCTTGTGGAGAACATGGAAGTCTCCTAAGTGGATTTAATATGGCATATGGAAGGGTACCTAAGGTCCCCTTAACCTAAATGGTTTGGCGATGGATATTACTTGCAAGTAAAGGGTGGTATAAAGATACCACAAATAATGGCCTTAGTTAATTAAAGGTAAATGGATTGTTTGGACATTGTTTTAATTGGGCATTAATGGCAGGGGTGTGTAGCTAAACCGTGGAAGGTGGTAATCCCGGGAGGACCAAAATTAGAAACTCATATTTACCGATATGAGGGGTTTTGATGACCATGTGCATGCATATTTTATACTGGGGGATGTACTTGTCATCCCATAGGATATTCCCTAGTCGTATAGCTACACGCACTGGGGCCCTTTCTGTAGGACGAGCTGGATCCATATGGCCTATGGGTGGTTAAGATAATAAAGCTACACAACCCAGGTCAAGGCTTTAAGTGCATGCTAAACTTGGTCCCCTTTCATGGCACTTATATATGTATGGTTTGTATGCATTATGGATGGTTTTACTTTATTATGTGACTGTCATTATTTTATCCTTATCCCAAGATTCACGCTAGCAGACACTCGCTAATCCCGTCTAATGGCGGTTGTATACCCACGCTATGCAGAAACTGGCCATTCTACTCCTCCTGTTTAGTACGAGTATTTGGTATCAATATTTGGACTGTAAAGGTGAGCTTCCATTCTTTTGAGAGGCATAATTTCATGTTATAGATTTATTTATACAATTTTCTTTTAATTTGGATATTGGTTTTGACCATGGTTGGGGGCATGTCACAACTGGATTTGCTTACTCTTTTGGATAGAGGCTTTGTGGTACTTCTAGGGGTTAGTATGGGAGAGATCGGTAATGGTGTTGGCCTTGACATTGGAATAAGCTGGTGGGCTACAATCATTGGACGATATTGTTGGTTGTTCTATCCAATTACATTTTGGTATTGCTTTTCATATAATGTTTTGGTATTCCCTTTGATTTATGGTCTATGGTTTGGTTTCTTATGGTTGGTGCGATACGGTTGGACTCGGTTGGGTCGGTCATGGCTGTGACCCTATCTAGAGTCTTAATGAGAACAATAATGCTATATTTTTTTATATTTTCAAAATTTAGCCTATCTAAGGGTGGATATAGGTGGTAGGGTTGGGTAACAGAGGGCGGTCCCCAGTTTTTGTTGGACTTGGGTTTCCCATTATGACAAGGACTGGGGTCGAGTCATGTTAAAGTAAGAGGCCGTGTCATTAGTACAGTGCTATTGGTATTTCATATTGGAGTGAGGATCCTCTCAATAGAGGTTAGATTTACTTCCAGCCTATCGGTTCTTCGCAGGTAGCATTTTAGTCTATGGGTAGCTTTTAGATTAGTCGTGGTGATTACAACAGGTAGATTTCTTATTGGACCTTGCATAGTATTTGATATAGGTTTTAGGCCGTG
This sequence comes from Capsicum baccatum var. pendulum, assembly GCA_030864225.1. Lineage (NCBI taxonomy): Eukaryota > Viridiplantae > Streptophyta > Magnoliopsida > Solanales > Solanaceae > Capsicum > Capsicum baccatum. The sequence continues at coordinate 154,098,017 of CM061552.1, forward strand.
GTGGCAATTTTGGATCAGGAGGGGTAACATCTCAGAGTATTCCAAGAGCTTGTTTTGGTTGTGCTGAGATTGGTCATTGTTCTAGAGAGTGCCCCAAGTGTGAGTTGATTGCTCAGATAGAGTAAGCATATGGTTCCCACCAAGCTAGAGCTCCTGAGGTATGTTATGATTGTGAGAAGGATGTGTATTTCAGTAGAGAGTGCCCTTAAAATCAATTGGTCAGGCAGTTGGGGTTAGCTTATATTTTTTTTCATGTAAGAGCTTCAGAGGTTTGCTACAACTATAAAGAGATCGATCACTGGTTTAGAGTGTCCTCAAAAGGGTCTTATTAGTCACTCAGCTTGACATGCCCCAAAAATTGGGCCATGTCGTCTGGGCACCTTATCCCTACATGAACTAGAGGTCAGCCCGATAACCCAACCTAACCATCATCACAACAACCACAAGGGTTGGGTGAATCCCGACCTTATAATAAGATAGCAAAAATATAAGGCCAATAGTGAATACTTAGAAAATATCTAACATTTCATTAATGTCAATAGTATAGCCAATAAACCAAGTCAACAGTCATCCATAAAAGCCTCTACCAAACCGAAGTCAATAATATGTCGGGACATACCCCCGACAATAGCCAAGTACTAAATCTGTACAAGTCTAAGAAATAGAATAATATAACTATGAAAGATAGGTCTTCCAGAGTATGGTATCTCAGCACTTCAAGGTCAATATCCAAACTGCTCGAACGCCTGATCACTGCGTAGAAGAAGAAGAAGAAAATGCTTTGGCCCTATGTCGCCTGGGGACTTATCGCCCGGAGACGGTTAGCGGTTGGAGAGCTAGCATGTAACCCAAGGATAAGGATAAAATAGAATATTTGTTCAATCTAAGTCAAATTATTATATACAATGATAGTTACACAAGTATAGGCATATATGAAGATATGTGTACATATAGTTACACAACATGCCAAACCATGGAACAAGTTATAACATGCATTCTCAAATCATTCATTCATGAGTCATGGAGTGAAGAACTTTCAATCTTCCACATTACTAATTTTATAACCTTAAACTTCTCCATTACTTTAGTCAATGGGGATCCGAACCCAAACCAACTCAACCAATCCAACCAATTGAACTAAGTGAACCAATTTAACTAATTCAATCAATTCATTAGGCAAGGGACTCGAACCATAACTCGTCTTATCGGACTAGGTACTCGAACCACTAATCATCTCATCGGACTAGGGACTCAAACCTCTAGTCATTTTCTTAGACTAGGGACTCGAACTACTAGTCAACTCATTAGACTAGGGACTCGAACCACTAGTCATTTAATTAGGCGAGGTATTCTTAACCTTAAGAGATTTCTTTAGGCCAGGGACTCAAACCAAAATCCATTTCATTGGATTAGGGACTTGAACCACTAGTCATTTAATTGGTCGAGGGACTCAAACCACAAGCCATTTCATTAGACAAGGGACTCGAACCATAAGTCATTTCGTTGAGCGAGGGACTCAAACCATAAGCCATCTCATCATACTAGGGACTCGAACCACTAGTCATCTCATTAACATTATTAGTCAACATTTGAACTCTTGACCTATTAGTTAATACAAAACATCCATACAAGTCATTTCAACGCTTAATTACTTGAACTACTTACCCATATTAACATTATATGCGACTCCATGGTCTTTAGGGGAGCCTTTACTTCTTAATCATAACAATAGGCCAAAGCGCTAACTCAATTCATCATACAATTCAATTCTGTATGCTCAAGGACCACACGGGACCATAAGGTTTTCATGGAAATATTCACTAATTAAACAATTTATTAGGCTAATGCCTCAATTTAAATCATCATTCAATTCAATCGGCTGTCATCAAAACCTTTACTGACTCATTCAATTTTCATTAGCATTTCCATGCCACACTGTAGTTCTACACATAATTTCAAATTCAAACTTAGGGAATTTAACCCCTCTTTTCTTAGCCATCTAACCAAAATGGTCATAATTTAACTAATTACATGGATAGCAACATCAACACAATACTAATTTTCAACCATTTATTCTTGTAGGGCCATCACCCTATTTCAAGCCAAAAGTTAATTCATTACATGATTAACAAGGTTCTTATCAACCATTTACCAAGCATTCACAATCATTATATTATTATCACGACTCATTCATGTTTACTACACTAATTCCAAAGATACACATTTGACCTTCACAGAACAATTTAACCACTAGTCACTTTAATAGACTAAATACCTTAAATTTATTCATATTACACCTGTGAAGACCCACATAACTATGTACATTTCATGAGCAATCTTTCAACACATTCTCAACATATTTAGGTTCAATACATGATTCAAGTTCATTTTCATATTTAGAGGCTTCAACCCTCTTATTAGTCATTAGCTCAAGAAATCCATTCAATTATATAATACATGTCTTGCAGTACCTTTATGATATCAATTATCAATCATTCATGCTTATTGGGATATTGCCCTAGTTCAAAATATCACCAATATATGACTAGACTATTCACTTAGATATTTTAACAAGCACCTTATGTGCATACCTTTAACAAGACTATTTTCATGGTAGAGATCTTCAAAATTAAAGTTACTCAAGACCCTCATGTTAAAACACATAAAACAATCACCTATATAGGTAAATAATCATTAATAACTTGTATAAATACAAGTCTAAGCAAGAATTAGTATTATTCATCATTAGGCAACAAAGCCCTTTTCATTTGATGTCAAAACCATAATGTACACTTACTAATCAAAGTGTGACATACATGGGTTTAGAGTTATTTAACAAGAGGAAGAGTTACATGCCTTAAACAAGGTGATTTACCAAGAACTTGATTCCTCTTTATCTTCTAGATGAGAACCCTCCAAACCCTAGCCTCCAATCTTGTTCCAAGAACTTTGAGAGTGTTTGAGAGAGAGTTTAGGATGTTAGATCTACTCAAAATATGCTCAAGGAATCCATATAAACTTATAAAGTGAAAAGGCCTAGGGTTTAGGGTGTAGAAAATAACAACAAGACCCTTGGTTAAAAGCTGAAAATTGGACCCATCCAGGGGTACAACTCACCATACGATTTATTAAGGGAATTATACCTTAGGGTATGAGTGGTACCTTGACTTGTACCCTAGGCTTTCCCTAGATCGCACACACTATTAAGGGTATGAGTGTACACCCTTGAGTCGTATCCAAAGGGTACGACTTAATCCTTAACTCATATACACCAACTGTATCCAAAATTGTTCACTCAAGTTAAGAGTTTACCCTATTCTATCATGTTAGGTACGACTCGTATAGTTAGGGTACAATTGAGGTAAGGGAAACTCATATAAGAGATAGTATACTATTCTTCCTAGGCTATTTAATGTACGAAAGGAGAAGAAGAGGGTGGATATGACTCATATCCAAAGGGTATGATTGGTTTATCCAATCATATCTTGGTCATATAGTTCAAAACTAAAAGTTTTTGTAAGGTCAAGATCTTGGTTATTTCATGACTCATTCAGATAAGTTTCATAATGTTGTGGAACATTTAGTTAGGTCTGTACACTTAGTGCCTTTGTTTGTGATTTATACACTCAGCCTGTGTTTGGACTCGCTCAAATTTATTCCCTCTCGAGAATGTTAGACATGTGACTTTGAATTTCACCATGATAAATGCACTTTTATATATTGCATTTAGCCTTTTTATTTATATGTATTTAGGTTCTCTTACCCATCTATGATTGTATTCCTTGGTAGATTTATATTGCCTGTTGAGTGCCTTGATATGGAGTTCATAATTATATGACTACCCCTGTAGATGTTTTATTATTAATGGATCGAGTGGATTAGCTTGATATTTCCCTGAGGGTGTGGCATTTGGGTTTGGGTCCTATTTATCTTGGCCTATCAATTTTTAATGAACCTACAGTAGTGCTTGTTATTGATTTTTATTTTTGGGTACCACTTACCTTTTATACTAATGTTTATATTTCTGTTATTATTATTATTATTATTATTATCATTTTTGATGTTAATTGATCCTCACTTAGTAGATGGCTAAGTTAGTGTTATCTAGCTAGAATTCTCTTTCTTGCGATTATTGTTCATTGGCTTAGGCGACTAGCTTGGTTGGATGATTTCTCTTTTGTAACAAGGTGATGTTGGTTGTTTTTCTCTTTAGTTAGCTATAATAGGTTGATTATTGAGTTTATTATGGTAGTGAAGGTAAGTTTACCTTCCATGGTTTTTTTATGGTTCTAGAGTTGGCGATTCGATCGTGTAGCCCATTTTTGAGGTTGACCAATTTGGGTTCTATTCTTTTAATTTGACTAGTTCATTGCCTGATAGTGGTTATGATATTGATGTCGAGAGGTTTTCGATTTACCTTTTAAGTTTGTTGGGTTCGTATCACAGTGATAACTTTGATCTTAGAATTGATGTAGAGTTGGGTACCTCTTTCTTGCCGTGATGTGGTTCTTATTCTAAGTAGAGTTAGAGAGTTGGAGATATGTGATATTTCATGTGACCATTTCCTATTTTGGTAAATTGAGCATTCATTATTGAGATAGAGTATTAGATTGATCAATTTTGGGATAAGGTTGTATTTCTCCAAGTTGTTAAAGTTTTGGCTATTACTAGAGCTGTTTGCGTGGTTCATGCCCTCGAGTAGATATGGAGTTGATTGCTTGTGTTTTCAGTCGATGATCTATCCTCCATGGTTATTTGTGCTTTAGCTATGTTTTGGTTTAGTTCTAGCATGATTCAGTAAGGATATGTCTGAGTTGGATAGTAAGGTCGATTGGGCTATTTGGACTTAGTTTATACGTTTTTGCTTATTTTCAGACTTAACGCTTTAGGATGGCGATTTGGAGGTTATGATAGATTTTTAGTGTCACTGCTTACCCATCTATAGGTTTGGTTTGGGTAGTGTATATCGAGCAATTCAGTCTTGGTTTTGAGATTTCAGTGGGATATTGTAATGACCCTCCAAGTTATTCCTTGATTTGTATGCATTTTTTAGTTTCAAGCCTTCCCACAGCGGCTACAGGTCATTTATGACTTGCTGGAACTGTCGGTTTATCGTACAGTCATTTTGATTTTAGGATCATTTCTCTGTTTTGAAGCTTTTGCTATTTAGGAGTTGGTCTTGGACTAAAATATCTAGTATATGACCTCGAATAAGAATTTTGACAGCTCCATCAGCTCTGAAATGTTGATTTTCGGCTAAGAGGACCCTTGGTTAGGTCCCGTGGCTTCCAGACCTTTTTGGGCTATTGAGCAGATTATGCAAAAAATAGAACTATGGGTGTGTGCCCCACACTTAGTCAAAGCGATCTTAGATTAAAGTTTCGATGGTTCCAGTGAGTTTGGAATGTTGAATATTGTATGGTAGCATAGTTAGTTTACGAGCATGAGGTTTCAAATGAATCTCGAGCACCCGGTCGGAGTCCATTTGGAATTATAAAAATTTTATGCCTCAGGTTGCTGATGCAACCACTTAAGTGATCATATGACCACTTAAGCAGTCTTTGCTTATCCAACATTGGGTCGCTTAGGCGACCTTGACCATTTGGTCAAGGGCTGCTAGAGCGGACATTGCTTAAGCGGCCTGGAAGTCGCTTAAGCGATACGCGCTAACTGTGAGTGATCACTTAAGTGATTTGGAGATGCTTAAGCGGATATCGCATAAGCGACAGGGTGACCTCGTATGCATCACCTGGTGGCTTTTTATCCCCTTTTCCCCACTCAATTTTCCACCATTTCTTCCATTATGTTCACACCAAATTGAGATCTTAATGAAAGGAAAAAGTGAAAAATCATACATTGAAGCTAAGGTAAGCTAGCCTATGTCACGACCCAATTTATGAGTTATGATGACACTTATTTTATCCCATCAGTAGGTATGCCAAACCATTTCCAGAGCTAGAAGCAATTGGCTAATTTGGTGGAAAAAGGCATGAAAGCCAGGAATTGGCAAGTAAAGACTTACAACAATATTTCAAATACCATAGTAAACTGGAAGATAAATATAGATAGTAATAGCATTCCATGACCTAGTAGTGTCGGTACACGAGCTACTAACAAAAAGAAACATATGTACTAAAATAGTCAAATTTAACTTAGTCTTGAATAATTAAAGACTAGACCTAGATAATAGAAGGAAAGAGGGCAACTCCAGCTCAGAAAGCTCACCCTATCTTCGAGTTCAAATCATCACGATTGTGTCATCAATAACGGCCACTAGTACTTGGATCTACACCAAAAAGGCTAAGAAGTATAGTATAAGTACCAAAGCCATGGGTATTCAGTAGGCATTATCGGTTCACTGAGCTAAATCATAATATAAGTACGATAATATGTAAGATAAATAAGCTAAGTCAAGGTATACGGAAACCTGGAATAATGCTCTAATGTTGTACATAAATAAATAAATTTGGAACAATAATGTAAAGATCATGAAATTCTAACTATAAAACTGCGCCCATAAGGAAGTAAGTGCGAAGAAGTAAATAACCCAACGCGGGCCTTTATAAGCCTATAGGGTGCAATCAAGAAAGTAAATAACTAAAATCCATAAATTTATCTAATATCGAGCCATAATCATGATTACATCCATTCCATAACATACCATAAATACGCCTTAATTCCATACTCAAACTGGAACTTATACCATTAACATCATCATTTGTCGAACTTGAATCAAAACTCACATAATCAAATGCCAGACTTGAACCGTAGCTTTTATCAACTCCCAATCACAAAAATAGTAAAATAAAAATGTAACCACCATTCTCAAGCTACCAGATATGTAATTTAAAGAATAAAATTCACCCATAATGTGTCAAATATCTAATCATAATCTTAGTCTAAGGTGGGCCAGAGCTGCCCACTTATAATCCTAAAAAATCATTCCAAAGAAAATCCTATCCCATACTAGGTTAAGGTATCTAAATCCACTTTTCAATATTAAACGAGTCTTATTGAGCCCTAAGATAGTAATTCTAACCTAAACATGAGAGACTAAGCTAATTACGCCTAATTTACGATTACTTAATAGGTTAAATATCCTAAGTTATACTACGTACACCTCTGAGACCTAATTCCTAACCCATATCTAATGTATTATTATAAATATGATTAAGCTCAATCTACAAGTAGCGTAAATCTAGCCTACCTCGACGTCAAAGAATGCCCGATGAAATATGCTAAATTGATGAATTTCATTTCTAAAGAGCTTCTGCAAGATGCGACACTGTCGAAATCATAATCTACACATCAAAATGAGAATAATGTTTCCCATATTGTATTTTTATGCTTCGGGTCAAAAATTACGTAAAAATTCTATATGGGGCCCGTTTGTGGAGTTGCACTTTCTAAACTGTCGACACGTTGGTCTATGCTCAAGGAACGTTTACCCTCAAGAATAGATTAATTTCACGCTCAAATGGTGATACAATAAATCCACCAATATGTTTAGGTATTTTGGTAAATGATAAAGGATTTAATCATGAAAATGATGGAAGCTTGCCAATAATTCAGAGAAGATATGTGTTATCCAAGCTTATGAACACCTGAAAATCACCCACTAATAATAGTTCTCCCAAGTTTGGATACATTTAGGGTACTCTTGGAAATGGGTGAAAAACAGGAGAAATGGGCTAAATGAGGTATTTATAAGGTTCCTAGGTATACAAGGTGTACTTAAGCATACACTAGGTCACTTAAGTGTTTATCGCTGAAGCGAACAAGTGACGCTTAAGCGATACTTGCTATTGCTATGCATGTCGCTTAAGCAATCTTTGGATGCTTAAGCGGATATCACTTAAACTCCAAAGACATTGCTTAGTTGATACCTGCTAGGAAAGACAGATCGCTTAAGCGAACGGCTGGCCACTTAAGCAACCCAATGGGCAGTTAAGCGAATGCACCAGCACCAACTAACACTTGGTAGTAATCTAAATATCCGCCAATATCTCGAGATTCTGTTGGAATCTCGTATATGCAAAGAAACTATGCTACCCTATCAATTTCATCATTTCAGACTCTATGGCGCAACCAAAATTTTCATCTAAGGTTGTTTCGAGAAAAAGTGGGTCCCGAACGCAAGTGCCATTTGTCTTAACTTCTGTCCAATTGCCTAAAATGAGTCCAAAAGCCTCTAGAACTAAATCAAGGGTCCACCTAGCCTAAAATAGATTTTATAGAGTTTTTGGAACTATTAGAATTGGCATACAAGGTCATTTGAATGAAGTTTTTCCTCGCTAGCCAATTTTAACCAACGAAGACTTCAAAATAGGGAATTGGCTCTAAAAACCAAACGAACCGCCCGATAACTAAACTGTCCGCTCTAGTAAGTTAAAAATTACTTGGGAAAACTATAGGAAATCTCTAATGGAAGAAATGAGAAGAAATACTGAAAATGACCTAGAGGGACATTACAATATCCACTAATAAAGAACTTTCATCCGCAAAAGTAAATGGTTAGGATATACCTGAAGTCTCAAATAGATGAGTGTATTGGGTTTGAATCACTCTCTCTTGATCTCTCATGTAGCCTCCTCTTTGGGGCCTTGCCTTCATTGAACTTTAACTATTGGGATCTCTCTAGTGCGTAACCGCCTGACATCACTAGCTAAAATAAGTGTTGGCTCTTTTACAAAGGTCAACTGCTCATCCAACTGAACTTAATCCCATCTAATCACATCAAATACATCTAGATTGTGTCCTCGCAACATAGAAACATGAAAGTCTGGATAAACAATAACAAAATCTGGAAGTAAGGCTAACTCATATGCCACATCTCCAACTGTGTGAAGGATATGAAAAGTTCTAATATTCTGGGGCCGAGCTTTCCTTTCCTTTCAAACCTCAACACACCTTCATAGGCAATACATAGAGGAATACCCAATCACCAATTCTATATCTCAAGGCACGATGTCTATAATCTACATAAGGTTTTTGCCTACACTAAGACGCCCTCAACCTATCCTATATCACCCAAAATTTGTCCAGTGACTCCTAAAGTAAGTCAGTACCATAAGGTCTAATCTCAAAAGTCTTAATCCAACCAATCAGAGAAGACATCATCTACTATACAAAACCTCAAAGGGCACCGTCCCAATACTTAGATGGTTGCTATTATAATAGAAAACTCTACCAAAGCTAAGTGTTGCTCCCACGGACCCCAAAAACCCATAACACAAGCTCGGAGCATATCCTCAAGAACCTAAAACATCCACCCTAACTTCCTATCAGTCTGAGGGTGGAAGGTTGTGCTTAGATCCACCTGAGTACCCAACTCCTCATGAAAAGTTTTCCAAAATATCAAAGTAAACGTTAAGACGTGGTCTAAGATGATAGATATAGGCACACCATACAACTGGAGTACCTCACGACTAAAGATATGTGCTAACTTGTTGGCACTGAAGGATATCTGAGCAAAAATGAAATATGCTGATTTGGTCAACCAATCCACAATGACCCAAATATCATTGATACCACAGGAAGTACAAGGCAAACCACTAATAAAGTCCATGGTGATCTCCTTCAACTTCCACTCGGGAATGGTCAACCTCTGAAATATGCCACCAAGTCTCTGATACTCGCCTTCACCTACTGATAACATACATAATAAGCTACAAAGTCTGTTATATCTCTCTTCATACCACTCCACCAATAATGCTACCTCAAATCTCTATACATCTAAGATATACCTGGGTGAATAGAATATTTAAAGCTATGAGCCTCATGTAAAATGAATGAATTAGACCTCCAACCGTCAAAACACAAATACAACTCTCAAATCTTAAAACACCCTCAAAATCAATGGTAGCCCTCTTGGACTCACCACTTAATACCTGATCATGAATGATGCAAAGTCTCATATCCTTAAATTGACAACTTCGAATCAACTCAAATAAGGTATACCTCACCTTAACACTAGAAAGATTACTTATTGGGTCACAATTATCTAGTTGCACCATCATGTTGGCTAGGGACCAGACGTCCCACACTAATAGCCTCCGAGAAATTAAGGTAGATGCTAAACTACCCATACTCACTATCTTTTGACTCAAGTGTCTACATACCACATTTTCCTTGCTTAGATGATATAAGATAGAGATGTCATGATCCTTATGAAACTTCATCCATCTACAATGCCTAGAATTAAGCTCTCTCTGGATCATAAAATGCAGAAAAATACAATGATCCATGAAGATCTCATATTAAGCACAAAAATTACCGCCGCCAAATATTAAGCACAAAAATTACCGCTGCTAACTCCAAATTATGAGTGAAATAGTTGTGCTTGTGAACATTTAGCTGCCTCAATGCATAAGCAAAAACTCAACATAGATGCATCAAAACACAACCCAAACCAACACCAGAAGCAAAGATCTTGAGCTTCAATAGGAAGAGCCAATATAGGAGCTGAAATAAGAAATCCCTTGAGCTTTCCAAAGCTTGACTCACATGCCTCAAACTATAAAAATAGAACCTCCTTTTGATTCAATCTGGTTATCGACACTATAATAGTAGAAAAAGCCTCACGAAGCTCCTGTAGTAATTGGCCAAACAAATGAAGCTATGAACCTCAGATAAAAATGTGGGCCTCGCCTAATCATGAATAGCCTTAATATTTATTGTATTCATGACACCATATATCCTAGTAATGTCACCAATTCAAGACATAACTCACACTTAGAGATTTTTGCAAAAAGCCTACGATCTCTCAAAGTTTAGAGAACAATCCTTAAGTGCTGCAGATGCTCCTTTTTACTTCTTAAATATACAATGATATTATTGATGAATAGATTCATGAAAAAGTCCAAATAATTCCAGAACATATGATTTATCAAATCCATGAACATGGCTGGGGCATAGGTCAACCCAAAAGACATCACTAGGATCTTATAAATGGCCATAAAGGGTCCTAAAAGTTGTCATTGGGATATCCCCAGCCTGAATCCTTAATTAATGGTAACCAGACCTTAAGTCAATCTTAGAGAACATTGTCTCTCCATGAAGCTGGTCATATAAATCATCAATACAAGGCATAGGATACCTATTCTTCACTATCACCTTATTAAGCTACCTATTGTAAATACACATATGCAAGGAACTATTCTTCTTCTTCACGAACAAGACATGAGCTCCCAAAGAAAACATACTCGGTATATTTAAACCCTTATCAAAAAGGTCCTGAAGATGAGAATTTAGCACCTTAAGCTCGATAGAAGCCATATAGTATGGAGTTATAGAAATAGGTTGAGTGTCCGACTCAAGATTAATAACAAACTCAATATCGCGCTCAGGTGGAAAACTAGGTAAATGGTAGGGAAATAATAGAAAACTCATGAACTATAAGAACAATGTAATGCAATGGACTCTCCATGCTAACATAATAAATATAAGCAAGGTAAGAGTCGCACCCCCTTGAAATAAGTCTCCTATCCTAACTATAAGAAATAATCCTTATCGGCTCGCAGCTAATAGCTCCTTACCATAAAATTAAGGGTATGTTGGGCATGGAAAAGGTAACGGCCCTAGCAATATTATCCAAGGCTGCATGATAGTGGGAAAACCAATGCATTCCCGAAATCACATCGAAGTATGCCATGGATAACATAATAAGATCAACTTGAGTTTCAAACTCTCGAACAATCACAACACATAATCTATAAACTCAATCCAGTACTAAAGAATCACCTGTGGGAGTAGATACACATAATGGCACGGATAAAGAATCCCATGATAACTCTAACCATAGGGCATAACATGTAGACCTATTAAAATAAGTGTATCTTGAGTCAAATAAGGCAAAAATCAATGAATGGCACATTGAGATCGTACCTATGATAATAATATCTAAAAACCTAGCCTCGAGTATAAAAGTTACATCATACAACTAATCACGTCTACCACTGGTTGGACTCCTAATTTATCCCCTGCCCGACTTTCCTAAGGACCTTTACGAGCACCTTGGGACCATCCTAAAAACCATGCACACCACCTCTAGCTGGGGGTAGAATTACCTATATTGGTGGAACACTATGAGCTAAGGAAACCATTGCTCCATGACTGGGGGAACTCTATTGAGAATGGGCAAAAGGCCCCAAAACCATAACATGCTCTCGGTTTTGTACTGAAATAAAAGATCCTGATGACCTGGAATAATTACCATGACTAGAATAATTAGAAGACAAACCCCTGGGAGGCTAAACACTACTCCGACTGAGATGACCACTATAACTAGACTATTCATTAATAGTGATCTGAAGAGAGGTATGGATGGGACTACTAAACTGAACCTAGTACTGGTAAGAATGATGTGGAGGGTACCTTTTCTAAGAACCATTATCTTTAAACTATGAGCCACTACAGCTCCCACTGAAACTACACTAATATTATAGGCTCTTATCGCTACCCCCTTAGGCGTCATAATGCATCTTTTTCATAACTTGAACATGATCAGAAACCTCTACAAAAGATATGTCCTCACAACCAAACTTTGAATAGCCATAGAGAGAGGGAGCATCAATCTCCAAATAAAGTACTAAACCCTCTCATACCTAATAGTAAGAATAGATGTGGCATACCTAGCCAAATTATAAAATCAAGTCTCATACTCCACAACAGTCATGGAGCCCTTCTCTAACCTTAAGAACTAATCCCTTAAATGATCTTTAAGACTATAAGGCATATATTTCTTCAAGAAAACCTTTGATAACTAAACCTATGTCACAAGAGGTGATCCCACTAAACTAGAATTAAGATAACCTCTTTACTAATATCGAGGTGCCTGATCCAATTGAAAAGTCATGTAATCCACACCATGAGTCTGAACTAGGCCCAAATTATGGAGCCTATCCTCATAAGTAATCAAGAACTCATAAGTATTCTTTCCCAGTACACCAATAAACATAGGCAAATCCAACCTCAAGAATCTACATAGCATCTTTGTCTCCTCATAAAATATAGAAGGGTGGGCAACCACCGGCTGAGCAACTACTAGTTGAGTAGCTATCAACTGAGCAACAATTAATTTAGGAGGGACCTCAATTCTGGGAGCCACAATTATATATCTGCCTCTCTACCACTATGATCCATAGACTGTGTACCATCAGATGGTGCAGCCCCAACCAATCCCAAAAGTTAAACTAGTGCATTCCTAAATAATGAAGAAGAAATAAACCTCAATGGAGGATGGGCTAGTCCCTAGCTTACTACCGAATAGAGTGGAGGAATTTTTAGCTTGAGAGTAGGAATAGGGTCTGTGGAAGCCCCCTATCCTAGTATCTATTTGGGGTTGTATCCCTAGGATGTCCTCAACCTCTAGGTCATCCATGAACTATGATAGGATTCCTAGTTGTGGGATCAGGGTCCTTGTCCTATGTAGTGGTAGCATGTGTCCTCGCAATATGCAAAAGAGTAAAACTAAAGAAATCTTTAGAAAGCAACTCATACTCTTAACACAAAATATGGGAAAGAAGTGAAAAAATAATATAAATTTCCTATAGTCTCTTACAGATAAGAATAACATCATCGTTCTGACCCATGGGACTCTACTAGACACTTGCTATTGTACCAATAATACAGGTGAACCTAGCACTCTGATACCATTTTATCATGAATTAATTTATGAGTTATGATGGCACCTACTTTATCCCACCAGTAGATAAGCCTTAGTATAAGTACCAAAGCCATGGGTACTCAGTAAGCATCATCGGCCGACTGAGCTAAATCATAATATAAGTACAATAAATTGCAAGATAAATAAACTAAGTCAAGGTAAAGGGAAAACCTGGAGTAATGCTCCAATGGAGTACATAAAAAATAAATAACTCTATATTAATAACATAAAGATCACACAATTATAAATACTAAACCAGCCCCCATTATCTAGTAAGTATAGAAAAGTAAATTACCCAATGCAGGCCCCCATAAGCGCAGAGGGTACAATCAAGAGAGTAAATAATCAAAATTCCATAAATGTATCAAATATTGAGCCATAATCATGATTATATCCGTGCCATAAAATACCATAAATACCCTTCAATGCCATACTCGAACTGAAACTTATATCATCAACATTATTATTATTTGTCGATACTAAATACTTGACTTTAACCAGAACTCGTATCAATTCCCAATAATTAAAATACTATAATAACCTTGTAACCCCCATTTTGAAGATACCATATATGCAATTTAAAGGATATAATTCACCTACAAAGTTACAATGGTATAATCATAACCTTGGCCTATGATGGGCCGAAGGGGTCCACTTCTAATCCTCAAAAATTTTTCCAAAGAAAATCCTACCCCGGAATATGTTAAGGTATCTAAAACTACATTTAGCTATTAAAAGAGTCATATTAAGACAACCGATAGAAATTCTAACCTAAACATGGGTAACTAAGCCAATTATGCCTAATGTGTAATTACTTAAGATAAAAGTCCCAAATTATACTAGGTACACCTTTGAGATTTAGTTCACAATTCACATCTAATGCATTATTATAAATATATTAAAATCAAGCTCAATCTATAAGAAGGGTAAACCTAACCTACCTCGACACTAAGAATACACAGTGAAATTTACTAAATCAATGCATTTCCCTTCTAAAGAGCTTCTGCAAGATGACACACTATTAAAATCATAATATACTCATCAATACAAGAACAACGATACCCATACTGCATTATTATGATTCAGATCCAAATTTTATATAAAAATACTATGTAGGGCCCGCTTATAAAATCATGCTTTTAAAATTGTCAATGTGTCCCTCTATGATCAAGAAACATTTACCCTCAAGAATGGGTAAATTCAAAGAACAAATGGTGATATGATAAACCCACCAATATGTTAGGAATTTTTGAAGATGATAAAGTATTTAATCACGAAGTTGATAGATGCTTACTAAGAATTTGGAGAAGAAATGCATTATCCAAGCTTATGAAAACCCTGAAATCACTCATTAATTGTTTTCTCATTTTTTCACACTTTTAGGGTCCTACTTTCTTGGAAATGGGAGAAAAATGGGAGAAAATAGTCTAAGTGTGGTATTTATAAGGTTCCGAGGTGTCACTTAAGAAGACACTGGGTTGCTTCTCTTAAGGCATACTTGCTACTGCTACGCATGTTGCTTAAGTGTCCTTTATGCTCTTAAGAAAGCATCACTAAATGCCAAAGGCATCACTTAAGCAATACTTGTTGGGCAAGACTGGCCGCTTAAGTGACCAGCTAGCCTCTTAAGCGGCCTTCCATTAAGCTACCCAATGGGAGCTTAAGCTAATGCACTAGTACCAACTTAGACTTGGATATTATTTTGAGTCTCTGCCACCCTCTCAAAATTCATCTGAAATCTTGTATACAAAAATAAACTATGCTAACTTATCAGTTTCAAAATTCCATTTGAATTCTTTTTGATGAAAAGTTGGTCTCAGACCTAAGTGCCATTTTTCATAACTTTTGACCAATTGCCTAAAATGAGTCTGAAAGCCCCAAAA
The DNA here is from genome assembly GCA_030864225.1 of Capsicum baccatum var. pendulum. NCBI lineage: Eukaryota > Viridiplantae > Streptophyta > Magnoliopsida > Solanales > Solanaceae > Capsicum > Capsicum baccatum. Next base: position 154,113,566 of record CM061552.1, read on the forward strand.
CCAAAACCAAGGTCTAGACAGCTTAAAATTGATGTTTTAGAGCTATTGGAATTAGCAGAATGGGCACACGAGGTAGTTTGACTAAAGTTTTTGCCAGTAGCCAATTTTAACTAGTAAAGACTTCAAAATAAGAAATTGACTCTATAACTAAACAAGTTGCTTGGTAATTTAATTTCATCTTCAGTAATTCATACACGACTTGGAGAAGCAATGGGAAAGCTCTAAATGGTGGAATTTAATGGAAATACAAAAAATGACCTAGAGGGTCATTACAACATAACACTCCCTGACCATTTCCCATTTATTTTCCCTTCAATTTCGATCATTATTCTTGGTAAATTCTTAGAAACTAGGTCTAAAATTCCTAAACTATATGGTTTGATTTGAGACCCAATTTGTGCTCTATATGTGCTCAACATATGAGCACAGATTCCTTGTCTTTTGAGGGATTTCAGGATGGATTCAATTTTAAATTCTATTTGCAGGCCCCGCACAATTATTCTTGACCTAAATTTTGACCCGACCCTTAATATAGAAATATGAGTTTCATTTTACTCCTAATGATATTGAGATTTTTATTTTGATACCATGGCGGCATTTTAAGATCATGGAGTAAAAACAATTTAAGGCTTTACAGTTTGACATTGAGGTAGAATTCTGTCTATGCTTCTTTATGAGATAGTGTATTATATATGTTACATATTAGGTAGGGATTTTAGTATAATATATTGGGTAGAATATTATGACTTAGCCTAATTTATGAGTTTGGGGATAGAAGGGTGAATTGACCCTTAAGGTAAAATACTTATTATACTTCTAAGATTTGATTACCCTTGGTTGCTATTATGTTAGGCATAGTTGAGGCTAATAAACCTTTAGTATAATGTACTGCAATACTTGATGGATTATGATTATCTCCCATATGATATTATGGTTATCGCAGTTATGCATTATTGGGCCTAAGGCCGTAATTATGATATTAATTCAATCCCAAGAACTAATTTATCCTTGTAAAAGACATGGCCATAGTTTATATATGTCTTGATACTTATAATAGATTGTTTGGATAGCCATGATGGAAAACATATATTCAGTAAATTGATGCTCACTAAAACTGTAAATGATACTATTCTAACTAAAAATATGGTTTTATTACTGCTTTTTCTAAAAAATAATGTACTTCCACTTTTTACTTTAAAATGGATTTTTTCATAATGGCAATCATACCACTCTAATGATTGATTTATAAACACTGGAGACTAAAAATGATATTTTAGAGATTTGATAGAGATAGATTTTGGTCCATAGTTTTACTACTACTATTTAGCCCGATCAAGAGAGATTTTTGCCCTTTCTACACTTTTATGATGATTTAGTCGCAGAGTTTACCCTGAGTAATGGATTTACAAACTTATACTTTTTTAGCCACGGTTCTAGTTCATGCATCTATATGTATACATATCCTTGGTATTGGATGGAGTTGAGTGATGATGATATTGGTTTTTGGAAATCCTGGATTGGGGCTAGGTCGGTAAATATGGGTACTTCAAAACAACCTAGGGGCCTCTTCATCTATTTCTTTGAATCATAATATTGGAGAAGAGAGGTATTTGTAGGTCCTTCCTTTATGAGATATCGAGCTAAAAAGGTGTATATACTACTTTACATTATGTTACTTGGATTGGTTATAGTAGTATGGGTTATACTTTGCATTCATCCTTGAATAGGCATTGCATATCACCAATATGTACCAAAATCTATCAACCTTATGGTCATTTCTATAAGACCTCAAGATTCGGACCCTTGTAAAAATTCTTAGGTTTTAGACTTTTGGGACTTGATATGACTCAAGGGTACCATTCGTATCCTTGGATATGAATTAGGGGGAAGTCTTCATGGCTCACTCATATGTTGGGCAGTAGGGTTAGCTTGGTTACTGTCCAAGATATAACTCACCACTATACTAGTTTTATGGTGGGATACGAGAGATACAATGCCAAGTTGTATGGAGCTTATTATTTTGCCTAGTTAAAACTATCTAAGGTACGGATGTGGCTATAATTTGGGGTACCAATCATACCATAAGGTATGAGTTGGTATGGTGTAGTCGTATTAGGACTAGTTTGGTTAGTCTTGGTAAGGTCTATGGTATGATTTAGGGTACCACTCGTACACTAGAATATAGTTTGCATGGTTACGTCGTACCCTTCCAGGGATGGATTTTCAACTTTTAAGTTAGGGACCTTTTGGATATTTCCCACCACAAAACCCTTATCTTACCATTTATATAACCCTTGGTGGCATCTTATAACTCACTTGGAAAGGTAGAAATACTCTCAAAGCACTCTTTAAATATTTTTTTTAATATTGGAGGCTAGGGTTTCTCAAGTGTTCATCTAGAGGCTAAGAGGGGTCAAGTACTTTCCGTGGATATTCTTGTATAAGGCATTTAATTCTTCCCTCATTTTTATTTCCAACTAAAGGCATGATTTAACATGTTTTAGACATTGAGTTATGAAATCATAAATGGTGGTTTTGAAATAATGTTGAGGGTCTTGATGTGTGTTGTTTAGTATTGGCTTAAACTATGTTAGTAGGTAATGGTTTGGACATGTGGGTCCTTTTTGGTTATGGTTTAACAAATGGGTCATGGGTAACCTTTATTTTGATGGTTTAAGATTTGGCTTTGGTCTTGGTAAAGCTATACCCTCAACATGTTTGGTAAAATGCCTGAAAGAATGTTTTCACTCTTTTGTTAGACTTTTAATGGAACTGATGCATAGTATGGTCTAGTAATGGAACTCTAAATTGATTTGGATAGTTTTGCATAGTTTAAATAATTTTTATGGTATAATTGCTTTAAATTTTTAGAATGGTCTAAAATGGTTTAAAAGGGTGTGAATGGTTTGGAATGGTTAAAGAGTTAGGTTTTTGTGGTTATGGTTGGTCTAAATGAAAACCTTGTGGGGTACATAAGAATCCCCTAAGTGAATGAAATAAGGAATCGGGCTGGATAATGGTTATGGATTAATTGAACATTTTTTTGGAGTACACAAAATCCTCCAAGTTGTCATAATAATGAAATCTTTGTGGGGTACAAAGGAATGCCCCAAGCTAAAATGGTAATGAATACTTGTGGGGTACATGAGACTCCCTAAGTTAACTTGATCTATGGGTACCCTTGATCTCTGAAAGGTTTGGCTAAGGATAATACTTGCAAGTTACAGTCGATATGATGATACCACTATTAGTTGTCTTGGTTAATAATAAATGGAATAATGGATTGGTTGGTTGGAAATGGTTTTTGTTGAACCGTGAAGGTGGGAGTCTAATAGATAAACAATAGAAACTCATGTTTAGCGACAAGAAGCGTAGGTCATGGTGCCTTATACAGTACTATGAGGTAGATGAGAATCCTCTAAGTACACTGTATATATTTATCATAGAGGGTAAGGGTACTTGGGAATCTCCTACTCTTATTGTATCTTCGATTTATGCAGCTACGCACATTGAGGCCTATTCTAGGGGTTACACTAGACCCATATTGCTCGTGGGTGGTTAAGGATGGTTAAGCTACACATACCCTAGTAAATAGTTTTAAATGCATGCTAAACCTGGTTCTCTTTCCTGGCATGGTTAAATATATGTATGGTTTGTATGCATATGGTTGTTTTACTTGGTTTTATTGGATGGAATTTTTTTTATCCTCATCCTAAGAACATGCTAGTATTCACCTGCTAACCCATCTTCGAGCAGCTGTATCCCCATGCAATGTAGGAACCGGCCATTCTACTCCTCCTGCTTAGTGATCGGACTTAGGATCAACTATTGGATTAAAGTGATAAGCTTTAACAGTTCAGAAGGCATCTCTTTCATGTCATGGATTACTTTATACAATTTTGTCATTCATAGACTTGGTTTATGGCTATGTCGAAGGCATATGCCATCTAGGTACTCTTCAGTTTGGTTTAGAGGCTTTGTATGGACAATTGTGGACTTGGGTATGGCATGGAATGGTTACGTTATATATATACATTGGATTATTTTCTAGATTTTAGTTTATGTCTTCGGGTTGGGTTGGATTGGTTGGATATTGGTGGGATTGGATTGGTTGGATATTGGTGCGATTGACTTGGTTGGGCTGGCCTCAGATATAGGCTTATCCCAAATTAACCATATAGTGTGTATGCTATCTTGCTATATGTTCAGAGTTCATCTGAATCATGGTATATTTTGGTTTTTTGGTTTGGGTATCGGGGGTGGTCTTCTATTCGGGTTTGACTTGAGATTGCCCGTTACAACATGGTCCTGGTTTAGGTCGTGTCAAGTCGGTATTAGAGCATTAGGTTCATAGTCAATTGGGGTATCCACAAAGCCGTGTCGAGTAGAGTCTTGCTTATGGGTATGTTGTACACCATACTTATAATCAGAAGGTTACGAGGTATCTAGGATTGTTTTACTTTCTTGTTGTTATACTTTAGGGCTATGGAGTCTAAGGTCATAAACTTTTCCATGAATCTTCTTTGGTTTACTTTTTGGATCATGTCCTTTCAATGATCTAAAGTTCGTGAAAACTCACCTGTGCCACTCAAGGACTACATGGATGGACCTATTCTGACTCATGTGGCATAGACCCGGTCAAGGGTCACTGCTTCTAGTTTTCACCATGGAGTCCCACCGGTCTCCACTGGTCCTATTTCAAAAGGTAACACTCATTCTTGATTACATCAAGAAGAGGTTACCAATGTCGAGTTTCTTTATTCTATTAATCTATTAACCTAGATAATGACAACTCTGTCATGCCAATCCAGTCCTACAAAATGAGGAGGAATGAGGCAAGGTCGGGAAATAGGCAAAGTAAGGGGTCTCAATTTTCTAAAAAAAAAAGAGGCCCATGGTATAGTGTTAAGTGGATCAAAAGGAAGAGTTAGGTGGGTCCTAACTCCTATTCTGTGGCTAATGTCCCTGCTTCTTACCTGAATCTATTGAGAGGTAGATGTTTTCACAGTGGTAATGCTTCTAAGGCATAAGGTGACCAATCTCAGGATATTGGGGCATAATCCACACTATCCTATCTTTCTTTTAGATTTTATGGTCGGTCACACCCTAGTTGTTATGAGAAAGGGAGGAATCATTATTTTAATTATGGTAAATTGGGTTATATACAATGGGAGTATCCCATAATGATTGCTTCTTGGGAAAATAGGACACCGATTACTACTTCTCTAGTTCTTTTACCAAGAGGTGCTGCTTCTAGCTCCGGTACTGGTTAGGATCGTCTCTATGACTTTGCTATCCCTCGAGAGGTTGAGGCATCTTCTAATACTGACACTAGTATGTTAAAAACTCTTTTTTATGGTATGTATTATTTGTTTAGTGTAGGGTTCCCTCTCTTTTTATGACCCTTTTGCAGTTGTGTTTGTTTTTTGTGCCATGGTTATTTCAGATTCTTTTCTTTCTATTTTTATCTAAAAGAGTCTTTGGATGTGTATGGTATTTATTGGTCTTGGTGGATTGGTTTAACTCAGATATGGTGGATTTTGATGTCATTTAATATGGATTAATTCTACTTGTTTTATGCATTATTAGATTGTCGGATCCGTAAGGTTATCATTAGGCTCCATGGTGAATCATCTATAGAATGAGAGAATGGTTCATTCCCTGGCTATTAAGGGAAATGATATATGATATCTTAGAACTTAGAGATTAGTCTCTAAGAGGTGTCTCATCTATTTGGTCTAGGTTAAAGGTACTAACTCAGAAGGTCCTTCTTTCCATTAAGTTTTGCGAGTGCATAAATTTCTCAGGATCTTTTTGACGACCCTCGTGGTGTATTTCAAATAGGGGGATTAAGTTGCGGAATATTCTTATTTTAGGCACTTATCTAATTTTTATCTTTACAGAATGGTTCCAGTTGGGTTAAAGGAGTTTAAGGAGAAAATTAAAGGATCTCTTAGATGAAAGTTCCATTTGTTCTAGAGTTTATCCTAGGGTATTGCATGCATAATAGAAATGGTTTCCTTAAAATGCATAGGTTGTCGATGGATGAATAAGGAATCTTAGGGAATCCCCCGGATGGGGTGGACCATGTATGTATACATCCTATATAAGGTACTTTGTTAGTAGTATATAGTGGTTAATAGATACTAGGCTTGAAACTAGATGTTTGATCTTGGTAAATGAAGGATGTTAGCTCGAGAATATCAATGTGGGCATGGTCGAGGTAAATTGGTAAGTTATATGAGGTATGTAGAAGGGGTGAGGTTGATGGCCTAGTGAATATAATAGTGGGAAAGTTGTGACTTATAGGCTAGAAGTTTTGGATGAATTGGTAGGTTAAGGGTTGAGTCATGGGGTGGGGATAAGGCATGTAGCTCGTATATCTATGATAGGCTCTTGGCCTTTGGGTGGCTGAGGTTTTGGTATAAAAAACAAGTGTCCCTAGTGTATATCCTTGATAATACCATTAGAGCAGAGTGTTGTGCTTATAGGTGGCATAGGATAAAGGTTGGTGGTTAATCTAAAATTTTTCGTTTAGTGGTGAACTTTAAGGGAAGGTTGGGTTGCATATTCTAGTGATTCTATTCTACCTTGGTTAAGAGAGTACTCTACTAGTATTGATGAGTTCTATTAGAACATATGCCTAAGGTTCAGATTCTGCATTCACCTTGTTACCTAGACCTGAGTCTTGACCTTATATTAAGATATCTATGGTATGAAGTTGTGTTTCTCCTAGTGTCTAGTTCTAAGGACTCTTTTTATGGTATGGTTTGTTCAGGATGATTCTTTATAATGACCTAGGTGTTTGTTATAAAGTACTTAGTGTCTATAGTGTCATGTCTTATTTCAGGGATCTTGCCTTAGGTTGTATGGATAATTCTTGTTATTTGGTTCCTTAATGACTTTTCTTGTGTTGGGATAGTAGTGGCATGGGAAGAATAGTGAAGGTTTTAAATAAGGAATGTAGGAGTCCCTAAGTTGGGGAGAGTCTAGGGTGACTACTAGAACTAAGGTTTTAGAGGGTAAGGTAAAGTTGTTGTCATGAGAAATGGTTAGAAAGAGAATAGGTGGTAGAAGCCTTTGTGAAATTATAAAGGGCACTAGGTCTTTTGAAGGATCGATTATACCATAGGTATATAAATGTAGGCTTGAATATTGTGATTGGTAGATATAGCATTAGTTGTGTTTGGTACTTAAAAAGCCTGGAGAGGCATGTTTTATGAATTATTTTCATGGCATGAATGTGTTATGGTTTTGGGTTTCCAATTATAGGTTGAAGTTTCTGATTATAGTGGTTGGTTGTGGTTTCACCATGTCTTTTATATATAGTTTTAATATATAATAGTAATGGAAGCAGAGTAGTGTTTCGATATGGATGTAGGGAGTCGAGCCAGGAGGCCTAAGTTTACTCCTTTTAGCTTTAGAAAGGTTTGAATATGGAAGTGGTGGTGTATAGTTCAACTCCCTAGTTTTTGGACCTTATAAAATTTCTAGAATTCTGTTCTTTGGACCTAATACGACTCATAGGTATGAGCCGTATGTTAGGGCTGTAAATCAAGGCTATGCAGGAACCGACCATCCTACTTCTACATAGAGTATGACTCGGGGACAACATTTGGTTTAAAGTTGTGAGCTTTCATCCATTCGAAAGGCATCATTTCATGTTATAGATATTGCTAGACATTTTGACTTTATTTGGATATTGGTTTTAGCTATGGTTGGGGGTATGTCCCTACCAATTTTATTATTCTTTTGGATAGAGTTTTATCGTACTTCTATGGGTTGGTATAGGAGGGATCGACATTGCTGTTGGCCTTGACATTGGAATAAGCCTATGGGCTGAGATCATTGGACTATAATTTTGGTAGTTTCATCATATTTCATTTTGGGATTAATTATATTATGTTTTGGAACATCCTTAGTTATGGCCTAGTTTATGGCCTTTGTTTTGTATGGTTTGGTATAGTTGGATTAATAGTACGAGATGGTTGGACTTAGTTGGGTTGGTCACAGTTATGATCTATTCCCATAGTCTTTATGTGATTTGTTACACTATCTTGTTATATGCTTGAAATTTAGCTAACTCATGGCTGGTGGCTGGAGGTTGGATTGGGTAATGGGGGTAGTCTCCAGTCCTGGTTAGACTTGGGATGCCCACTACGACAAGGCCCCACGACGGGTCATGTTAAGATGGTATCAAAGCCTAGTTTCATGGTCAATTGGGAGTCGACATAGCTGTGTTGAGTAGAGTCTCTTTTAGGGGTGTGTAGCATGCCTCACTCAATTGGGAATCTTCTCTAATTCATGTTTGTTCGTCTTTTAGATCATGCCTCATAGATCTGGAACACAAGAAAATTCTTTTTCCCCATCTATGGGTAATGATGAAGGGGTGCATCCTACTTTTGGGGTTCATCTTCGATCTCACAGTCCTATCCCTGATAGTTCTGGAGTTCTACCAGTTGCTACTAGTCCTTCTTTAGGCAAAATTCCGTCAATCTATTCATTCTGTTACTATGATTATTGTTGTTCAGGCTGAGCAGGATGTGTCTGGTGCTTTTTCTGCAAAGGCCATGAGGGTTGTCCAATTTATAAAGATGGGTCCTCCTATCTTTTCTAGAGTGAAGGTAGAGAATGACCTGCAAGGCTTTTAGGATGAGATGGAAAATATATTTTGGATAATGCATACTACTAATGAAGAGGGGGGTGAACTTTGCAACTTATTAGCTCAATGATGTTTCATATCAGTGGTATGAAAAGTGAGATAGGGATAGAGGAGATATAGAGGAGTCGTCGTTATGAAATGCCTTCTCAGATGCTTTTCTGGATCGTTTCTCTCCCCAAGAGTTGGGGAAAACAAAGATAGAAAAGTTTGTGAACATCAAGCAGGGGAGAATATCTATAATGGAATATGCCTTGAAGTTTCACCAATTATCAAGGTATGCTCCTGATTTAGTGGCTGACATAGAGGCTATGATGAGGAAGTTTGCTTTTAGGTTGAATTGAGATATGATTTTGGAAAGACAAACTACCTTGCTAATTAAAGATATGGACATCTCTAGGTTAACTATTCATATGCACCAAGTGAAGGATAAAAAGTGGAGGAAGGCAGAGTTCGGAGTTAGGCAAGGTAAGAGAAGTAGGTTTTCGTATCAGGGAGGTGCTTAGTCTCAGGATGGTAGAGATGGTGGAAAATGGAAGAAGAAGAAGTGGGGGAGTTTTGGTTCCAAATCTTTTGCTAGTCCTCTTTATCAGTCGAGGGACATGTGTCATCATGGTGGTGACAATTTTCAGGTGTAGGGTGCCCAATCCTAGGATAGCAGAGGTCAGATAATTTCTTCATGTCTTTCTTATTTTTTAGTGGTTTTCCTCATTAGGGTTATTGTGATGAAGGAAAGAATGCTTTAAGTATGGAAAGGTAGGCTACCATCTCAGGGATTGTCCGGTTAATAAGGTTGCTACAGGGACGAATAAGATCCCTGTGGCTTTATTTTCTAATCCTGCACCTGGTGGTATAGAATCTGCATCTATTCTTGCTCCTGGTTCTAGTATTAGATGGAATAGGTTTTATGATTTAGCATATCGACAAGAATTTGAGGCATCACCTGATGTCGTTACTGGTATATTTTAGCTTTTCTCTCATGACGTATATTATTTACTTAATTTGGGGTCTACTCTCTCTTATGTGACTCCTTATGTGGCTTTATCTTTTGGTTTTGATCCAAACCTTATTTCAGATCCTTTTTCTATTTCTACCTTAATAGGCAACTCAGTTATTGCTAATAGAGTCTATAGGGTTGTGTGGTATCTGTTGGTGGAAAGAAGACCTTGGTGGATCTGTTTGAGTTGGATATGGTGGATTTTGATGTTATTCTAGGTATGGACTGGTAACACTCTTTTTAAGTATCTTTGGATTATCGGACTCGTAGGGTTATCTTTAAGTTCCTTGGTGAACCGGTTATAGAGTGGGAGGGTGTTTCTTTAGCTCCTAGGGTGAGGTTTATCTCTTATTTAGAGCTCGGAGGTTAATCTTTGAAGGTTGTCCTTATCACTTGGTTTGGGTTAAAGATTCTAACTCGATAGGTCCTTCTTTGTCTTCTATCCCTATGGTTAATGATTTTCCATAGGTCTTTTTGAATGATTTTTTTGGTGTTCCCTCGGATAAAGAAATGGAGTTTGGTATTAATTTGCTTCCGGACACATCCAATTTCTATTCCTCCATATAGAATGGCTCCGGCTGAGTTGAGGAAACTCAAGGAGCAACTTAAGGATCTTCTGTATAAGGGGTTTATTCGTCCTAGTGTATCTCCTTGGGGTGCACCGGTGTTGTTTGTGCAAAATATGGATGGTTCACTTCGGATGTGCATTGACTACAAGAAGTTGAACAAGGTGTCAGTCAAGAATAAGTATCCTCTTTCAAGGATAGATAATTTGTTTGACTAGTTGCAAGGTGCCAAGTTTTTTTCTATGATAGATCTTCGGTCTGAGTACCATCAGCTAAAGATTAGAGAGTGGATATCTGTAAGACGGTTTTTTATACCCGTTATGGGTACTTTGAGTTTTTGGTGATGTAATTTGGGTTAACTAATGCTCCAATGACATTTATGGAACTGATGAACAGGGTATTTCGACAATATTTGGATCTCTTTATTATTGTGTTCATTGATGACATTCTGGTTTATTCAAATAGTGAGGTAGATCATGCTAATCACCTCTGTGTGGTGTTGCAGACCTTAAAGGAACAACAGTTGTATGCCAAGTTCTCCAACTGTGAGTTTTGGTGAAACGCTATAACTTTCTTAGGTCATATTATTTCTAGTGAAGGGATCATTGTAGATTTGTAAAAGGTTGATGGGTGAAGAGGTGGCCTAGACCTACGACTCCATTCGATATTTAGAGCTTCTTGTATTTGGCTGGGTATTATAGGCGATTTGTGGAATGATTTTTATCGATAGCTTTTTCTTTGACTAAGTTGACTCATAAAAAGGTTAAGTTTTCTTGGTCGAATACTTGTGAAGGGAGTTTTGAGAAGTTGAAAAATACACTAACTTATGCTCCAATTCTGACTTTGCCAGAAGGCAATGATGGATTCGTGGTTTATTACGATGAATCTCAGATAGGGCTTGGTTGTGCATTGATGCAGAATGGGAAGGTGATTTCCTATTCTTCCAGGCAGCTGAAGGTACATGAGAGGAATTATTCTACTTATGATTTGGAGGTGTTGGCAGTTGTGTTTGCTTTAAAAATATGATGGCATTATTTGTATGGTGTCCACATGGATATGTTTTCTGATCATAAGAGTCTATAGTACGTGTTCACTCAAAATGAGATTAAGCTCAGGCAGAGGAGATAGCTTGAGCTTCCCAAGTATTATAATATGAGTCTTCACTATTACTCCGATAAGGCTAATATGGTTGCTGATGCTTTTAGCAGGTTATCCATAGGGAGTTTGGCTCATGGGGAAGAAGGGAAGCATGATTGGTGAAGGATATTCACCACTTGGCTAATCTTGGAGTTCGCCTCTTGGACTCCAAGGATGGTGGTATGGTGGTGAAAGAAGTAGTTCGATCATCTCTTGGTCCAAAGATTAAGGAGAAGCAAGTGCTGGATCCTATCTTGATGAAAATCAAGAGTGACGTTGGTGGGAAGAAGGTAGTGGTGTTTAAGATCAGTGGTGATGGTACTTTATCATACCAAGAAAGGTTGTGTGTTCCTAATATCAATGGGTTTTGACAAAGGATTTTGGATGAGGCGCATGAGTCGTGCTATGTTGTTCATCTCGGCTGAACTAAGATGTATCATGATCTCAAGGAGATCTATTGGTGGAATAATATGAAAGGGGATGTGGCTGATTTTGTGGCCAAGTATATGGTATGTTAATAGATTAAGGTTGAGTACATATGGCCAGGAAAGCTGTATCAAGAAATCAATTTGACTGAATAGAAGTGGGAAGCGATTAATATGAACTTCATTACCGATCTTCCTTGGTTAAAAAGTTAGCATGATTCGATCTAGGTCATCATTGATAAGATACTAAGTTTGTACACTTCTTGCTAGTACAGACTACCTTTTTGGTGGAGGATTATGCGAAGCTGTATCTTTAGGAGATCGTAAAACTGCATGGGGTGCCTGTTTTGATTATTTTTAATTGTGGCATACAGTTTACATCTCACTTCTGGTGGTTTTTCTAGAAAGGTTTGGGAAATAAAGTTAGTGTGAGTACTTTTTTTCATCTACAGATGGATGGACAAGTGGAGAGAACTATTCAGACATTGGAGGATATGTTTCGGACATATGTGATTGACAATGATGGATATTGGGTGGAGCAAATACCTTTGGTGGAGTTTACTTACAACAATAGTTATCATTCCAGTATTGGTATGACCCCTTTTGAGGCATTGTATGGTAGGAGGTGTAAATCTCCTATTGGTTGGTTTGAGTTTTGTGAGGTGGACATATTTTGTCTCGACTTATTTTATGTAACACCCTAATTCGCTGACCGGAATGCTACACGGTGCTCATGACCCCGAGGGACCACAAGCTTACCCATGACTAATATCTGTACCTGTATACTGTAAATCATGATATAATAATGCGGAATACATAGAACTGTACGACCAGAAGGTTCAACTAAATACAATCATGTAGGTCAAAATACCCAAAACAACTCAATCTGTGCGTAAATCTAAACATAAATCTGAAAGCCTCTAATCTATTTGAATAAGGAGTTGAAGGAACATGTCTCCAACTAACTCCGTAAAACTGAACTGAAGAAATAAATAAATGAATATAACCATATTGTCCTCGAATCAATGAGGACTCACTGTGTCTCTGCGACTGGAAAGCTACTGCTACTGTTGGGCTGGAGCTCGTGTCTCGGAACCTATGGTGTAACATGAAAAGAAAGCACCATAGCGCAAATGCATCAGTACAACTGGAGTACTGAGTATACGAGGAAGGAAGGCTGAACGTAAAGGGTTTCATGCATGAACAATACTGACTGACTAATATGAACGTGGGAGTGCAAACACACATATATAGAAATTGGGACCGTGAATACGTGATAGCATGACCTGTAAGCTAATACATGGTTTACTGATAACCGTCATGACTGATACTGAAACTGATAACATGGAAGACTGTATCTGACAGTCCTGTATATATTGAAATCTGAAGAACGCCCTGAGTTCTTTTACTGAGACTGATACTGAAACTGATAACATGGATGACTGTATCTGACAGTCCTGTAATTACTGAAATCTAAAGAACGCCCTGAGTTCTTTTACTGAGACTGATACTAATACTGTGGGAAGTAGTGTTTAACCGACACGCCCCGTGTATGCCGTTATGGCTAAGCTGGGATTCAATCTCTGCCCCGACTGGAGGGGTGACAATATCGTGCCACGGGTAAGGTCAGCCTGTGAGTGACCCTTATCTGGCGGGTACTCAATGAGAATGGTGGGAATCCTAAACTGACAGGTTAAGCCACCTCATCAACCCTAATCTGACGAATTAAGATGTCTCAACCTACGCTGGCTACGTAGTTCTGGAACACAAGGATGACTACTAAGAATCACACCCTAAACTGGCGGGTGAGTTCCCATCCTTGGGTTCACTTGGTGCTAACCTCTACTCCCATCTGGAGGAACTTGACATGAATAACTAACTGTGTATGACTTAATCTTACTAAATTCCATTGACTGGTGTAATATTACTGATATCTGACAACTGACTAAGATCATGAGGTTTTCCTGAGTCACATGATTGACTGAAGTCTATGGAATCATAGCTTGAGTTTGGATATCGTGAAACATGACATGGATCTAGGAATACAACTATAGTTTTTGGGTACAAGTACCCCCAGGACTCGATGGAAGGAAGCTGACACACATGACTGACTTGATTATAAGAGTAGAGTCCATAATTTATAATACCATAAGTAGAGATCTCATACTAAGCATGGTTATCAGCAATGTATTGCATGGAAAGGATTTCATATCACATGGAAGTACTTGCACAATTTTAATATCATGTTCATTGCATAATCATATTGGCAACAGATACCAATAGCATGGAAGTTCATATGGATTGCATGGTTATCATACATCTTGTTCAAAAGTAGGATTAGCAAGTAAACATAGCATAATCTCATAAGAATAGTTCATGAGCAACATTTACAAGGCACATTATCAATATAGAAGTCATTAGAACGTAAGGGCATATCATGAATCCTTCACTTAGACACAATTTAGATATATTGCATGATTTCTAGTTTCTTAGGCATTTTATCAAACACCTTACATGCACATCTTAAGCATAGGTGAAATCATCAAATTATACATCATGAACAACCAAATTTACATGTTTCCAACACATATGATATCATGAAATTCAAAAAAAACATATAAAGATTCCATCTTGGGAATCACCCAATATCAAAAACATGATCATCAATACCCAACAATATAGAAATCATACTTTACAATGAAAAAGAGGGTTTTTGAGCTTTATGGATGAAAGGGATCCATAAATCAACTCACGCATACCTTAGAAGAAAGATTCTTGATGATTGACGAAGCAATTTCCTTGTCATCGGATCTTCAAGCTTAGTTGCGCAACCCTAGTTGTTTTTCTCTTTTAGTGCTCTTGGATGATGAACTTTGAGATGATAATAGGGTTGTAATATGTTTAGAAGCTATATATTTCGTAGGGTTAAGTTTAGGGACGTGTAAGGAGTGTTAAAAGATTTAATTAACCTTAAAATAACTCAAAACGGAGTGTTTTTGGCACCTGGAACTAACTTAGGTGGCGCCCAAGTGATTGCCTAAGCTAGGTTGGGCGGCGCCTAACCAATCGCCTATGCTTACTGTCTCTCACGAAAATGGGCATAACTTTTTGCTCGGGTGTTGGATTAAGGCAAAATTAGTATCGTTGGAAAAATAATTCGATTCTCTACAATTTGGTGGGTCTAAATCAGCCAAAATACCACATTAACATCGATTTATATTCATTCAAAGATGACCCTTGCAAAATCAAACATTATAACTTGATTGATTCAAAAACTCTTAGCTTGTATTACCTTAAGTGACTCATATGAACATGCTTAATGCATCATAAGCTATCCTATACCTAGGATATTCATTATAAGTCATGTACTCAAGTATGAATCACAGGATAGGAGATTTCATACGTAGGAATACTTATTCACTTCCTAGCTTAGAAACATGCGGGGTATTACAATATCTCCCCATTGGGAACATTCGTCCTCGAATGTGAATTTACTGAGAAGGGATACAAGACAATAAAACCTGATCTGAACATAAAGAACTGAAACTTGATCTTATGACTGACATGCTAAACATACTGAAATCGTGCATATCTGATGCACGGACAACTGACACATGAATGCATGACTGAGTATGAAATGGTTAATAGGTACCAAGTTTATACTGGAAACTTGAACGTGAAATTGAATAAGATTAAGAAGAACTGTTACCTTGAGGTTGATCTGAATTGGCGGGGAAGAGGTGAGGATACTTGGTACACATATCTGCTTCTGCTTCCCAAGTAGCTCCCTCATGAGATTGATTTCGCCAAAGAACCTTGACTAGAGGGACTTCTTTGTTCCTCAATCTACGAGTCTGATAATCTAAGATTTCGACTGGAATCTCTTCACAGGAGAGGATATTCTGAATGTCGATGCTCTAAATAGGGACAAAAACTGCTGGGTCACCTAAGCACTTCTTTAGCAATGAGACATGGAAGATTGGATGGACTGAGGCTAGATCTGAACGCAACTCAAGCTCATAAGCTACCTTGCCGAAGCGACAAAGAATTCTGAAGGGACCGACATACCGGGGACTGAGTTTCCCTTTCTTGCCGAACCTTTTCACTCCCTTCATGGGAGAGATCTTAAGATAGACATAGTCATTGACCTCGAACTCGAGATCCTTTCTTTGAACATCTGCATAGGACTTTTATCGGCTCTGAGCAGCCCGAAGTCTCTCTCTGATCAACTGAACTTTCTCTAAGGCATTGAATACTAAGTCAGGACCTATGATTGAGGCCTCACTAACTTCTAACCAACCAATCAGAGATCTACATCTCCTACCATAGAGAGCTTCGAATGGATCCATCTGAATAGTAGAATGATAGCTATTGTTGTATGAAAACTCAATCAAAGGCAAGTGGTCGTCCTAACTTCCCTTGAAATCAATTTCACACGCCCTTAGCATATCTTCAAGAGTCTGAATGGTCCTCTCTACTTGACCATCTATCTGAGGACAAAATACTGTGCTGAGATAAACTTAGGCACCGTGACCCTTTTGGAATGCTTTCCAAAAGTGAGAAGTGAATTGGGTACCTCTGTCTGAGATGATAGATAGTAGAACACCGTTTGACCTGACTAACTCCCTGATATAGAGTTTGGCATAATCCTCGGTGGAATAAGAAGTACAAACAGGAAGGAAATGAGCTAACTTGGTCATTCTATCTATAATGACCCAAACTGAATCATGCCGATGACGAGTTCTAGGCAAACCCGTCACGGAGTCCATGTTAACTTCTTCCCACTTCCAAGTAGGAATGGTGAACTCTTGCATGAAACCACTAGGTTTCTAATGCTCTAGCTTAACCTGCTGACATGTAGAGTACTTAGCTACAAACTCTGCAACATCTCTCTTCATCCCACTCCACCAATAAATCTCCTGCATGTTGTGGTACATCTTAGTGCCCCCTAGATGAATAGAGTATCACAAACTATGTGCTTCTACCAGTATTCGCTAACTCAATTCATCTACACCTGGAACACATAGACAACTCTGACTATGAAGAACACCATCTCCTCCTTGGGAGAAAATCTCGACTTTCTGATTCTGAACTTACCCTTTGAGCTTGACAAGGCTAGGATCCCTATCTTGTTTATCTTTCACCTCAGAAACTAGAGATGACTCTAAACCACTATGAACACATACACCACCCTCTAAAGAATCGACTAAGCGAACGCCTAGTCTGGAAAGCTGATAGATCTCCTGAGCCATCTTTTTCTTACAATCCTCAACATGCGAAATATTACCCATGAAAAGTCGACTGAGAGCGTCGGCCATAACATTGGCCTTCCCCGGATGATAAAGAACACTTATGTCGTAATCCTTCAGGAGCTCTAACCACCTTCTCTGGCGAAGATTGAGATCTTTCTGGGAAAAGACATACTGGAGGCTTTTATGGTCTGTGAAGACATCTACATGAACTCCATAGAGATAATGCCTCCAAATCTTCAAGGCAAAAACTACCGCTGCTAACTCAAGATCATGAGCAGGATAATTCTTCTCATGTGGCTTTAACTGTCTGGAGGCGTAGGCTATGACCTTACCATGGTGAATAAGGACACTACCTAAACATGCTCTGGATGCATCACAATAGACTACAAAATCGTCTGAACCATCTAGAATAGCTAGAACTGGAGCTGAGGTGAGTCGAGTCTTCAACTCTTTAAAGCTCTTCTCGCATGAATTTGACCACTGAAACTTAATATTCTTTTGAGTCAATCTAGTCATGGGAGATATAATAGAAGAAAATCCTTTGACAAACCATCTGTAATAGCCAGCCAAACCAAAGAAACTCCTAATATCTGATGGAGATACGGGTCTGGGCCAGTTTATTGCTGCCTCGATTTTCTGAGAATCTACTCGAATTCAATCACCAGAAATAATATGGCCAAGGAATGCTACTAATCTTAGCAAAAATTTGCACTTGTTGAACTTAGCAAATTATTGGTGATCCTTGAGAGTCTAAAGAACAATCCTGAGATGGTCTGCATGATCACGCTCTGTGCGAGAATAGACCAGAATATCATCTATGAAGCCTATGACAAACATGTTCAAGTACTGCTTGAATACACGGTTCATCAAATCCATAAAAGCTGTAGGGGCATTGGCAAGACCAAATGACATGACTAAAAATTTGAAGTGACCATACCGAGTATGGAAAGCTGTCTTCAAAATGTCATATTCTCTAACTCTGAGCTGATAATAGCCTGATCTGAGGTCTATCTTAGAGAAGTAACTGGCACCCTGAAGTTGGTCGAATAGATTATCAATCCTAGGAAGAGGATATCTGTTCTTGACTGTGACCCTGTTTGAGTTGACGGTAATCAATACACATCCTGAGAGAATCGTCTTTCTTACGCATGAATAATACTGGCACACCCCATGGGGAAGCACTAGGTCTGATGAATCCCTTATCTAAGAGGTCCTTCAACTGATCTTTCAGTTCCTTGAGTTCTGCTGGTGCCATTTTGTATGGAAAAATAAAAATAGATTGAGTATCCGGAAGAAGGTCTATGCCCAAGTCTATTTACCTTTTGGGAGGAATGCCTAGAAGATCTTCAGGAAAGACATCTTAGTATTCATTAACAACATGGACTGTTTCAAGGCTGGGATATTCAGAACTGAAATCTTTAACATGAATGAGATGATACATACACCCGTTATAAATCATTTTCCTTGCCCGAAGGTAGGAAACAAGTTGACCCCTGAATGCTGAAATGCTACCCTTCCATTCTAGGACGGGCTCATTAGGGAACTGAAACAGAACTATCCTGTTTATGCAGTCAACTGTGGCATTGCAGGAATGAAGCCAATCCATGTCGAGAATGATATCAAAATCAGTCATCTATAAATCTACTAAATCTGCTGACGTGGATTTTTGAGATATCATAACCGGGCAGTTCCTGTATACCCATCGGGCTATGATAGTTTTACCCACTGGGGTGGAGACTGAGAAGGGCTCAACTAGGACTTTAAGACTGATTCCAAAATCGCCTGCTATGTATGGAGTAATAAAAGACAAAGATACACCTGGGTCTAGCAAAGCATAAACATTAACATGAAAAATCTATAATATACCAGTAACGACATCAGGAGAATTTTACTGATCCTACCGAGACTGAAAAGCATAGAGTCTGTTTGGGCGTTGCCCACTGGTAGCACTGGAAATGGCACCCTGCTGGTTCGAGCGACTGGATTGAGCTGTAGAATAATTTTGCTAACCCTGAAGACTTGACTGCAGACACTCCCTAATCCTATGGCCTGGCTTGCCACAACCAAAATAGACATCGCTACCGGCTATGCAAATGCCCTTGTGGTTCTTACCATAAGTCTGACAAAGGGGATTCGTTTGGGCACTGCTAACACTGCCCTGAGATTTAGAGCCTAACACATTGTCTCTATTACCGTCTCTGAACTTTGGCACTAGAGCGCTGGCAGAGGAAAGAGATAGAATGGCTGACTTAGAGCAAAACTGTGAACAGTTTCCTCCATCTAACTTGGGGTGAGAAAAGTTGAAATTACCTGACCTTGCTCTCTTGTTCTGCCTCTCCCTAGTCATAAACTTCTGCTCTTTTACCTGCTGGGCATGGGTCATGAGTCTAGTTAAGGTCATATCACCGATGAGCATCGCAGACCTACACTCATTTACCATGCTATTGTTGACCCCTAACACGAACTTGCTCATCTTATCTCTATTATCAGCAACCACATGAGGAGCATACCTGCCTAGCTGAGTAAATCTGTGAGAATACTCCCTAACCGTCATATTCCCCTACCTGAGGTTGATGAACTCAAGAACTTTGGCTTCCCTTAGATCTTGGGGAAATAATTTGTCTAAGAAGGCTGTGACAAATTCCTTCCACTCGATAGGTACTGTATCATCTAACCTCTCAGACTTCCACTATTTGTACCAATCATGAGCAACATCCTATAACTGGTAGGCAGCTAACTCAACACTGTCAATAGAAGTAACACCCATGAGGTCAATGACCTTCTAGACTTGGTCAATGAACTTCTGAGGATCCTCATCAGACTTAGACCCATGGAAAGATGAAGGGTTCATGCAGGTGAAGTCCCAAACCCTAGCTGCTTTGGGAGTGGCCACTGAATTGGCCGGAATGACTGGTGGCCGTTTATTTTGTGCAGCCATGGACTGAGAAAGTGTGGTAAATACAGCTCTAAACTCCGCATGGGAAACATGTTCGCCCAAAGAATCTTTGAGCTGAGGAGCTGGCTAGTTTCTTCACTTTAGGGCCATGGTCTGGAATAAGAGAAGAATGGATTAGACTAAGAGTTTAACTTGTGATTTTGATCACTAGCATGACATGAATAAAAAAGAAAGGGGACTGTTCCTAAAACATCTTATAGCCTCCCGCACATAAATGTGGTGCGCAACACACCCATGTACAAGACTCTACTAGATGCGACTTTCAGACTTCCTAGGACTCTATTGAACCTTAGGCTCTGATACCAAGTTTGGAATACCTCGATTCACTGAACTAGAATGCTACAAGGTACTCATGAACCTGAGGGACCACAAGCTAACCCATGACTAATATCTGTACCTGTATACTACAAATCATGATATAATAATATGGAATACATATAACTGTAAGGCCATAAGGTTCAACTGAATACAATCATATGGGTGAAAATACCCAAAACAACTCAATTTGAACGTAAATCTAAACATAAATCTGAAAGCCTCTAATCTATTTGAATAAGGAGTTGAAGGAATATGTCTCCAACTAACTCTGTAAAACTAAAATGAATAAATAAATAAATGAATCAAATCATATTGTCCTCGAATTAATGAGGACTCACTGTGTGTCTGCGACTAGAATGCTACTTCTACTGTTGGGCTGGAGCTTGTGTCTCGGAACCTATGGTGTAATATAAAAAGAAAACACCATAGCGTAAATGCATCAGTACAACTGGAGCACTGAGTATACAAGGAAGGTAGGTTGAACATAATGGGTTTCATGCATGAACAACACTGACTGACTAATATGAATGTGTGAGTGCAAACACACATATATATACAATGGGATCGTGAATACGTGATAGCATGACTTGTAAGATAATACATGGTTTACTGATAACTGTCATGACTGATACTGAAATTGATAACATGGACGACCGTTTTTAACAGTTCTGTATATACTGAAGTCTGAAGAATGCCCTGAGTTCTTTTACTGAGACTGATACTGAAACTGATAACATGGATGACTGTATCTGACAGTCCTGTATATACTGAAATCTAAAAAATACCCTGAGTTCTTTTATTGAGACTGATACTAAAATTGTGGGAAGTAGTGTTTAACTAGTATGCCCTATGTATGCCGTTATGGCTAAGCTGGGGTCCAATCTCTTCCCCGACTGGAGGAGTGTCAATACTGTGCCACTGGTAAGTACTACTCATGATTGACCCTTATCTGGCGGGTACTCAATGAGAATGGTGGGAACCCTAAACTGACGGGTTAAGCCACCTCATCAACCCTAATCTGACGAGTTAAGATGTCTCAACCTACGCTGGCTACGTAGTTCTGGAACCCAAGGATGACTATTAAGAATCACACCCTAAACTGACAGGTGAGTTCCCATCCTTGGGTTCACTCGGTGCTAACCTCTACTCCCATCTGGAGGGACTGGACATGAATAACTGACTGTGTATGACTTAATCTTACTAAATTCCATTGACTGGTGGAATTTTACTGATATCTGACAACTGACTAAGATCATGAGGTTTTCCTGATTCATATGACAGACTGAAGTCTATGAAATCATAGCTTGAGTTTGGATATCATGAAACATGACATGGATCTAGGCACACAACTATAGTTTTCAGGTATAAGTACCCCCAGGACTTGATGGAAGGAAACTGACACACATGACTGACTTGATCATAAGAGTAGAGTCCATAATTTATAATACCATAAGTAGGGATCTAATACTAAGCATGGTTATCAACAATGTATTGCATGGAAAGGATTTCATTTCACATGGAAGAACTTACACAATCTTAATATTATTTTCATTGCATAATCATATTGGCAACACATACCAATAGCATGAAAGTTCATGTGAATTACATGGTTATCATACATCTTGTTCATAAGTAGGATTTGCAAGTAAACAATAGCATAATCTCATAATAATAGTTCATGAGCATTCCAACAACATTTACAAGGCACACTATCAACATAGAAGTCATTGGAACGTAAGGGCATATCATGAATCCTTCACTTAGTCACAATTTAGCTACATTGCATGATTTCTAGTTTCTTTGGCATTTTATCAAACACCTTACATGCACATCTTAAGCATAGGTAAAATCATCAAATTATACATCATGAACAACCAAATTTACATGTTTCCAACACATATGATATCATGAAATTCAAAAAAAACATATAAAGATTCCATCTTGGGAATCACCCACTATCAACAACATGATCATCAACACCCAACAAGATAGAAATCATAGTTTATAATGAAAAAGAGTGTTTTTGAGCTTTATGGATTAAAGTGATCCATAAGTCAACTCACGCATACCTTAGAAGAAAGATTCTTGATGATTGATGGAGCAATTTCCTTAAAATTAGATCTTCAAGCTTAGTTACGCAACCTTAGTTGTTTTTCTCTTTTAGTGCTCTTGGATGATAAGCTTTTAGATGATAATAGGTTTGTAATATGTTTAGAAGCTATGTATTTCATAGGGTTAAGTTTAGGGACGTGTAAGGAGTCTTAAAAGACTTAATTATCCTTAAAATAGCTCAAAACGGAGTATTTTTGGCACCTGGAACTGACTTAGGCGGCGCCCAAGTGATTGCCTAAGATAGGTTGGGTGGTGCCTAACCAATCACCTATGCTTGGGTTGGGCGGCGCCTAACCAATCACCTATGCTTGGGTTGGGCGGCACCTAACCAATCACCTATGCTTGGGTTGGGCGGCGCCTAACCGATCGTCTATGCTTACTGTCTCTCACGAAAATAGGCATAACTTTTTGCTCGGGTATTGGATTAAGGCAAAATTAGTATTGTTGGAAAGGTAATTCGATTCTCTACAATTTGGTAGGTCTAAATAAGCAAAATACCACATTAACATTGAGTTATACTCTTTCAAATATGACCCTTGGAAAAGTAAACATTAAAACTTGATGGATTCAAAAACTCTTAGCTTGTATTACCTTAAGTGACTCATATGAACATGCTTAATGCATCATAAGATATCCTATTACTAGAATATTCATTGTAAGTCATGTACTCAAATATGAATCACAGGATAGGAGATTTCATACGTAGGAATACTTATTCACTTCCTAGCTTAGAAACATGCGAGGTATTATAGTTTACTAGGCTATGGGTAAGGTAAAGGTGATTTGGGATAGGCTTAAGGCTGTCTAATGTCACCAAAAGTCCTATGCAGATGTTAGGCATAGACACTTGGAGTTTGAGGTTTGGGATAAGGCATTTCTCCGGGTATCTCCCATAAAGGGAGTAGTGCGATTTGGAAAAAAGGGAAAGCTTAGTCCTCGATATGTGGGTCATTATGAGATTTTGTGGAAAGATATTTCTTATGAACTGGATTTTCCTTCTAGATTGAGCTTGGTTTATTTAGTCTTTCATGTTTTCATGTTGAGGACGTGAATTGGTGATCCTTCTTTAGTTATTCCTTAGAAATAATTAGGTCTCACTAATTCTTTGTCTCATAAAGAGATTCTGGTTGAGATTTGGATAGGAAGGTTCATCGATAGCAAACCAAGGATATGACTTCAGTCAAGGTTCTTTGTCATAACCATAAGGTGGAAGAAGGTACTTGGGAAGCGGAAGAGGACATAAAGTCCAAATATATGCATTTATTTTTTGCTCTTGGGATTCTTGTGGAAGGTATGTGTCTTCAACACATCTTTATTTTTTGAGTTTATTAAAGGAAAGATTTATATCTTTGCCTCTTTGTTTTCTAACTTTTATAAAGATTAGGAATATATTTGATAATGTAAATGACTCTAGCATGTGGTTACCCCTACTTTGTCCGACATTCGAGGATGAATATTCCTAGTGGGGGAGACTGAAACACTCTAATTTTTGGACCTTGTAAAATTTCTTAGAGTTTTGATCTCTGGACCTAATACAACTCATGGGCACGAGTCGTATGTTGGGGTATGAGTAGTCTAGTCTAGTTGTATACTGATCAGTGTTGGTTGATAGGATGGATTTTAGTTACTGGAATGGGTATAACTTAGAGGTATGAGTCGTAGGGCCTGGTATGAGTCGTATCATGGACTCGTATGGTGGGTAGTGTTTGATCCCCATGATATTTCATTCTACTAGGGATACAGGTCATGCATATAGATCGTATGATATAGTTACGACTTGGTTAGATGAGTCATATTCTGGAAAGTGTTTGATCCAAGGGTTGAGTCTTGGATACAAGTGGTGGATACAAATTGTATTTGGAGGGTACAACTCGTAAGGGCCAGTCTTGTGCACCTTAAGTGGGGATATTCTAGATATTTTCCTACTTATCCTAATAAGTTCCCATAACTTCTAACCTACTTGGGAGGATTTTTACCCTAATATTCTATTCATTTACACTTAGAAACTCTTCCTCAACACTATAATTCTCTTAAGAGCTTTTGGACAAGTGAAGCTAGGGTTTCAACTAAGGAATCAATTTAGGGCTTGTCTTGGTGGTTTTTTTTGACATCATCCTGGTTAAGGCATGTTTCTCTTCCCTTAATATTAATTTTATTAAAGGCATGGTTTATATGAATGTTTTCATGGTTTTATTATTGTATGACTTTGGTTTTTAAATATGATTTAGGGTTTTTGATTTTAATTGCTTGGTTATGGTTTCCTATGGATTTAATTATACATTTATATAGATTAATGGTTGTTTTGGATAATTGGATTGAATGGGAATGGTTTATTGGTAATTGAAATTGGTTTTTGTTATTTTATGCCCCCAATGTGTTTGACAAAATGCTTATAAAGATTTGTTCATTGCATTGACTTCTTTTAATGGAGCTCTTGCATGTTTTAAACTTGTTAAAGGAATTATGCATGGTTTAAATAGTTTGGAAAGGCTAAAGGCTAATAGGTTATGCTTGTGGGGAACATAGAAGTCACCCAAGTGGTTTACTATGGTAAATGTAAGGGCACTTTAAAGTCTCCTTAAACCTATAAATGGTTGGCTATGGATGATATTTAAGTAAGGATTGTTATGACGATATTGATATAAACGACCTTGGTTAATAAATCGATCATGGTTTAATTATTTGGAAATTGATTTTAATTGGGCAATAATGGCGGGATGTGTAGCAAAGCCGTGGAAGGTGGAGGTCCCAAAGGGACTATAATTGGAAACTCATAATTGCCTATATGAGGTTGGTCTTGGTGATCGTGTTTATGATGTCATACTTTATTTAGGATGTCTATCCAATAGGATACTTACCTATTTGTGTGACTACACGCACTGGGTACCTTTTAGCAGAGGGAGCTGAACTCACATAGCCTATGGGTGGTTTAGGATTGCAAAGCTACACAACCTAGGTAAAGGTTTTAAAGGCATGCTAAACCCGGTCCTTATTTCTCGAGATAGTTATATATGTGTGTGTGTGTATGGTTGTGTGAATATGGATGGTTTTACTTGGTTTTATAAATGCCATTATTTTATCCTTATTCTGAGATCATGCTAGAGATCACTCGCTAACCCGCCTACTGGCGATTGTATACCCACATTATGCAGGAACTGGCCATCCTACCCCTTCTATATAGTTATTAACTTGAGGACAATATTTGGATTGAAGTGGTAAGCTTCTATTCTTTTGTAAGGTATTATTTCATGTTATGGATATTGTTAGACATGATAGACCTCTTTGACAAGGGTTTTATCCATTCTAGTGTGTCTCTGTAGGGTGTTTCTATTTTTTTCATGTGTAAGAAGCATGGTTCCCTTGGGGTGTGCATCGATTACCATTAGTTGAATAAGTTTATGGCAAAGAATAAGTATCCTCTTCTTCGAGTTATAACAGGTGTCCCTTCAGGGTGCTAGATATTTCTCTAAGATTGATCTTCAATTGGGTTATCATTAGTTAAAGATTAGGGAGATGGATATCCCTAAGACTGCTTTTCGAACTTAGTATGGTCACAATAAGTTCCTATTTATGTCTTTTGGTCTAACAAATACCCCGATGATATTTATGGATCTCATCAGTAGTGTGTTCTGTCAGTTCTTAGATTTGTTCATCATTGTGTTCATTGATGATAGTCTGGTGTACTCTAGGAGTGAAAAAGATCACATCGACTTTCTCTGTATGTCATGCAAACCTTGAAAGATAAAGATTTGTATGCTAAGTTTTTGAAGTCCAAGTTTTGGTTGAAATCTTTTACTTTTCTGGGTTATGTCATTTCTAGTAAATGAATTATGGTAGATTTGCAGAAAGTTGTAGTGGTTTAGAAGTGGTCTAGGCCCATGAATCCAATCGATAATCGACACTTCTTGGGTTTAGTCAATTAATATAGTAGATTTATGGAGAGTTTCTTGACTATAGCTGTCGCGCCGACTAAGTTGACCTAGAAGAAGGTGAAGTTCTTGTGGTTTGATGCTTGTGAGGGTAGTTCTGAGAAGCTAAAATATAAGTTAACTTCAACTCCAATTTTGACCTTGCCCGAGGGTAATGATGGATTTATGGTTTATTCCGATGTGTCCTACGTAGGATTTGGTTGTATGTTTATACAACATAGTAGGGTGGTGGCCTATGGTTCTAGGCAGTTGAAAGTTTATGCGAGGAATTATTCAACTCATGACTTGGAGTTCTTAGCTGTGGTGTTCGCATTAAAGATTTGGCATCACTATTTTTATGGAGTCCATATAGATATCTTTTCTGATCATAAGAGCCTACAATATATGTTTACCCAAAAGGAGTTGAATCTCAGGAAGAGGAGGTGGCTTGAATTGCTAAAGGACTACGACATGAGTCCCTACTACCACCCATGTAAAGATAATATAGTTGCTGATGCTCTTATCAGGATATCCATGGGGACTCTAACTCATGTGGATGAGTATAAGAGGGAGTTGGTGAAAGATATTCACTATTTTTCTAACCTTAGAGTTTGTTTCTTATACTTTGAAGATGGGGGCATTTTTATGCAAATGGTGGTGTAGCCATCTCTTGGTACTTAAATAAAAGAAAAGTGGGTATTGGATCCTATCTTAATGGAGATTAAGAGAGATATAGGATAGCAAAAGGTTATAGCTTTTGAGATTGGTGGAGATGGTATCTCAAGGTACCTAGGCAAATTATGTGTTCCTGATGTGGATAGTTTACTAGAGAGGATCTTACTTAAGGCTCATGAGTTACGTTATAACATTTACCCTGGTTCAACGAAGGTGTATCATGTATTTAAGAAGATTTATTGGTGGAACAATATGAAGAGAGATATAGCATATTTTATGGCTAGATACATAGTGTGTCAACAAGTGAAGGTTGATCACTTACGGCCCGAAGAATTGTATCAAGAAATTGAGTTGCCTCTATGGAAGTGGAAAGTGATTAGCATGGATTTTGTTACTGGTGTTCCTCGATCTCGGACTCAGTTTGATTTGATTTGAGTAATCGTGGATAGGATAACTAACTCTGCTAAGACTAATATTTGATAGATAATTATGCAAAGTTGTTTCGCTAAAAGATTGTAAAGTTGCATGGGGCACCTATTTCTATCATGTCAGATTATGGTACTCAGTTCACATCACACTTTTGGCATTTATTTCAGAGAGGTTTGGGAACTAAGGTGAGCCTTAGTACTGCTTTCCATCCATAGTCAGATGAGCAATCATAAAGAACCATTCTAACATTAGAATATATGTTTTGAGCTTACATGATTAACTATAGTGGTAGTTGGGTTGATCATTTACCTTTTATAGATTTTGCGTATAATAATATTAACCACTCTTGTATTAGGATGGTTTTGTTTTAGGTGTTGTATGGTAGGAGGAGTAGATCTCCTATTGGGTGGTTTGAGGTTGGTGAGGCAGAGATATTTGACCCTGATTTTATTCGCCAAGCAATAGAGAAGGTGAAGTTAATTCGGGATAGACCTAAGACTGCCAAAAGTCACCAAAAGTGCTATACGGATGTGAGGCATAGGGAGTAAGACTTTGAAATTAGCGATTGGATGTTCTTGAATGTGTCTCCCATGAAGGGTGTAATACGATTTGGGAAGAAGGCGAAGCTTATCCCTCGGTATGTCGGCCTATACTTGGTCTTGAAGAGGGTTTGTAGTATTGCATATGA
This sequence comes from Capsicum baccatum var. pendulum, assembly GCA_030864225.1. Taxonomy (NCBI): domain Eukaryota; kingdom Viridiplantae; phylum Streptophyta; class Magnoliopsida; order Solanales; family Solanaceae; genus Capsicum; species Capsicum baccatum. Next base: position 154,141,688 of record CM061552.1, read on the forward strand.
GTTAGAATTGCCTCCTAGTTTGAGCTCAATTCATCCGATGTTTCTATTTTGATGTTGAGGAAATGTGTAGGTGATCCTTCGAGAGTTATTCCTTTAGAGGAGGTGGGTATTTCTAATACCTTATCTTATGAGGAAGTCCCAGTTGAAATTTTGGATCGACAAGTTTGTCAGATGCAAACAAAGGCTGTTGCTATAATAAAGGATCTATAAATGAACCACAAAGTTGAAGAGGCTACTTGGGAAGCCTAAGATGATATAAAGTCCAAGTATCCGTTCTTGTTTCCCCTTTTGGTTAATCATTCTTAAAGTACATGTATTCCTTAACATCTTTATTTTCTGACTTTGTTAAAGAAAAAGGTGGTTTCCTTAGTATCTTTATTTTCTATCTTTGCTAAAGGTGAGAGTAGAGGTATGTGGATTCAATTCATGCTAATAAATGACTTGTCTCATTATTCGAGGACGAATGATCTAAGTGGGGGAGAATTAAAACACCCTAGATTTTTTCCCCTTGAAAATTTCTTGAGCTTTGAGATCACTTCCTTTGTAACAACTTACCCTATAAGTCGTATGGTGTCCTGACGAGTCAGTGGAACGATTCATAACCAAATCAGTAAGTTTTTGGCTTGATTCTACTCTGAGTATGAGTGGCTCACTAAGAGCCGTAAGGATATTTCATGAGTTGTTAGGTGTAATCATAGGGTGTCCATTATAAATCCCAATTTGGGTTCTGTGTCGAGTACGACTGTACCCTATGAGTTGTAGGGTCCCATTGTGAGTTGGTTGGTTGAGTCGTAAGGTAAGTAATGGGTGGTGTCCTAGGTTCTTCCCTGGTTATGACTCTTAGTCAAACACGACCCTTTTTTAGCTTTTAAGTTAAGGCTAATCTAGATATTTCCCCTCTTACCCAAACCCATGTCTTATAACCTCATTATGGTGTCATTAGCACTCAGAAACACATCAAAGTAACTTCTTAACACTCTCAAATTCCTCAAGGTCAAGAACACTTAGGGTTTTCAAGAGGTTGGTCACTTAGGACTTTTGAGTGTGATTTCTCTTCATACATCATTCTATTTTAGGCTTATGACTCTTCCCTCATTGTTAATTTGTTAAAAGCATATGAATTAAAGTGTTGTTCACAAGGAATGATTTTTGTTTTAGAATAAGGGTTGTGGGTTTTGAATGCATATTGTTGAATAATCCTTTCCCATGGTTTAATTATGATTATTAATACCTCAAATATGGTTTTGAACATGTGGGTTCATGGGTATGGTGAATGAACTAGAGAATTGTGATTTTCTCTAAACTTATCACTTTTGAAGTGGTTATGACTTCAACCCCGAATTGTTAAATTGATTTAGTTATGAGGAATGTGGGAATCGGACTATTCATGAACTTTTTCTTTCTGATGTTGAATTGAATCTTATGAAATTGTGATTTCATAAGTAATGGCCTAATTGAACCAAAGGGGTTTTGAATTCACCAAGTAATGTAATTGTTTGGGCATGTTGTTGTTACCTTGCAAGTAAAGTTAGTATGACAATACAAAAATGTATGCCTTAAGTGAAATATGGTTCATTGAATAGGAATGTATGATAAATGTTTTAATTGTGCTTTAAAGAGGGTTGTATAGATGAGACGTGAAAGTGGAGGTCCAAATGACCAATATTGGAACTGTGCTAGCCGGTGCGGGGGTCGTTATGGCTTAAGGGTTTGAGTCCCCTTGCCTGTGACCAGAAGGTTCGAGTCCACCGTATTGTTATTATTATGATTGGAGGGTTTAAATCCCCCATATCACATTTTATAATTGGGTGCTTAAGTCACCTTAGTGTATGTTGGGAGTTTTGAGTCCCCCATGAGCATATATATGAGATTATTCTCCTGTTCATGCATCTACACGCTCTAGGGCCCGACCTAGGGGTGAGATCTAATGAACCGTTAGGTCATTTTTCATATTGATACTTATCTTCACTGTTTGAGCTTCTCCATAGCTTCCCTAAGTCATTTATGACTTGGTGGGATCGACGGTTTCGTTACTGAGCAGTTCATTTGCTTTTTAGAGTCAATTCTCTATTTTGAAGTCTTTGCAAGTTCAAATAGCCACCGGGCAAAACCTTCAATGAACCTATCTCAGATGTAAATTTTGACTGTACGAGCAAAAAATCTGAAATATCAATTTTATTCTAGTAAAACCTTTTGTTCGGGTCCTAATAAACACGAGCTCATTTCACGCTATTGGTCGAAAAGTTAGAAATTGGAAAAAAAAGAGTGTGCAACCCACATTTGGTCAAAATGATCTTGAATTTAAAATTTGACTTCTCCATCGCATCTAGAATTGATATTTTAGGCTATGGAGACCCTAGGTTCATGTCCCAAGGCTCGCAGACTTGTTTTGGGCTATTGAGCGATTTGATGAAACGTGATGAAACTATAAGTGTGGACCCCACTTTTTTCCTAAATGATCTATGATGAAATTTTTGATGATTCTAATGGATTTGAAGTGTTGTTTACACTCAAAATTCACTATTTGATCATGTTATTTGGATTTCAGATGAGTTTCGAGGGTCAAAAACTTATTTTTTAGTTTGCTATCATCTGGTACAACCGCGATCGTGTCCAAGAGTGTGCAATCATGTGAGCGCGATCGCGGCCCATAGGATCACGATAGTGGCATCTCTTTAGCTGCAGGGGATATATAAAGGCCCCAAAATGTAGTTGGGGCATTTTCCCTTCACCATTTTGACCTATAACCCCCAAAATGAGTGTAATAATTCAAAATTGGTCATGGGGGTGACTTAGGAGCATAATTATCATCTTGTGTCATGATTATCTTCAAGATTAAGGAAAGAATTTCTTAAATTCATGCTTGAATTTCTTAGTTTAGACCCAAAACCCCAATTTATCTCAGGGCTCGATTTTATGCCACAGTAAGCTTAGTTTTCATCCATTCTTCGAAGGTTATGATTCCTTATTCATTTGCAAACATTGGGTTGGTCTTGGAAACTCATTTTCTATATACGGGACCCATTTGGGGTTTTTGGTGTCATATTTGGACCCAAAGCACAATAGTGCAATATGGGTATCATTAGACTCATATGAATGAGTAGATTATGATTTTGATAGTATGATGGCATTTTGGGGATTGTAAAGTGAAAATGAGCATTTAGTGCATGAAGTGACATTTTGCAGTTTGGCCTTGAGGTTGGCTTCTGTCTACTTTTCTTCATAAATAATATGTGATATATGTTGTGTATGAATATGGATGTTAGGCTTGATTATTAATATGATAACTTGGCCTAGATTATTGATGTTTTGGGGAATACATGAGGGTTTTGGGCCCGTAAGATGGCACTTTTATGACCCTTTTGTATCCTATTTCCTTCCCTTTTTATTTTTGATTAGTTATAGGATGGATATGATATAATTCTTTCTATGGATATGGTTTTATCATTTGAAGCATGATTTGTATATTTAGCCTTATTGGGCTTGTATGGCAGTCTTGAAATTGTAATTTGGGTAGAGTTGACTTAAGTACCCTTGTTTCTAGTTGAAGTTGCTAGCTTAGTCTTGAATATGGCCTACTTGACATCTAGGAGATGAACTAGTTACCTTAGCATAATTTGGGGGATAGTAGGCCTAATTATGGAAATTGTGGATTAGAAGTAGGATCGTTCGGCCCATTAAGGCCTAAGCTTGTGTTAAGTGTCAAGGATTTAGTTGCGGATGTTAAACATAGATAAGGTGTAATACCGCAAGATTCTAACCAGTAGTGAAACCATTACTCAAGCTCATGAGAAATAAATTATAGTGTTTTGGTTGTTTTCTTATCAAGGGTGATGTTTATTAAGGCCTCAAAGATGTCCTAGCGATTAGGTGAATCAAAACATTCCGTACCGATTGAATTCTTGGGAAGGATATTTCCATATTCAACTTCAAATAAGTATATCTCTCGTTATACTACGAATTATTGAGTTCATGACCTACCAAAAGATAGATAATTGAATTGGCTTTCCAACGATACCAATTTCGCCAAAATCCGGTATCAGAGCAAAGAGTTATGCCCATTTTACTCCAGCATATTAGGCTACAAAACTGAGTGACGACATTCAAGTAAGCTGTCACAAGAGTGATGACTTATCACCAATGTCGTCAACCTTAATCAGAAAATCATAAATTCCACCCTTTTGTGATGATATTTCATGACTATTTATCACTAATCTGACGACTTGTCACGAATGTCGTCAGCTATTTTTTTTAGCAATTAAGGGACATTTTTGCAAGGGTATTTTGGTCTTTTCCTATCGTTTGGAAGCCTCTATAAATATGAGAATCCTCATCCAAACCCTAATTTCTCCATTTACTCTTCCAATTCTCTTAAGAAATATATCTAGGGTTTCAATCAAAAATATTAATCTTCCGAAAATCATCCATAAATCTTCAAGATTTCTTCAAGAACCAAGTTCCTCATAGTGTAAGCTTCAAGAATTATTTATTACAAGTGCGGATAGAGTCTCAAGCACTAGAGTTCATCCAATTTCAAAGATTAAGGTATGTGGGGTTTGAACAATAACACTTCCTTCCTTCTTATGCCCAAAGATTTAATTTCTACTATTGAATTTCATGAATTTGCAAATGGGTTTACACCCAAATTTATTTATTAATGATTTATGAGATTTGAGTTGTTCATGTTTAATATACAAGATTATTTCATCATTTTATTTCTTAAACCGAGACTTATGCCATGAGTTGAATATTGTTATTATGAATTGATGATTTCCGAATAATTTGAGATAAGTGTCATAATCTAAGATTTTCTATGAGAAGTTTGATTATTGAATATATATTGATATTTGAGCTTGAGAGTCAAGAATGAGTTCTTTGATGTTTTCTTGAAGTTTTTGACATTTGATATGAGTTAATGAGCAAGTGCTCTTGGTGTTAAGAAAGATTGTTTGAGTTTGAGTCGAGTTAGGAATCCACAATTGTTTTGATTTAAAGATGAGAAATATTTATGATTTGGTCTCTATGGTAGACCATTGAGTTGATTAAGGTTGATTTCCTAGCACGTTCTGAGCTTAAGTCTGGGAGTAGTATTTAGCACCGAGCAAGAAGTGTGGGTTTAGCGCATCCTTCTTCCCTAGAAGTACGTACCACTGTAGGATTAAGATTAAGGGCCAAAGGCCAAGACAGTGATCACTAAAGTTAAGGTTCTACTCTGATGGCAAGGATAGAACAGCTCTCCCCAGCATGGGCAAGACGTTGGACTCCATGTAAGCTCACATGGGTTATGTCGGTTGTAAGAAACTCCCAAGTCTATAACAGTCCAAGTTTCATGAGTTACCGAGTCACTCTAAGTCATGAGTCAAAGAGTTTGAGTTGAATCCAATAATTTATGAGATTTATAAGCATGTGTTATTATTGATGATTTATGGAAACTATGTTTCAGGTAATTCAAGCGAAGAGAGTCATTAGTGTCAGCATACATGATTTTCTTATACAATTATGATATTATTTAAAATGTTGCCTGAATCCCCACGTATTAAGTACATTCCCAAGTACTGATTCGCATGCTCTTCTGTGTTTTATACTCCCTCATGATGTAGGTTCAGGTGCTCAGTCTGAGTGGCGACAGTGATTTTTGAGTACCTCCATCTACATTTCTCCATTTAGTGAGTCCTCATGGTTTGAGGACCTAAGTCCCTGACTTTTGATTTTACTAGCAGATGATTACTTCTTTTCATTTTAGTATGATTCAGTTGGGGATCTATCCCAATGGCTCCTCAGTCATATATAGTAGAGGCTTGGTTAGACTAAAGTATAGTGTCAATATGTACAGAATTTCAGTATTTTGATTGTACAGTCTAGTTTTTTATCTTATTCTAGTATGTTCATGATATGTCATTCTCTCATATTTTAGCATGTCTATTGTCAAAGTGAGTTCTAGAAGTGATGACAGGCTTAGTGGGTTAGCTTGAGGTCGCATGTGGCCTTAAGCACCATGTGACATCTCAGGATGGGATCTTGTGGCGTTACAAGCTTGGTATCAGAGCCTAATGTTTGAAGAGTCCTAAGGAGTCTGACAAGCCGTGTTGTGTAAAGTCTTGATCATTGGTATGTAGCTCACCACATCTATGAGCAAGAGGCTACGGGACGTTTTAGGAAGAGTTGTTTCTTTCTTTCAAAAGTCTATCTTGCCTATGATTGTTTCTCTTTACTATTAATTCATGTTCTCTTATGACAGAAAATGCCTCCTTGTAGAGATCGCAAAAATAACGAACTACCTCAACCCATTGATCCTTTAGGTCAGACAGTGTCCCACGCTAAATTCCAGGCAACTTTTTAGGTGCAAGCGCAGACGGTTACCGCCAATGCTCAGGCCCATGCTCAGGTTACCATTCCACTTCCACAAGTAAGTAATTCAGTGGCAACTCAGGTTCGTGATTTGATGCGGATGAATCCGCCAGAGTCTTATAGGTCAAGGGCAGGTCAGGACCCACAGATGTATCTTGATGAGGTGAAAAAAGATTACCCAAATTTTTCATGTAACAGAGAAAGAAAGTGTGGATCTAGCTTCCTATCGCTTGAAAGATGTTGCTTATGATGGGGTAGAGGTGTGGAGGAAAAATAGAGGGGAGAATGTCATTCCCATTACTTCGCATTTGTTCCAGGATGCTTTCTTGGATAGATTCTTTCCCCCAGAGATGAGAGAAGCGAAACTAGAAGAATTTATGAACTTGAGACAAGGTTCCATGATAGTTAAGAAGCATTGTCTTAAATTAAACTAGTTGTCTAAGTATGCTCCCGGTATGATGGCTAATTCCAGGACGAGTATGAGTAAGTTTTTGACTAACGTATCTAGTTATGTTGTGAAAGAGTGTAGAATCACTATGCTCAATAGGGTCATGGATCTTTCTAGATTAATGATACATTCTCAGCAGATTGAAGCGGACAAGGTGAAGGGCAGAGAGAGAGAGAGAATAAGAGAAAATAAGAGAGTTAGATTAGAGCAGCAGGGGCATGGTCAGACTAGATCTTTTGAAGGGATCCTTCCTTAGTTTCGTAGTCATTCATTCATGCCAGCACCTTCATCAGCTGGTGCCCCCGAATCTATAATCGGGCGGGAGCAGGGTAATAGGCCTACTATGTCTAGGTCCCAGGGTAGTGTGAGTAATAGACCTAACTATCCCCCATATACTAAATATGGCAGGACGCATCCCAGAAAGTGTTTGGCTAAACAAAAAGGTTGTTTTGGTTGTGGTAAGTTGGGCCACAAACTCAGAGATTGCCCGTATGCTAGACAAAGAAGCCATGATATTCGTCCCCAGAGTCAAGCTATCAGTGCCCCAACCTCTTTAGCTTATCCAACTCTTTCTTATGGTGCTTCGTCGAGTACTGCAAGTGGTCTATGCCAGAATAGCTTTTATGCTATACCACCTTGCCAGGAGCAGGAGGATTCCCCAAATATTGTTCTGTTATGCTTTGTGTATTTCATTTTGATGTATATGTGTTGATGGACCCTGGGTTAAGTTTTTCTTATGTGACTCCATTGGTGGCTGTGAATTTTGAGATCAATGCTGAAAAGGTTCCTGAGCCTATCCTAGTTTCTACCCCAATAGGTTAATCTGTTATTACTAAACAAGTATATAAAAAGTGTCCTATCATTGTTCTTCACAGAGGCTTGTTTGCAGACTTGATTGAGTTAGACATGGTTGATTTTAACATTATTCTGGGCATGGATTGACTTCACTCTTATTATGCATCTATAGACTGTCGTACCCGTGTAGTCAAGTTTTAGTTTCCTAATGAGCCATCCTTTGAGTGGTCCGGAAATTCTATATCTCCTAAGAGTCATTTCATATCCTATCTTAAAGCTAGAAAATTGATATCCAAGGGTTTCATCTGTCATTTGGTTTAAGTTAAAGATACTAAGTTCGAGACTCCGACCGTTCAGTCAATTAGTGTTGTTAATGAGTTTCTTGATATTTTTTTGGAAGATCTCCCAAGGGTACCTCTCGATAGAGAGATAGAATTTGGGATTGATCTTCTTCCCGATCCACAGCCTAATTTTTTTCCTCCGTATTGTATGGCCCCCGCAGAACTTAAGATGTGGAAAGATCAACTCAAAGATCTTTGAGATAAGGGTTTCATAAGGTCTAGTGTATCTCTTTGGGGTGCACCCGTTCAATTCATTTAAAAGAAAGATGGTTCATTGCAGATGTGCATGGACTATCATCAGCTTAACAAGGTCATAGTCAAGAATAAGTACCCTCTTCCTAGAATTGATGACCTATTTGATCAGTTGCAAGGTGACAGCTATTTATCAAAAATAGACTTGAGATCTGGTTATCACCAGCTTAATGTTAGGGAGTGCGATATTTCAAAGACAGATTTTCGCACCCGTTATGGTCATTTTGAGTTCCTGGTCATGTCCTTCGGGCTAACAAATGCCCTAGTAGCTTTTAAGGACCTCATGAATCGGGTGTTCAGACAGTACCTGGATATGTTTGTTATTGTGTTCATAGATGATATTCTGGTATACTCCTGAAGTGAGAACGACCATGTAGATCATCTCCGAGTAGTCTTACAAACCCTTAGAGATCATCAACTATTTGCCAAATTTAGCAAGTGCGAATTTTAGCTAAGGTCAGTTGCTTTTCTAGGTCATAATTTTTCTTCTGAAGGTATTCAAGTTGATCCTCAAAAGATAGAAGCTGTGAAAAATTGGCCTAAACCTATTTTTCCATCGAATATTAAGAGTTTCTTGGGTCTAGCTAGTTACTACCATCGTTTTGTTGAGGGTTTCTCTTCTAGGGCATTTCTTCTGACTCGATTGACCCAAAAGAAAGTTAAATTCCTAGGGTCTGATTCTTGTGAGAAGAGTTTTTAGGAGTTGAAGACTCAACTCACTTTGGCCCATGTGTTGAACTTTCCTAATGGTGTATATAAATTTATGGTATACTGTGATGCTTCTAGAGTTGGGTTGGGTTGCATGTTGATGCAAAAGGGTAAGGTTATAGCCTATATCTCTAGGTAGTTAAAGCCACATGAGAAGAATTACCCAACCCATGACCTTGAGTTAGATGCACTGGTTTTTGCCTTAAAAATTTGGAGACTCTATTTGTACGGTGTTTATGTTGATGTCTTTATGGACCACAAGAGTTTGCAGTATATTTTTATTCAGAGAGAGTTGAATATTCAACAAAGGCGATGGTTATAATTGCTAAAGGACTATGATATGAGTGTGTTGTATCACTCGAACAAGGCCAATGTAGTAGAAGTTGCCCTTTGCAGGCCGTCCATAGATAGTGTAGCACATGTCGAGAAAGATAAGAAGGAGTTAGCTCATAAAGTGCATCGTCTGGATATGTTGGGAGTTAGATTGCTTGATTCAGCTAAGTAATGTTTGGGTCCAGAGTAGTTTCGAGTCTTCTCTAGTTTTGGAAATAAAGGAGAAATAAGATATGGATTCTTGTTTGGTCAAACTGAAAGAGTCAGTTAAAAACCAAACGGTGGAGGTTTTCTCCAAAGGGGGAGATAATGTATTGAGATTTCAAAATAGATTGTGTATGCCTGATGTTGATGATTTGAGGCAGAGAATTATGGATGAAGCGCATGGTGCATGATATTCTATTCATCCCAGTGCTACCAAGATGTATCACGATTTGTGGGAAATCTATTGGTGGAATGGTATGAAAAAGGATATAGCGAAGTTCATAGAGAAGTGTACAACTTGCCAACAAGTTAAGATAGAGCACCAAAGACCCGGTGGAATGATGCAAAAATTCAGTATTCCAACTTAGAAGTGGGAGGAAGTGAACATGGATTTTGTGACTGGTTTACCTCCTTCTCGACGTCATCATGATTCAATTTGGGTCATTGTAGACAGGTTGACTAAGTTGTCACATTTCTTGCCAGTGCATACATGTTTCACCGCTGACGACTATGCTAAGCTGTACATTCGAGAATTAGTTAGGTTGCATGGAGTTCCTTTGACAGGGGTACTCAATTTACTTCTCATTTTTGGAGGTCTTTTAAGAAAGGTCTCGGTACCCAAGTTCATCTTAGCTTTACATTCCATCTGCAGACTGATGGTCAGGATGAGAGGACCATCCAGACCTTGGAGGATATGTTGAGGGCATGTGTTCATAATTTCAAAGGAAGTTGGGATGACCATTTTCCATTGATTGAATTCGCTTATAACAATATTTTTCATGCTAGCATTGGAATGGCTCTGTTTAAAGCTTTGTTTGGAAAGAGATGTAGGTCGCCCATAGGTTGGTTTGAAGCGGGTGAAGCCGTTGTGATTGGACCTGATGTTGTGTTTGAGTCTATGGAGAAAGTTAAGATAATTTAAGAACGGTTGAAGATAACCCAAAGTCGTCAAAAGTCATATGCAGATGTGAGAAAAAGAGCTATTGAATTTAAAGTTGATGATTTGGTCTATCTAAAGATTTCACCCATGAAAAGGGTAAAAATATTTGGTAAGAAAGGGAAGCTTAGTCCCCGATACGTTGTCCCTCATAAAGTTTTTCATCGTGTTGGGAAAGTAGCTTATGAGATTGAATTGCATGCCGAGTTGTCAGCTATCCATCCTATCTTACACATATCTATGCTTAAGAAGAACATTGGTGACTCTATTGTTGTTGACCCGTTAGAAAGCTTTGACGTTCAGGATAGCCTTTCGTATGATAAAGTTCTGATTGAAATCCTAGATTATCAAGTTCGTAGACTAAGAAATAAAGAAGTTCCCTTGGTCAAAGTTCTGTGGCAAAATCAATCTGTCGAGGGTGCCACTTGGGAAGCAGAAGTAGATATGTGAGCCAAGTACCCTCACCTCTTTTCTGTGAGTTCGGAGCGAGCAGAAGGTACCATTCTTTTTTAATTCCGCCCTTTTCTTATTAAAGATTCAGCTGTGTGTCTACTTCCATCACGAATTCATGCATTTTGTAAGGTATCCGACGGTATAAAGTGAAGTAAGCCCTTTGAGTAAGTCGTTCCAGCTATATGTTCTCATTTTTTTCTCTTGTTCTTGGCCTATTTATCTGGCAACATTTGAGGACGAATGTTTCCAATGGCGAGATATTGTAATACCCCAAGATTCTAACCAATAATGAAACCATGAATCAAGATCATGAGAAATAAATTATAGTGTTTTGGTTTTTTCTTTATCAAGCGTGATGTGTATTTAGGCCTCAAAGAGGTCCTAGCGATTAGGTGAATTGAAACATTGCTTACCGATTGAATTCTTGGGAAAGATATTGCCATATTCAACTTCAAATGAGAATATCTCTCGTTATACTACGAATTCTTAAGATCATGACCTACCAAAATATAGATAATCGAATTATCTTTCCAATGATACCAATTTCACCAAAATCTAGAATCGGAGCAAAGAGTTATGCCAATTTTACTCCAGCATATCAGGCTGAAAAACTGAGTGACAACATTCGTGATAAACTGTCACAAGCGTGATGACTTATCACCAATATCGTCATCCTTAGGTAGATTTCCACCCCCAATGAAAACATTTTTTTATAAGTTTTCACAAGTGTGCGACTTATCACCAATGTCGTCAACCTTACCAGAAAATCATATATTTCACCCTTTTGTGACGACATTTCGAGATGAGTTATCACCAATCTGACAACTTTTCACAAATGTCGTCAGCTATTTTTTTCATCAATTAAGGGACGTTTTTGCAATGGTATTTTGGTCTTTTCCTATCGTTTGGAAGCCTCTATAAATATGAGAATCCTCATCCAAACCCTAATTTCTCCATTTTCTCTTCTAATTCTCTTAAGAAATATATCTAGGGTTTCAATTAAGAATATTAATCTTCCAAAAATCATCCGTAAATCTTCAAGATTTCTTTAAGAACCAAGTTCCTCATAGTGTGGGCTTCAAGAATTATTTATTACAAGTGGGGATAGAGTCTCAAGCATTAGAGTTCATCCAATTTCAAAGATTATGGTATTATGGGTTTAAACAAGAACACTTCTTTCGTTCTTGTGCCCAAAGATTTAATTTCTACTATTGAATTTCATGAATTTGCAAATGGGTTTACACCCAAATTTATTTATTAATGATTTATGAGATTTGAGTTGTTCATGTTTAATATACAAGATTATTTCATCATTTTATTTCTTAAACTGAGACTTATGCCATGAGTTGAATATTGTTATTATGAATTGATGATTTCCGAATAATTTGAGATAAGTGTCGTAATCTAAGCTTTTCTATGAGAAGTTTGATTATTGAATATATATTGATATTTGAGCTTGAGAGTCAAGAATGAGTTCTTTGATGTTTTCTTGTAGTTTTTGACATTTGATATGAGTTAATGAGCAAGTGCACTTGGTGTTAAGAAAGATTGTTTGAGTTTGAGTCGAGTTAGGAATCCACAATTGTTTTGATTTAAAGATGAGAAATATTTATGATTTGGTCTCTATGGTAGACCATTGAGTTGATTAAGGTTGATTTCCTAGCACGTTCTGAGCTTAAGTCTGGGAGTAGTATTTAGCACCGAGCGAGAAGTGTGGGTTTAGCGCATCCTTCTTCCCTAGAAGTACGTACCACTGTAGGATTAAGATTAAGGGCCAAAGGCCAAGATAGTGATCACTAAAGTTAAGGTTCTACTCCGATGGCAAGGATAGAATTGTTCTCCCCAATGTGGGTAAGACGTTGGACTCCATGTAAGCTCACATAGCTTATGTTGGTTCTAAGAAACTCCCAAGTCCATAATAGTGCAAGTTTCATGAGTTACCAAGTCACTCTAAGTCATGAGTCAAAGAGTTTGAGTTAAGTCCAATGGTTTATGAGATTTAAGAAGCATGTGTTATTATTGATGATTTATGGAAAGTATGTTTATTGTAATTCAAGCGAAGAGAGTCATTAGTGTCAGCATGCATGATTTTGTTATACAATTATGATATTATTTAAAATGTTGCCTGCACCCCCACATACTTAGTACATTCCTAAGTACTGATTCACATACTCTTTTGTGTTCAATACTCCCTCATGATGTAGGTTCAGGTGCTTAGTCTCAGCGGCGATAGTGATTTTTGAGTACCTCCATCTACATTCCTACAGTTGGTGAGTCCTCATGGTTCGAGGACCTATGTCTCTAAATTTTGATTTTACTAGTAAATGATTACGTCTTTTCAGTTCAGTACGAGTCAGTTGGGGATCTGTCCCAATGGCTCCTCAGTCTTATATAGTAGAGGCTTGGTCAGTCTAATGTAAAGTGTCATTATGTACAGAATTTCAGTATTTTGATTGTACAGGCTAGTTTCTTATCTTATTCCAGTATGTTCTTGATATGTCATTCTCTCTTATTTTAGCATGGCTATTGTCAAAGTGAGTTCTAGAAGTGATGATAGGCTTAGAGGGTTAGCTTGAGGTCACGTGTGGCCTTAAGCACCGTGTGATGTCTCGGGATGGGATCTTGGGGCGTTACATAAGGCTAGTAAACCTTAGATTAAGATTACTTCGTAACTTGGTAACCTATATTGAAATTCCCGGATTGTGGCTTTTTAGTTATGGTAATGTTACTCCTTGTGGAAGTGATATTAGGCATTTAGAGATAATATTCCTTCAAGATACGTTATGTGGCCTATAGAGATGCTATTTTCTCTTAGGCTTGATGATTGGCCTATAGATATGCTATTTTCTATTAGACTTGATGATTGGCCTATAGAGTTTTTATTTTCTCTTAGACTTGACGATTGGCCTATAGAGATGCTATTTTCACTTAAACTTGATAATTGGCCTATAGAGTTGATATTTCCTTTTGTCATGATTATTTTACCTATAGCGACGATGTTCCTCTTAGATTTATAAATTTGCCTAGAGATGTGATATTTCTTATAGTCATAATGCATGACCTATTGATATAATATACATATAGACAATTACACTTCTATCTATATTATGTTTCCTAGATGTGAGATGGCTCTTGTGTGAGAGATGATTACATGTTTATTGATATTATGCCTCCAATATGTAAGATGTCTCCTATATGTGAGATGATTAGAGATACACTACGGTTTATATATATGACTATTGATATGAGTTCCGAATATGAATATGGGCCTAAGGCCATGATTATGATGTTGATATTATTATAGATAAATTAATGGTCTAAGGGTCACGTTATGACATTGATTAAATATCCGAAAAGTGTTTGTCATTATAAATTATGTGATTACTGTTTATGAATATGTATATGTATATGTATATGTATATGTTTGTATACATATCTTTTGGATATAGGATGGAAGAAGATATGGTATGATGCTTATTATTTCACTTATTGAATACTGGTGATGGCATGTATAGATTTGGTACATTCATGATTGTTATATCGGTAATTGATGTGATTTATAGTTGTAATACAATTTTATGACTGTTATTCCTAATTAAGGGTTAACATAAGTGGTGCCTAGATGTCTTTTAGGTGGCGATTGTACTTGATGGCTAAAAATCTAATGTACTAGTTAATAAACCTTGCTTAGTTAAGATATGGTAATAAGCGATGATTGATAGGTGGATAATAATGATGTTGAATAGTTGATAAATGAGGATTAGTTGGTAAATGATGGCTGGTTAATGAAGGATGTTAGTTAATAAGAATGGTTGGATGATAATGGTAAATTGTTGACTATTAATGATTAATGGATATAGTATGATTAGTTGATAATAATGAATGGTAAGTAAATTGTGATTTTGGTTTAGTGATGAACCTTGACTAGATGTTAGATATTGGATATTTATTAAATAGTGGTTAGTTGCTATCCCATGAGTAAGGATAATATTTAGGCTAATAACTAGAGGTTATGTGATGACTAGTGAACTAGTGATTTTATTATAATAAGTGTTGGTTAACTAATAAAGAGTTCTTATGGAGTATTGACTAGATAGATATTCTATGGTGATATGTCTATGTTTATGAGTATTTTAGTGTATATTATTCGGTAATGGTAATTATGATGAAATTGATACCCGACAATGCCGGAGGATACTATTGTGATGCTATTGATACCATTAATGCCATAGGATACTTTTGTTATGATATTGATACCCGGCAAAATCGGAGGATGCCGTTGTGATAATGTTGATACCCGACAAGGCCGGAGAATACCTTTGTGATAATGTTGATACCTGATAAGGTCGGAGGATATATTGATGATATGTTTATACCCGACGAGGCCGAAGTTTGATTACTATGATCATGGTCCAGATGTAGACAGTTATGATGATTTGTGATATTGATTGCGTAATTTGCATTCATTCTTGCATGTGCATTGCCTATCACTAGTATGCATCTATGTCTATCAGCCGATATAGGATGGTTGCATAGATATGGGTGAAGAATATACCTTATTTTATTGTATGTTGATTGAACCTTCCGAGCCTAGGGCGGTGGGGGTACGCATAGGCTTGCTAGGTATTTAGTTTTCCGGAGTAGCCAGTTATTCACGTTGTAATTGATATTGTTGTTAACATTGCTATGATTATTATTATTGCTAGCTTATAACAGATTGGTAATTGATCCAGCATCGGGATTTGAGGTTTGTCTTCGGCCTCTCCTATCTTATGATTGCATTATTATGCACAATTATTTCTTGTCTAGCTATGTCGATTGGAAACCATGAGTATGATAGTATTTAAATCCTTTTAGTTTTGTAATGAGGTTTGAAAATAAGAATAGGATGATATAGGTTATTCTTTGAGATGATCTCGTGTTTATATTTATATATACCTATATATATCTAGCTATATGAAGCTACGATACTATCATATATCTTTTCCTTCATTGTTCATATTGTATAGTTGTTTCTTTGCCTTGTATATTACTATATATCTTTCTTTTGCTCTTTATTTATATATTGACATGGGATATACCATATAGCATTGAGCAATATTGAATGTAGCTGAAATAAGATATTTCACCATGATACTTCCTTAGTTTTGTCATGTTAAACTCTTGGATATGAACAAGATAGATGATCCTTGTTATATCATTGACTTGTCATATAATTTTTGGACTCTTGGGTGCAGTTTTTTTTTTCTGTTTATCTGTTGTATATATTTGCTTTATATTTGGAGCTAAGTTAGCTGTAGCCTACTGAGTACCATCTGTTTGGTTCTCATATTACACTTCTACAACCTGCAGATCATAGTACGGGTTATCCCCGTTGATGCATGCATCATTTGGAGTAGCCTAGGTTCAGAGACTTAGAGTGAGCTCCTAACATTTACAGTATTACTTATCTCTCTTTTATGTCTTAGAATAGTCTCTAAGTTGTGTTCAGAGATAAGTTGTATTAGTGTATTTCTCTTAATATTTCACTTTTGTAATCTTTTTATATTAGAAGCTCTTGTACTGATACCACCATATTTTGCGATTCTTCTATGCATTGATCTTTATTTCATATATTCTACATTATTTTCCTTATATTATTGAGTAGTCTGTTACTATCCATTTCAAACTACGGGTTGGCTTGCCTACTGGTGGGTTATGGTAGGCTCCATCATGATCTGAGAAAATTGGGTCATGACAAATTGGTGCCTGTTCCTAGGTTTCATTGGCGAATTAGTACAAGAGCTAATTGTTAGTCGAGTCCTGCTGATTGCTATGGAGACGTCCATAACCTATATTCGAGTAGCTACAGTGACATTTTAGGAAATTCACTTCGTGACTCCTTATTGTGTGTCCATATTCCTATGAACCTTGAACACATTCTTTGACTCTATTATATCCTTGAAGGAAAATGGGATATTATCTACATATGCAGATAAGACTCCAACAAGCATTTCTAGAATTTCAGCACAACTAAAAATGATTTGTGTAGCGTCCCCATCAGACTTACATAGTATGGTATGGTTCTTAGAGCCATGGTAACCATTAGGGATTATGAGGTGCATTATCTCAAAGTATTCTAGGATCTTGGTTTTGATGTGTTGTGATAAGACACTTGTTCAGAGAATGACTCTAGTATGAGATAGTGATCGGCTAGAGTTAGCATGTATTTCCGAATAGCCTAGAGTTCCTAAGACAGGATATGATGTCAAAAGTTTGGACACAATTTTATGAATTTTTCTCAGCGTCAGTTGGCCAGCCATTTGAGCTGATTTTTTTCTCTCCATAGTAATGCTTTAAAAATTGCAATGACTGTAAAAAGACCGACTACTTGTCTAGGGACTGTCCATAACATGAGATTCCAGTAATTCGGCTTAGTTAGATCAGCTTGTGATGTTGCAACATCTTCAATTAGAGATGGTGCGCTTGGCACCTCAGTTGAATATTCAGTCGGTTGGTATGATTTATACCCGTTCAAATTTATTTTCCTATTCCTATCAGGATATGACTATGAATGTCACCATTATTGGTGTGCTTTTACTTCCTGCATTTATCCCTTATTATGTGTATACGGGTTTTCATACAAGACGTGTGAGCAGATGCTAACACATTTGAGGCTTTTACTGAGGATAATAGCAAGGTCTTAAGATATTTTTGTCATTTTTGATTGTTTTGTCTTTGATTTTGCAGTAGAAGCCAAGATGCAAGAGAACCAAATAGGATGGAAACAAAAAAGTAGAAATCTGAAGAAAATAGAAAAAAAGTGTGTCTGATGACATTCCTGATAAGTCGTCAGCCATGTGATACGTTATTAGAGATACCACCAGCCTTAGATACAGAATGGACCTCAGCTAAAAGTTGTGATGACATTTCCTGATAAGTCATCGAAGAGTTGATAAGTCGTCAGTTTTCATCGTCAACCTTAAGCAGGAAGAGCTAAAACTGAAGAAAGAGCTGATGAAATTTGTGATAAGTCGTCAGATTCCTGATAAGGTGTCATGAATATCATCATCTAATCTGAAAAATTGCTGAACTCTGTGATTTTGTTTCCATAACTAGGGTAAACTATTTAAAGCATAGTTTCGGGTTTCCTAAAGGGGGGAACCTATTTTGGGACACACGTATATTGTTACTTTTCTCGCTAGGTTCGTGACTTGAAAAACAATTACCTTTGAATAGATTTTCATCAATATTTTGGGATTTCTATTGTGGTCTAATCTAAGAATCACTAGTTACTATTCATCTTGTGGTAAGTTCATCTTTCAAATTATGAATACATCTAGTTGTTTCGCTTATTACATTATGAGTGGCTAAATCTCTTGAACCCAAATTAGGGGATCTATGGGTTAAGTCTTGGTAAGATGCTAAGTATTTAAGATTCTAAAGGTAATAGGACTCCTTGATAATTCTGAGAATTTAATTATTGTCTATTAGTTGTAAATGATAGATAGCACCAACTTTGATTTGCTGAAGATAAGAAATCAAATATAGTAGGAAGTGAATTATTGACAGGGACTTAGAAACACTAAATTTCCATTTAATAATTGGCGCTGTAACAAGGTTGATTTACCTGAGGTGAAGTATGGTTAGTAAATATAAATTCCCTAGGTCTGAGAGGATTAGGTAATTAAATGCTTAAGTAGGTCGAGAGACATTTAGGCATAACTTCGATAACGATAATTTGTTGTCCTATCTACTATGAGAATCTTGAATCACTATTACCATCTGCCAAGTACTAAAACCCATAGTGAACATAATTCTGGTTTTCCATAAACTCTTGATTACAAATACTGAAACTAAAGTGACAAACAATTATTTGCTAAATTCTCATAACCCTCATTTTATCTTTTCGTATCATTTGTGTGAATTTAACTTATAGATTTAGTTTCAAACTAGTTTAATCGCCACTCACATTGTTCCCTGTGGGATTCGACCCCAACCTAGTTGGGTTATATATTGACAATGGTTACTTACATTCTCATTAGAGAGGTGTAGTTTGAGCGTTATCAATAATGACGCCGTTGCCGGGGAACAATTTGGCGTATTGAGTTGGTTTAAAATTTTAGTTCACTTACTTAAATTCAAACTTGTAAATATTTGTTTAATTTATTTTTTATTTTCTTTTATTTTTATCACACCTTTCTTGATATGTCATCCTGGATAGATGGTTTTTTGAGAGATGACGATTCTTGTGATGATTCTTGTTATTATTATGGGGGACCATATTTTGAGGGTTGTTGTCCAGATTTACCTAGAAGTGCATGGACTGGACCTTCATAATATGATACGGATACTGTCTACTTACTGTAACTTGTTCTTTGGCTTCTGGTCAAAGTGATCATACTGAAGATATGTTTGCTATCATAATTTAAATGAACAAATTTATGAAATGACTTTTAGAGAATTAAGCACTGTTGTGGGTAGATCTTAAGGAGTTACCGCTGCCACTATGTGTACAATGGCTAAACAAAGAAGAATATGAGGAGGACAATAGCCAATTTATGGAGAAAACACAAGAATCGCAGCCACTCGATTGATATCTTGATCTTGATATTGACATTGAGAAGGTGAACAAAAGTGAGTGTGTAGTAGATAGTGTAAATTTTGAAGTAGGATTGATTGGTCCTCATTCAAATCACTTTTCTACATTATGTTTAGATGATATATTGTTTGTGGAATTATTTAAAATGGTAGAAGAGTGTGAAGATGAGGAACAAGAATCCTATATTCTTGATTTTACATTATATAAGCAACATAAAAACACACCTCACTTTAAGGCCGAGTGGTTTACCATGATCAACCCATTACTTGACTTCTTAATTTTTGTACCATCCCCCTATGATCGAGGCAAGAAAATAGACACTAAGTTGGGGGTGAAATTTCTATCCTCAAGATAGAGAGATAAAGTATGAAGCACTTTCAAGGTATCTTGATGAATTCTGAGTAGTCAAGATAACCTAGTCTTTGCACCCATGGTGCCACCGGTATGTTTCTAACTCTCTTGTTTTGGTTTAACTCATTAGGTACATTGCATGATTTTATGTTGAGGGTGGGGCTAGTTGTAGGTGTTGATGTCCTCTTGGGGTTTTAGTTGCCGTGCCTCTTTTCCTCGGAGTCTGTTTCCTACTAGAGCCGACATATTTAGGGGTATTGTATTTTATTTTGTGATGTGTTGTAATTAATTGGGAGAAAAATAAGTATCTATGGCAGTTGACATATTTTTGTTGATATTTTTGGTGAATGATAAATACCTCTCCAATTGTCTACTTTGTAACTGTGTGATGTGCATCTAATTGTGACCACTATGCATCTTTTTATAGCATTAGTACTAGTGATATGATAACCATTTCTAAGCAATTGCATGAATCGAATGGGTAGTATCTTGTGATGTACTTTCTTGCCATGTGTGTGTGAGATACTACCTAGTTCTCATTGTGTGATAAATCCAGAACATGTCCCGTTGGTCTTGCCTTGGTTGTAGGATTGCGGTGAGGAAAGGATCATAGGTTGTTGTTAATATTAGTCCACTTTTAGCCTAAATGACCTTCCCTGTATGGATAATATCCCTTGATACCTATTTTGAGCATGAATAGCCTATTTCTTTTTATGATACCTATTACCATCCCATTTTTATATCATAATGAACCTGTTTTGGCCCTGGTCCTCCTTGGACACTGTACACCTGGACTTAGGAAAATGGCCTAAGTTAAGGGTGGCTATCATAGGGGTGCGTAATGTAAAATGAGTATGAAGAAATATAGCATAAAAGAAATGAATAAAAAGATGGGTACAGTGGAAAAAAACAAGGAAAGAAAAATTGTGAAAAAAAGAAGTGATTGTAGGAAAGATATCACCCATACTGAATAAGTGCGATCAAGAAACGAGAAGAATAGAAAAAGGTTAATAAGTGAATCCCAGGAGCTAGTGTAGTGTCAAGGAGGCTTAGTCACTTTAAATATCATCAAGTATCATACCAACCCCTAGCCTACATTATAAGCCAAAGCAAAGACCTATAGTGATCTTAGCTAAGCTATCTGAAAACCTTGGTAATTAAAACAAGGGCAAGCCTATGGTACTTGGCATACATTCATTCAAACATTATTTTGAGAGTGAGTGTCTTTTGATTGTCCCCATGGTTACATATATGATTAATGATATGAGAAAAAGGGGATTTCTTTGTTGTGAGGGCACACCACATATGTTGCTAGTTGCTAACTTGTTCAGATAGTGTAATACTTGTCTATGCATGGTTGTTATAGCTGAATTAATGTCGTATCTTGATTCTTGTGTGTTTTATTATTTTTCTTCAATAACACTATTGTTCTTGAATTGACTAACCTTAGAGATGGTAAAGATGTTTTGAGATAATATGGATGATTGACTACCGAATGTACTTTGTATCCTCTTGGTTGTGTTTGAGTTTCTTGACGACAAGAAATTATTTTTAGATGAGGGTGTAGATGTGTGAGCAGATGCTAACACATTTGAGGCGTTTAACTAAGGATAATGGCAAGGTCTTAAGCAACTTTTGTCATTTTTTATTGTTTTATCTTTGATTTTGCAGTAGAAGCCAATATGCAAGAGAACTAACAAGGATGGAAACAAAAGAGTTGAAATCTAACTCAAATAGAGGAGAAGTGTGTCTGATGACATTCCTGATAAGTCACCAGCCATGTGATAAGTAATCAGAGATACCTTCAGCCTTAGATAGAGAATGGACCTCAACTGAAAGTTCTGACGACATTTCCTGAAAAGTCGTCAAAGAGTTGATAAGTTGTCAGGTCCCATTGTCAACCTTAAGTAGGAAGTGCTAAAACTGAAGAAGAAGATGACGCCATTAGTGATAATTCGTCAGACTCCTAATAAGGTGTAACGAATGTCGTCATCTAATCTGAGAAATTGCTGAACTTTGTGATTTTGTTTCCATAATTTGGGTGAACTATTTAAAGCATAGTTTAGGGTTTTCTGCAGGGGTAGGGAACCTATTTTGGGACACATGTATATTGTTACTTGTCTCTCTAGTTTCTTGGCATGAAAAACAATTTATTTTGAAGAGATTTTCATCAATATTTTGGGATTTCTATTGTAATATAATCTGAAAATCACTAGTTACTAGTCATCTATTGGTAAGTTCATCTTTCAAATCATGAATACATCTAGTTGTTTAACTTATTACATTATGAGTGGCTAAATCTCTTTAACCCAAATTAGGGGATCTATGGGTTAAGTCTTGGTAAGATGCTAAGTTTTTAAGATTCTAAAGGTAATAGGACTCCTTGATAATTCCGAGATTTTAATTATTGTTTATTGGTTGCGAACGATAGATAGCACCTACTTTGATTTGCTTGAGATAAGAAATCAAATATAGTAGAAACTGAATTATTGACAGGGACTTGAAAACACTAAACTTTCATTATATGTTTGATGCTGTAACAAGGTTGATTAACCTGAGGTGAAGTCCGGTTAGTAAATATAAATTCCCTAAATTAGAGAGGATTAGGTAATTAAATGCTTAAGTAGGTCGAGATACATTTAGGCATAACTTCGATAAATATAATCTGTTGTCCTTCCTACTATGAGAATCTTGAATCACTATTAGCATCTGTCAAGTACTAAAACTCATAGTGAACATAATTCTTGTATTCCATACACTCTTGATTACAAACACTGAAACTAAAGTGACCAACAATTATTTGCTAAATTCTTATAACCCCCATTTTATCTTTTCGTATCATTTGTTTTAATTTAACTTGTAGCTTTAGTTTTAAACTAGTTTAATCGGCACTCACATTGTTCCCTGTGGGATTTGACCCCAACCTAGTTGGGTTATATATTGACAATGATCACTTACATTCTCATTAGAGAGGTGTAGTTTGTGCGTTATCAATAATTGCGCCGTTGTCGGGGGATAATTTAGCATTTTGAGTTGGTTTGAAATTTTAGTTCACTTGCTTAAATTCAAACTTGCAAATATTTGTTTAGTTTATTTTTTATTTTCTTTTATTTTTATCGCACTTTTCTTGAGATATCAGCCTGGATAGATGTTTTTTTGAGTGATGACGATTCTTGTGAAGAGTCTTGTTATTATTATGGTGGACCATATTTTGAGGCTTGCTATCCAGATTTACCTGGAAGTGCATAGACTGGACCTTCACAATATGATATGGATACTGTCCTACTTACTCTAACTTGGTGTTTGGCTTGTGGTCAAAGTGATCATACATAAGATATGTGTGCTATCACGATTCAAATGGAAAAATTAATAAAATGAATTTTAGAGAATCAAGCACAGTTGTAGTAAGCTGAAAAAGTTACCACTGCCACCATGTCTACAATGGCTAAACAAACAAGAATATGAGTAGGACATTAGCCAATTTATGGATAAAATACAAGAATCGTAGCCACTCGATTGCCATCTTGATCTTGAGACTGATATTGAGAAGGTGAATAAAAGTGAGTGTGTATTAGATAGTGTAAATTTTGAAGTAGGATTGAGTGGGCCTTATTCAAAGCACTCTTCTACATTATCTTTAGATGATATCTTGTCTATGGAATCATTTAAAATAGTATAAGAGTGTGAAGATGAGGAACAAGGATCCTATACTCTTGATTTTACATTAGACAAGCAACATGAAAACACACAACACTTTAAGGCCAAGTGGTTTACCATGCTCAACCCATTACTCGACTCCTTAATTTTTGTACCACCCGCCTATGATTGAGGCAAGAAAATAGAATTTAAGTTGGGGGTGCAATTCATATCCTCAAGGTGGAGAGATAATGGATGAAGCACATTCAAAGTATCTTGATTAATTCTGAGTAGTCAAGATAACCTAGTCGTACTGTGACATTAAATCAGGCGCTGCTTGGGAGGCAACTCAAGGTATTTTGCTGTTTGTATTTGTATTATGTGATTGACGTCAAATCTTTGCACCCATGAGGCCATAGGTATGTTTCTAACTTTCTTGTTTTGGTTTGACGTATTGGGGACATTGCATGATTTAAAGTTGAGGGTGGGTCTACTTATCGGTGTTGATGTCCTCTTGGGTTTTTTTTGCCGTACCTCTTTTCCCTGGAGTCTTGTTCCTAGTAGAGCAGGCATGTTTAGGCATGTTGTGTGTTATTTTATGATGTGTTGTGATTAACAGGGAGAAAAATAAGTATCTACGATAGTTGACATCTTTTTGTTGATTTTTTTTTGGAATAATAACTACCTCTCCAATTGTCTACTTTGTAACTATGTCATGTGCATCTAATTCTGACCACTGTGCATTTTTTTATGGCATTAGTACAAGTTACATGATAACCAATGCTTAGAAATTGCTTGAATCAAATGGGTAGTCGCTTGTGATATGCCTCCGTGCTGTGTGTGAGAGAGATACTACCTAGTTCTCATTGTGTGTTAAATCTAGAACATGCCTGGTTGGTCTTTCCTTGGTTGTAGGATAGCATTTAGGAAAGGATCATAGGCCGTTGTTGATATTAGTCCACTTTTAGCCTAAATGACCTTTCCTGTATGCATAATATCCCTTGATCCCTATTTTGAGCCTGAATAGCCTATTTTTTATGATACAAATCTCCGTCCCATTTATTTATCATAATGAACCTATTTTGGTCCTGGTCCTCCTTGGACACTGTGTACCTTGACTTAGGAAAATGGCCTAAGTTGAGGGTGGCTATCATAGGGGTGCATGAAAATGAGTATGAAGAAAGGTAGAGTAAAAGAAAAGAATAAAAAGATGGGTAAAGTGGAAAAGAACAAGAAAAGTTGTGAAAAAAAAGTGATTGTAGAAAAGATAGAATCCATGCCGAATAAGTGCGATCAAGAAAAAAGAAGAATAGAAAAAGGTTAATAAGTGAATCCCAGGAGCTAGTGTAGTGTCAAGGAGGCTTAGCCACTTTAAATATATTGAAATATCATACCAGACCCTAGCCTACATTACAAGCAAAAGAGAAGACCTATAGTGATCTTAGCTGACCTGTCTGAAAACCTTGGTAATGAAAATAAGGGCAAGCCTATGGAACTTGGCATACATTGATTGGAACTACATTCTGAGAGTGAGTGTCTTTTGATTGTCCCCATGGTTACATATATGATTGCTGATATGAGAAAAGGGGGATTTTTTTATTGTGAGGGCACACTAGATATGTTGCTAGTTAATAACTTTTTTGCAAAGTGTAATACTTGTCTATGCATGGTTGTTATAGCTGAATTAATGACGTATCTTGATTCCTGTATGTTGCATTGTTGTTCTTAAATAATATACACAGTTGTTCTTGAATTGACTGACCTTGGAGATGGTGAAGATGTTTTGAGATAATATGGATGATTGACTGCCGAATGTACTTTGTATCCTCTTGGTGGTGTTTGAGTTGCTTGAGGATAAGCAATTATTTTAAGTTGAGGGTATTGATGTGTAAGCAGATGCTAAGACATTTGAGGCTTTTAACTTAGTATAATTGCAAGGTCTTAAGCAACTTTTTTCATTTTTTATTGTTTTATGTTTAATTTTGTAGTAGAAGCCAAGATGCAAGAGAACCAAAAAGGATGGAAACAAAAGAGTTGAAAT
This sequence comes from Capsicum baccatum var. pendulum, assembly GCA_030864225.1. NCBI lineage: Eukaryota > Viridiplantae > Streptophyta > Magnoliopsida > Solanales > Solanaceae > Capsicum > Capsicum baccatum. Next base: position 154,167,116 of record CM061552.1, read on the forward strand.
CTAATGCAAATAGAAGAGAAGTTTGTTTAATGGCATTCCTGATAAATTGTCAGCCATGTGATAAGTTATCAGAGATACCGTCAGCCATAGATAGAGTATGGACCTCAGCTGAAAGTTGTGATGACATTTCCTGATAAGTCATTAAAGAGTTGATAAGTCGTCAGGTTTCATCGTCAACCTTAAGCAGGAGGTGCTAACACTGAAAAAGGAGCTGACGATATTTGTAATAAGTCTTCAGACTCCTGATAAGGTGTCACAAATGTCGTCATCTCATCCGAGAAATTGCTGAACTCTGTGATTTTGTTTCCATAATTAGGGTAAACTATTTAAAGCATAGTTTAGGGTTTTCTAAAGTGGGGCCTAATTTGGGACACACGTATATTGTTACTTTTCTCTCTAGTTTCTTGGCTTGAAAAACAATTAATTTTGAAGAGATTTTGATCAATATTTTGGGATTTCTATTGTGATCTAATATGAGAATCACTAGTTACTATTCATATTATGGTAAGTTCATCTTTCAAATTTTGAATACATCTTATTGTTTCGCTTATTACATTATGTGTGGCTAAATCTCTTTAACCCGAATTATGGGATCTATGGGTGAAGTCTTGGTAAGATGCAAAGTCTTTAAGATTCTAAAGGTAATAGGACTCGATAATTTCAAGATTTTAATTATTGTCTATTGGTTGCAAACAATAGATAGCACCTGCTTTGATTTTCTTGAGATAAGAAATCAAAAATAGTAGGAAGTGAATTATTGACAGGGATTTAGAAACACTAAACTTTCATTTAATAATTGACATTGGAACAAAGTTGATTAACCTGAGGTGTATTCTGGTTAGTAAATATAAATTCCCTAAGTCCGAGAGGATTAGGTAATTAAATGCTTAAGTAGGTTGAGAGACATTTAGGCATAACTTCGATAAAGATAATCTGTTGTCCTACCTATTATAAGAATATTGAATCACTATTAGCATCTGTCAAGTAATAAAACCTATATTGAACATAATTCTAGTTTTCCATAAACTCTTAATTAAAAATATTGAAACTAAAGTGACCAACAATTATTTCCTAAATTCTCATAACCCACATTTTATCTTTTTGTATCATTTTTTTGAATTTAACTTGTAGCTTTAGTTTCAAAGTAGTTTAATCACCACTCACATTGTTCCCTGTGGGATTCGAACCCAACCTAGTTAGGTTATATATTGACAACGATCGCTTTTATTCTCATTAGAGAGGTGTAGTTTGAGCGTTATCAATAATGGCACCATTTTCAGGGAACAATTTGACGTATTGAGTTGGTTTGAAATTTTAGTTTACTTGCTTAAATTTAAACTTGTAAATATTTGTTTAGTTTATTTTGTATTTTTTTTATTTTTATCACACCTTTCTTCAGATGTCAGCCTGGATAGATGGTTTTTTGAGTGATGACGATTCTTGTGATGATTCTTATTATTATTGTATGGAACCATATTTTGAGGCTTGCTGTCCAAATTTACCTGGAAATGCATGGACTGGACCTTCACAATATGATGCGGATACTGTACTACTTACTGTAATTTGGTGTTTGGCTTGTGGTCAAAGTGATCATACTGAATATATGTGTGCTATCACGATTCAAAAGGACAAATTGAGTAAATGAATTTTAGAGAATCAAGCACAGTTGTGCGAAGAGCTGAAGGAGTTACCATAGCCACCATGTCTACATTGGCTAAACAAAGAAGAATATGTGCAGGACATTAGCCTATTTGTTGATAAAACACAAGAATCGTAGCCACTCGATTTCTATCTTGATCTTGAGACTGACAATGAGAATGTGAAGAAAAGTGAGTATGTAGTAGATAGTGTAAATTTTAAAGTTGGATTGATTTGGCCTCATTCAAAGCACTTTTCTACATTATGTTTATATGTTATCTCGTCTATAGATTCATTTAAAATAGTAGAAGAGTGTGATGATGAGGAACAAGGATCTTATATTCTTGATTTTACATTAGACAAGCAACATAAAAATACACCTCACTTTAAGGCCGAGTGGTTTACCACGCTTAACCCATTACTCGACTTCTTAATTTTTGTACCACCCCCTATGATTGAGGCAAGAAGATGGACTCTAAGTTGGGGGTGAAATTCATATCCTCAAGGTAGAAAGATAAAGGATGAAGCACTTTGAAGGTATCTTGATGAATTCTGAGTAGTCAAGATAACGTAGTTGTGTCGTGATAATAAATCAGGTGCTTCTTAGGAGGCCACCCAAGATATTTTGTCGTTTGTATTTGTATTATGTGATTAACATTAGATCTTTGCACTCATGGTGCCACAGGTATGTTTTTATCTCTCTTGTTTTGGTTTGATGTATTGGGGACATTGAATGATTTTAAGTTGAGGGTAGGGCTACTTATGGGTGTTGACGTCCTCTTGGGTTTTTGTTGTCGTGCCTCTTTTCCCTAGAGTCTTGTTCCTAGTAGAGCCGGCATGTTTAGGTGTATTGTGTTTTATTTTGTGATGTGTTGTGATTAACTGGGAGAAAAATAAGTATCTACGACAGTTGACATATTTTTGTTGATTTTTTTTGGAATGATAAATATCTCTCCAATAGTCTACTTTGTAACTATGTGATGTGCATCTAATTGTGACCTCTGTGCATGTTGTTATGGGATTAGTACTAGTGACATGATAACAATTGCCAAGCAATTGAATGAACCAAATGGGTAGTAGCTTGTAATGTACCTTCGTGCTGTGTGTGATGAGATACTACCTGCTTCCCATTGTGTGTTAAATCCAAAACTTGCCCGGTTAGTGTAGCCTTGGTTGTAGGATAGCGTTTAGGAAAGGATCATAGGCCGTTGTTGATATTAGATCACTTTTAGCATAACTATCCTTCCCTGTATGTATAATATCCCTTGATCCCTATTTTGAGCCTGAATAGCCTATTTGTTTTTATGATACCTATCACCGTCCCATTTTTATATCTTAATGAACCTGTTTTGGCCATAGTCCTTCTTGGACACTGTGCACCTTGACTTAGGCAAATGGCCTATGTTGAGGGTGGCTATCATAGGGGTGCGTGATGTAAACTGAGTATGAAGAAAAGTAGAGTAAAAGAAAAGAATAAAAAGTTAGGTGCAGTGATAAAAAACCAGAAAAGAAAAATTATGAAAAAAAAGAAGTGATTGTAGGAAAGATAGCACCCATACTGAATAAGTGTGATCAAGAAAAGAGAAGAAAAGAAAAAGGTTAATAAGTGAATCCCAAGAGCTCGTGTAGTGTGAAGGTAGCTTAGTCACTTTAAATATCATCAAGTACCATACCAGCCCTTAGCATGCATTATAAGCCAAAGATAATACCTATAGTGATCTTAGCTAACCTGTCTGAAAAACTTGGTAATAAAAATAAGTGCAAGACTATGGTACTTGGCATACATTGATTGGAACTTCATTTTGAGAGTAAATGTCTTTTGATTGTGCCCATGGTTACATATATGATTTCTAATATGAGAAAAAGGGGATTTTTTTGTTATAAGGGTACACCAGATATGTTGCTAGTTGCTAACTTGTTCAGATAGTATAATACTGGTCAATGCATGGTTGTTATAGCTAAATTAATATCATATCTTGATTCTTGTGTGTTGCATTGTTCTTCTTAAATAATGTACACAATTGTTCTTCAATTGACTAATCTTAGAAATGGTGAAGATGTTTTGAGATGATATGGATAATTGACTGTCGAATGTACTTTGTATCCTCTTGGTTGTATTTGAGTTGCTTGAGGACAAGAAATTCTTTTAAGTTGGGGGTGTTGATGTGTGAGCAGATGCTAACACATTTAAGGCTTTTAACTGAGTATAATTGCGAGGTCTTAAACAACTTTTGTCATTTTTTATTGTTTTATCTTTGATTTTGCAGTAGAAGCCAAGATGCAAGAGAACTAACAAGGATGGAAACAAAAGAGTTGAAATCTGAAGCAAATAGAAGAGAAGTGTGTCTGACGACATTCCTGATAAGTCAACGGCCATGTGATAAATTATCAGAGATAACATCAGCCTTAGACAGAGAATGGACCTCAGCTGAAAGTTGTGATAACCTTTCCTGATAAGTCATTAAAGAGTTGATAAGTTGTCAGGTTTTATCATCAACCTTAAGTCGGAAGTGCTAAAATTAAAGAAGGAGCTGACAAAATTTGTGATAAGTCATCAAACTCCTGATAAGGTATCACGAATGTCGTCATCTATTCAGAGAAATTGTTGAACTCTGTGATTTTGTTTCCATAATTTGGGTGAACTATTTAAAGCATAGTTTTGGATTTTCTAAAGGTGAAACCTATTTTGGGACACGTATATTGTTACTTTAGTCTCTAGTTTCTCGGCTTGAAAAACAATTAACTTTGAAGAAATTTTCATCAATATTTTGGGATTTCTATTGCATCTAATCTGAGAATCACTAGTTACTATTCATCTTGTGGTAAGTTCATCTTTCAAATTATGTATACATCTAGTTGTTTCGCTTATTACATTATGAGTGGCTAAATCTCTTTAACCCAAATTAGGGGATCTATGGGTTAAGTCTGGGTAATATGCTAAGTGTTTAAGATTCTAAAGGTAATAGGACTCCTTAATAATTCTGAGATTTTAATTATTATCTATTGGTTGCAATGATAGATAGCACCTACTTTGATTTGTTTGAGATAAGAAATCAAATATTGGTTGAAGTGAATTATTGACAGGGACTTGGAACCACTAAACTTCCATTTAATAATTGATGTTGTAACAAGGTTGATTAACCTGAGGTGAAGTCTGATTAGTAAATATAAATTTGCTAAGTCCGAGAGGATTAGATAATTAAATGCTTAAGTAGGTAGAGAGACATTTAGGCATAACTTTGATAAAGATAATCTATTGTCCTACCTACTTTGAGAATCTTGAATCACTATTAGCATCTGCCAAGAACCAAAACCCATAGTGAACATAATTCTGGTTTTCCATAAACTCTTGATTTCAAAAACTAAAACTAAAGTGACCAACAATTATTTTCTAAATTCTCATAACCCCCATTTTATCTTTTCGTATCATTTGTTTGAATTTAACTTGTAGCTTTAGTTTCAAACTAGTTTAATTTCCACTCATATTGTTCCCTGTGAGATTAGAGTGTAGTTTGAGCGTTATCAATACCCATTAATGATTATATGCCTTGATGAATTTAAATCGGTCATTTTATTCCTTATATTTGAATTCATGATTATGGTACTACTCCGTGGTTTATTTTTTTTAGTGATGGATGGAGTAGATCTATATTGATATTTTCCCCTATAGGTGTGGTTTTGTGTTTGAGTCATATTTATCTTGGCACATTAGCCCTATTATGGCAGTTGAGTGGTACATGATATTCATATTTCTTTTGGTACCGCCTGTTTAGTATATTGATAGTGATATTGTCATTGTTATTGCTACCACTATATGAGGTTATTGATATTACTTGATATTATTACTTGGTGTTGTCACACGATGAATTTCATTTTCTCTTGGTAGCTGTATATACAAGTGTTATCTAGTTGACATTTTTTTTCTTTCGATTTTATTTGGTGGCTAGCACGATGAAGTTGATTGTGTTTGCTCTTGATTATTTGTATTTGATTGATTCAGGCATATGTTGTGGTATCGAATGTAAGTTGACCTTCCATGGTTTTTTGTGGATTTTAAGTCATCAATTTAGTTATGTTGCTTGTTTTTGAGTTTGAGATCCTTAGACTTGTTTCTTGGGTTGTGGAGGATTTTGTTTTGGCTATCCTTTCCAATATAACCCATTTGTGAGATAGACCAACTGGAGGCCTGTTCTTCATTTGTGGATATTTTGTCATTCGATAGTAATTTTAATGTTGGTGTTAAAATATCATAGATTCATTTAACAGGTATGTTGGGGTTTGTTCCCTTGGATGATTTTCCCTATTGCTAGTACGCAAGTTGAATACTCATTTATTATTGTGATATGGTTTTTTCTTTTGTGTTAGAGAGTTAGAGGCAGGTTGTCTTTCTTATGATCGCTTCTTAAGTTGGAAAATTAGAAACTCTTTAGCTTAAGTTATGTGTATTCTGGTGGTGGTCTCGACTTTGACCATGGTTTTGAGCTTGGTATTTCTTCTTTAATGATGTTGTTCTTAGATGGATTTAGGAAATCCCTATTTCAACATTTGTTTGTCCTAGTGATGATTGGTAGAGTGATTCTCCTCGATGATATGTGTTTGTGGCTATTTCTTTGCCTAGATGGAGTATTGGATTGGTTAGTTTCTAGCTTAAGTTATATTTTTCTGAGTTGCTAGAGCTTTTTCCATTTCTGATGTGATTTTAACCTTGGGAAATTTTTAAATGTGTTTGGATAGTTCATGCACTTCAGCAAATATGGAGTAGGATTATATGCATTTTTCAACTAGTGGTTTACCCTTTTGTATGATTTCTATTTTACGACTATGTTTCGTTCCCTCCAACTGGTATGGAGTTGGTTGCTTGTGTTATCAGTCAGTGGTTATCATTGTGGTGATTTAGCTTCACAGATGTGTCTCAACTATGATTTGGTATGATTTATCTTAGATATGTCAGATTTGGATACTAGAGTTTATTTGAGATAGTTGACATTGATATAACCTTATTTGCCCAATTTTGGACTTTGACCCCTTAGAATAGTGATTTGGAAGTATGATAGATTTGGGGCATTAATGCCTATCCATTTTTAGTTTTGATTTAGATCTTTGAGATTGAGCGATTCAACATTGGTATTAATATTTTAGCTTGGTGTTGTAGAGCTTGCGTGCAACTTTTATTTTAGACTTATCCTTGTTTTGATTTCATTTATAGGCTGTTTAGGCTTACTATGTGGTAGCCTATTCGATTTTCTATACTTCAGTTGGATTATAGTTGATAGTGTTCAGATGATAACTCTTGGGCCTCGTATTGATTATTTTAGTTTTAACCTCGGGTTTCAGTTTTCTTTGGGAATTTTGAATGATTTACTCGGTGGGAGAAATATTCTCAAGTTGGATTCAATATGGCTTCATTCCCGGTAGATGAGACATCCTGGGGTGAAATATTCAGTGATGAGTAGTTATACCTTAGAATTTTGAGATTTTAGTTTGGTTTTCATTCGGACTGGTTGCAGCATTGGCATGGATTGTATTCCATGATTATCTCTATTTGTATGCCCAGATAGAGCCTTATGAGTTTATTCTCATGTTTGCCTCATGGACTTTTAATGGATCAGCTTCAGTTACTTGAGTTCTCCATGATGAGACTATGTAGATGAGACTCAAGTGATTTTCCTCCTGTCTTGAGTAGATAGCAGTTACAAAAAGGTAAAGAAAGGTTATTATTAGTTTAGAGTCAATTGTATGACTCATGTCTTGGTTTACTTTTGGCTTGGATGATCTTTTGTGTATTTATGTGGACATAGTGATGGTATTAGAGTGATGTGATTTAGATGTGCATACATTAGCCTTTTTACTTCAGTTTGAGGCCAGTTAGCCGTTAAGTTGAGTCAGTTATTTTGGAAGTAGAATAAGAGGATGATTGATAAAGGGATACCTATGGAAAAATCCCTTGCAAGTATTTTCTCTCCGCTGAAGTTATCTGGGAAGTCATGCTTGGAACATGTGGGTCCAGTACCTCATTCTTTCGAGTTTTTTAGATTCTTTCTGTCAGTTGACTTTCAAGAACAAAAGTCCTTATAGTAGTGGATATTGCAGTGACCCTTGAGGTCATTTTCCATATTTATGCTTATCTTCACCATTCGAGATTCTCCATAGCTACCCTAAGTCATTTATGACTTACTAGGATCGACGGTTGGATTACCGGGCAGTTCATTTGATTTTCATTGGTTTCAACTGGCCACAAATGAAAAATTTAGTGAAACGACCTCAGATGCAAATTTCGACTGCGCTCTGGAATATTGATTTTAGTCCAGGTAGACCTTTTGTTTGAGCCCTAATGAACCCGATCTCATTTCGACCTTGGAAAAAAGGTGTGGGACCTACATTTGGTCAAAACAATCTTAGATTGAAAATCTGACTTTGCCATCACATCCTAAATGTCTATTTTAGACTAGGGAGACCCTTGGTTTAGGCCAAAGGCACTCGGACTTATTTTGGGCTACTGAGCGGATTTTATGAAAAATGATTAAACTATAGGTATAGGCCCCACTTTTTGCCTAAACAATCTCTGGTGAAATTTTTGGTGATTCCAATGGGTTTGAAATGTTGTTTACACTCAAAATTCACTATTGGATCATGTTTTATGGACTCTGGATGAGTTCCAAGGGTCAAAAACTTATTTTTGAGTTTGTTATCATCTGGTGCAACCGAGATCACGGACCGTAGGACTGAGATAACGGCATCTCTTTGGCTGTAGGGGCTATATAAAGGCTCCAAGACACATTTGGGGAATTTCTCCTTCACCATTTAGATCTATAACCCCCAAAATGAGTGCAATAACTCAAAAGTGGTCATGGGGGGTGCCTTGGGAGCTAAATTATCATCTTGTATCGCGATTATCTTCAAGATTAAGGAAGAATTTCATGACTTTATGCTTGAAATTCTTAGTTTGAACCCAAAATCCCAATATAGATTAGGGCTGGATTTTATCCCAAAGTATGCTTAGTTTTCATCCATTCTTTAAGGGTTATGATTCCTTATTAATGTGTGAACAGAGGTTGGTCTCAGAAACACGTTTCCGTATGTGGGACCCACTTAGTGTTTTGGTGTCAATTTTGAACCCGAGGCACAATAGTGCAATATGGGTATCATTAGACTCGTATTAATGAGTAGATTATGGTTTTGATAGTGTAATGGCATTTTGGAGATTGTAAAGTGAAGACGAGCATTTGGGGCATGAAGTGAGGTTTTACAATTTGTTACTGAGGTTGGCTTCTATCTACTTTTCTTCATATATGATGTGTGATTTATGTTGTATGTGAATATGGATGTTAGGATTGATTATGAATGGGATAAATTGGCCTTGATTATTGATGTTTTTGAGAATAGATCAGGGTTTTGAACCCGTAATATGGAATTTTTATGACCTTTTTGTATCCTATTTCCTTCCCTCTTTAGTTTTGGTTAGTTTTAGCATGGATATTATATTATTCTATGTTTGGAATATGGTTTTAGCATTTGAAGTATAATTTGTATATTTAGCCTTATTGGGCTTGTGTGGTAGTCTTGAAACTGTAATTTGGGTACAGTTGACTTAGGTACCCTTGTTTCGAGTCAAAGTTGTTGTCTTAGGCTTGAATATAGCCTGCTTAATATCTAGAAGATAAACTAGATACCTTATCCTAGCTTGGGGAATAGTATGCCTAATTTTTGGCTCACTTAGGCCTAAGCTTGTGTTAAGTCTCGTGGACTTAGTTGTAGATTTTAGATATAGATAAGGCTAGTAAACCTTAGATCAAGGTTACTTCGTAAATTGGTAACTTGTATTGATGTTCCCAGATTGTGGCTTTTGAGTTAAGGTTATGATACTCCTTGTGGAAGTGATATTGTGGCAAATAATGGTTAGTTAATGAAGGATGTTATTTAATAAAGAATGGTTAGATGATAAACGGTAAATTGTTGACTATTAATAATTAATGAATATAGTATGATTAGTTGATAATAATGAATGGTGAATAAATGGCGTTTTTGGTCTAGTGATGAACCTTGACTAGATGTTAGATTTTGGCAATTTAATAAATAGTGGTTTGTTGGGATCCCGTGAGTAAGGATAATGTTTAGGCTAATAACTAGAGGTTATTTAATGACTAGTGAAATAGTGATTCTATTATAATGAGTGTTGATTAACTAACAATGAGTACTTGTGGAGTATTGTCTAGATAGATATTCTATGGTGATATGTCTATGTTTATGACTATTTTAGTGTTTCTTATTCAGTATTAGTAATTGTGATGATATTGATACCCAGCAAGGCCGGAGGATACTATAGTGATGCTATTGATATCCGGCAAGGCCGTAGGATACTATTGTGATGATATTTATACTCGGCAAGGTTAGAAGATACTATCGTGATGATATTGATACCCGATAAGACCGGAGGAAACTGTTGTGATGATGTTGATACCCGACAAGGACTGAGGATACCGTTATGATGATGTTGATACCCAGCAATTCTAGAGGATATATTAATGATATGTTTATACCTGGCAAAGACGAATATTGATTACTATAATCATGGTCCTATGAGGACAGTTATAATGATTTGTAATATTGATTGTGTAATATGCATTTATTCCTTCATGTGCATTGCCTATCACCAGTATGAACCTGTGTCTCTCAGTCGATATAGGACAGTTGTATAGAAATGGGTAAAGAATATGTTTTGTGTTATTGTATGTTGATTAAACAGGCTCGGTGAGGGTACGCATAGGCTCGGGTAGGTATTTGGGTGTCCGGAGTAGCCGGTTATTCATGTTGTTATTGATATTCTTGTTAACATTATTATGATTATTATTATGGTTAGCTTATGACAGATTGGTCATTAATTAGGTATCGAGATTTGAGGTATATCTTTGGTCTCTCCTATCTTATGATTGCATTTTTATGCACTATTATTTCATGTATATCCATGTTGATTAGAAACCATGAGTATCAACAACAGCAACAAGAATAACAAACCCAGTGTATTCCCATATATTGGGGTCTGGGGAGGGTAAGATGTATGTTGTCCATACCACTACTTTCGGAGAAGTATCAAGTCTGTTTTCAATAGACCCCAGCTCAAGACAAAGAATAATAATTAAATTCATATTAAAATCATGAAACAAGATGGCACAGCATAGATAAGACACCCACATAGTAATACCCTACATAACATACCAAAGGCATACTCCACATGCACTAGCCTTCTATCCTAATTCGCGTCCTCCACACTTTTCTATCTAGGGTCATATCTCTCCTATCTTATGATTGCATTTTTATGCACTATTATTTCATGTATATCCATGTTGATTAGAAACCATGAGTATCAACAACAGCAACAAGAATAACAAACCCAGTGTATTCCCATATATTGGGGTCTGGGGAGGGTAAGATGTACGTTGTCCATACCGCTACTTTCGGAGAAGTATCAAGTCTGTTTTCAATAGACCCCAGCTCAAGACAAAGAATAATAATTAAATTCATATTAAAATCATGAAACAAGATGGCACAGCATAGATAAGATACTCACATAGTAATACCCTACATAACATACCAAAGGCATACTCCACATGCACTAGCCTTCTATCGTAATTCGCGTCCTCCACACTTTTCTATCTAGGGTCATATCCTCAGTGCTGTAACTGCTCCATGTCACATCTAATCACCTATCCCCAATACTTATTTGGCCTACCCCTACCCCGCCTAAAACCATCCAAAGATAGCCTCTCACACCTACGAATTGGGGCATTCGTGCCCCTCCTCAGTACATGCCCAAACCATCTCAGCCAGACTTTCCGTATCATATCCTCCACCAAAGCCACTCCAACCTTCTCACGGACAGTCTCATTCCTAACTCTATCACCTATAGCAAGGCCACACATCCATTACAACATCCATATTTCTGCCCTCTTCTATTTTTTAACTTGAGAGTTCTTGACTGGCCAACACTCCGCTCCGTACAACATAGTCGGCTGGACTTAGAAACCATGAGTATGATAGTATTTAAATCCTTATAGTGTTGTAATGAGGTATTAAAATGATAATAGGATTATATAGGTTATGCTTTGAGATGACCTCATTTTTATATGTATATATACATATATATGTCTATCTATATGAAGCTATGATACTATCGTATATGCCTTCCTTCGTTGTTCATATTGTATAGTATTTTCTTCGCCTTGTATATTACTACGTATCTTTCTTTCACTCTTTATTCGTATATTGACGTGGGATATATGGTATAGCATTGACATATATTAAATGTAGCTGGAATAAGATAGTTTACATTGATACTTCCTTTGTTTTACTATGTTAGACTCATGGACATGAATAGGATAGTTGATCTTTATTGTCTCATTATCTTGTCATATAATTTCTGGACTCTTGGGTGTATTTTCCATTCTTTTTATATTCTGTATATATCTGCTTTATCATTGGAGCTTGGTTGCAGTAGCCTACTGAGTACCGTATTCACACTACACTTCTGTAGCCTACAGATCATAGTATGGTTTATCATCATTGATGTGTACATCATGCGGAGCAGCCTTGGTTCAGAGACTTAGAGTGAGCTCCTAATGTTTTGAGATTTACTTATCTCTCTCTTATGTATTAGAATAGTCTCTAATTTATATTTGGAGATAAGTTGTATCATTTTATTTCTCTTGATATTTTACTTTTGTACTCTTACTATATTAGAAGCTCTTGTATTGATACCACTAGGGTTTGGGATTCTTCTATGTATTGATCTTTATTTTATATATTTCATATTTTTTTCTTATATTATTAAGTAGTATGTTACTAGTCGTTCTGGACTACGGGATGGCTTATCTACTGATGGGTTATGGTAGGCGTTATCATGACCCGAGGAAATCGGTTCATGACATGAGAGGAGGGCCCATGTAGCTCATGGGTACTATTATATGACGATTGAGCTACACAATCCAGGTTAAGGTTTTAAAGTACATGCTAAAACTTGTTCCTTATCCCAAAATAATATATATATATATATATGTATTTGCATATGGTTATGTGCATTGGATTATTTGGTTTGAATTAACGACATTATTTTATCTTTATCCCTGAGTTACATATTAGCGTTCACCCCAATAACCATATTTGAATATTGTATCCCCATAAGATGCAGGAATTGGCCATACTTCTACTTCTCTTGCTCAGTAATTGTGGATTGATCGAGAGTAAACTTGCAGTGGTGAGCTTTCATACTTCAAAAGGCTCCATTTCAGGATTATGTTTTTCTTCTGAGTTATAGACTATTGAATACTATTTTTGGATATAGTCGGGGGCATGTCCCAACACTTTATTGATATTCAATTTGGTAGAGGCTTTGTTGGACTAATGTGGGCATGGTATGGTTTGGTTATTGGTTGATTTTAGTTATGGACATATCATACTATTTTTAATTTTAAGTTTTCTTATCTTGTTATATGTTTGGAATTCATCCAAGATGGGTGTGAGGTGGTCTATGGTTTTGTTGTTGGGGGTGTTCTCTAGTCCTTGTTGGACTTAGATACACGTCACGACCTGGCCTTGGTTTGGGTTATGTCATTTGCATAAGAGATTGCACATCTCAGAACTGATATTGGGCTTTTTAAAAATAATTTGCAGCAATGAATGTTGAAAAGGTGAACGTAGTTGGGGAACAGGGATCTACTTCATGAGCTTATTAGTCTGATGCATATGACAAAGCAAAGCATTTGTATCATGAAGTGGAGGGTTTCCAAACCATAGGGAAAGGAAACCAAGGTTGGAACTATTATGGCAATAGGTATCGAGAAAGGAGCAGAGAGAAAGATGGCAATTAGAGGCACAAAGATGATTATCCAGAGAAGAGTGATAGATATGTTCCATTGGGCAGCTGAGATATAGAGTCGAGAATGGAAGCACTGTTATCAAAGTTAATAAAAGGCCAAGAAAGTTAGGAAAGATGCCTTATGGAGATTAAGGCAGACATATCAGGGTTGAATCAGAAATTTGAGTCGCATGCCATCGTGATCAAACAACTGGAGTAGCATTTTGGCCAAATATCAGCCACATTGAATCAAAGGTAGCGTGGCACTATTCCTAGTAATACAGTTCAAAATCTGAAAAATGATAGTCATTTTCATGCCATTATCACTCGGAGTGGTAAGACCACCTTGGATCCTCCCATGCCCACTGAAACTGAGCCAATGAATGATGATGTTAATGATCATATTGAGAAAGAACCTAAAGTTGAAGCTGAAAAATAATCAATTATTGAGAATAGTAATTAGATGGATAAAGGTAAAGGTAAGGTTCATGAGCTTATTTTGAAGACTATTCCAAGACCTCTACCTCATTTTCCTTAGAAGCTGATAAAGAAAAAGAAAGAAGGTGCATACGAGAAATTCTGTCGATGTTGAAGTAATTGTTTGTAAACATTCCACTTATAGAGGCATTAGACCAGATGCCTAGTTATGCAAAAATTATGAAAGATTTGGTCACTAAAAGGTAGGCAGTAAGCTATAAGCCCGCTGACAATGTGCATTATTACAGTGATGTTACCTCTAGTTCATTAGTAGAGAAAAAGAAGGACCCTAGAGCCTTCACCATTCCATGTACCATTGTGTCCTTCAACTTCGCTTAGGCTTTATATGATCTAGGAGCCAATAATAATCTTATGTGGCTGGTTGTCATTAAGAAGTTGGGGTTGGGGCCACCCAAACCAACATCGATTAGATTGTTGATGGCAGATCGAATTGTGAAAAAAACGATCGATGTTCTTTGTGATGTGTTGGTAAAAGTGGCATCCTTCATCTTTCTTATTGATTTTGTGATACTTGATTATAAGGTGGACTTCGAAGTCCCTATCATCTTGGGAAAACCCTTCCTAGTTACTAGTAGGGTGTTGGTTGATATGGTGTTGAGACAAATAAGGTTCAGATGAAATGATGAATAGGTAATCTTTAATGTATGCCAGCCAATGTGATATTCGGATGATATGAGAGTTGTGTCGATGATGGACACTATTGATGATGAAATTGATATAGTGAATGTTCTAATTAAGGAGAGGCTCGGTGTAGAAGCATTAGTAGTGATTATGAATTTTGATAGTGATAGAATCGAGGAATATGATGAGATGGTAGGCGCTCTATATAGGAGAGGTTTTTACACATATGCTCCAAAGAAGTTTGATCTAGATTTGAAAAATAGAACAACTCATTCCGTTTGTCCGTCAATTAAGGAGCCACTAGTCTTGGAGTTGAAAGCCCTCCCTTCTCACTTGTGCTATGCATTTTTAGGGTCCGACAATACCTTGCCAGTTATTATTGCAGCTGACTTGGTAGAGACAAAGGTCAAAGCATTGTTATCAGTATTGTAGAGGTTCAAGAGAGTTATAGGATGGACCTTTGCAGATATTTTGGGTATTTCTCCTGACGTTTGTACCACAAGATCCATCTTGAACCAAACTACAACCCTAATATTGTGCATAAGCGTTATCTAAATACTCCTATGCATGAGGTGGTAAAG